>JALMGJ010000002.1:97557470-99024970 GCA_023362775.1 Charina bottae | reverse complement strand
AAAGAGGATAAGAAACTTCAGGAACAGCACAGGCCCTGCTTAATGCAGATATGAAGTACCTTAAATTTCACTGCATCTTGTCCTTCTAAGGATAATTTGACCAAAGTTTCAAAAGCTGTTGTGCAGATATTATCTAAGAAATGTTAGAGCATCTGGTATTCCAGTCCAGAGACAATACCAGTATGTCACGATATTTTCTCAGCAGTCTTTCTTTCAATCAAGCAGGCAGATGTCTCACCAGAGGCCCATAATTTTGTGGCTTGGTTGCTATAATCCAGGAATGCTAATTGTTGGAGCTACTCAAAAGAAGAGTTTCATTTTCACCAGCATGTGCTCAACCTTTAATCCAACTAGGGGCTTGTAATATAATTTGGTCAAATTATTTGGAAAAGTTTTAGAATAAAGATGCTGCTCAAAAAATTCAGGAGGAATGCCTGTAACAATTCTGAAAGAATTCATTTGCCTTGAATTTCAAGAAATACCAATCTTCCAAGGGAAAAATCCAATGAAATTTGATGTAATTTTTCAAGCTCTGCTGAGACTTGTTTAGCTAAGGTTAAATGCACTTTGTTTTGCTCATTGAACTCTTTCTAGCTTCCTGTCTGTCATTTTGTGTTGACTGACTTTATCTGACTGTGTCTGACAAGCGCTGAAGACACCATGCAGGGCAGTAGACTATGTGCTGAAGTACTTAATTAAACTAGTCTTGAAGAAAAAGAAGGCTGGTTGAAGGTCATTCTCAGCCTTCCTTAGGTTATGATGACGCCATCTGTTTTTTCCAAGATGTAGCCTAAGTTGTTATGGGGAACAGATGGTTCATTCAGCCGTTTAATTTGGATCATGACTCAATTTACCTACTTCTAAGTAAATCAGGATTTCATGAGAGCAATCCTTTAACAGAAGCCCATTTTCCTCTCCTGCCTAGCAGCAACATACTTTTACAAAAATATTGGAAGTAATGAGAAGCTAGGTGCAGGAGGTTATGAGCATGAGAATATTATGACACATGAGTAGGGTGACCATACGTCCCGTTTTGAACGGGACAGTCCCATTATTTTAGCATTTTTCAACCGTCCCGTCGTTTTGATCAAAATCCCAATTTTGTCCCTTTTTTAAACCCGGCGGGAAGGAAGACAGGAAGGAGGACTGGAGCCGGACTTGCCATTGGAGGCAGCCCGGAAGAGGCCCTATCAGCGCGGCAACTGGAAGCCCAGTTGCCACGTGCGAGCCCAGCAGCAGAAGCAGGATGTTATGAGCATGAGAATATTATGACACATGAGAGACTGTGTACATCATTCCTATCCTCATGCAAACCTGTGATGAACAGAAAATGGCCACTATCTGGGTTCCTAATACTCCAATAGAAAGAACGTGGACCCATAACTCACAGCTTTTAGCCACTAGTGAACAATTGTTTAATTTTGTCTTTTGGTTCATGGTCAAGATTTATTACCTGAGTGAGAGGAAAACAAATTATTTTTTGGAAGAATTCAACCCTTCCTTGTTCCACTTGAACCTTGGAACATGAGTAATTATCAAGGATGGGAGATTTGTTGTTGCTGCTGTTGTTAATTAAAAAAAATATTTCCAAGACATTTCTCAGGGCAAACACCCTCCCAAAGCAATTTAAAGAGATGGAAACATAAAGTAAACATAATAAAGGGTAACAATAAAACAATGATAAAAACAGTGCACACAATTTTAAACTTCTGTTCTTTATAATAACACTCCCCACTTTCTGCAGGCATATCAAGAGGATGGAAGAAAAAGCCAAGTATTGTGGAGCACTATGAAATGTCTATGTTCCTGTTGGCACCCAGACCAGAGCTTAATCCTTTCCTCCTCTATCAAAATGTCAAGGTAGCATGTTTAATTCTGAGTGCCACAAAGCAAGATACAGATAAATTGCTAGACTAATACTAGCAATGCTGTTTTAGCAATTTCCTCTTTAAAGAGAAAAACACCACTACCCAGTATGATCGTGACATCTCTTTTGTACTGTCCTTTATTTAATTTAAGTAGTGAAAAACATTGCATTGGATATCAGGGATCTGATCCTTATCTTAAGTCAGTTGCTTTGTTCATTGAAATCAATGTCCATCCAATAGAACTTCTAATGATATACAAGCATGTTAGGGTAGCTAATTACATGCTATTTCAATTTAAATTATTTTCACTTAATCACTGTGACTATTAATTTCTTGTCTGAGAAAGAATATGATGTGATATCCAAATGTTATGTACAGGCAGACAAAAGAAATAAATCAGGAAATGCAACCAAATGAGATTTAATAAGCTTGAGAAACCAGAGTTGTAAGGAAACAAACTTGATGTTCACCTTTTGTGGTACAGAAAAATTGTGATCTCAGAGTTATGATTATGAAATGTGCACACTTTTCAGTTAGATCAAACATCATTGGAACTGTTCACAAGTTGTGTGATGCACCTAAATTAATTATCATTTTCTAAGTAGGGTGAGGTCATTTGGATATTTAGAAAAGACATCAATAGAACTTGAGGGTGAAAGAAGAAAGCCACAGGAGCATCTTTGGAAAGTTAACATTTGAATTCACTCTAGTCCAGTGTATTAGAGTAAACAGAAAGCAGTGAAGCTTATTACACACCCTTCATATCTTAATTTCAAGAATATTTACCCCAACAGATATTTACAAGGATTTTTTTCTTCACAAAAGTTTTAATTGATGGGCAACTCAATCTATTTCACAAAAGTTTTAATTGATGGGCAACTCAATCTATTTCACAAAAGTTTTAATTGATGGGCAACCCAACCTATTCAGAAATAATAAAAAGGGAACTTTAAAGCAACGCTCAATAAAACACCCTGACAATAAATCGGATGTAGCCTTGCTTTACAATATTTCCAAATGGAGGCTACATCCAATATTTAATATCTGAATTCTAACCTCCTATGGCTCATAGAAGAAAACAATGGGTTTAGGGGGGAAAAAGTATATTTTACCACTGATCACATTGGGACAAGAGAGGGCAGAACCCCCAACTACTGTACTTCTGTTAATAGCTCTCATATCCTACTTTCTTTCTAGAAAGTTAAGCAATGGATTGCAAAAATTCATTAATTTTTTTATTAATGAAGAATAATAATTTATTCTTCATTAATTAAGAAGATCTCATTCTTCTCCTGTTTCAGGTCAAAAAATTGAATAATTTGTTTTAAGCTGCATCAATACTTCAGAATTTGGCTGGTTTCAATCTGCAATGGCTTCCATGAGTGAATAATGAAAATGGAAGGATTATAATGGAGGGGAGGATACACTAAGAATTCTTAGCAATTTCTAGATCCTCAAATACGATTACATTTCTCAAAGTATTTTAATAGAAACAATGTCAATGAAGTGGTTTACATTTATAATATAGATGCAGTCCAACAGTAGATGTCCAGCAATAGAAATCACTCAGGAAAGGCTAACATGTAATAGAGAAATGCTTTTCTTGTTCCATCCAGTTGAAAAGCTGGATTTGGATCCTTGATATTAAGCATGTCAAGCCACTTGGAAGTTCACATCACTGTCTTGATCAATCTTGCCCAATCTGTATCCCCCCTCCCCCTGATGCGTGGACTTCAACTCCTAGAATTCATCAGCCAGCAAGAGTGGATAAGGCTGCCCTAGGACAGGTGAAGGATTATGGGGTAGTGAGCAATAACACTACCCTCACAGTGATGTCTTTGGCAACTGGCATCCATGGCACCATCTTCTACATAAACAGCCCATAGAAACAGGGATCCCATTTGGAACAGAGGATCTTAACGCATGCACATTGATATATACCTTAAAGCCCCTGGCACATAATCATCAATCAAATTAAAGATGGTTACTGTCTGCTTGGCAGAAATGATTGTGTGCTTTTGAAACACAGTGATTTCACTTCTTGCAAAAATGATTAAAGAGGTACTTTTCTAGTTATTACCATATATATTGAATAAATATTAATCCCAGTCAACAAATTCCTTTTTGGAAGTGGGGGGAAACTCACCAAGCATTATGGAAAAGACAGGATTGCTCTGGAAAATATTATATTAAACCAAATTGAAGTTACTGTATATTTTAAAATACATCAATAAAAATGAAAGCATCAGATAAAGCCATTTGAGTTCCACTGACTTAAGGTATTCTGGGACTTTGTGTGGGTATCTGTATTCCAACGGAAATTAATTAGAGTTTCCATTCTTAACAAGATGCATACATGTTACATCTTTTTAAATTGGCAAGTGTATTTGCATGTTATGGTGAATCAATGCACAATTCTTAGTGTCAGTTGTTGCATCATTGGTGTATCTTATTTACTTTTAAATTACAGTAAAACTTTGATTTTATGGACTTCAGATGCAACAAACAACATCTGTCCATACACTGTATGCTTCTGTACATGCATAAAATCCCATCTGCCATTTACACATGCACAACAATCCCATGCACCATTTTATCCATGCATAAAATACATCAGTTACGCATGTGTAAACCCCTATTCCCATTTTATGCATGTATAGAATGTGTAAAATCTGCACATATAAAATCCCATTCTGATTTAATGGATGCTTTACTTTAACAGGCATCCCCTTCCCCTTTTAGTTCATTAAATTGAGTGTTACTTTACTCTGTGTTTCATAACTAAATGCTAATTGACTATAAATGAGGACATTATGAATGAAAGAAGAATATGAAGAGCAGCAAAATGGAATAGATAGATAGATAGATTTTTAAAAGGCTTTTCTTCCTAGGGTCTAAGATGACAGATATGTCTGATTTATATAAAAGCTAAAAGTTTTCTGCACAAAAATATGCTATTAAAAAGAGTGCTTTTAAAGATGTATCTATTGTTTCTACGAAGGGCCCAATTTCTTTGACTAGTGGTAAATTTTTAATGAAGGGGAATAAATGCCTTCTGAAAAATTGTTCTGCCCTGGAAACAGCACTGCTTCTTTTCTCTAATGCTAAAATAGCAGCTTATTTTGTATACTTTGTATGGCTGATGCTGTTCAAAAAATAAAGTTAATATATCTCTTTGTTGATTACATAGAAGATATTTGCATATTTGTTCATTTATTGACACCTTATACAAAGTTTCCTAGATCTGGAGGTCCCACAACTCTGGCTACATCAGATATACGTGCTTGGGTTAGGTCCGAGAGAAAGATCTAATACAATATCATTTGGTTATACATGTATGTTCGTGTGTACATATAAATCTTAGCCTTTGTAGGGACTGTATTATCTCAAGAGAAAACCATGGCTTACAGTGGAAATGCTGCTCCCAGCGATTTCATTTGGTCTACTCCAAGCACGACTACATCTGACTTGAATCCAATACTTACTTATTTCCATTTTCTTTCTGAATCAATCTATTTTCATACTTCCCCCTCCATCCTTGATTTGTCACTTCTTAAATGTTTCCTTTAATGTTAAGTGTGATGTCTTCAGTACAATAATCTAGCTATAGGAGAGGGATTGGGGGAAGTCTGCCAACCTCTGAAATATGTAGGAGTAGCAGAAGTTGAAACAATATATAGTCCAGTTTTTCAGCTTACTGTCTCAGTCTGATTCTGTTTTTAGATGAGTGTAAGTATTGCCTTTTAAAATATGCAAACATTTTGCCTTAATATTATCTGATATATTGAATGATTCCAGAAATCTTTGACATGAATGGCTCTAAAAAGATTTTTGACTGAGTTTGCAATTTCAGTAAAGTACATTAATGCCTAAATTCCTCCAGCTTTTCCACCCTTGTGAAAATAAAATATCTAAGTGATAGGGTTGATCTCATGCCACATGGCACAATGTTGTATACAAAATGTTCTGTTGAAATAACAAAATAAAAACTGATTACCTAGAGAAAACTGAAAGATTGATCAGCCTTTCAAGTCAAAGGTGAGGTTCTATAGGATGTTGCTTATACCATCTCAGTTGAACCATTCCTTTCCCAGGATATATTCCATAAATTGAGTTGTTAAACTGGACTCAACATAAATTCCTAGTATAACCAATTCCAATTAGCAGAGCATACCCTATATCTTGCAATAGGCCAGTTGTCTATTGTGAAATGTATACCAGTTTTTTTCCCCTCAGTGTAAAAATATACAATGCTACTGCATATATATCTTTTGCTGCAGTTAAATGTTCAATCAGTACTTTTTTTTTTCCTGAAAGTTCTGGTTCCTTTTTCCTTTTGTATATTTTTCATACATCTCCTACCCAAACTACTGTATTGCCCTTTTTGATTCCTGAAACCTCACAGCGTAATGTATTTTGTCTCCCATTAATTATAAAGAGTGAATTCTTTGCTGGTGTTATAAGGTATTGACCAAATAATCCACTGTCTTGGATAATTCTGTTGTAGCTGTTCCAGGGCCAGTCTTTAGATTTGATAGGGTCTTTTAAGTTCTTCAAGAGGTCCATTTTCCCTGTTGACAACTCAACAAAAAGTACATCTGTTTGCAAATGTGAAGAAGCATATATATAATACTGATTGGCTTCAGTGAAAGAGGACTGGAATGTCAGATGAGATATGTGCATAGTGGTCTGTAAGTCATAAATCAACTTGATTTCTCCTTGGATTGTTATGGCCTGGACTCTGATCCTCCTGCTCTCTTCATCTACACTGATCAAATAACGTCCATCAGGAGAGATGTAAGGAGTACCTGATACATCATTGTTGGGGCCAATAACAGTATCTGTAACACTGTCAATTATAAGCTGTGGAATTCTTGGTATGGACATATTTGCTTTGCACTGCACAAAGAAATAGCCCCCCAGGTGGGTGTAGGCCATGGCTTGGGGCAGGCACCTGTAGTTTCCAAAGCTGATAGTCTTGATATGAGCCATGGTTTCCAGATCAATTTTGAGAACTGCAGCCTTTGACTTATTAAAGATGAAACCAAACCTGCAAACAAAAGGCAAAACACGGTATAACAAACTATGTACCTTAAGAAATGCCGCATTCTTGAGTGAATAATATTATGGTGCCTAAGTGCTCAGAACCAAAATGTATTTAAGTAAACTTTATAGCAACAGCACATAATTTTCAGGTGGAAGGCCAAACTTCAGCCTGAAGTGCTAGATGCTAGGGGCCACACTTCAGAAATCTGGAGCGAACATCATCAACAGTGAGTGGAGCTAGCACAGAAACTAGATATGATGAACATTAAATTAATTTAAAATACTTAGTATGACCGCTGCCACATATTTAGTAACTTCCCATCTGTCACACTGAAGATTACAATTTGATGGAAACTTTGAAGGAGCTTTGGGCAGCCACCAACTCTGGAGCCTCAACTTATCCACCACTGCTTAGATCAAATGTCATACTAGTGGTCATTTTGATCATGGGAAGGAATGAAGCAAAGAAATGTTGCCTTGTTTAATGCCACATAGAGCTTAATGCTGAGATGCAATAGAGTATCTTTAGTTGGACACACAGAGATATTCAGGGAAAAGACATTAAAGCTGAAACAACACACTATCAAGTTTTGTACCATGGAATAAATGGAATCTGTGCAGGTAAGAGATTGAAGTGCTGAAATACCAGAGGACATTCTATGGTAATAGCAGAATATCATTATTACTAGCATTTGCTTTAGGTCTATTGCTGCAAAAAATTAGCATTGGGCTTCCAGTTATTGCTTCTCTGTCTTAATATTAGGAGGTTGGGATTGTGAGCCGGCAGCACTGGGACGTTTGGTTGCTGCTGGAGCTAGCTGGAGGACGGGCTAGTTGAGCAGGTGGCAGTTGTGGCTAGTTGCACCCATTCCTAGGTCGAGAGGCCCTACTCGTGGTCACTCATGTCCTGGTCATCTCCCAGTTGGACTATTATAATGTGCTGTACATGGGGCTGCCCTTGAAGACTATCTGGAAACTTCAGCTGGCACAAAATGCAGCAGTGCCAGAAGGGATGTGTGCTTCTGGTAGAACACACATGACACCTCTGCTTCGCAGGCTGCATTATTTACCAGTTTGGGTCCAATTCAAGGTGCTGGTTTTGCCTTTAAAGCCCTACATGGCATTGGACCAGATTACTTGAGGAACTGCCTCTCCCTAATTACATCTGCCCGTCCCACCAGATTTAGCAGAGAGGGCATGTTACAGGTTCCATCATTGAGGAAGCTACATTTGGCGGGCCCGAGACTGTGGGCCTTTTCTGCTTTGGTGCCCACATTGTGGAACACTCTCCTCCTTGAGGTGCGGCTGGCTCCATCACTCTTGATCTTCCGCAAGTCCCTTGAGACCTGGTTGTGCCATCAGGCTTGGGCCCCCCAGGGGACTGGTGAACTAGTGAGGTGGCTCCCTTATTATTAACATCCCTTCACCTACTATTTCTTTGTCTTAGCTTTGTTTTTTATAGTTTTAATGTTTTTAATAATAGTAATGATAACTGTTTTTACTGTTTTAACTTTGTTGTATGCCGCCCAGAATCACTTGTTGTGAGATGGGCAGCTATATAAATTGGAAAAACGAATGAATGAATGAATGAATGAATGAATGAATGAATGAATAAATAAATAAAGTATGTTCACATTGCATAAAGATTTTTAAATATATCAGACTAACATAAACCTGACCTCAATAATAAGTAATACAGAAAATTAGTTTTTCAAGGTATGTAACACTTTTCTCAGTGTTCTCATTAAGTTGCCCTTAGCAATTGTTAGAGTAGACATTTGAAATTGATGGGTTTACTAAATCTACATCCATTGGAAAATACAAATATCTATATAGAAGAGCTAGCTGGGGACACAGTGATGGTAGATTTTTCTTTGGACAGATGACAGCATTTCCTGGTACCCCTTGAACACTTCCTTTCTTTACAGAAATATTAAAGAGACTGGGGTAGAATAGTGATAGAAGAGTTTAAGAAACACCAAACAGTGCATCTGTCTTGAATTGAAAGGATGGTATCTCCTGTTGTGACTCAAACTCATAGGAATTAATAAAAAACTTACTTATACACAAATTCTGTACACATGGATGGTCCATCTACCTGGAGAGACTTAAATAATAAAGTTATGGTATCTAGACTACCAAAATCTGGATGGCCACAAAGTCCAGATATCTAGCAGCCTTAATTTGGAACAGGTTTTCATATTTTCCCAATTCCAATCTATATAGCATAGTCTGTGATTTTTTTTTTCCAGACAACCATGGTCCTAGTATTCCAGTTCCATTGAGTGAAAACTGGATTTCTGACTTGTTTTGGCGCATAGAAACATAGTTTCTCCAAATAATAATCATTATTGTAAACAACCAAGAGTTTTGGGATTGTGGTGGATAGTGAATAATTGTGTGTGTGTGTGTGTGTGTGTGTGTAACAGAGAAGGTAGAGTTGAAAACTGCACTATTTCATGCATAAAAATTCATTCCTTAAGAACAAGGTTTTGTATTCTATGATCCTGCAAACAATCCTGGGATTTAGTTTGTCTTTCAACTATTATACTTGCATCAATTACAGATTAAAAAAGAAATCTAGTGCAGAAAATGAAAATGGTGTGTGACCGAGGAGTAATAAGATTACACCGGCTGTTCCTTTGAATCAGGATGCTAGAAGTGCATTTTAAGCAAAAATCCTTTGTTTAAAGCATTTCTATGTTTACAATAAATGTATGGCTGCAGTCTAAACAGACATCTGGTAGTTGGATTTATGATCTCATGGAGACTTCTTAGGAGATATACCCAAGGCTACATTGACAGGTGAATGAGGCAGATCAGTGGGAGTATGATACACCTGCTGCTATTAAATAAGTACTCAGTGGTCACATTTGCAGTAAACGGGTTTAGCATGGCATTAAGCGTCCCTTTCCCCTCCATTCCTTTCCTCTTGGGTGGCTAGATTTTTTTCTTATTGTTCTTATTGTTCAAACCCAGAGTTATATGTATTGCTAATCATGCTAATAATCATGCTAGTAATCATGCTAATTTCTTCAAGAAGGCAGCTTCAGAAATCATTAATTTATATTGAGGTCAACCCAAAGTTTGCCATTCCATATGAGATAATAAGATGTAATAAAAGGGGGTACTTTCAAGCTCCACCACCTGCCATAGCTCATTTCTGTTTGTGTCCTTGTGCTAAATCATTGTTTAAGATGACATGCAAATGTGTGTGAGCTTCTTACTTGAAATCTAAATTGTAAAAGGATCAAAGTCCATTTATTACATTATATTACTCCTTTCCTCCAAGACTTCAGGGTACACAGGGATTCCATTGCATGTTATCCCCACTATAGCAACCCTGTGAGATAATTTGGATGGGGGTGGGGGGACAGGCCCAAAGTTATCCAGTCAATTTGCATAGCTGGGGCTGGATTTAAACCTGGGTCTCCCGAGCCCTAATCCAATGACTTAATCACTGCAACACCCCAATCCTCCTACAGTACAGTTGGAATTGGAATATTGTATGTATGTATGCGTATGTATATATGACATAATTGTTTATGTCACCCATTCACTGGATGTGCAAATGTATATTGCTATGTAAAGCAAATATATGCGATTTTTGAAATTAAAACAAAGCATAGGGTTTTTTCCCCTTTACTATTCTTCCTTCACAGTGTAGAATAGTGCTACGCTGCCATGGCAAACTTTTAGCAGCCCCCTGGAACAGACTCTGGAAGTTGTACAACCAACTGGCTTCATAAATATTGATGATATTGCTGTATGACTGGATGGCACATCTTCAATGGCTTTCAGCCAAGAGTAGACAAGACTTAAATAAGAATTCCTAGAATCATGTTCTAACACAGAGGGGAGGTATTTGAACTGGACTGTATTATTCATTTTCTTCCCAAAAACAAAGGAAGAAATATACTGAATGTTTGTCAGACCGCAAAAGCTGAAATCCATTTATTAGACTGCTACCATACCAAGAATGAAAATGTAAATCATTGGTTGAAGTTTTCATTAAATTAAATTAAAACTCAGTGACAATCTTGAGAATGGATGAACTAATGGATAATTCTGTCAGGCTATATGTCTATGTATATGTCTGTCAGGCTAGTCATTACTGCTCCATTGCTTCTTGGGATGCATTCTGTCTGTCTGATGTCATATCCTGTTTCTAGACTAACAGAGCCTTTGCAGAAGATCTTTATGGCTTCTTCTTCCTGAGTTTCTAACAACAGGTACAAAGGCAAACAAGTATTATCTGTGATTCAGAAGAATTGTTAGATTGAAGATACAACTGTTGGTGATAAGAGAACTCTTACCTGATGTGATTGATGATCAGATTTGTAGGTGGAATAAAATAATCATCCATTCCATTCAGGTGGGTACAGATGATCTGCTGGTTCTCTCCTGTACTTGCTTCTGGTATTACCTACCATGAATAAACAAATACTGGCCACTGACAGGAGCAATGAAGGAAGCACTGAAATAAAAATCTAGCATACCTATAATGCATATGATACCAACATGAATGTGGTCATGTGCATAGTAGCATTCCATAAGCCAAAATGATGGTTGTCCCAGTTCCTAAAAATAAGGATGTTAAGGAAATGGCGTCTCTGTGTAGGTAACATTTGTAAGATCGGAGAATAATTTCCCATTTACTTTCAAGCTGTTTATATCACTATACAATACAGTCATGCAGGAGTCGAAACTGGCCTACGTCTAACCCTGCAATACTTTTTCCACACTGGCTACAATAAACATGGCTTTCATATTCAGATTTATTTAATCTCATGT
This sequence comes from Charina bottae, assembly GCA_023362775.1. Classification (NCBI taxonomy): domain Eukaryota; kingdom Metazoa; phylum Chordata; class Lepidosauria; order Squamata; family Charinaidae; genus Charina; species Charina bottae. The sequence continues at coordinate 99,013,262 of JALMGJ010000002.1, read as the reverse complement.
AAATACACAAGGCTAATTCACTGTGTTGAATGATCCATAGCAAAGTCACAGCAACTAATCATTTCTATAAAAGTATATATATTGTAGCTATTCTAAAGCGTTCCTGTTCACAGACTGTATTAGTAAACTCTTCTAATGAATTGACCTTAGCTATCTTCCTGCATAAGAATCTCAGAATTTTAAACACTTTCTTTAAAGTTTCACCTTTATGTTTTGCTGATCTTACTGGAGCAAAAGATAGTTTCCCTAATAATAAAGAACTTCATTTTCGAAACACTAGACCAGAGCTTTCCAAACTTTTCATGTTGGTGACACACTTTTTGGACATGCATCATTTCACGACACACTCTTACAGCAGGGCACAAGGCAGGCACTAGGACCTGTGTGGAATCACAGCAGGTTTGGAGGCAGCAAGGCACAAGGCAGGCACTAGGACCTGTGTGGAATCACAGCAGGTTTGGAGGCAGCAAGGCACAAGGCAGGTGTATGGAAAATGAAAATGAAGGAGGTGTATGGAAAATGAAAAGGAAAAGAGAAAAGGGATTTTTTCATTTCCCCCCCTATTTTTTCAAAGTCTAGTCCAGAGCTTTCCAAACTGTGTGTTGCGACACATTAGTGTGTTGGCTGCAGTGTCTGGGTGTGTCGCGGCGGCTGCTGCTGCCTCCGAGCCCTGCCAGGATTCCACACAGGTCCTAGTGCCTGCCTTGTGCCTTGCTGCCTCCAAACCTGCTGTGATTCCACACAGGTCCTAGTGCCTGCCTTGTGCCCTGCTGTAAGAGTGTGTCGTGAAATGATGCATGTCCAAAAAGTGTGTCACCAACATGAAAAGTTTGGAAAGCTCTGGTCTAGTGTTTCGAAAATGAAGTTCTTTATTATTAGGGAAACTATCTTTTGCTCCAGTAAGATCAGCAAAACATAAAGGTGAAACTTTAAAGAAAGTGTTTAAAATTCTGAGATTCTTATGCAGGAAGATAGCTAAGGTCAATTCATTAGAAGAGTTTACTAATACAGTCTGTGAACAGGAACGCTTTAGAATGTACAGCTAAGAAATTCATTACCGAAACTGCTAGAGCCTTAAAAGTTTTGCTTCAAATATTTTGTTTGGCCTATTTACAGGTCTCCCAATTAAACTGCTAAAGAAATCTGCCATTTCTTGATGAAGGGATTTAACATAATCAGGGAAAGTATAGTATATTTTACCCTTCCTTACTAATACAGTATAAGCAAAATTAGTGCAATGCAGTGTAACTGTATCCTGTGAATTCTATAATTTGTGTGAAATAACCTGCTAACTGCTACAATTCAGACAATTAGGAGCTTGTGCAGTAGACCCACAGTGAGTTATTTTTTGTGCCATGATCATTTGCATATAGATATGGCTTTGTCACTATTACAATGGGTAGATAGAGAATGATATTGCAGCTATCACTAGTTGTAAGAACGAGCGGCACAAGTCCATAGCATAAATGCTAGTGGAACTGTAGGGACATCTTTCTTTCTGTCTCTACAATGCTGAAAGGTAATCTACACTAAGGCAAAATCTTCTCTTTCTAAAATCCTTGTTCATTTAATAATGCAAGATATAATGCATAGGAAACGGGCAAGAATAAGGGTGTTCATGCCCAGCATGTTCTGTGTAGCAAAGGAAAAACGTTAGTAAAACAGCTTGGATTCAAGCTCATTAAGTTTGCTCCATTCTCCCATGAGGCCCAGCAATTTTTTTCTGGAATGAATTCCGCAAATTTAAATTCTTTAAATTTGATGTCTTTTGTGGTGGCCTGCAATCCACAACTAGATTGTGGCACGTTCAGAGAAGGATAATGTGTTTTCTGGATAGAGGAGATGAAAAGAAATGAAGGAAGAGAAAGGGAAAAAATGCAAAATAAAAGAAATAAAAGGAAGGGACTAAGTTTAGTATTCATGATAATTCTAAAACTAACTGTAATAATTAAAAGTGGTGTCTGCTTAAAGGTATCTGTTCTGATGACTAGAAGAATAGGAGGTGGACTTCTATGATGTCATTATGCTTGAAGGGTGGCTTTTGATCTAGTGGAGGGTCTTTGCAAAGAAGAGAAAGAGGGGGGTTGCCAGTTCTTCTTTCTTTCACCATCTCCTTGGTCCCATCTCCAGAATCTATTCCAGAGGATGAGATCCTCCAGAACTGAGGAGGATGAAGCAAAAGGCTGCAGAAGAGGGCAAATCAACAGAAAGCGGCTTCTCCTCCTCTTTCACAAGGGGATGATCCTTTGTGATCAAAAGCTGCTCAATGCTGCTGGAATATCTTCACCCAGTGACACTGAAATTATCTGTACCTATTAATGAACACATTTCTTGCTGTCAGTTCTGTTTACACAAGACAAAACAAAACATAGAACTATCCAAAACAGAGCAGAGGGAAAGAATGCAAAATTGGTATGCAAATAAACAATTATATTTTTATTTTTAAAATCCTGTTTACTGTAAATAAACAGTAGTTTGCTATTAAGCTCATAGGCAACTTACCTGTAGTGTTGGATGGGATTTCTTCATATCCCCCCAGCTAAGTATCCATATTTGGTCATGTGACTTATCATAATGTAACTTCACTGGCAGAGGATCAACACCCAGAGACTTCAAAGAAACAAAAACAGTTGCATTAGTTCTTTTTCATGAAAAGTGAGTGTAATCTCTGAATCTGGAAACTTATCCAGTTAACAAACTATTAATAAGAATTTCTGCATATGTTTTTCATTCTCTATTAAAATTAGACAACATACTTTGCCATTTCTACTGTAAAAGCCCTGTAGAAGACCTTGTGGTCTACTGAGACCTGCTCCTTATGTTAGTGGAACCAATGTGACTGATGTCATCCTATAGATGGTCCACCGACACCCTTCTTACATATGCAATTTGCCTCTAGGTTATGTAGTCACATGTCACATCCATGCCATTGACACCATCAAAGGATCTAAATCTAGTGGCTTTCCTCTGTACACAGTTTGCATTACATCCCGCTATGAGGAGCTTTGGAATGTCCCCTGCACTGAACAGCACTCGCCATTCTCCCACAGCTTCTATCTGTCTCTGTCTGTCTGTCTTATATGTTGCCTCCTACATACTCCATTTTAAATGTCTGTATGAAATTGGCCTTTTGAATATAGATGAAGTAAAATCCCAGCTACCCACAAATTACCATTCAGTTCTGTGAATGTTTACTTGGAGGTCAGTCCCACTGGTTTCAATGCATAGGAAGACAACCTTCTAGTACAACCCTACATATATTATTGGTTTCCTCTGTATTCAATAGGATCTATTTCAGGTAAGGATGTACAGAGATCAGGCTTCAAGTACTACATATTTTCTTGCAATAGGATAGAACCTAGATGGACTTATACATTGGATCTGGTCACATACATACAATGTTATCTTTAATGTTGTATCTTGGTACAAGAAAATAATGTTCCCACTCTCAGTGAATCTTGAGAATCATACATGTATTCATACATGCGTTTATTGATTTTTTAGAACCTGTTAGAAATGGGCATGTAATAATGACACTTTTTCTACTGACCCTTTTATCTTGCTTGTAATAGAAACCTTGTCCTATTTATAACAAGCTGCAAATAGGGTTTTTTTCCCCCTCAAGAAAGGGGCCAAATTTTAGACTGCAAGCCATGGTTAAGGCAGTAGCTAGAATCTCCCCTGGGAAACAGCAAAATTCTTTGCAGCATCAAGGCTATTTTTCCCATCTTAAAACAATTAGTTGTCCCTGTAAAATTACCTGAATGATTTTCTGTGTCTGGATATCAAGGATCATTATTCTATTCCACTTAGGCTGAGTAACATAAATATATTTGTCTCTGACATTGACAGCAGAGGCCCAGAGGCAAGACTGAACAGCTTCACCTTCAAGACTAGGACAGATATCTGCCTGAAATAAAAAGAACAATAAGGTTTGACTCTCTGCCAAACATATCCAGAAAAAGGGACAACCCCCCAAACCTGAGGACATAAGTAAAAATTATGCACTTCTTTGTGTACTTAACAACAGGAAATTTTACTTGTACTAGATACAGCTTTGTGCTCTTTAGTATGCAGCACCTTGAATATTTTATTTTATTATTTAGATGTATCAATCGAAGAGAATATTTGTAGCTCAGGGTTGAACTGGGGAGTCTTTGGTGCTCTCTGAGCCTTGTTGTTTTCATGCAGACGTTTCATTGCCAGGCTAGGCAACATCTTCAGTGCGAAAAGGGAGTGGAACTTGCTGTCTGTTTATATACCCTGGCTTGTCCTGCCTGTGTTGGTGGGGGTCTTGTACTCTCCTTGGTAGTTCCTTGATTGGGCTGTTGTGTGCTGTTTGGGTGATTGACTGAGTTAATAGTTCCTTGATTAAGGTCTATTGTGTTGTTTGATTGCTCCTCTGCTGCTAATCTTGCTGTTAATCTATGCATATCTTGTTGTTGATTGCTGGCCCAGGGGTGTTCTGGTCTTCTGGCTATTCTATTGTCTCTTATGAATGGTATGTAAAAGTTGTTAACCTCTATGTGTCTGTTGATGGCTGCTTTGTCTGAGTGCCAAGCTTCCAGGAATTCTCTAGCATTTTTGGATTTGGCCTGGTCTAATATGCTCACAGTTTCCCAGTTGAAAGTATGGTTAAGTCTGTCCATGTGTTGTGAGATTAAGGAGTTTTCATCATGTCTTCTGACTGCTAGTTGGTGTTCGTGGATGCGTTCTGCTAGTCTTCTGCCAGTCTGTCCTACATACTGGCTGTTACAGTCCTTACACTGTATGTTGTAGATAACTCCTGTTTTTTCTTCTTGGGCTACTGGGTCTTTTGGTTTACTTACAATGTTCTGAAGGGTTTTGGTTGGTTTGTGTGCTACAGTGATGCCGTGTGGAAGTAACAGTCTATTAGTAGTTTCTGAGATGTTTCTGATGTATGGCAGTGTAATCCTTTTCATAGCTTCTGTTGGTTTTGCTGTGGTGGGTTGAGTGGTCAGGCACTTTTTGATAAAGTTGTGTGGATATCCATTTTGCTGGAAGATGCTAAATAAGTGGTCTGTTTCCTTTTTCTGGTGTTCTGGGTTGCTGCAGTGTGTTTGTGCTCATCTGAATAGTGTTCTTACACAGCTCCTCTTGTGTGAGGTTGGGTTATTGCTTTGATAGTGGAGCACTTGGTTAGTGTGGGTAGATTTCCGGTAGACTTGTGTTTCTAGACTGCCATCATTTCCTCTACTGATGAGGATGTCCAAGAAGGGTAGTGTGTTGTTGTTTTCTTCTTCCCTTGTGAATTTTGTTCCTTTGAAGATGTTGTTGATGGCTTCATGTGTTTCCTCCAGTTGATCCTTTTTTATTATGACGAAGGTGTCATCTACATACCGGATCCATACTTTGGGTTGTATGTGTGGGAGTGCTATCTTTTCTAGACGTTGCATTACTATCTCTGCTATGAGTCCTGAGAGTGGTGATCCCATCGGTGTTCCTTTGATTTGTTGGAATATTTGTCCATCAAACTGAAAGTACCGTATTTTCCGGCGTATAAGACGACTTTTTAACCCAGGAAAATCTTCTCAAAAGTCGGGGGTCATCTTATACGCCGGGTGTCGTCTTATAGGGCGGGTCACTTCCCCGCCGCACAGCTGATCCCCGGCGCACAGCTGATCGGCGCCGAGATTTTCCACCCGGGCCCTCCCCCCCCCAATACATCTCCAAGCTTTAGCAGAACAAACCATGAAGGAGGAGGAGGAAGAGGGTGGTGGTGATGATGAGGGGAGGTTTGAAAAAGCAGATCCAAGCGCAAAAGTTACTGAGTCATTTCAGCCTCCCTCCCTCTCGCTCTCTTTCCCTGGTGATGGATCAGTGGGGGGGGGGTTGGGAGGGAAGGGAGGAAACGGCAAGGGAGGGAGGGAGCGGAGGGTGGTACCCCCCCCACTGATCCATCACCAGGGAAAGAAAGCGAGAGGGAGGGAGGCTGAAATGACTCAGTAACTTTTGTGCTTGGATCTGCTTTTTCAAACCTCCCCCCATCATCACCACCACCCTCTTCCTCCTCCTCTTTCATGGTTTGTTCTGCTAAAGCTTGGAGATGTATTGGGGGGGAGGGCCCAGGTGGAAAATCTCGGCGCCGATCACCTGTGCGCCGGGGATCAGCTGTGCGGCGGGAAGTGGAGTTGCTCAGTACTCACTCAGTAACTTTTGCGCTTGGATCTGCTTTTTCAAACTTCCCCCCATCACCCTCCTCCTCCTCCTCCTCCTTCATGGTTTGTTCTGCTAAAGCTTGGAAATGTATTCTTCACCCCTCTGCCTTGCCCAGGTAATTAAAGCTTTCTTTAAATTGTTAAAGCTTTCTCCCCCCTCCCCCCAATATTCTCCTTCACACACACACCCCGCTTCCCTGTTTTCTCCCTGCAGTTTTTTACTTTCTACTCTGCTTCCCCACCACACAGCTGATTGGCGTGGATATTTTCCACCCCGGGGCGGAGCAAGCTGCAGGTTTTGAAGAGGGGTAGTCTTATAGGGCGAGTATATCCCAAACTCTATATTTTAAGTGGAAAAGTTGGGGGTCATCTTATACGCCCAGTCTTATACGCCGGAAAATACGGTAGGTGGTGAGGCAGAGGTTGATGAGGTCCATGATTCTGGGTATTTTGATCTTGGTGTATCTTGTTAGGTCGGGTGTGTTACGTAGAACTGCTGCCATGGATTCAATCGCTAGTGCTTGGTCTATGGATGTAAAGAGTGCAGTGACATTGAATGACACCATAATTTCATCTTCATCTATTTTTATGTCTTTGATTTTCTGGAGGCACTGTAGTGGGGAATTGATAGAGTATTCACTCTCCTCTGTGAGATGCCCAAGTTTTCTTGTAAGTTCTTTAGCTATGTTGTATGTGGGGGTGCCTGGTAATGATACAATTGGACGGAGTGGTATGTCAGGCTTGTGTATTTTGGGGCATCCGTAGAAGCGTGGGATGATAGGTCCACTGCTTTTCATCCGCCTCTGTTCTTCTTTACTGATTTGACCTTTCTTGGTTAGGTCGTTGAGGATTCTTTTGACCTGACTGTCAAGTTTCTGTATCGGATTGGAGTTTACTGGGGTGTAGGTTTCTTTGTCCTCCAGTAAATCTTTGGCTTTTTGTATATATTGTGATCTGTCCATAATGACAGTGGTGCAGCCTTTGTCTGCTGGGAGGATGATGATACTTTGGTCCATCTTTAGGTTTTTGAGGGTTACTCTTTCTTCTGCTTTCAGTTGGTTCTGTTTCCATGTCCTTCTGGTTTGTGGTATGATTATTTGTCTTACATTCTCTTGGATTTCTGTAGTAAGTCCTGTAGTTTTCATTGCTGCTTCGAAAGCTGCAAAGAATTCTAATTTATTTGCATCCTCTGTGTTATAATTGAGGCCTCTCTGCAAGATACTGTGTTCTGTAGTGGATAATGGGCGGCTGGACATGTTGACCACCCATTCCTGTTCCTGTACTTCTTTGTTTCTGGGGTTTAATTTAAGTAGTTTAGTTTGAAGTTTAGCTTTCCTTTTTTATGCTTGTCTCAGAGCTGTGGTCTTGATTGTAGTAGTCAGCCTGTTGATATGTTCAGGAGTCATAGTCTGTTCTAGTTGTTCTTTGAGGCTGTCCATTGTGTGTTGATATTTGTTAATTTGCAGGTAAGCAAACTTCCACCAAAGAACAGCTGTTTTTTCTGCATGAATGCCTACGACAGCATACCCTGCCTGCCAGTGTCAGATACAAACCTCCAATCAACTGCACAGCTGGATGGAAGATTGCACAACAAAGTGGGCGAAAAATGATACGGCTAATGATCATGGACGCCCACCTTAGATTAAACAAATATCACTTATTTAGCATCTTCCAGCAAAATGGATATCCACACAACTTTATCAAAAAGTGCCTGACCACTCAACCCACCACAGCAAAACCAACAGAAGCTATGAAAAGGATTACACTGCCATACATCAGAAACATCTCAGAAACTACTAATAGACTGTTACTTCCACACGGCATCACTGTAGCACACAAACCAACCAAAACCCTTCAGAACATTGTAAGTAAACCAAAAGACCCAGTAGCCCAAGAAGAAAAAACAGGAGTTATCTACAACATACAGTGTAAGGACTGTAACAGCCACTATGTAGGACAGACTGGCAGAAGACTAGCAGAACGCATCCACGAACACCAACTAGCAGTCAGAAGACATGATGAAAACTCCTTAATCTCACAACACATGGACAGACTTAACCATACTTTCAACTGGGAAACTGTGAGCATATTAGACCAGGCCAAATCCAAAAATGCTAGAGAATTCCTGGAAGCTTGGCACTCAGACAAAGCAGCCATCAACAGACACATAGAGGTTAACAACTTTTACATACCATTCATAAGAGACAATAGAATAGCCAGAAGACCAGAACACCCCTGGGCCAGCAATCAACAACAAGATATGCATAGATTAACAGCAAGATTAGCAGCAGAGGAGCAATCAAACAACACAATAGACCTTAATCAAGGAACTATTAACTCAGTCAATCACCCAAACAGCACACAACAGCCCAATCAAGGAACTACCAAGGAGAGTACAAGACCCCCACCAACACAGGCAGGACAAGCCAGGGTATATAAACAGACAGCAAGTTCCACTCCCTTTTCGCACTGAAGATGTTGCCTAGCCTGGCAATGAAACGTCTGCATGAAAACAACAAGGCTCAGAGAGCACCAAAGACTCCCCATTTAGATGTATATTCCACTTTGCCACCAAAAACTGATGGTATCTTTCTCCAGTATGAACATTAACTTTCGGGCTGGATCTGTTGTTCTCCATTCAAAATTGTATTTTCTCTAGCCAGATGCAAAGAACCATATCAACAAACAATTGCCAAACTCATCTTTCTACTTTTCTATTCAAACACATTTATATCACTTTTTCTCCCTTTCCATAATTCAATTAGGCTCAGGTTTCTCAATTAGGCTGAGGTTCAAATTAGGCTCATGTTTCTCAGACTGTGGCTTGAAACCCAGTAGTTGGAACCTCCAAGGGGATCAAATTGGGGGAGGGTTATCACAATTAAAAAACAACAACTTGATGGGGCTTGCACAGGCAAGGCAGGTTGTTAAAAGCTCATTTTGTGCTCACTCCCCATTTTGCTTGCATAAGCCTTTAGAAATCCGTTGCAGCACCACAAATTTGGCAAATCCTTATGATGTATAAAAGGTAAAGGTTCCCCCCGCACATTTGTGCAGTCGTGTCCGACTCTAGGGGCTGGTGCTCATCTCTTAGCCGAAGAGCCAGCGCTCTCCGAAGACGCTTCCACGGTCATGTGGTCAGCATGACGCGCGCGGAATGCTGTTACCTACCCACCAAAGTGGTACCTATTAATCTACTTGCATTTGCATGCTTTCAAATTGCTAGGTAGGCAAGAACTGGAGCTAGTGCGGGAGCTCACTCCGCACGCAGGGCTAGGGATTCGAACCTCCGAACTTGCGATCTTCCGATCGACAAGCCTGGCGTCTTACAGATTTAATTACTAAAACTAAGCAGTATATTTATTTCCTCAACACAACATCAATGAAATTTTGTTCATAGGGAACACACAATGTCACTTATGTTAGGAGTCACAGTATCTACTGTACAGAGTTTGAGAATCCCTGCATGAGGTCAACATTACCAATAGTCTGGATAGTAATAATGGCCCCAGACTTACATAACTGGTGAACACTTTCTCATTTGGTTTGATATGTCTCTGGATCTCACAGTCAGTTGGCTGAATTATTGTGATTCCATCCTCGGAAAAGACATAGAACATATTTCCCACACTGAGCCCTTGAAGAAAAAACCAGAAGAAAAAGAGCAAGGGAAAAAAAGTCATATTTCCTAGGTCTAAAAGCAAAATGAAAGCTAAATCAAAAAAGGAAAGTACTAACAAGGAAAGGCTGGAAGGAAAAGAAAAACACCTAGAAATTAGGATGCTTTTGGTGCATTCACGAAATTAAAGTTCATGTCACAAGTACGGCTTCAAGGTGTGGGAAAAGAGGTACAGGTAGACTCAAAAATGTATTGCCTTGGTGGTAGCAGTCAGAACTTCAAATAAGGAACTGGGGTCATGTGTCTGGTGATCTGAGAAGCAGGTTTCCTTCCTTTACATGAAAAAAGAGACTGCTAACCATTTTGGCCTTTCAGGAAAATGCTTCAAATGCAGGAATCCAATCATGTATTGCACATAATTCCAAATTGAAATAACAAGGGTTATTTCTGGGCTCCAGGGAATACTTTGTTTGGTGTCCAATAGCCTTTGGGGGAGGTCAATTCTCATAGCCACCAAAGCAAAGACATTTTTGAAATTTTGCAAACTCTAATTCACAAATATGGAATCTTTTAGCATTGCAACAGCACTCATCTATGAAAACTGGGGCATTCCAGAAGTTTTGGAAAAGTAATTTGTCAATGAGCTGCTAGTAAAATATTGTATTTTACATTTTTGCTTAATCAGAATGTCCCATGACTTAGGCAGAGGACTTCATTTTCCATTACATGCAGAAGCAGTAATGAATACATTGTATGCTGTACTGAGGACCTTTTCCTCATTTTTCAGTGATCCAATCACTACACATGATTATAGTACAGATTTATACTGGCTGTTTTATAATGGCTACTGTCATTCCAAGTGATATTGATAGTGTACTTATCTGCCAAACTTCCATAGCTCTGTTGTGGTCAAATTTTGTTTTAATGCTTTTTTTGTTTTTGCATGGAATATACATCCTGTTGTTTTTTTTAAAAAAAATCAGCTCTTGTAGATAATAGTTCTGCTTCAGCTAGTGGTCCCCAAATCCTGTTCAGACTAGAAAAGTTACTGAAGTATATCAAATGCTTCCAGGATTGGAAATTAATCCAGCTAAAGTTAACCACTTTCACTCCCATTTATTTCAAGGAGAGATAATTAAACTCATGCTAGTTCTAGAACTGAGAGTGCGTTGTCAGAACTGGAGACAGTTTAATAATAAAAAAAGCTTTGATTGGGATAATTACTTTTTTTTAAAAAAAGAACAGTTCCAGATAATACTTGTTTTCTTGGCCTAATGGATGTGAACTTACAAAAAATTTAGCAAAGAAACACAATGGTAAATAGATATTATTCAATTTTATTATGTTTCAATATACGATGTTTAGCCTCTTAGTTATAGCACAGAAATACCCCAGTTAAGGCATCAAAATGGGTCTAGAAGAATGATTCTTAAATGTGATGCTGGAGTGAGGGACCATGCATTTCTGAAAGCATAGCTAAAGCCCGGCTGCTATCATTGCTATTGATTAGTTAAAGTATCTTTGGCTTAATGTTTCTTAGGTAACATTTCATGACTCAGAATCCCTTCCTGGCATATACTGTACACACAGTTCCCATTCAATAGGGACTTAAATATGCACATTGGAAGGTGGAGTTTTGCCTTTGATGCAATGGGTGCACATTTCTGCAGATGTTTAAAATTGGGACAAATGGTAACTATCATGCAGTAATTTATAAGTAACTGTGAATTTTGCCTGTATTCATGCACACTAACTTCCTATTCTGCATGATTGTTTTGATAAAAACATATGTTCACATTCTAGATTTTATATGCCTTATTCTTAAAGCAGTTGCTAATGGCAATACCAAGAATTTATTTAATGTTGCTTATGTATTAGTGGTATAAACACACATTCATAATACATTTTCTATTAGAATAATACTGTACATTATGCTCTGGATTCCATGAGAACTAGTATTTCAGTTGTTTGTAAAAAATTCTACACCTACTTTTATTAAGTACAATATTCTGTTTCAATTATTTTGCATTTTGAACAAGAGTTTAGCTCCATATGGGCTTTTAGAACTCTTCACTTTCCATAGCATTCTCTTCTAAGAAACATCCTTCCTTGTTTCTTTTAGCCATATGAAGTATCCTATCAAGTTGATTTCAAAGAAAGGTAATGTAACACCATGACTGAATAAGTGCTCTCCCAGGGATATTAATAAGCAATACAGCATAGCATTGTGAACACAGAATGGTTTTCACAATCTGTTTGCAGATGAGCAGAATTTAATTTTCTTTTATCATTATATCTGTAATCTGGCTGTCTTTCCATTATTTGAAGTCTGATCATCGTGTCCTGTTTCTGAAATATTCACTATGGCAAATTTAAAAATTCAGGAATAACTAATATAGCAACTAAGAAGGCAGTGCAACATTAATTGCTAACCATCATCTATAATGTTATATGTATTTGCAATTAATTTTAAAACTGCCCTTTTGCTTTTCTAAGCATTTTATAATATAAATTTTATATGTCTATTTATCTATCTATTTGTTATTTCTGTACCTAATCACATGTGACTATTTCTACTTTCATGCCATGGTTGAATGTGGACATTAGAGGAAGGAAGGGAGGGAGGGAGGGAGTTTCTATCAGTCTGATCTGCTGCTTCTTGGAGCCCAAGAACAAAGCTGAAAACCATAGGATATTCTGAAAGTATATCTGTGTTTTCTTCATTGTAAAGTGCATTTCAGCATTATATCGCTATTACTGATGTCTTTAATAAGAGGACTAAACAATCTAAGAAGCCTTATGATGCTAACGGATAAAGGATGCAGCCTTCGTCACAGGGTGCCATCATTATGGATTATTTCAGTAATTAAGCTGTTCATAGGTCTGCCAAATGCCTAGAAAGTTAGTCATGAGCACACTTGGTCATAATCAGCATTTGTAAGTTCAAGAAGTTAAACAAGAATTCCCATGCTGAAGTAACTTTTTGCATGCGCAAATATATAAGTACATTTATACTCAACAAAATTATACTTTGGCATATGGTTGTATTTTCACATAATATATTTAAATCTGGATGTCAGCATCCATGACTTTATTTTATTTTTTTAATCCTATCCTATCCTATGTGCGGGGGTACCTTTACCTTTATCCTATCCTATCCTATCCTATCCTATCCTATCCTATCCTATCCTATCCTATCCTTTTTGCAAATGACATAATGTTTGCTTTCCATAGCAACATTTCACAGTTTCAGTTTTATTTTGCAACCCCATATAGTTTTTACATATGATGGTGTGGAATAAGGCCATGGACGAATGCCTTCCAGTCCTATTGTGAGCTTTTATAAGGAGTTTTCATTTGAATCTTGAGAAGTTTTTGATTATTTAAAGTTGTGTACAGATTATTTTTGTGGAGGATTCATAGTAAATCTGACTGAACTGAATATGTAACTGCCAAATAAACAGAAGTAGACAAAGTAAGCAATGTTCTGTTTTGCTTAAAGAAATGAGTGCAACCATTTTTTTCTGATACGTACAGGATTCACTGGCACTGAGGAATGTGGCTTAATATAATTAAATAATCTGTACAAACACAAATTATGAAGCAAGAATGACAGGAACTGGTTGCTGTAATTTAAAATATATTTCATGTAGGTCAAAAATAAATGTTATTCTGTTTATTGCGATGATATGTTTAAGCTCTCTAAAGTTGTTTTTAATATTTGGAATTCCCAATCTATTCCCAATCTAGGTGCTCTTCAGAGGAGTGAATTTCAACTCTCAGAATGTTTAATAATGACTATGCAGTTGAGGAACTCTGAGAGTTGAAGTCCATATAGCTGGAAAATGTCCAGGTGGAAGAAGACTGGCCCTGACCCATTATGTTTTAGACACCCTTTTTGAAAACTTATATTACTGTATTTATATTGTCCCAATTATGCAATTGGTTTGCCTGTGCCTTAAGTTGAGACCAGCCAACATTGCTAACGTTAGTGGAAAATCAGTGGAGAATGGTTTATTATGGATTTATTAAAGCAGACAAGCACATTATCACTACAACAAGACAATGTTACTGCAGTACCTTCCTCTCGCCACAGTATGTTTGCAACTGCAGCATCAGAGAAATGGGAGAGCCAGAAAATGGAAACAAAAAACAATGTCAACATTTCATTGAAGCAGTTAAATGACGTTAATACTCTTTTGTTCTTTTCTTACAGAGTAGCAATTTCTGTAATAAGTGATCACATTCTTGCAGAGAAATGAGGTTATTGGAGGGAATCTCACCAATTTTGAATTTCTCTGTTAGAATTCCAGGCCCCCCTCCCCTCCCAATCCAAGTATTTGTACATAGGAAATTCACATTCACCAAAGTACCTTGGATTTTTGCCTGTGTAAAGGTTGTAATACTTGAGACAACTCATTTTAATCACATAGTCCAGGTGTATCAACCACAGTCATGCCTAGGCCATATGCAAAATTCCCTGCTAACATTAAGAATAGTCCTGGTTAGTTTGGGTACATTTAGGCCAGCATGCCACAAGCATAATCAAAGCTCTGTTTTCCTTCAAGCATCATCACATTATTCTATGTAAGCTAGAATCTCTAATCTAGAGGCTACCTTGCAGCCAATATACTGTTGGCCTCTTCCCAACAGTATGCAAGTAGGAGGTATATGCGGTGCACTTATACACACAAAGGGTATGAGAAATACGTTAATTGTGTGTTGTTGATTTAGATAAAGTATATGATAAAAAGTCTAGACATGAATGATGGACTATTTTGTGCAAATGGTTGCTGAATGTGTGGTATATGGTGAAAGTAGGCATGTATGAGAATAAATTGAATGCAAATAGTTCAAAATTGAGCAAGGAATAAGTCAAGATATGTGATATCCCCTTGTTTGTTTAATGTATTTATGGTTAAGCATATAAAGCATGCTTACGGATATGTTAGAGGCAAATGGTTGGAGATGAGAATATATGTTTATATATTAGATTATATAAGACATGTGGATCTGAAAATTAATGTATTGAAGACTGTTTTTTGTTGGTGTTTTGATTATTGTAAGCTGTCCAGAGTTGTATGGGCAGCCATATAAATTCTATAATTAAACAAACAAACTACAACAGGTAGATGAATTTGTGCATCTTAGTAGAATGTTTACTAAATATGGGAAAATGGATGGAGAAATTTGAATATGTGCAAATGCTGGTAGAAGGGTGATGGATAGTCTGTTGCAGGATATAAATGTAGAAAGAAAATGACTGTGTAAGAACAAGCACGCTTCTGCCCTCTTTGTATTAAGCAAGGAAAAGTTGTGTATGTCAGGAGTTTCATAAAAGTAAACTGTAGGCAATGGGAATGGGTAATTAAGAAACGTGTTTGGTAAAACAGAAGAGCTAGGATTAAAAATAAGTGGGTGCTAAATGAATATGAATATAAAAGGGAATGACCAGTATAAAAGAAGTATGTTGAGGTTTGGTCATACATTGAAGTGGTTTGGTCATACACAGGAAGAAAGAATGACAATCAAATTGGAATATTTAAAAGAAGAGTGAATGGGTTGAGTGGAAGGGGAACATTGAGAAAGTCATTGTTGGATGGAGCTGATGAGATCCTGAAAAGGAGGGGAGTGAGAAATTTAAAGTATGAAACGCAATATACGAAACAGTGTATAAATATGGTGGGAGCAAGAATAGTTTGCAAGAATAGAGAGGGAGGGAGAGGTATAGAGAATGGTGTTGGTATAAACTTGTTTTAGCTTGTCTTATAACTTTAATTCTTAGTTACCGTAGTCCAAAAGTGAATAATATCATAATGGGGATATAGGCATGTATAGATGTATGAAGTTCTTCATGGGCACATGTTTTTCTTTTTGCACAGTAATAGCACTTTATGTTTTTTAATTGCATGAAAGCTGTAGTCATATGAAAGCTGGCTGAAAATCAATGTCATTTTTGACAATTAATAAAAATGTAGTAAGGAAACTAGTCTTTTCTCCTATTAATGCTCACTGATGAATACTTTGATGGTCTTAGTTTTATTTTTATTAAAAAGGTATTTTCTGGGCAGGCCACAAAAATAATTCCTGTTAGATAGAGTACCATCAACACTTCCATTTATTAATATTTATTTACCTATTACAGCTGTGGAGCTTAGGGCTCTTCTGCCAACTAACATAAGATGGCAACCTTCTGTTTGTCATTGAAAGCAAATTATTTAGGCAGATGTATTCAGTCCCAATTCTCTCATGCTGATTTTGTTTGTTATGATATACACATCTGAATTAATGCCATACATTTTTACACTTATCTGAAAAATATCTTACAGGTACTTCTTTTAAAAAGTTATGTGTAAATTGGCCTTTAAGGAATTTGTCATGGGGAGTGCCACCTAGCAATTTGCATGATGATGAAGGTAACAAAAGCAATCAAAATAGGACAGACAGCTTCAAAGGCCATTGTTAGTTTTATTTATGGAAAATGAGTACTAATCTGAGTAAAGATATCTGAATTCTTTAGCCTTAAAAGAAGTAGCTGGAACGATTATTTCCTGCCACGGAAAATGTATCTCATAGTTTCACATTCCAGAACATAGTCTTACAGATAATTTATAACTAGGATAAATAATTATGAACTAGAGGCTTCACTACAACTTATGGTCTTTCCAACCTGAATGGGACAACTCTCCAAATCGTGAACTGTAGTTCAGTTAATCAATGTGAAGGGAGGCAGTGGGCCTCATAGCCACAGGCTGAAAAGAGCAAAGGCTGCTGAGAAGGCAATTGAGCCTAATGCAATCCTGCTGCTGTTAATTATTACTATCAGATGTAATTAATTAAATTAAATTAATTTAGATTTAATTTAATTTAATGCAGCATTCTTCACCCTGATACCGAAAGAGTTTAGAATTACAACTCTCATAATTCTGAAGCACTTTGGCCAAAAACCATGCTAACTGGTAATATAGGACAAAATCAGCTTGGAAAGATCTCCAAAGGCAATCTGATGGATTAATCCATTTCTAATTGGTCCTTTGGAGGGTTTCCCAAGAATGCATTCTTCATGTTCCATATATGATTTCAGAAATGAATTTCAAAGAATTATGTTTAAGGACAAGTGGAATTTTTAGAAGATTACTAATGAAAAATATAGAAATTTCCATGTTAAAAATCTACAGGTAGGAAACTATCAAGTTTTCTTCAACCCTGTAAATAATTCTTATTTCTTGTGATCAATTACTAGATAGTAATTCTGAAATTAGACATCAATATATGATCCTTTATGCAGGCAAAATCCAGTTTGGTTCCAATCACTCAAGTCCATTAAAAGAGGATATATAATTAGAAAGTAGATATATAATTTAAACTTACGGGTTTTTCTTGCTGAATCTTCAATGAAGAGAGATGAAATGTCCTCATCTACGCCCACTTCATTTTTAGCAATGCAAGTATAGGCACCTGTATCTTCATATCGAACACTGCTGATACGAAGTTCACTTCCATTTGCTGTGGCACCACACACACACACACACAAAAAAAAAAGGCATAAAGAGTTGTAACCGCAAGAAGTTTGAGAACATTCAGGCTGCTCTCCTAAACACATTAATTTGTTGGAGGGCTCTGTTGAAATCAAAGGGATTATGGGTCAGCCTCAGAATGATTCTGTTGTCCAATATTTTTTGATGTGAGATGGCCGACAGAAGAATTCTGGATATCCTGTAGATGAGTGACCTTAAAATCATCAAACCTGTCCATGCTGACATCTTTTCTCAGAACAAGGAAAAGACAACTGATAAATATATTCATACAGGTAACATTTCTGAACTTCTAGGAATACTTTTTCTGAAGATTGCGTTCTTACAGATATGCTGGCATTGAGTATGTGATATATAAAAATGGCAGTTATGGAAGAACTGTGAAATTTGATTGAAAAACACTTCATATTTTATTGTCCTCCTTTATTGGCAATCTTTGGCCCTCAACTCACATGCGGACCACGGAGGCCTGTTGCAGATACTACAGCTCCATCCCTGTACTCCCGGGCAGTTCCCCAACTACGCAGTGCGCAGACTCTGGTGGAAAGTATTCAGGAAAGTAAAATCGCTAGAGGATAGTACAGCTGTATGGCAGCCTGATAGAAATCACTATCTCTACCATAATAGCACTCCTGGCAAAGGAAAATCCTCCTCCCATCATTTATTCTTTGGTTTCTTTATTTTACAATATTTTTAAATCACCCCAATCCCATAAGTTTCTGGGTGATGTACAGCTAAGTGAAACAAAACAAAACAAAACAAACAAACAAACAAACAAGCTTACAATATAACAAGAAAAATCTAAGGTGGTAAGAATGTTTGCCCACAATCACCCAAAGCAAAAATCACATTGGAATTGGTTCTTGATGTAGTATCCTAATGCTATGTTATATCTTTCTTGCATCAGATTGCTGCTTTCCACCTGCTTATCAAGGTAATGTCTTCTTTCAGTTGGGCTTGACCTCCTGGGCATGTCCATGCAGTTTTCTTGGTAGTATTATGCAAGTGGTCTGCTATTACATTCTTCCAGATTTTTTTTTTCAGTTTCCCAGTGTGGCTTACAACCCAGATATTCCCTGGAGGTTTCCCATCCAAGTAAAATCCTTAACTTCTGAAAAGGTCAGCTAGGTGCTTCCATCAGTAGAGACATCTAGTGTTCTTAAGCAGATTGCTGGGAGCTCACCTGACTCTGTTCAAAATTGCTAATTCGTAATGATCAGCAATAGGATCACTTGATTGATAATGGATAAAACAAATTGAACACTGTCTTAATTCTCTAGCAAAAGAGAAATGTATAATATCTGTAGAACCATTTAAGAAAGAGGTGCAGAAAATTAACATCCCAACCAATATAGTTCCAGATATAAGTTAAATAAATAGCAGAAAGGCAAAGTCATATCTGGATGAAATAAGATCACACATTAGTAAAGGAATTAAAAGCAAAGTCCATTTGACTCTGGCCAATGATAGATAACAGCCACATTTTTTAATCCTTACCTAAAAAAAGGAGCTGCTTGGATAATTTTGGTGTGATAGCCATGCCATTCTTTAGCCAGGACATTTTGGGATTTGGGATGCCCTCAGCATGACATTTGAGGCTTGCTGATATTCCTGGTTCTTGTGCCTGGCTTTCAGGATAGACACGAATCACCGGTGGCACTATGGGAAAAAGAAAAAGGAATTGGTGACTTTAAATTTGGACCACATTGCTTTTCTATTATCTGAGTAATTATATGGGATCTATCTATCATCTCTCTCTCTCTCTCCCATTTTGAGTGAAACTACTAGCTGACAAATGAAGAGCCCTCCTTTCACCAGTCTTCTGCTTTTGATTGCAAGAGCTGCAGATGCTTTTGTTATAAAAACAAGCCAATAATCGATGCAAAGAAAGACTCAGTTAATACATACAGTGTATTGGGCTTTATTAAATTCTGATGCTGGTGTTTAAAAAATCTTTTCTGTGCAGCAGACTTAACACAAATCTAATTATGTCTTACGTCAAAGACTTGAAAAGAACCTACCCCTTGCCAGATGGAATTAGACCATCCTGAGTTCTGATATTAGAAACTGGGAAGCAAATGCTATTGTTGTTCAGCAAATGTATTGTAATAAAATCCTCTTTCAAGAATGAAAAATAAAAACAAGCTATCTGCCAAAACATTAGAACATCCTACATTTTGTTGCTGGTTGCACAGTCCAGTATGAGACACTATCAACCATTAAATACATGAATATTTAATGAATAGACCTACCATATCTAGGCTTCAAAAATCTGAATGGCCACTAGATGGCAGCAAAGAATTTGAGGTTTTGTACCATTTTTCTACCATCTAATTGATTGATCTTTTGATTATGTGCCATCAAGTCTTTGTCAACTCTTAATGACCACCTAGAGGCCATCTAATAGTCGCCCATATTTATGCAAGTCAAATCTGATAGCCCTAGATCCTCCCTCTCATCAGCCCACCTATTTTGTTTACTTCAGAGGGGGAATCATTCTGAGACCTTCCAGGGAAAAAATGTTAGTTCATAATGACTGTGCCTATGCATACAGCAGGGAGGGAGGGAGGGAGGGAGGGAGGGAGGGAGGGAGGGAGGGAGGGAAGGAAGGAAGGAAGGAAGGAAGGAAGGAAGGAAGGAAGGAAGGAAGGAAGGAAGGAAGGTCCTACTGCCCCACTGCTAAAGGTAATACCATGTCCCTCCAAACCAGAGACCAAGTTTTTCTGCCCCATAGAGTTTAGCAAATGGCTCTTTGGCCATCAAATGCAGCTGTGAAATTTGGGAAGCCACTTAATCTCACCCCTAGTTCCAAGGACTTTTGGTTGAAAAGCCATTATTTCTGACTTGTGCCAAGCTCTATCCATGATTCTTCACAGTGAGCCATGCCCCAAGGCCTGGGCCAATTCTGATTTGCAGATTTCTTCTTTCTTGTTTACCTTTCCAATTAGCCTTTCTATAACTCCCTTCATCCTATTTGTAATTACAAATGCACAAAACATAACAAGCCGTTTTCGATGACAGGAAAGTATGCAGGGTCCAAACTGTTTAGGAATTCAGTGTAAGTACAAGCATTTTGGATTAGCCCTCAAATTCCTTTAAATCTAGGTATTTTCTATTTGGTGTAATGTCAACCAATTTGCCATTTCTTCCAAATTTTCTTCAAGGGCTGTCCTGTGTATAACGTACCATATTAATACAATTGGCAAAATATGAATCTCTGTTGCCATCATTTTGACATCTCTGTGCCAAAACTGGAAAAATAACTGCTTTTACTGGGACTTCTAATGAAAAACCTGAATCTAGGAACATCCCCAAGCTATGCATCTTTTAATTAGCTGAAATGGATGAAGATTAATACGTCTAATTGAAGTATCTATTAATACTTCAACACCTTATGTACCTCCTCAGGCTGAATTAACTGAAACCAGTATCAGACAACCAGACCAGAAAATGTTCTGAATATAACCATAGGAAATGCTCTAATGGGGTCATCAAGGTCAAAGTGGATACGGAAAAAAATATTTTGGAAGTGTACTGCAAATTGTTCACAACAAATCTCTGATTCTAATACATCCTTTCCAGGATTTATTTATTTATAAATATTTTCCCAATCCAAACAACTCTACTGGATAGCAACTCAAAGATGCAATAATGGCCACCATACAGTGCCACAAAGGTGGCCTGATACATAATCCTACATAAACTATGGAGCAAGTTATGCTGTACAACACGAGAATGGACTCTTGGGGGTAACAATATCTATGGCTCATTCAAGCTCATTGTTTCAGAGTAAGCCCAAGATATCAGCTCTGTCACCTGGAAATTCTCCAAAAGTATTGAAGGACTGCTATAATCATGAGTCTTTGGTACAAATCAACTCAACGGGTCCAAGACTCCTTCATAAAAGAATGGTGGCTTCTGAACCTAAATGAGAACTGAACTGACCATGGCAATTGAGTCCCAGATACTGCTGCCCTTCTAATTCCAGACTTCCTGCCTGATCAGCTGGGAACATCAAGTCCAGAGCAAACCCTACAGAATGTGAAGAGTAGGTGTGACATTTCATGGGCCAAAGCAGGTCCACACCATCCTATTTGTGGCCCCATAGCCCCAGAATGGGCAGTCTGAATTTTTCATGCCAGTTTTTTTTTAATGTTTGGAGTAAGGAAAGTTTAAGGAGAAAGATACCCATAGCTCTTTTTAAAAACACCAAACTCTAAAACATCAGGCCACCCCTCTTCCACCCTGGAGAGGTTTAATGTTCAAAATGGTATCTTGAACTTCTATGAAGGCACCCGTTTTACTCCTTAAAACACCCAAACTTTCCCCAATAGGAAAAAAAAAATCAGTCTGAAAATTTCATCTTTGCCTGGTCTGGAGATGTCACATTTGGGACCATGTATCTTCATATCCAGAGATGGAACAAAGATATAAAGCAAAAGGGTGAAAAAGATGTTTGCTCATTCCTGGTATACAACTCAGTTTTGTTTGTTTGGCAGACTGATTAGGCTGAAGAACCCTCCTTCCCAAGCCCAAACTAATAATAATAGCTTGTTAAATAGTTAAACTGAAAAGTAACCTGAGACAAAGCCAAGAGGATTTATTTTTTAAAAAAATTGGATGCCTATTAAGGCATCCACCATTCCCACCATTCCACATTGAGTCGTTTGTCGAGATGGGCGGTGAAGAAATGTGATAGATAAATAAATAAATAATATTTGGGAGAAGTATAAACATTTAAAATATATTCAGTATTTCTATCCAAAATGAAATTTGTGTAAACAAGGGAAATCTATTAGCAAAAACTATACCAATAACCTTTGTGTTCAATACAGAAGTTTCATATAACATCAGTGACATTCCCTTGCTATTAAATGAAATAGATCTACACCATGCTTGCCTGATTCTAGATGTTTTATAATGATGCAAAAATGGGGAAATAATTCTTTGCCCTATACAAAGCTAAGTAGAAGACTTAGGTGTTTGAAAAAATAACAGGTTTTTGGAAGAAGTCATTTAAATTGCTGTTAAATGCCAGGAAATGATCACAAAAGATGTTGCCAGGACTTAAGTTCTGTTTCTATTTTGCAGAGAATGGGATTATAATAATATTTTTCAATTGGTGCTGGTCCTTTGTGATAAGTACTCCTAGATCAAGGGTCGGAAATGGCGGCTCGCGAGCCACATGCGGCTCTTTGGCCCCTTGAGTGTGGCTCTTCCGCAGCTGAACTCACCCCCGCCCCTTCCACGCGATTGGATCCCGCCCCCAAACTCTTACGCTCTTACGCGCGCTCTCGCTCTCCAAGGCTGGGGCCACCCGCAGCCGCCCACACCTCGCGCACAGCCCGCGGGGCTCTCTGCCGCTCCCTTCGACGGAGGAGGGACCGGCGTGCCTTGGGAGCTGCTGCTGGCGGCATGTCTGGGCGAGGCGCGCGGGCGGAGCTGCCCGTCTGGCACTCTGGCACTTGGGCGCTCCCGAGCCTCTTCCCTTCTCCCTCGCCACGTTCGGGCGTTGAGGCCAGGCAAAGCCGGGCGGTCGCGCAGGGGCGAGGCGAGGAGTCCCGCTACTCCGCCTACCGCCACATCCGTCCATTCCCGGCCTCGTGGATCCCTTCGAGGGGCCGCGGGGCTTCCCCGCTTTCCTCCCAAGGAGGCCTTGACGGCGCACCCTCCCGCCCCATCAATCCCCCCACCCCGCCGTTCGGCGTCCTCTCCCCCCGCTAACCCAAGCCCTGTGGTGGCCGGGGGACCCGACCCAGGCTCCGTTCCGGTGGGGCGACTGTAGTGACCGGAGGCGGCCAAGGGGAGAGCAGGCAGCTTCGGAAGGGGGAAAGGAAGAATGGAAAGGCTGAAAGGATGTGGCAGGAACGGCCCTGGAAAGCGGGGCCTGCGGACCGCCACCTTTGGGGAGGAGGGTCCAGCCGGCGAGCAATGGCGGCACCAGAGTTCGCCGGAGCGGCTGGCGCGTTGGCTGGCCGAGGCATCCAGGCGCTGGGCAAGGGCGCGGGCCCGGGACGCGAGCACCCCGCCTTGGCGCTCCTGGAGAAGCGGCCGCGGGAGGCCCACCGGGTGCACCCTCCCGCCCCATCAATCCCCCCACCCCACCGTTCGGCGTCCTCTCCCCCCGCTAACCCAAGCCCTGCAGCGGCAGATACTCCACAGCGCAGTTGGGGTTTTCGGAACCGGGTACCCCGGGGCCACCCCCTGCTCCCCCGTCCATGGAGAGCGAGAGGAAAAGGGGCGCTCGGGCGCTTTGCGCTGCGCCCGGCGCCTTCGGCTCCCGATTGCTGCAAAGGGCACCACCCCACGCCAGCTACAGACCCGACCCGCGGCCCGCAGAGGGCTGCAGGGCTACGGCCACCATCCTGCCTGCGGGAGTCCGAGCAGGAGAGCAGGGGGAGGGGGAGGGGGAGGAGTCGTCGCCGCTTTTACTGCTGCTGCCGCCTGCCTGCCTGCCTGCTCCAGCCCCGAGCGAGCCGCCCGCTCCTTCGGCTCCTGCCTTCGCTGCAGAGGCACTGCGCACTACGAGTGCACCGCCCGGCAAGCCCCGGGCGAGCCTCAGCCCAGCGGGAGGGGGCAGAACGCAGAGGGAAGGGAGACGGCAGAGAGGGCAAGGAGCATGAGGCCTGCTGAGCTTTTGCCGGCGGACCCGCGCTGTGGCGAGCTCTCCTCTCCCCCCGCTAACTCGAGCCCTGCGGCGGCCGGGGGAAGCCGAGCCAGGCGGGGGTGCAGCGGGGCCCAGCGGCGCGCTGCGGGCGAAGAGCCGCCTGCTCTCCCCTTGGCCGCCTCCGGTCGCTACAGTCGCCCCGCCGGAACGGAGCCTGGCTTGGCTCCCCCGGCCACCGCAGGGCTCGGGTTAGCGGGGGGAGAGGACGCCGAACAGCGGGGTGGGGGGATTGATGGGGCAGGAGGGTGCACCCGACGGGACCGCAGGGACCCTCCGGAGAGGCGGCTTGAAAGCGGTTTCGGGGTGGTTGTTTTTTAAGCGGGCCTATGCGGTGGCTGCTTTTCTCTCCCCACAGACAGCGCGGGCGGGCGGGTCCTCTGGAAGGAGGCCGGCCGGAGTTCTGCTTGCAGCGGACGAGTTGCTGCTGGGCCGAGCAGATGCTTTTGAGACCTAACGGCGGGGTTACATCGGGACCGAGTCCGGCCTATCCCCGGTCTGTGTCGCGTTAATGCCGCCCCCTTTCCCACCTGGGAGGCCAGCTTGCAGCGCAAACGGCAGTCGCTTACTGAGCGAGTGCATTTTAAAATCTGCTTAACCCCCTTCCCCCTGCCCGCACTTCTCCCTCTTTGAAAAAGGAAGGCCGGAAAAGCGCAGTTTCAGTCTTGCGTTAAAGGGAGAAGCTGCCCTTAATGACAGAAGGCCATTCAAGTTGGAGAAACCTCGCGGGATGGGCGGAATCGCTACACACAAGCCACACGCCCCATTTCGTTCCTATCTTCCCTATCGCTTAATTGCCAGGCGCTCCTCCCCTGGAAACCCAGAGGAGGTGGGAGAAAGGCCGCTTCACACAACTCGCCAATCCGGGAAGTCCAAGTGTACACCCAAGGAGATCTGGAGGGTTTCCGGGGGAGCGGGGGACAGGCAGGGCAAGAAGCCAGAGCCTTGGGGTTGCCCAAGCGCCCTCCTCTTCCCTGTGGAACCGCCCTCCTTTTAAAACATGGCAGGAGTGCCCTTGATCACGTGCAAAGTATTTTTTCTGCTTCTAAGCGGCCGCGGGAGGCCCGCTGGGTGCACCCTCCCACCCCATCAATCCCCCCACCCTGCCGTTCGGCGTTCTCTCCCCCCGCTAACCCGAGCCCTGCGGTGGCCGGGGAAGCCAAGCCAGGCTCCGTTCCGGCGGGGCGACTGTAGCGACCGGAGGCGGCCAAGGGGAGAGCAGGCGGCTCTTCGCCCGCAGCGCGCCGCTGGGCCCCGCTGCACCACCGCCTGGCTCGGCTTCCCCCGGCCACTGCAGGGCTCGAGTTAGCGGGGGGAGAGGAGAGCTCGCCACAGCGCGGGTCCGCCGGCAAAAGCTCAGCAGGCCTCACGCTCCTTGCCCTCTCTGCCGTCTCCCTTCCCTCTGCGTTCTGCCCCCTCCCGCTGGGCTGAGGCTCGCCCGGGGCTTGCCGGGCGGTGCACTCGTAGTGCGCAGTGCCTCTGCAGCGAAGGCAGGAGCCGAAGGAGCGGGCGGCTCGCTCGGGGCTGGAGCAGGCAGGCAGGCAGGCGGCAGCAGCAGTAAAAGCGGCGACGACTCCTCCCCCTCCCCCTCCCCCTGCTCTCCTGCTCGGACTCCCACAGGCAGGATGGTGGCCGTAGCCCTGCAGCCCTCTGCGGGCCGCGGGTCGGGTCTGTAGCTGGCGTGGGGTGGTGCCCTTTGCAGCAATCGGGAGCCGAAGGCGCCGGGCGCAGCGCAAAGCGCCCGAGCGCCCCTTTTCCTCTCGCTCTCCATGGACGGGGGAGCGGGGGTGGCCCTGGGGTACCCGGTTCCGAAAACTCCAACCGCGCTGTGGAGTATCTGCCGCCGCAGGGCTTGGGTTAGCGGGGGGAGAGGACGCCGAACGGCGGGGTGGGGGGATTGATGGGGTGGGAGGGTGCGCCGTCGAGGCCTCCTTGGGAGGAAAGCGGGGAAGCCCCGCGGCCCCTCGAAGGGATCCACGAGGCCGGGAATGGACGGATGTGGCGGTAGGCGGAGTAGCGGGACTCCTCGCCTCGCCCCTGCGCGACCGCCCGGCTTTGCCTGGCCTCAACGCCCAAACGTGGCGAGGGAGAAGGGAAGAGGCTCGGGAGCGCCCAAGTGCCAGAGTGCCAGACGGGCAGCTGCGCCCACGCGCCTCGCCCAGACATGCCGCCAGCAGCAGCTCCCAAGGCACGCCAGTCCCTCCTCCGTCGAAGGGAGCGGCAGAGAGCCCCGCGGGCTGTGCGCGAGGTGTGGTTGGCTGCGGGTGGCCCCGGCCTTGGAGAGTGCAACGAGGACCGGCCATGGAAGGTGAACGAGGGCCGGGGCGGCCGGCCAAGCGCAGCGCAGCCCTTCCACACGATTGGATCCCGCCCCCAAACCACGCCCCCTTCCACGCGATTGGATCCCGCCCCCAAACCCCGCCCCCTTCCACGCAATTGGCTCCTGCCCGCAAACCTCGCCCCCTTCCACGTGATTGGCCCCCGCCCGCAAACCCCGCCCCCTGGCTCTCGAGCACTTAAAAATGTGCACGAGCATACCAAAATGGCTCTCGGCTCAAAAAGTTTGCCGACCCTTGTCCTAGATATATAAATCTACGGGGACTGATGTAAAGTCCCATAACTTATTGAAGCTCTTTCTGTGAATCTTTCTCAGTATTAATTAACTTAGCAGATGATTTACTAAACTTCTAAATCTGCCACTGAATGAAATATATGTAATTCAAACTGTCATTGAGATATATCTCTATTTCGATCCCTAGGACATATAAGCATATTATCTGCAAATAGATTAATTACATGATTCTGTTTTCTTATTCAGACCTTGAATATTCTTCTTTTGCCTAATATATGTGCTCTTATACACAAAAAAACTAGTGAGAAGTTGGTATATTTAGCATAATATATTGTATCTGATGCTTAGATATAATATATAATCTAATTTATTTTAGGAACAAAAGTAGATTGATTCAGATAAATATAGTTACTGTACTTAAGAACTCTTTAATATAGTGTCATATAACTTTATAATATTCTGGCCAGAAACCATCCATATCTGGGTTTTTGCCATATATTAAAAAAGTAATAACAATATTTATTTTATTTTATTTTCAATCATAACTGATTAGAGTTAGAATCCATAATTATTTTAGCAACCATGAAGCCCCAAGATAGCCCATCACAGTGCCTTTACCTTAACTGCTTAAGTCTCTCATAGTAACTGTCCATGGAGACTTCAATGGCAAAGCTTGAATTACTGCATGATACGTTTTTGTTGGGGTTTAATATACCCAGGAATTTACAGCTAGATATAAATTATATTGAGAGGCTTGATATTTAGGTGAGAGGGGAAATATTCTGCAAAGTCACCCAATTAGCAGCCATTGTTGTAGTGATGATATGTCAGTGTGTGACTCATACAACAGGTGCCTAGAGTTAAGTTGGGTGTAGTGAATAATGAGAGTGACCTATAAGGTGATTGGTCAGTTTATATATAAATACAGAGATGTCCTGTATTCGTTCTTCTCATTTCTTCTCATTCAACCTCTGTATGCTGTTGGTGTATCATTTTGTTACCTGTGTGGAAGTGATCTGTAAATACGTATGTATATAAGTAAATAGGCTATTTTATATAATCTCTGTGTGAGTGTCTATTTACTATACAGCCTAAGGATCACTGGTGTCTAGGAGAAGAAGCAGGCCGCTCCATCCGCTCGCCCCGACAGTTTCAAATTGCACCAAGAGTTTGGCTATCACATTATTTCCTTTGGCATACGCAACACTATGCAGAGATCAGAAGGGAAGAAAGAACTAGCAGGCCAAAGGAATTCATTGTGTGGGATAAGAAAAGAAAGGGAAATATAACTAAATTTATGTATAAAAACCCAATTCATTAAACCTCTCCATATCTTGCTATCCTTGCAAACCATCCTTGCTTCTGTTGCTTTATAAGTTTCTTTTTCTTCTTTGAGGATCTCATCAGCTCCATCCAACCAGAAGATTGTTTTTATCTTCCTCTACCTCTCAGACCTTTCACTCTTCCTTTATTAATTTTGCAACTCAATCCTAATTCATTCTCTCTATAGAACCAAACCACCTCAATATACTTCTTCTGTACTAATCATCACTCCTTTCTGTATTCAGTCCACATTCATTCAGAACCCATATATTCTTGGCCCTATCTCTTCTTTTTTCATTATTACAGACATTTCTTAAATATCCTGTACCCAGTGCATTCAACTTACTTTTATGTATTTCTTGGCATTCCTAGCTCTCATTTTATAAAACTGGGCAGAAGCATCTTATACACAGCTATTTTAATTTCTTTAAAACATGGCAGATACTAGGCAATGCAGATAGCCTAGAATCCATGGACAGTCTTTTGCCAGTCACTGCTTTATGTTTTGGGTGTTCTTTTCTGAGCTTAGAAGAAAATCAAGTAAGGAAATGTATGAAATACAAATATTCACAGGGTGGAGAATGTGGACAGACTTTTTTCCCCATCCTTTTATAACATCTGAACCCCAGCTCATCCAATTAAGCTGAATAGTAAGAGACTCAGGACCAATGGAGGTACTCCTTTCCACAGTGATAACTTTGCAATGTACATTGTGATATCCTCCAATTTAGGAAACTTAGGGTTTAGACAATTTATAGAGGATTATTTTATTTATTTATTTATTTACATTTATTGGCCGCCCAACTCCGGTGGACTCTAGTATCCTCCAGGATCCTCTAGCATCACATGATACTGTCTCATGACAGTTGCTAGTGCTCATAAGAGTGCTTAAACTCATGTTCTGCATGTATTTCCATAGTTGGGGACAGAATATCAAACAAAATAGGTTTTTAATCAGATCCAGCAGATCTCTTCATATGTTTTATATGTCAAGAGAAGTTTGCATTGCTCTGTCCCCAACCCAGCAGGGATTGGGTCACAGGTTCTTTTGGATTTGGAAGCAATGAACACATAGTAAGAGCATGAGTACTTAAGGCTTTATTCCAAGACAGTATAAGAAAATAACATAATCACATAATATGAGACAGCAATTGAAGAATATTGAAGAATACAGTAAGACAAAGAAAGACCTTATGCTTCTTCTGCCAGTCATGGAACCCCAGAGATTATACTGGGTTGAGTCTTCAAATCCATCAAACATGCAGCATCCTCCTAGTTAGGTCTGCATTGAAGTTTTGAATAGCTTACAGTATATAACCTCCGAACCCTCATCACTGTTTTTGATGGTCTCATCTCACTGGAGTTTGCCAAGGACAAGTTCATCATCTTGTGCTTGAAATGCTTTATTATCAAGGTTAAGGAGTATTTGTTTATGTCAAGTGGCAATGAAACCATTTCAAAGTTACGGAGTATCTGTTTCCCAAGGTTTTTAGATTGACTATGAGAAAGGTCATCCTACTCTACACAGGAAGGGCAAAACCAAGTATAACTCAAGTATAAATCCTTTAGTGACTAAAATAATTGCTTAATCCTGTATTACATACTCAAGCATTGCATAGGAATACGTACCATGCACTTAAGGGAAAGAGGTACATATTACTATCCAATTCCTCCTCGCTAATCTTCTGGTAAAACCACCAGCACTACAGAATTGTAGTTTTTTTTAAAGAAAAAGTGGAAAAAATACAAGATCTGTGCTCTGTGGAATCAGTCAGCTAAATATATATGAGACACACATACAATCTGAGCTTAATCTTTGATAATGCACACAAATTAACCCTATTAACATCAGTAGAATTATATCTGTCCTGAAGGAATGTGTTGAAAAATGTGCTGTTTTCCTTCTTGAAGTACATTTCTGAGAAGATCAAAAGCTTGTGTGTTTCTGAAAATGTGAGAAAGTCCAATAAAAGCCATCATGTTAATTCATTTGTCTCTAAAGGGCTACAAGGTTGGTGCAATAACCCATTTCAGAAAGTACACATTTATTGATCAGGTAGGGCTATATAAGATTATAGCTGCTGCTAAAAGATACTGCCTTTGCATATTGTATTAAAATAAAAAGTAAGTTTTCCTTCTATTGACAAGCATTGTGGAAATGTTATTCACCATCTTGAATTTTTACAGACTGTATTTCAGTCAATTTGAAGAGCTGGCTAAACTCATGAAAAACGAAAGAGTTTTATGACTTTTTAAATGCTTTCACATTCATCATGGCATAAGATTTCCCAGAGTGTTGGGCTAGTGTTATTGATCTGATTTGATTTGACTTGTATAGCCACCCATCTTATGCAGCATAACCCTGGGCAGCTCATAAGCAATAATAAAACAACAAAAACAGTAAAAAAAAAAACACAAAAAGCAACCCAAAAGAACTCTCCTGGCACCCTCAAACACAACACATCCCCACACATCTAAAAAAACAACAACTTTAGAGCTTCACTGGGCTCCAGCCTCAAGTACCCCAAGGCTTGTGGGGAAAGCCAGGGCTTCAGGGCTGTTTGGAAGGCCAAGAGGGTAGGGGCCTGCCAGATCTCATGAGGAAGGGTGTTCCAAAGGGCAGGGGTCACCCCTGAGAAAGTGTGCTGCCTAGGTCCTGTAAGATGGCAATATTTAAGCGAAGAGACCTGAAGTGTGCCCATCCTGTCGGATCTAGTGGAATGGGCAGATACCCTCAGGGAGAAGTGGTCCTGCAAATAACCTGGCCCTGTAGCATTGAGGGCTTTAAAGGTGATAACCAGCACCTTGAATTGCACCTGGAAAGAAACTGGGAGACAGTGCAGCTACCGCAGCAACAGTGTAACTTGGGCCAGCCATGGGACGTCCAAAATTATTTGTGCTGCTGTGTTCTGGACCAGTTGTGATTTCTAGATGGTCTTCAAGGGCAGCCCCAAGTAGACGGAAAAAGAGGGAGAGGCAATTTTGCTCAGCTCTCCCTTCTCCAAGAACTCCCCTGTGCTACATACCTCACAGTTCTGAAGGATCTTCCCAACTTTCAGGAGCATTTTGTCATGTGGCGACAGAGGTAAAAGAGACAAAATAAAAATTCCCTCCTCCTCACCTTCCAGTGGGAATGTCTGGTTAGCAGAATTTTTCTAACTGGAACTCTCTAATTAAGCTAAGTCACAAACCTGACAAAGCCCCAAGGTTAAGCAATGGCATATTCCTTTAAATTTCAGAGTGGAAACACTGTATACTGTACCTGATTTTGTGTAAACTTTTAATGCCAAAGATATCACAACTTGTATACTAACAGCTATATTTCACAACAGTTTAAACACACCAAATATTAAAAACACAACAGGGTGTTAATAAAATCCAGATCAGAACTTCAAAAATCCCATTGTCAGAGTGGTAAGGTAGACAACTAAGCCAAAATTCAACTGGATAGCAATGTTTCAAAACACTGCTGAAATAGCGTTTTAGTTGGAGCCAGGTAGATTTGGGGGAAGTGGGAATTTCTCAATCTGAATAGTCTGATTTATATACCCTAACGAGCCTCCACACTGAAAGTGGATGAAATCCTAACTCTGCTCTGCTCCGATTGAAGGGCAGCTTGCTAAGAGAGAAGGCGATCTGATGGCCAAACACAGCAAAATTGCAAACAGCAGAAACTTTAAATGACACATGTATTCTAAAATAACTTAGTTGATCTTTAAACATGATTTAAAGATCCTGATTAGTTATGCTGGCTAGAAATTCTCAGGGTTGTAGAATTATTATTATTTATTATTATTTATTTAATTTATTCCCCGCCCATCTCCCATACAAGGGACTCTGGGCGGGTTACAATAATTAAGACTTAAAAATTTAAAATATTTAAAACCATACAAAGTAGAAAATGTATAAAAATAAATCCAAATATAAAATAAAATAAAATAAAATAGAATCCAAGATGGATTGGAGACCGTAGCATAGGTCTTATTGCTACGGGGCCAGCCAACCCCAGGAGGCACTACCACCTCCGTTGTCCCAGGCCAGGCGGCAGAGCCAGGTCTTAAGGGCCTTCCGAAAGGCCCTTCCGAATGCATTCTATTCTCTCAGAATGATTCCTAGAAAGTTTCTCAAGTCAGTTCAACAATATGGTTTCATCCTGCAAACTGAATTGGAAATGATAGTGAAGTTTTTGGTCCTTTTGATTTCAGAGAGCAAAATCAGTTCAGCTGTAACTAGAACTGAAATGACCACAGACATGTATAGAAAGAGAAAATCAGAACTGAGAGCTGATCCCATGAGCAGTTCAACCTATTGGACATTTGAATTTATTTTACCCATACAATCATCAAGTGCAATTGCACAGTGAAGATACATTTTGTCATTCATTAAGGAATGCTTCATATGTTCAGAGATTTTCTAACCAGGCTGACAATATGCATACTGACCTTGCCAAGCCAATAATCAAGGGCTGTCTGAAGGAATACATGCCAGATTAGTTGAACAGTTCTTCTGAAGGAAAGAGACTTGACTACTTGGTAAATTAACATGAATAGAACCCAACATATTAATAGCATTATGCTCAGGAATGATTCCTACTATACTGACAAGTAATTAATTTTAGCAGCTATCTTCTAATAGCATGAGAATTAAATCAACTGTTTTATGAAAGATCTCTCTAAAAAGAAATGGATAAACTCTTCCAGGATTTTGTTAATATGGATAACATTATTACAATTACAAAACTATATATGGATGGCAACATATTCAGGCCAAGTTGCAACACATTTATTAGTACAGAACAAATACAGGTAGCTCTGTAATTGCTTTACAACCAAATTAATTTCTTCAAGTTATTAATTGTTAGAATAAAATATATTCATTCATATATTTGAGCCCTGAGTCTACAGATCTTTGAATGATATTGGAGTTTTAACAGTGGTACATTTTTAGTGTTGCTGTGAGCTGTATTAGTTCATCAGTGTTACTAGTGAGTATATATCAATGGCTCCACATCAGGCTGGAAGAAGTTGGAGAGTGGTATAGCAAAGGGCTCTAAGTCCTGTGCTGTTCAACATATTTATCTATGACTTGAATGAGGAGTAGAAAATACGATTATCAAATTTGCAGATGACACAAAGATGGAGGGGGGATGGAAAACACTTTACAGCAGTGTTTGTAGAGCATACTTTAAGAAATATGGACTTCAATTCCCAGAATTTCCCCTGCTGCTGGGGAATTCTGGGAGCTGAAGTCCACATATCTCAAAGTTGCTGAGGTTGAGAAACACTGCTTTAGGGGATAGCATTCAGGTTTCAGGAACAATGGTCATAAACCAGCAAGATGAATTTCAACACAGGAAATTACAAGTCTAATATTTGGGTAAGAAAAATCAAATGCATGAATATAAGAAGGGTCAAAACATCCAGGGCAGCAGTACAATGAGAAAAGATTGTATGTTTTTTGGTGGAGCAGAAAGTGAACATCAGCCAAAACTGATGTCACTACAAAGGAAGCAAATGCATTCCCAGGCTGATCAGTAGAAGTACAGTGTCAAGATTAAGAGAAGGCACTGTTCTTCCCTCTTCTGTGTTGGTCAGGACACACCTAGAATATTGCATCCAGTACTGGGCACTGCAGTTTAGAAAGGACATTGACAAAGTGTAGCATGTCCATACAGGAACCAAGATGATAAGGGGCCTATAAGGAAAAATGTAGGCACTGGGTATATTTAGTCTGGAGAAAAAAAGACCTGATAGCTTTCTTCAAGTGTTTGAAGTGCTGTCATGGAAAAGACTGGGCAGGATTGTCCAGAGCTGTTTCAGAAGACATCAGACTTAAATGACAAGGAAGTAGATTTCAGTTGGAAATCAAGATAAATTTCCTAACGGTAAGAGCTGTTCAACAATGGAACAGATTGCCTTGAGTTTAAACATCCATCTGTCATGGATGATGTAGTGGGGAATTCCTCCACTGGGCAGCAGATTGGATGAAATTATCTGTAATGTGTCAGAGTTTCCTTGTGAATTGCAAATCGTTTTTTCTACTTTCTGTAGCGTTTCCCAAAACAACTTCACTGATAAAGCAGGTGCAGTCAACATCACGTGGTGTTATGTCTAAGTCTAAAACTCTCTCATGGGAACAAGTGCACTAGCAATTTCTCGGGGGGAGACAGTATGCTTGCTTAGATGCAACACTGCCACCTCATGGCAGTTTATACTATGTGCAATGCTTAACGCTTTAGGCTTCGTAACTCTGAAAAGGCTTTGTGACCCCCTGACCCTAAGGTTCCTCCAATCAGAAAGCTGGAACAAGTGTATATCTCAGCTGTGAACTATGGGTCTATGCTTCTTGACTTCTGTCCGGTCTTTTAGCCATGTTCGTGTGTTTTGAGGACTAGGAAGTGCGTGACTATGCATGGCTATGTATGTAGGCCATGGCATGAGCCCCTTCATGTCTATCAATGGAAACAATACACGATACTCTGCTTGTAAGTTTGTTTTTCCTTTTTGCACTAATGTAACTGTATATACATTTATTGCTTTTATTACAAGTAAACATTTTAGCCATAAAAGCTGCACTCTGTTTACTCTGCGCCTTAACCCTATAAGCCAGCATTATCTCACAGAATGTCCCTTCCATTCCCTGTTTTGATGAGCAATTTAAGGATGGACAAATGTGCCTATTCTATTTTTTACCACTTTGAGAGCCTTTCAAGTTCATGTTATTCTCATCCTATTTTCATATTGTTTTATAAATTTGGGGGTTAGTCTGTGTGAAAATGTATATCCATTTCTATATGTATTCTGTATTTCTCTCTGTAATATTTTTCTCTAACATGCAAAGACAACCAGTAGAAGGCAGCAAAGAGTTAGAATATTCTGTATCTCTTTCCTGCCATGTATTGGTCATCAAGATTTTTGCAGACCACATCTGGTACTTCAAATTTAAGATATATTCAGTCTTATACTTTTACAGTGGTAGATGGATGGATAGATAATAGATTGAGTTACTTTTATTGTAAATCACTAAGATAACTTTTGCTACTGGGTGGTAAATGTGTGTTGTAAATAAAACAGAAATTCATATAATTCCTATTTGGTAAAAATGAACTCAAGTTCATTCAAATTAGTAGAGTTTTAATTTCATCTTCCAAGAAAGCATTGTATCCCTTTCCTTATCCTGTTTTCACCTACCCTTTTAAAAAAAATTGATTTTGATTATCTAGTCTAGATAGTTCATGACAAAGTCATGCTTGCAATGACTTTGTAATAACTTGGAATGAATGATTATAAAAAATATTTTTGATTAAAAATAAATTGTAGGCAATCATTATCTTTACAGAATCATAAGATGAAGAATTGGGAATTCATGGTGAACTGGAATGTCTTCTTTTTCCCTGACTGTTTATATAAACACTAAAGTATCTTTCTTTCTTTTTTTAAAATTTTTTTTATTGGATTTTAAATATACAAAGCTAAAAGTTAAGAATGAAATGAAAATAGAACTACAAATTAAGAGAAAAAGAAAAGAAAAGTGCAGTAAAGGAAAAAAAAAGAAAGAAAAACACAGACAAAGAAATTGGATGACCTCCGATCCAACTATGGTCATAAGAATAAAATAGATAGTTTGTTTTTACATGCTGGTTATTCATATAACATTCATATACTTTTCTTGTCTATTATACTATATACTATTTATATACTGTATAATCTAATCATCAAATCCCCATGTTAGCTTTACTCCTCCTGCTTTTTGCAAATAGTCCATCAATGGTTTCCACTCTTTAAGAAAGTAACAATTTGAATTATCTTTTAATAAGCAAGTCAATTTATCATTTTCTGCCATCTCTAATAATTTCAACATCCAATCCTGTATTGTTGGAACACTTTGATTTTTCCAGTTTTGTGCATATAAGAGTCTTGCTGCTGTGATCATATACTGTATTATTCTAAAGAAATGTTTTTCTATTTGTTCCTCCCAAATTCCAAGTAAAAAAAATTCTGGTTTAAATGGTATTCGTATCTGTAGTATATTTTGCATCAATGAATGTATCTCAGTCCAAAATTCACTAAAGTATCTTTCCTATGCCCAAGAATCATGCAAAAAACATGCAAAAACATGTAAATTATGATATAATAATATCAACGACAATACTAATAATAAATAAAGTTAATATTGTACCTATAGTACATTGGTGCAAAGGGGAACATGAACAAGAACTAGGCATCAGGGGGTCAACATCATATTTTGTTTTGTTTATCGGTGCCTGACTTTACCCTTTAGATCCTGATGTCAAACTGCCAACAGGCAGTTTTATAGTAGATTTTCCAGAGAGCAAGAAAAAATCAGTGATTTGGGTAGTTACTGATTTGTTTTCGAAACAAGCTCATTTTACCCCGTGCAAGGCAGTACACTCTGCCAACCAGCTCGCAAAGCTCTTTATTCAACACCCACGGGGTGCCTGAAAGGGTAATTTGTGACCGCGGCTGTCAATTCACCTCAAAGTTTTGGAAAGCTCAGTGTTTCATCCGCAGACAGACAGAGCAACTGAAAATCTAAATGCTGTTTTAGAGCAATACTTGAGATGATACATTAGTTATCAACAAGATGACTGGGTAGACCTGGTACCTTTTGCTGAAGTTGCATACAACAACATGGTGCAGCAGAGTACAGGGTTTTCCCCTTTTAAAATAGCTACCGGTCAAGAGTTTGTTCCAATACCTGATTTACCTTCTCACCCCTCTCAGAACTCACCCAACCCGTTGTTAGCTGATGAATGGATCACTAAAGTGACAGCCAATTGGCCAATTATGAAACAGACTTTACAAAATGCAAAAAACAATTATAAAAGATTTGCAGATAAAAAGTGATCCCCAGAATGGCAACTGAAAGTTGGAGAAAAAGTTTACCTTTCAACAAAACATCTTCATGATAAGCAACCGTCCAAAAAATTAGGGCTAAAGTATGTTGGACCGTTTACGATCGTCAACGTGATCAACCCAGTGACTATTCAATTGAACTTGCCAAAAAATCTACAAAAAGTACATCCAGTGTTTCATATCAGCCTGTTAAAACCTTTTAAATTTTCAGAGATATGGCACCCAGAACAACTGGAACCCCCAACTGTCATGGTGGAAGGGGAACAACATTTTGAAGTAAAAAAGATCCTCGATTCTAGACTTCAGAGGAAGGCTTCAGTACCTTGTTCAATGGCAACATCTACCAAGCAGCTTCAATGAGTGGGTGGAGGAAAAACATGTCCATCCTCCTAAACTCACTGCTCAATTTCACCGCAAATATCCAGACAAACCCCATTAGACTTGTCTTCTTATTAATGTCTCTTTTATTTCTCTTACAGGACGATGCAGCATAATTGCGGACCCTGCCTGGGCTGTCTGTTGTGCATTATTTTCCTTATATTTTCTTTTGTTTAAGGGGCGGCATGTCAGGATTGCATTTTGAATCCTGCCATTAACTTCAGAAGATACGTATCAGCCTGGTATGAACTCGGGAAGGGAGGGGGGAGTGCATTCCAAGAATCACACCAGACAGTTGGAGCCTGTTTTGCATATCGTCAAGGTTGTCCACCTGCACAAGTGTGGAGGGGATTTGAAGTGGGAAAAAGATGGACATTGACATCAATGGGTGCAGGGGCTGGCACAAGGGGGGGAAAGTAAAATTCAATCTTTTGGCGGGAAACGTCATTCGGGTTTTTGAGAGTGCTTTGATTTACATGTAACCTTAATAAAGCTTATTCTGCAATTCAAAAGAACTGCATGGAGAAGCGATTATTGGGGCATTGAAATCAGGGTCATCACAAATGTGGAAATAGGTGGAAATGTGTAATATAATAAAGCCTTATGTGTAATAAGAAAAACCTTATGTTTTTCTTTATTACATGTGTTGGAGCTGTCATTTTTGCTCTACAAGCCTGAGGACTTGAAGAGTTGTGATATGTGTAGTAAAGTATTTAGTATTTTTATCTGGCATACACTTATAGTTAAGGGCAATACAAGAACTATTTTGCGTTAGTATCAGTATCATCAGTATCAGTATCAGTATCAGTATTAGTATCTACTGGAGAGCCAGTTTGGTGCAGTGGCTAAGGCAGTGCTTTCCAATCTGCCGCTGTTGGCGACACACCAATGGCGGCAGCGGCGGTGGCACGGGGTGCACGCGGGGGCGGGGGCGTGCACGACAGCAGCGCGGGGAGGCGCGTGGTGGCGGCAGTGTGTATGGCAGTGGCAGCAGCAGTGGCGGTGGCGGCCTCTGCTAAAACGCGGAAGTGCTGATGGCACGCCGCTGCCGCCCCTGCCATGCACGCCCCCGCCGCCACTTCCAGGTTGTGTGGCGACACACCAAACTGTGTGTTGCGACACACTAAAGTGTCATGACACACAGTTTGGAAAGCTGTGGGCTAAGGCATCAGGCTAGAAACCAGAAGACCGTGAGTTCTAGTCCTGCCTTAGGAACAAAGCCAGCTGGGTGATCTTGCGCCAGTCACTATCTCTCAGCCCTAGGAAGGAGGCAAGGGCAAACCACTTCTGAAAACTTCATGGACTGGTCCAGGCAGTCACCATGAGTCAGGACTGACTTGAAGGCACAACATAAAATAAATTAGTATATTATTAGCAGTAGTATATAGATAGTATAGTACACAAGGCTGAAGGATTGTGTTAGAGCATACTTCAGGAAGACTAAAGAGTGGCCATCCAGAATGGATGGATAAGACAAATATGGCTGACTCAGCTTTAAAGCCAACCAAATCATTTTTCTACATTATTTATATTGACAGATCAGTCATTTGCCTTTAATGTTTTGATTTTTTGAGGAGGGAAAGAATGGAAGGTGTTTTTCACCTTACTGCTCTTCTAAATGCTAGATTGTCATACTGCATATTATAGTGTTCAAAATAGATACCTATTACTAGAAAACACTCCTAGAGGATCTGTGAAATTGGATTGAGGAGCCAATGGCAACCATTTTCATGGAAAATGTGATGATTTATGTCGGCTTATTATAAAGTGCAGCAACCAAAGAAAATGATTCCTTGCATTAAGGAGTTTTTGGTTTGTAAACTATCCATTTTCATAGCCGATTACTGTTTTATGAGACTCTTTACCAAGAAAGAGCATTCTGTTAGAAAAGATAAACGGTTTTTCTTTCACTAAACACGATGTTTAAAATACAAACCTCTGGTGTGATATGATCACATAATCGTAAGAGGAAAGGAATGTTACTTTTCTTTCTGACTTCGATTAAGCAGGCAGGCAAGCTGGGCACATTGAACTAAATTCATTCCCTCTGACAGAAATACTCTGAGAGACCGCTGAATTCAGTTTTACTATTTACAGAATGGTACTGGTTAAACTTACATTAAGCAAGATTTCCTGTATTTCATTTCACACTCAGTTTCCAAAATGCTTATATCCTTTCAATGTTATACTGCAGAATATTTGCAATATGTGCCCTTTCTTTCTGACTATGGTATTAGCCTTGGGTCAAACAGATAGAAGCCACAATGCCCCAGCAGTACAGTCTTCCTGACAGAGACAATGCATGGGATTTCTCCCTCATGATTTAGGTATTCTGATATTGATGGAACAACCTTGGAATTACACTCATTGTACCAGTTTCTATGTAGCTAAGATCACTCTGGGAAAAGACCTTAGGATGATACATTCTGTCTTCTAAAAAATGAAGGTTTTATGATTTATGAAACGGTTGGGCTATATGATATGTCCATTATATTATACAGGCTCTTAATCATAATAGAAATATGGTTGTT
The DNA here is from genome assembly GCA_023362775.1 of Charina bottae. NCBI lineage: Eukaryota > Metazoa > Chordata > Lepidosauria > Squamata > Charinaidae > Charina > Charina bottae. The sequence continues at coordinate 98,973,585 of JALMGJ010000002.1, read as the reverse complement.
GGACCAACATTGATATTGACTAAAACTCAAGATGACAGATAGAGATTTCTTCAACTGGAGTTAATGGTGAAAAGATTTGTCCTGAGTGTTTTAATGGAAAACTTATTAGATCAAGAAAGGTAGCCTGCCATTCTAATCTCACTCACCCCCAAATTCACCTAAACATTCGTATATAGGAAAGAACAATGCTGTCTGAGTCAAAGAGCAAGTTGTGAGCTGAAAGTGCAGTGATGTTGTGAGGTCTAGGGTAACAATGCATGTGGCTTGTGTCTTATGGTCTATATTTCTCTCCTATCAGAGAGGCTTGCGTGGACACTTAATCAGCCAGATTTTTACTAATCCCAAGATATATGGTAGAAAGGATCACACCATTCTTTCAACAAAGTTTCAACAAAGAAAGAGGGAGGCTGATACAGTAGCAACATTCCCAACTGTTCTCGGGCACCCAACTTGAAAAAAACGGTCTCACATCCAAACACTTGTGGAGCAAGGCCCCTGAAAGCCACCAAAGATTCTCTGATGATAACTGTCACCCCTCCTCCCCTACCCCGGTGACTCGGCTGGTGCCACACCTGAAACTCGGCTGGGCACATTTCTGAGAGGGCTACCCCTCCCTCTGGGCCCAGCCAGGTCTCAGTAATACACGCCAGGTCGGCCCCCTTCTCCATGATTAATTCACTTATGAGAGGGGCTTTGTTGTTTACTGACCTGGCGTTAAGAAGCAGCAGTCAGAAACCGGGGCCCTCAAGGATCTGCTGTCCAGAACCTGGGTTTGAACTTGGAGGACCAGAATGCACCACCGGTACCAAACACCGGGGGCGCCTTCCCCGAAGATGGCCTGTCCTCCGGTTCCCATCACAATATCTCCTGCCCGTCACCACCTCAATCAAATTGCCCGCATTGTAGTCCCCAGAGTTTCCTGATCCGGCCGCCTCCACTCCCGAATCCCTAGAAAACCTGGGTCTGAGCGGGGGTCTTTTTTTCCATCCATCCATCCTTTCACCCTCAATCTTCCTGAGCAGTCGTAGGGCCACCAGCGCAACCAGCTAGTGCTCTCGGCACTGGTAAGCCCCAACCGCCCCTTACATCCACCACCCACTCACTATGCCCCCTGTGGCCTCTCTCACTAGCCAGAGAGGGGCAACACAATCACTCCTACCTACCCTGTCTCCCACTCAGGGTTAGGTACTCTCACATAACTCATATAATCCTAGACCCCTCCCGTGACTCTCACTCACGGGGGGGGGGAACCACACTCATACAAGAGACCCCGCTATTCTCTGCCGCCGTAACACTGGGGGTGATTTGTCCTTCGTGTAGGCAACAAGGTAAACAATATTGAAATGATCTTAATTAATTTCAATATTAGAGTCCAGATGTAAGGTGTAAGAGTCCGTCCTGTTCCGAGGACACCCCAGTTCCAAATGCCAGGCAGAATGTAAAACATTCTGGTCTGAAAATGTGGAGAACCACCACCAGTCCCTGTAAACAATACTGAGCTAAATGGATTGCTATTCTAATGTAAAATATTGTCATTTCTTATATAAATAGTATTTATTTTACCTGATGCAAGGAGGGGACCTAACATACCATCAATCCCCAAAGGGGTTCCAGAACAGGCAGGTTCTGGCAGCTTTCCTAATGTCAACAGGACTGATGCTTTGGGTTCTTCTGCAAAGTGCCAGTCTGCACGATGCAATTTATCTATCTATCTATCTATCTATCTATCTATCTATCTATCTATCTATCTATCTGAGATTCATCTTCTGAACTTTAATGCTCTTTTTAAAAGTTACATGTATTGTAATATATTTAAGATTACATTTTAATAGTCACATGAATTTTTATGTAAACTATCCTAGTCCACTTAGTGAAGCTTATCTTCTTGTTTAGCATTTTACTTGGATATTTAGCCCTCTATCTTTCATCCCAGAGAAACATCTGAGCCATTATCCCATAATTGCTAAAACATAAATTACACGAGATCCCAGAAGAAATTGTCTTGTACTGCGAGGCATTGGCTTTTGAAGGTGAAACAGCTTTTTCTTACCCATTACACTTTGATCTGTTTCCCCAATAACTTGTTGCCGGAATATGTTATCACTGAAGTGAAAAAAAGGGATATGCGGAATGTAGTGAAGCACATTAAGAGCTGGAACAAGCCACTTTAGGAGAAAATCTCAAGAGGAAACAGAGAAACCCTCCATGCAACATAAGACAAATATCTTCCACAGTCTACAGCATTCTTTCAAAAAAGATGTCCACTCACTTGATATATTTGCTAGCACTTTGTGGTTGTTTGGGCACATTAGAAGGCAAATGAAGAAGAATATTGGTACAATAAGCCCTCAGTTTAACTAACCAGTATTCAGTTAAACAGCAAATGGAATTTTACAGATACATATATAAAATGGCAAGTGGGATTTTATGCATGCATAAAATGTTGAACAGATATTATCCATCATAACAGAACTCTGCTAAACTGAGGTCCAGGAAACTGAGACTATACTGTAATGGTTTCCTTTTATAAGAAGATGCCTCAGAGAAGATCTTGGTTTCTGTATGTCCAATGTTAACCAGTCAGGGCTGTGGCTTTGTAGATGAAAAGGGAAGTGAGTTCTCTGTAAAAATATCTGTAAAATTCCATTTGCTGTTTAACTGATACAAAGTCATACTTTGATCCTTTCCTAGTCTTTGGCCTATGGTTGTTTTTCCATGCACCTGTGCATTCAGATAGGCTGTATGTACTTGAATAGACTAAGTATTCATTATATAGTTTATCATATGGCCCATTAAGTTCATTATCCATCATAATCACTAGGAAAGAGAATGTGCTGGGCAATCCTGCAGAGAGGTTATATTCAGTTCAAATATGGATTATTTCTGGTTCACTGATCCAGGATCAAAGTATGACTGATGGAAAAAATACCAAGAATCAGAACATGAACTTCCAGCATCAAGAACTGGACAAAGTTTGAGGACAAAGATCCTGAGAGGGAAGTAAGTAAGTTCCCTATGTCTTCCTCCTCCCAAACCTGACAGGATTGTGCTCCGGGTTTCCCAGCCAGCCAGCTTGTTTAGGCAGAGCAGGAGAAATGTGAGGTTTTGGCTTAATTCTAATTGTATTGAAAATACTAGGACTCAAGCGCCTAAGAAGACTTTTTTATTGATTCCCTTTTAATAGAACTTAATGTGCATAATTATGGTTTATGGATGAAACGTTGTCCCACTTTTTTATGTGAACATATACATATTTAGTTTAATAGGACTCTGGGCACAAAATTAGAGTACATCAAACCAGTTCTAAGCAGAAGCATGGCCTGTGAGTTTAGGATTGCAGCTGATGCCTCTTAACTAATAAAGCCCTTAAAATAGTTTTAATTATATAATTATGTACTATCTCAAGAATATTTTAAAAATACAGTTAAATACAGGAAACCCCCCCCCCCACTTTCTAAGTACTCATTCTTTCACCATACACACTCAGGAGGGTTACCAAGTTATTTCTCTTTATGTATTCATTTCTCTCAGTACAAAAACCAGGAACAAATTCTCTAACTTTTTATTATCAAGAATGTCATCCATCTCAATGGTTTAAGATTGGGAAAGGAGTACGGCAGGGTTGTATACTCTCACCCTACCTATTCAACCTGTACGCAGAACACATCATGCGACATGCTGGGCTTGAGGAATCCAAGGCTGGAGTTAAAATCGCTGGAAGAAACATTAACAATCTCAGATATGCAGATGATACCACTTTGATGGCTGAAAGCGAGGAGGAGTTGAGGAGCCTTATGATGAAGGTGAAAGAAGAAAGTGCAAAAGCTGGGTTGCAGTTAAACCTCAAAAAAACCAAGATTATGGCAACGAGCTTGATTGATGACTGGCAAATAGAGGGAGAAAAAGTGGAGGCAGTGACAGACTTTGTATTTCTAGGCGCAAAGATTACTGCAGACGCTGACTGCAGCCAGGAAATCAGAAGACGTCTACTTCTTGGGAGGAGAGCAATGGCAAATCTTGATAAAATAGTTAAGAGCAGAGACATCACACTGACAACAAAGGTCCGCATAGTTAAAGCAATGGTATTTCCTGTAGTAACCTATGGCTGCGAGAGCTGGACCATAAGGAAGGCTGAGCGAAGGAAGATAGATGCTTTTGAACTGTGGTGTTGGAGGAAAATTCTGAGAGTGCCTTGGACTGCAAGAAGATCAAACCAGTCCATACTCCAGGAAATCAAGCCAGACTGCTCACTTGAGGGAATGATATTAAAGGCAAAACTGAAGTACTTTGGCCACATAATGAGAAGACAGGATACCCTGGAGAAGAAGCTGATGCTAGGAAAAGTGGAAGGCAAAAGGAAGAGGGGCCGTCCAAGGGCAAGATGGATGGATGGTATTCTGGAGGTGACGGACTCAACCATTGGGGAGCTGGGGATGGTGACGGCCGACAGAAAGCTCTGGCGTGGACTGGTCCATGAAGTCACGAAGAGTCGGAAACGACTGAACGAATAAACAACAACAACAAACATCCACCTCAAAGGAATTCTTTATGTGGAAGATTTGTTCTGTCAGTCTTACATTCCAAACCATTGCACTTCTCAAGGTTTCAATTTAACTTTAGGTAAATTATATTACTTAGGGCAGATTCCTGCATTTGTCACATCCAGGTGAAGAGAAAGGTCAATCTTATTTGAAACCTTAGAAGATCATGGTACCACAGTTTCAGAGCCCCTGTCTCATTGGTGTTGTTGTGACTCTGTTTTAAGATATTGGTACATTCTGACTATTAACTACTTGGATATTTCTCATTTTGAAGATAACATGATAAATTGTTTTGGGAACCTACTGTTGCCTAGCGTAGATAATACCCCTGAATGTAGTCTAGGAGTTTGGGGCAGAAGTCCTGAGACCCACTTTCTTTCACTTCCTTTCTATTATTCCATCCACTGTGCCAAATGGGCTATACCAAAAATGAGCTGTACCAAATTCAGAAGTCTCATTACCTTTGTATCCTACACTAATTCTCTCAGTCTTTTTTCATAAACACAAGTGTGAATCAATCACACTTTAATATTTGTATTCATTCCTTTGCCATGTGTGTGCATGACCAGACCTATGCTTATACTACATATTCAAAGCATAACTTTTTTTAAGCAGACACTCTCACCAGCCACCATTCTCATTCTTTCTTAAGTCTCTGAATAGGTCAATCTTCTGTACATTCTCTATGATGCATTGGATTCTTATTGTTATTGCTCAAACATGGCTGTGACTTTGTATTGTTACTCAGATACATTGGGCTGCCTGTAAAATGCTATCATTTTAGCAGACTGGAGTTAATTCTGGAAAATGCGGTAAAGCAAATAGCAGAAAAGCCTAATCCTGACTCTAGTGTCTTTTGTTGTGGAAAAGACATAATAGTCTCATTTTGTTTCCGCCCATCCATTCCGATCAACTAGTCATTTCCCCCCCTTTGGATCACATTCTTCAGAACATGCCACATTTCCCCCCAGAACTCATCTTTAATTATTTCATTATCATCATTCACAGGAGCACCATACAACTATCACAATCTATAAATTCCTACTTCCATACATCTACAACTAGCTAGATTACATCAGTTCATGCTTCTACAGATTTATTTTAGCCAATTCATTCATAGTTACATCTAGATCTTCATACCCCATGCATGTATTCATCTAGCTCACTCTGGAGGATCAGACCGCCTTTATTCGGATCTAATACATCTTTCCCCTTTATTTATTTTTTATTCATTTAATGTATTAATTCATGCTGTTCTACCACTTACTCTTCTTACATTTCAAGTCACAGTCTTCTGTATGCCACTATCATCATCAGATGGGCCCACAGATATTGCCTTCTTATGCCCATCTTGGCTTTAGTCAATTAGGTCTTCTATGTCATGCTTTTTAGTAAGATAGAGAAATATAGACTAGGTTATCAGCCTTAGTGATACCTTTGCCAACAGGAAGGAGACAATATAGGTCAGTTAAGGCACATTTTGTCCAGTTTGCCACAACTGCAATTAAAACTGAGTTTTACTCTAAGTGTGCTGACATCATTCTATGCAAGCTAGAAGCAGATGCAGATTGTGTATCTAGTTCCCCTTTGAATATGGAGTGCAAAAGCATGAAATACTCTGAGCTGCTTGAAAGCTTGCTGCGTTGCTTCACCACCCTCCTCAATTACTCTGCTGGAATAATGCACAGAAAACAGTTATGCTGAGCCCTCAAGCAGTTGTGGCTGCTTCACACCCTCACAAAATGGACCAAGAGATCTGTGCATGCTGCATGCCTTCTCTCCTGAGCAAAGTGCCTCACTGAAAGACCTTGTTACACAGCCGTTTGTTCATTTACCTTCTTTATTCCACATTTTAATAACTCTCACTTCCTAAGATTTTTGTTACAGTAACAAAATAATAATATTAAAAAAAGACTAACAAATGCCTACACATCCTATATTTCTTCTTGTGTTTTTGTATCCTCTGCTAGAGAAATTAACCGAGATGTATTTTCCATTTATAACTAATACTGAAATGATACAATATGGTGGGCTTTTTCTGCTACTTTTGTAAGAAAAAATAGTAATGTTCAGCGAATTGTCATATGTGCCATTTACTAACCATTCACCTGAAGAATGTGGGTCTGAAACAATTCTTCATAGCCATAGGCATGACACGTGTAATTGCCCACGTGAATAGTTGTTACCTTGGTTATGTAGAGAGAGTCATCTTCTCCAAAATCCTGCAAATAAACAAAAAGAGGGTGGGGGGAGGAGAAACCTATCGTTTAGCAAATATGTTTGAAATGCTGCAAGAAACTAAGCTAACACTGAACATCAGTTTCTGATTTCTAGAAAAAGCATATGCACATAAAATTCAATGCTCTGGGTCTATAATTAAAGATTTGATAAATTACAAGGCAAACTACTCTGGGGGGGTGGCTTTATTCTATGGAGACTGCTAATAAAAGCTCCATGCATTATCTACTAAATGAAATACTTGAACTGGCCTTCAGTTATCTGGAAAAAAATACTTTTGTAAATGGATTTTTCTACCCCTTTCTCCCCCAAAATTAGTAATGGAATAGGGATAAGAAAGCTATTTCTTTTTAAAAATAACTTCTGATTTTTAATTACCTATATTATGTCTTATCTCATTTGGGGAAAAAAACCCTTCTCCTTACTTGGGTTGCTTATTGTATAATTTGGAATGATAAGTCTGCTTGAGAAATTGAAATATTTGTGAGATTTCAAAATATGGGTATATTGGCCTTATCGCATTGTTCCAAATGATGCTATACAAGCCGCTATATTGATGAGTAAACACAGGCAGCAGCTGTTTTTCTGTTTTCATTAGTATGCAGGAATTGGCTGTGCTGAGTTGCTTATTCTTTTATACACAACCCACAATGATACATTTAAAAACCATACTTAATTAGCTTAAAGAATTATCTTCTGTTTTTAATTAGCTTAGAATGTGACATGTGCAAAATATACCCTTTATTACAGAGCTTCCATGCTGAAATAGAAAATATTTCTATTATAGAATGAACAATAAAATATCAGACAAAATAATAACAGTTTTACTTCTCAGGTCCAAGAAAGGGATTCAGGATTTCCAGAACTGATATATAGAATTATAGGATATTAGAGCTGAAAAAGACCTTAGTAGCCATTTAGTTCTATCTCCTTGGCCAATGACAGAATCCTGCAATTCCATTATCTCTGACAAATGGCCAACCTTTGTTTAAACATCTCCCCAAATCAAAGTCCACCATCTCCCAATGCTGATCTAGTCAGTTTATATGATCAATGATCTTAAATAGCTATTCTCTTCAGTTTGTGAAGCTGTTTTCATTTTTATTTAATTATTGTAGATGCTTTTGAACTGTGGTGTTGGAGGAAAATTCTGAGAGTGCCTTGGACTGCAAGAAGATCAAACCAGTCCATACTCCAGGAAATCAAGCCAGACTGCTCACTTGAGGGAATGATATTAAAGGCAAAACTGAAGTACTTTGGCCACATAATGAGAAGACAGGATACCCTGGAGAAGAAGCTGATGCTAGGGAAAGTGGAAGGCAAAAGGAAGCGGGACCGACCAAGGGCAAGATGGATGGATGATATTCTGGAGGTGACGGACTCGACCGTGGGGGAGCTGGGGATGGTGACGGCCGACAGGAAGCTCTGGCGTGGGCTGGTCCATGAAGTCACGAAGAGTCGGAAGCAACTGAACGAATAAACAACAAAAATATTGATAGCATATCACCAAATCCCAGGTGGAATAAAGCCCTTTGAAAAGGGATTGTTATTGGCATTATGCAACTTCCTCTACCATGCTTGTTCCCAACTTCCCCTAACTGCATTTCCACATTGGGAGGAATATATGTATTTTGAAATGTAAGTTTTGGATACAATTAGTCTGGAAAGTTCCAATTTAGTTGGCTGATTTCCAGATATAGACCGCCAAACAGTTTATCTCTTCATGCAGCTATTCACTTCCTGTTTATTTCTTTGCTTGTTTATTTTTTGGTAGCATCCATTTTCCTGCCCTTTCCACCTGTTGATTCCAGTCCTGTTCTCTGGAAAAACAGAAAACATAGTACGCCCACATAACAATAGGCTTCTGGGTGCAATTCAAGGTACTGGTTGACATCTTTAAAGCCCTACATGTATGGGCCCAGGTTACATGTGGGAACACCTCACCCCAATGATTTGTGCCTGAATCACCTGATCTGGCCGAGTGAGCATGCTCCAGGTCCTCTGGGTGAGACAATCTCACCTTGTGGGCCCTAGGAAGTGGCCCTTATTTGTCATGTTGCCTGCCCTATGGAACAGCCTCCCCCAGAAGATACAGACCACCTCAACCTTACTGGACTTTCAGAAAGTCATGAAAACCTGGTTCTTCCCCCAGGCATTGGGACCAGGCTGTTAGTTTGGGAGCTCTGGTGGTGATGTATGGAGGATGTTGTGTTTTTAATGAGAGGGCCTCGACCTGGATATTTCTTTGTTTGTTTTATTGCTGATGTTTTCTATGCCCAGAGTTTCTTTTTTAATATAAATTTTATTAAAAGTTTTATAGAGAACATAAAAACTAACACAAACTAATAAGAAGTAAAAGGAGCAAAGAACCTTGTGCATTGTTTCAAATGTGAATAGAGCTAAAAGTTTGATGGCAGCTGGAGAGCATTGCTTTGTAGAAAGGATCAAATATTAGGAGCTGGAGAGAATATCTTTGGAAGTACCAAATATGCATTTGGCTTTTTCAGCCATATTCAACAGACAGTTTGTACAATTGGGTTGTATAAGTGTCAACAAAGATTACCTATTATTTTGTGCAATCCAAAGAAGAAAAAATATATTGACTTTCTGGATGCTGATTGTATGTTCATCTCGGGGTCAGGGGGAGAGGAAATTGGGATGAAAAAGAGAGAGAGCCCAATTATTCAGTGAACTCCATGACTGAGAGGGAACTTGAAGAATTTTTCCCCCCTCTTTCTAGGCCAGTATCTTCGTCTCCTCACTACACTGGCTTTGCAAGGGCAACCTCTTTTCTGCAAGGGTATCAGTTCAATAAAAGGGGTGCGATGGCTCAGCGGGTAAGATGCCAGGCTTGTTGATTGGAAGATCGCAAGTTCGGAGGTTCGAATCCCTAGCCCTGCGTGTGGAGTGAGCTCCCGCACTAGCTCCAGCTCTTGCCAACCTAGCAATTCGAAAGCATGCAAATGCAAGTAGATGAATAGGTACCACTTCGGTGGGAAGGTAACAGCGTTCCGCGCATGTCATGCAGCCACATGACCATGGAAATGTCTTTGGACAACGCTGGCTCTTCGGCTAACAAACGGAGATGAGCACCGGCCCCTAGAGTCAGACACGACTGCACAAATGTGCGGGGGGTACCTTTACCTTTACTTTATCAGTTCAATTCTACAACTCCTGAGATTGCGTGTGGATTATTCTGGATAAAATAATATAGGTAGGAAATGATATCCTATACTCAATTTTGTGGATGATCAGAATGCTGTGTGGCTTCTTCGCTGGTTTTGAACAAGGTAGGAGATCAAAATGTACCCTAGCCCAGGCAAATTGAAAAACGGTTAATTTTGAATCCTTACTAAGTATTAAGAATGCCATCACATATTATTTGTAGCTTGAATCATGTCAACTGGATTTCTATTTTCTCAGTGGAAACGTTTCGCTCCTTATCCAAGGAGCTTCTTCAGTCTGAGCAAAGTTGGTAAGGGAATCCTAAATATGTTTCTAGGTAGCTGTGTGACCTTACACCTGGGGCTAGGTCATGGTTATATTGAGATGTTATTTTTAAGTCCTTTTATCATCTAAAGGAGGATTAGATGATCTCCTTTAGATGATAAAAGGACTTAAAAATAACATCTCAATATAACCATGACCTAGCCCCAGGTGTAAGGTCACACAGCTACCTAGAGACATATTTAGGATTCCCTTACCAACTTTGCTCAGACTGAAGAAGCTCCTTGGATAAGGAGCGAAACGTTTCCACTGAGAAAATAGAAATCCAGTTGACATGATTCAAGCTACAGACAATTCCACCTGGATGACTGAGAACCTTCATAGACATATCACATATTATTGCATTCCAGTTCTGAAGTTTTGCACATATGCAATTCTCCTTTAAAATACTTATCAACATTAAAGTTCTAGATAAAGAATCCAAGGAAATGGATTGTTTTCTATCCATTCATAATCCTACACACAGTCTCTCCTGTCTCGCACTATATGCTATGTCTCACAGTAAAATTGCTTCTGGCTTTAACAATCCTTATTTTTCAGAAAATCATGTTCCTGTATTCCCTTCAATGACATATTCATATGGTGTCAGATGGCAAACTGCTTCTTTGGTTTGCCTCACTTTTTCTTCTCTGAAATAAAAGCCTGTATCCTCTAGTGAGTTGCTTTTACACTTTACAAATACCTTTGGAAAAGAATATTGCTGAAATGATCCCGATACACTTTCAAGCTTTGTTGGTTTAAAAACCGGTGTTCCAGATTGATCTCGGCTAGCTTTTGCATTCAATAATCCTTTAAAAAACCTCTGCAATACACAGACAATTTAAGAAACAAAACAATATCTGGCTAGCTGTCAGATATCTTTTCCATATCACATTTCCTTTCATGATTGTCTTTCAAGAGCAGTATTTTCTATTTGGGGCACTCTCTTCTTTTACACTTCAGGATGTTTACTTCTAGAATGAATCAGGTACCTGACCTTACCAATTGGTGAACCTTCAGCAGATAAACTTGGGCTCAATGCTTGATTTTGGGGAGGGGGGAACATTTAGGGGGAAAGGTGCCAATCAGCTTTACCTGGAGATTTAGGGCTAGTTGCAAGTTCCCCATCCCATGTTTACACATACACTACAAAGCAACATGGGTGTCCTTGGTGAGGTGCTGCTTTATGCCGTGAAGGAAGTAGATCTCACCTGGTGCCAGTGGGGCCAACCTGCCTTGCCTTGAGAAGGGTGGCTCCTCTGCATCTGCTGCACGTGCACAGAAACCACTTTTGTTGAGCAGAACAGTTTGGACACCTTGCAACTTAGAAATGGCAGGGCACTTCTCATGATCAGAGGCTTTGAAGACGGCCGTCTGGACTTTTCTTCAAGGCAGAGTTCTAACATGCTAAGGTCATCTTTTCAGATGGATCATATCGGAAAAGTGTGGAATTATTTCTGCTCATTTGTGCAGAAAAGGACTTAATTCCCAATTTGCATGATATCAGAGGTGGGTTTATTTATATCCTGCCTTTCATATAGGAGCTCAGGGTGGCAAGCACAGGGCACCCTCCTCCCATTTTTCTCTAAGGAAACATACCTGCAAGACAGATTTGGCTGAGAGAAAATAATTGCCCCCCCCCCAGGGAGTTCCACGGCTGAGAGTGGATTAGAACCTAGATCTCCCTGTGCTCCTACCCCAACAACCTTAACCACTCTGTCTGTGGTTTGTTTTTAAAACTATGCAATAGCTATTTTAGGTTTTGAGAATGTAAATAAACAACAACTGTAATGCAAAACCTCTATTAGGTTTTGCATTACAGTTATTTATTTCCATTCTCAAAATAGCAGAAGCTGTGACAGTGATTTTCATTGCAAATGGCAGGGGGAAGATTGGAGGATAAATGTGGGTAAAAGAAAAAGATGGGATCTGTGGAAGAAGTTTGATGGAATGGATATGGACCAGAGATACCTCATGCCCGTTGTGTTTCTATGTTATTCTGAATGTTGTTTGGTAACAAAGCTGTTAATTCTGTGGCTTGAATCATGTCAACTGGATTTCTATTTTCTCAGTAGAAACGTTTCACTCCTTATCCAAGGAGCTTCTTCAGTCTGAGTAAAGTTAGTAAGGGAATCCTTAAATATGTTTTTAGGGTGGCTGTGTGACCTTGCACCTGGGGCTAGGTCATGGTTATTTTGAGATGTTTATTTGAATAGAGGTGGGGGCCTCAGGCACAACCTTTCCCCTATCTTCCTTCCTGCTTTGTCTTCTGTGCCTAGGAAGATTAAGACCATTTCGCAAGCTCAACAGCAGCAGGGTAATCTTAACGATCCTCCTGTAGATGATAATGGGACTTAGAAATAAACATCTCAAAATAACCATGACCTAGCCCCAGGTGCAAGGTCACACAGCCACCCTAGAAACATATTTAAGGATTCCCTTACTAACTTTACTCAGACTGAAGAAGCTCCTTGGATAAGGAGTGAAACGTTTCTACTGAGAAAATAGAAATCCTGTTGACATGATTCAAGCCACAGACTGTTCCACCTGGATGACTGAGAACGTTCATCGACAAAGCTGTTAATTGAAAATATTCCAATTAGAACAGAAAGAGTGGACATTACCAGCCTGAACTAAAGGAAAGTGAAGCTGTGGGTGCATCCATGATGTATTATAGGAATTGCACAATTTTCCCATTGCTCCTGGGAATTATCATGGATGTGGTTTATGGATAGGTAAACTAACTGCATGAGTCCTTTGTTTCATGGTATGGATTATAACTCCTGCCACAGAAGTAGAGACTTTGTCTGAGCTATACACCCACTGTCCTATGTTACATCTCTCCATAATATCTTCCTTCCTAAAATTGGCTTCTAGCATCGGATAAATGCATATTTGAAGGGTGACATGAAAGGCCTTGTCAGCTTGTAAGTAAAATTATGGTCAAATGTTTCTATTACCAGTAATTACCAACAATTGCCAAGTTAATAGCTGAACTTTTAAGGGCATCAGAGCTCATTTGATAGGAAACATGGCATGCAAATGAGGAAGAAAGTGATCTGGTTTGCTGAGCTGAAAGATCTGCATCGCAGCCGGTCATGGTCTTTGTCTGAAATTATTTTAGAAAAGCAGCAAAACCTGGAGAAGGACCTTTGTACTCTGAATTTTTTTTTTTTGTATTGCTATTTAATTGAGAAAGAAAACAAGAGAAAGGAAAAAAACACACATAAAAGAAGTAAAAGAACACAAAGAGTATAAACAAGCTTACAATTCTACAGAAATATTACTTCATTCATCAAAATGTGTGACTCTCTTACATCACCTCAGGAAATCTTTAAATCTGTAGATGTTTTTTTTTAACTTCATGGATCTTGCACATAGACAAGGTAGTGCCTTTTTACATCCATTCAAACTGTGAAGGGACATTAAGAGGGTTTACATTTTCTTTTTTGATACTACCACAGCTCAGTAACTGTTTATAACAATGATTTTTAGAATAAGTCTCCAGGGAATTGTTGACATCTCTGTCCCAAATATGGACAAAAGCAGAAATGATACTACATAACACTAACTAAAATGAGCTATTGTACAGTATGCCTAACTACAATTAATGAAAGGAAAAGGAAACATGTGAAAATCTTTTACTATAAGATCAGTTCAAGTGAACTGTTTCCATTTTGGAAGGGGTATGGATTTGAATCACATGCTAGCAAAATAATGCTTAGGATCTTCCAACACAGATTAGAGCCTTACATGGAAAAAGAGATGCCAGATGCTCAAGTTGGCTTTAGAAAAGATATTGAAAATATAAGAAGGAAAAATCGTAAATTCACAGCTGGGTCATGCTGTTACAAGGCCAGCCAAACATGAACAGCCATTGTGTCATAAAAGCTTGAATGTGTGAATAATTGTATTTCCAAGCTCTTTTTTGAAAGCTCACACATACACTGAATGCTAGACTCCAGTTAGTAAAATGCAATGGTTGTTTTCAGATCACTCGCTCTGTCCAGAGAAATGGGCGCATCTGATGGCTTTATGGGATGGCCCGTTTCAACATGAGACATTATAGTTGACGCAGAGCAGATAATTGAGAAAGCCAAAGAATACTGAAAGGAAGTCACTATGTGCTTCGTTGATTATAGAAAGGACTTCAATTGTTTCGATCATGTCAAGCTGTAGAATGTGCTCAGAAAAATGGGAATCCCAGAACATCTCAGTATCCTCATAAGCAACTTATATATGGGTCAGGAAGCCACAGTATGGACAGAACATGGCGAAACAGACTGGCTCCAGGTTGGAAAAGGAGTGTGACAAGGCTGTATATTCTCCCCTAATTTATTTAACCTATATGGTGAATATATATTAAGGGAAGCTGGAATGGAAGAAGATGAGCATGGTTTGAAAACTGGAGGAAGAAACATCAATAACCTGCACTATGCTAATTACACTACCCTGATAGCTGAAAATGCAAAGGATCATCAAGCTCTAATAATAAAATTTAAGAAGCAAAGTAAAAAAAATGGGGCTGAAATTAAATATAGAGAAGACCAAACTAATGAGAACAAGTAGAACAACCAGCCTTATAACTGGCAAAGAAGATATCAAAGTGGTAGATAGCTTCTGCTTGAACTGGAAGGCTAGAAGGGAAAGACAAAGCTATTTGATAACTTAGTTTTATTGCCTGTACTAAAAAAAAGGCATAATTGGAGCAGAAAAGCAGCAACTACCAACTATAAGTCTCTAGTCATATATAAGAAACCCCAAGTTTCAAATCTTACATCTCTTTCTTCCACCTATGTATGTCCTAGTGGACTGAGAACCAGTAATTTCTTAGTGAGAGGGTAGTTGATATCTGTGCATTGTTTATTTATTTTGGTCCAGCATAACGTGTAAAATCAAAATGCTACTGGGGAGGAACAGAGGATACGTTCAACTAGCCCCAGATGTGATGACGCAGCTAGCTCAAAGCTGAAAGGACGGCTAGCAGCCAACGGTGCTGGTGGTGAACGACGAATCCGATGTTCTAAAGATCAACACACCATAGGAACCTGGAATGTAAGATCTATGAGCCAGGGCAAATTGGATGTGGTTATTGGTGAGATGTCAAGATTAAATATAGACATTTTAGGTGTCAGTGAACTGAAATGGACTGGGATGGGCCACTTCACATCAGATGACCACCAGATCTACTACTGTGGACAAGAGGACCACAGAAGAAATGGAGTAGCCTTCATAATTAATAATAAAGTGGCTAAAGCAGTGCTTGGATACAATCCAAAAAACGATAGAATGATCTCAATTCGAATTCAGGGTAAGCCATTTAACATCACAGTGATCCAAATATATGCCCCAACCACAGATGCTGAAGAAGCAGAAGTAGATCAGTTCTATGAGGATCTGCAGCACCTACTAGATAATACACCAAAAAGAGATGTTATTTTCATTACAGGAGACTGGAATGCTAAGGTGGGTAGTCAGACGACACCTGGAATTACAGGCAAGCATGGTCTGGGAGAACAAAATGAAGCAGGACATAGGCTGATAGAATTTTGCCAAGACAACTCACTGTGCATAACAAACACTCTCTTCCAACAACCTAAAAGACGACTTTATACATGGACTTCACCAGATGGTCGACACCGAAATCAGATTGACTACATCCTTTGCAGCCAAAGGTGGCGGACATCTATACAGTCGGTAAAAACAAGACCTGGAGCTGACTGTAGTTCAGATCACGAACTTCTTATTGCAAAATTTAGAATCAGACTAAAGAGAATAGGGAAGACCCACAGATCAGTTAGATATGAGCTCACTAATATTCCTAAGGAATATGCAGTGGAGGTGAAGAATAGATTTAAGGGACTAGATTTAGTAGATAGGGTCCCAGAAGAACTATGGACAGAAGTTCGCAACATTGTTCAGGAGGCGGCAACAAAAAACGTCCCAAAGAAAAAGAAAACCAAGAAGGCAAGATGGCTGTCTGCTGAAACACTGGAAGTAGCCCAAGAAAGAAGGAAAGCAAAAGGCAACAGTGATAGGGGGAGATATGCCCAATTAAATGCAAACTTCCAGAGGTTAGCCAGAAGAGATAAGGAATTATTTTTAAACAAGCAATGTGCGGAAGTGGAAGAAGACAATAGAATAGGAAGGACAAGAGACCTCTTCCAGAAAATTAGAAACATTGGAGGTAAATTCCAGGCAAAAATGGGTATGATCAAAAACAAAGATGGTAAGGACCTAACAGAAGCAGAAGAGATCAAGAAAAGGTGGCAAGAATATACGGAAGATCTGTATAGGAAGGATAATAATATTGGAGATAGCTTTGACGGTGTGGTCAGTGAGTTAGAGCCAGACATCCTGAAGAGTGAGGTTGAATGGGCCTTAAGAAGCATTGCTAATAACAAGGCAGCAGGAGACAACGGTATCCCAGCTGAACTGTTTAAAATCTTGCAAGATGATGCTGTCAAGGTGATGCATGCCATATGCCAGCAAATTTGGAAAACACAAGAATGGCCATCAGATTGGAAAAAATCAACTTATATCCCCATACCAAAAAAGGGAAGCACTAAAGAATGTTCAAATTATCGAACAGTGGCACTTATTTCACATGCCAGCAAGGTAATGCTCAAGATCTTGCAAGGTAGACTCCAGCAATTCATGGAGTGAGAATTGCCAGATGTACAAGCTGGGTTTAGAAAAGGCAGAGGAACTAGAGACCAAATTGCCAATATCCGCTGGATAATGGAGAAAGCCAGGGAATTTCAGAAAAACATCTATTTCTGTTTTATTGACTATTCTAAAGCCTTTGACTGTGTGGATCATAACAAATTGTGGCAAGTTCTTGGTGGTATGGGGATACCAAGTCATCTTGTCTGCCTCCTGAGGAATCTGTATAATGACCAAGTAGCAACGGTAAGAACAGAGCACGGAACAACGGACTGGTTTAAAATTGGGAAAGGAGTACGGCAGGGTTGTATACTCTCACCCTACCTATTCAACCTGTACGCAGAACACATCATGCGACATGCTGGGCTTGAGGAATCCAAGGCTGGAGTTAAAATCGCTGGAAGAAACATTAACAATCTCAGATACGCAGATGATACCACTTTGATGGCTGAAAGCGAGGAGGAGTTGAGGAGCCTTATGACGAAGGTGAAAGAAGAAAGTGCAAAAGCTGGGTTGCAGCTAAACCTCAAAAAAACCAAGATTATGGCAACGAGCTTGATTGATGACTGGCAAATAGAGGGAGAAAAAGTGGAGGCAGTGACAGACTTTGTATTTCTAGGCGCAAAGATTACTGCAGACGCTGACTGCAGCCAGGAAATCAGAAGACGTCTACTTCTTGGGAGGAGAGCAATGGCAAATCTTGATAAAATAGTTAAGAGCAGAGACATCACACTGACAACAAAGGTCCACATAGTTAAAGCAATGGTATTCCCCGTAGTAACCTATGGCTGCGAGAGCTGGACCATAAGGAAGGCTGACCGAAGGAAGATAGATGCTTTTGAACTGTGGTGTTGGAGGAAAATTCTGAGAGTGCCTTGGACTGCAAGAAGATCAAACCAGTCCATACTCCAGGAAATCAAGCCAGACTGCTCACTTGAGGGAATGATATTAAAGGCAAAACTGAAGTACTTTGGCCACATAATGAGAAGACAGGATACCCTGGAGAAGAAGCTGATGCTAGGGAAAGTGGAAGGCAAAAGGAAGAGGGGCCGACCAAGGGCAAGATGGATGGATGGTATTCTGGAGGTGACGGACTCAACCATTGGGGAGCTGGGGATGGTGACGGCCGACAGAAAGCTCTGGCGTGGACTGGTCCATGAAGTCACGAAGAGTCGGAAACGACTGAACGAATAAACAACAAACGTGTAAAATAGACAAAACAAAATTAATCCAGTAGTTTTATATCTGGAAGGCTAGGTGTTAATAGCCTTAAATAAGTTTACCATGGTGTATCTATACATTAAATCTATACATAAATCTATAAACTAACAACTACATGTAAGTGTCAGGGTTCCAGTTAGAATCCTGCCATGTACATTTGCAGATATGTGTCAGCTTGAACTCGGATGGGAGGGGGAGTGCATTCCAAGAGTGCACCAGACGGTTGGAGCCTGTTTTGCAGATCGTCAAGGTCGTCCACCTGCATGAGTTGGAGGGGGCTTGAATGGAGTGGGAAAGTAATGGACACTGACATCATGGGGCGTGAGTAGGCTGGCACAAGGGGGGGGAAAGCAAAAGGCAAACTTTTGACGGGAAACGTTATTCAGGTCTTTGAGAATGCTTTGATTTACATGTATCCTTAATAAAGCTTATTCTGCAATTCAAAAGAACTGCATTGAGAAGTGTTTGTTGGTGCACTGAATTCAGGGTCATCACAGTAAGTAAGTGTAGAAGTCTAAAATATATATGCGATTAACTTTTTATATAATAAAACAGTATATTTGAGAGAGAGGGTGGTTCTTTCGGCCCTGAAGGAGACACTAGTGTCTTTCTTCCTTAAGAAGTCATCACTGGACCAATGATTCTGGATTCTGGACAATTTTTGTCCAGGCTCCAACCTTCTCTTTTAAAGAAAGGCTGTTGAGAAGGTGGTCAGGCAATAGCTTCAGAAGATCCTAGAGGAAATGGATAATCTGGATCTGCTCCAGTCAGGTTTTAAGCCAAGATATAATACTGAAATGGCATTTGTTGTGTTTGTTAAATTCTTTTGGCAGAATCAGGATGGGGATGGTGCATCCATCCTATGTCTATGAAGGTTCTCAGTCATCCAGGTGGAATTGTCTGTAGCTTGAATCATGTCAACTGGATTTCTATTTTCTCAGTGGAAAGGTTTCGCTCCTTATCCAAGGACTGAATAATGGATAACTCCTTATCCAATGGATAACTCCTTATCCTTGGATAACTCCTTATCCAAGGACTGATAAAGACTTATCAGACTGAAGAAGCTCCTTGGATAAGGAGCGAAACGTTTCCACTGAGAAAATAGAAATCCAGTTGACATGATTCAAGCTACAGACGATGCATCCATCCTAGTGCTCCTTGACCTCTTAGTGCCTTTTGATCAAGCATGGTACCCTTCAGGACCAGCTGCAGGATTTGGGAGTGGGGGCATCATGTTTTGGTGGTTCTCCTTATTCCTGACCCACAAGAGAAACTATTAGCACAAAAAGAAAGTTATGTAGAATTGCTTGAATATTGGAATACTTTATGATGGGAATGAAAGGGAAACAATGGGATGAGAAAGGAGAGAAATGGAAATTTAGATAAACTCACTGAAGAACACTCATACAAGAATGGGAATGAGGATGATGAACTGAAAATAAATCAGTTGATGTTTACAAAGGATATCACATACTCTGTCACAAAGAATGTGTTGTTACTGTAATGGAAGTGAATATACAGTATATCAAACTGTCTCCATCCCCCATGATACAACCAGCTGTTCAAAAGGCTATGATTGGGACAACTAATAGCAAGGATCACTGTGTCACTCTACCGATCCTTACTAATATATTACATAAACAAACATGAAACATATTATTTAAAAATTCCTCTATTTTGGAAAGAACACCTTGCCCTTTCCAGCACAGTGAGCTCTCAGACTACATACCACAAGCAGAGAATTGGATACAAGTCAAATTAGAGACTTAAGTGGGTTTTATTAGAATATTAGAAATTGCCCTATTGTGCATTATGTGCAGGGTTCATGCTGAGTTGGAGCCCAGCTAAAAACAAGGAGAAAAGCTTGTGTTTATGTAAAATGCCAGGGAAGGAAGTATTAGATTAAGTGACTAACTGGCTTGCCCTCATGTCAGACTGACCTTGTGAAGAGGCCATACAGTGTGTGAACCAGTTTCTTGGAAGGGAGACAGAGATTTCAAAAGAAAGAATTTCAAATTTGCTTTCTGTTTCACCTCATTTGCAGCAGTTGGTTGATTATGTTTTGTGCAGTTTCTTTTATGAAAAGCTTGTTTTTTATTTAATGAAAAACTTGTTTTTTATTTAATGGGAAAGCCTGGCTTGGCAACTGTTTATTTTTATGGGAAAGAACAAAATTAATTTCTTATACTTCCCACCCTATTTTCAACAATCAGTTCCACACAATAAATAAGGGCCTTATTATTCCTTGCCATTGTGATGAAATTTGCCACAGAATTTCCTTATGGTAGGATTCATTTTCGCTACAAATTCCACTACATTCTGTCTAACAACAACCACAACCATTACTACTACTAATTTAAAAAAATCAGATTAAAAAGGGTGTGATTGATGAGTTGATGGATACCTGTAATCTTTTTAGTGTGTTTTTTCCTCCCAAAATAGAGAGGTAGGACATTTATCTTTACTTTCAACATGAGTAAGATTCTCTTTTCCTCCCATTGCAGTTTTCTTTTTTGATCTTTCTACTCTATACCTTTATGAGGCAAACTAATTTTCAAATGCCCCTCTTTATCTTTTGTTGGTATAAGCAATGACCAAAGCTTTAGCTCCACAGAGTGTCTAGTTTGCTTGGTGCAGCGGTAGCAATGCATATAGGCACTTATGCTGATCATTCTTTCTGCTTAAGTATGAAGAAGGCAGCTGCAGGCTAAACATGACAGAAAAAGAAAACAAATCTTATTCCATACAGTGTTTCAGTAACTGGCACCTGTGGAACTATCAAACTAACATTCTTCGAGCCAGATAATCTGAAGGCTGAAGGTGGTCATACAAATGAGGAGAAAGTGGGAGAGAGTCATACATTGGTTAAAGTAAACAAAAGGGATTCCTAGAAAGAGAATAAGACTAAGGGAAATGTTCTAGGCCAGGGGTGGGGAACCTTTTTTCTGCCAAGGGCCATTTGGATATTTATAACCGGGGACCGGGGTGGGGGCGGGGTTTCTGGGATTTCCGTGGACCGGGGGCCGGAGTTTGCGGGTGGGAGCCAATCACAAGCACTGGGGGGCGGAGTTTGTGGGTGGGAGCCAATCATGTGGAAGGGGCGGGGTTTGTGGGTGGGAGCCCCACGGGCCTTAGGCGGGAGCCCCGCAGGCCTTATACAGCCTGCAGGCCTGACGTTGCCCACCCCTGTTCTAGGCCAAAGTTTGCATATCACTGAGGTGACTTGTCACCAGGAAAACTAACTCCACAACCAGCCAATTCCACAACCCATTAGGTGGGGCAGCAGTCAACAAGAAACAACTAACTTGATTTGGGTTACCAAAATCTGGGGCTCACTTGTACCCCCAATGTGCCAAATAACCTTCAGGCCATTCCTAAAATGCTACCTTAACAAGAAGACAGCCTGGAACCTATGAGCTGGCTTTGTAAGTGGTTTTCAGGTCCACCGCATAGGGCAGTGAAGGTCTACTGATCTAAATACCTTGAAATCAATATTAGAGATGTTAGAAATAGTAGCTAAGAATATCGAGGAGATATGTATCACAAGAAAGATAGTGAGGTCATTCATAGCTCCACTTCCAGATAACCTGAGAGTTTCCTCCTTGGGGAGTTGTTCCAAAGAAATCCCCAAATTAACAAACCACCATTCATCATATCCAAAAGATCTTCAGTAAATGATGCTATCCTGCCTGAAACAAATTAACCACACATATAATTTGTTATGTCAATCTGGGATTAGTTAATATCTTAAATTAGTGTTAAGCTATCATGATTTAATGTTATAATTTGAGTCAGCATTCAGGCTGCTGCCAATCTACCAACAGAACTTTAGCCATCTGTGTTTCAAATCTAAGGGATCCTGATATATTAAAAAATAATATCCATGGTTGTTTGATTGCATACAAAGGTTGTTAGACATTTAGTACATTCCTAGAGTGAGCAACAAAGAACAGGATGGGTTCCCCATGTATCACTCACTATCTCAACACATCTTGCTGGCGAGGACTGAGGCATCTTCAGATGGCCAAATCTCCCTGCAGGCCTTCCAAATCCCGTTCGCTCAGATATGACAGAGGGCCTAGCCATCAAGCTCACTTTTGTTAGCAAGTGTTGCAGTCAGTGGTTTTAAGCCAAAGCCAAAGCCAAAGCAAATTGGCAACCACTTTCATAACTGATGCAGCTATTTCTAAGTTCATATAGCAGCTGCAGACAGCTGCAGGAAGGCTTTAGGGAGATGCTGGTGCAGAGCATACAACTCATTTATAAGGCCAATTTCAGTCACCCATCAAAAACACATTTTTCTTCCATTCAGTACAAGGTTCTGTCAATTTGTAGGTCTCCATATTTAGCCATAGAGTGTACTGTGAGCCTCAAATAAATCATTATTATTTTTGTGTGTGTGTCAGAAGCACCAAGGCGCTTCTGTAGTGAAAGGATTTGCTGGTGACATCACTGTTGCCCGGGGGACGCCCGAGGACGCTCCTTTCATATCCCTGTGATTTTTCCCACCGAAGTGGTGCCTATTTATCTACTTGCATTTGCATGCTTTTGAACTGCTAGGTTGGCAGGAGCTGGGACAAACTGCTGGGAGCTCACTCTGGCATGTGGCTCACACTCTTGGGACTCGAACTGCCGAGCTGTCAGCCTTAATGGCCTCTGACTCAGTGTCTTAACCAGTATCTTAACAACTGAGCCACCACAGTCCCTTAAAATCATTATGATGTAATGGGCTCTTAGAATAACTTGGGAGATAGGAGGAAGAGCTGCAGCCTAGACAATGGTTTGATAAGAGAAATCTGAATCCAAAGGAGGGATGGGGGTGGAGAAAGCGTCTCAGAAGGGACCCTCCCTAGTTCTCTGGAAAGCAAAGGCAAGGGGGGGGGGAGAAGTGCTTTCAGACTTGCAAGATTCTGTTACTGTGATCAGCGGGTAAGACGCCAGGCTTGTCGATCGGAAGATCGCAAGTTCAGAGGTTCGAATCCCTAGCCCCGCATGATGGAGTGAGCTCCCGCAGTAGCCCCAGCTCTTGCCAACCTAGCAATTCGAAAGCATGCAAATGCAAGTAGATTAATAGGTACCACTTCGGTGGGAAGGTAACAGCGTTCCGCGTGCATCATGCCGGCCACATGACCGTGGAAGTGTCTTCGGACAACGCTGGCTCTTCGGCTAACAAACAGAGATGAGCACCAGCCCCTAGAGTCGGACACGACTGCTCAAATGTGCAGGGGGAACCTTTACCTTTTAGTACCCATGATTTTGTTTTCCTGTCTGGATTACCTCAAAAGGCTGACATATGGGGATTGGCCTGAAGAAAGCTGATGTCTTGTTAGTAAGGAAATGCAGTAAGCTGTAGGATGAAATGCCATTCTGGGTTGGGCAATTATTGCTGCGTAATCACCTCTCTGATGCACTGGCTATTCAGTGGATGGAAATGACCAGAGTGAGCTCAGTGGTCAAGATAATAGTACTGTTAATACATCTAACTTTTGAGAACTCTAAGATGCATTCCCAGATCTGCACATTGTTTGGTTACCCAGACCATAGAAGGATACTGGAAACCCCAAGAGCAGGCCCATAGAACACATAGCTTGCCAAGCAGCCTTGTGTGACCCACCGGCATTTTTAAGAAAGTCAATAAATATGTTGCTGCTATCCCAAAATACATGCTGCCTCCAGGCCTCACTGTGACTCATTCCTTTTTCATCCAGTTTTTACATTCATTATATTATATTGGCCATGGAGTGGCAAAGCCTTTTCTCCCATTTACTTAATGGATGTACGATCTCAGTTCTAATGCACATTGATGACACGGCAGTTATCTCTCGCCTCAAGATTACCTAAACACATAGCTTTCCAAAGTGTGTGTCGCGACACACTGTGTTGCCTGCGGTGTACTGATGTGTTGCGCTAAAACCTGGAAGTGCTGATGGGGGGAACTGGAAGAAGCGGCACCCCCGCCAATCAGTGTGGCGGCGGCAGCACTGATTGGCGGGGGTGCCGCTTTCCCCCATCAGTGCTTCCAGGTTTTAGCACGACACATCAGGACACCGCAGGCTGCGCCGCCGCCACCACCGCCGTTGGTGTGTGTTGCTAACGTGAAAAGTTTGGAAAGCTCTGCCTTAACGAATATCAGACAGATTGGTTGATTATTGTCAAAGGAAAAAAGTTAGGATAAACCATAAACAAACAAAGGTAGTTGTCCTTGGCAGTGGGTAGTCAATTGATGCCCAACAAATAGTACAATGCTCCTCTTCCAAATATCTATACATCTCCTTTTATAAGACTCTTGCATGGAGGACACATCTATCCACCACTTTAGCAACTGCCCAACATATAGTAGGGGCTGTACTCCTGTCTTCCATGGGGGAACTTAGTTCTTAGAGCAGAGAAAATATTAGTTATCAGTCCCTTCAATGGGATACCAGCAGAGATGCATTGTGTCCAGTCATCAAAAACTCACTATTTTCGGAAACTTAAAAGCCTCTCCCAGTATCTGGTTTATACTACCAGTGCTTCACCCAAAACAACCAAAAGTCCCATGGCGATTGACGAATGGCAACGGGGGCAGGACTGTGAAATCCGGAAGCTCCTAGTCATGGATCAGCACATGGGCGGTGGATACGGATTCAGTCGCCCTGACTCAAGGGGGAGGTTGTGCGGATACAGAATTGGCCTTTATAGCCACTTACGGATCCACTGTTAAAATTTTACCTTTGGAAGACAATCTTACTCGGCTACGAGTGATCGCCAATGATGACTCTCTTTTATACTCAAAGAGAATCCTTTACATTCTAAATTGTAGCACTGGTTTAAGTTCTATTTAATTTCTGTGTAGGTTGCATTCTCATCTCATCTCATCCTATATTCTGTAGTCATAACAATAATCTTATTACTTACATGTTGGGGGTAAACAGATAGGAAGGATCTGCATCAAAACCTAGTTTTGCTGTAACAAATAAAGTTATTTCTGAAACATATTTTTTGTGTCTTAGAGATTCCTCTTCATATCCTCCTCTGATGCTGCATTTGCCAATGCTGTGCAAAGTCTCTTTGATGAGATAGTCTGGTAGTTGCTTCTCTTGACCTATGCTTTCACAGCTTAATATTCTTACTAGCAAACTTTTTTGTCATTATTTTGTTCGCTTGATTTCTCTCCACTTTGGTGGATTCTTGTTATTTTAAATGTTTTTATTTTACTCTTGCCTGGGTTTTTTAAAAATACTTTTTAAACCTGAAAGCCACTTAAAAGTAAATGCATTTTTCTGACAGCAGTATACTTCACACACACTCATTATGCTATAATTATTAATTATATCTTGTGTTGTTTATTTGATGTCATATATTCACTACTTTTCCTGAATATTTTTGACTTCACTATTTTGTCTATTATTTCAATACATTTTAAATTGAATTCCTTTTTCATATAGCTTTTGTTTAGAGAAAATTCCTTCCTGAGATCTAGAGTTGCTACCTTGGAAATAGGTTTCAAACAGCCCTAAGATAAAGGTAAAGTTTCCCCCCGCACATTTCTGCAGTCGTGTCCGACTGTAGGGGCCGGTGCTCATCTCCGTTTGTTAGCTGAAAAGCCAGCGTTGTCCGAAGATGCTTCCACGGTCATGTGGCCGGCATGACGCATGCGGAACGCTGTTACCTTCCCACTGAAGTGGTACCTATTCATCTACTTGCATTTGCATGCTTTCAAATTGCTAGGTTGGCAAGAGCTGGGGCGAGTGCGGGAGCTCACTCCGTCACGTGGGGCTAGGGATTCGAACCTCCGAACTTGCGTTCGATCAACAAGCCTGGCGTCTTACCCGCTGAGCCACCATGCCCCACATCAAACAGCCCTAGCTTCTCCTTAATTGAAGAGTATGTCCCATCAAACAGAGCAGAAACTAGTGTAGGGGTGGGCATGGTGAGGGAGCAGTTGAGCCGGGAAGACTGCAGGAAGCAGAAAAATCTCTGATCCAAAGGCCAGCAAACACAACCCAAGGAATGACAAGCTTTGGAGCAACCGCCCCAAGGGCAAGACCTGCTGAGATGGGGGAAGAGCCCAACCAGTATCTGCAAAGAAGGAGCTGAGGGAAGTCCACCATGGGCAACAGCCTGGGTGCAGAGTTCCGCAAACCAGCTCCAGGAAGAGAAGACAGTGAGTGCTGGGGGCAAAGAGAGGAAACCACACCACAAGTCTTTAGGGATAGGAAATAGCCAGTTTGTTCTAGTGGTGAAGGTGCTGGGCTAGAAACCAGGAGACTGTGAGTTCTAGTCCCACCTGAGGCATGAAAGCTGGCTGGGTGACCTTGGGCCAGTCCCTCTCTCTCAGCCCAACTCACCTCACAGGGTTGCTGTTGTGGGGAAAATAGGAGAAGGAAGGAGTATTAGGTATGTTCCCCGCCTTGAGTTATTTATAAAAATAATAAAGGTGGGATAAAATTTAAATAAATAAATAGAATAAAAATAGCCATAGGACAAAGAGATAGAAAATTTTAGACTAAATAAGGTAGAGGTAGTGGTACAAAATTTACAGCAATTGGAAGACCCTAGACTAAGATAGGAAGTAAGAAAATAAGAAAGAAATAGACACAAACATAGAGGTGCAGAGTTCACACTAAAAGTTAAGCAGTAGGACAATTACAAACACGATAACTTTGTAAAATACAACCATCTCTAGTGGGAGCAAAACAAATCTAAGACTTTGTGTCTAGGGTCTGTACCGGCTTGAGAAAACCCTAACAGGAGGGAATAAGCAGTCTATGCTTCACTCTTTGTAGGTTTGCCATGGGAAACATGCTGGCAGTATGAAGCATCTCTCAGATTTGGCATTTATGTAGCTTTCTGATCTCCTCCTCATGACCATTCTGAGAGAGAGGGACAGACTGACCTTAGGTCACTTGTGTAAACTGCCCAGAGAGCCTCAGCTATTGGATGGATGGATGGATACATACATACATACATACATACATACATACATACATACATACATACATTTAAAATTATGTAAAGTTATGGTATCATCCTAACTTTGAATCTCCTGCCCCAAGACTAAAGCTGTCCATTTTACAACACTGATTCATTGTTGCCAATGTTAAGCCATATAAAAGTAATACAAATTGCTTACAAATGATTCAATTCATAATGTGTTTTGTCACGGGTGACAAATTATACACAAGTGACAATTACAAACAAATTGTAACTTCTGGGAGCATGGCAGTTAAAAAAAGATTGGCTTTTCATCACAGATGTGAGAAGATAAAATATAAATTAGTTTCAAATAACATTTGCCTTCCTGCATTAAATTTCCTGATGTCTCTTATACTGTCTCTGAAAGTCAACTGCTGCCTTACAGACTTCAAATAAAATCTCTTGATAGTAAATTTCATTTCATCCTAATGATACATTAAGGAAAAGAAAAGCCAGATAATGAGGTTCTGCCTTGGTGTCTGCAGGCTATAGGGATCTAGATTCAGTCAGGTTCAGTCTCATAAGACTGAAGAACAGGTTCAGTCTCATAAGACTGAGTGGCTGTGGATTGTGGGACCACCTGGATCTAGAGATTTTCCATATTTGGTTCTGGATGGGGTTGCACTACCCCAAACATACCTGTTAGAGAATGTGGGGGTCCTCCTAGACTCACAGCTCCTCCTTGAAGAGCAGGTGGCAGCTATGGCTTGGAGGGCCCCCATCTTCTGCCTGCTTCTAGACTGGGAAGTCCAGCTCACAGTCACTCATGCCTTAGTCACTTGTGATAAGGATAGCTGTGGACATACCACAGTTATAAGTGTAACTGATACCGGTGCCCAGTATGCTTCTGAGGTGCTGATTTCTTGTCAATAAAGCCATTCAGGGTGCAGAGACTCAGCTGGTCATGACTCTACCTAGGATTCAAAAGGCATAAAAGACCCTTTTTCCCATCAGGCACTGGATCTGGGAATAGTATGACCTATTAGATGAGTTTTCTTGGCACTTGACTTGTTCATGTGTTTCTGTTTGGGGTTATTTTTGTTACAGTTTGTTTTATTGTGTTGTTTTTATTGAGTCATTATTGTTTATTAATGATGTTCTCCATCCTGAGTTATGTGTCAATTGGGCAGCTATATAAATCGAATGAATAAATAAAGACACCAGTGTTTTGAAACTAATGACAAAATACGGAATTATGAGAAGATGTTGTGGAAAATGAATACTGTAGCTAGACTTGTGGACATAAACATGTAAGGAGATTCTTGTGAGAAGTGGTCCAGGCCACCAACAAAGAGACTCAGATTGTGACCTTCCAGTTCCAACATTCTCTTATTTCTTAACAATATCCACTGCTGTCAGCTGTTGTTCTGAACTGCTGCTGAAGCATTAGCTTTGCATTTCTCAGTCAGTGCTGGGGTGGGAAAAGGAAGGTGCTGTGGGCTCTCAGCATCAATGCTGGGGTAGTGAGGTTGCTGAGCAATGCTTCCCCTTTCAGCTTGTCTGCTGTTGGCTTGCTGAAGTCCAAGCCTGCTCCTCCTTCACCATCAGTCCCTCCCAAGCTGACAGCTGCTCTCCTCCCTCGGCTGCAAATTCTTCCTCTCTGCTCTACAACACACCTACATCCCCACACTCTGGTGCTCTCAGCATTTTCCTTTGATGATTGGAAACCAGGTGTGGTCCAGTGCTCTTCAGGCCACCTTAAAGTCTCAGGGGAGAAAACAAAGGGAAGGAAGAGCTGATGTTGCTTCTGCACGGTTTTCCTTCCACAAAACATCAGCTATCTTACATTTGGAGAAGTTGCAGGCATAGTCACTCCCTTTCCTAAAACTTACTCACTGTGGACATGCCATTCATTTTGCAACAATGTCTCATCTCCTGCCTCCTCGTAGAGTACTTAGGTGAAGGGACCCCCTTTTTAAATAATAGCTTTATTAAGCTTTTAAACAGAGAGATAAAATCTTACAGAAACTAATAAGGAAAGAGAAAGAAAACAGAAGTGCAGAAGAAAGAGAAAAAGAAAAGAACAGAAATAGAAAAAGTAGTAACTTCTGACTTCTTTTACAACAGATATAGGTAAAACTTACATTAAACTCTTACTCTAAGGTTACAACATAACATCCATTTTTTCTATTGTCAACAAATATTATTAATCATCAAATCCATATATCATAATTTCATTCTTTTCTGTTTCATGCAAAAAGTCCAAAAGGGGCTTCCAATTCGCCATAAAATTAGTCAATGTCTTTTCTCTAATCAAAGCTGTCAATTTCGCCATCTCACCCAACTCCATCAACTTTACCATCCATTCTTCCATTGTAAGCAATATCGAGCCTTTAGGTGAAGGGACCCTTTTTGTGAAGAAAGAGCGCAAGATGCTGGAACTGCTCTTTGAGCAGAAAAGGCAGAGTAATAGGTGTCCATGCGGGAGGCTTTAAACAACCAGATATGTTTAATGTATTATATGCTGCCCAGAGTCATGATGGTGACTGAGGCAGCTTATGCATTGAATAAATAAATGAAAAAATACATAAAATGTTCTGATTCAGGGAGAAGATTCATCATCTCTCTGTCCCGTCTCCCACTATGCACTGCTCCCTTCTGTGTCTCACTGCTGTAGCAGCACTATCACACTTTTTCTAATTAGTAAGTGCCAGCCAGTTGGTCGCCCCCTACATGTGAGACAGTCTCCAGCATGATATCATGAGAGCAGGGCACATAGGGTGATTGGCCATTTAGACCGAAGGAGGCAGTGCTATCAGAAATGAGGAAAAGGTGCGACTTCTGGTGGGGATATGGCACACTGAACAGCTGTGCCTGTGGGCTCAGCGGGCAGAACTGACAACGTGGCAGTTTTTTCAGGCTCAGGCAGGTTTTTCCTGAAGCCCAGGAGTGTTTTCCTGGAAAAAGGAAAACGCTCAGAATCACCCCATTTGTTCTCCGGACGGCTGCTTACAGCCAGAAGATCGCAAACAGCGTTCGCACTCTATTGGTAAGAGCTAGCCGGGAGGCGGGGACGTCACCATTTCCAAACCGCGCTGTAGCCTTAAAGGGACGCTAAGACCGACCACCCCATTTCTAAATCACCCAATTTATTTATTTATTTATTTATATATATATATATATATATATATATATATGTACGCATACCCTAAGAGAGGCTTTCTACAGCAAGGAGAAGCGGGTTCACTTGGTGCTTATCATTAATTTTGGGATTATTTTTTTTAAAAAAATATTTTTAAGTTTTGGACTTTGCTTTCCCTCCAAATATTAAGGAGGATTGAGAGTAAATAATTGTCTCCCTGTTATTATTTTTGTACTAAATTTGAAGATATTAGCATTTTCCTACACATTGAATCGGCTGTTTTGAACTTTTAGCTTTCTGCTTCTACTTTCCCTGGGCAACTGTCTGCATATCTCACTTTCACTTGTGTAAACACATTCCATATCTTTGACTTTCACTGGTTAAGCTCCTAGGGGGCACCATAATTTACTGTGTGAGACATGGAGGATTTTAATCAGACTTTCTCTGACTTCCACCAAGATTTTAAACAGATTCTTTCTGATTTTTACCAAGTTTTTATGCAAGGCATTCAGGATATTGTGGAAAATATGAGGTCTATAATGTGTCATCTGGTTGGGGATGTTGTGGATGAAACTGAGGAATTTAACAGCGACAGAAATGTTTTTTCTAAGAGTGAGATCGGGACTTCTGTTGAAATGCTGGATGAAGATCGGATAGACGAGTTGAAGAAATTAAAAGGAGAGAGTGAGTTGTAAGCTATAAGGGAGATCTTCTGATGGAATGCCATGGAAAAGAAGGGGTTATTATGTATGGGAGGTCTTCTGAAGAGAAGTCGGAGTTTTTGAGGGGGGCAGTTGGGCTGTTCAATTTTTTAAAGAAAAAGGCTCTGTGTGCATTGTGGGGATATGTAAATGCTCTGGTTTATTCTGAAGTGGGATATGGGTTTAAGAATATTTATCTGGATTGCTTTTAAGGTTTGGCTGACTTCATTTATCTTTAACTATCTGGATTAAGATTATTAAGGTATAATATAAAAAAATAATAAATGTTTGGTTTTGGGTTTAATATGGTAAATATTACTAAAATTGTTGTATTATCAAGTATAATATGTCTATGAAGGTTCTCAGTCATCCAGGTGGAATTGTCTGTAGCTTGAATCATGTCAACTGGAGTATAATGGCAGACAATTTATATGTTTTTTAGTTTGATCTTTATTATAGTAGACAGGAATGTTTTGAATAGTAGTAGGAAGGAAATAATTAATATATTCTTTTAATATAAGGGGAGGGAGCAATTGTATTTAGTGATTTTTATAATGTGCCAATGGAATGATTTATACAAATAATGTGATTTTGGTTTAATATAGAGTAAGGGATTGATTATGGAAAATTGTTGTATATCCTTGCTGTTAAAAGTCGGAAGTCACCTCTTTTTGTAATCTTTAAAAGAAATGTTTTCTCTTGTGTTTCCACACTTTTTTTTAGTTTTTTCTTTTTTTCTTTGTAGTTTTTTGTTTTTCTACTCAAAGGAGCTGAATGCCCTCATGAGAGCCATTTATCTCATGAAGTTGTTTCTATTTCTTTTCTCTAGTGAACCTAACCCATCTCCTGAGAGATGCAAGACTTACAGTAAGACACACTAGCTTACTTAACAATATGCAGCTTATGATTTTAATAATCAAGGGTTCCTTCATTTTTTACTAGGGCTGCTCCACCATAGATAAGCAAGAGTTGAAAATACAGAATGGATTTATGAATAAACACATATGAAACTGAGATGGACCTAAAATCATTTGAGCCATCCTTCTCTAGCTGTTAAACATTTCCCTAGTAAACTATACATGTTTGAAAGATACAAACCTTTCAGGGAAATTAGAAGCAACACACTAAATTACAAGGCAGAATATAATTAGGTTTTTTCCATTATTTATTTTTAAAATAAATAAAAATCATCCTTATTCTTTTTGATCCTTAGGCACACTATTATCCATACAAGAATGAACAGTAATTAATAACCATTGTATTAAACCCTGTATGGTTGGAGAAAATGTGAATTACAGGTGTAATAAAATAAATACATGAATTAAACTGGCTTTTTAAAAAATGCATCCCAAGTAGCAATGGTATTCATTAGTATTAAATATTATTTTGTTAATTTAGGCAACCTTGAATATTATGGACAAGAAAAAAATGATTTAATTATATGAGTCATTCAGATGGTACTTTTGGAAGAGTTATGTGATAAAAATATTCAGGTCTTGGTAGATAAGAGAAATTACTATGCTGCTTATAAGTCTCTCATTAAATAGTCAAGAAAAATTATTAATTTTAATTGCCAATCAAAACAGTGCACAAAAGCAGCAGGCCATCAAAAATAATGATTAGTTTAGTCTCCCAGTTTTAATTTTTGTGTACACTTAGAATTAGTGAGTGTTTTATTACCAACTATTACTGTCATTAATATTTATTTTGATGTATATCACAGACCTGCCTATCTCTATCCAGGACAAACATAGATGTGGGGCACAGGAATACTGGATTTTCTGCCACAATCTTGTTCTTATTTTGATATTATTTGATGGCTCCCTGTTAGTTTTTGATAGAACATTAGTTCAATTGAAACACAATGTATGATCATTAAAAAATGTCTGAAAATGCCTCTAAGCTTGTATGTGATTAAATAGTGCCAGAAGCAGGGAAGATTTTCTTGAAGTTAAAAGATACAATTAATCTCCTGTTATACTTCCAATTAACTAAATTGCTAGCCTTATTGTGAAAAGTAGAAAAATGCAATTGAGTTGCTGCTTGAGGCATGCTAAAAGGGTGGGAATGGAAATAATGTAATTAACTGGCTTCAAGTACATTAAGAAGCAGAGTTTCCCCTTAGTGCCTTTAAATATATCATTGAGTAATGTGGAATTGTGTTTCAGAAGAGAAATAAAGCACTATTTCCAACTGCTGGATTGTCCAGCATGACCTTCACTCCGATTTGACCAAGAAGATTTAGAAGAGTTAACAGAGGTCAGTAGGAGGAACTTTGTGGTGTATAGCAACCTGTACAAGTCACCTCTTTTCAAATCTATAAAGCAGCTGCATTCTACAGCTGATATTATCAAGAAGTAAATAAGACGTTTTAATAGATCAATTTTAGGCAATGTGAATAGCAGGAGGAAAGGGCTGAATCTGGATCAAAACTGCAACAGGGAGCAATATATTAAATCTGATTGTCACCATACTACTTATAGCAGGGCCCATTTGCACATTCTAAACAATGAGAAAGTGTGGTGGTACTATCACACAGTGGCAGGTAGGAGAGACATGCCTGTTCACAAAATGACTACTGGGGGGGGGTATATAACACCCATCAGTGAAGCAAACTGATGAGAATAAAGAACAGGTAACTTGTCCAAGAACTTGGATGCCCATCCAAAGTAGTATCTGAGCTTTTAAACACACACACACACACACACTGTTTGAACTTGTAGTTTTCTGATCCAACAGTATATCTATTTTAGGGAATGTAAAACATCTATTTTATGGAAATAGAGTTATCAGTGCTCTTGTTCTTCTTACCATATGAAAAACCTATTGCCCAAAGAGAACATGGATTGGGAGCATTTCACAAGATAATCTATACCTGTCCTAATAAAATATACCAATCTTCTATTCCCATTCAGGCTTTTATAGTTATTTATCTTCATTGCAAAGGCTGGTCTGAATTTTTCCCTGGTTTGATGACTTTGGTTCTGGTAAATCCACAGCTTTTTCCAGCATGCCCCCTGCTGAGCTTCAACCATGTCTCCCCAACCCCCCGCCCTCTTCCCAATACTGCATTTTCAGTGTTGGGAAAACCAGGGAGTTAAAGGTTTTTGCAGTATTTATATTTCCAAGGTTGGAACTCCCTTTCCAGTCTTGGAAGGGGACTCTGATTCATCCTATCCTTAGAGTGTGTTATATAAGTATATAACACAGTGCTTTCCAAAGTCCCGCCGTTGGTGACACACCAACGGCGGTGGCGGCATGCACGGCAGCAGCGGCAGCAGCCTCGTGTGTGGCACTAAAACCTGGAAGCACTGATGGCGTGCTGCTGCCACCGCTGCACACACTGACACAAGGGTGGCGGTGACGCGCCATCAGCACTTTCGGGTTTTGTCACAACACACTAATGTGTCGTGACACACAGTTTGGAAAGCTATGATATAACATATATACATATATATAATTATATATATAAGTATATAAGGTAGCAAATTTCTGAGGAAATATTTCATCCTTTAACCATAAATATGCATACGTATGATATATGTCTTTACACAGTATAACACTAAATTATGAAAATATAAAAGCTGCCACATTTAAAACTGATTAAAAGACCAAAGTTCCCCACAAAAACTCATGTTTACTATTGAGAATGTATTTCCCCTGAGGGAGAATATACAGTAGATTTCAAAGAATTTGTGAATTCTGGGAGAGTTTAAATTCAGATTTTCATTTTTTAATGTGTAGTCATGACTACAGCTGAAGACTTACATTGATATCTTCCAAATCCAAGAAGTTCAACACAATGCCATTGCGTTTCCAGATGATTGGAGGTCTCAGAGGTCCGTGTATTGCACAAGTCAATACAGTGCTTAGCCCAACAGTTACGGTGGTAATGCTGACATTCTGCTCTTCAGAGAGTATGAGTTGAACCACCTCTGTGAAAATAATAACAAAAAACAATTTATTCATATTATTATCTACTAAATAAAAATGGCCTTTTCACTGCTTGATGAAGGAGCTTTCAGCCATAACTAAAATGTTGGCTGCCCCAAAGGTAAACCTAGAATAACAGGAAATTGAACATACCTCAAAACTCCTATATTATAATTTATTTCTTTATTTCATACTCCTTGCCTATCAGACAATCTTCCAGGTTGTTAGAAGTAAGATAATGTCATTCAAATTTACTTTACCATATTTTTCTTTCTCAGGGTTGAGGTCTCTAACAGGCACACCTCTTTGGACTAACTGTTTCTCAGAGACGAATGTGAAAACCGCATCTATCTATCTATCTATCTATCTATCTATCTATCTATCTATCTATCTATCATCTATCTATCTATCTATCTATCTATCTTTCATCTATCTATCTATCATCTATCATCTATCTATCGGATTGATAGGGCCACTCAGCTGAAACAGTGTGGCTCTGGGCAATGAACAGGAAAAACCCTAAATAAAGCAAAACAACCCCACATAACATTAAAAACATACCCAATATGTAAAATATAAAATGGCAACCAAAACAGAATAATAAAACCACCCAAAGAGGATTTGACTCAACTGGACCCAAACACTTGGGGGAAAAGTCATGTCTTAACATACATGAAAACAGAAAAAGCAAACAAAAACATATATACTCGTGGATAAGCTGAGAATTCTAGGTCCCAAATTTCACCCCCAAAATCGGGTTCAGCTTATCCGCAGATGGGCTTATCTGCAAGAATATATGGTAATACTTTTTTTAAAGTACCAGCATTTCCCATATATACTCGCAGATAAGCCCATCTGCAGATAAGCAGAACCTCAAATTTTTAACCAAAATACCATGAAAAAAAGCAGGTCGGCTTATCCGCGGGTGGCATATCTTTCATGTTCTTTTGGTTAAAAATTCAAGGGTCAGCTTATCCGTGGATGGGCTTATCCACAAGTATATATGGTAGTTGTATTAGGATAGACAATGCTATGTCTACTGAGTAAACCATCATCCAAATGTCCTCTTACATCAGAAAATGATATTTTTCATCAGGATGATAAGCTAATCCATTCTAAACTGCTTTGTATGAACTGTTTTTAAGCACCAGAGTATTTTTTTCCTTTTCTACTTGGCACTGCATTCTGATTAATACCTGCAGAGAGATAATAAAATAGCCTAGAATTGAGATATTTGTATATTTTACCCCCTCAAAAACCCACAATAACAGCATTGTTATTTGTATAGGCAACTGTTATAAAATATGCTAGCCAACACTTTGCTTTGCTACACAGACAGGTAAGATACTTGATGGTGGAATTACTGTCAATGGAAGAGAGTTGTTATTAAGCATTTAAAATAGAAATAATGAGAAGTGGTGGAGCAATAAAGGAACACTGTCAAAACTGAAACATTTACAGCTCTATCATTCCCTAGATATCTGTTCTTGACTCTGGACAATGTAACAGTTAAATGCTCCAAGTGGAGCTTTCGCATTAATAGCCAATTAAGATGATTTTTTTAAAAAAAGGAATGGCAGTTCATACTGTATCACATCTCCTTTGGTGCAATATTGATCCAGTCTGTGGCTGGCAGACAAACAAAATAGCGAAATAGCAAATACATGGACTTCAGGAGAAACATGACATCTCTGGAAATCATGTATACCACAGCTACCATTTTAGGCTGCAAATTTCCAAATGTCCACTAGATGGCAGCTAAGAGATCCAGATTCTTAGCAGATGAAGCCATATCCATCACTGTTGACCAGGCATTGTCATCCCAATGAACCCAATAAACTTGAATGTCATCATAATATAATATTTATTGAATAAATTTTTAACAAGATAAAAACAATACAAATATCAGAAAAGAAACAAAGAAAATAAGGAAGAATAGTGAATAACTAAGAAAGACAATAGAAAAAGAAAGAAAAAGGAAAAAAGAGAAAAGATGATAAAGAAGCAGCTTCCGATCTTTTTGACAGCAGTTATACTGTAAGTGCATTTATATTTTACCCTCTCTCTCTAAGCTTACATCATAATGCCCTTCTTTCCATAAGCTACCCTTTCTCAGCTTCAAACCCATACATTATGTTCATTTTTCTCTTTTTTCAGCAAAAAGTCCATAAGGGGTTAAACTTGAACATTATCAATGATAATGGAAGCCTTGATCATGAATCATGGTCCTTTTCTTTTTACCCAAGGAGTAAAAAAGGTAAATAAACTAGGACCGAAGATTGATTTCTGTGTGACATCCACTATAAGGTGAAATTCCCAGGACTGAAATCCACCATACAATACTGAAATAAAAACCCAAGAAGGCAAAAAAAAAAAAGATTCCAAAGATTCAAAAAGAGCACCACAAATTATTCCCAAAGGTTTAAAGGTCAAGTGTGCCCAGTACTGCTGTCAGATCCAAAAGAACTAATGTCAATGGATCTATGTCTATGAAGGTTCTCAGTCATCCAGGTGGAATTGTCTGTAGCTTGAATCATGTCAACTGGATTTCTATCTTCTCAGTGGAAACGTTTCACTCCTTATCCAAGGAGCTTCTTCAGTCTGAGCAAAGTTGGTAAGGGAATCCTACCTAGAAACATATTTGGGATTCCCTTACCAACTTTGCTCAGACTGAAGAAGCTCCTTGGATAAGGAGCGAAACGTTTCCACTGAGAAAATAAAAATCCAGTTGACATGATTCAAGCTACAGATAATGTCAATGGAAGTCACTGGGACTTGGCCCCCCAAATGTCATTCAGTAGTCAAGAAATTGCTACTTCAATTGAGTGGCCTGTCCAAAATCCTAATTGATATAGATCCACAAAGCCATTAGAAAACAAAGGACACTGAAGATATTGCCCAGTCTGGCAATGAAACGTCTGCAAGAAAACAACAAGGCTCAGAGAGCACCAAGGACTCCACAGAGGACAGCTCTCACATGAACAAAGACACAAGCTGGAATTTGAGCACAAAGAGGACCCAAGGAGGGTTAGCAAGGAATGAAGAAGAGTGTGCTTTAAGGAGTCTGGAAAACTACCATCAGTTAAAGAACAGTTCACTAGGTGGGTAATATAGGACAGGAAAAGGAGCAGAAGGTGGGATGGGGGTGGGGAGAAGGATTAGCAAGGGAAATAGTAGAAGTCGATTTTCTGAATATCATCCTCAGAGACAGGAAAAAAATTCAAAAGTAGCAGAAGAAGATAGAGAGAATGGTGGAGGAGGGTTAATTGGGAAGAAAATAATGAACAATATTCACTACTTTGTTAGAGAATAATTAGGCCAAGACCTCAGCTGAAAATAAGGAGCAGAGAGATGCTGCATGGAGATTGCTAACTGAAAAGCAACAGCCACATGATGAAAAGAAGAAAGACACTGAAAATTAACATTCCTGAAATAAGGTCTTGGCTGGAATTTACAGCAGCTATATCATGATTAAGAATAATCAGAGCTGGGTTCAAGCAGTATCCTTAGAAATTCACATTCTTCTAGAGGCACTGTTTTTCCCCCTTGAAAGAACAGGTCTTTTTGACAACAGTAGCAATGCTTTGAGAGCCAGTGTGGTGTAGTGGTTAAGGCACCAGGCACCTGGTTAAGAAACCAGGAGACTGTGAGTTCTAGTCCTGCCTTAGGCACGAAGCCAGCTGGGTGACCTTGGGCCAGTCCCGCTCTCTCAGCCCTAGGAAGAAGGCAATGACAAACCACTTCTGAAATTTTGCCAAGAAAACTGCAGGGACTTGTCCGGGCAGTCCCCAGGAATCCAAACTGACTTGAAGGCATGCACATACACTTACCCACAAGGACACATGGAAGCAAAACTGTTGATGTGGTTCAAGCAAACAACCAACACAGATCTTTAAGTTGGCAGTTGCCTGGAGAACCATTAAACACGCATGCCCTTTGCTGCTCTATGACCGAATAAAGATGGATTGATTGAAACACACATGCTCACCTATTCTGTAACACACAAAACATGAGATTCAGACTGCCTTGGAAAGTAGCTGTGAGCAGATACCCAATTCCTCTTTATAAGTGTCAGGGCTGATTAACCTTTAAGAGACACAGAATGAAACAATGGCTTATCCAGTCATCTACTCTTTGCTGCTTCAGTTCCTTTCCCCTTGAGCAGAGAATGATGAGCAGAGAAATTAAGAATCCACCCTGAAATACTGATCAGTGACTCTGACACAGCCTGGGCTTACTTGAGTAGCAAAACACTTTATCAATGCTCTAGTTGATATAAGGAAAAGATAGGCCAGATAATTGACATTTGTTCTTCAGAATGGCAGTGGCTCTCCAAGGATATAATTCTTTTTTTCCTTTTTCCAAATCATGCACCAAAGTGCTGGTTGGTATGAATGTTCAGTTCCAGTAAAATGGTATCAAATTTCAGCAGGCATTACAGGCACATAGAATATACTTAAGAAGACTGTCAGATGGGGCATTTTACCAAAAAGGAGGGATGATTTTTTTTAAGCACACACATGAAAACCAAATTTTAAAGCATTCACTCCGACAACCATACTAAAAAAAATTAAGCTAAGCATATTAGTATTTCATTTCTTTTCATTGAGCTGTCATTGATGTCCTCCTTCAGTTATCAGTTGTCTTTTGAAGGCTTTCTAAATACAGATGTAGTAATTAGGAAATTGTTCCTGTGGTTTTACTAAATTAATAGAAAGGGTACCATCTTCGGTTTTAGAGCAACCTTAATTAGCCTTTTCTCAAAAAACTTTACATGTATTGTGAGACAGGCGTCTTCATTAACCTCATGCTCAGATTATTTTACCTCAGATAAAATCACCAAATATTTGGAGACACTGGCCTTGCTCAAGGATACCCAATGTGGGTCCACAAAGGTAAAGTCCTGTCTAACTAATCTACTAGTTTTTTGAGGGTGTTAATAAACATGTGGGTAAGGGCAAGCGTAATGGGGTGTGGTGGCTCAGCGGGTAAGACACCAGGCTTGTCGATTGGAAGATCACAAGTTCGGAGGTTCGAATCCCTAGCCCCACGTGACGGAGTGAGCTCCCGCACTAGCCCCAGCTCTTGCCAACCTAGCAATTTGAAAGCATGCAAATGCAAGTAGATTCATAGGTACCACTTTGGTGGGAAGGTAACAGCGTTCCGCGCGCATCATGCGGCCACATGACCGTGGAAGCATCTTCGGACAACACTGGCTCTTCGGCTAACAAACGGAGATGAGCACCGGCCCCTAGAGTCAGACATGACTGCACAAATGTGTGGGGGGAACCTTTTTCTGTTGTTCAGTCGTTTAGTCGTGTCCGACTCTTCGTGACCTCATAACCTTTACCATTACCTTTAAGGGCAAGCCAGTAGACATCATCTATTAGATTTTCAAAAAGGTTTTGATAAAGTCTCTTCATCAAAGACTTCTCAGTAAGTTTAAGAGAATAAAAGGACAGGCCCAGTTGTGGATAAGTAACTGGCTAAAGAATAGAAAACAAAGAATAGGAGAAAATGGTTACTTTTCACAATAGAGGAATGTAACTAGTGGGGTCACCCTAGGACTGGTAATTTAAAAAAAAAACATATTTATAAATGATCTGGAATCGAGTGTGGCTAGTGGAACAGCCAGGTTTGCTGATGACACTAAATTGTGCAGAGTGATAAAAACAATAAGGGACTGCAAAGAGACCCAAAGAGATCTCTGCATATTACATTAGGGGAGTAGGTGTCAAAATGGCAGATGTCATTCACAGTGAGCAAGTGGAAAGTGATGCACATTGGTGCCAAAAATCCTAACTACTCATACAAACTAATGGGATCAGAGCTAGCAGTGACTGATGAGGAAAGAGATCTTGGAGTAATGGTAAACAGTTCAGTGAAGGTGTCGATTCGATACAGTGTGCTACCACTGCAAAAGAACTGACAATAGCATAATAGGGATCATAAGAACAATATTAAAACTGGAGATGCCAGTATCATAACTCCCTTACGTAAATCAATGATGCAATCGCATCTGGAATATTGTGTGCAGTTCTGGTTGCTGCACCTCAAAATGGATATAGTGGAGATAGAGAAGGTTCAGAGGGGAGCAACCTTCATTGCAGGGAAGCTGCTCCAACCCCTTGATCATTGGGGCTGGAGCAGCTCCCCTGTGATGAAAGTTAATGGCATTTTGGGCTTTTTAGTCTAGAAAAGAGATGAATGAGAGGGGTGACGTGATTGAGGTGTACAGAATTATGCATGGTGTGAATAAAGTGGGCAAGGAGAAGCTATTTTTCTCTTCCCAAAATACATGGACCAGAGGTCACCCAATGAAATTAAAACCTGGAAAAATCAGGACAGGCAAGGGGATTTTTTTTTTTTTTACACAACACGTGATTAAACATTGGAATTCGCTACCATGAGATGTGGTGCTGGCTACACAGCTTAGCTGGCTTCAAAAAAGGGCTGGACCAATTCACGGAAGTCCTGGGGATCAACGGCTATTACTCTTGAGGGCAGCATGACTGCCTCCGAAGGCCGTCTGCTGGGAGACTAGTGGGCTTCCTTGTGCAGTTGGTTGGCTGCCGTGAGAACAGACTGCTGGACTAGATGGGCCACTGCTTATGCTCTTATGATCTGAACACTTCACAGCCTCCACTCAGTTGCTATGTTGTGCATACATTTTGCTCCATGGCTTACATGGTGGAGAGCCCCTTGCCAATATTTTTGCTCCATTTTCTGCAGACCTTACTGAGGGTTAAACCCAAAGTGGCTGTCACTGCAGCAAGCCATTCAAAAACAAGCGTCAAATTTACTGAAGCTGTGCACTTTTCATTAGGGTACATTAAGTGCTGAATATGTAAAGCACCAGAAGGCAGCTCTGTTATAATGAGTTAAAGAGAGCAGAAAATCGTACAGTTAAGCTAATAACCATGTATAAAATACTCTGATTGGGTCAGCTTCAGCTATGAGACTCTATCCAAACTTTTGCCTGGAAATCAATATTACTGCTATAGATTGTGTTAAATTCCTGTAATCTGGCCAGATTATGACTTTGTTCTATCTATTGTTATTCACACATATTTGAGACTTGATAAGGACTGGCCATTCACAGTTTATAATATTTTGTTTTGATTATCTCTAAATATTCGTAACACGTATTTCTGTGATTTCTAACACTAATATACAGTATGCTACATTAGTACATTTTGAAAGTTGAAGTACATTTTCTTTTGATAAAAATAATTATATTTGAGATGCACTTGAGAGGATAAAGAAAAAACAATTAGCAAAGCACATAAAATTTAGTGGCTTTAATGAAGATTCCTTTTGT
Organism: Charina bottae; assembly: GCA_023362775.1. NCBI lineage: Eukaryota > Metazoa > Chordata > Lepidosauria > Squamata > Charinaidae > Charina > Charina bottae. The sequence goes on along the minus strand of JALMGJ010000002.1, from coordinate 98,931,438 downwards.
TTAAAGAGATAAGAAGTTAGAGGGAAACACACTCACTGGCTTTGTCTTTCCATGGTGTTTCCTTAATCATACTTTTTTCAGAATGAGTTGGATTCTATGAAACACTTTCAACACATCTCGTATTCTTTCTTTCAAGTGCACTGTTGTAGCATTTCCTTTTAAACTACGACAAATATTGAGTTCCACAGAAGAGTAATGAAGAAATATATCTTAGAAAAATTGCATATGATACTATTGGTCTTTCATAATAGTCTGAGCATTCTAATACATTCTAACAAAGTTATAAGCTAACAGAATAACAACCATACTTTTATTTATCATTATTCTTTTGGAGAACACAAACTCACTAATGTTAGAGATGAGTGAGAAGATCAAACAAGTGAGGTTATGATTTCACCAGCATAGATCCTATTGTGACCCTGTGTGAGTCACTAGTATCTGAGCAGATGGCAAAGTCTAGCTGATCTTGTGCGGGCTTAGAAGCTAAATCTGCTTAGAATTCATCTAGGAAACCTACAGAGAACATCAGGGCTGTAAGATAGCCTGAGAAGCCTAAAAGCATTCTTCAAGACTGTAGTCCATGAAGTCACCAGAAGTCAAGCTTGAGCCAAAGGATACTTTTCTTACTTTAAGGGACTAAGAAAGGAATCACAGAGGCAGGACATATAACAATCTTGCAAGTATGCATCTCTAGCCATATGTACTTGGTAAGCTGTTAAACTTTTTATATTGATCTATAACCATTATATATTATTGTCTCTCAGTTGTATTATTATTATTATTATTCCTCAATCACAGGGTCTTTATAAACAGCAATGATTTTAATAGCAATAGTCTTTAATAGCAAGCCCTGCATGCTAATTTAGTTAGATAGTACCACTTGTACTTCTTCATCATGGAAATCTTTCCTCTGCTGTCATCTGAAGCCAAGCAACGGCAATCATAATTTCACAATGAAGACATATATAATTGAGGTCATTAAAGGGAGCAACCTGGAATGAGCATCTACAGAGCAAAACTCATTGATTTTGCATAGCTCAGAGATAATTTACATAGCAAGTGCGGGTCATAGATTCTACTTTCCTTGAGCAAAAGGAGTACATTACATGGAGAATTCCATTCGATTTGGAAAATGCTTTTTGTATCTTTAATTAGATTTTTTGAGTTTAAACTCTGGATATAACATTTTGCAGTATATTGTTACTGCTTTTTAATTATTTTTCCCATTAATAGTTTTTTCTAGGCTATCAGTAGATGTGCATCTTATTATAGAATGAAGATTATTCCATATTTTTTATTTATTATGTTGATTGGCACAAGCTCATAATGTATTTGCCTCCAATTAATAAAGAAGTATGAGCTTAACTCTGAATTCTAGTCTCAGTAAATATGTTCTGTCCTAGTTTAGGGTATACACAAGCCAAGACTTTTTTTCTTGTTATCTGTTGTTTCATCAGTCAATAAAACACATTTCTAATTAGGAATGTGTGACCCCATCTATATTTGTTCTTTGCTTTTTCATTGAGCCATAGAACTGTTCCATCTGTTGAATTCCATTCAACACTGTGATATATATATACAGTTCATATGCATGATATGCATCTGTCTGTGTGTGTGTGTGTGTGTGTGTGAGAGAGAGAGAGAGAGAGAGAGAGAGAATTAACATTTAATATATTAGATTTATATTCTACCTTTCCTCTAGAAATTCACAGCAGCATAAATATTCATTTCTTCCTCATATGAAACCCGATATTGCCCCTGTGACATGGGTGCCATAGAAACCACAGCCCATGTTCTTTTGTACTATCAGCTCTACAGGGACATTCGCCACCAGTTGATTACCCCCCTTTTATTTAAATTCCCGGGGCACTCGGATAATTTTTATTTGCATTATCTGTTAAATAACCAAGATAAATGTATTTCTCTGTAAGTATTTATTTATACTTCAAATTTAGTCACTGCCCATCTCACTCAGGGAGCGACTCTGGGCAGTTTACAATAAAAACAAGAATAAATAATCATTAAAATACAATAAAACAATATTCTTACATAAAAGTACAATCCAAGACAGAGGTGTTAAAAAGATCTTAATTTACAGGAGCATCTTCAGGGTGCCAACCACTCCCAGGGTTGGTTACCCCTCCTCACACCCCACGTGAGATGGCAGAGCCACGTCTTCACCCCTTTCCGGAAGGCCAGGAGAGTGGGGGCCTGCCTCACCTCTGGGGGAAGAGTGTTCCATAGGGCGGGGGCAACGGCAGAGAAGATTCTCTTCCTGGGCCCTGCCAAATGACATTCTTTCATGGACGGGGTCCATAACATAGCAAAATAACATAGCTTTGCCCACAAATGGTTCCCAACAGTTATTGATGTTAGGGGATAATTTTGTTTTGTTTGTTTTATAGAATGTATTTTTATAGGTCAATGACCGAAATAAAGTTTTTGTCTATTCCTCTCTCCCCCCACAAGAACAACCCTGCAACCCAATGAGAGTGTTGGGCTGGGGGGAGAATAACTACTCAGAGCCTCTCAGTGAGTTTCCATGGCTAAATGTAGACTCTACAGTCCCCAGGTTAAAACCTAAATCTCTTCATAGTGAATTATATCGGAAAGCAAATTAAATATTTGAGACTACTATTTTATGATAATCAAATTATCCAGACAGAATGCTGAAAAATTATGCCATTAGAAACAGTGGGATCTATTGTTCCCATTGTTTTATCATCAAGTGGCTCCAGTAAATGCAGGAATCCCTTCGGATTCAGTGCCATGATGACAGCTCTCCAGCACCTATGGCCCCTTCCACTCATAAACTAGACTGAATCTGCCTGAATTATTAGTAATAAATCCAAAAACCAACAATGATCCGCTGATAGGGTATATGTGTACTCTGTTCTGTAAAGTTTCAGATGATGGAAGTTCACATTAACACTTTTTTCCCCATTTTTAAAAATGTTTCCTGAAAGCAGCTAGGAATCAGTACTGGTACCGTGACACCACAAATTCTGGTTTCATGAAGAATTGGCCTAGCTTTCTGATATTGCAACTCACTATGTGAGTTTGTTAGGATAATTCATGCAATGAATCTGGAGAACTGGGAAAATAGGGAACAAGAAAACCACCACCACCACCACCACCAATAATAGGTTTAAAGAGATACTCAGAACTTTTTGTCATAGGCATGTAAATTATTAAAATTAAAATTATTAAAATTAAAATTATTAAAATTAAAATAATTAAAATAATTAAAATTAAAATTAAAATAATTAAAATAATTAAAATTAAAATTAAAATAATTAAAATTAAAATTAAAATAATTAAAATAATTAAAATTAAAATTAAAATTAAAATTAAAATTAAAATTAAAATTAAAATTAAAATTAAAATAATTAAAATTAAAATTAAAATTAATTTGTATCCCGCCTTTATCATTTTTATAACTAACTCAAGGCAGCGAACATACCTAATACTCCTTCCTCCTCCTATTTTCCCCACAACAACAACCCTGTGAGGTGAGTTGGGCTGAGAGTGTGTGACTGGCCAAAGGTCACCCAGCTGGCTTTCATGCCTAAGGTGGGACTAGAACTCTCAGTCTCCTGGTTTCCTATTGGCTCCTTCCCAGGGCTGAGAGAGAGTGACTGGCCTAAGGTCACCCAGCCGGCTTTCATGCCTAAGGCGGGACTAGAACTCTCAGTCTCCTGGTTTCTAGCCCATTGCCTTAACCACTTTTTAATTATGAGAAAATCTATTTTTATTTTTTTATGTACTTATGTATATATCTCAGCATATTGATATTTTCATAGACCCTGAAAGGTATGGCTGAGGCCCAGGTCAGAGTCGAATGAAAAGTCTTCCCCAACTGGGTTTATTATTTCCATCATGCATTCTAAGTGTGGGAACATAACTCAGGAAATATATGTGTGTAAAATAAGATTATTTTTAAAAGCTAAGAAAATATGCTAATATCAGCTATATTTTGTAATTGCCATAATTCAAGTTATTACTGTAATGTGCACTCTGTCTCCCATAGGCATGCTGCTTCAAATAACATTTTATAGTAAATTCTGCACCAAATTAGTCACAATGTTTTCTGAGTCATAAAAGGGCATGACTGTATTTCTAACCATGACAAAGAATTTAGCATCTTAAGATTTTTCTGTTTGTCATTTCTTCATGAAGTCTATAGGCTATGACTTTTTGAGTCATGCTTAATCTTATGGTAAAAAGAATACAATTTATTCTGTCAACTTCCCCTTCAGAAAATAAGTCCAGCTCAGGTTCTCTCAACATCCACAGCTGAGCGCTTCCTAAAATGAAAGCACTTTGGAGCTATTGCAGCTGCCGCTAAGAACAGAACAGATCTCTACTCGCCAAAGATAAAGGAGGTAGGCCCATGGCCTTGGACTCTCATTTATAGGCTCAGGGAATAAACATTAGGGGTCTGAGAGTCACCCGAAATCCTACTGAGCCTGTCAACCTAAGCCAGATTGATTTGAATGTTGATACAATTCATAGATGCTTTTGAACTGTGGTGTTGGAGGAAAATTCTGAGAGTGCCTTGGACTGCAAGAAGATTAAACCAGTCCATACTCCAGGAAATAAAGCCAGACTGCTCACTTGAGGGAATGATATTAAAGGCAAAACTGAAGTACTTTGACCACATAATGAGAAGCCAGGATACCCTGGAGAAGATGCTGATGCTAGGGAAAGTGGAAGAGGGGCCGACCAAGGGCAAGATGGATGGATGGTATTCTGGAGGTGACGGACTCAACCGTGGGGGAGCTGGGGATGGTGACGGCTGACAGGAAGCTCTGGCGTGGGCTGGTCCATGAAGTCACGAAGAGTCAGAAGCGATTGAACGAATAAACAACAAACAACAACCAATTCAAGAGAAAAGAGTATGTTTGCATATCATCAGATCAATTCAAAAGCATCTGATCTGAAATATGGAGTCAATTATTTGATATGAAGATTAAGTTCAAAGGGGTGATTCAATCAAAGTGCTATGAATTGAATCTTCATACGGCCTTAATAAACTGCACCACCACCATTTTAATTCTCCCTCTGTCACTTGCATGACCAGGTAAGTATGGAAAGTAATAACATGCACAGGTTTCTATTTTCTTTTCCTCCCATCCTGAATCGTTCTCTCCTTTTCACAAGCCATCATTATTACATGCACAATACAGTAAGAACACATGGGTGTTGGGGGGAGAGGGGAGAATTGATGATGGCCTCTGCATGATGATATCATTGTACAAAGGTAGTAACATAAGTACCGATGTCAGGATGCATGTAGATAAGTTGGCATTTGCATAATAATGTCCCTATGTATATGCCATTTTGCTGTCCTTGTCATTTATTGTGATAAGGATATAAAAAGTTGACAGTTACTTTGTTCAGCTGAGAAAGCACAACTTCCATCTTCACTCTAAGCAAGTTTGAAAGAATCTAAGTTATAATTCAAATTGGAGGACTTTTTTAAAATAATTCATCCAAACCCAGCTGTTTTAGCAGATATTTGGGCAACTGTTACAAGCAGTTGAGCCAATGCTACAAACCTATTAAAACTTTTTTTTTAAAATTATATTGTGAGACACAAACTTGTGGTAAAAGTTTTCCTGGTGCTAAGCTTCTTTTTTCAGTATATGGTAATATTTCTCAGATGATTATTTTATGTTCAGTGAATAGATCTTTGCAGTTGCAGTTGTGGAATCCCAATAATTTCTGTCACTGTGGATGTAGAAACTGTACATACAAATATCATTTGCAAAATATTGCGACATCATGCTTTGGATTCACTTTTTTAAATCTGAGTTATTCTGCACCCTTAACTTCTATTTCTCTGAGAAGTAGTGTCTTGGGCAACTCTGCAGCTCGATTCTAGGCCCTTGAAATGAGGCAGGAACCTGGGTTCCTTATTCGTTATAACTACTTATATTACTGCAAGTCCTAGCATTTCTCATCATTGGTTATACTAACTGAGGCTATTAAAACTGTAATTCAGAAGAGCCTGGAAAGCCACAGGTTCTTCATTATCTTAAGAGATACTTTACTTTTAACTAGAGTTTTAAGCTAATGATCAAAGGTGGGTGTAATGAGTTGGATCATTTAACTATGGATATATGGAAAACCCTGAATTAGATCTCCGCAACAGAGAATGGGCAAGTAAGATTACCATAAGAAGAGGAACCAGAAATTGCTGATGACTGTAATATACTAAATGAAAACAACTTGTTTCCATTCAAAAATAATTTATTTCTATATTATGCTATATTACCATAGACTTTCTCAATATTTACAATTGTCGTTTGCACACTTTCCAGTGACTGGTACTAGAGATTGCTTGAGGTCAGCAATTATTCTGTTAGGATCTTGCCTCAGGCTTTTTGTCTGTGACATGGTTCACACATTGCACAAAATCATAGTTTATTCAAATGTGGTTTACTGATAAGCCATGTTTTGTTGGGGTTGAACATAGTTTTAAGCATAAGGTGTGCTTTACAATGCACACTGGCTATGTTCCCTCATGCTAATTCAAAACTGAACAAACTATATAAAAAAGTATATAACTATACTACTATAAACTAGTATAACATATGAACCCAGCTTGTAACTATGATCTCTGAGCCTGAAATTTTGAAAAGATTATTCCTATTGAAGCATTTAATAAGCCCAGAAATGTTGCTGTTTATTCTACAGATGATAGAATTCTTACAGGAAATTGGGTAGGCTGTCTTTTATTGCAGAGAACTCTTGGTGGGTAAAAAAGATGAGGTATGCAGATGCAACCGGTCAGTTTCACTGCAGAAGTGCAGATATCTGAACCACAGAACAACATGTCGTCAGTGTCACTTAGCTCAGATGGAGGTCCAGTTGTTACAGCAGAGCTTTCCAAACTTTTCATGTTGGTGACACACTTTTTAGACATGCATCATTTCGCGACACAATCTTACAGCAGGGCACCATTTCACGACACACTCTTACAGCAGGGCACAAGGCAGGCACTAGGACCTGTGCGGAATCACAGCAGGTTTGGAGGCAGCAAGGCACAAGGCAGGCACTAGGACCTGCATGGAATCCTGGCAGGGCTCAGAGGCAGCAGCAGTCACGACACACCCAGACACTGCAGCCGACACACTAGTGTGTCCCGACACACAGTTTGGAAAGCTCTGTGTTACAGTGTCTTGGTCTTCCATTGTTCCTTCTTTACCAACAAGACAGTTTTATTTTGAATTTTTTTTTACTAAGCTTCCTCCCATTCTGTCTGCCTTCTTTACCCATCACATAGCCTGTAGCTATGTTTTGGTTGTTTCTATGGAAACACAGCTGTCTTCCTTGAAAATGTATTTCCACAAGTCATCTCAATTTGATCACAACCATGAATATCAATTCTTAACTGGTATTATAAGGCTGCTAATGGTTAAACAACTTCCAAAACTTCTATTTCATGTGTATGTCCTAATTTGGCCACAGCATTTCTGACCTACAAAAGCTTTGTGGATTAGATATGCAACATTACACTTCTGTGCTCAGTAAGTTCAGTCGTTAAGGAAAAAATGCACACTCCACTCCAGATACAAAGGCTCTAACTAAAGTATATAAAATATAGGAATCAAAGTCTAAGTTGACTTCTCACATTTTACAGTTGTAAATGATGCCTGTTTGAAACATTCAGCTGACTTTGTAATTATTTTTCTTCAGATCGGAAGAATTTGTTAGGAGAAATATTGTGTTTTTCTGTTGAATGGCTTCACACGATCCTCCTACTACCACCCACCATTACAACCAAATGACAGAGTTCTTTATGATTCCCAGAAGAGACGGGGGCTTTGTATCTCACTTGATGAGCATGAGAATGAAAAGATAAAACAGTAGGAGCAAATTCTAGTACATGAAATAAGAAATTATATGACCGCTCAACATCTTTGGAGAGATACTACTGATTTGAAATTAGATGATATGATCAGTAAGTACCCATTTCCTCCCATTTGTTCCTCTTTTCTATAACATGGAGAGAGAGAGAGGGGGAGAGGGGAGGCGGGACGGGGAAGAGAGTAACAAAAACTTGCATATACGCTGCATTCATATATACTCACCAAGGTTATCCCAAGAATAATGTTCATTCCACTCATAGACTTACTACTCTCATTCCCATGCAGTTCTCTAAAATACTCCTCCGAACATTCCCTCACTTCAGTGTTATCACAAATCATTTCATCACTTTTGCTTTTAATTCCATTCACTCTGCTGGGGACTCCTTGTTTAAGCTTTTTCACCTATTCCTAAAATACTTTTTTAAATTTCCATCACAATCATTTTGTATTTTTTCCTTTCTTAATCTTAAGCATTCCTTGCTCTCTGATTACATTATTTGTAACTGTCTTTCTCTATAGGTAAAGGTAAAGGTTCCCCCCGCACATTTGTGCAGTCGTGTCCAACTCTAGGGGCCGGTGCTCATCTCCGTTTGTTAGCCAAAGAGCCAGCGTTGTCCGAAGACGCTTCCACGGTCATGTGGCCGCATGACGCGCGCGGAACGCTGTTACCTACCCACCGAAGTGGTACCTATTCATCTACTTGCATTTGCATGCTTTCGCATTGCTAGGTTGGCAAGAGCTGGGGCTAGTGCGGGAGCTCACTCCGTCACGCGGGGCTAGGGATTCGAACCTCCGAACTTGTGATCTTCCGATCAACAAGCCTGGCGTCTTACCCACTGAGCCACCACGCCCCTTCTTCCTCTATAAATATGTCTTTCTCTATACATACACATTATATAATATTTTCCCTTGTGCTCATTTTGCATAAATCATGCATGTATATTTTCTCTCACTCATAGTTTCTTTTACCTCATAATTCCACCAAACATCTTTTTTATCCTTCCCATTAGTATAACTCCCTTTAGTGGCATTGTGTAATATAACTCTTTTCACTCTGTTCCAAGCAGCTTCCACATCACCTTTCTTATCTTTCATTCATTCTGATGAGAAAGTAATCTATCTTCTATTACTAATCAATTAATTATAAATGCTTGTATATTACCTTTAGTCTTAAGGCAATTTACACCAATTAAACAACAGCAATAAAATCATAAAATCAACTAGCCATAACAATACAACAGTTCCTTAAAATTACAAATATATAAAACCCTATAAAGGTAGTAACAGGAACACAGCCCACCTGTTGTTGATCAAATACTGGTCTGGTAAAATGGTTTTTATGGGATTTTGAAAAGCCAGGGCAGGGGAAGCCTGTCTCACTTTAGGGGGTAAGTTTTTCCAGAACATCAAGGAAAAGATATTCACTGTATGCTTCTATCTTTCAGATCCTCTTATCTTAATAGGGCTGGAACCCACAGATTCTCTTGCTTGAAAGCCACATGAGGGAGGTAGAATCACAAAGGTACCCAGAAGCCAAGCCATGAAGCCTTCCTTTTTCTCTTAGTTTCTCAGACATATAACATTTAATTTGTTAAATCATGCTCTTTAACTTTTACTCGTCTTCCATTCCAAGTTGAATAATCACCAGACAGGCCCATAAATATTGATGTCTGCTGTCTATCATGGCTTTGGTCAATTGCGGAATATTTTTAGTGGGATAAGGAAAGAGTAGACTTGGTTATCAGTCTTATGCCAAAGGCCACACTTCCTGCTAATGGTAATGACACAATACCAGACAGTTTGTACACACAGTGTTGTGAATATATTGATTTATACCTGATTCAAAACATAAAAAGATAGTTTGCAGCACTTGTCTACAGGGGCTAAATTAATCATTGGGTTAATTTATATGGATACCCCATAAATCCTTATGGTTTATCATAAATGTATTGACATCCCATTAACTAGAGGAACAAGTGTAACTGCTAAATCGATTATTTTGAAAAGAAGGAGACCACAAGTTACAAGGAGTTTGAGGAGCACAAGAAAAAAAAATGACTATTAGTTACAACAAATTCATCATTTAGAATAGTCTAATACCAATCCATGGTTTGTTGTTGAAGAATAACATTTGGTTATATTATTGAGGGGCAAAATTCATGTATTAAATAAATGACATTTCTAATCCATATTATTCACTACTTTTTCCAGATACATTATAATACACTGTCACCTGTGTTCATCTAGAATATGATGGACATTTAAGATTGCCAATTTATGATAAAATGTGATAGTCACCTCATGAAAAATACAGCTTTCATGACTTTCCCCTTTTATTAAATATTTCCACTTCACAGTTCAGCAACTTTCAGCAAATGCAAAACACTGACTTGGCTAGCAGTACATTTTGATCCAGTTCATTTATTTAAATCTGAAGCTTTCACACCTCTAGGCCATTTCCATGCATTCTGAATATTTAACCATGGTTTTCCTAGGACTCCCCCGCCTTTTTTTTTTTTGAAAAAAAAAAATCCTATGGCAGTTTACTTTGAGGTTTTGTTGAAAGCAGTGATCCCTTTACTTCTTATTAGATTTCTATTCTGCCTTTCCTCCAGGGAGTCCTTCAACACTCCTCCTCCAATTTCCCCCACAAATAGCCTCACAAATGTGAGGTAGATTGGGATGAGATAGAGTGATTGGCTCAACATCACCCAGTGAGCCTTTATGGCTGAGGATGGACTGGTCCTTTGGTCTCCCCAGTCCTAGCCCAACATCTTAACTGCTGCATTACAAGGCTCCTAGTAATAAGTACGCAGTCATGCCATTTATTCTAATTAAAAATTGGCTTGTTCTACAAACATACCTAAGGGGGGCATGGTGGCTCAGCGGGTAAGATACCAAGCTTGTCAATCGGAAGATCGCAAGTTCGAAGGTTCAAATCCCTATCCCCGTGTGACGGAGTGAGCTCCCGCACTCGCCCCAGCTCTTGCCAACCTAGCAATTCGAAAGCATGTAAATGCAAGTGGATGAATAGGTACCACTTCGGTGGGAAGGTAACAGCGTTCCGCGTGCATCATGCCAGCCACATGACCGTGGAAGCATCTTCGGACAGCGGTGGCTCTTCGGCTAACAAACTGAGATGAGCACCGGCCCCTAGAGGCGGACATGACTGCACAAATGTGCGGGGGGAACCTTTACCTTTTTACAAACATACCTATTTAAAATGTGTAACTCAGGTACCAGTATATGCAAGAATGGTTTGCTTATTAGAAGTAGCATTACTAAAACAAGAGAAAGAAAAAAGGAAGAAGAAAGGAAAGAGAGAGAGGTGATTTTTTTTACAGTACTGCAAAGAAAATCTAAAGCAGGAAGGGCAAAAGAATGAAGAGATGAAAAAGCAATAATTCCCTAAGAAATCAATGGGATTCATTTTATCAGCACATCTAATGTTGAGACCCAGTTTTGCTACTATTAAATCTTTTTAAACCCCTGAAGTTAAGAACCTTTGACATTATTTCATAAAGTGAAGAGGTAATTTATCAGACTTTATATTTGATTCTTGGTTGAGTCCCAGGGCTTTAAATCAAATTTTGGATCAGCATTTCAAGGAGATCATTGCTTTCAGTGGGTTATGTCTCCATGGGGAATGCTGGAATTCTCAGTGAAAGAAAGACTCAGATGAGACTGATAATTTTGGCAAAGATTTGAAAGGCTAAGTTAATATGTCCTAGTGTAAAAAGGGAACCTGTTGGCAAACTTTGTTTGTCAAATATATGGACATCAGGATGTGTAATAAGTCAGTTTCTTTGCTGATTAACTTTAAGTATGTATTTTTGTGTTATAGATGCCAAAGGAGGCAGTTGGTGATGACCAGCAATTAGTGAACCAGACACCTGTTTGTAATGGCCAGATATCTTCTTTAATATGAAACACTGATGCTGAAAAGATTTATTTGCCTTTTCTCCACTAAACTTTGTCACTCAAGGAATGGGAAGAGTCCTGAAGTGGCTGATGGTCTTTTTGTTAACAAACCTAAAGATCATCAGATAATGCTGCATCATTCTTACAGCACCACATGAAGAGAAAGCATGAATTGAGGCTACTTATGGCAACAGGTCTGCATTTGATCCATTAGCCCCAGCTACAAACTAAACTAAAATTTTCAGGAGGAGGAACAGTGGCACAGTATTTATATCAAAGGCTCTCAGCTTCTGACAACAGCAAGGGGAGAGATAAAGATGCTGTCCAGGAAACATGAGACTGTAGAAATAAATCAGTTGGATGGAGATGCATAAGGAATGTTTGGGGGATAAAGTGAGAATGGTGTAGAAATTAAGGATGGTGGTATGGATGGGAAATTGGCTTGCCTGCTATGAAATTTAAATTCAGTAAATTATTTCTAAATGTGCATTAGTACTTAAATATTTTCTGTAAATTGATAACTTCTTTGGTCTTTTTTTTGACATATTTCCTTATTTCATATGAATAAGTGGTCATTCTATTTAGATTTTGGAATTAACTTACAGATGGATATATGCAATATAATTATTTCAAAAGCCCTGCCATGTTTGGAAGTGCTTCTGATCATTCTGATGATCATTCTGAAGCTTTGCTAGATATAATTATTGGTTAGATATAATTATTGACTGACCTGGAAAAAAATTTAAAGGTTTTATCCCTTCAAGGATATTCTCCTTTACAAAAATTTTCAGTTTTAACTTTTCATTCTGAATATGGGAAAACAAGCAGGAAATAATGTTTCCATTTACTTGCTAAATTCTGAGTACTGTTAACTTTGAATACTACTGCCTCTGAATATCCTGGTAAATTACAAAGCCATTGGATTGGATCTAGATTTACACTTAGTGTATATCCAACTGAAATTTAAGGAATAAAATTCAACAGGACTAACAAGTTCCACAGTATTCAATGGATCTAGTTTAAATATCTCTCAGTCTGAATCTAACACAGTTTTACCTGAGAAGCACTTGGTACTTTTTGGGTAAATTTTATTTATTTTAAAAACATTCAGTATTATCTAATCAGGCTGCAATTCTGTAACATGTTTACCTATACATAAACCTCACTGACCCTAAGAAGTTCTTCTACATAGATATACATAGGATCATATTATAACTGATTAGGCTACATATATTTAAGTTCTGTGATATCTGCTGACCTTTTTGACATGGGGGCTGTATTCAGAATTTTTAGAACATGCTATGTGCACTCTCACAAAATGGCTGTTAATTTGGACATGATAGTCAGAAAACCCCAGTGTATCAGAAGACACACTGATGGGTCGCATCCTCTCTTGGAATAGATTGTGCCCTGCATTTTGGGAGGGTATAATGCATATAATCTCAGCCCTGGCTTGAGGCTTCTACTGTCCAACTCCTCTCCCCAAGGATCACAGTGTTGCCTCAATATCTTAATGTTTAAATTTCTTACAGAATGAGTATGCTATTGCCAAGCAAACCCAGATGCAATCTTGCCCACCATCTTCCTTTCCTATAAAACTGGAATCCAGAGGCATTCTTAAAAATTAAGATGGCAGGTAGGCCTCACTGGAGCTTTACTTGGAATTCTTTGGATGGAATTAACATAACATACAACATTCATTACATTCCAAGGTGTTCTTTCAAGCCTCAGAACAATAATGATGGCTTTTTTTCCATCTACTATTTGGGGATTCTTAAGTCTTGAAGTCTAACTGTATTAGTTCCATATATATTTATCCTCTTCCTCCTCCTCCATCATCAGCTAATGTAATATTGCAGGTTTAAAATAGATTTACTGCCGTTATAATATGACTGATCTAGATTGTTCCTGCTCTGGAAAGAGACACAAAAGCTAACAAAGATCATATGGTGGAATTAAGTATGGTAGTCCAGGTGACATGCATGTACTGGTTTTGTATGCAACGGAAGGAAAATAAAAAAGAGCAAACAATGGAATAAGCATCTACTAACTTCAGTGAATGAAGGAAATTGAAAGCCTAAAAACGATATGAAAGGAAAGCATGTATCAAGGGGACATTTTCCTTATTCTGGCTTCAAATGCCACATAAACCAATTGTCTTGCCTTGTGTTTCATTTTGATTATGGTCGTTTACTTTATCCAGTGATTTACATCTTTTTCCCTTGTAGTTTTGATGGAGAGACTTCAAAAATGTTCTTTCCTACCTACTCAATACTTTAAAAACGAATGTTATTCTTTGTGTTGCCTTCATTGTAAAAAGGTACAGTTGACTTTGGGATCTGAATGCAGCACATGCATGGAAGTTCAGTATCTATTTTAAGTTAAAGTCAAACTTCAGAAGAAAATACTATTTAATTCATGTATCAGCCAGGCATTGCAAATTGCTTAGTTTATATTATGAATTAGATATTGTCTTTTTTATTACTACTCTCTCAGTATTTCCCCTATCTTGGAGTTGCAAAACAATGCCAGATGAGACACGTATACTTCCTCCCTCCCTCCGTATTAATTAAGACATAAGAGGAATAGGAAATGATTATTTTGCACAAAATATAATAACTGGTTATGATTATTATAGTCTGACAAAAATAAACTGTGAATAAGGAAAGCCAAACTGATTTTTTTATATTTACAGGGAAACCAAAGCAAAATATTTATTATCTATAATTTTTATACTGAGTGTAAAAGCTTTTCAAAGCTTTAGGGCTTTAATTGGGAGAAGGGTTTGTCCCTTATTTATAAATTATGCCATGTGGTACTTAAAGCCTAACTTTCCTAATAAAATAGCTTTCATAAACATAGCATGCCCCTCATTAACAAAGATAATATACACACCTACTAGGCATTCAGTAAAGCATGTTATGAAACACTTCAGTTGATGTACTCTTCCTCTCCTAATACTAGAAATTTATTATTATAAAATATAGCGATAGATAGATAGATAGATAGATAGATAGATAGATAGATAGATAGATAAACTTACATGGCCACATATCTTATGTGCCTCAACTCTGGACGGCTCAAAAAACAATAATAAAAATCAAAGACAGACAATAAAACCAACATCATAAACAACACTCCCCAACCTGTCAACACTTACAATCAATGGGCTCCAGCCTCCCGCCATCCCAACTCTTGAGGGACAAATCAGTTTTTTAAGGCCTTCCAGCAGGTTAGGAGAGTGGGGGGTTGCTGGATCATGGGGGAAGGATATTTCACAAGGCAGGAGCCACTATGGAATGAATAAGCATGCCTCCTAGGTCCCATAGATGACAGTGTTTAAAGGAAGGGACCTGGAGTGTGCCCACCCTATCTGGCCTGGTGGAATGGACAGATACCCTCAGAGACAGGTGGTCCCACAAATTACCTGGTCCCGTGCCATGAAGGGCTTTTAGGGTGATAACCAGCACCTTGAACTGTACCTGCAAAAAATTTTAAAAAAATGGGAGCACTACAGTTTACACAGCAATGGTGTAATATGGGCAAACCAAGGGGCATGTGCCACTGAATTCTGGATGTAATTTCTGGATGAAATTTCTGGATGATCTTCAAGAGCACCCCATGTAGAGTGCATTGCAGTATTCTAATCAGGAAGTGAGCAAGGCATGAGTGACTGTGACAGTCCAGTGCAATTGGTGCACAAGATGGATCTGTACAAAGTCCCCCTCCAGCTATGGGTGTGATCTGCTCTTTCAGTAAGAGCCACAAGTCCAGGAGGACCCACAAATTGCACACCAGCTGTCTGGGAAAGGCACTGGGTCAGCACCTGAGCAGTTTTGTCTGCCCAGCCAGGGGTGGAGATGTATAACTGGGTACCATCCGCATTCTGATGATACCACACCCTGTGCCATCAAATGACCTCGCTGAACAGTTTTATTTAGTTATTAAAGAGGAGCGGCAAGAGATCCAAACCCTGAGGCACCCCACATCACCAGGGCCTAGGATTAGACCTCCCCCCCAAAACTGACTGGAACCAGCCACAGAGGAAGGAAAAGAACCGTTGCAAAACAGTGTCCCCCTCCCCAAAAGTGGCCCCAAAGGATACCATGGTCCATGTTATTGAAAGCCACCAAGAGATTCAGGAGGGACAAGATAGTGGCATCACCCCCATCCCTGGTCCTCCAGAGGTCATCCACAAGTGTGACCAATGCCTTCTCAAAACTGTAAACTGACCTGAACCCCAACTGAATAGTGTCGAGATAATCCACTTCTTCCATGGCCCTCAGAAGCTGAGTGCCTACCACCCGCTCTACAACCTTCTCTAAAAAGGGAAAGCTGGAGAGTGAACAAAAGTTATCCAACACTGTTGGGTCCAAGGATGGCCTCCTGAGAAGGGGGTGTACCACTGCCTACCACCCCTGTGAGGCAGGTGGTACAACCTGCTCCTTCAATGAAGCATTAATTACTGCTTGGACACAACTGCATGCCACCACCTGGGAGTCTTTGACCAACCAGGGTCCAGGACACAGGTGGCCGAGCTCAGTGTATTTCTGACACTGACTGCTACAGAGTAGAATTATTATACATTTCCTGGAATAAAATAAATAAATAAATACAATGTCTGAGGTTTGAAAGCCAGCTTCCCCTTTAAAAAAAGTATCAAAATAAACATTTTGGAGATGCTACTCCTGCCACTTGATCTCTCTAGGACAATGTTCTCTGCGTTTAATATGTTGAATGGGAGAAGGTGATAATCCCTAACCTTGACCCCTGTACCCTCTCCTCTGAGTTTTTTTTTTCTTCCACCAACTCTATATTGTGGCACATTGTGGAAAAAAGAAACAATAGGGAGAAGGATCTTCAGGAGAACTATACATATTTATAAAGGGAGAGTTTGGTGATGGCATGAGTTGGGTCAAGGTTAAGCCCTTATTCTTTTACTGTCACTGCCACTAACTGCAGCTGTTTGCTATAGATTCAAGTTCAAAAGTAAAACTATATATTATTAAGAATATTGCCTTCTATAAGCTACAGTTTTCTTTCTGCAGTCAAGCAGAGAGTGGTATCTTTTTCAATATAATGCCACTACTAGGAATCACTCCATATAAATAAATTATGTAGATATGTATACAGGTAGTCCTCATTAACGATCACAATAGGGACTGGAAAACTGGTTGTTAAGCGGTGCTGTCATTAAGTGAGTCACTACGTGACCGGACCCAATTTTACAACCATTTTTATGATGGTCGTTAAGCAAATCACCGTGGTCATTAAGCGAACGCAGCTTCCCCAATGGACATATTTTGCCAGAAACCAGCAAAAAAGGTTGCAAATCACGATCACTTGACCGCAGAACACTGCAACTGGTCGTAAAAGTGAGCCACCTGCCAAGTGCCCGAATTGCGATCACATGACCGTGGGGGCGGTGTGATGGTTTGTGATGGTTGTAAGTGTGAGTACAGGTTTTAAAGCGTTTTTGAGGCAGTCATAACTTCAGACTGTTGTTAAACGAACAGGCATTAAGCAAGGACTACCTGTATATCATTTATTGTACTTGAAATCAGTAAGATGCTGCTAAATATTGCATTGCCTTTTACAGCATATTATGAAATGTATATGGATATTCTGATTTAAACATACAATTTGAATATTCTTAATTTGATGACCTTAACCTAGGTCCTCATTAGGAGACAGGCCTATCCTTATGCTTATCATATAACAAAATAAGCAGCTTGCGTGTGGCACTTGAACTGATTTCAATGCACTAGTTTTTCAGCAATCTCCTCAAGACGACAGATTTCTTTCTTCTGTAATATAATTTAAGATCTAGCCCCCAAGCTTATGGCCATTTCAATTTCATTGCTATTAGTTTAGAATGCCCTGTATACAGTAAAATTGGTTGCATGCAGAGAAGTGCATTTTCAGGATATCAAAACTGATGGACCCTGTATCCTATCAGAAGCAGTACTCAGTGTTTCATTTTTTGTGTGTTTTAGTACTCCATTGAATAATCCAAAATAATGTTTGTGGAACCAATAAAACATGATAGGTGTAATCTTATCATTTATTTATCGCTACAGTTCATTATATCTTTGATCTGACATGAGAGTTTGGAAAGAAGTGCCTGAACATATTCTAGATGATTTAATTGTTTAGTTTACTGGCTTTGTCCCTTATAGGAACACTAAACTGGTTTAAGAAATATTTCAGTTTTTTATTATAAATGATATCCTTTCATAATCCTTCAGTGTTACACTATTGGGTAGCAAATTCATCCAGTAAAACAACTTAGCTCTGAAGCATCCAGGGGGAAAATACAATTAATTAGAAGTGATGTGTTACAATATTAAATTATATTGCATTTTTTTTCATCCACAGCAAGTGGCAATAAACTCTAGCTGCAATGTTTTGCAAATTGTTAAATGGATTTCATGAAAAAAAAGTATGGATTTTTTTGTGCTGTGGCTGCTTCAAGATGGAGAACAATGCCCTTTAAAATAATAAATAAAAAATTATATAGAGATCTTTGCGGGCTGTGGCTGTTCCTCGGAAACTCCTATTATGTTGTCTCCATATTGGAATGAATGAAAATTTATATATTTGATTTGACATGAGAGTTTGGAAAGAATTGCCTGAACATATTCTAGATGATTTATTTATTTATGTATTATATGGATTTATCCCCGCCCATCTCTACCGTGGTAGACTCTGGGCGGTTTACAACCACAATATAAAAGATAAAACCTATACATTTAAAACTACTATAAAAATAAAAAATAAAAATCCAAAAGATGGTCTGTTCTTAAAAGGAGGGAAACCACTAAGCCAACCACCCCCAGGAGGAACTATCATTTCCTTCACTCCAGGCATGGCGGCAGAGCCAGGTCTTCAAGGACTTCCTAAAGGCCAGGAGCGAGGGTGCCAGTCTCACCTCAGGGGGCAAGTTATACCACAGGGTGGGTGCTATTGCAGAGAAGGCACACCTCCTGGACCCCGCTAGATGGAATTCTTTTAAAGAAGGGATCCGAAGCGTGCCCTCCCTGCATGATCGGGTGGGGCGGGTAGATGTGGTCGGGAGAAGACGGTCCCTCAGATACCCTGGTCCCATGCCATGTAGGGCTTTAAAGGTGATAACCAACACCTTGAATTGAATCCGGAAGCAAACTGGTACCCAATGCAGCTCACGGAGTAGCGGTGTTACATGTACTGATCTCATAGCACCCAGAACTACCTGTGCAGCCGCATTCTGGACCAGCTGAAGCTTCCGGATACTCTTCAAGGGTAGCCCCATGTAGAGTGCGTTGCAATAATCTATATGGGAGATGACAAGGGCATGAGTGACTGTTCGGAGGGCCTCCTGATCCAGGAAGGGGCGCAACTGGTACACGACCCGAAGCTGTGCAAAGGCCCTCCTGGCCACGACTGCCACCTGCTCCTCGAGCAGGAGTCGTGAGTCCAGGAGGACCCCCAAGTTTCGCACTGAATCTGAACGGGGTAGTGCCACCCCATCCAGAGTTAAAGATGACAACTTCCTGGAAACCGAGAGGCCATCAATCCACAGCCACTCCGTCTTACCAGGGTTCAGCTGAAGCCTGTTGTGCCCCATCCAGGCCCCTACAGCCTCCAGACACTGAGAAAGGGTGTCGACTGCAACACTTACTTCACCCGGGATGGAGATATACAACTGGGTATCATCAGTGTACTGGTGATACCTCATCCCATGGTGACGGATGATCTTACCCAGCGGCTGCATATAGATGTTAAATAGGAGAGGAGAGAGAACCGAACCCTGCGGCACCCCACACAAGAGGGGTCGAGGGTCAGATCTCTCCTCTCCTATTACCACCGATTGGGAATGGTCCTGGAGAAAGGAGGCGAACCAGTGTAAAACAGCGCCGCCCACCCCCAATTCCCTGAGCCGCCCCAAAAGGATACTGTGGTCAACGGTATCAAAAGCCGCTGAGAGGTCCAAGAGAGCGAGAATGGATGCACTCCCTCCATCTCGCTCCCGCCAAAGATCATCCATAAGCGCGACCAATGCAGTCTCTGTCCCATATCCCGGCCTGAAACCTGACTGAAAAGGATCTAGATAATCCGTTTCATCCAGAATCCTCTGGAGTTGCAGCGCCACCACCTTCTCAACCACCTTTCCCAAAAAGGGAAGGTGGGAGACAGGACGAAAGTTGTTTAAAACAGTAGGGTCCAGGGAAGGCTTGTTGAGGAGGGGGTGCACCAATGCCTTCTTGAAGACTGTCGGAAACACCCCCTCCCCCAAAGATGTATTTATCATCGCCTGGACCCAACCACATGTAAACTCCCAGGCTGATTTAACGAGCCAGGAGGGACACAGGTCTAGATGGCATGTGGTGGCGTTTACAAACCGGAGGATTCTGTCTACTTCATCAGGCCCAACAGGGTTAAACTGTTCCCAGATAACAGGGTAAGTACGTACCTCTGGCATCTCCCCAGATTGTGCCTCACGCTTAGAGTTTAACTTAGAATGAATCTAAGCGATTTTGTCCTGCAGATGCTCAGCAAACTCTTCCGACCGGCCCTGTAAATGGGTCACTAAGTCCATCCGACCCAAAAGAGATCTAGTAATCTTAAACAGGGCCGTCGGGCAGCATTCTGCGGACGCAATAAGAGCGGAGAAATATTCACGTTTCGCCGCTCTTACTGCCACAAGGTAGGCCCTAATAGCGCTCTAGATTGTGTCCTGTCAGATTCAGTCCTCGTCTTCCTCCAGCGGCGCTCTAGACGTCTCTTAACCCTCTTCAAAACCCTCAACTCTTCCGTGAACCACGGGGAGTGACGGGTCGAATGAAGCAAGAGAGGTCACATAGGCGCGATCTTGTCCAAGGCCTTGGCCGCCTCCTTATTCCAGGCTGCGGCCAAGACCTCCGCTGGACCGTGTTGCAGATCTTCAGGTATAACCCCCAGCTCCCTCTGAAACCTCATTGGGTCCATAAGTCGCCGGGGGCAGACCAATCTAATAGGTCCCACCTCCCTGCGGAGTGGGGCAGCACACGAGAGCCTCAAGGTCACCAGGGCGTGGTCTGACCATGACAATGGGAACAGATGTAACTCTACCCTCAGATCACATTGCCACTGCTCTGACAAGAAAACCAAGTCCGGCGTGAGACCACTGTCTTGAGTCGGGTCCCAAATAATCTGCGACAGGCCCATGGCTGCCATGGTAGTCATGAACTCCCGGGCCACTTCCGAGGCCCGTCCTAGGGATGGCAGATTGAAATCCCCCAAAACCATGAGTCTGAGGAACTCCAATGCCAACCCAGAGACGGCCTCGAGCAGCTCGGGCAGAGAGGTTGCTACGCAGCAGGGAGGCTGGTACAGTAGCAACACTCCCAACTGTGCTTGGGAACGCAACCTGAAAAACAGGGTCTCACAGCCGGTCACTTGTGGAGCAGCGCCCCTGGAGGCCATAAGAGACTCTTGGATGACAGCTGCCACCCCGCCTCCCCTGCCCCGTTGTCTCGGCTGATGCCACACTCGAAACCCGGCTGGACACATTTCCTAAAGGGCAACCCCTCCTTCTGGGCCCAGCCAGGTCTCTGTTATACATGCCAGGTCTGCCCCCTCCTCTGCGAGTAAATCACAGATGAGGGGAGCCTTATTATTCACAGACCTGGCATTAAGGAGCAGCAGCCGGACATTGGGGCCCTCAAAGATCTGCTTACCAGGGCCTGGGTATGAGCTTGGAGGGCCGGAACGTGCCACCGGTAATAAACACCAGGGGTGCCTTCCCCAACGATGGCCTGCCCTCCAGTTCCCGTCATAACGTCCCTTACCCGTCACCACCTCGATCAAATTCCCCGCCCCGCAGCCCCCCGAGTCTCCTGGCTCAGACGCCTCCACTCCTGAGTCCCCGGAAAGCCTGGATTTGGGCAAAGGTCCCCTTCTCCATACATCCATCCTCTCAACCCAATCTCTCCTGGGTAAATGGCAGGGCCCCCAGCGCACCAGCTCACGCTCTCGGCGCTGGTAAGCCCCAACCACCCCACACAGCTCACCCACTCTCACTGTTCCCTCCTGGGCCTCTCTCACTAGCCACAGCAAGGGACTCAAACACTCCTACCTACCCTGCCTCTCACTCAAGGGTAGGTACTCTCTCATAACTCATACAATCTTAGTCCCCCCCCCCCCGTCACTCTCACTTACAAGGGGGGCACCACACTCACACCAAGGGACCTCCCAGCCTTCTGCCACCCTAATCAACTGGGGGTGGTCAATCCTCCACTATATCCGCCAAGCAGATCAGGTGTTAAATTACGTGTTAAAATGATATAAATAATATAAAGTCTGCGATGACAAAAAAAACCATGGGTTTGTTCTTCCAACCCATTCCTCACAGAGCCCCAGAGTCCAAAAAGGTCTAAGTCTGGTTCCCCCAGAGTCCATCAAACAAACAGGAGTCCCACACAGGTCTGTCCAGGCTTGCTGATGAAACTGCTCCGTTCTTTTGCCGGGGGGGGTCCCAAGTATTTTCCAGCCCCCCCCCTGCAATGGGCCAGCCACGCCAGTAATATTCCTGGGCCTCCTGGACTTCACCCGGGGCCCATTAGCATGATACAACTTTGGCCAGCCTCCAACCCCGGCAGCCTCCGTCGACTCTAACGCCGGGATTTGCCACACCCCCAACGTTGTTTGTCCCAGGGGGGTTGGCCGGGGGTTGGTTGGATTTGATTAGTTTATTGACTAATGAATGAAAAATATTTTTCTATAGATTTTCTGAGTTAGCAGATACTTTTGAAGAGATCAACATTAGAAGAGGATCCAGTAGAATTTTGTGGAGGTTTGAGAATTTGAAACTCATACTGCTGTAAAGATTGTTCATGAATCACCTTATATCATTGTTTGAGAAATAAAGTTATTGCAATAACTGTTACTACAGTTAACTTCATGATCCTTAAAACCTAGATCTAAATCTTGGTTTGCCATTTGCTTTAAAGATTTAAGAAATCATTTATTATCCGTAATCTGATATGATTGTCTTTTATTTGATGAAGACATAAGAATGCTAATTGATCCCCTGTATAATCTTTTTTGTTTCATTTTTCTCTTTATTACAAGTCTATCTATAGAAAATTCCCTAAATATCACAAAGAACTAAAACTTTGGATCAGCTTTTAAGGTACATGTACAAAATAACATGTTAAAGTTAAAGCAGTCTTGATGATTTCCAAGACAAAAACCTTTCCAATTATGCCATTTGCTAAATTTAAGAAAAGTATTTTATGGTGAAGTAAACACTTTGGGCAAAATGATTCTAACTGTGAAAGATGCTGGCATGATTAATGAGCATAATAATGATTAAAAGGATTTCATAAAGCTATAATTTTAATAAATGTGGCTATTTTGAAGTGTATCTAGGGAGACTAAGCATGTATTTTTCAATCTGCCTTAATAGTAAAAATAATTGGTTTCAAATCCCTTGATTTCAAAATCCTACAGATACTTTCTATTTCTGATGGTAATAAAAATGATAGTCATAAAAAGCTAAGGGTTTCATCTTAGTAAGAGTTGAATACTGTTCACCATCATTAATTTTCAGCAAAGAATTATGAATGAAATTGCCACCATTAAAAATAAAAAATAAAAAATCAATTTGTTGGTACGCTTCCTTCTGCCAATTAGTCATAATCTTGTAATATTGCAAAGCTCAAAGAGAATCTATTTAGAGTCTTCTAAAATTAGTCACGTAAAAAGTGAGAAAAGTTCACCTTAGAGGCCCAAATATTCTTTAGATCACTGACTTACTTTTTGTTACTTTGACAGCATGAACGTTACTCCATAGCAAAGAAAACTGGACATAAATTTTGAATTTAAATATGTAGAAAGGGGATTATGTCATGAACTAATGAAGGACAGAATACTAAATCTTTAATTTTATCATACAGAGACATATTTGGTCCCAATCAAAGAGAATATTTGTAGCTCAGGGTTGAACTGTGTAGTCCTTGGTGCTCTCTGAGCCTTGTTGTTTTCTTGCAGACGTTTCATTGCCAGACTAGGCAACATCTTCAGTGTGAAAAGGGAGTGGGACTTGTTCTCTGTTTATATACCATGGCTTGTCCTGCTTGTGTTGGTGGGTGTGTTGTTCTCTCCTTAGGAGTTCCTTGCTTGGTATATAAACAGAGAGCAAGTCCCACTCCCTTTTCACATGGAAGATGTTGCCTAGTCTGGCAATGAAATGTCTGCAAGAAAACAACAAGGCTCAGAGAGCACCAAGGACTCCACAGAGACATATTTCTCTATACAGATATTTAGGCATACCAGCCCCACTTCTATGTAGAAAGTTAGAGTCCAATGACAGCTTGAAAAGCTTTAGCAAAAAGGCAATCAAGGCAGAAGCAGGAAAATCATGGGAGCTCTTCTAGGATTGCCCAGAACTGTTTTCTGGTTATGTGAAAGGCAATTGCCATGTATGCTCTTCTGATATCTGGTGTTGAATGAAAGGTGTTATTTTAAAGTTAATAAGCAAGCATCTACCTTAGCTAAGGGGCGTGGTAGCTCAGCAGGTAAGACGCCAGGCTTGTTGATCGGAAGGTCGCAAGTTTGGAGGTTCAAATCCCTAGTCCCACGTGATGGAGTGAGCTCCCGCACTAGCTCTTGCCAACCTAGCAATTTGAAAGCATGCAAATGCAAGTAGATGAATAGGTACCACTTCGGCGGGTAGGTAACAGCGTTCCACGCGTGTCATGCGGCCACATGACCGTGGAAGCGTCTTCGGACAACGCTGGCTCTTCGGCTAACAAACGGAGATGAGCACCAGCCCCTAGAGTCGGACACGACTGCACAAATGTGCAGGGGGAACCTTTACCTTTTTACCTTAGCTAAATTGGTCTGAGGAGTCATGTGAATCGTGATGATCTATCAATACAGCTAATAAATAATACAACAAAGTCAGCATGCCTGATGATGAATCCATTTCTCCTGAGTAAGTCAACCTTCCGAGGGGATCTTATCCTGAAGTTGCCCAGTACTTTTTGTGACTTTCCACCATAGCATTCATGCTCCTGTAAGGCTGAGCTGAGGTTAAGGTGATTCCGATTCAGAAGCTCCCATAGAAAAAGTTGAGGCCGTCTTATTCTAGCCCAGTTGCTCATCGACTGGGATGTGCTCGTTATTCATCTCATCCATCTCTTCTCTCTCCTTCAGTGAGGACTCAAACAATAGGCTGGTGAGAATGCCCTTAAGATGAGTATTACTGAAACCAAAAAACATTGCCAACACCTCTACTCATACCCATAAGGAATCAATGGAATTTTTTCCTGAGTCATTCTCCTGTTACTGTCTCCTTATAGTTTTATTCTGGAAAACACTCAAGAAAGTAGTATGTCAACATTTTAATTAAATGGTAAGAAATTGCTCTCAGGGTGGATGTGAGGCTTCAAAGCAGAAGAATTACTGTAAGAGCCATTGCACTGCACTACACATGGGGCTGTCCCTGAGTGACTCTGGTTGTTTAGTAGGAGTTTTCAGCAGTCTTAACAGTCATAGCATCTGATTGTTTTCTGGAGGAAGAAATGAAAACAGGCATTTGGGGTAATTATGTTGATTACCCACATTGTATGGCAATAAACATTAATTTAGTATCACTGCTGTTATAAAGACACAACACAAGCCATATAGACAGAAGGTGGCTGAACAGTCTTATGGCTAAGGAAAAGGGTGTTATCATGCTGGTGAAAGTGACTGATACCTTCCTGAAACCTTATGAGTTGACACAAGCCATAAGCTTTTACTGATTCTGTGTTGTTGTTTTTGAGGTTTTAGTAAGGGAAAACAGCTATTATGTATCCTTCACCAAAGAATGATGGACTCCTATTGAGTATAGTCTTCCTCCTCCATGGAGTCCCAGCTTTGGGAAGGACATGGAGAGCTGAGGGAGGAAGGGGACACTCCTATAGCCAGCCAGTTCACCCAAATCAACTCTGGCAATCAGTGAAATGACAGATACTACAGTTGGATCACCTTCAGCTCCTAGTTTAACTGCTTAAATTTGTTAAATAGTAAAATGCAGGCTCTTTGTCTGACTTGTCCATTATATTACTGGGGGCACCAGAATATAAAAGTTTACTTATTCCATTTCCATCCCCAACTACAAAAAGGACGAGGGCATTTCCATGTTAGAAAATCACTGATTTCAGCATAGTAGTGGCTATATTTTGTTTAAATTGCTCCAAAACGTGGTGCAGAAGGAGGAAGCAGTATACAGGTCCAGCTAATGCCAAACTCTTTGAAGCCAAGATGGAGAAATCTCATGAGACAAACAGTGGTCATTTTGATGGGGAGGAGTAGCGGGTAATGAGGCTGGGGAGATTCCCCCCCCCAACTACTTATTTCAGGCTAAAATTGATCCACACAAGAAGGGCAAGAACTGGCCAGTTTGAATGGATGTTTATATCTATAGTTTCATAGGTCTTGAGGGTACTCCTGTACTTGGCATCTGTAGAAACACAACTTGCAAAGCGAGTTGCAACCACATCTGGGGAAAGAAGAACTACCCTCAATTATCAATGCACCAATATCAGCCAGATTAAATTACTGTAACAAAAAATGCATTTTAAGTATCCTGTATCTGCTACACTGCTTGCTGGTGAGTTTATGAGTACAGGGTTATATTCTGTAATTGATATTTAAAACCCAAACTAGTTTGAGATTAGGTTATTTGAAAGATTGTCCATAATTCTCTGAACCCCCCAATCCATTTAGCTTTTAAGATTTTCATGATATATTCACCAGTGATATCCATCAAGCCAGAGAGACAGGTGCTTAGAGCTGTAGCTCCATGTTTGTCAGATATTATTATTAATGAACAATATAGATTATAGACAGCATTAGAAAAGTCCAGCCTCTGAGGTTACACAAGAAGACAAAATACTACTCAGGAATCAAGCTGGCTTTTCGCTATGGCAAAAATACTACCTGACTCATCTTGTACCTATTGATAACAAGAATATTTTGAAAAGAGGCTGAAGAATATCTGCACCACAGAAGTGAATTACTAACCACAATGCTGATACAAAGGACTGGCAGCTACATCAACAGGAAAATCATATTACCCCTCACCCTGGTGAGCCCAGACTCATCCCGAGGGAGGAAGTTCTGGATTGCAACTGCCTCCCCAATACTGACCAGTCCCCAAGTCTTTCTTTTACTGATACCAGTTTTTGTCTTCTTTCTCATAGCATTCAGCAATCATTCCATCTCGCCCTCCTTTTCAACACCCATTGCCTTTGATATAGTTTAAGCTTCTTCGCCTCACCAGGTGTCTTATCTCCCACCCCCTTATCTACTCCACTTGAGCTTTATTTCTCACAGCTGTTGTCAGCTGGAAGCCAAATGCTATTATTCTCCCTTTCTGACTTGTTCCACCACATAATCTTTATTTTTAAAGCTGAATTCCTAGACAAGTATGCATGCTGTTATTGCATTTAGAGAGAGAGAGAGAGAAGTATAGCAACTGAAATAGTGACCCACCAAAATTGCTGTTTTGTGCTGTAGTTGTACAGTACATGCTATGCAACTATACTTGTTCTATAGAGAAAGTTCAATGATTACATGCATATGATCCTTTAATAGGGCTACCAAATTTGCAAAAACACAGACAATGATCAGGTGGCAGGAAAGAGACAACAATAATAAAACAACTTTTTCTGCTGCCATTTATTGGTTATCTGTATTTAGAAATGATTTGGTGGTCCTTTTTAAACCAGCCTTTCTGAAGCTGGGTGCATTACAGATGTGTGCAGACTTCAACACTGAGAATTTTGCAACTCGCATTGATAGGAGTTCTTCAAATTATTGGAGAGTGTCAAGAATGGGGAACACTGTATACTTCTTCCACTTTTGTCATATTTAGGGTGTATCAGCTGATTGCATTGTAAGTAGAGCCAATAAAACGCTACCAAGCAAAGACTGAGAGAACTGGATCTATTTAGTTTTGAGAAAAGCCTTGAGGGGCAATATAATAACACT
The DNA here is from genome assembly GCA_023362775.1 of Charina bottae. NCBI lineage: Eukaryota > Metazoa > Chordata > Lepidosauria > Squamata > Charinaidae > Charina > Charina bottae. Next base: position 98,903,638 of record JALMGJ010000002.1, on the reverse strand, counting down.
CTTTAAACACCTGAAGGATTTCCATAAGAAGACCATGACCTTTTTTTGGATCATCCCAAGACACAGAACAATGGACTTAAGCTGCAGGAAGGCAGATTCTGGTTGAATGTTATGATAAATCTTCCTAACAGTAAGACCAGTAAACAGTGGAGAATTATTGTGATGGGTTTCACTGGCCTTACTATTATTAAAAGAGAGGGTGGACAGTCATCTGGTGGGGATGCTTTAATGGAGCAGGGAGCTGGACTAAATAGCTCCAATCAATCAATCAATCAATCAATCAATCAATCGGTTTTAATGTGCTCACTGATAAGCCATTGCTTCTGGAACATTAAAGGATAGTGGTGCCTCAGAAAGAAAAGAGGCTCCATTGCAAAAATTTACACATTTTGTCTTTATAGATTCCCCCCATGTATGTTTTATGATACTGATTGGTTTGTTCTTTTCAAAGCTGCAATTGCAATCAGTTTCATGTATTATGATTATCAGGAGCTTGTCAAATTTTGCCACTATGATGATTTATTACAATCCAAAACACATTGGCCGTTTAGAAAACTCAGCTTCAGATGTGTAAGAGAGCTCAGAACAGAGGGGAGGAAGATAGAGAGGAACATGCCTTCAGGATTGACTAGGAAGCAATAAGACCACCAAGAGATGATCAGGCAAAATAAACCATTATTGCTAATTAATAAAAAAGAGTAAGAGAAGCAGCTGCAGGGCCTGGCAACTGAGAGCAGTGTCTTATTGCTGTGCTTTGGAGCAGACCTTCACTATGGAGGAAAAGACTGCCAACCATATAAAAAACATTTTTGGGTCCCTGGTATGTAGAGTCCTATCAGACAGCCAGTGCATACATATAGATCAATGTGTAGGCTGACCATATTTCCTTCAGACGAAAACGGGACTTTGGGGATGGCAAAACGGGACAGGGTCTTATGCCACCATGCCGGCCTCCAAACCCCGCCCCCAGTCCACGCAATTGGCTCCCGTCTGCAAACCCCACCCCCGCCCCACACGATTGGCTCCCGCCTGCAAACCCCGCCTTCGAAAGGGCAGGCTCCGGGGACCCCGAAAATGCCCTCAGTCTAGGCAGGGAGGCTGCGCGCACGCGCATGTTGCCAAGGGGCGCTCAGCTGTTCTGCGGGGAGAATTTCGAAACCGAGGGCATTTTTGGGGTCCCCGGAGCCTGCCCTTTCGAAGGGGCAGCGGCAGCAGCAGCAGCAGTGCTGCCCCTTCGAAAGGGCAGGCTCCGGGGACCCTGAAAATGCCCTCAGTTTAGGCAGGGAGGCTGCGCACAAGCGGCGCTCAGCTGTTCTGCAGGGAGAATTTCCACCCCGGCTCCAGGGCAGCGTGTGCATGCGGGGAGGAGTCTTTTGCCTCCCTGCCAGAACCGAGGGCATTTTCGGGGTCCCTGGAGCCTGCCCTTTTGAAGGGGCAGCGGCAGCAGCGGCAACCCGGAAGCACCGCCACCGGCACTTCCGTGTTTTTGTTTGGAAAGCCCTGGCCTAGTGTGTGTGTGTGTGTGTGTGTGTGTGCGCGCGCACGCGATTACGCTGAGCAAGTAATCTGCGTGCATGCACACACACACACACACACACACACACACACACACACCCTCTTTCCACAACCTTCCCGTGCCTGCTTTCCCTGGCCTCACCACTGCTGGGCAGACAATCTCAGGATCAGGTAAGGAGGCAGGAACCTGGACTGTGGTGCTGCTTCTGCTGCTGGGATTGCATGTGGCAACTGGGCTTCCAGTTGCCGTGCTGATAGGGCCTTTTCCGGGCTGCCTCCAATGGCAAGTCCGGCTCCAGTCCTCCTTCCTGTCTTCCTGTCCTCCTTCCCACCGGGTTTAAAAAAGGGACAAAATTGAGATTTTTATCAAAACGACGGGACGGTTGAAAAATGCTAAAATAACGGGACTGTCCCGTTCAAAACGGGACGTATGGTCACCCTATCAATGTGCAGCTTCCCAGTATTACCCCATTTTTTTTCTTTTGTTTATAATCAATCTGGACGGATTGTTTGACTAATCCTACAGCTGAAAAGAAAGCACTGGTAAATGGGCATATCTGACTCAGCCCATCTGAATGAATTCAGCAACATCTGAATCAACTTTGGACTGGTAGAACTAAGCTAACATTTTAGTGAGATTATTGTTGTAACCTTTCCTATGCATAATGCTAGCAAGTGCTTAGATAACCCAAAGTAGACTGAAAACCTGTTCCTTGAGGTTATGTTCCCTCAAGATTACTCAATTTATTTAGACTATTCGGTGAACAACTGTATACTTAGTCCCACTGATTTCAATGAGGTTACTCCTAGGAAATTTGGTATAGGATTGAAACTTCAGCTTTTCTAAATTGCTGCTTCTGAATAATCTGTATGCCACAGTTGCTTACAAGAATCCTTCCAAACTAATATTCTGTTAAATGTTTGCACACATATTAATATAGCAGATAAAATAAACAAAAAGCCTACTGTAAGTTTTAAAGTTACAAGCAGAGACAGGCATAAACCAGAACATGTGTATGTTTTGAAAACTGCAAAAATTGGCCACATTGAAATGTCTTGAATACTTATTTTCTACAGCTGTTTTGCCCAAGCTAATTTTAGTCTACAAGACCTAGAATTACTGAGTTGAGGAGTTGTTGAGGATTAATTGTTGGGGACTGTATTCCAAGATCTGATGTTTGGAGAAGGATTTTGAACTGATACTCTAATAGTCTATAGCAGACCACTAATTTCCCTGCATACATTTATTGTTAAACTTAAAATCCCCATTTTGCAAACAATTCAAATAAAAATGTCTATTTCCCAATCCTACCTTTCTGTTTAACTCAGAATATATAATTATTGACCTTTAAGCATTCTAAGAATATGTAATCTCTGTAAATGAGGACAAGGAAACAGCATGCTGCCTCTGCATTCCTTTACTGCCATTTTTCCCCATGCAGAAGGTGACTGGCTGCTGCAATGAACTTTCTCTATCCTTGGTTATCCTCTATGCCAGGGGTGGGCAACGTCAGGCCCGCAGGCTGTATAAGGCTCGCAGGGCTCCCGCCTAAGGCCTGCGGGGCTCCCGCCCACAAACCCCACCCCTTCCATGCGATTGGCTCCTGCCCGCAAACCCCACCCCCCAGTTCTTATGATTGGCTCCCGCCCGCAAACTCCAGCCCCCGATCCGTGGAAATCCCAGAAACCCCACCCCACCCCCCCAGTCCCCGGTTATAAATATCCAAATGGCCCTTGGCAGAAAAAAGGTTCCCCACCCCTGCTCTATGCAATGTAAAACCCTTCCAAATCATGGTTTTAAGGTCTTCCATGATTATTCTAAATTGGCTGTCATTGATGTGCATTGGCCCCAAAGAGCCACTGGATGTAAACGGAGGTGGAAGGGGAGGGGCCCAGGTGACAGAACTTTCATGTGGGCTACTACTCCATTTGACATCGGTACAAGAAAGTCCCATTATGTCTATATTTTACAATCTAGGCATTCTTGCAGCCACTTCGCCTGATGCCTGCTATTCTGACACACAAGCAGCTGGAGGCCCAGATGTATAGCAAGGTGAGATTCTGAAAGATATCAGAGTAGGCTGCACCAATTAGAATGTTTGGTAGCACAAAACCAACCAAGTTTAATTTATTTATTGCTTGCTTGCTCACATTCATATGGCTGCCCATCTCACACAAGGCGACTCTGGGCGGTGTACAATTAGATAAAAAAACAGTGAGTAAATAAAAACACTGATTATAAAAAAGAAAAAATGATTATTAAAAAGATTATTACAAAATTTTAAAATATGTTTTTAGTCATAAGTTTTATGACTGCAATTGATAGCCCTTTGGGATCCTACCAGGTGAACAAAGTTATCTCAAACATTGTTGTCTCAAACATTGTCCTACCAGGTGGACAACCTCAAAGTCTCAAAAATATGGAATGTAGGGAATATATAGAGAGGGGAATATTTCTTTTGCAGCACATGTTGTCTTAACTGTTTTAGTCTCAAGACTATTTTATGCTGGCTTAAAAGATTATAATCAATAAAACTTGTTTGCAATGATATTTCATCTAAGACTAAGATTCCCAGTCTTGTTTTAATCAGTTTTCTGTATCTGGTACATTGCAGCTGTCAGGGGAATGGCAGACAGATTTATTGCAAAAGCATAATTTCTGATGGCATATTGGATGAAAGGTTAACTAGCTACTCTCAATTGTCTTGCATCTTACAGATGATAGATTTCCTGGCACTTTTCTAATTGGAGGAAGATAATCACTGTAGCAAGGATAAATGTTATTGCACATACAGTATTACATTCAATAGAACAAATAGTCTAACCTGGCATTAAAGCAGGGTCAAAGTTCCTTGCCATGAGCTTGGCACTCTGAGTAGAAGGACACATTTTTAAAGAGTTGTCTCTGCAAAATCACTTTCAAAATGCAACCAAAGTTATTTCAAGGCTCACAGATCTAATTAGCAGTTTTTCAGGGGGCAGGTGGAGGAAGCTTAATTCCAGCAGCTCAGTATTCCTCAAACTTCAAGTCTGCCACATTATTCAGCATCAGTACAGGCCCTGGTAAGCAGTTGGAGAATTGCTATCTACAGCTATCTACTGGGTGTAATGTTTAGTGCTTCCCCGTGCAAAGGGGAATTCTATATAAGCGAGCATGTTCATTCATTAAAAAGAACTATCCCATCCCTTTGCAGATGAAAATGTTAATATTTCCAAATGTACCTCATTTTCACTCTGCAGAATGAGAAAATGAGAAGAAGAAAATATCAGTGTGATATCAGTGGGGGCACTGTGGGACTACATAGATCTCCTATGTTCTCCCAGAAAAGAAAACAGAATGTAATGTTTGAGCATCCTATACTACACATTTGTAGTACTGATTGTGGAGAAAAATACCATTCCAGATATCTCTCCTGGCATACTCAAAGATTTCAACAGCCATGGGACTCTGGATGGGACTCTCTGTAGGTTTGCCTTGACAGTCTGAAATAAGGCTACCGTATTTATTTATTTATTTAGCCTCCCAGGCATACAACAATATAAGCAAAATTACAATAAACAAAACACCACAGAAAGCAACAACCGAACACACAATTGGGGCCCACAAACTTCTACTCTATCTCATGGGATGAGTTTCTCTAACATCCCAGCCTCAATGCTTGAGGGAACATCTAGGTTTTCAAGACCTTCTTGAAGACTCACAGTCAGGACTTACTTCCTAGGTCCCATCTAATGACTGTTTTAGGGAAAGGACTCTCCCCTTCTTTGACTCTGGGTTAATGCTAACGGTAGAACAAAACATTCTGGTTGGAGTTTTCAGTTTCCTCCTCTATACATTATTGCATCTTCTAATGAAGGCCAGGGCTGATGCATATCATGTCTATATGGTGTGTGTGCCCCCAGCTCTTGGTACAAATAATTACTTCCCCCTTTCTCCTCAGTTTCCTCAATAGCAGTACTTAAGTCAAAATCCTTTTTCTTTTAAATTAAATCTCCATATCATCCTGTGAATGTAAAGAAAGAAGAAGAAAAAAATGTTTATTTTTTTATACACGTTTCTGTAACATACACAGACAACTTCACATAATACATGCTGTCTTGAAGGTAGTTTTAAGCCAAGAACTACAATGCAAATCCAGCTAAGTTTGGAACTCAAGGACAACTATTATGATCTGCATAATAATCTAGGTAGTGTGAATAATGTCATGTTTCATAAAGATGCATATCCAGACAAAACTGTCATCACACCCGCCATCTTGACTTTTTTGATACCTCTACACCCCCCACCCCCACCCCCATAAACAGCCCTAATTGTAGTATTGAAACACAAATCACTTTGGAAGATTTTTGGGAAAGAGTTAGTAAATGAATACTTTTTTTAAAAATGTTCCCTGGAGAAGTAACTTTAAGTAGCTATCATGATTCCAGCCATTATGGAGTACTTGACCATATTATTTGTGTGATTTATTTGTTAGATTTCTATTCCATCTTTTCTCTAGGAGCTCATGGTGGTTCATATGGGGATTTTCCATCATTTAACCCCCAACAACATTTGTGTGAAATAGGTTGGTCTGAGAGGGCCTGGTCCAGAATCACCTCATGTGTTTCCATGGCTGATGCTGTGTCCCCCTGAGATCCTTAAGATCCTGCATCTTAAAACCACATTAGCTGTGACACCACTGCCATTTTGAAGGAGGGCACTTGCAATGGTGTGTAAAGAAAAAACTGGCATGAATGATATCTGTTTGGCTGTTTATATGACAGCTGGTTTTTGTGTTCCTGCTTTTGGAAAACAAGAAGCAACTTGTCTATGAACATATTCACATAGAAAACATTAACACAAAAATGCTCTGAGTAAAAAATAGTGACTGTAAGTAAATTTTTGGCCAGCATGTAGCCAGATTCACATCTCTGCAGTAATCATATTGAAAAGCAGGTTGTATAACTATTGATTTAATGAAAGGAAATAACAGTATCTGTTTGCTTCCCTTGAGAATTCATTGAGTTTGTGTGGATTCAAGGAAAAACACCGGACAGGTTAGTGGAAAGTAAGTACATGAGTCTTCTTTTGCTGGGCTGCACACACAATGAGCAGGAGGGCTTTCCAGCAGAACTGAATGTGTAATTTCATAACATCACAGAATAAGAAAGATAGCACAGATACAAAGGATAATCATTTCACTCACAATGGGAAAATGGATTAACACAGCAATACAACCACCAGCATCTAATTATGATAAGATTATTACTTGGGTATGCTGATATTATTGCTTCATTCATTATTCTTAGATTTATATCCAAAAATAAAAATGTGCCTTGACACACATTACCATAAGAAAATTTGGCTGCCTGTGAAACATAATAGTCTTCCCCCCCTCCCCATCATATTCCTTCTCAAAAGCTACAACTACAATGTAACGTTACATGTTTTGCGACACAGGCACAAACTTTTTTCAACATTTTGAGCTGATATCTAAGAAACACACAAGATCTGGATTCATAATTGTATCCATTCTGTTTTTTCTTTGTTTCAATTTCTCAGCTATAAAATGTTAATTATGTTACTGAAATTAACAGAATTGTTGAATAAAAGGGAAAACAAAACGTATTTACTTGAAAGTAAGATGACCACGTGACTCTCTCAAAGGAAATTAAACAAACCCCTCCCTTGCAATGTATCACTATTAACATATTCTCAACAAATCTAAGGTGATCCTCATTTCTAAATTACTTGGGGGACAATGAATCTTCCTTTCAGGAAGATTACTGTCTATACCAGTGTTTCTTAAAGGGTGGTCCTAGGACCCTTGGGGTCCGTGAAATCAAAATTATTTGCCAGCCTAAGCTGAAAAATAATACAATATTGAAATCCCATCAAACATTTGTGAGAAGCTCTAGCAGCAGCGAATGCGTCAATTTTAATTTGTAATATGGTAAATTTATTTATTTATTATTTCAATTTATATGACCGCCCATCTCCCCCAGTCGGAGTAATATAAATATCAATAAATATAGCCCATACAAAAAATATCTTTTGGGATCCTCCATAATTTTTAAAAGTGGGAAGGGGTCCTGAGAGAAAAATGTTTAAGAAACACTGGTCTTTACAATACTGTCTATACAAAGGTACCTGCTGTGATGGTCACTGGCTTCAAAGTGGAAGGTGCAACCAATTGATCAAAGCCCCACCATCTAAGCCCCACCTTTTTAAAAATGTGCATTACATGCATTGCATACACATGAATGAGGAATGAGGAATGAGCTCACCGATTTGAGTATTTTACCGAAGGAAGAAATGGTAGCTGGAAACACTCTCCCTTACACAGTTTGGAGGACAATGAATAGGATGAGGGTGGGGGTACCAAGGTGCAAGATGAATTTATTTAAGTGGGGGTTGTTGGCTGACAACAATACATTATGTGAATGTGGAGAAACCCAAGACCCGGAGCATCTGATGGTGTGTCGATTACTGTCAGAGCCTTGTACTGTCGACGACCTACAGCAAGCTAATGACAAAGCTGTGGCGGTGGCTACATTTTGGCAGAGTAAAGTTTGATCTGGACATGAAATAAATAAATAAATTGCATACACATAAAAAAGGGTGTATAAAGAATTTGTCCAGTCTTTGTTTAAGGGTAAGCATGATGAGCAGTAGCTATTTATAGGTCGTGCTAGCCAGATTAAATCTATAATCTGTTTGAGTTGTAGCTCTGTGGATAGTGTGAGCCAAAAGTAGCAGGTGCAGGACACATTCACTCTGAAACAGAACACAAACTTCTTGTTTTATAGATGGTCTTGCAAAGAGAGGAGGCAATCAGTGTGTTTGCATGAACCATTGACTATGGCTTACAGTGTAGCATGACTGCAGTCCATCTGTGCCACCCATTCACCCACAGGCTCAGTTGGAACCTTTCAGCCATGCATCCACCTTGTGAGGTGCATGAAGGTAAGACAGATTGCCAGGGCCACAAACGCAGATTGACAGCTATCTGGAGAGGTGAACTAGTGTATTTCATATCTAAGGAAATGTTCATGTGTGATACACCTGCTGGTTTGAATCTCCAATATTTCATATTAGAAACACTGAGCATTTTTCCAAGTAAACATAGGCTCTCTCAAATGTACTGTAGCTTTCTATATTTTCTCATTCAAGTGTAAGAAGCTTAATTATTATTTGGATTAAAAGTTCAGTTTAGAATTTCTGAGCCAAAGCCTGCACTTTACAGGCACTTCATTAGGAAAATAGTGAAATTATAGCAAAGTGATGATCAAAGGATTAATTTATTATTTTACCCGGGACAAAGGTCATGTACTGTATTAGTCCCCAGAGAAGACAGGGGAAGGTTTGCTCAGTCTTCCTTCCAACGTTACAGTGCTAAATGCAATTTTGATTTCATAGAACTTTGAGCAGTTAATTTACTGTATCCTTGGCTCCCATCTGTGTTGGCTGTAGACTCTTGAAAATGCCTAATGAAGAATTAATAGAAAAAATCACATAAAACCTTGATGCTAATATCCTTTCTCACTCGAGTTTTATTATGAATGTCACATTTATTGTGGGGGGGGGGAGGGGAACTTATGTTCTTAGAGAATATGTAATAGAAACATGAAAACGAATTTGCTAAGCAGTATATGCCTGTGAACTATTAAAATATTATGATTTAGATAATCACATTACATGAAACTCAAAGACTAAAATATTATCACATTTAATCAATAATATTTTGGAAGTATCACTTAATATCACTTACAGTATACATTCATAATTACTAGAACATATAAGACATGTCATCTAAAACTGAGGAAATAAAAATTACAGTTGCAAACGTACAATTGTTACAGAAAATGGAAAGGACATTGTGCAAATATTGTGCCCCTGAAGATTATATTAGGCTTTGGCTTACATAAATATACATCATGTTTCTAATCAGGTTTCCTAATATGTTCCAGCAGCAGAATAAATACAATTACTTTAATGCGTACGTTGTACTATCTACATTAAGTGCCATGCAGATAAAACTGCATGTCATTAGAAATGTACCGCTTGTGTTTTATCTAGTTCCATTTTGGAGTCTACACGTATACTAATATCACAGTCCAACTCTTATTTACTTAGAAATAAGTCTCATTATGTTTGGTGGGGCTAATTCCTTGATCAGTGTGCCTAAAATTGCACATCACAGTCTTAAGCATACTTACAAAATATTAAGTTCTGAGAAGCATCAATCTGAAGGTCCAAAATATACAAAATATACAATATGTAATATGTATATACAAAATATACTCCCAATGCTTTGATAAAGTTTTAGCTTCCCTACAGCCCATGTACTTTGGTCATCTCATCAGTTTCTATATGCAAACATTCTCTATAGTTGTTTATAATGGAGATGGATATATGAAAAAGGTAAGAGATTTTTCTCACCTTGGAGGCAGGATTTCATCCCTGTTTCAGGGATGTTACAGGTAAAAGGTAAAGGTTCCCCTCGCACATTTGTGCAGTCATGTCCAACTCTAGGGGCCGGTGCTCATCTCCGTTTGTTAGCCGAAGAGCCAGCGTTGTCCGAAGACGCTTCCACAGTCATGTGGCCGCATGATGCGCGCGGAACGCTGTTACCTACCCACCGAAGTGGTACCTGTTTATCTACTTGCATTTGCATGCTTTCGAATTGCTAGGTTGGCAAGAGCTGGGGCAAGTGCAGGAGCTCACTCCGTCATGCAGGGCTAGGGATTCGAACCTCCGAACTTGCGATCTTCCGATCGACAAGCCTGGCGTCTTACCCGCTGAGCCACCACGCCACATTTATCAACACATATAACATATATATAACATATATGTATGTATGTGTGTGTGTGTGTGTGTGTGTGTGTGTATGTATATATATATAACATATGTATATGTATATGTATATATATATAACATATGTAACATATGTCACATATATATAACATATATATAACATATATATAACATATATGATAACATATGTTATCAACACATATCAATACATAGTTGTTGATAATGGAGATGGATATATGAAAAAGGTAAGAGATTTTTCTCACCTTGGAGGCAGGATTTCATCCCTGTTTCAGGGATGTTACAGGAGCATCATATAAAGCAAAGATTGACTTAGAGCTGCATGTGGCTCCCAAAAGGGTTGACTATGAGCCAAAAACCCAAAGTTGCCACCCAACTGTAAGGGTTAATGTAACAAAAGTGGGAATTATTTTGAACAGGTGGGGGACAATGAGGCAAACTCTTTTGAGTTAAATGTGTAAATGTTAATTACATTCTAATTTAAATTGAATCCATTTTGGTCTTTCTTAGCCTGCCTAGTTTGGGGATGTAGCTCCTGCCATCCTGCTGACAAGTCAAGTATTGCTTCAGGCAGAGCAGGATTATCTAGATGCATTGGAGTTAACGATAAGGAAGGAGGAAGTCAAAGTTGGAAGGGAAAACAGTTTATTTTTTATTTGCCACCCACTTTTTTTCTACTCTGTCCCATCCTTTATTTCTTCCCCATTTTCCTCTGTTTTTTCCCTTCTTTCTCTATTTTTCTCCCTTTATTATCCCCTTTCTTTTTCCTCCCAGTCTTTCCCTCTGTTTCCACCATTTCTTCCCTTTCTCTTTGTCCTATCCTCCTCCTTTCCCCCTCCATGTCTTTTGTTGGTTGCCCAGAGTCACACCACCTGAATTGGGTGGCCTTACAAAACTTGAAATAAATAAAAAATAAACAATAATATCAAAATCTCCCCATGCAGAGGAATGAATGGGGCTATTAGCTGCAAAACTGAATTGCAGAGACAATTAGAAGCAATCTTGGGTGGCACATAGATGCCGAAAAGGTGGGCGGCGGCGGGCGGGGGGGGGAGGAGGGAAGTTATATTCAACCTCTTCTGCTATGCTTCAAAAAATCATCCTTGTGAGACAATGAGAGATAAGGAAAAATCACTTCCTGTTTGCTTATCCTGTTGAAGAGAGGTACATCTGAGCATTCTGAGGTACTGTATATGGAACTTGAGAGTATAACTGCACAGAGTCAGCATTTCTGGTTGTCCTTTCACTTCCACAGCAGCATCTTTATTTATTTATTTATTTATTTATTTATTTATTTATTTATTTATTCAATTTATTCCCCGCCCATCTCCCATACAAGGGACTCTGGGCGGGTCACAACAATCAAAGTTAAAAACAATACAATAATTTTAAAAAATACAATATAAATAAATAAAATACAAGATGGGGGACGTAGGGAACGTAGCATAGTGTTGCTACGGGGCTAGCCAACCCCAAGAGGCACTCCCGCCTCCGTTGTCCCAGGCCAGGTGGCAGAGCCAGGTCTTAAGGGCCTTCCGAAAGGTCAGGAGGGAGGGGTCCAGTCTCACCTCCGGGGGCAAGATATTCCATAGGGCGGGCGCTACATTTTCCTTGCTGAGCTTTCCTCCATACCTTTCATGGAGATGACCTTTCCACCATGTTTATTTTAAAGCTTTGTTTACTTATTCTCCCTAGAACAATAAAGCACTATTTATGTTTATCTGTACAGCCACCCAAGTGAAATCAATAGCATTTAGAAATGAATTAAAAGACATAATCTGTAACAATGAACACGATTTGAATTTGCCAAAGACCACTCATAACTATTAGAATTACAATTTGCATTTAAAGAGTTAGCAAATTTCCCTTTAAGTTATGAACATATAAAGCTTGCAATGGTTACACCTCAAATGGTGAACACACGGAGAACACAGGCACATTGCTTTCACTTCAAATCTGCAAATACATTATGTGCCAAGAAATTTAATATAATTAAAATAATCTTAAAAAGTGCCAAATTATATATTATGCATGCACTATTCTGTGCTCTAGTGGAAAAGATATTTTTGTCAAGGTGCAAGTATCAGGAATATTGCAAATATGCCAGAATATACAGTATAACCATGATGTTTCATTAATGGTGTAAAGAAGAAATATTGCGCCTGGTCCATTAATAGTGTTGAAACAATCTAAGCACATAATTAACATTTGTATTCCATTAAAAACTTTCAGAGTGGATTAATTGTTTTCCAACCCACACAAGCCCCCCCCCCTTTAGACTACAGGCATAGTGATAGCAAAACACTACTCATCCAGAACAAATGCCAGGTTCTTACAAATGACAAAGTTGTAATTTGGATAGCTCAATTTTGGTACAATATCATGTATGAACCCATTCCAAAAAACCCTTATGTTTTACAACCAACAGCCCATAGTTTATATATTGCATCAGACAAGAAGAAGCAACTATTAGAATTGATTAGAGACTACCTAATCCACTCTATGTGCCTAAAACTGAGCTCTAGGCACATTGTGATTGATCTGGGTTACTTGGTAGTAATATCCAATTTGTTGTCCAGATATGGGAGATGATTAGATTTAGATTTAGATTTAGATTTAGATGATTTAGATTTAGATGATTTAGATTTAGATTTAAACCGGGCTTTCTCCTCCCTTTAATTAGTATGAGAAAACACAGGAGTTTAAGTAGCGTTACAGCAAACAGTTTTACCACTCTGAATTGGTCATTTATTAAATTAGCTTGCACTCCACATTCTAACATTTTTTTAAAAGGTAAAGGTTCCCCCCGCACATTTGTGCAGTCGTGTCTGACTCTAGGGGCCGGTGCTCATCTCTGTTTGTTAGCCAGAGACGCTTCCACAGTCATGTGGCCGGCATGACGTGTGCGGAACGTCCTACACACCGAAGTGGTACCTATTTATCTACTTGCATTTGCATGCTTTCGAATTGCTAGATTGGCAAGAGCTGGGGCTAGTGCGGGAGCTCACTCTGTCACACGGGGCTATGGATTTGAACCTCCGAACTTGCGATCTTCGGATCAAGAAGCCTGGCGTCTTACCCGCTGAGCCACCACGCCCCTATTAACATTCTTTTTACTTGTTTTCAAAGCTAGGGAATCTGAATAAAGAGAAAACCCAATAGAAGAATGCAGACAGGCTGGGTCCCAGTAACAGGGATTCCTTTTGATGCAAATGTAATGAAGGGCCATTGTATTCCTTCCAATTCACCCTGCTCTGCCTTAGGATCGAGGTTCATTTGCATCCCACAAATTCTACTGCAAGGCTCAATTTGGGTTAGTGTTATGAGTGAACCAGGGACAGCACCAAGATAAAACGCAGAACATGAAATAGGGGAATCATGCATTCATTTCTTTTTCCTGGTTCCCTACCAGCTGTCATCAACTCTACACAAAAAAGCTCTATCTTGGATCTGGAGAGTTAGTTGGTGGGGGACCCCTTTAATTATATAGAAAAAGCCTCCAAAGTAGTTGATGGGGTTCTTAATGGGGGTCATGGAATACATACATCCACAATCCTTAGAAAAATACATTTTTTTCACATCATTTTAACGCCTCCTGTATCGACAGGAACTGTACGCTATCAGATTCTTTGTTTCCTTTCTGAAAAGTTTGTTTTGTTTTGTTATGTTTTTTTTTGCACCCTCCCTTGGAGAAAATAAATTAGAGAAAGACTAAAGCAGTATTTTTCAATCTTAAACACTTTAGAGGCCCAATGGGAAAACTTTATTTTCAAGATGCAGAGTAGTCCAGTTCTGGGGCTGAGGGCTTAATTAAGCATAAAGACAAGCTCCCAGGAAATGTAAGAGTTAGGAATGTTCTGCAAACTCAAGAGAACACTTTGCTTCTTCTTTTTCAAGATTTTAAAAATTTGATCATTGGAACTGACAGGTAATTTTGTTTCTTCAACTGTGTAACCACAGATAAATAAATTTCAATGATGCATAAAAAAGAGCTAGTCAGCAACAGGGAAAGAGGAAGGAAAATTATTATTCCTATCCTATCACCCATTTTGTTTCAAAAGAACTGTGGCACAAGTAAGTATGCTTACAGTGAGAGTCCTAAAATATCAAATCTGTATAAGCATAGTAGCTTTTGCTACTGCTACTACTATTACCACACCTTCTAATTTTAGTACTGCTGCTAATGTATACTGTGGTCATAGTAACATCTGTGGCCAACTGCTAAAAAATTACAACTCTTTTCCTGTAATTTGTTGCTTTTACAATTAATTATACATTATAAAACATGACCGATTTTTGGCAGCACATTTTCCCTCCTCAAAAATAATGGAAACAGGAGTAGACATCCCCAGGAAGCATCCCCCCTTCCCTTCGGCACCCAAAATGAAATGAAATCTCAGTGCTGAAATTCAGCTGTTTTGTTACTGAATTTCAAGTTGTGGAATATGGGCATTTGGGGGAGGTGGGGTTGCACATTTTTAAATAGAAATGGGAGCAAACTGCCTCCTAGAGGTTTCCTGAGCCCATTGTCATCCTTAAAAAACTAATTTAAAAAAAATCAACCCAAAATGCACCCCCCTTTTGTGACATCATTATCTTTCCTGTGATGCCATCTGTGCCCTCTAGCTGAGCGGAGGAATGAATGTCATCACCAGCTAGGGGAAAAATGCCAAGCCCTGCTTCAGATGAAGCACCTGCAGAACCAAAAAAGTTGGCAATGAGTTATAAACTTTAATGTTACAGGGAGGGGGAGGGGGTTACTAAATTCATGGGAAGTAGTAATATTAACTGTATGTAAATAATTTAACTGATTTAGCTGAATTTAAATATGATTGAATTATATTTTATTTTTGACCTGGTCCTGCCTACTTTTGGTTTCTGGTAATGCTTAAAGGGCAAGCTGGTCCAGGGAAGATGGTGCACCCTTGAGGTAAATTCCTAGTTCTATCCAAGTGTTTGTATTCACATAAGTAGAGCTAAGATGGAGTGGGGGGATATGAGCTGAGCACACAATCCCTATCTTCACCATCCCTGGATGAACAGCTTCACGTAGAAATGTCTTCATGTTTATCATGAAGATCATGAAAGGGGACTGAAAGCACATATATTCCCCATGTTCTAGGATTGGGCATGCTGAAGAAAGGGCAACGGTTATTATGCCAAATATGGCCACCGCGGTGCCACACTGATGTTGAATGTCAATATTGAGGGGAAAAAGCTCCCAAAACTGATGGGGTTTCTGTTTCCCTCTGTTCCCTGTGTCCAGCTCACTACTTTACTTTTAAATAATTATATCGTGTTCTGATAGTGCTGTTGGTTAGGTGGATGGCATTTTTCAAACTAAACTGCAATCTAATTTTGCCTGCTTTTTGTCTGTTTTTGATTCAAGGTACCAGAATCTCTTCTGCTTTAAACGACTGAACAACAACAACAACCAGAATCTCACAAAAGCCAAGTCAGCCCCTTTTTCAATTTGATGGTTGCAGATTGAGACTGCTGCCACTTGCTTACTCTGGCAGCTTAATTATTGGCATTATAAATCTCCTATAACTTTTATCCAAACATTTAGGCTCATGTGATAGGCTATTTCATGCAAAGAAGAGTTAATTGAAGGTGCACGGAAAAGCGGGGACCTTGCGAATCTGGGCTTAGAGTTTGCAATCTCTGTACGTGGTTTCATATGGGTGCCATCATCTTCATCTGGCTTGGACTCATGAAGAGGTGGTGAGTGACAAGTTTCAGGTCAAACGGCTATATCTTTTAAAGCACTGTATTCTTTAGCAAGATGTGGAGGTTTAAGAACAGTACTACGATTTTAAAGTAGTTCTTAAAAAAAGTTACATTCTTGCTGGGATCTGTCCATGGTCCTGAAAAGGACACCTCTAATCAAACATGTGTTAGGAATCCTTATTATCCCTGTTCAGATGCAGCATGTTTTCTCACTCCAGCCCCATCTGATATAAATTGGGAAAATCTGCTAAATGCAGTTAGGTAATTCTGGTGAGTGGAAGTCCTAAGCATGCAAAATTTGACAAGCTTTCACCCTCAAATCTTTCCAAGTAGGCAGGCAACATGGAAACATGGCTGACATAAATTGTGAACTGGGAAGATATGTCCCATAAGATCTCTACATAACCAGAGAAGATTCAATGCTTTTTAAATAGATAGCATACCCTGGAGAACTTGAGAGAAGATGGGGCATTTATTTATCTGGAAATATAAATGAATGAAGTCTATCTCCTGGAATCTTTCCTATCTCCTGCAGGAACTCTCACTTGCTACACTGAGACTTCCCAGTTTGTCTGCCACCTGGGCTTGACATGCCAACCTTGACTGACAATATTATTGTGCATTTTTTCCTGGAATTGTAAAGGAATATTAATAAAAAAAACTATTAAAACAAAACGAACTGCACCTGTATGCTTTTCAACACTTCATATGTAGTACCACTACAGAAAATGTCTAATTGCATTAGGCTAAATTAGCAATATGGGGAACTTGCAAAAGGCCCATTTGAAATGCTGTGCATATGGATCATAATGAAAATGACAGGACATATAAATTGCCCAGGGTTTTGTTGAGATCCATATGCTCTATCCATCAGTAGTTATATTAGCTTTAACAAAATTTATTATGCAAGAATTTAGTGCTGGCAGACTGAGTTAGCATAATATTGATTAGCATAAGGCTCATCAGAAAGTATTGCATATCCTTATTCCTTTCATCAGAAGATGACTACTTGTGTTGCCATTGGTTGAAGACAAGGGCAGAAGTCTATCTGAGGAAGAAGGTTGCCCCTGAAACTGAAATAAATCAAGTGCTATCAATCTGCCATGTTCCAAGCTGCTGCAAAATGCCACAGGTACAACCCATGCTTAAGCCACTAATGTACACCTGACGTGATTAACTCATCCACAGACTACACATTTAGGGATATGTATATATTGCTAGTCTGGCTTTTAAAGACCAGCTAGGAAGGTTTACGTATTTTATGCAAGGAGAACACCAATGAAATGGCATTTTAGACAGAGCATCCAATCCACCATCAGAATGCTTCAGAACTGGATACTCAACCACTTTCATTGTCCAGCTTTATCCTCCTAACCATGTTTTGGGGGAAAAAACCATTGGCTTCTTTAGCTTCTTTATCCTCAGCTTGTGTCCATAGGAACATCACATGGTTTGTTACCATCACTATTCACTTTGAAGAATGGTGTAAAAGTCTATTACTTTTATTATGAATTATAATAAAATATTATAATTATAATAAAATTATATTATTATTTTATTATTTTTATTATGAATTAGAAATATTATTATTTATTATTATAAATAAGTCTATTACCACAGCAATGCAAATTATGACAATACCTCACAGAAGAAATCAGGGAGGAGCAGGAACTAGGAACAACCCATCTCCTCTCTTCTTGAAACTGCCGAAACACCTCAACATTTATTCTCAATAAAGGCAGAAGGACAAATAGAATTGAAAAGAGCATGGAGATGATAGTATAAAATTCACTTCCATCTTCCAGTTCACTGTGAATTGACAGACCCTAGGAAACAATTCCATATGGTTCAGTAATATCCTCTTTCCCTCCTCTGGATGTTGCTCTGGCATTTACCAAACATAGAAAAGCAGAAGAAAATGCTACTTTGCGAAAGTCCAGATTGAGTCAGTTTTGATCACATCAAAAAAATAATATTCCTATTTTGCATTGGAGGACCATAGCCTCTTTCTGAAGCATCTCACTTTTATTCTGGATTCAGCTGAATCCTATGCATATCTCTTGTTATCTCTCCACCAGGAGTCATTCTGTAGTATCAATTGCCTTACACTGAGGCAGGCTATAGCTTCATTTAGTCCAGCATTGTTGCAGTTTCAGACAGAAGTTTTGCCCACTCATAACTCAGGATGTGAAGGATTGAACCTGGGGCACTCTGCTTGCACACAGCATGCACTTTTCCACTGAGCTACATCTCCATAACTATAGTTTTGTAATGACTATATACACAGCAACTCTGTGGAACAGTCCAAATGCACATCTGAAAATTCCCCTGGTAAATATTTTGATGCTATAGAACTGCCTATCTCAACTTTTTGACCCTGGAGGAAACCTTGAAATATTTTTCAGGCCTCGGGGAACCCCTGCACGTTCAGGCTCAAATATAGGCCAGAAGTTACAAAATTATTACTGTATATTGGTTATATGTGTAGGCCTATATATATGCATTAACAGTGTTCTTAAACTAAAAATAAAGAATGAAGTTGCCTGAATTTGAAATAATTTTTTAAATAAATTGTGATCTCCCAGGGAACCCCTAGTGACCTCTCATGGAACCGTAGGGTTCCACAGAACCCTGGACGAGTAACCCTGGTATAGAATCATGGAGTTTAAAAGGGCCATTGAGTGTTGATGTGGCATACTTATGTAAATATTATATTGTGTCTGAATTAGAAAATAACATGCAGATTGTTTAATGCTGAAACTGCTCTTTAAATTAATAATTACAAGACATAATTAACTGATCTGGAATGAGGTGAATAGCTTTTATTTGATTACCAAGAAGAAGAACTAAGTGAAACTCTGGATTCTTGGTCATAGGCTAACTCAAATCCAGTGGGGGCATTCACATCACAAAAGGCTTTCTTAGTAATATAAATGCTTTGCAACTACATTAGGTTAGCACATAGTTAGCTAGATTTGGAAGGAACATGCCTAACTAGGTGGATGTAATGAAAGTCAGTATACTGGAACAGAGAAATATAGTCACTTCTATATATGCAAAGTGATTGTCTAAAATGTTAGGTAGATATTGGAAGACTGAAAGACCAAAACCCTCTGAGACAGTTCAGAGAAATAAATTGAACTACTGTATGTTTTTTGAACAAGTGCCAGACAACATTATAGCTTTCTACAATTTCATTTAACATTAATAAAATAAATGGAATACGTTAAGTGAAAAACTACTTGAGATGAGTTTCAAGCCCATTACAGTAGGATGTTTTCCTCAGATTATTATGCTGGATCTTTGCAGAACAACAGACAGTACAGGTATCCTTGCCATAGGCATTGCTATAAAATGAATAGTCATTAACTAAAAATGTGTTATACTTCCAAATGAATGAACAAAAGCAATTCCTGGACTGGCAATCTATATGAATATGATTAACCCAAACAGAAATGGTGGCATTGTGTATCTCTTGGCTACCCAGAATTATTTTGCAAATCATAATCTAATTTATGACTTGATAATAAAGCAGGCAGATTATTTAATTTTAAGAGTCTGCCTTAGCAATGGAAACTGCATGCTCGTCTAAGAAAATGTGGCACAACTTTTTAAATTGTCATACTCATAACAACTTAGGTTATTATGCAGCCCATGTAGTGAGGAATTGCCTCTAAAATCTTCTTAACACTACAGTTTGCTCCAAATGCGTCAGCCAGGTTAGTAATAGAGAACAATTATTCAATCCTTGTCACCTTATTGCTGTTTAACATTTTCCAGAGAGAGAGATTCATTGGTTGCAACAACATACACATACACAAACAACACAAAAAATAATGTGCCATCTTTAAGATCTCAAATCTGCATAAAATATTAAGGCTTATTTTTTCTGACACATTGACTAAGGGAAGTGAGAAAGGACAACTTAATATTTTGTGGGAAATTAAATTCTTTTTAACGGTTAATATACAGGTTAATTGAATTGACCCGACCCCCCCCCCCCAACACACACATATTAACTCTATTATTTAATTTAGTTGGATTGTGGATCTGTTGAATTTTTTGGGGATAATTACCATGAGTAAGCAGAATTTTGGGAAAACATTATGCCTTCTACAAATGAAGTGTTTATAATGTTATTAGGGGAAACTCCATAAATGAATAAGTGAATGAAGATGCTTCACCTCTGCAAATATTGCCTGAACACATCCCTCCCCAACCCAAGATTGCCCGAAATGAAAACTCGGTGCAGGATCCCTGACTTGTAAATCCATCATAGTATATAGGACAGAACAAAGTCTTCACATCTTATGTGAAACAGAAGGGATTTTCTTGGATACTTTCCTTGGATTCAATTTACTTTCTTTGGATTCATCTTTGCATCATGGTAGGATTAGAAAGCTTCAGCTCTGTGATTTTAATGATCATTCTCTGCAGCCCAATCAGAACTATGAAATCACAATGATTTTAGATGGTTGTTATATTATCAAGATCCACATGGATCCAACTTTTATCCATATTGTCACCTTTCTCTCACAAATACAAAATCTCTCACACAAAGCCCATTCTTCATTCATCCCTTCACATTACTCATTCCCTCATATACATACACAGATTGCCATATATACACACAATTAATCCCACATATATATCTACGCACACCATTATCATCATCAAAATGTGCTTTGGCAATAGTTTTGTTTTTGAATTTATATTCTCCAATATATGCCTGAGAGTGAGTTTGGTGTAGTCATCAAGGCACTGGGCTAGAAAATGGCATCTCTCTCTCTTCAGAAGTAAGTCCCATTACCTTCAATGATTCTTTCTTCCAAGTAAATATATTACACATTGCTGGTTTCTCAGCCTTTATTGATTTATGTATTATTTTTATTTATTTGCTGGGGCTTATATGGTGCTCCAATCCAACAGGACTTATCCAATCCAACAGACCTTATCAAGGATCAAAAGCAGAATTTATTCTTTTCTCCCTTCACATCATGCTGAAATATTGGCTAAAAACAGGATTAAAAAAATAAAGTAGAAGTTGAGAGTATAGAGGCTAAGGGTCACTGGATAGGTACATTATACAACAAGGAAAGTAGGCATTTATCAGCACTTCCCCTATAAATGGATAGCTGAAGGCAATCAGTTCTGTTATCAACATTTTTTATGCAAGTCTGGACAAGCAATCCTTCAGACTATAGTTGAAGGCAGTTTCAACCTTTCTCTTATTTTCTATATTAGTTTTTCAAATTAAAGTTTCATAAATAAGATATATTTAAAAGGGACTGGCTAAACACTAATACAGAGGTGAAGCCTTTGCATTAAAAGATTTTGCCTTAAAAATGGTTTAGTTGTAAATATTTTGAAACACATTTTCCCAACAAAACAAATTTCTTCCTTTTCTTCCAGTGGTTCCCAGCTTGGTCCTAATGTAATTCACTCTGTACCTTCCTGTTTCAAGGTCTCTTCTAATAATAATAAGTCAGAGGTTCATTTATACTGAATGTCTTTATTAGCTAACAACTTCCACATCCAGCCTCCTGTTCTAATTACTTGTTGAATAAACGAAACTACTTCCCGGGCCAAAGGCCGTACTTCCCAGCAGAGGGTGTGCTTCCCCAATCTCAGTCCTTCCTCTGTTACCAACTTTGTCCTCCTGACTCTACCACTTAGTTCCACCTATTGATACACTTCCCTTGACCTTGCAGCTTATTTTGGCTAGAAAACTTTCCACCCCAACTGCACGAAGACAGCTGTGTTAGTCTGTGGTGGCAAAAAAATCAGGAGTCCAGTAGCACCTTTCCCAACTAACAAATTTTATCAAAAGGCGTAAGCTTTTGTGAACTGTAAAATCCTTCTTGCTAGTTGTGACATTCGGTGCTTTCTAAATTAACTCAAATAACTCACAATTGAGCAATCAGAAGGTCTGCTGCCTGTGCTAACAGAAATACGAGAGTCTATGGAGAGGAAAAAAGGGGTGTTGGTTGGTGTGAAGCAGGAAAAAAGACAGCAGAAAAGAAAAAGGCTTCAGGGAATGAGGCACAATGTGGGGAGATTTGAAAATGCTGGCAGAGGTACAAAGGAACAGCTGATGTATAATGAGGACTTAAGAGAAAAAGCAATAGGATGGGGGAGAGATACAAAGAGATTAATGGCTTGGAGCCACAAGAGGAAAAACAAAGGGGCAGCAGCAAAGGAAGATAAGAAATGAGGACTTTACAAAGGAGTGCTTGAAGTGGCATCACGAAAAACAAACCACAATCAGTTGAGGCAGCCGGGAGGAGAGCACTTATGGAAGTGAAGGGGCCTTGAAATGAGATGGGGGTTCAAGCTGCAAGGGAGCAAAGATTAAAGGAAGCATCAGCATCATCAGCGGATATCAGGAAATGCTGAAAAGGAAAAGGGGAAAGGCAGAGCGGTGAAGACAGCAGCATCTCTTAGCCTGTTCTGAGGAAGAAAAGATGGTTAAATTGTAATTGTGATTTGGTCCTCGCTGGTGGAGAAATGGACAGCCAGGAAGGCAGTGGCAGTAGCAGGAACATCAGCACACACAGTTCCTTGCCTTTCCCGCAAATGGCAGCCCTTTTCTTCTCCGTGTAAGCAGGCAGCTGCGTCAGTGCATGTCTGTGGGATGGGGCTGCCTAATGAGAGGTGGATTTCTTTCTACCCCAACTGGTGGTACTAATTGTGTCCATCCTTCACATCAGTTGAAATGGAGAGTTTGTGCTGCAATCATCACTATGTTCTTGAGGATTGGTTTTGATTTTACCAAACGGAGTGGCTAGAACCTCCCCACTCCTCTTAATTTTGAAACTCTACATTCACTGGCCAGAAATAACAGGGCAAGATTGTTTCTCTTGTCAAAACAGTATCATTTCCCCATGGGATACGCTGCTGAATTTTTAAAGTGCTGTATCTTGCCCAGATTTTAAGCAATCTATTCCCAAATCAGGACACTTCTGAGAGTAACTCTCTACATCATGTAAATCAAATCTGATGAAACTCAAATGTATAATTTTAACTTTGTGAACAATGGAATGTCCCTCCTAATGCTGGTTTGTTGAATATCTTGCCTTGCTTTTAAAGGTACAGAATTTTCCATACACTTCTATCCGGGGAAATCTCAGTTCATTGGTTTTGAAATGCAGTGGTGAACATCATGCCAAGTCTGGCCTGGAAATAAGTTCCAGCTTTGCAAATGTCCTCCAAAACTTTGCTACTGTGTCCAAAGCCACCTGAGTCTAAGAGCTGTAACCGAACACGCCGCCAGTTGTAGGAGAGCCAGGGATTGAAAAGGGAAAAAATGTTACAATGTGTGCATGACATGTTTATAAAGACTGCATATGCTCCATTCGGGGACATATGTTCTGGAGGGAAGAGGGTTTAGACTGGAACAATCAGCAACATTCTGGGTGGCTGTTCAGGTGCCTCTCCCTTAGGGAAGCATTGGGAGATTTTTCTGGAATTCTCTTCTGCACTCCCCCAGCCTGATCTGGCAGATTTTTTTGAATCTGATCTTTCCTCTGCTGGCTTCTCCTGTTCTGTCCTGTTTTTGGAGAGCCATCCTGCTGACAGAAAGATGGTCAGGCAGGCAGTCTCACATCCCTTTTATATAATTTCCTTCCACTATTTTGTGGGCATGGAAAATGATAAAACATCATTTAAAAACATGAAAGAAACATGGATGAGGATGTGGGTGGGTGTCTCTAGAGCTTTTTAATCATGTTCATTGCTAGCATTTCCAGTTGACTCTAGAAGCTAACGGTGAGAGCTGTATAGAGTTTGGGAGACAAATTTCTGCCCTTGTTTTTCCGATAGGAAGGCTGCGTAAGGTAGCAGTGGAGATATCAAGCAACCACATATTTGCTTAATTGATGGCTGTTCTGAGAAGAACAGGCTGTTGAGTCAGCAGGGGTGACCTACTTCCTGGACAACTGTACTGCAACATCCCATACATCTCCCCTCTCCTAGACCTGAAAGGTCATACAGGTGTTCCTCTCCCATCTCTTGATTGTCAGGCTACAGCAGTTGGCAGCTTTACTGAGCACTGGCCCCTGCTGTTTATAATGAATGGGAGAGGCTAAAGGAAAATTCATGCAGCTAGGTCAGGAATAAGTGAAAAACAGACCAAGTAAGTAGTTGAGTAATTTCAAGTCCTACGAGAAAAAAACAAAACGGGGAAGGAAGCAATTTAGCAATCTTTTGCTATATTTACGACAGAGCTGATTTCTCCCACTATAAAGATTTGCACTAAGGCTTGTTCCTGGCATTACAGTATATGCATATCTCAGAACTGGTTTCATCAGGAATGTTTCCTTTTTCAGTAGGTGAAATGAGCCTGAGCCAATCTAGATTTTCCAGACAATTTATTGAATGGGTAAAGCATAAAAACATGTCTGTTTCCTTAAAAAAATTAAGCAGTTAGAGCAGAGTTTCTCAACCTTGGCAACTTTAAGATGGGTGGACTTCAACTCCCAGAATTCCCCAGCCAGAGTTAAAGGAAGTAATATTTTATTATTTAAATCAATCTCTCTGTCTATCCGTTCAGTTGTGTCCGACTCTCAGTCACTTTGTGGATCAATGCTTTCCATGCCTTTCTATCTCTTACAGCTTCCTTTAGTTCCATCAAAGTCATTCCAGTGTCCCTTCTGATGGTGTCAAGCCAGTCAGTCCTAGGGTGGCCCCTTCTTCTTTTACCACTGATCAGTCCCAGCATAATTGTCTTTTCGAGGGAGTCGGATCGCATAACATGACCAAAGTATGACAGACTCTGTCTAGGACTTCCTTGTTGGTAATCTTTGCTGTCCATGAGATGCGTAGTAGTCATCTCCAGCACCACAATTCAAATACATCTATCTTTCTCCTATCTGCCTTCCTCAAAGTCCAAGTTTCACAACCATACGTAGCTATTGGAAATATGATTGTATTAACTAGTCTGCATTTGGTTGGGAGGCTGATATCTTTATTCTTCCAGATGTTATTTATGCTGGTCATTGCTGTTCTTCCAAGCGCTATACATCTTCTAATCTCTGGGCTGCAGTCACCCTTTTGATCAATTTTAGAGCCAAGGAAGTTAAACTCCTTCACTGCTTCAATTACCTCATTGTTGATCTTAACACTGACTTGCACATTCTCTGCCGTTGTCATTATCTTTGTTTTTTTGGTGTTAAGGTGCAATCCAAGTTTTTCACTTTAATTTATTGATTTAAATCTATTGATTTAAATCAATAGATGTATATAAAAGACAGAATAAGCATCTTATTAGGAAGGTTTACACACTGTAGCCCTTTATTTATTTATTTATTTATTTATTTATTTATTTATTACATTTATATTTATTTATTACATTATACTTATACATTGAAAGAACAGGTGGAGGTTCTAAGAGAAGGTGATAAGTTACTAAAATGGTTTATGCTTGTTGGGATGAAGGGGGAAGTCATTTCTTTATATATTTCTTTTCTTTTTCTTTACTATATACTTATTTTTTCTCTTTTCTCTTTTTCTTTTTCTTTTTCTTTTTCTTTTTCTTTTTCTTTTATTCTTTTATGCACTTTCTATTTTTTCTTTTTATTCTTTTCTATTTTTTTTAGTTTGTATTAGTTTTTATCTTTTTAATTGTAACTTTTAATAAAATTACTATACAAAAAAATGAAAGAACAAGTGGAGGGTTGTGGGTTCATGATGGCACCTGGTCTCATCTTTCTACTCTTTCTGAATTCTCCATCATAATCCCCACTTTCATGAATTCTGTCTTGCAAAGAGGTTATCTACACAAACACAAGGCAGCTTTGTATAGGTTGGTGGGTTATGGTTAGCATACATGCCAATAACAACAGAAAGGGAGAGTGGATACAAATGGCACAACCATGCCTTCCACGCATGAGGGAGATCATAGCAAATCTCCCCCATTATCCAAGGCAGAGTGTTTCCATGGTCTCCACCTCTTCCTGCTATGCTTGGTGAACATAGAGCAGAAATGCAATGGAAAAGCAGAAGCTTCTCATCTCCATTAGGGGAAGAGGTCTACAGTGTAATACCAAAAAACATTACATTTCTTTGCTGAGTCCTGGTCCATTATCACCTACTAATGCAGGGTTCACTGTATTTCCTCAAGAAATTCCCACCTCTTGATGAGCTGGTCTTATTGCTAGACTCCTCTGAAACTCCCAGTACACCTGCCATGCAATTGTATTGCCACTTAATAAAAAGAAGGAATACACTGCATGTTATAACTGTATTCATTTCCAAAGTGAAAATTAATTAGTAGCAGTTTACCTGATCCTTTGCAGTAGACTCGGCTGTATGCCCTGCAGAGAATGTTCAGTTCATGTGAATTGAACACACAGCAATGTTTTGTTGTGCAGCTACAAAGAGTTCCTTGTGAAGTAGTGAACCAACACATACTGAATCAGTTTGTTGAAGTTACTGCAGCCACTTAGTGAATAAAATTACAAGTAACGTTGAATTGTACAAAATAAGATAACGTTGAATTCTTTAAGAAGAAAACCCTTATTTTTTTTATCATCATATTTATATCCCGCCCATCTCTCCCTTATTAGGAGACTTGGGAAACTGGGCAAAGTAACTGGTTCAGTGTGGTGCACAGGGAAGTCAAAAGGATTCAGAAGCAGTGCACTGGGCTGTACTGGAGCATCTGCTGCAACTTTTGGGTATCTTAGTCAGGGAGATGTTCTTAGATAGGAAGGTGATCCTGATCACATTCTGGACAGATTTGGAAAACAATGTGCAGTTGTGTATAGCATACCGTCATATTACTTGAAACAGCCAGGATGGGGATAGCTTTTCTAACCCCTCATTTTAAGTCAGAGCTGGACAACCTGTAGCCCCAGAATCCCATGGGGCTCCTGAACACCTTTATGTCAGCCCCAGGAATTTGGCCTGTTATGATGCTGAATTCTGATTCTGCAAATTTCTTCCCCCTCCATTAATTGGGGTGCCATTTTTTTTCTACTTTGAGGTGGTGAAAATTATAGTGAGCCCTGAAAGATAGGTTTTTATCCCCACACAAAATAGAATAAAACAAACAGACCCCGCAGCCTTTCCATGATAAACAACGCAGCCTGGTCTGTACTGCGTCATAATCAACGACATCAACAACAGAAGCTCCTATCTTTTTTAAAAGAAAGAAAACCGTAAGCGCAGTCAATCCAAATCAAAATTTTGCCCTACATTTGCCTTTTGTCCAAAGCAAGTAACAGTCATAGGTAGGCAGAAGAGCAAGCCACCTTCTTAATTAGCCTTTATTGCTATCTGTCTATCTTCTGAAGACTGTTTTTACCAGATTCATAATAAACAGCAGTATGCACTGATTTCTTGACCTTTTCATGCCTTGATACAATAATTAAGGGTGTTTTTTTCCCTTAAAAACCTCTTATAAACCAGATTTAAAAAACACACTTTAATTATCTTCTTAAAAGGAAAAATGTTTACTGCTTTCATAGAAACTCTAACTAAGGGCTATACAGAGCAAACCAACTACAACTTACGGCTCTTCAAAGCAAACTACCAGATTGCTTTTACTAGTATCACAGCATGTTCAAATAAACACTAATCATTGCCAGCTTTGGCTAAGGTTTATTGTGGACTCACAAATAATGCTAAGCTATAAACTAGCCTTCACCAGCCTGGGAATATCCAGGTGCTTGGACTAACTCCTAGAATTCTGTAGCCAGCATGGCCATTGTTAAGATGTCTGGGAATTGAAGTCTGTATATCTGGAGACCACCGAAGTTGGGGAAGGTTGCCATAAACTATTATAAACTGATGTCTGGGAAAACAAATAAGCCATATTATCGTTTAGTATGATATGTGAACCCAGCCATAATGTGTTATTACTATGGCACATGGTGAGCCTTCCTAAACGGTATAATGCTGAACCCTAAAGAAATTTCATTATTGGCAATATTTGAATGTAATGTACAATGTGTTCTTTTGCTGTTAGATTCATCCAAACTTCGTAGAGCATTTTCATATTTCTATTGAACTAAAAATAATATTAGCAAGACTATACAGAGTACATTTGTCAGGGTTTTAATTTTTTCTCATTTATATTTGAAACAAGTCAGAAAGAAATCTACTGCAACTATACTGTATGTATAATTTGTAATAATTTTCTTTTTTCTCTTCAGAGAAATGACATCTATCATGGTAATTAAGTTACCATTGAGATTGATTTATCTGCTATAGAGTTGGTTGAAATATATTCTTTTTGAAGTTCACTGGTTAGAAACAAAGATAGAAAGACATAAGTGGCCTCCTGTAATATGAATATGAAACTCTTTCCTCAGCAGATGGAGAGAGAAAATCACCTATTTATCCATTGTTTTCAGGCAATTTCTCATCAATTACTTGAGTTTTGAATTTTGGCTAACACAGTATTTGCCTCAGCTCCTTCTTATGGTATAATATGACAGAAACACTGACATTTTTAGATAGTTAAGATGCCCTCTATGGTTTTCTTAAATCTGTTTTAACTTACTGGACATTTTACTTAGCTAAATAAATGCAAAAATAAATCAGTAGCTGTAAGCACAATGCCTTTTAAAATATTTTATGGATAACATCAAATATATCAATCTCAGTACAAATAATAATGATTTTTTTTTGACATTTTGCCTCATTTCGCTTTCTCGCTCCCAACGTGTAATAGAAAACTGAATGAATAAAGCAAAAGTTTTGGTCTGAAATTCTTGAGACACTTGAGGGCACAGCTGGTTTGCTTTACTGTTATTTAGAATAGTGGTATTTCTAAAGTTAACTTAAAACCATCTTGTCAATTAATGTTAAGGAAAGATTTGCCCACATTTTCAATGAAACATTAAAACTTAGCAGCTCATTTTTTTTCTGCACCAGCATTTGATCCTGTACCTAATCACCAGTCACTTAGGAGGATTATCACAAGAAACAGAAAGTAACAGAATTTAATGGCACCTGATGGTGATTCAGCAGATTATTGTTTTGTTGCCAGGTACTAACACTTTTTTTTTCCTGGCTGGGTGGAAATCAGTGGTGGGATACAGAAGATTGGTGGTGAATAATGTTGAAGATGATGTATGAATGTTATGGAGGGGTGAGAAAGATTTGGAGGGTCTATGGACGCACCCTGGCATTGTGGGGCTTCATGGCAGCCAAGGAAGATGACGAAGTGCAAAGTCTTCAGAGGAACTTCCTGAGTGACTTAGGAGGAAGGTGTGTGTGGTGGACTGTGAGCCAGACAAGTCAGCATGGGGCAATTGGAGAGCAAGTAGTGGAGTGGCAACAGTGTGAGATGCCTGGCCTTGGTGTTTCAGCATGCACAGGCACCTGGATCCCACAGTGAGTGGCAGCAGTGGGAGTGGACCAGTGACTATGCTGGAGGGACAGCCTGAGTCCTGTGGTTGTCATGAAGCTGGTCACACTGGGGAGCAGTCATCTTGTCTCCTATACAGGTAGTCCTCGCTTAATGACCACAATTGGGACCAGAATTTCAGTCGCTAAGCAATGTGGTCATTAAGTGAATCCGACCTGATTTCACGACCTTTTTTGCTGCGGTTCTTAAGTGAACCATGTGGTCATTAAGTGAATCAAGTGGTTCCCATTGATTTTGCTTGCCAAAAGCTGGCTGGAAAGGTCGGAAATGGTGATCACAGGACCATGGGATGTTGCAAAAGTCGTAAGTGCGAGGACCAGCTGTAATTTTTTTCAGTTGTAAGTCTGAACTGTCGCTAAACGAATGGTCAAACGAGGACTACCTGTATATGGCAGTGGGACTCAGAGGAATAGGAATGAACATGAGAGTGAATGAGGCATGTACGTGAGGATCCTCCCCTCCTGAGTGCGAGTCAGGTAGGAGGAGAAGTGAGTGTGGTGCCCCCTGCTGGCTAGTGAGACAGGCCGGTGAAGGGGGCATGGTAGGTGTAGGAGTGGTGGTTGAGTCCCTGCAGCACTGAGAGTGTGAGCTGGAGTGCTTGCCACCACCCTGTGATTGGTGTTTGTTTGTGGTGTGATTGGATGGAGGGACCCCTAACCAGGGTACCCAGAGGGCTGGGATTGGGTGAAGATAGAAATAGGAGCTCTGGGGGATTTAGGGAGGGTTGCTCTATTCAGGTGGTGACGGGGAGGCAGGAGTAAGAGGGCAGGCCATCTTCAGGGAAGATGCCCCTGGTGTTTGGTACCGGTGGTGTGTTCTGGCCCTCTGTGCTCAGACCCGGGCCCTGGACAGCAAATCCATCGAGGCCCTGGCTTTTGGCTGCTGCTTTTGAATGCCAGGTCGGTCAACAACAAGGCCCCCCTTATACGTGACCTGATCATCGAGGAGGGGGCAGACCTGGCATGTATTACTGAGACCTGGCTGGGCCCTGAAGGGGGGTGCCCCTTTCGGAAATGTGCCCAGCCAGGATTACAGTATGGCACCAGCCGAGACTCCAGGGCAGGGGGGAGGGGTGGCTGTTGTCATCTGGGAATCTCTGGTGGCCTTCAGGGGCACTGCTCCACAACTGGCCAGTTGTGAGACCCTGTTTTTCAAGTTGGGCTCCCGAGAACAGTTGGGAGTGTTGCTACTGTACCAGCCTCCCTGCTGCATAGCAACCTCCCTGCCTGAGCTGCTAGAGGCCGTCTCGTGGCTGGCAGTGGAGTTCCCCAGATTTATGGTTCTGGGGGTCTTTAACCTTCCATCCCTGGGGTGTGCCTCGGAGGCGGCTCGGGAGTTCATGGCCACCATGGCGGCCATGGGCCTGTCCCAGACTACTCGGGACCCAACTCGAGGCAGTGGCCTCACACTGGACTTGGTTTTCTTGTCAGAGCAGTGGCAATGTGATCTGAGGGGAGAGTTAGATCTATCCCCCTTGTCATGGTCAGATCATGCCATGGTGACCTTGAGATTCTCCTACACAGGGAGGCAGGACCCATTCGATTGGTCTGCCCCCAGCAACTGATGAACCCGATGGGGTTTCAGAGGATGCTGGGGGTTATACCCGAGGATCTCCTGCACAGTCCAGCGGAGGCCCTGGCTGCTGCCTGGAATAGCGAGGCGGCCAGGGCCTTGGACAGGATCGTGCCTGTGCGACCTCTTTTGTACGGTCAAACCAAACACTTTCTGTGGTTTACAGAGGAGTTGAGGGTTCTGAAGAGGATTAAGAGATGTCTAGAGCACCGCTGGAAGAAGACAAAGACCGAATCTGACCGAACACAAGCTAGAGCTGCTATTAAGGCCTACCTTGTGGCGATAAGAGTGGTGAAACATCAATATTTCCCCGCCCTTATTGCATCTGCAGAATGCCGCCCAATGGCCCTGTTCAAGATCACTTGATCCCTTCTGGGGAAGATGGGCCCAGTGACCCACCTACAGGGCCGTGCAGAGGAGTTTTCTGGGCATCTGGAGGATAACACCACTCAGATCTGTTCCAAGTTGGATGCCAAGCATGAGGCATGGTCTGTGGAGATACATGGGGAGCGTACTTACCCAGTTATCTGGGAACGTTTTGACCCTGTTGGGACCAAGGAAGTGGACAGGGTTCTCCAGACTATAAATGCCACCACTTGTAAATTAGATCCCTGTCCCTCCTGGCTGGTGAAGGCAGCTTGGGAGGTGAAGTGTGGGTGGGTCCAGGTGATGGTGAATTTATCCTTGGAGGAGGGAGTGTTCCTGGCTGCTTTTAAAGAGGAGCTGGTGCACCCCCTCCTCAAGAAACCATCACTGGACCCCACCGTGCTGGACAATTTTCGTCCAGTCTCCCACCTTCCCTTTTTAGGGAATGTGGTTGAGAAAGTGGTGGCATTGCAGCTCAGAGGATCCTGGATGAAACAGATTATCTGGACCCTTTTCAGTCAGCTTTCAGGCCCAGATATGGGATGGAAACAGCTTTGGTTGCACTTTTGGATGATCTCTGGCGGGAGCGGGATGGGGGCAGTGCATCCATCCTTGCTCTTCTTGAACTCTCAGCGGCTTTCGATACCATCGACCATGGTATTCTTTTGGGTCGGCTCAGGGAGTTGGGGGTGGGCAGCATGGTTTTGCGCTGGTTCATTTCCTTCCTCCAGGGCTGGTCCCAATTGGTGGTGATAGGGGGTAAGAGATCCAGCCTGCGGCCCCTCCTTTGTGGGATGCTGCAGGGTTCAGTACTCTCTCCACTCCTCTTCAACATCTACATGAAACTGCTGGGTGAGATCATCCACCACCACGGGATGAAGTATTATCGATATGCTGATGATACCCAATTATACATCTCCATCTCGGGTGACTTAAGTGAAGCTGTGGCCACCCTCTCTTGGTGCCTGGAGGCTGTGGGGGTCTGGATGGGGAACAATAGGCTTCAACTGAACCCTGGTAAGACAGAGTGGCTGTGGGTTGGGGGCCCCTTGGTATCCAGGAAATTACCACCTTTGGTGCTGGATGGGGTTGCCCAGCCCCAGACAGACCTGGCGCAGAACCTGGGGGTTCTCCTGGACTTATGGCTCCTGCTCAAAGAGCAGGTGGCAGTTGTGGCCAGGGGAGCCTTTTCCTAACTTCGTGTTGTGCGCCAACTACACCCCTTCCTGTATCAGGAGTCCCTTCGGTCAGTCACTCATGCCCTGGTTATCTCCCATATAGACTATTGCAATGCGCTCTACATGGGGCTACCCTTGAAGAGCATCCGGAAGCTACAGCTGGTCCAGAGTGCAGCCATGCAAGCAGTTTTAGGAGCCCCAAAGATGGCTCATATAACACCCCTGCTGTGTGAGCTGCATTGGGTGCCAGTCTGCTTCTAGGTTCAATTCAAGTTGTTGATTATCACCTTTAAAGCCCTACATGGCATGGGACCAGGTTACCTGATGGACCGTCTCATCCCCAGAACATAGACCCGCCGCACTCGGTCATGCAGAGAGGGCATGCTACGGACCCTGTCCATGAGAGACTGTCGATTGGCAGGGTCCAGGAGGAGGGCTTTCTCTGCCATAGCTCCTGCCCTTTGGAATAAGCTACCCCAAGAGATAAGGCAAGCCCCCACTCTCCTGGCCTTCCGGAAGGGACTCAAGATACGGCTGTGCCACCTTGCTTGGGGTGGAAGGGGGGATAGTTCATCATGGGGGTGGCTAGCACCGTGATCTGACCCCAGGAAATTTTAACAAGATTGTGATTCGCCATCTTGGGTTTTAGATTATATATCTTATATTTTACAGCTTTTATTATATTTGTATATTTATATTCTTAATGTATCTTTTTAATTGATATTTAATTTTTATTGTTTTAATTTGTTGTAAACTGCCCAGAGTCATGGGCGGTGGAAAAATACGATAAATAGATAAATAAATAAATAAACAAACACCATTTCTCCATCTACTGCTGGCACAGAGAGCACCCCTGGAGGAAGACAAACAGCAAATCCTAGCAAACACAGATAAGAGCTTTCATTAAGGATTATCTTGTGGAAATAAGAGAAGCACGTGCTCTTATCACATCCATAGGTAGTAGGGAGTCCTTTGTTGAAGATGACCCAGGGCCTCCAAGGAAGAGAGGGGTCAGAAGAACATTCACAGGACTGCTGTGAGGATTACTTGAAGCATCCGAAGGATAAAGTCACTCAGATAAGGCAGCGTCCAGCTGTGCAGGTGTTATGTTGCTGACAGAGGAAGTTATCTGGGAAGAGTTTTAGCCTGTTAGCCCCGAAGAAGTGGACAGGATTTCAGAGCTATCAGTGCAGCCACCTATGTATTATATCTAGGTCCCTCCTCATCGGTCAAAGCTTCCTTGGTGGATGATGTGTGGTTGGGTCCACACGGTGGTCAGTTCAGCTGAGTGAGGTTGGTGGTATCTCCTGCACTTAGTAAGATAGTGGTCTGTCACTCTTTAAGAAGCCATTGCTAGATCCCACAGTATTGGACAATTTTCATCCCACTGTAGCTTTGGAAGGCCCTGGAAGAAGCAGATTATCTAGACCTTTTTCAGTCAGGTTTCAGACTTTGGATATGGCATTGATCATAGTTGCAGATTATCTATGTTGGATCAGAATGGTGGTGCTACATCCATCCTGGCCCTCCTTGATCTCGCAGCAGTCTTTGAAACCATCAATCATAGTATCCTTCTAGATTGGTTGGAAGCAGGGGCACAGTGTTGCAGTGGTTTTCCTCTTTCTTCCAGGGTCAGTTCCCGTCTGTGTTGGTGGGGAGCTGGAGAAGTCTAGTCCTAAGTCCCTGCTTTACAGGTTTTCTCTGGGCTATACTGTTCCTATTTAACATCTGCATGAAGCCGCTGTACAAGAGGGTTAGGTATAATCAGCTATACATCTCGATTCCTGGCCAGCCAAATGATGCCATCAATGTTCTTTCTCAGTGTCTGGAGGCTCTGGAGGCCTGACTGGAAGAACAGACTTAGGCTCAACCCTAACATGACCAAGTGGCTGTGGGGTTTAGGGCATCCCAGATCTGGCAACTTTCCATCATTAGTTCTGGAGGGGATAGCACTCCCCCCCAAATAGAACAAGTGCAGAATTTGAGGGTCTTCTGGGACTCTCATCTCCTGCTTGAAGAATAGTGCAGCTGTGGCCAGGATGGTCTTTGTATATATGCATCTTGTGTGCCACTTGTGCCCATTTCTGGATCAGGTGGTCTTGCTCACAGTCACTCATGCCTCAATCGCCTCCCGTTTGTATTATTGCATCATGCTCTACATGGTCTGCTTGAACACCAATTGGAAGCTGCAAACGGTCCAGATTGCAGTAGAGCAAGTAGTTATGGGTGCACTTCAGTGGGTCCATGTAACTCCACTGCTTTGCAAGCTGTATTAGCTCCCAGTAGACTTCTGGGTGCAGTTCAACATGCTGGTTATCATCTACACAGTCCTTCATAGGATTGGGTTATTTGCAGAACCACCTGGCTCTTGCTGTGGCCTATTCCACAAGATTGAACAGGATGAGCATGCTCTGGCTCCCTTCTATTAAACAATGTCACCTGATGGGACCTAGAAGATGTGCCTTCTCTGTCATGGCACTTGCCATATAGAAAAACACACCCCCTGAGACCCAGATGGCTCTGACCCTGCTGGCCTTTTCCAAGGTGTTGAAGATCTGTATTTTCTCTTTAGCATTGTGGCAGGGCACTAGGTGAGTCTGTTTTTAAGGGATTTGTTTGATATATGAACAGCCACAGCTGTGATGTGTTTTCTAGATTCTTGCTTTGATATTTTTGTGTGTTGTTCTTAATCCTTATGTTAGTTGCCCTGAGTCACATTTGTGATTATGGGTGGCCATATAAATTGAATGAATGAATGAATTAATGAATGAATGAAAATAGATAAATAAATAATAAGCCTTATTTTGCTATTATACAAGCAAGGCAACAACCGTTCAGGTTTCTTTACTGAAAATATTCTTCCATGAGATTGGACATACAGTAGACTATTAAACTAGCATTGACTTACCCTGACAATTCCAGTGACTCAAATCTCCTTCATAATATTAGAGAAAGTAGGTATTTTAGTGAATCACAAAATGAATATGAATCTTGCACTGAGATGTACAGTAGCTGCTAAAGAAAATGGATATAATTTTATGTTATATTAATGGAAATACTATGTTCTTCTCCTTGGAAGTAATAGTTCTGTTCTATGCTGCAGTGCTGCCCTGGAACTGCTGTGTTCAGTTCTGTATGTTAGAAGTGTGCATCAAGAGAAGAGTGAGAGGGGCTGGCAAACAAACAAGTCATATGAGGAATCTCCAAAAGATCTGGCTATGTTTAGTTTGTGTTAGAAAATATTAAGTGGATATGTAATGGCACTCCACAAATATTTGAAAAGTTGCTGTTTAGTAGATGAAGTCACTGCTCTGTAAGGTAGGACTAGAACTACTTAGTAGATATCATAGGGAAGAAGATTGCTGTTAGTTATACAACTGCTTTATGAATATATTCATAAATACTAGTTATGTAATACATATATACTAGTGCATTTCTATACTTCTACTTCAAGTCTTGCTGAGAGAAATTAGCTGGCAACAATCATGTAATATTTTCAGTTGTTAGATTTGCAGGTCAGAGGTAGGGATGAGTTGGGTTTAGATTCTCAGTAAAATCTTCACCCATCTTTTATTAAAGTCCAGAACAGCCAGATAACATTTGGAAGTGACTCAGGGAGATGCCTCCCTAATTCACTGATCTATAAGAAGGAGGAACAGGTATAGCACAATCAGACCTGCAAGATTCTGCTATTATAACCTGTCTCAATAAAAGTAGTTTTAGCCTTCCTGTGGAGTTGATTTCCTGGTCTGGTCTACCTGGTGGGGCTGATAAATTCAAGGCTATAGTCACTGTTTGTGACAAATTTTTGAAATGATTAATACAAATTTGGGAAGAAAAATGACCATGGTTTTTCAAGAATGTTATCCCCCAAACCATAGAAAGAAAAGAATGTTGGTGTATTATTCTTTGAGGAGTAAGTCACAGCAACAAAACCTTATTAGGTAAGCACCTGCAAACTTTTAAAGGTCAGGCAGCACGTGATCCAGGCTGAAGAGTATAAGAGAACCTGCCTGCCTGCCCCGCCCGGCTTACTGCTTCTGCGCCTGCTTCCTTCTACTCCTGCTTGCTTATTACTTCTCCTTTCTGGTATGTAGATTTGTAACACTTCCAAGGAACTGGAAGAGAACTGTAAATAGTGTCTGTTTGAATGAGTAACTAATACAACTGCAACTGATTTACTACAATGACTTTATTGGTCTCTAAAGCAAAACACTTTCTGATACTCTGAGTGTGCAAGAAAACACACACACACCAACAAAGAAAACACTTTCAGATGTATTCAATTTCTGATGTATTCATGAATTGTATTAATATCTATAAATAATGTTGTGAAAATGTTTTGGTGATATCAAGCTTCAAAGACAAATCTCTCTCTCTCTCTTCCCCCCATGTCCAAAATAGAGGACACATGGATGCACACTCACAATCATTTGTATCCAATCAACTCACACATCTCTACTCACAACGTTAACTAAATTAAGCAGATAACAGGTGAAAGCTATCTCCCAGCTTCAAACTATTTTATCTCAAAGAAAATATTGAACTTAAACTTTTAAAATGTATGTAAGAGCAGTGAGGTTGAGTAATGATCAACACTGGAAATCAACAGAATTATGTAGAGGGATTGAAAATGGTTTTATTTGAATTGTGAATGAAATAATCATTCTTCATCAGCTTTGGATTGAATTTTCAGGATAAAATCATTATCGTCGTCATCATCATCATCATCATCTATAAAATTAGTTCACATTTAAATTTCTGAAGTGCTAAGCCCATGAATCCATCTAAAGTTGTAGGACTTTAAATAATTAGTTACATATGATTACTGATATTTATATTTGAGAAAGCATAATAACCTCCCAACATACTTACCCATCTGAGCCCAGCCTGATTAGAGCTGCCCCTCACTCCTTGAAGCTGAGATCATTGAAGCTGCAGAGTGGTAGGAGTATGTGTTTTTTCTGATATGCATCAAGTGATATTCTGAAGGACTGCCAAAGATATGTTTTTATATGTTTGCAGAGGACTTCCAGAAGCTCACTGGACACATATTAAAAAAAACAACCATGTCCATCCCCATGGGTCAGTTTTCATCAGCAATAATCATGCCTTAGATTAACCTCATTGGCTACAGTAATAACACTGTGCAAAGCTTGTGGCCCCAAAAAGAAATAGGCTGCATCTATAATCCCATGTTTGTTCTTAATATATAAAGAACTACATTTTCCTTATTGGTAGAGGAAATATGTATGAGAAAGGGAAAGAGAAAGACCAACATATCCAGTTCTTGCAGATTTCACTTTTATCAGGAGCAGTATTTCTTGAAGTAATATTTTAAGACTATTCATTGGGAGAGAGCAGACTAAGAATATTGTGACCAGATAAGGTCAATCATGAGGACACAAATCTTATTGCCTTCCAACTCCCAACACATTTTCCCATTTGCCAATCAGAAATTGACTTTCAAGATTTGGAATCTGTAAACATCTATAGGGGCGTGGTGGCTCAGCAGGTAAGATGCCAGGCTGGTCGATCGGAAGATCGCAAGTTTGGAGGTTCGAATCCCTAGCCCCACGTGACGGAGTGAGCTCCCGCACTAGCCCCAGCTCTTGTCAACCTAGCAATTCGAAAGCATGCAAATGCAAGTAGATGAATAGGTACCACTTCGGTGGGTAGGTAACAGCGTTCCGTGTGCGTCATGCGGCCACATGACCGTGGAAGCGTCTTCGGACAACGCTGGCTCTTCGGCTAACAAAAGGAGATGAGCACCGGCCCCTAGAGTCGGACACGACTGCACAAATGTGTGGGGGGAACCTTTACCTTTTTACGTATGTATATATACTTCAAGATTTAAATTAAAGTAAGTACGGTAAGATGCCAGGCTTGTCGATCGGAAGATCGCAAGTTCGGAGGTTCAAATCCCTAGCCCTGTGTGTGGAGTGAGCTCCCGCACTCGCCCCAGCTCTTGCCAACCTAGCAATTCGAAAGCATGCAAATGCTAGTAGATGAATAGGTACCACTTCGGTGGGTAGGTAACAGCGTTCCGCGCATGTCATGCGGCCACATGACCATGGAAGTGTCTTTGGACAACGCTGGCTCTTCGGCTAACAAACGGAGATGAGCACCGGCCCCTAGAGTCAGACACAACTGCACAAATGTGCGGGGGGAACCTTTACCTTTAAACATCTATAGATAAATTGGTGGGACATTCTGCTTTAGGTTATGGAGAAAATCTATGTGGTCACTAGGAGTCAAAAACGACTTGATGGCACATAATCAATTAATCAATCAATCTAGTTCGATAAGAATAGGACCAGCTATTTAAGAAATCTGTTGATGCAAATGTCCATAGTTCAAGAACACCTGATAATAGTGACCAACACAGAAATGGCTGCTATTTAGTAATTGTTATTTAAATCATGTGATGTATTTAAACCAAGAATTTTGGATTCTGGATGTAGTAGTATATACATTTACTTATTTATTTTCTATCCCGCCTTTATCATTTTTATAAATAACTCAAGGTGGCGAACATAGCTAATACTCCTTCCTCCTCCTCTTTACCCTCCAACAACAACCCTGTGAGGTGGGTTGGGCTGAGAGAGAGTGACTGGCCCAAGGTCACCCAGCTGGCTTTCATGCCTATATCTGTCAGGACTTATAGCTATTGATAACCTTATCTTCCATACAATTATCTAATCACCTTTAAAACCATCTGATTGGAGGCAGCAATTTTTTTGTTTAACTATTCATTGCATAAAGTTCTTTCCTTCCTTCCTTCCAGTGGATGACCCAGGTTCTAATATAAAGAGATAATTTATAGGCAACTTTCATGCCATGACTGGTATGTATGTTTACTTTTTTGTGTTTATATATGTATTCCCTATGAAATATTCTGACTGTTTTTGTTTCATTGGTTACATTTCTTTAGGACAACAATTTGTCTATGATTTATCAAAATTGATATAGTCATTGAGTTGTCCATTTCAGTGTGTCATTTGATCTTTGTACTTTGCTGCTCAATGGAGGTTTCCATGTATGGCAGAAACAGTCATGAGTTATTTAAATAGAAAAGTCATAACATTAGGTTAATGAACAAAAATGAGCACTAGGTGTCAGTCCCCTTTTGTAATGATGTTTTAGAGAGCAAAGAAAGAGAGATTCAAGTTTCAAGTTTCAAAGAGCTGCTGGCTATAGCCTTGGATACATGTAGCAATTAGAAATCTATTAGGCCTTATCAAGGATATAATATAAATTATGATGTCAGCAAGGCTCCAGTTTCTGTAATTATATATTGTACCCCTAAATCGGCTATTTTTCACTATCTTGAATGATCTTATATTTAATAATAGCAGAAATATAACAAAGAAAAAGTCTTCTACCACAAGTTTGAAAAATACAATGTTATGATGTTGTATTACAAATATGTACATTTTTCAATTTTATGAATGTTAAGCCTGAATTTATTGTTGGTCTTGATCAGTTTCTAAGGAAGATAGAATCTGATTCTTTAAAATTAAATTAACAGTATTTTGACCCCTTTTGCAAGGCCTGTTTTACAAATGAAGGGGTATACAAATTTGGAAGGCCAACAAATATGATTACCAAAGTATGGAAATAGAGTGTTGTATAATAATGAATAGGTATTGACAACATTGTTAGAAATTGATTAGAATTAGGGATCATGGACTTCTATCAAGAATAATGCAGGTTTACAATAAACATTTTATCCTCTGTTGTTATAGGTGAAGAGCAATGGTTCTATCTTTCAGTTCCTGTATTTACATTTCTTGTTTTACAAGAGAGCTATTCCAGTAACATTGATTCCACTTTTATTGACTATTGCTTAATTACAATTAAAATCAGGACAAAAACTCTGTAGGTGAAAAGCATATTGTACACAACTGTGTTCTGTCTCTTGTTACAAATATTAATTGACTTGTTTATTAGCAGCAAAATAACAGTAACCACTCTCCCAATTATCTGACAGTGGATGGCAAACCCTGAAACCAGACCACAATGTTTGGCTCAAGTACTGATTTAGTCAACCAATAAACAGAGAAATTTCCCATATAACCATTACTGTAGAAACCAACCAGTATGCCATTTTGTTTTTGAAATCTATCTTGTCCTCTACTATGTTTTTCCTGAAGTCCTATTTGACAATAACAACACAATCTACAAGATGACAAGCCTTTGACCATTTTTAAAGAGCTCTACTAATGTTACTGCTATGGAATAGACCAGATCAGGAAACCAATTTCACAGGAAGATTAGAACTCTACTTTATTGAGATAGGCTGCAGTGGCAGAATCTTGCAAGTCTGCCTGTGTTTTTCCCTCCTTCCCTCTTATACTCCAGGGTAGTGTTTCTCAACCTTGGCAAGTTTAAGATGTGTGCACTTTAACTCCCAGAATTTCCCAACCACATACATCAAAATATGGGGTTTGAATTCAAAGTCAGGCCCAGTTCTAATTTAACTCTTATCTGAACAGGGATAAAACTCAGCACTTCTTTCAACCTTTGAAAACATTCAGCCACCTCTATGTATGTATAAAACTCTTAGCTTTCCTTTTCTTACACCTCTCAGCCTCATCTGTGGAAGGTAGCTGGATGTTTGTAAACTCTGCACTCCTGCTCTCTCGTGTCCAGGCAATTCCTTTCTGCCAAACAGATTCTCTTGCCCTTGAAGCAACTCTCTTTGGAGCTCTTCCTTGGATAGCGCCACCAGTGGGGCACTGTCAAATATTTCCAGGGCAAGCCCTCAGTTTGCTCAAGCCTAGTGTATAATGGGAACTTTATCTCACAATACATACATATTGCATATAGGTGAGACAGAGATAAAGATGTCATAACAAATTCATATTGATAGACATTCCAAGAGGTTAGCTTCTTTAGTTCGTTTTAAAGCAGGGGTCCCCAACCTTTTTTGCACCAGGGACTGGTTCCATGGAAGACAATTTTTCCACGGACTGGGGGGCAGGGTTTGCAGGCAGGAGCCAATCGTGCAGATGGGGGCGGGGTTTGCAGGCGGGAGCCAATCACGCGGACCGGGGGGGCTGGGGTTTGTAGGTGGGAGCCAATCGCATGGACCGGGGGCTGGGGTTTGCAGGTGGGAGCCAATCGCGCAGACTGGTTTACAAGTGGGGGACAATCGGGCCTCGCACTCCTCAGCTCGCCTCTCCGCCCTTCTTTGCCGCGCGCTGATAGGTGGAGGTGTTTCCCCTTCAGGGTCCCCACCAATCAGCTGCTCCGGCTCAGGCTCTGTCTTTGCGCCTTCCCAGCTTCTTCCTGCTCCTGGCTGCTCTTCCTCTGACTCATGGTGGCAGGGACAGGCTCATTCTGGAGACCACCGCTCACCTCCTGCTGTGCGGCCCACTTCCTAACAGGCCATGGCCCACAGGTTGGGTACCCCTGTTTTAAAGGGCATCTTAAAGGTTGATTTCCTATTAGATAGCCTTTGTTCCACAAAATCTTATATCACAACAATATATTAGTCTTTGTCACAAAATGTTTTTCCATTCTTATGGTTGAAATATTTATTTATTTGATTTGTACAGCGCCCATCTCCCAGTGATTCTGGGTGGTATAGAAAGTAAAAACCCAGAAAAATAAGAATC
Organism: Charina bottae; assembly: GCA_023362775.1. Lineage (NCBI taxonomy): Eukaryota > Metazoa > Chordata > Lepidosauria > Squamata > Charinaidae > Charina > Charina bottae. The sequence continues at coordinate 98,861,464 of JALMGJ010000002.1, read as the reverse complement.
AAACAAGACAAATATAGACAAAGGAACAAAAGATGGCAAAAAATGGGCAACAATGAAAGACATACCCACTTGACTCAGAAGGGGCTGCAGGTACCCCAGCCAAAAGCCTAGGTGAAGAGCCAGGTTTTCAAGGCCCTCTGAAATACCAGCCACCCAGATCACAGGGGAATTTCATTCCAGAGGGCAGGCAGTGCCATAGAGAAGGTGCACTTCCAGGGTCCCAATAGATGGCATTGTTTAATCAAAGGAACCTGGAGTGTAATAACCCTGCTGGATTGAATCAGTCAGGAAGATACTATGGGAGCTAGGCAGTCCCTGAAGTAATCAGGCCCTATGCCATGAAGGACGTTATAGGTAAAGACCAGCAGATTATAAAAGAAATTACATTGGCATTATTTTCTTTTATTAAATGGCATAAAAACTGGATTATTTTTTTTGCCCTACAGTAAAAAGACAGCCAACATCAAAAATATTATATGTGCCTCTTAAAGAGAGACATAGAAGTGGAACTAAAAGAATATATACACAATAGACATACTGTATATTACTGCTTTTCTACTGCTGATTTAAAACATCGTAAATCAGTCCTAGATTCAAAACCAGGAGCGTTTTATTAACAAAAAAGCTCTTAAGGGATACAGGAAACCATGATGATAATGAAATAAAACCAATATTATTAAACATGTAAATATCCCTTCAGTTTAAAAAAAGCAATATCTCATTTAGTTTATCCTTGAGAACTAGTATTAAAATCAGTGTAAATAAGTGCTGCATATACATGTCCTAAGGAGAGAACAACACCTCCACCAACACAGGCAGGACAAGCCAGGGTATATAAACAGAGAGCAAGTCCCACTCCCTTTTCGCACTGAAGATGTTGCCTAGCCTGGCAATGAAACGTCTGCAAGAAAACAACAAGGCTCAGAGAGCACCAAGGACTCCATAAACACACACACACACACACACACACACACACGTGTTAATAATGCGCTCTACATGGGGCTACCCTTGGAGAGTATCCAGAAGCTACAGCTGGTCCAGAATGCAGCCGTGAGGGCAATTCTTGGTGCCCCAAGGTCGACACATGTAACACCTCTGCTGCGCAAGCTGCATTGGGTACCAGTTTGCTTCCGGGTCCAATTCAAGGTGTTGGTTATCACCGTTAAAGCCCTACATGGCATGGGTCCAGGTTACCTGAGGGACTGTCTCATCCCCATGACATCGACCCGTCCCACCCGGTCATGCAGGGAGGGCATGTTACGGACCCTGTCTACAACAGAATGCCATCTGGTGGGACCCAGGAAGTGGGCCTTCTCTGCAGTGGCTCCCGCCCTTTGGAACATGCTTCCCCTGGAGGTGAGGCAAGCCCCATCTCTCCTGACCTTCCAGAAGAACCTGAAGACCTGGCTCTGCCGCCTTGCTTGGGGCGGAAGGGGGAGTAGTTATTCTTGGGGATGGCTGGCGCCTTAGAGTGTTCCTTACATACATACAAATGGAACTCAATCTTTTATTGCCATCTGGATTTTATTTTTTATTTTATATTTATATGTTGTACTTGTATTTACATTTTATGTACTATTTATGTTTTTACTGTTTTTAACTTTTTAGCTTTGTTGTAAACCGCCCAGAGTCCCCCTTCTGGGGGGAGATGGGTGGTGGCAAAATTTGAAAAATAAACAAACAAACAAATAAATAATAACACTGTAGCAGGACTCCAAACAGCTACTAGACATGGACATCTCCTGGTGCCCCTTCTATGTCATAATCAGTTTGACCATCTGGGGGAGGTTCCATTGGAATCCTAGTTCCATAGCTCTTGGAACTTTTCTAGATTCGAGAGATGTAGAAGAACTATAAAACAGATATCAAAGTGTCTTGTGGCTGAGTTTTCTCTCTGTCTGTCTCTTTACTTGTAACAATGGTGTGTTACAGATTTCAGTAAGGCAGAGGAAGCAATGGCATTTTTCAGGGTTTGCACTGATGGAATAAATAAACACCAAAAGTCTTTATCTGGTACCTTTGTAGGCTTCCTGTCACTGTAGAAATAAGAATCCCAATGATACTTCCTTTGTATTGTCGAAGGCTTTCACGGCTGGAGTTCGATGGTTGTTGTGGGTCTTCCAGGCTGTGTGGTCGTGTTCTGGAAGTTGTGGTTCCTAACGTTTCGCCAGCATCTGTGGCCAGCATCTTCAGAGGGCAGGAGCACAGAAAGAGCGCTTCTGTCTGTGCTCCTGCCCTCTGAAGATGCTGTCCACAGATGCTGGCAAAACGTTAGGAACCACAACTTCCAGAACAAGGCCACACAGCCTGGAAGACCCACAACAGCCATCGATACTTCCTTTGTTTCTTAAACTGATTTTGATTCCTTTCTCCAGTCTCACATAAACTGTGATATTTCTAACCCCTTTGAGTACAGTTCCACTGGCTTTTGAGTGCGCATGTGTGCCTGCACTTTTAGGTATCAGTATCACCATCCATTTGTTTTGTGAATGTACTTGCAATTTGGCTAACATAGATTCAGGCTTTAACTATAAGGCAAGCCTAAGCCTACTGTATGCATGTTCTTGTGAGATTTGGAAAGTTAGCTGAACAGAATGTGTTTTGTTTTGCATTTTAATATCAAGCAATCTAATTTACACTTCCCAATTTCCCTCCCTCCCTTATTATGAAAGAATGTAGTTAATTCTCTTAATTCAACTTCATACAGTAATGGCAGTTTAACGAAATAGCAGTGAGTTTTTAATGTTGAGCTTGCCTTATAAGAGCTGTCATTCCTCCAGTAGCTTTGCTTTCTATTTAAAGTCTGAATATTAAAAAGCAAACCAAATGAATTTCTTCTCATCCTTACAACAAAGACTTGGGCAGGGGATATTAGCAGTAATTATGTCCTGTCTTCAACCAAGTCTAACAGGATTTCCATAGAATTTATGGCATCACAAATGTGTGTTCTAAAGTAAGTAGACATACGCCTGCTTACTGAATGCTACATAAAAGGTTTGGTTTGACTAAGCAAAATGTGCAATTCTGCATTTCTACTTCTATTCTTCCTTTTAAGAAAGAGAAAATAAACAGATAATGCATTGCTATTGATAAGAGCCATTTTCATAATGGGATTTCTATGCCAAAGCAGCAAAAGTAACTTTCTCCATCCTTTGTTAATGTACTGTCTCTGGCTTAAGTATGCAGTACATGAAAGTACACATAAAGCCTTTCATCCCTCAAAGGGGTGGGGGAGAGTCAAAATGAAAAATGAGTGCTTGGAACAAATCTTCAGCAGTCAATTTGTTAAGCAACCATGCAAATTTCTTGTGTTTGAAGCAAAGAGGTTTGTATATGGCACAAAAGCCACCCATGGATTAATTATTTGCTATTAACCTGTGTGAATGTGAATACGCTAAATGAATGAAACAGAGTTTTATCTCAGCAGTTGGGCAGACAAGAAGCTTGTTGAGCCTATTTACTACTGCAAATGAACACCGAGTTATAGACTAATCTATCAAGTCACTTGTGCTCTTTCCCATTCACCAATTTAACCTCTTCCAAGCTGAAGCCTGGATGATAAGCCAAAAAAGAATGAAATGTTTATGGGAGAATCACAAAGCAACACACACAATTTTTTTCTGGGGTGAACTGCATGCATTACACATGTATCTCTGAATGGAATACAAATAAAAAACCCAGCCAACATAAATAAATCTGTTCCGTGCTCTACTTCCAGGCTGTAATTCCTCAGCATTTTTCACAAACAATGTACAATATCAAAGATCAATATAATGTCTTGGGGGACAAATTCTCATCTTAGTTTTATAAATTCTTTCAACTTTGTGCTCATTTCAGAGATGTAAGTAGCTGACCTTACAGCATTAGATGTAAAACAAAAGGTTTTACGATGCTGATGTTCCGAAGAAGCTTCATTTTAACTTGACGAAGTTGCATAACCATGTGTGAAAGGAAATATAATACATAAAAACTGAATTAAGTTTGTAAAAACTCCCTTATTACCTAGATGTGTCACTGTAATTTGCAGCCAAATACAAACATGCACAGTGAAAAGGTGAGGTTTTTAAAAGGCAAGCATATGTCTATGAAGGTTCTCAGTCATCCAGTTTTTAAAAGGCAAGCATGTTAAACAGAACTGTTCCCAAATATAATTTTTAATAATCTATACCGTAAATATTTATTAACATCATAAATGTTTCAGATTGGATCTGAAGTATTACTGTAGAGGGCACATTCAGCTGGGTTAGATTTTCAAACCAATTCTGTCAATTATTGCTTTTTTACAAATTTCGCACTGTCCCTTTTGTATGCCAATTGGTTTAACAGATAATAGATAAAGGAATGTGCTAGAGCAGACCTTAAGCTCACTCAGCTGTGGCTTTTGAAATATCTTGCTCCTTTTCTGCCTAGATCTGTGCCTGTTACCTGTATCGCCAGAGGTAGAGCTGACTGGGTGGTTTTATTTTTGCACATTCAGGGTGATAGCATATGTTTGCTCAGAGACTGGAGATGTAATTTGAAAGTGCTGAGTCGTACTCCTGCAGCGACTGAGTCAGAAAGCCTAAATTTCAGGATCAGCTCTCAGTTTAAGAGTGATCTGACCATCGTGCTGTTTTGTCTACCCCTTTTTGTTAGCAGGAAGGCTTTCCCACTGGGAAGCAACAGAATGATACTAGATTGAAAGCACTGTGGAAAATTAAAGTGGTGATTAGTCCCAACCTCCCAGTATTGCTCAGGCTGCTGTCAGTAATGGGCTTAGTCAGAAGAACATGGGATGCCAGATGCTGATATCAGCCTTGAATAGATTGACTCATCAGTCAGTTCACCCAATATAAAGTTTGTTCTGTCCCATTTCTACATCAGCTTGCAATTTCTTTTAGCCTGGATGAAAATTCACCTGAAAAATAATAAATATTTACACAATTTTCTCCTAATACATTCACATAAGGTAAAGGTTCCCCCCGCACATTTGTGCAGTCGTGTCCGACTCTAGGGGCTGGTGCTCTTCTCCGTTTCTTAGTCAAAGAGCTAGTGTTGTCCGAAGATGCTTCAGTGGTCATGTGGCTGGCATGACGCGCCCGGAACGCTGTTACCATCCCACCGAAGTGGTACCTATTCATCTACTTGCATTTGCATGCTTTTGAATTGCTAGGTTGGCAGGAGCTGGGGTGAGTGCGGGAGCTGACTCCATCACACGGGGCTAGGGATTCAAACCTCCGAACTTGCGATCTTCTGATCGACAAGCCTGGCGTCTTACCCGCTGAGCCACCATGCCCCTTTCATATTCACATACTTAAGTTAATATATTCACATACTTAAGGCATTTGTGTGATAACCTCGCTACACACATTTTATCATTCCTCTTCCTGCTCCTTGCTCCTCCTGTGGAAGCCCATGTTTGCACATGGTTTTCTTTAACATAATGTGTTTAGGTAAAAGGTTCACTCATCCTTTAATCTTTATGAGGGTGGTTTCTTGTTCCTGAATGATTGCTATATGCAAGTTTTCAAAACAAAAACAAATCATACAGCCATTTTTCCTAATTGTGTTTTTCACATCATGGCTTCAGTAATCATATGAGAGCTTGTGTGTTTTTGGTCATCTCCTGGTAGCTTCCAAGGTTCTTAGGCATCAGAAATAGGAAAGGGGACATATAACACATCATGAAGGAATCACCATGTGATCCTCAGCTTGGTTGCCTGGAAATTATTTTCCCTCTGCACAAAATTATATAGGATTCCTTCTAAATTATGTTAACTAAGATGGTGAAGAAAAAAGGAGACATTATCTTCATTTTTGTAGAAAGTGTACAAAGGAAAAGTTTGGATGATTTTTTTTTCCAGATAAAGATCTTAGGCTAAAAAAAAATAAAACTTCCACTTCCTTTAACCTGCTCTTTTGATCTCGGCAGTAAAAGCCAAGGCATCTCCAATTTTACAGAAATTACACAAGGCTAAGAATCTAATATTACTATTGTTACATTTTATTTAATATTGATTTTACATTCTACTTTTCTCTTTATTCCAACTTTCAAGGCAGCTTAATTTTTGAAAAAAATATGAAATTATGAAACAAATTTAATGTAAGTAAAATCCATAACTGAAATTAACAATTAAGAGTTTGATGAAAAAGATAACCTTTTACTATCTTCTTAAACACCGAGAGCCTAATAGTCCTCCTTAGGACATGTACTCCACAGCCTGAGAGCAGAAAAACCCCTTCCCACATACACAAGAATCAAACATCTAACAGTGATACCTTTGCAACTGATAGAAACAGATTTATAGTGGGAGGAGAGACAGACTCTAATATAATCCGGCCATAAGCCATTTAAGGCTTTAAAGGTGAACATCAAAACCTTAAATTTGGTAATTGGCAGCCAGTGGAGATCTTTCAGGACACATGTTAGATCAGGGGTCCCCAACCTTTTTGGCACCAGGGACTGGTTTCAAAAGACGATTTTTCCGTGGACTGGGGGGGCAGGGTTTCTGGGATTTCTGTGGAATGGGGATGGGGTTTTCGGGTGGGAGCCAATCACACGGAAGGGGCAGGGTTTTTGGGTGGGAGCCCCGCAGCCCAGTTCCTAACAGGCCGTGGCTCACTAGTGGGCCATGGCCCACAGGTTGAGGACCCCTGCGTTAGATGATCCCTATACTTTGGACAGGTTAGCAGGCTGGCCATTGAATTTTGCAGTAATGGCAATTTCCAGAAACTTTCCAAGGTAAACTCATGAAAAGGGCATTGAAGAAAGACAAATATGGAATGGCAATGAAGTCACTGATCCTACTATAAACAGAGCTTTGTTGAAGACGCATGATGTGCATTGTTTTTGTCCGTAATACATTCGTCAATGTTTTCAAAAAGGGAGAGGGGAATATCAACATCCAAATGGCTCCTGCTGAATTAGACATGGATTTATTTATTTTGTAAGAGAGGATGATGGGTAAATAAATCTATTATTATAAATCATTCCATTGTGGCTTAACCACATATGCGTATTTACTCTTAAAACAGAATTAGTGAGAAAGAAAAGAATAGCAAACTAATACCATAAGAAGTCTTCATACCTGACTAATCCAGCCCTGAGGTTTTAACAGTTACCAACTAGGAGCCTCTGAGAAGCTCCCAAGCAGTGCAGCTGAATGTGGCTGTAGGTGTGCAATTCCAAGTCATAATAATCATGCAGGCCTTCTAAATAGTTGGTTGCACTTTCCTTTTTAAACCAGCCAGTTTATGAAGGCATTCTTGAAAACACAGATTTCTACCAGCATGACTCACTTCCTTCTGAGAAACAATTAATCCATTACCAATGTTTTCCAATATAAGTCATTTGTGGCCTGAAAAAGTCTCATCCAATTAACAAAACATTTTCTCCCTATTCAACCTGAATGCAATTCTAACATGTCAGCTTACACAGATGAGCATGCAAATTACTTCTTACAAGCTTAAATTAAGCATATCAAATAACTTAGAAGCTAAAAAGACACTAGGATCATAAAATCCACATATATGAGGAACAAACAGGTAACCACTATTACTCTCTAGTTCCCCAGGTAGATTCAGCAACTTCAGTAGAAGAAAGGAAAAAGGCATGTAATCCTATCCTTCAGTTTAATGTCCATAGGACATTCTTCCTCAGCCATTTCCTTGCTCTGGTTGTTACTGGTGGCTCATATATCATGGAGAAATCTAAGGACAGAGCAAGTCTCCTTTGGAATCCATGTTGTTCCTAAGAATCGCTATTCTTTACCCAGAAAGAAGGAATCTGTTTCACTGTCTCAGATGTGAAAACAGAAACACAGCACCTGACCTTTTAATACAATGTGGTATGAGAGATATTGATGTAGAGGCAACAATGTTCCATGAACAAACTGGCTTAATCCCAAAGAAAGCAGTAAATTCCATGATCAAGCAAGGGATGTACCTAAGACACAATGATGCCAATTTGTACATACTTTTCCTTTTACTGTAGATAAAGCAAAGGCTTTGGTTTAGGGGTCAAAACAGTATATGCTTTCCTGGACTATCATTATGCCAAACCATGCCCACTTTCCCTTTTCCCTTCCATGTTCATGGGTTCTTCACACAGTCATTGCTTCCTGAGAAATGCACACAGACATACACAGAAGAACATGTAAATGGCAGTAAACACTGTGCAACTTCTCATTAAGAAAGAGTATCAAGATATGTTATTAAATGTTAATTCACCTGCCCCCAAAACTTTCAGACAGAGGGAACCTTCCCTGAGTCAACAGGAAATAATCAACAATATGAGAATTTTATGAGGAAAGAGAATTGTGAGAAAGATCTCATAGTAGAGGGTGTAGATGAGAGGAATTTGGAATTTGTAAGAAAAAAATCTATTCTTGCACAATCAATATCCTGATTCCCAAGAATGAATCTGAGTTTATTAGAAACTATCAGACTGCCTCTAATTCAAATTTTAACAGAAAAAAGAATTTATTTTGAGAAATATAACTTTGAACAAGGGATTGCAAAACTGATGCAAAAATGGCAATTTCTTAAAAAACTATCAATTGCAAAGACAATAAAAGTCAAGATCAAAGACAAAAAGATGTATATCTGCAACAACTACCATCTACATACATACATACATACATACATACATACATACATACATACATACATACATAGTGTTCTGGGTGAGAGGAGAACATCTAGTGTTAGGTAATTTGAAAATTGTAACATATAAATTTGCCAACTGCCATATAAGTAACATTTGCTGAGGGAAAAGTTCAGTTTTAGTCTTTCAAATCTGGAAAATCAAGGAAAGTAAAGGAAAAAGAAAACATTGAGACACACTGACGAGTCAATTTATGTATTAATAATAAGCAAGTAAACCCAGTAGGCACCCTGATCTTGATGGATGGGATGTATCATTTGCTGCCTCTCTACTTCCACTAGAACATCTCCTACAGCAGTCAAATGCAGCCTTTTCAAAATTCAGGCTAACTTTTTTTCTGTCCCTAACAAGATGCTTGTTTAATGCTTGATGGGCTAATCTTTACTTTCCAACAAAAAGTAGTGCTACTGTCTAACTTAATATTCCTATGCTGAACAATGATCACACTCTCTAATTCTAAGAGACAGTGAAAGTGAATCCGGTCCTTGGAATAAAGAAGCTCTTTTACTTCAATCAAAGAGAATCTCTGTAGGTGTCAGACAGGCAGAAGACTAGCAGAGCACATCCATGAACACCAAATAGCAGTCAGCAGACATGATGAAAACTCCTTAATCTCACAACACATGGACTGACTCAGCCATAGTTTTAGCTGGGAAACTGAGCATCCTAGTCCAAGCTAAATCCAAAAATGCTAGGGAATACCGGGAAGCTTGGCACTCAGACAAATCAGCCATCAACAGGCACATAGAGGTAAACAACATTTATATACCTTTCAAAAGAGACAATAAAAAAGCTGAAAAGGAAACAGAACAGAACACCTCCTTACCAGCAATCAACACCCAGATAAACAAAGATTAACACCAGGATTAACACCAGATGAACAATCAAGTAGTATACAATACCCCAATCAAGGAACTACCAACTCAGTCAAACAATCAAGCAGTAAACAACAGCCTAATCAAGGAACTACCAAGGAGAGAACAACATCCCCACAAACAAAGGCAGGGCAAGCTACTGTATATAAACAGAGAGCAAGTCCCACTCCCTTTTCGCACTGAAGATGTTGCCTAGTCGAGCAATGAAACGTCTGCAAGAAAACAACCAAGCTCAGAGAGCACCAAGGACTCCACAGTCTTCTGCAGATGGATACTGCTTTTTTATTTTTTTTTATTTTTTATCCCGCCTTTATTATTTTTACAAATAACTCAAGGTGGGGAACATACCTAATACTCCTTCCTCCTCCTATTTTCCCCACAACAACCACCCTGTGAGGTGAGTTGGGCTGAGAGAGAGTGAGTGGCCCAAAATCACCCAGCCGGCTTTCATGCCTAAGGCGGGACTAGAACTCTCAGTCTCCTGGCTTCCCATTGGCTCCTTCCTAGGGCTGAGAGACAGGGATTGGCCCAAGGTCACCCAGCCGGCTTTCATGCCTAAGGCAGGACTAGAACTCTCAGTCTCTTGTTTTGCTATTGGCTCCTTCCTAGGGCTGAGAGAGAGTGACGGCCCAAGGTCACCCAGCCGGCTTTCATGCCTAAGGCGGGACTAGAACTCACGGTCTCCTGGTTTCTAGCCTGGAGCCTTAACCACTAGACCAAACTGGCTCTGCTTTGAGGAGTGCTTCATGTGTTTGACATTTTAAAAGATAAGCACTGTTGGCTCTAAATTCTAAAAGCAAGTATTAAATGGTCTTGATTCATCCAGGGCTATGAATACATAATAATCAATATTTTTATTGGCAACCCAACAGAAGAAATGTAATTTAAAGAAATTTGAACAAGAAATCACATAGGACAGAAAAAGAACAAAGTCCTTTAAAAAGTGGCTTTCAATACTTCTGTTATTCTAAGTCCTTCTAGAATAGCTGATATAACAATATGCCTCATTTATAAGTGAATCCCAGCACTCTAAGTCAATTACTCTGAATGGAAGGTCATTTTCAGGAATGTTCATGTTATTCTGATTTAACTAGAAATTCAAGGTATGGTTGTTTTTGTTTGTCATTTTATGGCCGTTGGGTCTTAATTTGCTTTCTATAAAGAGCAGGGAATATTTTATTCCTAATTCAGTGTTATTTCAGTCACTTTTGTTGTCTTCAGTTGTAGCCACAGATTCAAAATCATAATTAGATTGAGAATCATGGAACTGAACACTGAATGTGGTCTTTTATTTAGTAAGGGAATCCTAGTTGCATTTCTAATTCTCCAGAATGAAGCTGATGAACAAGAATGCATATTGGATGTGGGAACTAAAAAAAGTTGTAAAGGTTTGGGAAATATCCAAAACAAGGCTAAATCCCTCTGAACATTCTCTAAGCATTTCAGAGATTTGAAAGTAAAGAGAGATTCAGATGGTGGATCTCAATTTTCTCCATAATGAAGACTCATCAGTGTAGATTGAATTGGAGAGAGGCCAGTGTTGTGATGGTGATATTAAGTTTGCGATAGATAGCTGTAGCTTCTAAGCAAGTCATATTTTAACCAGCTGTCCTTTTTTACTTTCACATATCAGTCACAATGCTTTGAGGATGACATTTGATAACTGATAAGCCACCACTATTAACTGGGAGGCACCACACCTGTTGCTGCCTGTTCAGCAGACAACATTCTTACATCAGCTTCTTCCCAGCTCTGGGCTGCAAAAATCTAGATGACCAATAGGTATCAGTAAAGATACACCCCATACTCTAAGTCTTTGGTGCCAGCTAATGGTTGACACCTGACCAATCTATCAGGTTTAGCAGTAGACCCTCTGAAAGAACAGGGCCACAATTTGAGGTTTCTCCTGGATTCATGTCTTCTAGGAGAGACTTTGGCCAGCTTCAGCTGCTGCATCAATTGTGGCTCCTTTCAGAGTGGAAGGCCCTGGCAATTATGACTTATGCCTTCATTACCTTGAGATTGGATTACTACAATGTGCTCTACTTGGAACGGCCTTTGAAGACAACCTGGAAACTTCAGCTGGTGCAGGAGGCAGCAGCCCACATGCTGATAAGTGAGAGCTCTTTCAGCAGTGTTTCACCTACAGTATACGGTGGGTGTTGCATTAGTTGCCAGTATATTTCTCATTTGTTTTGACTTATGAGAACTTTATGGCTTGGATCCATGTCACCTTCGGGATCATCTTTGCCAAATACAGTCAGCCTGCTATGTGGGATTAGACTGGGAACCAGTGCTTTGAGTCCCTTCCCCATGAGATTTTAGAGGGGCATGGGCTCAGAGACAAGGCTTTTCGGTCATAGCTCCATCACTCTGAAATATTCTAACTCCTGAAGTCTAGATGGTTCCTATAGTTTTAGAGTTTGGGAATGTGGCTATTCTATAGGGCTTTGGGGGCCTGGGGAGTCCATTAAATCTTGCCCTGTTTATTTATTTATTTATTTAATATAAATAATGTATAAAGCCATCCCACTTGCAATTTATCAGTGTTTACTGATAAAAAATTAAAAGCAATGAATCAGCATTAAATACAAATACAATGTTATTTTCAGTAAGCTGCCCAGGGTTTGTGGAACTAGGCAGAATATAAATTATGTAAATAAATATCCTAGTTACCATTAGCCTGAGATGCTGCATGTAGCTGGTAGCCTAGTATACACCTTCTACATTACTAAAGAAATAAAAGATGTCAGAAGACAGGAAAGTCATGCATTTGCAGCAGAGCAATGCCCCGGCATTGTAGTCAGCTGAGTCCTTAAACACAGCCAACTCCAAGCCACTGACTGATGAGTACAGCCATCACTGATCAGTCCTCATTCTCAGCGCCAGGGTCCTCTTGAGTGTTCTGTATAGGTTGTCTGTATCGGCCAGCTTTCTGACTTTCCACATGGGGCAGGTAGAGTTCCCTTGGGCTGGGTGGATAATGTCTGAGCCACTCTGATCAGGTCAGGAATGGTGGGGCTCAGCATCACCCTTCCACGGATGTTTTCTCTGTCCAAACTCTGTCTTCCTTATCAGAGGATGGCTTCTCAGCCAGAGACATGGCACCCATCTGTAACCATGGGATGTTGTATGAAGTTTGTTTGTGGTTTTGTTTGATTTTACTTTTGAGAGAGAAAGAAAGGGTGTTAATACTTTTTCAGTGTTTTCAGTGTTTTCTGGTTAATGAAGGATGAAAACCAACCCTTTAAAGGAAAAGCTGATCTATACCAAAAAATAGTTGACAATACTTAGGCTGTTTTTCTATGTAAAATGATCAATCTCTTTTGGAAAATATAGAATATCCTTCCCATTCCTTAAAAACATATATACTTCTACACTATTTTAATTAATGTTTGATTGTTGTGGACATTCACAATGGGCCTTGGCTTGAAGGGAGAGTTTTAAGAGGTTCAGACGCTCTTATTTTACCATTCGGCATATTTTGAAATATGATATTGATAGCCAAGATTTCTTTCTAATAAGGGAAGAATCCGGCATCCCTCAAGGATAATTGTTTTAGCAATAAGATAAAGGGCTTGAAATAGAGCATGTATGCATTGCTTTAACTTCTGTCTCTGAAACTATTTGTTACAGATTCAGCCTTTATTCCACACTCACAGAATTTCCTGCATCACACAGGAACAACTTGGTGACTCTGTTCATATAACATGTAAAATGACCCGTTTATGAGAATGAGAGTCATCAAATTAGATTTAAATTAAAAAATACAACCCCTGTTAGAAATGCCTTACCAGCCAGGATCCTCAACTATCCCTACAGAAATTAGCCTGGGAGTTGAGATACCCATTGGGTAGCTTAAAAATGATGCAACATAAGAGAATAAAAAGGAAATCTGAATAAGCATGCAGTGACTGTAAAACAACAGAGTTGAACTAAAACACATAAGTGAAAATAAACAGAAATAATAATATTGAATAATAACACTGATTGAAATAGTTTAATCATATAAAGCAAGATTCCTTAATAGGGATGCTGTGTATTGCTGATAATCTGTTTTAGATCCAGACTATAAGCAAAACTATCATTACAGGATGAACAATTATTGACATACTAGTTAACAGTTTCATTTCTGATTCTTCACTGCAATATGGAAATTTCAGACCATTAAGCACCATTAAAAAAAATCAAAATTAGCTAACAGCATGTATATATCTCTTTTTGGTTCATCTCATTTTTTTTCATGATATGACAGGATATTTGCTGATATGGGTTTCATCAATCTATTTTTCTTACATAATTTATACTATACTAAGTACATAAGAAGAATATATAAGAAGATAAGAATATATAAGAAGATAAGAAGGCCTTCTTAAATGAACAATGCAAAGAAATTGAGGAAAACAATAGAATGGGGAAGACTAGAGATCTCTTCAAGAAAATCGGAGATATCAAGGGAACGTTTTGTGCAAAGATGGGCATGATAAAGGACAAAAAAGGCAGGGACCTAACAGAAGCAGAAGAGATTAAGAAGAGGTGGCAAGAATACACAGAAGAACTATACAAGAAAGATCTTAATATCCCTGATAAATACGATGGTGTGGTCACTGAGCTTGAGCCGGACATCCTAGAGAGTGAAGTCAAGTGGGCCTTAGGAAGCATTACTAACAACAAAGCTAGCGGAGAAGACAGTATCCCAGCTGAGCTATTTAAAATCCTAAAAGATGATGCTGTTAAAGTGCTGCACTCAATATGCCAACAAATTTGGAAAACTCAACAGTGGCCACAGGATTGGAAAAGGTCAGTTTACGTTCCAATTCCAAAGAAAGGCAATGCCAAAGAATGTTCAAACTACCGTACAATTGCGCTCATTTCACATGCCAGCAAGGTTATGCTCAAATTCCTACAAGCTAGGCTTCAGCAGCATGTGAACCGAGAACTACCAGAAGTGCAAGCTGGGTTTCGAAGAGGCAGAGGAACTAGAGATCAGATTGCCAACATTCGCTGGATCATGGAAAAAGCAAGAGAGTTCCAGAAAAACATCTACTTCTGCTTCATTGACTACGCTAAAGCCTTTGATTGTGTGGATCACAACAAACTGTGGCAAATTCTTAAAGAGATGGGAGTACCAGACCACCTTACCTGTCTCCTGAGAAACCTGTATGTGGGTCAAGAAGCAACAGTTAGAACCGGACATGGAACAACTGACTGGTTCAAAATTGGGAAAGGAGTACGACAAGGCTGTATATTATCACCCTGCTTATTTAACTTATATGCAGAGTACATCATGAGAAATGCCGGGCTGGATGAATCACAAGCCGGAGTTAAGATTGCCAGGAAAAATATCAACAACCTCAGATATGCAGACGATACCACCCTAATGGCAGAAAGTGAAGAGGAACTAAAGAGCCTCTTGATGAGGGTGAAAGAGGAGAGTGCAAAAGCTGGCTTGAAACTCAACATTAAAAAAACCCAGATCATGGCATCTGGTCCCATCACTTCCTGGCAAATAGAAAGGGAAGAAATGGAAGCAGTGACAGATTTTATTTTCTTGGGCTCCAAGATCACCGCAGACAGTGACTGCAGCCATGAAATTAAAAGACGCTTGCTCCTTGGAAGGAAAGCTATGGCAAACCTAGACAGCATATTAAAAAGCAGAGACATCACCATGCCGACAAAGGTCCGTATAGTTAAAGCTATGGTTTTTCCAGTAGCAATGTATGGCTGTGAGAGTTGGACCATAAGGAAGGCTGAGCGCCGAAGAATTGATGCTTTCGAACTGTGGTGCTGGAGAAGACTCTTGAGAGTCCCTTGGACTGCAAGGAGGTGAAATCAGTCAATCCTAAAGGAAATCAACCCTGACTGCTCATTGGAAGGACAGATGCTGAAGCTGAAGCTCAAATACTTTGGCCACCTAATGCGAAGAGAGGACTCACTGGAAAAGACCCTGATGCTGGGAAAGACTGAGGGCAAAAGGAGAAGGGGACGGCAGAGGATGAGATGGTTAGATAGCATCACCGATGTAATGAACATGAATTTGAGTAAACTCCGAGAGACAGTGGAGGACAGGAAGGCCTGGCGTACTATGGTCCATGAGGTCACGAAGAGTCGGACACGACTAAACGACTGAACAACAACAAAAAGTACATTTTTTAAAAAAAATTAATTGCATTGGAATAAACTGTAGGCAGTCTAGATCCTTGTTTTGTAAATAATAAATAAATATTGGGTTCAGAAGCATATTGGCAATCCTGACTGAATATTTGAAATAATTAGTTGTATTTTTGTACTTTTACAAAGACATTATTTTGGGAAGCTTCAAAGCATTTCTGTTGAGGTTAAACCATGCAATTTCTGGCAATACTAAAAGAACCACAAGATCCATTTTATTTCCAACGCTATTTTTCTTTAGAAATACATCACTAAAAGCCTGAACACATGCTGAGTCCCATGTCATTTGTCCTCATTTCTCAATTCTATGTGAGATCAACTAGATATCTCAATATGTTCATTAGAAACTGGTGTACAGAAAAAAGAAAAAAACATTCAATAAATAGCAATTAAAAGCTGGAATTTTTCCATGCATCTGTCTTGGTTAACGGCAGGATGACTTAATGGATTTAAGATAAATTTGTTTCAGACTTGATAAGGAAAAGATGGCAGTATTCTCCCATGGTAAATTTAGGTGGAGGCAGCACCTTGTGTTGCTAAAAAGGGATTTCACTGGCAGTTCAATGTTTTCTTGTTCAGCAGGCCATGCAAAACTCTTTGTATGAAGATAGTTCCTCTATAGACAAATAGACAGATAATAGTTGTAAACTAGAAAAGGGCAAATCTCTCTTTTACCATTCTGTGCCCTGTCTCAATTCAGCCACAAGAAAAGAATCCTAAGCATTACAGTTACAGTGATTTAAGCCCTATTAGGATCATAGCAGAGAGCCAGCTTGGTGTAGTGATTAAGGCACCAGCCTAGAAACCAGGAGACTGTGAGTTCTAGTCCTGCCTTAGGCACGAAGCTAGCTGGGTGACCTTGGGCCAGTCACTCCTCCTTAGCCCTAGGAAGAAGCAGGCAATGGTGAACCACTTCCGAAAAACCTTGCCAAGAAAACTGCAGGGACTTCCAGGCAGTCGCCAGGAGTCAACACTGACTTGAAGGTACCAAAGAAGAAGAAGAATAGCAGCTAGTGCTGGAGGGATAGTAGCAGGCTTTCACTGTGATTTTTTCCTTCTAGTGTTTCCTTCCCATTGACACCAGCATGAAGGAATGAAGTGCACCAGCCTTCCCAACCTGGTGTCATCCAAATTTGTTCGATTGCAACTTTTATAATTCCCAGTCATTATGGCCACTGACATTTGACTGGGAAGGCTGGCAAGGTTAGTTCATACATCTAGAGGGCATCAGCATGGGCAAGTCTTAACCACACTAACCCAAGGTTAGACTCAATTGTCACAATTGGCAAAAATTAAAATTTGCACAGCTCACTAGTCTAAACAGTTCTTATCCCAGAATGACTACTTCTAACATTAAATCATGGACAGCAAGATATAATATTTATAAACAACTTACTGTATAGTTAGAACTGATCCCATGAAGCATTACATACTATGTCATGTCCTGCCACTGCCAATAGGCACAACACAGCTGAAGCACAGAAGAGTCCTTGATGGGATCACTTACAACCACCTGATCAAGTGTTTGCTTTTGACACAAACTGCTGAAATGTTGAAGTATTTTTTTCAGTAACTAAGGCATCTTTTTGATCTGAGCCTTTGTGACAGACTACATTCAGATAGTAGCTTTTCATGGAAAATGACATTGTTACCAGACACTAATGGTGCATAATGGAAATGTGTAAATCCCAGTCAGGCTGATGTTCTTGCTAATTCTTTTCTCATTATGAAAAAAATATCAAACCTAACTCTTACCAACTCATTCTGTTCTCCAAGGCATGGTTCTATCTTGTACGGTTTATTCTGACAGCATACAGCCTGTAGCAAGAATTGAGCAAGCAGTGTAGCCTTGCTTCATTGTTAACAAGACCTCTAATCCTCACATACACTTCAGACATGAACTGGAAGGCTGATAATAGAAATGATTTTATCTTCCTTTTATCATTAGTACAAGAGAAAAATTGGCACCCCAGATGAGTAAGGCAATCGTTCTGGCATTTTCAACATAACCTTACACCCAATGCTGCAATGCATTTTTCATATATGCAGATGAGGCCTATTCCTGCTGCAAATGACATGAAGATACCATAGTGAAAAATACACACGCTTCACCTCAATGGATAATGATTAACACATATATTAAAGAAGCATGTACCTTATTTTCTGGATGTGGCACTTCCACTGGGAAAAGCCATGACTGAAATATGCATACTTCATGATTCAGCTGATGTGAGGCATGTATAAGATGCATATATTATTCATTCATTCATTCATTCATTCATTCATTCATTCATTCATTCATTCATTCATCATACTTATATCCCGCCCATCTCCCTCTCAAGGAGGGACCCTAGGCGGTTCACAATAAAATAGTTTAAAATCAATTAAAAAACCATAAGTAATACCAATAATCATTAAAATACATAGTTACAATCAGATCCAAACAATGGTAGGTCTTATCCCAAGAGCTGGTCAGGCTGGTCAAGGGAGATCTAAGAAACCAGCCAACCCCAAGACTATATATACCAGTTCCCCCAAAAAACATAAAAAGTGTGTAAATGAAAGGAATGCCTCCTTCCATTTAATTATTTTGATTTTCCCAAATGTTTAGATTATTATGAATAGCACCTTTACATGGAAAAAAAAATCACATAATTCAGCTTCCCTTACCCTTTCTTTAAGAAATACCTCAAGATGTATCTGTTTGTACATGCCTTTTTCCATTATTTTTTTTCCTCCACTGCTTTATCTGCTTTCTGGATGGCTTTGTTTGTTGACTTTCTAACCCTGGAGGCAACGTTGTGTTGTCATGATCAATTTTGTATTCACAAGAGTGCCTTCTTTTCTTTTTAGGCACCTAAAAATATTTATTATGCACATGGGATTCTTTCAGTATAGGTGGATCACCAAAATAAATGGGTGAAGATTACGGCCTATCTCTGATGCATTCACACAGCTCTGATTAAGGGTCTCTGCATCAGCACTGCACCACTGGTATGTTCAAATAATAAACTATTTTGCAGCAGCAGCAATCATCCTTAAGTGTCAATACTGAAGTCACTCTTTAAAAAAACTTATTTATATCTTGCCTTTCAAGATAGAAGTGACAGAACAAAGTAAATACCTATAGGATCATATCCATTGATTTATATTCAGCCATGAAGCCAGCTCCTTCCATTCACGCAAGGGTGGTTATGAGAGCAAATACCTATCACTGTGAATGGCATTTTAAAAAGAACTTTTAAAATGGAGTTCTCTTACCAATGTGGACTTCCAGCAAGGAAAAAAAAAGCTGCGTAGGGCACTGACTGTTCTGAGCTTTTCAGGCACAAAACTGAAAGCAGAGTTTCAATATTTGAACATGATTGCCCCTGAAGACCCTGGCAACAGCAGGATAACAATACTTCCACCTCAGTAAGGGTTAACATATTCTGAAAACAATGAAATCTGAGAGGCCCATGGTTTTACTGAACTATTCAAGTACAAGAAAAATAGAGTTATACCTTGAGGCAGCTTATACAGGCCGTAGCTACATCTGCAATGACATCTAGGGACTTCGGCAAAGAAAAGATATGAGTCTTCTTTGAATCATCCTTTAATAAAAGAGACTATATATTGTTCCTCTTCTGCTAATGGAGTGAGGAAATATGTATCACACTATCTCAACCTATGTACCCTCTTTTTAATGGCTTATTTCCTGCTTTATCTTTTCTTTAATACTCACTAGATTGCCCCTTTAATATAACTCCACCTTATAGTTTTTTAAGGGCATATCCTTGAAGGACTTTTCCCCCAAAATCAGAGCATTATAAACAGGAAGGGAAAGTGTGCACAACTGACTACTCTCTGTACTTATGTGTGTCTGTGTATCGAAAAGAAATAATGTCAGCCCTGGGGACATTATGTAGGAAGTAGATCATTATTTGTAAATCAGAATAAGAAGTAAGGACATAGTATCATCATCCTGGAAAAGAAAGAGAACTGCAGGTGTTCCCACAGGCAAAGACCATTATCAATTTGCCACTGCCCAGCTAAACAACCAGCTGCTCAGATGAATGTTCAATTACCCAAGCTCTATGGGCAATTACACTCTACTTGCATCCAGAACAATAGTCACAAATGAGCTTATAAATTTCTAAGGAATTGACCTTATTTTTCCCCCCAGAACGTTAGCCTTATTAAAAGCTGTGGGGTCCAAGAAGTGGAACACAAATGTTCTCTACTTTTTATATCACATCAACACTTTTCTTTCAGCCAGAAAGAAGTGTGTGTGTGTGTGTGTGCGTGTGGCAACAGAATTGACAACAACCAAAACTACGGGAACAATTATATATACTGAGATTTTCAGTCAGCAGCTAAGGACTCAGTTGTATGCAGAATTCAAGTGTTCATGAGAAGGCGAAACATGGACTGTACACATATTTCTTTTGTTATCAGGCAAAGATAACTTTGACAAAACGTGGTCCAAAACTGGAGGAGGGAATGGCAAACCACTCCAGTATCCTTGCCAAGAAAACCCATGGACAGTATCAAAAGGCTAAAAGATATGATGCCGGAAGATGAGCCCCTCAGGTCGGAAGGTGTCCAAAATGCTACTGGGGAAGAGCGGAGGGCAATTCCGAGTAGCTCCAGAAAGAGTGAAACAGCTGGGCCAAAGCCGAAAAGACGCTCAGTTGTGGATGTGTCTGGAAGTGGAAGGAAAGTCCGATGCTGTAAAGAACAATATTGCATAGGAACCTGGAATGTAAGATCTATGAATCAAGGTAAGCTGGATGTGGTCAAACATGAGATGACAAGATTGAACATCGACATCTTGGGAATCAGCGAACTAAAATGGACAGGAATGGGCGAATTAATTCAGGAGACCATTATATATACTACTGTGGGCAAGAATCCCTTAGAAGAAATGGAGTAGCTCTCATAGTCAATAAAAGAGTGGGAAAGGGAGTACTGGGGTACAACCTCAAAAACGACAGAATGCTTTCAGTTCGAATCCAAGCCAAATCATTCAACATCACAGTGATCCAAGTCTATGCCCCAACCACTGATGCCGAAGAAGCTGAAGTTGACTGGTTCTATGAAGACCTACAACACCTTCTAGAACTAACACCAAAAAAAGATGTCCTTTTCATCATAGGGGACTGGAATGCTAAAGTAGGAAGTCAAAAAATAACCGGAATAACAGGCAAGTTCGGCCTCGGAGTACAAAATGAAGCAGGGCAAAGGCTGATAGAGTTTTGTCAAGAGAACACGCTGGTCATAGCAAACACTCTTTTCCAACAACACAAGAGACGACTCTACACATGGACATCACCAGATGGTCAATGCCGAAATCAGATTGATTATATACTTTGCAGCCAAAGATGGAGAAGGTCTATACAATCAGCAAAAACAAGACCTGGAGCTGACTGTGGCTCAGATCATGAGCTTCTTATCGCAAAATTTAGGCTTAAATTGAAGAACGTAGAGAAAACCACTAGACCACTCAGGTATGACCTAAATCATATCCCTTATGAATATACAGTGGAGGTGAGGAATAGATTTAAAGGATTAGACCTGGTAGACAGAGTGCCTGAAGAACTATGGATGGAGGTTCGTAACATTGTACAGGAGGCAGCAACTAAAACCATCCCAAAGAAAAAGAAATGCAAGAAAGCAAAGTGGCTGACTGATGAGGCTTTACAAATAGCTGAGGAAAGAAGGGAAGCAAAAGGCAAGGGAGAAAGGGAAAGATATAAACAACTGAATGCAGAATTCCAGAGAATAGCAAGGAGAGATAAGAAGGCCTTCTTAAATGAACAATGCAAAGAAATCGAGGAAAACAATAGAATGGGGAAGACTAGAGATCTCTTCAAGAAAATCGGAGATATCAAGGGAACGTTTTGTGCAAAGATGGGCATGATAAAGGACAAAAAAGGCAGGGACCTAACAGAAGCAGAAGAGATTAAGAAGAGGTGGCAAGAATACACAGAAGAACTATACAAGAAAGATCTTAATATCCCTGATAAATACGATGGTGTGGTCACTGACCTTGAGCCGGACATCCTAGAGAGTGAAGTCAAGTGGGCCTTAGGAAGCATTACTAACAACAAAGCTAGCGGAGAAGACAGTATCCCAGCTGAGCTATTTAAAATCCTAAAAGATGATGCTGTTAAAGTGCTGCACTCAATATGCCAACAAATTTGGAAAACTCAACAGTGGCCACAGGATTGGAAAAGGTCAGTTTACGTTCCAATTCCAAAGAAAGGCAATGCCAAAGAATGTTCAAACTACCATTCAGTTGCGCTCATTTCACATGCTAGCAAGGTTATGCTCAAAATCCTACAAGCTAGGCTTCAGCAGTATGTGAACCGAGAACTACCAGAAGTGCAAGCTGGGTTTCGAAGAGGTAGAGGAACTAGAGATCAGATTGCCAACATTCGCTAGATCATGGAAAAAGCAAGAGAGTTCCAGAAAAACATCTACTTCTGCTTCATTGACTATGCCTTTGATTGTGTGGATCACAACAAACTGTGGCAAATTCTTAAAGAGATGGGAGTACCAGACCACCTTACCTGTCTCCTGAGAAACCTGTATGTGGGTCAAGAAGCAACAGTTAGAACCAGACATGGAACAACCGACTGGTTCAAAATTGGGAAAGGAGTACGACAAGGCTGTATATTATCACCCTGCTTATTTAACTTATATGCAGAGTACATCATGAGAAATGCCGGGCTGGATGAATCACAAGCCGGAGTTAAGATTGCCGGGAGAAATATCAACAACCTCAGATATGCAGACGATACCACCCTAATGGCAGAAAGTGAAGAGGAACTAAAGAGCCTCTTGATGAGGGTGAAAGAGGAGAGTGCAAAAGCTGGCTTGAAACTCAACATTAAAAAAACCCAGATCATGGCATCTGGTCCCATCACTTCCTGGCAAATAGAAGGGGAAGAAATGGAAGCAGTGACAGATTTTATTTTCTTGGGCTCCAAGATCACCGCAGACGGTGACTGCAGCCATGAAATTAAAAGACGCTTGCTCCTTGGGAGGAAAGCTATGGCAAACCTAGACAGCATATTAAAAAGCAGAGACATCACCTTGCCAACAAAGGTCCGTATAGTTAAAGCTATGGTTTTTCCAGTAGTAATGTATGGCTGTGAGAGTTGGACCATAAGGAAGGCTGAGCGCCGAAGAATTGATGCTTTCGAACTGTGGTGCTGGAGAAGACTCTTGAGAGTCCCTTGGACTGCAAGGAGGTCAAACCAGTCAATCCTAAAGGAAATCAACCCTGACTGCTCATTGGAAGGACAGATGCTGAAGCTGAAGCTCAAATACTTTGGCCACCTAATGCGAAGAGAGGACTCACTGGAAAAGACCCTGATGCTGGGAAAGACTGAAGGCAAAAGGAGAAGGGGAGGGCAGAGGATGAGATGGTTAGATAGCATCACCGATGTAATGAACATGAATTTGAGTAAACTCCGAGAGACAGTGAAGGACAGGAAGGCCTTGCGTGCTATGGTCCATGAGGTCACAAAGAGTCGGACACGACTAAACGACTGAACAACAACAAAAGATAACTTTTAGACACATTGTCCCAGGGAACTAGTTAAAATATCAGCAGCAACAACTTCAACAGTACTGTTTACAAAAATACAGTGTGGTCAATCTGTTTCTGTCTGTCTCTCTGCAATTTGGTCAATGCTGACACTTATCAGTAACACTTGGAGCAGTGGAAATTAACAGGCAACTTTGACATTTGCCATTAAATTTTAAGAATCATTATATGTCCAATTTAATTTTTTTATTGTGCAAGTGCATGAACAACTCTCAATACATGCTCTCATCATGAGTTAATAATGCTTTTTTTTAAAAAAATAAACTCAGTGTTTTGGTTATACTTGCCTTATATGGACTATGTAAACCATATAAATGTGAAGGGAGGAAGGGAGGCTTCTAAGGCTATAACCTTGAGTACACTTATCTAACTCAGGATAAAATCATTGGAGTTTGCTCTTAAGGAAGTACAAACAACTCCAGCAACTTTATTCAGAAGAAAAAGTCTGTGAGAGAATTACTCTTACATATTTATAAATGAATTCATTAAGGCAGAAAAGGTCTACTATGATCTTGGAAACACCATACATTTCTGACTACCTATTTGTTGATGGCGTCTCCAGAGAATTGCAGGGCATCCCATAAAAAAGTGAAATACAGTTGGAAAGATGGGTGGAACATTTACAGTGAGAGATCCAAACTTGAAATAAGGAAGAATTTCTGACTGCGAGAGGCATTAAGCAGTGGAACAGCCCACCTCCTGAAGTTGTGGGTGCTCCATCACTGAAGGTTATCAAGAAAAGCTTGGAAAGCCATTTGTCTGGGATGCTCTGAGGATTCCAGCACTGGGCAGAGGATTGGACTAAAAGATCTCCAAAGTCTCTACATGATTCTATGAATACAAAATAGGATGTTCTGAGGGCAATGCCCAATGGGAGTAATTTCATTGATCTTCCTCCTTTCCACCAAAACTATCACTGTTCTTTAATTTTGACTCTAGATTCACTTTAAGAAAATCAAATACTCTGGTTTTAACTGTAATAACATTTTATTCATTGGATACAACTTTACAGGGGCACCCTACCAACCCTTCCTTCTGGCAAGTTCTGGGGTATTGTATAGATAATTCATCTTTGACAGAAAAGTGTTCGATCTCTGCAAATACTCTATTTGCATATGCCAAGAACTCTGTATCTGTAATGGTAGCTGGCTTCATATTTGTGGGATAGAATGGAAAGAGGCAGTTCAAATGCCTAGAACTGGCCTAGTTAACCTCACACCTTTCTTTCTAGGAGGTATAGAAAATAAAAGCCTGAAGTTCTGTCACCCAGAAGAGAAGTTACTGCCTTCTCTTCTGCTGCTCCCAGGCTCCACTTAGTATAGTTTGGCTAGGAATTCAGAGATTTTCAATAAAGAAAGGAAGAGACCCTACTGGCTTTCAAAAGGCCTTAAATATGTGGTTCTGCTACTGGGCTTGGTGATCTAGATGTGTGGCAGAGCCTATGCAGCAGCTGTGTGGTTTTTGTACCTCGGCTGTTAACTGTACTTATATTTATTTATTTATATTTCTAACTTATATGATTTTTATATTGTGGAGTCCTTGGTGCTCTCTGAGCCTTGTTGTTTTCTTGCAGACGTTTCATTGCCAGACTAGGCAACATCTTAAGTGCAAAAAGGGAGTGGGACTTGCTCTCAGAGGAACAATCAAACAGCACAATATACCCTAATCAAGGAACTATTAACTCAGTCAATCAACCAAGCAGCAAACAACAGCCCAATCAAGGAGAGTACAACACCCCCACCAACACAGGCAGGACAAGCCAGGGTATATAAAGAGAGAGCAAGTCCCACTCCCTTTTCGCACTGAAGATGTTGCCTAGTCTGGCAATGAAACGTCTGCAAGAAAACAACAAGGCTCAGAGAGCACCAAGGACTCCACAGTTCAACCCTGAGCTACAAATATTCTCTTCGATTGATTTTTATATTGTTTCTTGTTTTTCATATAGTTTTTAGTTGTTGCTAAATTCATGATCCAGAGTCATGAATTTTAGATAGGCAGCCATATAGATTGAAATAATAAAATAAAAATAACAAAACAAAACAAAGATTTCTCTGACTGAGTTCACTTCTTCCTTCTTTACTGATGGTGACTATAGTTATTTAATTTTATTATTCTTTAAAACTATGCTAAGCTGCCTTAAGCAGAACTACTGGACCAAAAGTTCAGAATCAAAGTAAGTTGAATAAGTAAATAGTCAGTGGCAATATAGACTATCATAGTATAATATGCACACACTGGTCTAATGAATGCCAGGGAATAGTATACAAGGGCCACATTCAAATCCAATAAGCCTTCTTAATAGAAAGAAGATTGGCAGCTATTGGAGTGCCAACAGCATTCAGTGACTTTGGACCCCAATAGGTGCTTGTGGCCATGCCAGGGACTAGCAATGATGCCAGTAACAAGCCAGCTCAATTACTGAAAATCTTGGAGTCCTTTGATTTTGGTAGGTGATGGCTGATGCTGGGGAGGGCCCTGGCAACTATACATTAAGGGCCCACAATCTTACTGCCAACTCTACCTAACTGATTTATTCCATAAAATAGAATGGAATTCATTATTGTCATACAATGTTCATAGAACATTCATTCTAGGAAACCATATATTTTCAACTAGCCAGACCTTTAGTCAGATAATGATTAAGTACTAGCACTGCTTATACTGTATTAGAATCAGGATTCATATTGACAGAATCCCAGGCCATTTAATTAACAGGGACAATTATATTATTTATTATCCATATGTCTGCTCATGTTTCCCTGTTCCCTCACAGTGCTTGGGAAACATAAATTCTTTCAGCAGCAGTTTGTTGTTCTGCACTATCCTTGTTGAAATATAAAGTATTTTGTGATAGCTTGGATTTTAATGGGCAACTAGAACCTATTAATTTACCAAAAATATGCTCTTGGTGGAAATGAAAACTGTGAGTCATATTATGACATTCTCTTGCTTTCTCTCCTCCAGGTTTCCTCCCCCAACATGGGGGTGGGGAACATTACACAGCCCGCCCTCCCTCCCTCCCTCCCTCCCTCTCTCTCTCTCTCTCTCTCTCTCTCTCTCTCACACACACACACACACACACACACTCACACACACACACACACACACACACACACTATATAGTCACATAAAAATAATATGGGTTAAAAATTGCTACCTTTTTTTCAATTCTCCTGTGGGAACCTATGCTTCAAAATTTGCCAGAGCCACAAGAATTGCTGCCCATTTCAAAAGAATTCATTCTTGATAAAACTTTACTCTTAAAACTTTAATGGCAACTTATTTTACTCCTCCACAACCTCCTGTTTTGCCTAAGTGGGAAAAGTTGATATGGGCTCCACATTTTTTTCTGGTTGAACAACAGTGTCATCAGTATGCTCATGATAGTCAGTTATACATCTCCAGACTTGGTTGACCAAGTGATGCCAAGAAGTTTCTCTCTCAGAGTCAGGAGGTTGTGGGGGTCTAGATAGGGAAGAACAGTTTTCAGCTCAAGCCCAGTAAGACTGTGGGTTTTAGGCCCCCCGATACTGGGGATCTTCCACTATTAGTTCTGGAGGGTTGGTTCTCCCCCAGGCAGAACTAGTGCACAATTTGGAGTGTGGAAGAGCAGGTGGCAGCTGAACAAAATGCAGATGGCATCCATGGCCAGGACAGCCTTTGAACAACTTTATCTTGTATGCCAATTGTGCCCATTCCTGCATTGGGACTCCCTGCTCACAGTCACTTATGCCTTAGTCACCTACTGCTTGGGTTATTGCATTAATGTGTTCTATATGGTCTGTCCTTGAAACCGTAGAGAAGCTGCAACTGATTCAAAGTGTGGCAGTGCAGGTTATTATGGGTGTGCCTTGGCACACCCATGTCAAGGTCCTCCACAGTAAGAGTAATTGTCACTTGACACACTTTGGATTTCTTCCCCTCCTCCCTCCTTCTCACCCCTGTACCCTTGTGGCACTGACTTTGGACCAGAGCAACAGCTAGCAGGGCAGAACTTCCTCCCGTTTCTGGTTTTATAGTGGGGTGGGGCTTCTGGATGTCAGTTTACAAGCTCTGCCCCTTTTGCGTCTGTGGGAAAAGCCCCACCCCTTCCACTCTGGCAGGGCTATCCCCACCCCTTCCACTGTAGCTAGGATTAATAGTCAGGACTGTCCCTGCTGCTGTTTGTTTTGATACACATTGTTTTATTATTAATTTTAATTTGTTATAAGCTACTGAGAGTCCTTGTGAGTTGATAGCTGTATAAGT
This sequence comes from Charina bottae, assembly GCA_023362775.1. NCBI lineage: Eukaryota > Metazoa > Chordata > Lepidosauria > Squamata > Charinaidae > Charina > Charina bottae. The sequence goes on along the minus strand of JALMGJ010000002.1, from coordinate 98,833,929 downwards.
TGCAGAAAAATAAATAAATAAATAAATAAATAATCATATGATGAAGAGAGCCAGCTTGGTGTAGTGGTTAAGGCATCAGGCTAGAAAACAGGAGATTGTGAGTTCTAGTCCCACCTTAAGCACAAAGCCAGCTGGGTGACCTTGGGCCAGTCACTCTCTGTGGAGTCCTTGGTGCTCTCTGAGCCTTGTTGTTTTCTTGCAGACGTTTCATTGCCATGCTAGGCAACATCTTCAGTGCGAAAAGGGAGTGGGACTTGCTCTGTTTATATACCATGGCTTGTCCTGCTTGTGTTGGTGGGGGTCTTGTTCTCTCCTTGGTAGTTCCTTGATTGGGCTGTTGTTTGCTGCTTGGTTGATTGAGTTAATAGTTCCTTGATTAGGGTATATTGTGCTGTTTGATTGTTCCTCTGGTGCTAATCCTGGTGTTAATCTTTACATATCTGGGTGTTGATTGCTGGCAAGGAGGTGTTCTGGTCTTCTGGCTTTTCTATTGTCTCTTATGAATGGTATGTAAATGTTGTTTACCTCTATGTGCCTGTTGATGGCTGCTTTGTCTGACTGCCAAGCTTCCAGGAATTCTCTAGCATTTTTGGATTTGGCTTGATTTAAGATGCTCACAGTTTCCCAGTTGAAAGTATGGTTGAGTCTGTCCATGTGTTGTGAGATTAAGGAGTTTTCATCGTGTCTTCTGATTGCTAGTTGGTGTTCATGGATGCGTTCTGCTAGTCTTCTGCCAGTCTGTCCTACATAGTGGCTGCTACAGTCCTTACACTGCATGTTGTAGATACAGTAACTCCTGTTTTTTCTTCTTGGGCTACTGGGTCTTTTGGGTTACTTACAATGTTCTGAAGGGTTTTGGTTGGTTAATTTATTTATTTGTTCAATTTATATCACTGCCCATCTCCCCCCACAAGGGTTTATGTGCTACGGTGATGCCACGTGGTTGTAATAGTCTATTAGTAGTTTCTGAGATGTTTCTGATGCATGGCAGTGTAATCCTTTTCATAGTTTCTGTTGGTTTTGCTGTGGTGGGTTGAGTGGTCAGGCACTTTTTGATAAAGTTGTGTGGGTATCCATTTTGCTGGAAGATGCTATATAAGTGGTCTGTTTCCTTTTTCTGTTGTTCTGGGTTGATGCAGTGTGTTTGTGCTTGTCTGAATAGTGTTCTTACACAGCTCCTCTTGTGGGAGGTTGGGTTATTGCTTTGGTAGTGGAGCACTTGGTTAGTGTGGGTAGATTTCCGGTAGACTTGTGTTTCTAGAATGCCCTCATTTCCTCTACTGATGAGGATGTCCAAGAAGGGTAGTGTGTTGTTTTCTTCTTCCCTTGTGAATTTTATTCCTCTGAAGATGTTGTTGATGGTTTCATGTGTTTCCTCCAGTTCTTCCTTATTTATTATGATGAAGATGTCATCTACATACCGGATCCATACTTTGGGTTGTATGCATGGGAGTGCTATCCTTTCTAGACGTTGCATTACAATCTCTGCTATGAGTCCTGAGAGTGGTGATCCCATAGGTGTTCCTTTGATTTGTTGGTATATTTGTCTATCAAACTGAAAGTAGGTGGTGAGGCAGAGGTTGATGAGGTCCATGAGTCACTCTCAGCCATAAGAAGGAGGCAAGGGCAAACCACTTCTGAAAAACCTTGCCAAGAAAACTGCAGGGACTGGTCCAGGCAGTCTCCAAGAATCAGACACGATTGAACGGATTAAAAAAATCATATGATGAGCTCAACCAGCAATACTTCATCAGTGGAAAGCAACAACTGCCAGCTAGAAATACAGCTGCCACAGATGGCTCCAAATTAGGCAATCCCATGAATGAATATTCAGCTTGAATAATGCTTTGAATGAGGTCTCTATGTTATGGAATCTGAGTTAAAAAGGGGGGAGGATGTCACACTTGGATTTGCAAGGTTGTTTGATTTGCAAGGTTGCCCTTCTGTTCTGAAGCATCTGAAGTCTGAGCTTGGGTTCCAATAAAATAAGTAAGATATCTTAAAGTCAAGTTTAAAGGTTATGTGACTCAGAGACAAAAGACACACAGTGTCTTTCAGTAGCTAATTAATTATAAGATCTAAGATCTAAGATAATATATCAAGATGAAATACAGAAAGATTAAATCTCCATGATATTGTTTTGCTTTTCCCCCCCCCCTCCCTTATAGTTATTATGCAGTCCAATGCATTTTGCACCTTTTCTCTTATGGTTAAGTTTTATCATCATCATCATCATCATCATCATCATCATCATCATCATCATCTGGATGTTTTTCCTCTGTTCTTTTTAGCAGCTTCTTTTTGTTTTCAATTCTTTAAGTTCCTTTGTGCTGTTTGATTAAAGTACTTCATAGCCATGCAATGCTTGTAACTAATTAGGAAGCTGATCTCACGCTTGTCATCATTTATGAAAGAGACTAAGTCCCTTTCCAACAAATGATTACATGAGCTGGTGAGCAAAGTGAATGACAACCTTCCCCCAAGTGTTCTTCAACTCACCTCAAGCCTACGAGTTGCTTTACTGTTTTTTCCCCCAAAGAAATATCTGCTCTTCAAATAGCAAGAACAAGTGCTGGCCCTTTTCACTGCAGCAAAAGCTACAAAATTGGGCTTGATTTGAAATATCAGTCTCTTTATTATGGCATTTGTCAGGCTGCCTGAACATAAGAGATGCACAATTCATGCATTCAAATAGAAAATGTGCTGGCTCAAATTGAAGAATTGGCTTTGGAAATAGAGCATCATATGCTAGAACAGATTGGCAGATGATCATTCCTTTCCACTGCTTTTTCTTTCCCATTTCATGGCTAACCAATAACAGGTTTTTCGTCTCTCCAAAGGAAGACAGTGAATTAGAGACATCTGAGCAAATCCAACTCTTTAGTTTATAAAGCTGAAGAAATACAAAGTAGATAACACAGTTTATTTTTCAGTTGGACAATTTATGTTAATATAGGACAGTGACTTTCAAATGTCTGTTTCAGAATGACCTGTTTGCTCAGTATGGAAAAAGATACCATCATTGTGCACTGTCCTTCTCAGCCATTTTGGCTTTAGTTGCAAGAAAGACCAGATTCTTGGTTTGCGCAGCCTATTTCTTTTTTTGAGGGAGAGAACGTTTGGCTCACATTTTATTCTTGCATGAAATGGAGTTGTTACTCCTTGTGGGGAGGGAAAGGCTCCCCATAGCATGCACTCTTTTCCCAACTTCCTGAAATGAAATTCCAGCTCATCTTTGAAAATAGATCACTCAAACCTTGGTGCTAAACTGGGAAGACCAAACACTACCCTATTTCATTCAGTTCAGCTTAACTGATAGTGTTTGGCACCATCATTCAACAGCTTTGAATCAGGTTGGATGAGGCATTTTCTCTTGCCAAGAAAGAACAGGAATGTGAGAGGATACCCATCTCCACCTCCAATTCCAGAAGGGAGAACAGGCCATCCACCAATTCTGGATGGTGAAGGGGACAAAGAGGTTTTCCAAGAATAAATGGATACCAGGTCTTCTTCTTTTCTTTTTCCACTGGAATATCAGTCTTGTAGGAGATTGGAAGACCTGTCAGACCTCTTCTTGACCAAATGAACCACAGCTGTTATTTGCAGATGCAAACAGCTTTGTCTCCAAGACCATAGACAAACCCAAGGAAATCCATTCAGCATTACAGCAGCCATCCCTGAAAGACAAGTTGATATCATTGCTGCAAGTCCTTGGACTGAACTGCCTTTCAGATTGGGCTGTAAACCAGCACTTGTTAACCAGTTTGCATGTGAGGCTCAACTGGGACATCAAAAGCATTTCTCAACAAAGATCTTCTTGCACTTCTTTCATAAGTGCTGACTGAAAGCCATGAAGATACTTTTCAGGTTGGATTTGATTTTGGCTTGATTGTTTTTCAAGAGATCTAGCAGCAATACTAATTTTAGGTGTCTGTGAAATAATTTCCGATAGCATCATAGCTGCTAATGTCACCAGCCTGTCTGCCATGGGAATAACAGTATCACTCTCTTAGTCTTCCATAGTACCCAGAGCTGGAGAGATCTATACTCTAGTGGCAAACACATAAACAGTGACCCTAATCTATTAAACCCACCCACCCACCCACCCACCAGTTCTTAGAAAGATATACTGGCAAGCTGGATGGTAGAGCATAAGAAGGGCATGGAATTATCCAAAGTACTTCAACCTTGCCCTGCCACAATGTCAGAACAATGATTGGTGGTTGGTTTTCTACCAGGAGGGGGCAACAGGTAGAAAGTGAAAGGATGGTAGAGAATCTACGGCAACACTGTCCACTCTCATTGCTGAGGTGTGGTAAAAGGCTGTGACAACAGTACAATTTATGTTGACATACAGTTCTCCCAACTGAAGGGTGGGAGGAAAGCATGTTAAAGTGGCTGCCTGGATGAGCTCATAGATAAGCTTTGGATATGGCAAAAGAGGTGCCTTCCAGTGTACCTTAATAATGAGATCCAATGATGTTCAAAAAGATGGTTGCTTATGAAATGAAACATGACTTTCTCTTTTCCTTTCCCAGACTTTTAGAACAGATTTAAAAATGCCCAGTGGGCCATTTATCCATTAATGGAAGCCCATTCATCAGTGGGCAAATGCAAGTTAGATACAATCATAAACCCCTAAGTTACTTCCTATTTTTGTGACTGCAGTTTGCGTGGCAGCACCTGAAACATTTACGATTGCCATGGGTCAGCGTAGAGTTGAAGTGAAATAAGACCATGGAGTCTCAGGTTTGAATCTATTGTTAGCAGTGGAAGCTTACTAGATGATTTGGGGCAGTCACTCTGCCTAACCTCCCCCCTCCTACCCCAGTGTTGTTGCTGGGAGTGGCGGTGGCATAATCTGAGCACAGTGAGCTGCGTACACCACTCTTAATGCCCAAACGAAAAGCTTTTGTTTTGATCTTCAAGAGGTATATGAGTTGGGTTGGGTTTATTAATTTTTAATGGGTTGGGTTTAAGACTAATATTGTTGTCTTCAGTCTGTCAGAAGACTGACACAACTCTCTTTTTAAAAAACGTGGAAAATTGTGCCTTCAATTTTCAGTGCTTTGCTTCTCAATTTTAGTGGTGTAAACCTGGGGGTGGGCTGGGCTTCAGGGATGAACAATCTGTCAAGCCTGGATTGTCCACTTCTGATTTAAATGGGAAGTAAAAAAAATAAATGCCATTGAAGAACATTTAAAACCACTTAAAACCATTGCAATTTTGGGCCTCATTTATTTGGTAGCAATAAATATATGTGATGTCACGTGGTACACTACTGAGTTTTAAAAAATGCAGTGACTTTCATGCTATAACAAGAAACAGTTTTGTAAGTAACCAAACTGATGGAAAAAAAGATATCATTTTGATCCATTTCTCTTAATAAAATCCTATGAAGAGAAAAAACAGACTTGTAATTTTGTTTAAAGTAGACCAATCAACTTTAAAAATTATTTAATGAAACATTTTTACTTCCCTTATTACTACAGGTTAGAAGTAATCACTGTAAACTGTGATAATTGTTTTATGTTTATACTGTGCATAATGGTTCAGAGTTTGAAGATTATTTCAACTTTATTTCTCAGATGTAATGGCCTGATTCAGATAGTCATGTGTTGGAAACATTTATGTACAGTAGTATTTCAGTGTATCTTGATATGATTATATCAAATTACAGTGACAATAATAATATGCCCAGAACAGTGATTAACTTGCAAATAGTATCCATTCCACCAGTCATGAGTCCCTTCATTTACTTTATTCTCTAGAGTTTATGAGAAAAAAAATAGTAATATTTGGGTAGCCATGATCAGGAAAGTCCTTTATGTTTTCCCAAATGATTTCAATAAGTCCCTTAGTTTTTTCCCTAACAAAAAGAGGGCCTACAATTTTCATTAGCTATAACACTGAGATTATTATTAGAATTTGTATACATATTTTCTCCACTATATGCTAAAAGATAAATAAAATAATCAGCCTCTTTAAGGACAAAAAGACAACACAGTAACCAGTAATGACAAATGTGTTTCACACAAATCCACAGTTCCATAAATATTTCCTAGGCCTTGATTAATATTGGATCTAGATGATGAATGGTAGCTCCTGTGACTTTATGGTTGCTAGAGGAAAGTCAGAATTTTCTATTCATGGATCAAAGCTGCAAAATTATGGAGCATGTAAGGACTAGGTTAACAAATCCAGTCTCCTGGGCCAGGCAGATGCACTGAAACTAAATCATCCCAGTCAGAATTTCAACCAGGTCTCGCTGAAAATGCTAGCAAGAAATTGTACACAGTATAATTTGATCTCCTTTTAAAACTGTTCCACCAGAATGCTTTGGAAAACAAAATAATATTTTGAATATTAGTCAAAAGGGCACTAAATTGTAATATTGAGGTTGGGGCATGGAGATAGCAAGGAAACAACTCACAGGATTTGAAAAATCAATGCATTCTTAGAGATTATTTTGCTTGCTTCCACCTCATTTATATTTTTACCAAACTGGTGGCAGCCATCTATCTACAAAAGCCGACATCGACGCTGAAATTCAGCATCACCTGATTTCTGCGAGTGTAGCTTTCTCCCGAATGAAGCATAGAGTGTTTGAGGATCGGGACATTCGCAGGGAGACCAAAATGCTTGTTTACAAAGCCATTGTACTACCAACCCTTCTGTACGCCTGTGAAACATGGACCCTCTACAAACGCCACCTCCAACTTCTTGAAAGATTCCATCAACGCTGCCTCCGAAAAATTCTGCAAATTACTTGGGAAGATAGGCGGACTAATGTTAGCGTATTAGAAGAAGCGAAAACCACCAGCATTGAAACAATGATCATCCAACATCAACTTCGCTGGACCGGTCATGTTGTTCGAATGCCTGACCATCGTCTTCCAAAGCAGCTACTTTACTCCCAACTTAAGAATGGAAAACGGAATATTGGTGGACAGCAAAAGAGATTCAAAGATACTCTCAAAGCTAATTTAAAAAAATGTAATATCAGCATTGAGAACTGGGAAGCCCTAACTCATGAGCGTTTCAATTGGAGGTCATCCTTTATTAATGGCACTATGGACTTTGAAGAAGCACGAGTACAGGGCGAAAAGGACAAAAGAGCTAAAAGGAAGGCACGTCAGACAAACCCTCATCATGACCGTCTCCCACCCGGAAACCTATGCCCTCATTGTGGGAGGTTGTGCGGATCCAGAATTGGCCTTTATAGCCACTTACGGATCCACCGTTAAAATTTTACCTTTGGAAGACAATCTTACTCGACTACGAGTGATCGCCAATTATGATGATTTGCCCTGTTTTTATGGCTTCAAGCAACATTAAGGGTTATAGATGGAGAGTTAATGAAATACCAGTGTATGAGTTTGAAACACCCCTAAAGCCAAGCACTTCTGAAGCAATTTGTAGGCATTCAAGTTTCAGAGAATGTTCTTCTCACTCATCTTGTTGTCAACAGAGAATAGGGTTATCAGACTGACCTGATTATAATTCATTCTTCTGGGAGGCATTGAATAAACAAGCTGTTTAATAACACTGTTGCAGAGTATATTTTGAGGCAAATATGGCTCAGAGGCAATTGCTTCAGTCACTTTGAAGAAAACTTCATTTTTTCCCCCTCAGGAGTCTTAAAGATCATTTTTCAACATGGCCTCACTCTGATTTGGGGGACTGATGCACCCTTGAATTCTAGGGTTCCTTTGAAGTTTAGCTATAGCATTGCATACAAGAGAGACAAATCAATGATAATAAAGTAATAGATTACTTCCTAATCTATTACTTTAAATTACTCCAAAAATTGCAGGAGCATGACAGAAACTCACATACTAAAGTAATTAAAACCGGATGGGCAAAACAGCATTCAGCTGGGAGATACTTTAGGGTTATCATATGGCCATGAAAAACTGGGAACTGTTAGGCATTTACTTGGGAGGAAGACCATTTAACTCAATAGATATAACTTCAGAGCAGCCATGTGTAAAACAGTGTTGCACGAATTCATGTGAGTTAATAAGACATTCCAGTACCCCAAAAAGAAGACTTAACAGAGTGTGCAAACAATCATACAATACCCTTAATTTCACATGCTAGCAAATAATCCTTAGGATCATCCAACACAGATTAGAGCCCTACAAGGAAAAGGAGATGCCAGATGTTCAGGATGGCACAAGGGACAGAAGACATTATTGCTGATGAATGCTACATAATCGAGAAAGCCAAAGAATACCAAAAAGAAGTCAGTATGTGCTTCATTGATTATAGAAAGGCCTTTTATTATGTCAATCATGTCAGGCTGTGGAAAGTGCTTAGAAAAATGGGAATCCCTGAACATGTCATTGTCCTGATGCAAAATCTATATACAGGTCAGGAAGCCACCTTACTGACAGAACATGGCAAAACAGACTAACTCCAGGTTGGCAAAGGAGTGCAACAAGGCTGTATACTCTCCCCTTATTTATTCAACCTATATGACGAATATATGTTAAGGGAAGCTGGATTGGAAGAAGATGGGTATGGCTTTAAAACTGGAAGAAGAAACATCAATAACCTGCTCTATGCTGATGATACTACTCTGGTAGCTGAAAACAGAAATGATCTGCAAACTCTTGTAATAAAAGTCAAGGAGCACAGTAAAAAAAAAAGGGACTAAAATTAAATATAAGGAAGACCAATCTAATGATGACAGGCACAACAATCAACCTTTTTTTTTAAATCTGTTCAATCGTGTCTAATTCTTGAAGACTGCCTGGACAAATCCCTGCAGTTTTCTTGGCAAGGTTTTTCAGAAGTGGTTTGCCATTGCTTCCTTCCTAGGGCTGAGAGAGTGTGACTGGCCCAAGGTGAGAGAAATGTGATACCAGTTATTATTAACAAGGAATTAATAATTAAAAATAAATAAATAAATAAATAAACAAACAAACTCATAAAACTAAATAAGGCTCTTAAGGAACTTTTCTAATGCTAGCTAGCAAAACTCATAAGCAAGCTGAATAGATCAAATTAAAGAGCAAAGCTTCTACTAAAAACCACATACAGGAAATGTTAAGCAGGCTGAATGTGACACCTCCGCTTTGAGGTTAGAGAGCAGAGCTTCTAGCAAGACCTATGCTACAGGAAGCTTCTTGTGGGTAGAAATGAAATTAATGAACAATGCTTAAGGTAGGACAACTTCCATACAAGGAAAGAATAAACAAAATGGGAAGGGGAGATAAAAGTGGGTAGTGGGAGATGTAAACAGAGGCGGGACAATTGAGGCGGACGGTATAGGCTGTTCACTCCTGACTACCCAGCCTATGGGTAAAAGGAGGAGGGCTAAAGCGTCCGGGCAAAGGGGTATAAAAGATAAGCTCTAATTGTGGCTAGTGTGACTCCTCCCTGGTGCGATTTGTTTTCTAGCATGGTGGAGTCCACCAGCTCTTTGCAAACAGCTTCAAAAATAAAAACCTTTTGTTTCTATTTGCCTTTTGACTTGACTCATATCTGACAAATTCGGGGCTCGTTCGGGATCCTTGAACGGTGTCCGGTAAGTCTGGGCCTTGGCCCCCCACTATGGGAGGCATGACCTACTGATTTCAGTAGTCCAATGTGGGAGTCCTAAGCCTTAGACCCCAGTGCCCATAAAAGGAACTAGACAACAAAAGGAGAAAAGTCAAAAGAGAAACAAAAGACGATTGCGCAAAGTAAGCCGCAATCCCTTGGTGCAAAGTAAGACGCCACACCTCTGTGCAAAGTAAGACGCAGAGTGAGCCGGGAAAACTCGAGTCTGAAAATCCCCCGAAGACAAATTACCGGAAAACTTCGTATACGAACCCAGGTGAGAGGGTTGCGCAAAGTAAGACGCAATACCTTTGTGCAAAGTAAGACGCCACATTTCTGTGCAAAGTAAGACGCAGACAATGTGTTACCTGGGCGGTATGGTTCTGGTTGGGTAGGCCTGTAAGATTCTTGAGACCGGTGTGACTTGAGACGCCCCAAGGGCCATTAGGGCTGGCAAGGCGGAGTGAGTGTGGAGTTCAAACTTGCGGTTCCGTATCCTCGCGAGAGGACCGGCCGGGTGCGAACGAAGTAGTTGCTGTGTGATAATTGGGTCTCAGTAGAGGGAAAATAACCTTTAAAAGTAGCCAGCGCGGGCTGGGAGGTTATTGTGAATTAGGACCTTAAATTTGTCTGGTGAACAAGTCCAGCGATTGCTGGAGGTCCTAGTTCAATAAGGGGAGATCCTACAAACACGGTCAAGAGAGAATAGGCTTCTTAGTGAAACCAACCATGGGAGGAGGCTCGAGTGTGGGGAAGGAAAAGTGCACTAAGAAAATATGGAAAATTCCAACGTTGAGAATAGATAAGGACAGTCCAATAGGTCAGATGTTAGATAATTGGGACAAGCCACCGTACAAACCTCTGGTGGACAAGTTAGACCTAAGTAAGGAAGATATGATAAATCTGTGTTGTTATGTGTGGTGGGAGGATGATAATGCCTCCTGGCCAAGGGAAGGATCAAATGATTATTTTAGGTGTCATGATTTATATGACTATGTGAAACAAAAGTCATGTAAATCTTTAGAAAATGAATTACATTATGTCCTCATCTGGACTCTGGACAAACGGCTGGAGGCAAGTGGGGAAAATAAGAAGGCAATCAAGGAAATGATTTATAAATTGGAAACTGTAAAAGAGGAACCAGCTTAGAAGTAAGAAATTTCAAAAAGGATATGAAAATATTAATTGAAGATCCAATTGGACTGGCTGAACAACTAGATCAGTTCTTGGGACCAAACGTACATACCTGGGCAGAACTTATGTCCATAATGGGCATTTTGTTCTCTGGAGAAGAAAGGGGAATTATCAGGCGTGCAGCCATGACCAGGTGGGAAAGGCGCAACCCACCTGGCCAGAATGCAGTGCCAGCAGATCAAAAGTTTCCCCTTAACGACCCCAATTGGAATAATCAAATGGCAGCAGACAGAACTAACATGAGAGATTTGAGATGGTATAAAAGAAGCTGCCCCAAAATCACAAAACTTTACCAAGACTTTTGATACTGAGCAACAAAAAGAGGAAGCACCCTCAGTCTTCTTACAAAAGCTGAGAGACCAAATGAGAAAATATTCAGGGATGAATCCTGACGATGTTGTGGCACAAGGTTTACTGAAAGTAGGCTTTGTGACTAAAGCATGGTAAGATATTAGGAAGAAGTTGCAAAAGATAGAGGGATGGAGTGAAAGGCCACTGGAAGAATTGTTAAGAGAGGCCCAAAAATTATATGTTAAAAGAGAGGAAGAAAAACAGAAAACCATGGCTAGAATGATGGTTAACAATGTAGAAAATATTGTAGTAAAGAAATTAGGAAGTGTACAGAGAGGATTAAAGGGTCAAGTTTAGATCATGGGAGGAGTGGGTAAAACAAGCCCTAAAAATCTATGTTAACAATAAAAAGCCTTTGCTAGAGGAGGAGTCGGAATATGCTCAGTGTTGGGTAAAATCTACCACCCTGATAAAGCACCAGTGTGTTTTTGTTTGTGAGTATTTGTCTTTTTGGATTTGTGTGTATATTTTGTGCACAGTGAAAACATATTGCTTCTACTTTGAAGAAAAAAAATAGACTTTTGTGGTCTGTGGTGTATGTGTGTTTCCTCCCTGTTTCTACCCCCCCTCCTTCGGTCTGTCTTTTGTCTGCAGGTTACAGGCTTGAGGAGGAAGAGAGGGAGGGGGAACAGGGGGAGTACGGAGGAACTACTAAAATAGAGTTGCCAGGCAAACTGAACACTACGGTAAAAGTACTTTCTCTTGTACTGTGTTTACTGTCTGCACCCACTGATTAGACAGATATTGAAATGAATTTGTGAAATTGAGAAGGTTGAAGAGAAAGTCGAAATGAGAAAGAGAACGAAGAAGAAAAGGGAATGTATGTGCAAACACTAGATGAGGGAGTTAGATTTGTTGCGGAAGAGGTGGCGAGGAGAATAAACAAAAGTAAAGGGATTTAGGGAAGAGTGGGTTTCCAAACCTTTGGAAATAGGAGTGGAGAATTTGTTAGTGAAAAGCTGGCAACAGGCTGGGGCAAATGAGATGCCTCTAAAGACAAAGTGCATCTCCCTTGTGTTTCCCCAGTCCTTACAGCAAATTTAAACGGGGAAGGTTGTGTGAGTTGTTTACTGAAGCGGCCAGATGTTTTACCAAGGCATTGCTCCTTTAGATACAGCGGCACTTGCAATGCTGGAAGCATTGAGAAAACAGTGCAAAAGCCCTGTTCTAACAGCATTAGCATGTGCAGGGCAGAGTGTTTTTACCCTCCGCTTTTTATACATGCAGATTCTCCCATAAACGTGTTTTGTTAATGTTAAGGGCTGGTGTGAGTTTTTATGTGTGTGTTTGTGGGAAAATTATGTGAGTCTGTCTCTTTAAACACCAGATCTTTCTACGGTGGTAAAGATGCAGGTCCTGGCCAGGCCTGCATCCTCCGTTAATTTGGTGTTTTTGTGTATTGTCATTTGTACAAACTTGCATGTGTATAATAAGAAAACTGAGAACTTTCTACCTCACTCAAGCCCCCCTTCTTGTTGAAGCTGCTTGAGGGTGAACTAAGGAGAAAAAGAAGGGAGGACAGAAGTGAAACACAATGCTACCACAGAAAATCCCTTTTCCCATTTTTTAGGATTTTCCTTCTTTTGTAATATAGTTTTTTTTAACTTTGTACCAAGATAAACTTGTAAGCTTCTTGTTTAAGCCTTTTCCTGCTGCTACTGCTGTTGGTGAAATTTTTTTTTTAGCTGTTCCTGTTAAGAAACAGCGGTTGCATTTTTCCAGATAGTAAGAGGGACCAATATGAGAGGAATAGGAGTAGCATGGGATTTTAACACCCCATGGAACCCGCCTTCTTCGGGAAAAGTAGAGTGAATGAACCAGATTCTAAAGAAACATTTATCAAAATTGATTTTAGAAAATAAGCTACCTTGGACTAAATGTTTACCTTTAGTATTGTTGAGAATTAGGACAAACCCTAGAAGGGATGTGGGAATTTCACCATATGAAATGCTGTTTGGCTTTCCTTATCTAGCAAATCCAGGAATGCTACCACAATTAGAAAACCAGGATGTATTTTTAAAGAATTATATACTGGGGTTGTCCTCTTCTTTGTCTTTCCTCAGACAGAAAGGTCTGTTGATTCAGACCCCACCACTTGAATTTGCAGTCCACCATATTAAACCACGAGAGCGGGTCCTGATAAAGCCCTGGAAGGAGTCGAAACTGCAACCTGAGTGGGAAGGTCTGTTCCAGGTGTTCCTCACAAAAGAGACCACTGTACGAATGGCCGAAAAAGGCTGGACTCATTATACCAGGATAAAAGGGCCAGTGGACAAACCAACTCCAGAGTGGAGGGTGAAACCCAGCGAGAACCCGATGAAAATAAAGTTATACAAAAAAGGTGGTGATGCTTGAATATGGGGTACCAAGGGGAGTGCCTGATGAATTCAAAGCCAGAAATCAGGTTTTAGCAGGGTTTGAATCCTTTTCCTTTTGGTGGGTGACAACCAATAAAAATGTGGACTGGATAAAATATATATATTATAATCAACAAAGATTTATAAATTACACCAGGGATACTGTAAAAGGAATCTCAGAGCAATTAGATGCCACAAGTAGAATGGCCTGGGAAAATAAAATAATACTAGACATGATGTTGGCTGAAAATTCAGGAGTGGATACCTCCCTTACTGGAGGGTTGGACTCCTGGTTTGGTAAGTGGAAAGGAGTGGTTCTCACCCTCCTCACATCTTTTGGAGTAGTAACAGGGGTTTTGGAGGCATTGGGATGCTGCATAATCCCCTGCGTTAGGGGATTAATGCAATGACTGATCTAGACTGCAGTCTCTAAACAGATGCCCTTAAAACCCTCTCCCTATGGTGACACTCTCACGTTAATGAGAGATGGTGATAGTTGGGTGCATGATGATGGTTGGATGTATGAGACTATGTATCCACAATTAGGGAGTTCAGACGAGCCGAGGCCATGTTATAACAATTAGAAAGTTCAGATGAAACAAGATCATGAAATATAATGCAAAAAGCAACAAAATAAAAAGAGAGAAAGGAAATAGTGTTAATAATAATAGTATAAAGAAGAAAAAGGGTGGATTGAGAGAAATGTGATACCAGTTATTATTAACAAGGAATTAATAATTAAAAATAAATAAATAAATAAATAAACTCATAAAACTAAATAAGGCTCTTAAGGAACTTTTCTAATGCTAGCTAGCAAAACTCATAAGCAAGCTGAATAGATCAAATTAAAGAGCAAAGCTTCTACTAAAAACCACATACAGGAAATGTTAAGCAGGCTGAATGTGACACCTCCGCTTTGAGGTTAGAGAGCAGAGCTTCTAGCAAGACCTATGCTACAGGAAGCTTCTTGTGGGTAGAAATGAAATTAATGAACAATGCTTAAGGTAGGACAACTTCCATACAAGGAAAGAATAAACAAAATGGGAAGGGGAGATAAAAGTGGGTAGTGGGAGATGTAAACAGAGGCAGGACAATTGAGGCGGACGGTACACAGCCCGGAAGACCCACAACAGCCATTGAACTCCGGCCGTGAAAGCCTTCGACAATACAACAAACAAATGGATCATTGAACAAATCAACTCAGAAATTTCACTTGAGGCACAAATGTCCAGGTTTAAATTATCCTACTTTGGATACATTATGAAAAGACCTAGCACTCTGGAGAAGGCTCCAGTGCTGGGAAAGGTAGAAGGAAAGAGAAGAAGAGGATCACCAGAAGCAAGGTGGATGGACTCAGTTACTGTGGTGATGAGTGCACCATTGGAAGACCTGAAGGAGCAGGTTAGGAACAGATCATAATGGAGATAATCTATCCATGTGGTTGCTAAGACAACAACTTGATGGCTCATGATCAATCAATTAACAGTAAGTACTACTAGACGTGAAGTTTTAAAAAGAAAAATCCAACCAACCAATTCTGGAAGAAGACAATGGCAAAGAACATCCTTATTTCCCCAACTAGATAACTATTCATTAACAGATAACTAGTTGGGGAGGGGAATGGTGAATGAATGAATGAATGAATGAATGAATGAAGTATAGTGTTCTGTAGGAACTATATATTCAACATTATATTTGAATGTGTTCATACTGATTTTTTTTAAAAAATAAAAGTTAAACTGGAACAGAACTATAGATTATTCCGTGTTATTAGTGGCCACTATTAAGAAAAAAAAATATTTTTTCTTAAAGTGTATTGGAGTTCATCACATACTCCATTGAGCTTCTGAGAGTCTATAAATGTTATGTTGCCTGACCCAAGCTGTCAGAAGCGAATGCCATTTTCTAGAATTCTAATGAGCAGTGAGTTACAATTTACTCAGACTTTAACTTGAAGTTAATGATATGTTATTAATCCACACTATGTTGACAAGACAGAATCACTGTGACTGAATACATGTCTTTCTTCTATTTTGACACATTTGTATTGCTAATTGACCTGCCCACATTGATTATATTATATAGCGTTGGAAGATAGCATTATTATTTCTGCAGCCAGAACTTCCCATCTGCCAAAAATTTTCCCTCTTCATTTCATCATATAAAATTAAAGCCAAAGTGACTTGCCTAATTTTAATGACCTTCAGTCAAATTTAATTCGAATATCTTTATTCAAAAGCAGTCATTTGAGCATATTTAAAGTCCTTCTCAGCTGGGCCATGAGCTTTCCAAATTACTGCATTGTTTCCAAGCCAGTTAATTAGGATTACTCTGTGCTCTGGTTTATTATTAGCTGTTCTTCATTATTAGGTCTGTCAATGTGGAAACTGCCAGGTTTATATCGCACTAGCCCACCTCCAAAGGTTGTTTGATATATGCACAGTCATCATCCTGGGATTGCAAGCTAAAGTGATTATTTGCATTATTTGAAAACCAAACAACACAGATATTTCATCTTACCTTTGAAAAAAATAATAAAATAAAATAATCTGTGAGCAGGAAATACATGTCAGCTAATTAGCAGGGGAAACAGAATAATGGTGGACTATTCAGAAGTTGGACAGATTGTTCCAGAGAGTGATGGATTCCCCTTTGGTGGCTGGGCAATTATCTACTCAGGGACAGTGTAACATCATCCCGCCTTGCGAATCCTGCAATGAGCAGGGCAGGTTTACCCAACCTGATCACTTCCAGAGATACTGGATTACAATTTGTGTCATCCAGGCAGAACATTCATAGCTATGTTAACCGTGGGAGTTGCTGGGAGTCTGGCGGCATAAAAATAATAATAATAATAATAATAATAATAATAATAATAATAATTATATACACAACAGTGTGAAATCACAGCTGCCAGTTGTTTAGCTGGTGTTGTCCTTCATTCGCATAGAGTTCTTCCCAAGAACCTAGGATGTCGTAACGTATCAGCGTAGTATATGTGCGGATCCAAGCAGTCTGGCCTTTTGTAATTGACAGATAGAAAATCTGTGCATTGACAAAATTTCCAAGTGCTGTCCAAGGTTTTTTTGAATGGCTCCCAGTGTGCTGATAACCACTGGGACCACCACTGCCAGTTTATGCCATAATCTTTCAACATCTATTTTCAGATCTTGATACTTTGTGATCTTCTCCAATTCTTTTGTCTTCTATTCTACTAAACCCTGGTATTGCCACACCAATTATGTGTTATGTATTTTATGATTTTGAAAGAATCTGGAATGTTCTGTTTTAAAAAGTCAGGCTGAGAAGTTTTTTTTTGTTGGAGTCAGGAGGGCTCATGGTTTAACTCCCTCCTCAGGAATGTTAATTACTGGTGCCAAAAGGTCTGGCTTGAACTGACCAATCAGAGTATCTTTTGGTGTTCTGTTTCCAAGTTAAGTGGTGAGCTGAGTTATGTTAAACTTTGACCACTCAGGTAATGCCAAGTTTCTAAAGGCTTTATATTGTAAATCTCTTCTTTTGTGTTAAGCTGCAGCTATGTCCTATTGGTATGTAAATGGACCATGTGCTCTCTCCGCTGAGAGAGGCAATGGGTTAAGTTTCAGTTTCTGTTTCTTTGTTTTAAAATAAAAGTAACTTTTTTCTACTGCAAATGCTCAGTTTATTTTTTGATCTCTCAATATGTTTCTATAACTCTGATCTTAAATTAATTAAAACTACAATATTATGCACACTTTCTTCTTTTCAACCACAGTTAAATCTGGTGTGTTATGCGCCAAGACTATCAGTTTGTATTCAGAAATCCCACAAGATTTTAACCTGCTCATTTTCAACTACTTCTTCAACTATATGTTCCCACCAATTCTTCATTACTGGCAGATGATAATTTTTACAGATGTTCCAGTGACTCATTTTGGTGACTGTGATATGTCGTTGTTTATAGTCAGTTTGTGTGATCTTCTTGCACAAGCTGAGTATATGATCTACTGTTTCTTCTGCTTCTTTGCACAATCTGCACTTTGAATCATTTGATGATTTTTCAATTCTGGCCTTGATAGCATTAGTTCAAAAAGCTTGCTCTTGAAGCAGCCAATATCAAGCCTTCGGTTTCTTTTTTTATGTTCCAGTTGTAAGCCATTGCCAGGTTTTATCTTTATCCTTTTTCCCCTCGACCTTTTGTAGAAATTGACCATGTAATGCTTTTCCTTGCCAGCATTCTGTTCGTGTTTTTATTACATTATTTCGATATTCATGTTTTGTTTCCTGTACATTCAGTAAGTTCCAAATTTTAACTTGCATCAATGCTTGTTCTTGGCTGTCTTTTTCATAATCAGCCAATGCATGCTTTTCTTCTTCAAGAGTTTGTCTGACTTGAAGTAAACCTCCTCCTCTATTTCTGCAGGGCAGATATAATCTATCAATATCACTACGGAGATGTAATGCATAGTGAATAATCATTAATTTTCTTCTTTTTCAGTCCAAACTGTCCAGTTCAGCTTGGGTCCAGTTAATAATTTCAGCAGTGTATCATATCACAGGCATGGCCCAGGTATTGATGGCTTTGATGGTGTTCATTTATTTATTATTTATTACTATTTAATGTATTATATAATTTATTTATTTATTATTACTTTGATGGTGTTTATTATTGATGATGGTGATGATGATGATCCACAGATAATGAGAATTATAATCCAATACTTTTCGATTCAAGAGACCAGATTGAGGAAGTCTGTTCAGGGATTAGGTCAGGAGAAGGCAACTAAAGAGTCTACTTTGTAGAGATGGGCGATGATAAATTTGACAAATAAAAATAAAATAAATAAAATAAAGGCACAAACATGCATTAGAAGATCTCCTTTGGTGGCTGCCAAGTAGTATGCCCCTGGCCAATTTGTTGCTGTTGTTGTTGTTAAATACTAAATGGGAAAACAAAGCAAAATACCATCTTTTACAAAAGTCTTTCTTTACAAGAATGATCCAATAATTTCTGCAACAATAGCTTTCAGAAAACAACCTGTCTGGGTCGTTTACTGGAGGTCTAAAGGAACAACCTACCAGCATTGAGACATCCATCAGCTGCTAGGGATGACCAGGGCAAGAAGGCTGGACATGTCAATCACCAACTGGTACCTGGCATAAGGATGAGAAGCATCAAGTAGGGGCTCCATTAGGATGTGAAATGGGGAGAGGAAAAAGAGCTGAGTTTAAAAGTTCCTGTCCCCAGATCCTTACAAACTAACATTTGAAAGAAAGGAAACAAGGATTCTGACATCCAAATGTGGCTTATTTACAACTAATCAGGACTGTATTATAGCATTAAAATAGATAATTGGTGCCTATCTGTAAGTATTTTGAATATTATTTTCTCTCTATTCTCTACCACCCCCATCATGGAAGCTCTTAGCTAATTTTTATGAGATCTGTTGGCAGTCATCTGCACTATGTTCCATCCCAACAGACAAACAACAGGAGAGGAAGTAGAGATAAATTCCACCTGCTACTTTTGAATTGCCACCACTGAGTTAATTGGGAATGAAAAGATGACTTTGAGTGGAAGGGAAGGGGTCAATTGGAAAGGGGGGGGGGTATTGCTGGAAGAAAGACTGATGGAGTAATGGGGTAAGGGAAACTGAGGGTGAAATCCAACAGAATCTGTCTGCCAATGGAAAGGACTTTATTGTTAGAGAAGATTCCTCCTTTGATGCCCAAATTATGTTCTCCTATTACTATTCACTGGACCATAACATGCACATTGTGAATATAGTTCCATTGCAGAACTCAGACAATCCTAATAAATATCCCCTGCAGCACAGACTACAGACTATATGAAGGTTCTCAGTCATCCAGGTGGAATTGTCTGTAGCTTGAATCATGTCAACTGGATTTCTATTTTCTCAGTGGAAACGTTTCGCTCCTTATCCAAGGAGCTTCTTCAGTCTGAGCAAAGTTAGTAAGGGAACATATTTAAGGATTCCCTTACTAACTTTGCTCAGACTGAAGAAGTTCCTTGGATAAGGAGCGAAACATTTCCACTGAGAAAATAGAAATCCAGTTGACATGATTCAAGCTACAGACAGACTACAGACTTAGAATCCAGAGTTCCTTGAGGAGACCTGTTTTTTTTGTCTTTTTTCTCTTTTGGTCATGTAGTCATCGAGAGATTCCCCCGGCCCCTGCTGGACATAGAATCCTTTAAAAAAAAAAAGACAAAGGCAGAATTAGAGAAGGGAATGGGAAAAGAAGCTGTGAGCTGGGAAAAGATACAGCCTCTGATTAAAGTTTGAACTTGCCAGGGAACTGGAGAATGCCCAGATAATAAAGACAGAAAGAACATCTGTTTCAAGAGTACAGCATGCTAGTTATAAAGAAATAGATAACAAGTTTAGACAGAAATCTGTGCTAAGAATCATTTCTTTGACTGTGCTGTGCTAACATTTCCTGTTGTTTTTATTTCTCTGTACAGTACAAGTTCAGTAATTGGGTTTATTTCAGGCTTTTTTGTATGGCCACATGATGTACATGAAAAAATAAATTCTCTTTAGAATCTTTTCTAATATTTAATAATCAATTTGAAACTTTCTCCAGTATCTTTCTATATATCCTGGGACAATGCTCATTCATCAGCAGAGCAGTGGCATCTTCTGATCTCTTGGGAGCATTAAACCTTCTCCAATACATTTTCTGTTTTAATCATGTTTTTCCCCCATAATTTCCCCCATAAAGAACAGATCTTTAATTTACTGTATCTCCTTCAGTGTTGAATGTTAACATTCTGGATATTTTATTTATTTATTTATTTATTATTTGAATTTATCCCCGCCCATCTCCCCGAATAGGGGACTCTGGGCGGTTCACAACATATCAACAGTTAAAATCTATACATATAAAATTACAATATAACAATAAATAGATAAAAATCCAAGAGATGGTAAAATTTAACATTTAAAAGGATTTTTATAGTTTTTCTTTTCTTTTCCTTTTTTTAAATAGTTTATTTCTGGGTGTGTGGTCTACCTCTTGAGGGATGGGGGCAGAAGTGCTGAAACCTTGAGTTGCATACCTCTAAGTTACATGGTGCAACATGTAGCTTGCAATATAGACCATAGTTCAACATTTGCATTTTCAATTGCCAGAAAAGCAGCAAAGGTTATGAACGTTTTAAAAACTAGGTTTGGGGGCAGATGCCAGATGGAATACCCCCTGGGAGGGAGGTGATGGAAATAAGAGCTACCGAGCCAATACCCCATGGCTGGAGTCAGGTTGTAAAGAACCAGAGAGTGTCAGGGAAAGAAGATTTGAGAATTCTAGCCTTCTGTCTTATGAGCTTGTACATGTACCACTCCAGGTGACATAAATTCATACTTTCTTCACATATATTATAGGCATTTCATTAATTATTAAACCTATGCCTTTCCTTTGTTCCATGTATTCACCAACTGCTAACGGTCAGGACAGAAGCAGTCAGTTTTGACACATTATGGCCAGTATGCCATAAGCACAACCAACATTAATTATGTCCCAAGCTGTAATGACTCCAACTTCAATGCCCCAATAAACACTTCTCCGATGCAAGTCATTGAAATGCAGATTAAGCTTTATTCAGGATACATGTAAATTGAAGCACTCCTAAAGATCTGAATGCGGATTCCTGCCAAACATCGTTAACTTAACTCTCCCCCCTGCGCGCCAATTTTGCAGCCACTATGATGTCAATGTCCAGAACTTTCCCTCTCCGTTCCCAAGCCTCCAGCTCCTGCAGGTGGTTGACCTTGACGCTGCATTCCACAGTCTCCGATGAAAGCCACAACACTTAGCACACACTCCCCCTCCCTCCCGTTCACACGCTTAACTACCTCTATACCCATAATGACAGGATTCAGCTATGAACACACAAGCGTGATCACACAAATCTAAGCAAGTTAAGACTCTAATCTAGACTGCCTTGCAAATGAATACACTGTTAATATCCCTATCCCATCAGCTCAGAAATACACATAGCGTACTGTCACACACTCTTTATGTGAAAGGCTACACTGGAAACTATCATAGGACTCAGACAGGGTACTACAGGGTACTATGTTTTAAGTTTCTAGACCTAGGAAACAATGAGAATTTCAGAGCAGCTGCTACTCCTTTGTTTTTGAATCCAGGATCACAAGCATAGGTTATGTACTACTGTTATCTACCATCAAAATTGCATAAAACTGGCCAAGTGTATGATTTTTAAAATATTTTTGAAAACATTAAAATAAATATCTATAGAAAACAATGGCAACACAGTTGTCTCCTAACTAGCAGAAAAATCTGTTTAGATTAGAACCTGATATTACAAAAGTTCCACCTCCAAGCAGAAAGAACAGAGAAAAGTAATTTCAATTTCTTTAAATAAAATCAACAGAATCATTAATTCAACAGATTACAGGAGAAAGACAGTGTCCTTTTTATTTATTTATCATTCACATTTATATCACCACCCATCTCCCCCAAAAGGGGGACTCTGGGCGGTTTACAATAAAATCAGCAATTTTAAAACAATAGAGGTATAAAGTTACAACAACAACAATATAAATAGAGAATAAATAAGTGAAATAGAGAATAAATAAGTATAAATCCAAGTGACGGACAGATCCTATGCAAAACTTTGACCAAAACCAGGTAAAGAGAAAGGCACTTTACAATTCTGTCAGCTTTAATTGGGTTATCATAAATTACTCAGAGCAGCTGAGGAGAGAGAAGCTTTTCCAAAGAATCATAAATCAGGCAGAGATCTGTTCAGAGCACAACAAAGTTCTTACCTAGATAACAATGAATACGGGCTGGAAACAGTTTGAAGGCAGGAAAAGGGGGTCTGAGAAACAGGCCTTGTGTCTAGTGCCAGAGAAAGCCACAGCAGCCAGGCCAATATCAAGCCACAGGTCCCTTCACAGAACAAGGAACAGGAGGGACTTGGAAAGTGAGAACACAGGAACACAGGCCAGGAAGCAGGAGAGTCGTTTCCAACAACGGGAGAGGATCTGGAGGATGTTCTTATATAGTCAGAGCTCCTGGCTTTGCTTAGTCAGGAGTGTTGATGCCATCTTCTCTAAAGGAGTTGTGCAGATCTCCACTGCTCAGCCCTCTTTAGTTGGTAACAAGTTTTAGGCTTGGCACCCTCCCAAGGTCATGATCTGACTCCTTGCTATCAGAATCAGCAGCCATTTGTGGTGAGTTTGATTTAACTCACAGCTGGCTGACAACTGCTCAATCCCCACCTAATGCTAAGAATCCACTAGTTTCTCCCCTTGAGGCCAGAATCAGAGGAGTCCATAACACAGAACAGCTAAATTTTTGTTAACATAAGGTCGGGAGCTGAGGCGGGTTTCCTCACTCCCGACCTTCCGGAAAAATATGAAGACCTGGTTCTGCCGCCTTGCTTGGGATGGGAAGGTCAACAGTTCCTCCTGGGGGTGGCTGGTGTCATAATGCCCTCCCTATTATTAAGGTCTATTGCCCTTGGATTCTATATTTATTCTATTGATATTGATATTGTAATTTTATATTTATATTTTTAACTTTGCTTTTATTGTAAACCGCCCAGAGTCCCCCAGCTGGGGGAGATGGGCGGTGATATAAATTTAAATAATAAATAAATAAATAAATAAATAAATAGATAGATAAACAAACAAACATTCCATTTAATTGGCAGATCTTCTATATATGCTTTTTATGTTTTGATTTTTTTTAACCATCTGTTTGGCCAATTTTTTGTAGGCATGGATTGTTTTGTTTTGCAGCTTGCCTGCCATGTACAGTCCCAGCAAAAACAGTTGTGTTGTTTTTCCCTGATGTTTTTCTTGCACATAGGGATGGCTGCTGGCTGTAAACAAAAAAATAAAAGGGGGGGGGGGCACTGCTGGTGCTTCCTAAGTACCCAAATATTGCAATAATATGCAAAAGGTTGCATAGAGTGCACATGCACTTCAAAGTTTAATAAACCAACCGAGCCAAAACTCATCATCTTTACAAAACCATTGCAGTATTAGCTAGCCTTATATGTGAAGTAAACTAGAATGCAGGCACATATTTGCATTATCTGCCTGCAAAATAAAGCACAGCACAATACTTAATGGATGATACTCATACGAGTAGCAGGAGAACCAGTTTGGTGTAGTGGTTAAGGCGTCAGGCTAGAAACTGGGAGACTTTGAGTTCTAGTCCTGCCTTGAGGCACAAAGCCAGCTGAGTGACTTTGGATCAGTCCATTTCTCATAGCCCCAGGAAGAAGGAGGCAATGGCAAAACACTTCTGAAAAACCTTGCCAAGAAAACTGCAGGGATGTGTCCAGGCAGTTGCCAGGAGTCAAGACTGACTCGAAGGCACACATACATGCATACATACATACCCATATGAATTCTAACTCCCCTACAGCATTAAAAAGAAATCCAGCAACTTACGTGGAAGATTGGCATGCATGCAGCTATAAGCAGCCTTCTGTCTGGTCACGTGCTTCTTTCCTCTAAATGCCCCCCTACCACACCATCCTGTCCAGTCTATACCAACAGCAGCAGGGACATGACCAGTGCTGCTGTGGTACTGGCTAGGCTAGTGTGGGAAAAAGAAAAGCTGCCCCATCGCAAGCCATAAAACTACAGCCCAACTGTGGTGTGCAGAATAGGCAGAAGATTCAAAACAGCCAACCTCTTTACTCACACTCTGGGTTTTTCTTGCACCCTGAAACAAAACTTTCAAATGATGTATTTTGATTCATACTTGGAACACTTAAAAGGTATTTCAAATTCAAAATGTTTTCTCACATCACATTATCACAAAGCCTTATTTTTTTAAATTTCATATCTATTATTTCAGGAACCTGGCAGTGGATTACTTCCACTGATAACATAAAATAAATCCAATATGATAATTAAATGTTACATTTTTCCAGACCCTTAAAAAAATCACTTCAAACAGCTACATAAAAACAAGAATCTTCTCTTTCCTTTTGGTTTGCGTTTAAGAATGATATTGAACAAAGTAAAGCATTGGAAAAGAAGTTCAAAAGCTATTTCACAATATCTTTTCCATGTCCATGTGGCAAATCTGGAACAGGAAAGTATTCATGATGCAAAATACCACTAGCTACATAACTCCCAGTGCAAAACTAGAGCTTTTATTCTCAAATTCCAAACATCAAACGGAGAATAAATCAATGTGTCTTCATACCTCCTAAAAGCAGAAACTTCTCAAACAAATGAATATTGTCTTACTGAGATATATATTCTTAAAACCAGAAACCTACTGAAAATACTACTGGGTACAGTTGACTATGTCCTCTAGGGGCCTAACTTCTCCAACAATATTTGTACTAGAGATAAATAAATGTGCCTGACTGAACTCATCTTGTTATTTTTCTCAGCTTTCTTAAAGAATTATCAGAAATCTTGTGGTATTTCTGAAGAATCAAATGGAGAAATTACCTCTAAATTTCCCATGCTATATTCTCCTTCTAAACAAACTTACAGTATTATGAGAGGGATCCAGAATGGGGGCTGGGTGGCAACAACAGACTCTTGCTAGATGTTATCCTTGAAGTCTAAATGCACTTTTCACTTTCCAATTATGAGATCTAGATTAAGTGAACCAGGAGGCTATAGAAGCTATAATTCAGAAATACCAGAGTTCAAGACTGAAACTAATTGAGTGCAGATCACACTAGCTAGGGAAGGGGACAGGTCTATTATGAACTACACTTGGATTTTATGAGAGTTGAAGTTGAAGGGAACCCTGGAGAGTGCTTCA
Organism: Charina bottae; assembly: GCA_023362775.1. Lineage (NCBI taxonomy): Eukaryota > Metazoa > Chordata > Lepidosauria > Squamata > Charinaidae > Charina > Charina bottae. The sequence goes on along the minus strand of JALMGJ010000002.1, from coordinate 98,808,700 downwards.
GTCATAATCACTGTAGTATCAAATATCACATTAAAATTATCTTTCAACATAAGAATAATATGACTCTTTTATGAAAAAAAAATGTGGAAGAGTTGAGTTTAGAAGCTATTTGGAGAACTGTTACCTATTCACAATATAGACAAGTGAAGAATTATGTTGACACAATTCTCTGATAGATATTAAAAGAAAACCCATAAGCTTCAGTGGCAAACTCTCATATTCCTCAGTGCTAAAACAAACCAAGTGTCACACAGATTCTTCCCATTAGTAGACAAAGAGGAATTAAACATTAACACCAACACATTATTTATTCCATGTTGATAACAAGAAATAACATTCTACGTAATATTGCCAGTATTGTCAATAACAGTGAACCACAACAAGGGTCAAAGCCATTGCTAAAGCAATCTTCCATGGACTTGTGTTTCATAAATTCTTATTAACAGTAGATTTGCTGAGGAGAAAGAAGGAGCCCTGTATTCTTTTGCTACTTACACTGAAATCACTCCTATATCTCTAAGTTTAAATAATTATTTGTCAATTAAGAAAGAAAATCATATTGCAATGGCAAATATGTTTATCATAATTTTTCAAGAAGAATGTACACCTTCCAAGATATGTTACTTCAAATATTTATATATATTGATGTACAAAAGTAAGATTAGAACAGGAATATGAATTAAGTGAAATTATAGAAGAAATCCCTAACCATAGTGAACATTTGGTTTGCCTTCATTGATTAATAACAAATGGTGCCCAAATTTCCTCTCTCCTGCATGATCCCTTAACATCCCTCTGCCCCTGAAGCAATGGCAGGAAGTGGGCATTTACAGCTCCTTGAGTTGATTGTATTCATTTCCCTCCACTAATCAAAATATCTATTCTGTTTCCCTCTCAGACCTTCACTGCTGGTGGTCATTTGCTACTGAAAATGATTACTAATGGCACACAAAACATGCATTAACCATTGCCTGGGAAGATTTGGTAAGTTCAAGGAAAACAGATATTACTGGCTCCCTGCAAGGGAAGAAGACCATTTTCCACACTTCCTTCATTCTGCAACAGCAAAAGAGAAAGACACACACAGAGATATGTTATTACTTACGGAATGCAGTATAGAGTTCCTGCAGAGTTAGGTAACCATCATGATTGTAATCATCAAATCGGAGAAGATCTTCTGGAGTACAATTCAAGAAATCATCTTCGAGATCTTCCCTTTTTTTCAGCTATCAATAAAAAAGAAAGATGGAATTATTCACATTTGGTTATCATTTCAATTACATGACTGGGGGTCATGTTTCTTAAATTATGTATTTTAAATATTGTAATCCACGCAGAGCCTTTCTGGAGTCAGGTGGCTTCAACAATCGATAGATAGAAAGAGATCCCTGCATATATACAGAGAAAGCTTTGGCATGGGCTGGTTTATGAAGTCACGAAGAGTCGGAAGCGACTGAACGAATAAACAACAACATACAGAGAAAAGTTGTATGTTGTATGTATATATATTTTTGTAAGACTTTACCAGATATATAGCACATCCCAGCACTAACATTAAGAGTGACAGATTATGGAGCTGACGCATTCAACTCCTTCTTATAAATAGTAAATGTGCTATTTGATTGGTACTGGATGCTAATTTCCTGTTGATGGCAAGTAATTGAGTTTAGCACAAATTTAGTCCCAGAATCAGAACTCGTGCAGAGCTACGCAGTTAATACAGCAAAGTCTGATTGTATGGCTGATGACCGTGCCATTTGGAGATCAGTTGCTTCTTATCACCTGGCAGAATATTTTGTTGGGACAGCATATAACTATATTTTCACTGATTTTCCAAACAGTGGCTGAAGCAAGGAGGACAAGGATAGGAAAGACAACAAGAGAGAATGAGAACCAGTATAATTTTGCAGTTAAGGTGTTGGACTACAAGGCAGGAGACCAAGGTTCTCATCCATTGGCTGTGTTGTGGGTCTTCCGGGCTGTGTGGCCGTGTTCTGGAAGTTGTGGTTCCTAATGTTTCACCAGCATCTGTGGCCAGCATCTTCAGAGGGCAGGAGCACAGACAGAAGCAAAATCTCTGTGCCCAGGTAGAGTGGCAATGTTTTGTTTGTTTTCTGTTTATAGAGCTAAGTTATAGGAGATTAGGTGGGGTTTTTTGTTGTGTTGAAATGTTAACGAGTGGCTGATGAGCGTGATTAGCATGTTCATTGTGAGAAGTATTCCCATGTCCTGGTGGTTGGACTGAGTTCGTTGACCTTTTGCAGGCTGTGTTTTTCAGGACTGGTAGCCAGGTTTTGCTAATTTTTAGACGTTCTTCTTTTTTATTGTAACTGTGCTGGTGTTTGTGAATTTCACTGGCTTCTCTGTATAATCTGGTGTAGTGGCTTTTGGTGAACATTTCAACACAACAAAAAAACCCACCTAATCTCCTATAACTTAGCTCTATAAATAGAAAACAAACAAAACATTGCCACTCTACCTGGGCACAGAGATTTCGCTTCTGTCTGTGCTCCTGCCCTCTGAAGATGCTGGCCACAGATGCTGGCGAAACATTAGGAACCACAACTTCCAGAACATGGTCACACAGCCCGGAAGACCCACAACAGTCATCGAACTCCAGCCGTGAAAGCCTTCGACAATACGTTCTCATCCATTCTCAACCATGGAAGTTTACTGGATGATTTTTGGCTGGTCATTCTCTCTCAGCCTGGACTATCTCAAAGGGTTATTGTTGTGGGACAAATAGGATGAGGGAGTGTTTTGGTTTGTCCAGAGTTAATCAACTAAGGACACAAACAGAACAGGATGGGTGTATATAGCTGCAATCTAATAACAATGCAATTTTTTCCTGATGATTATCCTCAGTCCGCAGTTGTATGAAATTGCCTTGCTATCGCTGATATAGATTGGGAGACAAACTTGTATATAGAAATATTTTAACCAATTTAATAAATTATCAAATCAAATAGCCTTATTTGTTCTAGCCATAGACAATTGCACAGAATGACAACAGAATAATATACAACCATAATTTTAGTATTTAAAATAATAATGCATGTAATTTAGCCAAGAAAAAAAAAGAAGGATCATCAGAGATGCAGAATCTTTATAGAAAAACAAGGTGACAAGGCAAATCATAAAAATATACTTTTTATTTCCAGAGTGCTAAAAATTTTCCTGATATAGTCCAGGAATCTTTTGTTTTGCTTATAATTCCAGACTTGGTCCATTTCAATGATAATTTCAAGTAATGACACTTTAAAAAAAGCAACAAGTCTTTACTTACCATGTATAATGTTCAATAAAAGCAGTATCAACCATAACTTCTGGAATCAATCTCTTAGAGATAGAAATTTCCCCGAGTCAGGCTTTGAAGTGTGAATTGATTATCTGTTCACAGTACTAACATGTTTATTTGATTTAATGTCATGTAAGAAACCACTTTAGTACCTCCTATTGAGTAGATTTATGAAACTAATTCCATAAATGCATGAAAATCTTTAATGAAAATAACACTTCAATTACCGCAGCTGTAACTGGCACATATACAACTCAGATATTCATTTGATACTTCATAAGAATAAATTGGGGAGGAGGATTTCAATCAGGTTTTTCTAAAACTGGAATGGGACCAAGAATTAAAAGAACAAATATTGATCTTCTGCTTTTTTTAATTGCTAAGGACATTTTCTTGCTGAAAATAATTGATATTTATTGAAGTAAATAAGTTGGCAACTTTCCCAGAATGATATTCTAATTTCTTTTCTTTTTTCTTTTCTTTTCCTGTTCAACATGTGGAAGTTTGAGACACAGTTGGTGGTGCTTTTTTCAACAATTATATGGATTGTTGCTACAATATTCTTTACATTTAAAATATTTCTCCTGACTTTAAAGTGAACTTCTGAAATGAACAGAATAGTCATGAATAGCTAATGTAAGTTTTTACAAATTATTTTTTAAATCATTCTACCAATTTGCAATACACAAATATACTAATAGTATACAGGAAAGAAGTTGGTTGAAAATGATTTTATCTAACTGAAAGATCCAGTGGATATTAGGTAACAGTTTGATATCTAATTTGGCAAATGAAAAGAAATGGCAAAGTAATGCAAAGCAATTTCTTCAGTTCTACCAATGTGATGGTCCCATTTAATGATTAAGGTACAAAGCTCAATATAAATTGTACAGAGCAGGGTCATCTTCAAGACCAGGGTCATCTTCATGAGAATGGTCAGTAAAGTCAACATGGCAGGTGAAAACATGTTAAACATGTTAAAAACCGGTGGGGTTTCATTACCAGGTTGTGCTTGCTATCTTGACATTTTTGACCTCTCTACAGTAGTTGCTTCTGATACAGAGGAAGAGACTAGTGGATCCTCTGACCAATATGATCATTTGAACAACATGACTTGCAAAAAGAAGCAATACAGCACCTTGTTATAACTGGTAATGACAGTTTAGACCCTACTACAGACCTTTCCAAACTGTGTGTCGCGACACATTTCTGTGTTGCGGCAAGGGCCCAGGTGTGTCGCAGGGGAACCCGGAAGAGGAGGCCATGCACCACATGGAGCCCCGCCCATCCCTTGCCGCGCCAACAGGTCCCTGCTCTGAACCCAGCTCTTCAGCTCTCGCCGCAGAAGCCAGGTAAGTTAGCAGCCCGGTAGGGCTGCAACTGGCAGGGAGGGTGCAGGGATGTCACTAGGCCGCTGCGCTGGGTGGGGGTGGAGGGTTCAGGGACCGCGAAGCATAGCGGCTGGAGACATGGCTTTTCTCTCCCGAGAAGTGCCAGCGGCCTGGCAGCCGAGGAAGGGGTGGGGAGGCGGCTCCGCTGCCCACCTCAAATGGCCCCTGCACCGTCTGCGTCTCCGGCTCCCCCTTCCCCTAGGCAGCGGCCCCAGCCAGGCAGAGGGAGGACTGGGCGGGCGGACAGGTGGCACTCTCTGCCTCCGTGGCCTGGCCTGGCTCGCTGCTTCCTCCCGTCGCCTACAAGCAGAAGATGGCGGTGGTCTGATGTGCGACCCGTGACCCGCAAGAGCTGAGCTGGGGCCGAGCCGAGGGAGCCTACCGGTAGCTCTGGCCCAGCGAGAGGGCTCCCGGAGCTCCAGGGAGACCCAGCGTGGGCGGCGGGGACGGGGCAGAAGGAGAGTAGCCGCTGGCAGGAGCGCGGCACGAGGAGCGCCTCGCCGGTGCCTGCCCGGCTTCCACTGTGCTTCGTTGGAGAAGGTAAGACGCCGCGCTGGCTGGCGGGCGGCTGAGAGGCAGGCGGGTGGGCAGGGGGTCGCCTGCAGCGGGCTCGTCCGACCATCCTTCCTAGAGCTGCTGGGGCCAGATGGAGCGGTGGGGGACTCGGCATCGTTCCTTCCAGCGGGTGCTCCAAGCCCAGCTGTTCAGCCATCGATCAAGGATCGATCAGGCCCGGGGGCAGGGCTGGCCGAGGGGCTCGGGGGGAAGACGGGTCCCTGTTGCCTGAGACATCCTCACGCATCCTCCCCCCCTCCCCCCACAACATGGCAGCAATAACAGGCAGGGCCTGAAAGAGAAGGAAAGCCCCAAGAAAGAGCGGGGATCCTGCACTTTCCACTCTCCAGAAGAGCGTCCTGCACTTGGATCCATTTCTGCCAGAGCCTTCATGGCAGCTGGTGGTCGCTGTGGTTGTTATTGCTGCCATATTGCGGGGGGAGGGGGGAGGATGCGTGAGGATGTCTCAGGCAACAGGGACCCATCTTCCCTCTTCCCCCCCCCGAGCCCCTCGGCCAGCCCTGCCACCGGGCCTGATTGTCCCTGCACCCTCCCCCCCCAGTTGCAGCCCTACCGGGCTGCTAACTTACCTGGCTTCTGCGGCGAGAGCTGAAGAGCTGGGTTCAGAGCAGGGACCTGTCGGTGCGGCAAGGGATGGGCGGGGCTCCACGTGGTGCATGGCCTCCTCTTCTGGGTTCCCCTGTGACACACCTGGGCCCTTGCCGCGACACAGAAATGTGTCGCGACACAGTTTGGAAAGCTCTGATCTATAATTACATACAATACAATACATACAGTACAAGACTGGGGGGCCGGGGGGCGGGATTTGGAGCCGGCAGCCAATCACGTGGGGTGGGGTTTGGAGCCAGGAGCCAATCACATGGGCCGGGGGGCAGGGTTTGGAGCCGGGAGCCTATCACGTGGGCCAGGGGCGGGGTTTGGAGCCAGGAGCCAATCACGTGGGTCGGGGGTGGGGTTTGGAGCCGGCAGCCAATCACGTGGGCCGGGGGGCAGGGACTCCTCATTAGTGTGTCACAAAATTATGCATGGCTAAAAGGCGTGTCACCAACATGAAAAGTTTGGAAAGCCCTGCCCTACTACAATGATACATTTAACTTCTTTGTCTTTTCCTTTTAACCTTAATGGCAGTTATTTTCTCCTGTAAACTGCTGTAGTTGAGGATATCGTGGTGCAGAGAAAACTGATCATCCAACCAGAGATCTCCACAGGACAGGTCAAGGAAGGGTAAATGATGAAAGCAGCGTCTCTCTGTTACAACAGAGGTCCTACCCCTGTTGTACACATGGCATGACATTGCATGTGATTTTGTTGCCATCATTTTGATGAAAGTTTTGTATCCCATGGATGCCTTCGTAACCAGTTTGGCCTTAACTTTACAGAGAAGAAACCCACAGCAGACTATAACTCTTTGAAGGCTGAGTTACCTAAGTCTCTAAATATAGTGGACTTTCTCTATACTACACATGGTTAACTTAACTGATATTGTTGCTTAATTATACTGCCAGCATCCCTCACCATTGGCCTTACATCTAAAAAGCATCACAGAATATTCACCCCTGTTCATGCTTTGCCCTTTCCCCAGCAAAGCTATGAGTATCTCTCTCTTTCTCTCTCTCTCATCAATAACTGTGTCATATAAATTAGATTGTGTGATATCGTGTTGTGCACCAGCTCCGCACCTTCCTGGATCGGGAGTCCCTTTGAACGGTCACTCTTTTTTTTATTATTATTATTTATTTTATTTATATGATTATAAATTTTTGCCCTATTTTGCACTCTTGCCCTAGTCACCTCCCGTATAGACTACTGTAATGCGCTCTAAATGGGGCTACCCTTGAAGAGTATCTGGAAGCTACAGGTGGTCCAGAATGCGGCCTCGTGAGCAGTTTTAGGAGCCCTGAGGAGGGCACATTTAACACCGTTGCTCCGTGAGCTGCATTGGGTGCCAGTCTGCTTCTGGGTCCAATTCAAGGTGTTGGTTATCACCTTTAAAGCCCTACATGGCATGGGTCCAGGTTACCTGAGGAACCGCCTCACCCCCGTTACATCGACCCGTCCCACCCGGTCAGGCAGACAGGGCATGTTACAGACCCTGTCCATGAAGGATTGTTGATTGGCAGGGTCCAGGAGGAGGGCCTTCTCTGCCGTAGCACCCACCCTTTGGAACAACTTACCCCTGGAGGTAAGACAGGCCCCCACTCTCCTGGCCTTCCGGAAGGAGGTGAAGACATGGTTATGCCACCTCACCTGGGATGGGAGGGGGGGATAGCCATTCATGGGGGTGGCTGGCACCGTGATCATGCCAAAAATAACAGCGTATGCCCATCTTGAATTTTTATATTTTATATTTTTGTATTTTTAGACTAGTGTTTGTTTTGTGTTTGTGTGTGTGTGTGTTTGTGTGTATGTATGTGTGTATGTGTGTATATATTTTATTGTAGTGTTTTTAATAATTGTTATTTCATTGGTTGTAAGCCGCCCAGAGTCATTGTGTACGAGTTGGGCGGCTGAGAAATTTGATAAAATAAATAAATTTGATAAAATAAATATTCCTCAGCCTGGTGCTTCCTAGATATTTTGGAACAACCCCTGGAATTCCTAGGGACTATGACTAGTCCATGCACTGTTCAGCAAAACTGGAGAACACCAAGTTGGAGAAGGCTACTCTGGAACGATGAGAAAGAAAAGACTTGGAGTTAGTCCTGCAGATATAAGGAGGTTGGATTCTCAATAGCAGAAATCAGAAGCTCCAGGGAATAGATTTACTGTAGCTCATAATTCAGTAGTTCACCTGAGTGAAACACCTTTCCTCAGTTCCAATTAATGGCTTCTATGGCAATAAAATAAGGTTTTGCAGCTTAGTAGTCATGATACTGACTGGCTCATTCTCCAGCAAAAGAGAATCTGAATGGAAGAAAAGACTAGCAATACACAAACGTCTCTCCAAATGCACCCGCTAGCACCCTGTAGTTATAACGATGGGCATTTTGCCAGTAAAATAATGAAGATCAATTTTTATATTGGTATATTTATCACATGTAGTAGCTAGTTGTAATGTATGAATACATCTACACTTTGCTTTATCATTCAATCACATGGCACAAGGTCATTTTATGGTATTCTAAGCCAGACAAATATTTTCACATATACTGTATGTTCAACCAATTAGTGCTCAGTCATGAGTTAAAGGCATATTGGCTGTTAGATAATCTGCCCTGCTTTGATCTATCACAACGATTCAGCCAAGTAGCTGATTTTGCTAAACAACCCATTAAAAATATCTCAATATATTTCATGCTGTTATGATAATTAAGATGGGCAGCTTGTCCTTCCAAGGCTTATTAGATAGGACTGAAACAGAGTGCTTTCAGACCATAAAGCAGCTGATATCTATCTATTAATCTATTTATTAGAGCCAATTATCATTTTACATATGGCTTATGGGGTACCCGTATTCTTTACTCCCTGGGCTGCTGTTTTATTATGATATTGCAGTACTCACGGTGGCTAATAAATAGAAAAACATTCATCAGGATTACCAGTTCATGATCTTTAGTTAATCAATTTTCTACAGAATGCAGTGTTAATTTTTATCAGAATGCTTTCATGAGAGGGTCTGCAAGTGTTGATTTAGAGATTTAAAACATTTATACGAATTCGGAGTGGTCCCATGACCAGTCTGAAAGACCAAGAAAACAAACACCTAGTTTTCAAAGAGCTCAACATTACTGTAAACATGCTGGGCTTTTTAATTTTTTAAAATAAAATGAGTCTCTTACCCTTTTCTCAAAGTTTGTAACACTAATGTCCCTAGGCTCAGTCTGACAATTTTTTCCTGTGGATGTATAATTAAGGATTGGAACAAATATATTTGCTGGGCTGGGAATTTAAATAGGAGAGTTAAAAAGAACAGACCTAATCAGGGTGGCTAATCCCTAATGGTGACGTGCCATCCCTCCCAAAGACAGAAATACATTATTTCCAAGAGGTATCACAATTGTTGTTGTTCTTGTTCAGTCGTTTAGTCGTGTCTGACTCTTCGTGACCTCATGGACCATAGCATGCCAGGCCTTCCTGTCCTCCACTGTCTCTCGGAGTTTACTCAAATTCATGTTCATTACATCGGTGATGCTATCTAACCATCTCATCCTCTGCCGTCCCCTTCTCCTTTTGCCTTCAGTCTTTCCCAGCATCAGGGTCTTTTCCAGTGAGTCCTCTCTTCGCATTAGGTGGCCAAAGTATTTGAGCTTCAGCTTCAGCATCTGTCCTTCCAATGAGCAGTCAGGGTTGATTTCCTTTAGGATTGACTGGTTTGACCTCCTTGTAGTCCAAGGGACTCTCAAGAGTCTTCTCCAGCACCACAGTTCGAAAGCATCAATTCTTCGGCGCTCAGCCTTCCTTATGGTCCAACTCTCACAGCCATACATTACTACTGGAAAAACCATAGCTTTAACTATATGGACCTTTGTCGGCAAGGTGATGTCTCTGCTTTTTAATATGCTGTCTGGGTTTGCCATACTTGGCTGCTTTTTCTTGCAAAAAATATAATGGCAATCGTGAAAACCCATTTTTGTGTCTTCCATAATGGATTTCTTTTGATCTCCCAGTGCTGATGCTAGGAATACCCAGAATCATCTGGTGTCCGTCATTCTCAGCTCAAAGATTTCATATACAACTGCAAATATTTGTGGAAGACTTGTAAAACAGGATAGCTTTTTATGGTCAGCTGTATAAAAAAAGTGATATGGGTAACTGGATAAACAGGTGAATATTAGAGAAGATTAAATATATTGAAAAGGCCTATATTGTGGTAGTTGCATTTTAAACATATATTCAGAAAATGGCATAGGATGATAGTTGCAGATTTTCTTTTCTTTTCTTTTTAAATAATTTGCAGAAGAATGATTAGAATGGAATAATAAGTGAATATTTGCAAGACTGACATGGGCCAGTTTTAAACTGAGCCACATATGCCTAGTGGGAAGAGAGATACTTTTTTTACCTGCTGTCTACATTATGCTGTTGGGGAAGTGTACTTGTTGATGGGGAGCAGATATGTGACATTGTGGAGCCCTGATTTAATGTTTTAAAAACTTGCATGTCAATATTTAGATCAGAGTATAGACTTTAATAGGGATCTTGTTCTTTTGTGAGGAAGGCATTCATGAACAATTTACACCATGTTATTTTGTTTATTAATTAAATGAATTCTACCCCCCAAAATAGTCTGGCATTGTATACTGTCAGGTAGAGATGCTAAATGCTGTCAATTGTACATGAATTAAAGTGGCATCAAACTGTGCTACCCACAACTGGATTCAAATAACTTTTCCATTGTGATTGTGACAGGGAAACTGAAAGTATCCCTCCTGTTGGTGATGAAGTCTGAGCAAGAATAGTGATACTTCTCTATTGCAAAAGGAACAAGTTAATATTGTTCAAATGATGTTGCTTCACTAACTCTAATTATGATAATCCACTATGTAGAAATTGACAATATTAGTTATGCAAACTTATTTCTCAGTTGACATTTCTGATTTTAACATTTTAGGTGTGACGTTCCACTCCTTTGATTTAGAAACTCTCATCACAAGCCATGGTAGGATATGAAAAAGTTCTTTAATTAATACAAGTGAATAGAATCGATGCAAAGAGCCGATTGAGCAAAAGCGCACGCACTCACAACTTTAAACATGCCAGTTCTCACTCCTCACCAACCCCTCCCCTACCGACTCAGTGCCCATAACTCTAAACTGTTACTCCTTTGATGCTCCCAGCTGAACGGTCTTGGAGTCTGGTTCCTGTCTCTCTACCCCCACATTCCAACGGCCTGCATTCCTTGCCTATCTCTAACGACTTGCCAGCATGCTAACTAATTACTGCCCATATACCTACTAACTACAAACCTCATCTAACTAACACCTACAAACCCCATCTACCTAATAACTACAAACGCCATCTATCCATGGCAGGATGCCATTGCCATCCTGATAAGTTTCTAGGCAACGTATGGTAAATTGTTTAAATAGAGTAAAATCATAACTTACAATATCAATAGCATATATATCCAGAACCACAAAACAATCTAGAACTATAAATAATAATAATAATAATAATAATAATAATAATAAATAATAATAATAAATAAAAAATAATCCAGGTACAGACATCCTACAGAGCATAACATGGAATTTTTTCCAATCCTTCAATAGCAACTTTGCTCTGGATCATAGGGCCAGAATGGAGGAAGGAGTGGGACATCTGGAGTAGCTGGCAACATTCCAACCCACTGTCCAATTAACTTCTCCCGGGGATGCATTTGACAAAAAAATTCTGGAATGTTTTTCTCTATGACCCCTGTCTCGATTGTATCCATTTTGAACTCTATCTTTCCTCTGCTGGTTTCTCCTACCATACCAAATTTGGTACCATTCTGTTCTGTTTTCAGAGACTTGTCCTGCTGATGCCCAGATGGATAGACAGACCAACTGAATCCCAATTCTCTTTGCATAATATCTTTTCAACATTTTTGGGTGGGAAAGAATAAAAACAGTAACACATTAGAGAAAGTTAAATAATGGTAAAAGCACTAATTGCCACCAAGCAGGGATTAATACTGAAAGTGTCACATTTTAAAGGGTTTTAAAATATGTTAAAATGTTGTTAAAATAATATTAACTCGGTATTAAAAGGGGTGAGGAAACTGAGAATGTTGCTGCCTCACACCACAGGCAAAGTCATGAATGGAAATGCCAGGCAATCTTTTCTCAGGAGATCATCCCACAGTTAGAAGGACACATCAGAGAAGAACCTCTTTGAAGGTCAAAGGTAGAGAGGATATTCAGAACAGAGCTTCTGGTGATGATCTTGGGTCTCACAGAAGCAAATACCAGAGCTGTTGAAAATGGCTGAGAAGAAAGCTTTGCACCTTGTGCAAATACAGCTTGCTTGCTTGCTTGCTTGTATGTTTGTTTGTGGGATTTATCCCCACCTCAGTCCTTAATAAACTTGGCATTTCTCAGATATTCATTCAAGTAAACTGACTTTCTTCAGGCTTCCATGTGAACCTGAAAAAAAGATGCCACTGCTTTAAGGAAAGCTGTGACTCTTAAGGCAGTGGCACATTTTATTTGGGCTCATATATACAGGCTCTTTGAATGAGTAGCTGAGAGACAGTAACATGCATGGGGTCTTGAATTTGCACAGTCCTGGTAAATGTGGGAATTCACAGTAGATAACCAAGTCACAAATTAATAGATCATGAGCATATTTACCGATCTCCTTTTTTTATAATACTTATTAGATGCTGCTTGAATATTTATAAACTGAACAAATGTTACCATGATGCTCCCAAACCTCCCTTATTTTAATGGAAATAAGCACTGTAGTGCAACTTCTGGAATTTTTTACTACTCAGAAAGAGAGAAAACATCATTATAACATTTCATCAAATACCCATCAAGTAGACAGATATAATCATGGCTTGGCTGTGGCAGCCTGAGATTGGGATGATCTGTACATCTTTGCTTTACTTCTCATTGTGGTTGTACTCCTGGACACCCTCCTGGGGCTCTATTCTTTTTCAAACATAATAGTGCTATAAATAATACTAGCGATAAAGTCTTGCTATAAAACGAAGGATGAGAAATTACTATTACTATTACTATTACTATTATGACCTAGACTGAGTTGTTGATAAAAACACGTGGTGTTTTGGACACCGTTATATCTAATTTACTGTTCAACAATATACTGCTTTTCATTTCTTCTGCCAAGACTTTGCACATGAATTAAGGCCTCCATTTGCCTTCGGGTTTTTCCAATCCAATGATTGGCCCTCCTTTCATTTTTCTTGGACTGAAGGAAACCAATTCATCTCCCCCAACTGAGATACAGTTTGGTTTACTCAAAGCATGTGTGCATTAAATTGGACCTCCTTGTTCTGTCAATCAGGATCACAACAAATTCAATTCTCTCCCCCAATGAATTTGTAATCTTTCTCCTTGTCTCCCACCTATCCATCAACTCTAAATCTACTATTTTTTTAAAAAAGTTTTTCTGCTCCAGATCAGGTAGGAATGGAATGGAAGGTTTTCTTTTTCACCACTTATATATTATTGTTGGAGCTGCAGCAGCAAAGTGAGAAGTTGAATGAACAAATAATTGAAGAGCCACGGATTATTGGAGAGAGGAGGGTGGAAAGCAACTGGGTGGAACTGAATTATGGAACAGGGAAGTGCTTTATTTTCTAATTAATTATTATAATTCAACAAAGTTTTAACTTCAAACCAAGGAACACTAGGCAAAACTTCAAATTCTGCACACATTTTGATGGTTAAATATTTTAAACATATATGCTTTCCCATATGTTAGGGAAGAAGCGATAGATATAATAAATAATGGTGGAAGAAGGAAAATTAGGAGCAGAGGATTATCTGCTTTGTGACATACATACAGTACTTTATGGTAGTAGATAAGTTCAGAGTTCTTTTTCACTGGATTATGTATGAAATTACAAGAGGGAAATCCTTCCTCTTCTTATATGGATTCTAGGAGCTGAAACAAGTATGTATGTATGTATGCATGTATGTACAAACATACATACACACATATACTTACATACATGCTCCTAATCATGGAAAGAAGGAAGCTTTATTTCTGGTGTCATCTCACAAAACCTTATAGATACATGGATGAGATAAGTGGTCCAGGCAATCCATCATGTTCTTTCTGACTATAACCGGATGTTTCTCAGGGATCTAGAGATACAGCATTTAGGTAACAGTATGATGATCATTATAAAATCACTATTTCCTGTGGCACTACTTTCTTTTTTATAGTTCATGAACACTTTTTGCAACTATAAAAGGACATTGTGTGTATAGATGATGAATAAGGGTGTTAGCAAAGTTTATATATTAAATCATCTTAGGGAGGATGAAATTCTGACATTAGCTTCTGTTCTAGTTTTAATATATTTTCATGCAAACACACACACATATTTCTCAAGAAGGAAGACATGTTTGGAAAAAAAAATCCAGCATAGATCAATTTTTGCTAAAGAGGAAAAATGTGACAGAGCTACTTCATATTTTGCAGTATAACTATAAATGCCAAATTAAAAAACAAACAAAAAACCCAATTCCAAAATCAAGTGGAAAAAAGCTTTCAGCGATAGTGAGAGAGTTCGCTGTTCAGTTTTGAATAGTATTTAACAAAAGGCTATTCCCAAGATAGTTTTGTTGTGGTTACATTCAATTTACACCTTGGATGGAAAATGCAATCCACTTCCTAATTCAGTTTTCATCGAACAACAACTAACCTGAGCCAATTCAGAGCTGCTGAGGTGCCCATCACCATTTATATCCAAGTAATTAAACATATCTTCGACTAAGAAGCGCTTTTGGGTTCTGTCTTCTCCTGGCTGGTTTTGCTGCCTCTGGCGATGTGACTGAAGATCCAGGAGGATCCCCTTTAGTTGACTGTAGTCTGCCATTGTACAAGCATCACCTAAAAGATAAGACATCATTACCTGTCTATGTGCTTCTCTTTGACAAATTCCAAGACTAGGATTCTGAGAAATAAGACAAGCTGCTATCAGTTTTCAAGACTGTCCATGAGAAATCCATTTCTTTAAAGATGGATTTTTTAATCCCCCTTCTAAACCCTTCTTCCAAGGAAGTTCATCATCATCTTACTTTTTCTGATTATAGAACTGTATTCAGCAGACAGCCATATGAAATGGAATAATCTGCTGACTGCATTAAATTTGCTGTAGATATTTCTTAAAAGTAAATGTATATGTTGAGTGACTGTGAAGGAGAAAAACGAAATCAAATGATTCAGAATCATTGTCCTTATTCCCCCACCCCACAAGTAGTTCCAATTTTTATGCACTTCTGCACTGCCATGGCACAATCCAATTTTTTTTTTCCTGGAGTACAAAAAGATTAGAATGGCTTTGAAGTCATGCTCGTGACTTACTGGATGGCTTTTTACAACGTCAGTAAAATGAGCTCTAAGTCTTCAGGCATGAAGCAGTGATTATCAAAAGGAAGTACTGTGGTATAGAATTCTATGCACACCTCTAGAGATGCAATTTACAAGCTGGGCCTCAGATTTCCAAATGAGAAATCCTTAATTTTCAGACATGTGATATTATGGAATAATAATATATTTTGAAAGACAATAATGATTTCAATACATTGTGACATTTTATGAGCTTGTGCTGTTTATTTGTCTATTTATTATTGAAAAGACTTATATTGCTGCCCATCTTGTAAAACACAGCTCTGGGTGAGAAAGGAAAGGAAAGGTTCCCCTGTGCAAGCACCGAGTCATGTGACCCCTGGGGAGACACCACTTTTGCGACATTTTCCTGGCAGACTATAGAGCGGGGTGGTTTGCCATTGCCTTCCCCAGCCGTAATTACCTCAGCTCTGGGTGGCTCACAGCAATAATAAAACCAAAGAGAAGAAAACGGAGAAAACCAGGCACCTGACCCACAAACTCCAATCCCTCAAACCAGACATTCCTCGGGCTCCGACCTCATCCCAGCATCTGGGGCAAACACCAGCTCTTCATGGCTTTCTGAAGGCTAAAAGGGTGGGTGCCTGCTGGATCCTGGGAGAAGGGTGTTACCATGATCTATATGAACCCAGCATCCACTTAACCCTCCACTGACTTGTTTTGTAATCCATAACAGATTTTCCATATTTTCTAATGGGTTAAGATAAATAACTTGACTCCTCAGTACAAGTCCCAATGGCTTTTTTGGATGATGGGCATTGTAATTGCTTCAAAAGTAGCTTCCCCCTATAAAAGCTGGTAACACAATGCATGCTGCTGCAATCCCAGCATCTCACTTTACTTTATTTAGACATTTCCCGAATGAATTCAGGATTAGAATGCAAGAACACAGCATTAGAATTGTGTTATGACTAGTCACTACAAGTATTATTTATTACCTAGCAAACTCATGTTAGTCTATTGCTGATCTTTTCTCTTTCTCCTGTCAATGGAGGTTGGAGAAAAGGCCACTGAAAGCTCCTTACATAATATCTAGAATTAAAAAAAAAAAAAAAGCATAGAAGCAAATATGTTTGAAGCAGGTATAATCAGAAAGTGAAGCAGAACAAATGTCAGGGAAGGAGTCTGAATGAAGTTAAAACTGCCTCCTCTATGAAATGTTCCTACAGGAGGGTTTCAGCAATGGAAAGATAAAAAAAAAATATTATGTTTCCAAATTATAAATATGAAATTATAAGGCAAATCTGAAAAACTCTCCAGTAAATATCTGTTGTATGGGTTTGGAGACTAACTTATTCCATTTTAAGACACTTGTTCTTGAGAACGCAGTTCTATTGCATTCTTTACAGTAATAGGTGTGAGATCTATCACTGTTACTGTGAGCTTCAATATGAGAAACATGGCCATATTAACATATATGAGGACAGGAAGGCCTGGCGTGCTATGGTCCATGAGGTCAAGAAGAGTCGGACATGACTAAACGACTGAACAACAACAACAACAACAACAAAGTATTATTTCTCAGAGATTCAGGGTAATCTCTACGAAAGGAAAAAAGATGACAAGAACACCTAATCTGCATGTTTAAGAGGTAAGCCATATATAACATTACAAGTGGAAAGAGAGCTTCTGAACTGTACAAAAAATTCAGTGTAAGATGCTTTGTAAGGACTGCTGGGTGTCCTTCCCCTTTCTTTTCTAAGCTATAGCCATAGGCTCTCCATTCCCAAGGGATATATAGGTTACAGTATCCTCTTCCAGGTTGCACTTTGTAAAACTCCATTCATGAGGAAATAAGAACACCAAGTGAGCTAAAACACTTCCTTTATAAACTCTACTTCAACAATAAGTAGAGCTATAAGCCATAATTGGCAGCTTAATCAGCTAAAGCTTTAGGTGATTAATCAAAGGACACCACTTCTAATCAGTGAGTTCCAATTTTCATCAGTGTGAACATGGATTAACGGCACACTTATGCCATTTTAACTCTAGTTTGTCACTGTGATAGGGAATTAAAAAAAAAGAAAATATTAAAAGGTGGCCTTTCTACTTTAACCATCAGTTAAAATGTGCATTGATTTATCAGACTGTAAATTATTATACCCTTCAATATACAGTACCTCAAAATTTACTGAGATGGTTGCAGTTTGCAACTATAATTCAAGCCATTTAAATCTAATTGCTTAATGAATTGATTAATTGGCTACAAGTCACATGACTAATGAAATAAGTATTACCATTTAGGCTATCATCTTAAACACACTTACTAAGGAGTAAACATTGCATTCACTGAATTCTGTGCTGAATACAGTGAGTCTTATTTCTGATTAAATATGCACTGGATTGTACTTTAATCCAATGAGAATGCTGGCAATGAGAAATGCCATAAAACTGGAAGTGCTGTGAGAATCATTGGTATGGGGTCTTTTATACAAAGTGGTTGAATTAGCTTTGGGATTTGAGGGCAGTCAAACTTCAGCCATGAACTGTTTGTGTAGCCTTGGCAAAAATGTTACTATTAGCATCAGGGGACAGTGACAGAGGAAAATTGCCCCTTGACTGTTTAAATAAATAGCAACATGCAATACAGACATTGGACATGGTAGAACATACACATACTGTATGTATAGAAATGCTTTAAACTAAATTTATCTAGAACAGCCTCCCCAGACTGGGTACTATCCAGATGAGTGGGATTCAACTCTCAGAATTTGCCAGCTAGTATGGCCATTACTGGGAATGGCTGGGAAAGATCTCTAGTATCTCAACTGTTTCCAGTCCTGCTACATGAATGCTTTTGGAGGTGATGCCCAAAAATGTTATAGACTTGGGAATTTATGTATTATTTATACAGAGCTGGAAATATATTTATCGAACCCTGCATTTTCTGCCAGCAGTCTTATAAATGTAAGAAGGCAATTAAAAATAGAACAAAACCACAACAATAAGAACAGCACTGATAGATAGAAACAGAAGCCAAACTGAGTAGAAATATTTTCATGGTACTCCAAAGCACCATTGCAAATACAAGAGAGAATGATAGTCTTCTCCTGGCATCTAAGAGAAAACCAAGACAGAACAAAGCAAACACATTAAGAGATTTCTATCATGTTGAACCACCAACACATTGAGTTATATGTTCTTAGCCCAGAACCAACAGCCTCATTCATCCCAAGAACTTCAATTAATTTAGGTAATTTTAGACTTCACGGTACTAATTTATGACTGCCAGACAACTGCTAGAAGGGAGTAAAAAGATGAAGAAAAATCTGAGCTCTTACTGCTATCTAGTAATTGTCTGAATTTCTGCAGCCCAAATGTGGCAACCCAACATAAGTTTCCCCTCATTAGTAGTAATATGCATTGCTACTTCAAACAAAATTCTCTCTGTTGCAATTATGGCACTTTTAAAGATTCTGCTGGTGGGACCAGCATTTCTGCTCAAAGTCTAGCAATGGTGGTAGAATCTGGACTGTCAACCACTATCTAAAAGCGGAGAAACTGACCATGGGCTTATCCTGGTCCTGCACATAAATAAAAAACAAAGGTCCTGCACAAAAATCAAATACAAATAATGTATGGTGGCCCATTTTTTGCTGCAGATAAACATTATACATATTTTGACCTTGCCAAGTGCAGTGATAGATCTCTCCTTTACTGAGTATTTTTTTAATTTGTATGAACCGTCTGACTGATTGATACCCCAGCATTAAATTTTTGTTTCTTTGTTTATTAATTTGTCTGAAAATAGAAATCTATTTCCTGTTTATAAATGCATAAAGCCAAATATAAATGAAGCCATCATAATATTAATACTGAAAAATAGTAAAAATTGCATTACATGCTGATGTTTTGATTTAGGGTCGGTGGGAAAATATAAGGGTATTTTTAGGAATTAATCCCAGTGTGGGTTGGAAACACAAGAGGTAGTCTGATAGATTTTGTCTCTGGGGAAATTCTTAAATCACTTACTTCCAAATATTTGGCTTAGTAAACACAATATTAAACACATTCACATGGTCAGATATTAAGTAATGATTGTATCATTTTAAAGGATTTAATAAAAAGGTTTCATGATTGCTGTATAGTTTAAAAGATTAAGAGAAAAATGCACACCTGCATAAATGATAGAATTGAAATATAACATCTAAACAATAACAAGGTCTAGAAAACCCCACAAATAAAATGACAAAATGCTCATAGAGGGGTGCAAAACATTTCTATTTGAACTGTTTTGAAAACAGAACTATGAATTTTTCACACATCAGGGAAGGTCAGAACATTTGGTGAGGTCAGAAATGCCCCTTTCAAGTTCAAACTGGTTCAAAATTAAAATATTTGAAAATACCAATTCAATATTTTTCCTAATATTGCAAAAGCAAACAAACAAACCCTAATTGGAATGTGGACAAAAAAACATCAATAATCCATTGCTGCAATTTTGTAATAGATTTATCCTTTCAGCATTGTATACTAGTCCTTTTGGCTATCCTTGTTGTTTATTTGTTCAGTTGTTTCCAACTCTTCGTGACTTCATGGACCAGCCCATGCCAGAGCTTCCTGTCGGCCGTCGCCATCCCCAGCTCCCCCACGGTCGAGTCCGTCACCTCCAGGATATCATCCATCCATCTTGCCCTTGGTCAGCCCCTCTTCCTTTTCCCTTCCACTTTCCCTAGCATCAGCATCTTCTCCAGGGTATCCTGTCTTCTCATTATGTGGCCAAAGTACTTCAGTTTTGCCTTTAATATCATTCCCTCAAGTGAGCAGTCTGGCTTTATTTCCTGGAGTATGGACTGGTTTGATCATCTTGCAGTCCAAGGCACTCTCAGAATTTGGCTATCCTATATGTGTGAAAAATCCACAATTCTCAATGTCCTGATAAATTCTAAGTACTGGGGAGATGGGACGTAGCCATTTAAAACATATATATCTTTAACCCAGGGTGGTCAGCCTAAAGTCATGTTATGACTCCTGTGGATTTTAATCAAAATATAGCAATAACAGGACCAGACCAGACCATGTGGCGTAATATTCTAATTCCTGATTTGCATCTCCAATCTCACACATATTGCAACCAACTATTATTAAACATTCTTGAGATTTTTTTTCAGTATATTTCAAAATAAAATGTTAATAGGAAATCACTAATTTAATATTTTTAAGGAAACTTCCACTAATGTACAAGAACATGGTGTTCACACTTGCTGCATCAAGGTTCTGTCAGTATGTCATAGGATTGTGTATGCTTTGAAAATGATTCAGAATAATCATAGAATCAAAGAATCATAGAGTTGGCAAGCAACTTGGAGGCCTTCTAGTCCAACACCCTATCCAGGTGTTGATTGAGGATTGAATCCTCAATCATCCCAGACAAATGACTGTCCAACCTTTGCTTGACGGAACATGTACAACTCCAGGGGTCAGGCTGTTCTGCTACTTATCAGCTGTAACAGTCATGAAATTCATCCTTATTTTGAGTTTGGATCTCAAAATCAAGCTTCTACCCATTGGTTCTTGTGCTACCCTTGGCCACTATGGATAGTAAATCCATATCCTCTTCTTTGTGATAACTCTTCAAATATTGGAAAATTACTATTATGTCTCCCCTTGGCCTTCTTTTCTTTTGACTAAATATATCATTCTTCATAGGATGTAGCCTCTAAGCCCGTCACTATCTTTGTTGTTCTTCTCTACACTCTTTCCATTTCCTCAGCATCTTTCTTGTACTGTGGCAACCAAAACTAGACACAGTATTCCAGTGCAATATAGAGCAGAACTATCATTTCCCATGACCTCAACATTGTACCTATGTTGATCAGCCCAAGACTGCATTATCTCTTTTGGCAGCTACAGCATACTGATGGTTTATACTGTATTTAATATGTAGTCTACCAGGAGAGCCATATCCTTCTCAGATATACTACTGCTGAGCCAGGCATAATCTGTCTTGTATCTTTACCTCTGATTTCATATGCAAATTAGCTCAGCACCTCTTCTATTCCCTCACTTAAGTCATGTATAAACATCTTGAGGAGCACTGAGCCCAGAAAAAACCTTGAGGTACCCTCCTGCATACCTCTCTCCATGGAGGGATAGATTCATTAAGGACCACATTAAGGACCACTTGTTGGATGTGGTTGTTCAACCAACTCCAAATCTGGTAGTGGGACCATCCATCCCACATCTTTCTATTTTATAAAGAAAGAGGCTATGGTCAATTTTATTGAAAGCCGTAAGGAAATTTCCTAATTTAGTCACTTTGTCAAAAAAAAAAAAAAAAAGCAATAAGATTGGTCTGGCATGTCCTATTTTTAACATATTTTGTTGTTGTTGTTCAGTCGTTTAGACATGTCCAACTCTTCGTGACCTCATGGACCATAGCACGCCAGGCCTTCCTGTCCTCCACTGTCTCCCGGAGTTTGCTCAAGTTCATGTTCATTGCATCGGTGATGCTATCTAACAATCTCATCCTCTGCCGTCCCCTTCTCCTTTTGCCTTCAGTCTTTCCCAGCATCAGGGTCTTTTCCAGTGAGTCTTCTCTTCGCATTAGGTGGCCAAAGTATTTGAGCTTCAGCTTTTTTTTTTAACATATCCATGCTGGGTTTTAGTACAAGTTCACATCAGAATAAAAGTAAATTGTTTCTAAAATGACTTCTAAATAATTTGCAAAGTATGCACAGCCCTGGTATCAGTTTCATCAACTAACTTCAGTTTCTTCAAAAGCATTATCCTAATTTTTAAAACTAAAAGAATGTATTTTTCCATTATTCAGCCAGATGGATTCCTTTAATTTTATAACTTTCTCCTTCTCCACATCTTTCTAGCACAATAATTGTGGTGGCTAAAATAGAGGGAACAATGGAACATCATCTGTATGTGCTCTCATTTGTTTCCATTATTGGAGCCGCTTTGTTAACTACCGTCAAGCATTTTTTTCTTTCCTGTACAACAGAAACTCATTATTAACAATTTATTTCATTTCAGGAAATCCTCATTGGTAGATCTTGTTAATAGATAGCTCACAGATGGCTTACCTTGTTAGCAGCTCCTGGAGACCAGATTATTTCATAATTGGAGCCCCTCCTGGAAGTTACACATTAGCTGACTTTATATCTTTAAGGTATATCTTTGAGGTTTGCCATCTGGCATCCAAAACAGAAACAGAATTGCAACCTCTTTTCCTTTTCCCACCAAGACCAATTTTACAGAAAGCTTTTCTTGTAACTTGAATGCTTTTACAGATGAATAGGGAAGGAGGCAACCTTCATCAATCCCAGTATCCCTTGCAGTGTTATTTGACCCCAAAAGTCTTTTGGGGAGGTTTAGGGAATAGGTAAGGATGTGATGCTGTAGGCTGCCAATTAGGGGTATTCTTTGGGCCATTACACTCAGGGTCACTTCCAGTGATGAAATAAAGCCCTGGATTCAATCCATATTTTAGTGAGGAATCAGATAATGCTAAACATATTGATACACACACACACACACACTAGCTATTTGTGTTGAAAATATGCCTTCTTGTACCCCAGTAGTTGGAAGCCAATCTCATCATGTAATTACTCAACATTTCAGCGTCTGACACCTGGAGTGTGCACTGACTCCTCCAAATGCAGAAACTGCATCTCTGGCTAAACAAAAGCACCAGACAATGATTTTGTTACTATAGAAATTATACATAGGAACTTAGATTGGTGGAGTCCTGTATTAGCTTTCCTTTTAACACATAAAGATAGCACCGCAAGATTCCCATGGGAATGTGGTTTTGCAATAATGGTCTCTATTGGTAAAAAGGTAAAAGGAACGTTCCTTTTAATTATTGACCCATTAGCTTACTGAATATTATTAGCAAGATGTATGCTATCCAATTAAGAGAAAAACCACTGGATTGGGTTGAGGCAGAACACATATTGGCAGATGAGGCGGCTAGCTTTGGGGAAGGTTTCTCCCATATAAATCAAGCCCTGATACTTGGCTGAAAAATATCCAGTTAATCCTAGTTCAGTGTTATATGCTGCCTTTGTAGATGTTAAGTCTGCCTTTGACTTAATTTTTAATAGCCACAAATGAAAGAATCCTCTATCAATAGATGTTAGCTTCTATTATTGCAAAAAGTTCAAGATAAATCTAGGATAAAAGTCTGATATTCTATGCAGGCCCATTACAGTAAGGGAATCTTGATGAGTAAAGAGATCGGTCATATAAAATAAAGGAAGGAAGGAAGGAAGGAAGGAAGGAAGGAAGGAAGGAAGGAAGGAAGGAAGGAAGGAAGGAAGGAAGGAAGGAACTAGGCAGAGCTATATCCTGGCTCCTAACTTGTTCAACATTTATATAAATCCCCTGATTTCAGCTTTATATAATTTGGTACATCATCCCCCTAAACTGGCATACAAACATGTTTCAATCCTTCTTTCTATGGACAGTGTAATTCTAGTGGCACTGACCCAGGTTGGCCTGAGAAGTTGTAGTCCCTTGCAGAATACTGCACAAAGATTAATTATGATAAGACCAAACATACAGTCTTTGCAAAGTGCCTTAAAGTCCACAGATGGAAACTAAATGGACATGAAATCCAATTATTCATATATTTGTGAATATTTTTCCATGCTATAGGAAGCCAGAATGCACATCCGGGATATGTTCTACAGTATGCACTGAGATAAACTTTGGTGATTCAAATGTCTCATAGATCCTGGGGAGCAACATATATCCCACAATAAATTAAACTATTAATGCAAGTGCAACTTCTATATGGTGTAGCAACAGGACCCTATAAAAATATCTCATTCATGGAGATCCTTCAATCTAAATTCCTGAGAAGTATCTTCCAAGTACCATGATGTGTCTCAACTATGGTGCTCTGTCTGGAAGCTGGTGCAAATAAAATCAAAGCTGTGTTGTCATTTAATACACTGAATTGTTGGCTAAAAACAGGTTTCCAACCTATTAGATTGGCCTCTCTAATTTCTTCTGATAACTTTATTAGCAAATGGAAAAGCTCCATTCTACGTATGTACCTGGAGCCATTGTGATTACTTGCAGGATACTATACTTAACTAAGGCCCTGATTAGACCAAAGCCAAACTAAGGCAGAGAATAATAGGCATAGAAAACCAGGAAGCTCAATCTTGTGTGCCACGAGGGGTTTACTTAGGT
This sequence comes from Charina bottae, assembly GCA_023362775.1. NCBI lineage: Eukaryota > Metazoa > Chordata > Lepidosauria > Squamata > Charinaidae > Charina > Charina bottae. The sequence goes on along the minus strand of JALMGJ010000002.1, from coordinate 98,784,253 downwards.
GTTTAATCTTTCAATTTCACCCTGGCCAGGTACCTGTGACAGACTGAAATATCTAAATAGAGATGAGCTATGACACTAGCATGATTGAATGTCTAACCACTGAATGACTTTGCCTGTATACAATGGGCAATGTTAAGACCACTACTCATTTTTTTCCCCCTACTGTCCCTCTTACAGGAATATTCATATATGCTATTAGCAAATTGTCCAGGGCACCCAAACTTATTTTATCTTTGGTATCTACTGTCTTTATTGCAGGGGCACAATGGCTCAGTAGTTAAGATGCCAGGCTTGTCGATCGGAAGGTCGGCGGTTCAAGACCCGAGCACTGTGTGACGGAGTGAGCTCCCGCACTCGCCCCAGCTCTTGCCAATCTAGCAATTCGAAAGCATGCAAATGCAAATAGATAAATAGGTATCACTTTGGTGGGATGGTAACAGCGTTCCACGTGCATCATGCCGGCCATATGACCGCGGAAACGTCTTCAGACAGCGCTGGCTCTTCGGCTAAGAAACGGAGATGAGCACCGCCCCCTAGAATTGGGCATGACTGTGCAGGGGAAAGCCTTTACCTTTTACCTTTTTTATCTACTGTCTAGCAGAAACAATACAGTATCTCCAAATGCCTCTAAATATTGTTATGTTGTCTGCATATATGGAAAGGAAATAACTGCTTTATTGTCTATGAGAGAATCTGTATAGAATTTCATACCTGTTAGATATTGTATTATTAGGTATTATAATATACACACTATATTTTGTTGCGTCTTAGTATACATGTTAGCTTTAATACACCAAGATGACTGATTCTTTTAGTTTGTTTTTTTACTTTCATATGTTAAACTAAATCTTGAAAAGATGGAGTTACTGTTTGTCCATCAGAATTCTTGGTCAGCTCCAGTGGTGTCTCGTGATGAGGTGAAACTTCCCTGAAGGTGCTGGTCCCTGACAGGGATTCTTCTGTACTCACGGCTCCTACTAGAACAACAAGTGAAGGCCATGACCAGGCAGACCTTTTCCTTTGACTGGCACACCATGTGTCATGGCCCAGGATTCAGACAAATCTGAGCATTAAGAAGCTGCTCCAGGTGAATCAGTAGAATGTCAGCCTCAGATGACACCAAACTAGGAATCACCTGAGGCTGATCAAACACAGGCAGCATCAGAAGGGCTGGAGAAGAGAGATGATGAAGGACAGATTCCAAGCCCTCAGACTAGGTGAGCAGAGAAGAAAGCAGAGCAAAGACACTCAATGAAGCTCCTTGGCAGACAAGGGCATGCCTGCCTTAATTAAAAACATCAAGCTGCAGCATTGTTTAAGAGGCCGCTCAGATCCATGTTTCTTTGGTGGAAACAGCTCTCTGATCTCCTGAGTTTAGTAGGTAGTTGCCTCCTGCCTGTGCAAGAAACCTAGAACTCTGACCCTTGGACCAGTTGACAAATCATGCTTGGCTCTCTGAATTTTGGATTGGATCTTGACTACTATTCTACATGGTCCTTCAGAAAGTGATACTACTCAGGCAAGTCTTTTCTCCAGAGACTCTATTTGATTTATGCTCCTTTCCTTGTCTGCTGTTTGTCTATTCAGTCTTGAGTAAATTGCCTACCGTTACTTAGCAACTGTGTGTGTTTGAAACCTGAAACAGGACACTGTGATTTGTACCCTCATCAGCACACTTAGACTACTGCAATACATGCTACTTGGAGCTGCCTTTGAAGATCACTTGGAAGCTGCAATTGGTTCAGAGAGTAGTGGCTGATGTTCTGACTGGCATTTGATGGTGGGAGCATATCACACCAGCACTGCAGGCCCTACAGCTTCCAGGTGCCTAGTAAAGGGCTGGTGCCAACCTATAAAATCTACATGACATGGTGCCTAGTTATCTGCAGGACTGCATTCTCCCATTGGAATCAGCCCAACCACTTTGATCTACCCAGAAGAAATTATTAGTAGTGCCTGACTTTAGGGAGGTGCGGGATGCCAAGGCTTGGTGGTGGTGCTTTTAGGTGATGGCATTGGTCCTTTGGCCTTCCAGTGCACATCTACTTGGCTCCTACACAGATGCCTTCCAGAAGCCACTAAAAACAACTCCTGGAATTTGGGAATTTGGGCCTTGATTCCATTTTAGTTTGGTTATACTTTGGTTTTGATTTATTCAGTTCTATGTTTTAGTTTGTGAACCTTTTATTTGTATACTTTTGTTTATGGTATGTTGTTTCTTGGGTATCTTTCTGGTAAACCACCAAAGTCCTTAGGGATTTGGCCATCTAATCATCGTCATCTAAAGGGAGTTCCTCAGGTTAGCCACCTTTCTATCTGGAAAGGCAAATTACATATGTATGACACAAAGGCAGTGCCCATGCTATTACAACTAGTAACAGCCTGTGAAACTAGAAGAGAACTCTTGTCCTATAAGCCTCTATTGTGATCAGTGGTCATAGTGCAGCTGTGCTTCCCTATCTATTTCACAGCATCAAGGCAATCAAAACCTCTATCCCATATCTGAGCAAAAGCCTGATTGAAATTGGTACCATCCAATTGCATCTACATTTATGAGGGAATCAGACGATGTATTTGAAAGCAGCCAATAGCTCCCCAGTTTGCTTGTATCAAGCAGAAAAGTATTTATTTAACAATTGTCATATATCCCTCCCAGAAGGAAGCATATTTCTCCTAACTATGGGGCCAGTCCTCTCTGGCCAATTTTATCAGCTAGGAGGGGCAAAATCAACACCTTCCTAATCACTATTCACATGCCTTGCCTGCTGCTCCATCATCTTAGGAATGCTCTATATACTGTACTACAGCAAAGGTTTACATATTTCATTTGAAGGCATATTAATACAGGATGAATCCAGAAGCTGTGGTTTGCCCATGCAAAATATTAAAGTATGTTTCCTGAGCCCCTTTCATGCATTTCTCATCAAATCAGATTGTGGCCACAAATGTGAGATAATGTCAAGGGCAGGGATAGTTAATGCCATGAGAAAAGTGAGAAACATCTAATTACTGAATGGCTGATGAACTCCAAAAATGCTGCAGTTCGTGCTGCTCATGTACAAAGCCTGTTGCATTTTTAATATTCATCTGCCCCATGTTTTGCTACTCTTAACACCTAAGGCCAAGATTAACCTTAATTTTATTGTCTTTCCAGATCTTATTTCAGGACCTGTAATTTAGGGGCAGCTCGAAGTTTCATTTGATCTGTATGGAAATGAAGTTGAAAAATCCATCCCTTTTCCTCAGCTCTTTCTGTAATTCAGTTTTAAAAACTAAGGCCTTTAATGCAACTTTTTTTTTTTTACAAGTGCACAAAATCTCCTAGTCTCATCTCAAATAATCAGGATTCACAAAATGTGTTTTTCATGTAATCAGTCAACAATCTTTTCTACAAAACTCTGTTTGGAAAAATGCCTGTTTATTTAGTATCCAGAGTATGAGAGTATCTTAAAGGGGAAAAATAGAAAAACGGGGGGGGGAAAAGTCAGCTTGAACATTCTGGCCAAGGATCTAACTTGGAATGGCAATTTCCTATGAATTATATTACATTTTCCTCTTCCCCCAAGATTCATGTGAAGTAAGCTAAATAAGTATGTTCCTACAGAACATACACTTTCTTGTATTCATGCATTTTTCATGCTTTTTCTATGTTTGGAATACTTTTTTTTTTATAATCAAGCCACACCAACCTTTTGACCATGTTCAAATATCAGTCAGTATGTGCTAAGAGTTCTGTATTTGCAGAAGAGTTCTGTAAATTCCATCACAGTAAAAAAAGGATAATTTATCCACTGAGGTTCCCCCCCCCCCCCAACAGAGTGCCAAGATAGGAGAAGCAAGAATGGTGGAATTTTCTTTTTAATCTCAACATTCAAAGGTATAGGAGTCTCAGTTTCAGGACATGGCAATCCTGACAGACCTAACAACTGGGCCAGGAATAAGTCCCTCTGAATTCAGCAGGGCTTCCCCTCAGTAGCAGAATGCAGGATTGCAGTCACAAGTATTTAAATATCATCACAACATGACAACAACCAGTCTACATAATGCCCATCACAGTTTCCCTCCGGGAAAGCATCATAATGGAATGGAGAGAGGAAAGAATTCAGCACCTTCTCAATATGTGGCATGCATCTTTTCACTCCTCCCCCCCTCCCCAGTTTCCTGTTTTGTTTGTTGATCTGTATCCTGCATTTGGCATGACACATAGAAGATAATTTTTTAACTCTACCTATTCTTCTCAGCGTCCATTATACTCTTGGCTTCAGAAGTCTGTGGAAATAGTCATATTTTTGAAATCAGCATGATTTTAAAGCACTTTGCAAAGATGAGTTGTACAGATGTTAGTAATTTTATATTCTAGCCTTCCAGTAGGTCCACAGCTCAATAGATTTACCTGCCAAACTACAATGTTAAATTTTCATTTCTATAACTGCAGAGAAGCACTTCTTGAAAATGGAAGGTATTTTTCCTCTTAGCACCATTGAAATCTGGTTGGGCAGGGAGGGGGGTGTTGCCCTCTCTGAGATGTGCCCTCCCCAGTTTCAGGTGTGGTACCAGCCACAACTCTGGGTTAGGGATGGGGGAGTGGCTGTTGTTACTCAGGAGTCTCTGGTTGCCTTTCGGGGCCCTGTCCCAGACATAACCAGATGTGAGACCCCCTTTGTGAGACTAGGCTGTAGGGATCAGTTGGGATTGCTGCTCGCTTACCTCCTCCCTGCCTGGGCTTCTTGACTCTGTGGCTGATTGGCAGTGGAGTTCCCCAGATTTATGGTCTGGGATTTCAACCTGCTTCTCTGGGTATGGAATCTGAGGTAGCTCAGGAGTAAGAAATGTCCCCTCCTGGATTTCAGGTGTGGCACCAGCGATGACCCCAGGGAAGGGGTGGTGGAGTTGCTATTGTCATCTAAGATAACTGGAAGTGAGACTGTTGATTTGGTTGGATACCAGGGATCAGATGGGACTACTGCTATTATACCAGCCTCCTTGCTGCCTGATAGCTTCCCCACCCAATCTACTTGATACCATAGCCAGGTTGGCTGTGGAGTTCCCCAGGCATGTTACCAGGACTGATAAGAATTGTTTGTCCAAGACATTTACCCATTAACTTGTGAGTCATTGACTTGCAGTGTTTATGTTTTCAGTCTTCTTCCAGGAGAAAACCACCAGACTCCAAGTTCTTAGGATTCTTTCTAAGATTTTCAAGTCCCATTACATTATTATTGTAGCTGTTCTTTGAAGTATCTTTTGTCCCTACATGTATTAGCAAGGAGGGATCATTGATCATTGAGAGCCAGTATGGTCTAGTGGTTAAGGTGCTGGGCTAGAAACCAGGAGACTGTGAGTTCTAGTCCCGCCTTAGGCATGAAAGCCAGCTGGGTGACCTTGGGCTGTCACTCTCTCTCAGCCCTAGGAAGGAGCCAATAGGAAACCAGGAGACTGAGAGTTCTAGTCCCGCCTTAGGCATGAAAGCCGGCTGGGTGACCTTGGGCCAGTCACTCTCTCTCAGCCCTGGGAAGGAGCCAATAGGAAACCAGGAGTCTGAGTTCTAGTCCTGCCTTAGGCATGAAAGCTGGCTGGGTGACCATGGGCCAGTCCCTGTCTCTCAGACCTAGGAAGGAGCCAATGGGAAACCAGGAGCCTGAGAGTTCTAGTCCCGCCTTAGGCATGAAAGCCGGCTGGGTGACCTTGGGCCAGTCACTCTCTCTCAGCCCAACTCACCTCACAGGGTTGTTGTTGTGGGGAAAATAGGAGGAGGAAGGAGTATTAGGTATGTTCGCCACCTTGAGTTATTTATAAAATTAATAAAGGCGGGATAGAAAATAAATAAATAAAATAAAATAATAATAATTGTCAGTGGAAGTTCATTTGTCACTTTCCTGATCAATGGTCTGGCAATCAGCATATCTCACTGGCTGATAGGTCTGGTTGGCATATATATTTGTTCAGTTCCTTGTAGTAATCAGTCACTTTCTTGACTGATAACTTTGTTTTATTATTTTTTTGCTCTTCTTATAGGGAACAGTTGCATCAACTCTGTCCTTTAGGGATTCACTGTTCTGTTTCTTGTTCTGCAGTGTCTGAACATTCAAAGTCTATTTCATCTGCAAGGGCCTGAAAACCATTTCCAGTTTCCAGTCATGCAGAAAATCTTCTACTTCTCTTATTTCTGATAGTTGCTGTCATTGACTGGATTTACCCCTTTGTTTGACTGTCTTTCATATGGAGAGTTGCTTCCAATGTCAGTTTCAATTGTGGAACCTTTTTTCCTTGAACTGATAAATCGTCATCCTTTCTCATCAGCTGAAAGATAGCTATTTGCTTTTCCAATCCTTTTGTTTTTTCTTCAAGGACTGTTGTGATCTTCCATTTGTTGCAAATATATGTCAGGTTGCTTTCAGACAGGAAACAAACATTGCACAAACTTTGCAGGTCATAACTGGAGACTTCGGGTTATTCATCTTCCTTTTTGTTTCTTAGGGCATCACCAGTAAAAAGTCCTTTTTTTCTCCTTTCTCTTGGTCCATTCTCAAATTTCTCAAGTATGAAGCCTTGAGAAGCGAAGAACTGTGAAGAACTATGAAGAACTACTCTTGTCCTACTGAATGCCCCTGGGTCTCTCTGTTCACTTGCACAAGACTCACTCCTTATAATCAGCAGCTATTCAGAATGTGATATTTTTATGCTTCACAGCTAAGGGACCGCGATGACTCAAGTGGTTAAGACGCTGAGTCAGAGGCCATTAAGGCTGACAGCTCAGCAGTTTGAATCCCAAGAGCGCGAGCCGCGTGCTGGACTGAGCTCCCAGCAATTTGTCCCAGCTCCTGCCAACCTAGCAGTTCAAAAGCATGCAAATGCAAGTAGATAAATAGGTACCACATTCTTTGGTGGGAAAAACCACAGGGACATGAAAGGAGCCTCCTCGGGCATCCCCTGGGCAACGGTGATGTCACCAGCAAATCCTTTCACTACAAAAGTGCCCTGGTGCTTCTAACCCAAAAAAAAAAAAAAATGCTTCACAGCTCAGTACACAGTCCCACAGAACACAGAACAGCCACTCTCTTCTCTTCCTCCTGTTGAACTCCTAGCAAACTCCTCCTAGTTTCCTCTCTGTTTACTTGCTCAGTGCTGATCAATCTAGCTTCATCAGCACAATGCCTCACTTAACATAGTCATAGTCAGTTCCCAAGGGTTTCAATTATAAAACCTTTTCAATCTGACTTAGACAAGGTAGGATGGATGTTGTGATCACAACATTACTGTTGAATCATTATTGAATTATCATTTATGTGGGACCTTTGGCATTCAGAGTAACTACTTTACCATTATCCAACAACTGGTTATTGAATTAGATGAGTGTATGGGGAGGTGTTTTATGCATATTATTCAACAGAATTCTCAGGGTTGCATGGAGCAATGTGGCTGTGTATAATAAAGAAATGCAATCTTTTTTTAAATGAACTTTATTAAGTTTAAAGAGAAAGATAAAAGCTACGAAAAAACAAAAAACTACAAAAAAGAGGAAAAACTAAAAAGATGTGAAAACACAAAAGAAAAAATGTTTACAACATTACAGAAAGATGTAACTTCCGACTTTTAACAGCAAGGATATACAATTTTTTTCCATAATCAATCTCTTACTCTATATTAAACCAAAATCACATTATTTCTTACTCTTACTCTATATTAAACCAAAATCACATATATACAATTTTTTCCATAATCAATCTCTTACTCTATATTAAACCAAAATCACATTATTTCTATAAATCATTCCCCTTTAGCACATTATAAAAATCACTAAGCACAGTTACTCCCTCCTTTTATATTAAAATAAAGGAAAAAAATTCATATAAACCTCCTAAACAACTTCCTCCCCCCCAAAATAACACTTATTTAATTATTCCCTTCATACTACTATTCTATACATTTCTGTCTACTATAATAAAAGTCAAACTAAAAAGCACATAAATTGTCTGCCATTATACTAAATAATACAACAGTTTTAATAATCTTAATCTTAAAAAACCAAAAAAAGAAAAGCAATTCGAAACCATGACATTAAATCAAATTCTTAAAACCATCCAAATAATAATTTATACCCTAATAATCTTAATCCATATCCTTAAAAACAAATAATATCAATCAAACCCTAAAAGTGAACCAGATAAACATTATTTAACCCTTATCCCACTTCAAAATAAACCAAAGCATTTACTGTACATATCCCCACAATGTGCACAGAGCTATTCTCTTGAAAAAATCAAACAGCCCAACTGCCCCCCTCAAGAAATTCCAACTTCTCTTCAGAAAGCCTCCCATACATAATGACCCCTTCTTTTTCATAACATTTCACACCAAAAAGTCAATTTTACTTATTGCTTGCAGATCCCTCTCTCCGTTGAATTTCTCCAACTTCAGTATCCAATCTTCAACCAGCATCTCAACAGAAATCCCAATCTCATTCTTAGAAGAAACATTTCTATCACTGTTGAATTCCTTAATTTCATCCACTACATTCCCAACCAGATGACACATTTCAAAACTCATATTTTCCACAATGTCCTGAATGTCTTGTATAAAAACTTGATAGGAGTCAGAAAAAATCTGTTTAAAATCTTGATGGAAGTCAGAAAAAAATCTGTTTAAAATCCTCCATGTCTAATGCAGTAGATTATGGTGCCCCCTAGGATCTTAACCAGTGAAAGTTGAAGATATGAAAAAGTTCCAAAGTATGTTTACACAAAGTGAAAGTGAGATAAACAGACAGTTCTCAAGGGAAAGTAGAAACAGAAAGCTGAAGGTTTAAATCAGCTGATTCAACATGTAGGAAACTGCTAATATCTTCAAATTTAATACCAAAATAATAACAGGAAGACAATTGCTTACTCTCAATCCTCCTTTATATTTGGAAGGGAAACGAATTCCAAAACTTAAAAAATAATTGTTTTAAAAAGTAATCCCAAAAATAACAATAAGCACCAAGAGAACCAGCTTCTCCTTGCTGTAGAAAACCTCTCTTAGGGTATGCATACTTAAAAAATAAATAAATAAATTTGGTGATTTAGAAATGGGGTGGCTGGTCTTAGTGTCCCTTTAAGGCTACAGCGCGGCTTGGAAAATGGTGATGTCCCAGCCTCCCAGCTAGCTCTTACCAGTCGAACGTGAAACACTGTTTGTGATCTTCTGGCTGCAAGCAGATGGGGTAATTCCTGGTGCTTTCCTTCATCTGGAGAACACTCCTGGGCTTCAGGAAAACCTGCCTGAGCCCGAAAAAAAATGCTGTGTTGTCAGTTCTGCCTGCGGAGCCCGTGGGTACAGCTGCTCAGTCCGCCATGTCCCCACCGGAAGTCCAAGGAAATGCAATCTTAATGCAACATTTTCCATGATTATAGCAGCTCCCCCAAATGCTTTGGTAATTTCAGAAATCTGCACAGATACCTCACACACATTATCACAAGAACAAAAACAAAAACTGCCAGAACACGGCCACACAGCCCGGAAAACCCACAACAACCATCGGATTCCGGCCGTGAAAGCCTTCAACTATACATTATCACATTACTTTGGATGAATTTGTATATTAAAACTGCAGAAGAAATTAGATGTAACCCCCACCCACACACTAGTATAAACCAATTCAATTTTCAAGTAAAATAACCATTCATTTTCATTTGGAAATATTCTATATGATTACCCATTTTAAAAGACTTACAGAAGTATAACCTACTTTCGTGGAATGTGAATGCTGCATGCCTTAAAATGGCATTAAAAAGCATACATCTTTCTTGAAGTTTTGCTGCAATCTCTACCTATTTGTAGTTTGGTAATTCAGCACATTTTTATTGTGTTCTGACACTGGTAAGTTAGAATGCCATGATTGGGAATTGCATTAGGAGCTGTCAACCTCCAGCTTGCATGCTGAATTACCCAGGATTATCTGTCTGCCTGCTCAGCTGTAAAGGAATTGGCAGTGATGTGCATGGCTCCATTGCAGGGAGGCTATCCTAGCAAGAGAACTCATCATAACGTCAGGTATTCTATTATACTTGGACTCTTCCCCAATGCTGAGTTTGAGTTAGGATCCCTGGCCATACAAAATGACATTAAAGATGAATATTTCCAACAGCATGAAAAGTGTTATCCTTAAATGTAAGTGCCATTTCTTTGTCACATCACAGTAGCTGTTTTTGGTTTACTTGCTATATTTGTTGGCCCACAGTTTACATAGATATGGCAGTTATCTAATGGGTGGAGAGGCAGCTAAAATGTTGAAGTTTGCGGTTAAAAGATGAGAGGCATGGGTGTTGCGATATCAGCTTTCCCTATATTTGGGTTGAAGGGATCTTGGATATCATTTAGTGCCAAAATCCACAACTACAGTATTCAGGACAGATAGCCATCCAGTCTTTGCATAAATACCTCCTTTAATAAAAGTCAACCACCAGTCTACTCTACTGTTGAGCAGCTCTTACCATTAGGAATTTGTTCTTGATGTTCAACCAAAATTTACTTCCTTGTAATTTAAACCCACTGTTTCTTGTCCCATCTTCTGGTACAACTCTGAACAAATCTTTCCTCTGTTCTACATAACAGCCCTCCAGGTGTTGGAAGGTAAGCCATCAAGTCCCCCTGTAGGTTTCTCTTCTCCATGGTAAAGGTTCTCAACATCTCTAATGGGTAGCTTGAATCCCATTAATCAGCAAGGAATTATCAAATGGTTTCAGAAGGTTATCATAGAATAATGTTAATGTTAATGTTTCTTCTTCTTCTTAATATGTATGTATCCTACAGTGTTTGGTTCCAAGTCTCATTTAGACTAAAAACAGGTTTTTTAATTAGCTCACAGGATGGATGATGGAATTATTGTGGACCAGTGGCCAAAAAATATATGTTCTGCAAATATAAAATCTATTTTATTCACTATACTCAGGTTTCTGAAAAGATAAACATTTGTTCTATCACCACAGGATAGAATATGTGATAGCCTGAGTCTTCACCTGATTCTTAGTTCCCTATCTGCTCATACTATATCAAGATATCTTCTGCCACTCTTCCCTTTAAGACTGCCATATCTCACACACAACAGCATAGGAAAATCCCTGCCTACCTGCTGAGATGGTAGAGTCTCATTTTTACAATATGTTGAGGAAGAAACGAGAGAGGCCTGCAAGATTTGAGGAGTCTCTAGACCAAATCCCTGTATGGGACTGACCAGTTGGGCTTAGCAGGTGTTGCAGCAGTGCTGACTTGAGTGACAGTTGAGTCTGACTGGCTGGATGTGCTCATTTCATTTTAATTCCACCACAGTAAAATGATAGACGTATGGCACCACATTGTAACCAGGTGAAAACAGCCACAGCAAATCCAGCACCAGGGGCCTGACCATCTCCTTAGCGTCAGGCCAAATAAACTGATAAGCAGATGACTCAGTCAAGTTCAGTTTCTCTTCATTCCATATTTTAGTTTGTAATGTTCTTTTCTTTTTTTTTTAAAAGATATGCATGAGAATTCATATCCATTTTGCACACATTTCTCCTAGTGTATGCATTTCTTTATACTCTTCCATACACATTTCCATAATCACTTTTTACAGTTATAAGACAGTGCACATTGTTTTGCCAATGTATACAATTTCTTCACACTATTTCCTAGTATAGTAATTTTATATCCATTTTTAAATTGTAAACCACATTACCAAATTGGAGCAAAGGGCAAATAGCAAAGGATAATTAAGTGTTTGTGTGGATATTTTCTGACAAGTGTAAATTAGGTGAATCTGCATTAATATGTAAACAGAATTAATTTCTTTTCCATCCCTCCAAGACCACGTCCAGTAGGCATGATGGCATGCCATGCTGGCATGATGGCATCTGTTCATACTTAAACTATATACCTGATAAAGAGTCAGTATAACAGATCATTTGCATTGCAAATTTTTTGTATAGATTTTTTGTATAGATTTTAACTTCTGCTATCTTGTAAACTACCCAGAGTCCCCTATTCGGGGAGATGGTCGGGGATAAATAAAATAAATAAATAAATAAATAAATAAATAAATAAATAAATAAATAAATGTCTCTCTGTGTTAAGTACTTAGCTTGCGCAAACATTCCTCTCCAAAATTTAAAACTGAGATGCTATTTTTAAATTTTTTAGGTTAATATTTAATTGAATGATTAAAATATCAAAGAAATCAGCAGCAGCTAGGGGAAGAAGAGGGATCAAATTCTGGAAGACGGTTGTGCATCATCACAATCCAAGCCCTGGCTCTTTTGTACATGTGTTGACATCACATGTATGTACAAAAGGGGCTTGGATTGTGATATCACACCTGCCATTTTATAGATTTTGACCTACTTCCTCACATACAATGCTCCTTTTTTTAGTTGGAGGTCCTACAATAGAAAGAAGTGTAAACTCCTTAATATTAGAACACCAGTGAAACTTAAAAGATCTCAGATGAAAGAATGATACCAAATGTCAAATCATTTAACCACTCACTATGCAAGAAGCACCATACTTTTACTGCACACATACAAGATATTCTGCACACATGAGCAAGCACATATTTCTGATTTTTTTTTCTTTGTGGTGTGTGTGGGAAATAACTTAATACATTGCTCCCACAGTCAGGAAAAGCAGCTCTGAACTTTATAATGAAACTGTCTGCTCCTGAAATTTAGGCAAAATGTGGCTGACTTCAGATTGTCTCAGCAGAGCATGTCATCTTCCATTCCATTTTTCAGAACATTAAACCCCTATGAATTTGAAACCTCTTGTACTACTGGTTTAAATTTATGAGCTTGCTGTAACTTTATCAAAATTGTGCTGAACAGCAGCAGATGCTTAACATAATGTAAATTCATGAGCATTAGAAGTCCTATAACTGATACTTAATAGCAAATTTCAATTAACAATAAATGCCAAAATGAAGTTGCTTCCCTTTAGAATATTTCACTTAAGATGGTGCACATTTTTCAAACTGCCATATCAAACAGGCAGCAGAGACATGCATACTGAATAAATTAGTGAAATAGAAATGATTTAAAGAATGTTAAAAAGTAGAAATTTATAATCTATAAAAACTAAATGTCAACCCAGAATGCATTTATTATTGTAGAAGTAAAATAAGACAAACCAAATAATACTTGGAGATTTGACACTACACTAACATTCACAATAGAAAACTCATTCCAATAAGAAAGGACTACCATCATTCTCAGGTCCCATTTCTGGTCATGTGAGGATAGAATGGAAGTCAGTCCTATTTTATCGAAAAGCAGACTTTTTCAAAGGTCTTGCAGAAAATCCCTCTCCTAGAAGTCCATATTTAAATTAAACATAAAAAGTTATAAGAGAAAGCCAGAATCTTGAAGTTGCCCATCAACTGGATGGCAGATTGAGCAGGCACCTCAGATCACCTAGTCACTCTCTTTGCCAATAAGGTGGTATTTATTGTAAATGTAATAAATAAGTCTAAGATAAACAATTCTCTCTTTCTCTCTCCATGAAACCTATCATGCACCAAAGTATTTTGATTAGGTTGATTGATGGTGCTCTTATCTTATTATTGCAAAAAACACTTTTACTGTATTTTAAAGAGAGACTTGCAAATCACTGAACCCAGTTCCTCTTTCTTTCCTCCCCACCATGGCTTTTTACTCATGTAGTGATTTTTTTTCCTTTTTGGCAACATGTTGGTGCTCTGGAATGCCATAGCAAACTGAAGCTTTATGGAAAGCCTTGAATGGGAACATGCATGTTAGAGCCATTCTTTCTGCTTCATAGAGTGAAAATCTACCCCGAATAAACCTTATCCATCCTGGAATTAGAGCAAATGTCTACACTTGTATTTATACAATATTAATTTAAATATGGATTTTTTTATTAGCCACTATGAGTTGCCTTGGTGTTTTCAGTTCCTTCATATCAGGAAAACTGTATGTCACATTTATGAATGTTGGGGTTTGATAAACCCAGGAATTTACTGTTAGATATGAATTATACAGAGAGGCTTGATATTTAGGTGAAAGGTGAAATATTCTGCACAGTCACCCAATTAGCAGCCATTGTTGTAGGAATGATGTGTCAGTGTGTGACTCATACAACAGGTGCTTAGAGTTAGGTTGGGTGTGGTGAATAACGAGAGTGACCTATAATGTGATTGGTCAGTTTCACTATATATGCAGAGACATTCTCATTTCCCATTATTCCCATTTTACCTCGTGAATGCTGTATTGTTGATGGTGTATCATTTTGTTACCTGTGGAAGTGATCTGTAAATACGTACAGTGGGGCGAAAAAGTATTTAGTCAGCCACCAATTGTGCAAGTTCTCCCACTTAAAAAGATGAGAGAGGCCTGTAATTGACATCATAGGTAGACCTCAACTATGAGAGACAAAATGAGAAAACAAATCCAGACAATCACATTGTCTGATTTGGAAAGAATTTATTTGCAAATTATGGTGGAAAATAAGTATTTGGTCAATATCAAAAGTTCATCTCAATACTTTGTTATATATCCTTTGTTGGCAATGACAGAGGTCAAACGTTTTCTGTAAGTCTTCACAAGGTTGGCACACACTGTTGCTGGTATGTTGGCCCATTCCTCCATGCAGATCTCCTCTAGAGCAGTGATGTTTTGGGGCTGTCGCTGGGCAACACGGACTTTCAACTCCCTCCAAAGGTTTTCTATGGGGTTGAGATCTGGAGACTGGCTAGGCCACTCCAGGACCTTGAAATGCTTCTTACGAAGCCACTCCTTCGTTGCCCGGGCGGTGTGTTTGGGATCATTGTCATGCTGAAAGACCCAGCCACGTTTCATCTTCAATGCCCTTGCTGATGGAAGGAGGTTTGCACTCAAAATCTCACGATACATGGCCACATTCATTCTTTCCTGTACACGGATCAGTCGTCCTGGTCCCTCTGCAGAGAAACAGCCCCAAAGCATGATGTTGCCATCCCCATGCTTCACAGTAGGTATGGTGTTCTTTGGATGCAACTCAGCATTCTCTCTCCTCCAAACACGACGAGTTGTGTTTCTACCAAACAGTTCTACTTTGGTTTCATCTGACCATATGACATCCTCCCAATCCTCTCCTGGATCATCCAAATGCTCTCTAGCAAACTTCAGACGGGCCCGGACATGTACTGGCTTAAGCAGGGGGACACGTCTGGCACTGCAGGATCTGAGTCCCTGGCGGCGTAGTGTGTTACTGATGGTAGCCTTTGTTACGTTGGTCCCAGCTCTCTGCAGGTCATTCACTAGGTCCCCCTGTGTGGTTCTGGGATTTTTGCTCACCGTTCTTGTGATCATTTTGACCCCACGGGGTGAGATCTTGCGTGGAGCCCCAGATCGAGGGAGATTATCAGTGGTCTTGTATGTCTTCCATTTTCTAATTATTGCTCCCACAGTTCATTTCTTCACACCAAACTGCTTGCCTATTGCAGATTCAGTCTTCCCAGCCTGGTGCAGGTCTACAGTTTTGTTTCTGGTGTCCTTCGACAGCTCTTTGGTCTTCACCATAGTGGAGTTTGGAGTGTGACTGTTTGAGGTTGTGGACAGGTGTCTTTTATACTGATAACAAGTTCAAACAGGTGCCATTACTACAGGTAATGAGTGGAGGACAGAGGAGCCTCTTAAAGAAGAAGTTACAGGTCTGTGAGAGCCAGAAATCTTGCTTGTTTGTAGGTGACCAAATACTTATTTTCCACCATAATTTGCAAACAAATTCTTTCCAAATCAGACAATGTGATCGTCTGGATTTGTTTTCTCATTTTGTCTCTCATAGTTGAGGTCTACCTATGATGTCAATTACAGGCCTCTCTCATCTTTTTAAGTGGGAGAACTTGCACAATTGGTGGCTGACTAAATACTTTTTCACCCCACTGTATGTATATAAAGTAAATAGGATATTTGATATAACTTCTGTTTGGAGTCTATTTACTGCATAGTACTTGGATCACTGGTGCCTAGGAGAGAGAAGCAGGCCGCTCCATCCGCGCGCTCTGACAATGAAATACCAAATGGTACTACTTTAGGAATGGGCAAATTAGACTGTATTCAGTATATATCAGTTTGCTCATAATTAGAAGTTGACTTCATGTCATTAATGTGTTGTGGCAGAATGACTTCTTACATATATAGTAAAGTGTCTTCTTGTGGACCATCCTTCTTTATAGAACTTCTGCTTGCCACAGAACCCTCTATATGAGGGTTCTATATGAGAGAGGGGTCAAGGAATCCATTTATGCCAACTTGGAAAATCCTTCCTTGAATAGAGGTGGGGGCCTCAGGCACAATCTTTCTCCCATCTTTCTCCCGGCTCTGTCTTCTGTGCCTAGGAAGATTAAGACCATTTCACAAGCTCAACAGCAGCATGGTGATCTTAACGATCCTCCTTTAGATAATAAAAGGACTTAAAATAACATCTCAATATAACCATGCCCCCAGGTGTAAGGTCACACAGCTACCTAGAAACATATTTAGGATTCCCTTACCAACTTTGCTCAGACTGAAGAAGCTCCTTGGATAAGGAGCGAAATGTTTCCACTAAGAAAATAGAAATCCAGTTGACATGATTCAAGCTACAGACAATTCCACCTGGATGACTGAGAACCTTCATAGACATAAACCCTCTATATGCTTTCCAGAATGGAAGTTGGGAGCCCAGCAAAATCCCGTGGTGTAAACTCTTAAAACTCTAAACTCTTAAAAACTCTTATTAATTAATAACATTAGTTATTCCTAATGTTAATTATTGCCACTGGTACATTCTTTTCTAAATATTTCTTAATATTTCCTCCATACAAAGCAGATTGTTTACAAGAGGAAAATGCTTCCATAGGGCTCCTGAAAGCTGCAAGTGAGTTATTTTGTATAAGCTGAGTTTTGGGATTCTATCTCCTTGCTTCAGCAAATCACATGTAATTAGTTTAAGGAAACCCTACTGTGCAACACTGACATCTCTATTAAGCACGATGCTCTCTATCTGTGATTTAATCTTCCATCCCAGATGTCTGTTGCTCTTGTGGATTGTACCTTGTATTTATTTTTAAAACTTTATCATGTTATTTGTACAGAATGGTCTCTATCCACATGGAACTCAGAAATAGGTTATGTTGAATTCATTAACATTTTATTAGCCAATCTTGATTAGTTTGGTTCACTTCATCCCCTCCCATTTGCAAAGAAAGCAAATTACCTTTTCAAAATTAGAATATTTATCAAGAACTATAAAAGACACTTCATTCCCTAGATGCCCTTTTTCGTTATTTGGATGGATTAGTGGGAAGGAAGTAGATGGATGGGCTGTTGATCACATGCTTTGAAAGCAGAAAGTTCAAAGTTCACTCCCAGGTACTTCCAATTTGGCTTTCTAAAACTTCCCCTTGAAACTCTGGCAAGCCACTGCCCATCTATACTAGTAATACTTGTCTAGAAGGACCAATGGCCTGACTCTGTATAATTCAGCTTTTAATGTTGCATATAAAGAAGATATGTTCTCAGTCTAAGAAGGCACCGAAGTACAAGACCATAAAATCAACTGTGCCACCTGTGTTAATATGGATGGCTTAGGCAGCTGAAGTTCAGGTTGTTGTTAATTGGATTTGTTGAATTTCCCTCCAAAGTGCATATCATTCATCAATGCTCAGTGGGTAAGCTTAGAGGTCCACCTAAGGTTAGAAAGTGGAAGAGTCCACTAGATGCAACAACCATTTTTAAAATTACAATTATTAAGATACACTGTGGCTCCTTAACCATAGCACACCATAGGTGGACCTAAATTGGGCTAGTTCAAACCAGAGTAGGAAATAAAAGCATGCCCACCAGCTAGCAGAGGCAAGAGGTGGCATTAACTGATTTTAAAAATCCTGTGGAGCTACTCCAAGAATCATATTGTAATTGAAAGAACAATGGCTAAGCAGATTTTCCTGCCTGTCTTCATATTCATCCCTCTATGGGGAAAAATGCCCCACCTTAGGAAAACGTAAGATAGCTTGTGAGAAAACATTCTACTGAAGACACAAGAGGCTTATTGAGTCTCTCCACTGGTAGAAAACTGAGTTCTTAGTATTGTTTCTCCTGGGGAGGATGAATCTTATACTATTGCTCTGTTATCTCCCAAGGAGGAAAAAACAAAATATTATGTACATACTAAATTGTTCACGAGTGCTGTGTTATGATAGGAAACCAGAGATTTCTAAAGTTCATCTCTCTGTGTGTGCACATGTGTGTGTGCACTATTGAAAGGAATATATAACTCATGGATATATATAATTTATTTAATTTTTGCTAATATAGTTAAAATACAAATTGCAGTAACAGCACCTAAACTGGTGGATTGACCTAAGAAAATATTGGTATTACTGTTTTAGAGTTCAGCAGAATTCTAAAAGAATGTCATGAACTCCCCTCTGCAGTATTGGATGGTAAATCTAAAAAAAGTACTTTTGGCTAAAAGGCTTTGCCCCTGTGATTCCGGAGAGGTAGAAACTACAGAACATGTTCTTCTTTGTTGCCCCTTCTATGGAGACATTCGAAACAGGTTCATCCTACCTCTGATTAGTAGACATCCTGGTTGCTCAGACTCAGCCTATGCCCAGATGCTGCTCAGAGACTCAAAGCCTTCTGCTGCAGCGCATGTGGCCGGGTTTTGTGCAGCCGTGCTGAAGATCCACCAGACCCCGATGGGCCAATTTGCCACTAGCCAAACACGTTTTATGTAACTATAATTCATTTAAATTTTAGATATTATCACTTCTTTGTAATTTTAGATGTTGTTATACTTATATCATTCTAGTGTTTGTTTTATAATTTAAATATAGACTGCACCCTGGACCTCACTCACAGGTGTTAGTTAGGTTATTTTATTAATGGATTTTGACTGTGTCTTAAATGTTATCTATTAAGATAGATTTATATATATTCACTGAGGACTCTGCTTGTACTGGTCTACAATGGTAATAAATAAATTGATTGATTGATTGAGTTCAGTAGAATTCAGATAACAATTTTAGACAAAAATATTCATTATCGGTGTGGAATGCAAAACTTTAGGATAGGGTTTAGCCCTATGCTTTTTTTCTATGTTGTACTTATGACTGTGCTTTTGTTATGCTTTCCCTTTGCTATATCTTTTTTTTTATGATACATATTTATTGTCTCCTTAGTTTTCTTTTAACTATTACGTTCTGAAGTTCTCCAACATTCATTGCCCTACTCCCTTTTCCCAAGATGTGTTTTTTGTCTTTGAGAGAGGAGAAAGGGCTACATAGTGTAAAGAATAAGTGGAAGGATAAAGGTGCCATATTTTGAATATTATCTCAAAGGGATCCTTCAAATCTGAAAACAAAGCAAAAATAGATTGGTTTTTAAAAAACTGATTCTTAACCAAAATACTTCCAGGTATTGATTGTCAGTGGGAAGGGAGGCAGAAATGAAAGCTACTACGAATTCTCATGCACTGTTTCTGATGCAAACTTCAGAGCTTTTTTTAAAAGAGAAATGGAGGGTGCCTAATCTATTGGTTCCACTTCCAAAACAAGACATGAAATGCAGAACTCTGTAGAGAAATGCAGAAGGGGAAATTTTAGAATCATTTTGACCCACATGAAAAAGTTTGCAGTGCTCTGTACCTTTTTGTTTCTGATCTAGCTAAATGGATGCTGGTGTAAAATACATAAAATAGTATTACATAATGACCTGAAGAGCACTTTTTTTGTTTAGATAATTATATTCACAAAGCACTTAAAAAAAGCCACAAAGTTTTGTTAAAATTAATTGCAAGAATAATACACAAGGAGCTTGATGGAATGTTATTGGTCTTTTCATATTATAGTCAATAGACTACCACAATGGCTTAGGAAACGTAAGCCTCCAAGTAAGAGGGTAATTAGAAGATGAACTCACAGTCAAAAACAAAACCTGTTCAGTTTGTTGTAAATATCCTTAATAATCAAGGACAAAGAATAACAAAATGAAAGGAAAATGTAAAGCAGCAAAACATTTTATAATTGGAATGCTTCTTAAAGCTATTCTCCAGACAGCTGCTGCATTCAACATCTGTTGTCCAAGCATCTGGTCTTCAAATTTTCTAAGTTAAAGGGGAACAGTGTGATTCCTATGAAAACTATACTCTAAATGTTGTAAGTTTATTTTTTTAAAAAACCAGCTAACTTAATCTTCTGGCTGACAAATCAATGCAACAATCTGGTGAAGCCACTTAGTCTAAAATAATTATTCAGAGCTGTGGGGATGTGGGAAAGATTAACTGAGTTTGCATTTTCATGGAAACTTACCTAGCTTTGCATATCTGAACCAGTCACTGATGGAAAACTGGTGGACTTACAGTATAGCAGTGGTGGAGTTATTTTTTTTAAAAAAAAAGCCCAACAGATGATAGATTAGGGCTTTCCAAAGTTTTCCCGCAGTGACACACCAACCGCCGTTGGTGTGTCGCCGCGGGAAAACCCGGAAGTGCCGCCGTTGCGGCAGCACGCAAAAACCCGGAAGCGCTGCTGCCACTTTCGGTTTTTGCGCGCAGCCATGGCTGCGCCGCTTTCGGATTTTCGCGCGCTGCCGTTGGTGTGTCGCCGCGGGAAAACCCGGAAGCGCTGATGGCACGCCATCAGCGCTTCCGGGTTTTGACGCGACACATCTGGGCCCCGCAGGCGACACACTTTTGTGTCGCGACACACACTTTGGAAAGCTCTGTGATAGATTGTCAGCCTCAGTGAGCAACCAGCAGGAGGAGGTGGCTGAGAAGGGTCCTGATCCTTGGTGCCTACCCAGCTCAAGGATGCATTGGGATCTCTGAGAGTTGAGCAGAGGTGCTCTGCTTGGCTCTTTAAGAAGCAAAGTGCAAATGCCCTTAACTGGGCTATGCCTGCAACCACCCTATTTTACAGCAACCACCACCAGCTGGCCTTTTGTTGGAAACAACTGTGCTGACCCTGGATCCATGTTCCTGTGTTCTTAATTCCTGCTTGCATCATGAACCTTGGCTCTTTGACCTAGGCTAGCTAACCTCCTTGGTGAATGGACTTCTGGACTGTTGTAGATATGCTTATATATCTAAAGCCATGCTCCGTTTTGGCTCTGGACTGAACCTTTTAACTATCCAGGTCTCGGGCAAACCTAATTCTCCTGTATATCTTTCTGAAGTGTCCATGCATGCATTTGCATATGTGGACTCTCTGCCTGCCTTGTGTGTGATAGCTTGCTACTCACTGGCAAATTATTTGCAAATCAAGTTGGTATATGTATGTATGTATGCTCAGCCTGAAACAGGACAGGTTGTTGTGCCTGCATACGTGTGCATTTTTTGTGCATGCATAAATGTAATCTAAATTTGTATACACATATTTTATAATTGGCAATTTCTTTCCTGGAACAGAAAAGTGGGAGGGCACAGCAGCACAGAAATTGTCCAATGGGAAAATATAGCTTGCAATCCTGGCTGAACTCTTTGTAATCTGCTGCCAAAGCAACTCAGTCTAGACAGGATTTTCTTAAGACATTTTAAAGTCAAGCTGGCATGACCATAGGAGCAGTTTAAGGTTGCAGTGCAGATATGCCCTTAAAAAATAACATGTATTATTTTCGGTATAGGCAGCAACACTGTCAGCCTCATTGGAGATGTGCAGTAAAAGGACCACTGTAGGAGAGGCAGATTTCAAACTGCCTCCATTCTCAGGGAAGCATGTTAATGGGGTATGAGGATGAGCCCCTAGTCTTTGCCTTTATATAAAAAAAATCTACTTTGACCAGATGGTATTAGGGGATACAAATGTAAAACAAATCAAATAATTCTTTAATTCTTGCAGTAACATTACCTACTTTCTTTCATTCCAGACCTGACTCGGTTTCTTTATATACAGTAAACATTAGTGATGAAGAACTGCAGAACAAACTGAACTAAATCTATCCTTGGCCATACTTAGAAAAGATCAGTGGGTATTAAGTAAATCTTGACTAATCAAAGTTTCAAGAATTTTGTTAGCTTTGTTCACAGTCAAGAAAAGATGTAGCAGATGGATGCAGGGAGATGCTAAGTTCTGTTAGTTTTAAACTTGGATTTTGATTGTTTGTGGCTTAGTTTGTGTGTGAACTAAGTTCCATTGATTAGTTTATAGTTCAATATATTGGGCAAAACCAGAAAATAAATTATATAACCAAGTTAAGTTTGTTGTACTGAATCGAATCATATAAATTATTATTTTTTAAATAATCATCCTGACTTCTGAGTGTTTTATTGTTTTCCCTCAATTATTTCATCCTTACAACAACCTTACATTTGCCAAATATTGGAGAAACTAAATTATAGTATTGAACTAGTCTTAATGTTCTTGCATTGTCAAAGCTCAGCTGAAACAAAAATCATAGATGGCCCTGGTCAAGCCACAATTTTTTGTTTTCATTCTGTAAATACAATGTTGCTGAACCAATATAGACTGAACACACTGGTTAGCATTTCTATGCTCATATATTTGGAAGCAGACATCTCTGAATTTACTGGGGTTGCTTATGTGTAAAATGAGAGTTAATATCAATTCGTTATGTACAAAATTTCAACATTAGTTTTTTAGACTCTTATTTTTTCTGATAATATATACTATACATTAAAATTATTATACATTAATAATAAATTAATGTATGTTACACATTACATTAATAATAAAGAATATTATTTTATTCTTTTTAATATGATAATACATTTGTTGATTCTTATTCAATGAAATCAAAAACATGTATTATAATCAATAGTTTTAGTGGTTAAGATGCCAGGCTTGTCAATCAGAAGGTCACAAGTTCAGAGGTTTGAGACCCAAGCCCCGCGTGACGGAGTGAGCTCCCGCACTTGCCCCAGCTCTTGCCAACCTAGCAATTCAAAAGCATGCAAATGCAAGTAGATGAATAGGTACCACTTTGGTGGGAAGGTAACAGCGTTCCACGTGCGTCATGCCGGCCACATGACTGCGGAAGCATCTTCGGACAACGCTGGCTCTTCGGCCAACAAACGGAGATGAGCACCGGCCCCTAGAGTTGGACACGACTGTGCGGGGGAACCTTTACCTTTACCTTATATATTTGCTGCCATCTGGAGTTTTGTAGCTCAGACCTGGGTTCTGTCCTTTGATGCCATTTTCCCACTTATTTTGTGAATTAATAATCATGAGAAACTTCTGAATTCCAGCACAAACCAAATTTGCTAGGGAGTAAGTATAGCATTGTACAGACAACATCTTGTTATTTATGTTGCTTCTCTCTAGTAAAGTCAACTCTTTTAATTTTGGTACCTACTTTCTGGAAGGATTTGTTAAGAGAAAGGAAACTGCCCTGTCAGAGGGAGATACCAATCCATACAATGGAGCAAATCAGAAAAAAAGAAAAACCAGTGATACAGGATTTAGTGAAACATTCAATCATGCAGTTGAAAAAACATTTATTATACCACCTAAGCAAATAGGCCTTCCCACAGACAATTCTGAGGTTCCATTTTTAAAATACAGTTTCTGGAATTCTGTGAATATTTAGAGTGTTTAAAAAAACATTTTGGGTATATGGTTCAAATAATATACCTGATTTTAGATGCAGCTATCTTATGGTTATTAAAGAGCCAACATCAGTAACAAAGGCCTTTTCAGTTTGCATTCAGTGCAGAAATTAAATCTTAGCAGTTTTGAATCCCATTCATTTCAGTGGGAAACATTTACATGCTTAAAATCCTTCCTCCACTTCCCCTGCTTTAAGATCACTGAGCTTTAAAAAGTATTTAATTTGGGTTAGCTTGTATTCTGTAAATATTGAATGAAGCCATAATATAACCACAGTTAAAATAAATTTCTCCATTAAATGTTATGGTTCCTGAGAGGGCTAACTGTAAATGACAGTGATTGTTTTTAAACAGTTAAATTCACATTAAAATGAGGTTTTAATTCACTGATTCATTGGTGAAATAAAGGAGACAATGTTGCAGAAACCTAGCAATGCCGTATTTGAAAGCAAAGACATATCTAAAAGGGGGTTTGTGCCAGTTGGTTGAGTAGCAGAATCAGAGATGAACAGCACAATTTTATGGAACTTTAATCAGAAGTTAGCATCCCTAAATTCAACAGAACTTAGCCCTAAGTAAATGTGTTGAATAATCATCTAAAATCAAATTTGGGAATATAAATTTCATGAAAATGAGATTCCTGAAATTACTATGTTAGTTTCATGAATTTTTGACTAAGTCACTGTTTTTTACCAGCTCTGGTTGCTGTTTTCATATAGTCTGAGCTGCTGCACTGGCATATAAATGAACATGATTAAGACTAAGGAGATTGTAGTGACAACTATAGTGCCACTGGTTATGGCAACATCAGCCTACCCAGAATGCTTCTTGTTCCATTCAGCCAGAGATTTTACACTTGCAGAGATGAGAAATAAATATACAAAGACTTCTAACATCTTGTAGCTATTGCTGATTTTATCTTGGATATCTCTGTCAACATTCTGCCCACATTAATTCCAGATGGGAGCTAGTAGGAATTGCAGTTCAGAAATATCTGGAGAGTTCAAAGTTCCCCACCCCTGTTTTATAACTACAAAAATATGCCTTCCTCTATCCTCACTTTGCCAAAACTCTAGGCCATACCTTGATCATTTTTAACTTTGTCCATCTTAACCTCATTTGCAGTCTTTTTTGTTTAATCTTGCTCTCCTCATATTACCCAATGCCACTATAGCCAAGATCTTTCAAAACCCTTCATAGTGATATCTCAGTTAATCAGGCTGCTCTTAACTTTTGATATATTGCTTCCCACCAGTTTTGTTTTTTTCTATTTTACCATGCTAGGTGAAATATTTCCTGCTCGTTACTGGTTCCTTTGTCCTTTGATGTATTTTTGCTTGGAAATCTGACTTGGAATATGACTAAAATCCTCTTTCTTCTATTCACTTACAAAGCAGTAATGAGATACTTTCCAGAGATTTCTTGCATTGACAAATGGTATGTAATGCAATAAGAAACCTTAATGCTTAATGAATGAGATTGATTATTTTCATTATGTATAATATACACACAGATCTACATACATTTCAGTTTATAAATTCAAAAATATGTTTAAGATTAAATTCTTAGTGAACATCTTCCATTCAGCTTTGTTTGGTTTTTTTGCATTGTTTCTCATGTTGAACGATCCTAACTGACGACTGATACAGGCTACCAAATTCTAGCTGTTTTTGTTTGGCCCCCGACAAAGCAAATAACCTTTTTGTGACTCAAGGTTCCAATTCTAAGGTAGATCAACTTGAGGGCTGTCAAGATAACAATACCCCCAATTTAAGAAGGGGGCTTGGGATTTTTATTATATGTCATTATTGTACAAAGTAAAGCTTCTTATCGGAGGAAAAAATAAGAGGACAGAAACAGATTAGTATTTCATAAGCTCTTCAGGCTAAGATTGGCAGTGAAATGGAAGCAAAGTGTAAAAGAAATGTTGATACTGCAAATATGATTCAAATTCCTGCCACATTGATAACTTAGGGGATGCTGGGGGCTAGGGAGAGAAGAATCACTTGCTTGGCTTGCCAAACGATACAGAAGACGACGACGGAGGACATACAATAAGTACTCAATTCCTATTATTATAGGAGTCCTAATCAGCCTACTTAAAGCTGCTTATCTTGCAATAGATCCTGAATGTGGCTTCCAGTAAAGTTATTAAGTTAATTAATATTTTTTAGGGTGAAATATTTATGTTCACTTTCTCAAGATCCCCATTCAATATCATTAAAAGTAGAGATGCTGCCAAATTCAGATAATAAGAATTTGGCAATAGATTTGATATAAAAACATACCAACGCAGAATAGTGATTCATGATTTCTATGCCAAGTCTATCCAAATCTGCTGGATCGCAACAAGTTTAAAGGGATAAATGAATCTTCACATTCCAAGATGGACTGAACAAATGGGAGTCTGACATTCAATGTGCATGAGACAGCCATGGGCTAAGAGATACCTAGCATTTATGGGTTGAAATCTACAAGCATTAAATTTCTATACTTTTGAAGATAACAATAAAGTATTATTTTTTTTTAAAATATGCAATGTCAAGTTATATACTGGATATTAAATGACTAAGATTTTGTTTGAATCAAGTTACTCTTAGAAAATAAGTCAGTCACCCAAGATGTTAATCGGAAAATACTAAGAGACAGTAATTTTGTTGTCAAAACATACTGTATGCTAAATTCTCCCTACATTAGTAAATTCTCTAATAATTAATATCCACATATAAAATAATCAAATATTGACCAATGGAGAAATTGAACACTAAAAATGAAGTTTCCTCATGTTAACATGATACTCCACATATAATATGCTTCTTCCTTGATGGTATGGAATATCATTTTTAAGGACATCCTGATAAACTGATTTAATTAATGTCTTCAGGATACTCAGCAGCATGTCGATGAAGGTTATTTATTTCCAAGTATGTGCTTCTAGGATTGCAGTGTTAATATTTTTACTCCATTTTAATAAATACTTATATACAGAAACACACAAATATAGACAAGATACTTAGATATCCAACCATGATGCCCCCCATCTATTTTTTTTAAAGATCTTTGCTAAGTGGCTACTAGATTTCCCTTTTCTAGAGATTCTTAGACCAATAAAACATTCAGCTAAATGCTACTAAATGTCACAAAATATGATTAGGATGGCAGAGGTATCATTACACACATTGTTAAATACTTATGTGATGGTGCAAAAAAAATATGATTGGATTCTTGGGCAGCATACTGCCCAAGCCATTTTCCTACTGAAGGGCACTTTTGCTTCATCCTCCTTCTGGTTCCTGAGCTTCAGCCCCTGAAGCAGGAATTTTCAAGGGAAATCAGGAAAGGGGAACTGATTAAAGTTTTGTGCTGTTTCTTTCCTTCCCCCTTTTCTTCAGCCAGAGGTCAGTGGACATGCAAAGGTGAGGCTGCGTGGTTTGTTTTGTTTTTTACTTTTCCCTTTCATGTGGGATGGAGAAGGAGGGGATTTTGGTGATTCCACTGGACTGGAAATGGCAATAACACTGAGATGCTCTTACAACGAACTCAAGTTCCCACAGCCTTAAAAGTATGCAATCTGTTCAGAATGTATTGCCCCTTCCCTCATTTCTACCACTTTTGCAGCCTATAGCCATGTTTACCAGTTAGGGGAATCACCGGAATGCACCTTTGGTGATATATTGTGACATCTTCCCAGCTGACAATAGAATTTTTAGGACAGGAGGAATGGCATTTGGTGGTGCAGCTTCATCAATGCTTAATGCAAATGCTTAAACTTATGTTGCAAATGGTCAAAGGCATACAACATGTACTAAAAATGCAGTTGGCACTGGGCAGTGGGTGGCGGTGGTGGTGGAGTGTGGTGGTATTAGCAAGGAGCAAAATTATTTTATTTCCTTTTTGAATGGAGTAGAAGCAATGGGATTTTTTCCCTCAACATTCCAAGGTTAACAGAAGTGAAGACAACTGGCAGATGTTCTTCAAATTGTTTTGGAGGGACTGGGAAGTGAAAACAATTGTGAGGAAGTACTTTTTAAAAGAGTTTTTATTCTTTATTCTCTGTTGGCCAGCTAGTAGAAAACTACTTCAACCAGTGGAGCATAGAGGGAAAAAAATAAGGTGCCCAGAACTGGGTACAGAATAGAGAGGAACAATGATGTTGCTGTTTAAATCTGAAGTTTTATGTCTTTTTAATGAAGTAATCTGAAGATTTTGGTAGTAACATTATTTCCTAGGAATGTTATTTAGTTTGATCACAATCTCCCCACAACTGCTGTCAATAAGCTACTTCACAGTTTAGGGACATTGCACTGGACCTAGGCACTGCTGGGCATTACATCCAAAGACCAAAGAAAGGATGTAAAGAAAATGAGTATTTGTATATTGTACAACTTAAACACATTTTTCTGTTCAGTGAGAAGGAAAACTTTAAATTTCAGGACAGCAACTAAGATAAATTTGTTAGCTGGACAATTAAGACAAAATTTGATTTCTGATTTGATTTCTTTACATTTATGCATCTATATAACCCACACATTGGGATAGAGAATAAAAGTTTTGTGTGATTATAATATTATTTTCCATCATTTTTGGTGAGGGATGGATAAACAAATAAATAAATAAATAAAGGTCACTAACATGAGCTAGGGTGCTTCTCCAGATCAGCAGAGAATGCAGATCAACTATTACACCTTGAATATAAAATCTACTCTCTGATGAAGAATGGAAAGCCACATTGATATAGCCAATTTCCAAGATAAATATAGTCATTTATTTATTTTCTCTGCTCAAAAACGCATGCAAAACTGTTGAAGATAAATTTTTAGTCAAGTAAGTAAAATATCCTCTAGACATCTTTTTAACAAAATTATACTCCTCAATCAAAACTTTAAAAAGTGATCATATATAATGTTATGCCTTATATGACAGGAGTTTATAATATTACAGAAAATTTTGAGCTACACTCAGTCAAGTAGAAAATGCTTTTATGGCTGTCAAATAAATTGTTTTGTTGCTATAAGATATGTATATGTACAGTATATGTATATGTATATATGTTATTTTTAAACCACAGCAGCTATCACATGATAGCTTAATTTAAATTTGTAGGAGTTTGAAAATGACTCATAAACAAATAAATACAAATTAGTTTAGATAATCTGAGCAGTGATTGCATGCATAACCCAGATTTATAATAACTGTCCAACATTACATTCAGTTGTTGTTATTGTTGTTGTTAAAAAGACAAAATTCCTTAGTAGGAAAGGCTCTTATATTCAGTTATTTTAATGCACATTAACGAACTATGTGAACATCGAAAACATCTTTTGTCTGGTTTGCATGTATGGCACGAGTTGTTCCAGCCCAGGAAAAGGTACAGATTTCTTAATTTCCCTGCAAGTATGATGTGTGTACCCCTGCAGACTCTGAGCTTTCCCTACCACCCCAAATTTGAATCATTTCACAGTGAATTAACCCTAATAGTTTATTCCCAGAGGACGGAAATAACATTCGTCTATGTCATACCCCGTTTAAGAGAAATGCCCCAGTTTTGTGAAGGGAGAGCTGCTGAACTCAGAAAGCACTGCTTGTCGATTGTGGCACCAGAACTCTGGACCAACCTCCCCATAGAAGCTAGGATGGCCTATTCCCAAAGAAGAAAATCTTCCAGAGGACATTTTTAAATTTCCTTTTATGTCCTTTTAATGTCATTTTTCTTTACAGTAATTTTTATTTTGGGTTTTGTTATGTTATGAGTGTGTTCTGTGTATTGGTCTTACTGTGTGTGTGTGTGTGTGTGTGTGTGTGAGAGAGAGAGAGAGAGAGAGAGAGTTAATTATTTTTTCTTTTATGATATTTTGCATTTATCTATTTTATTTACTGTTGTGATGGAATCTGTCTCTGAGGGAGAAGTTGATGTTATGGAGATTGCGGGAAAGGAGGAGGGGGCGCTTTCCAGGGTGAGAAACGCATTCACGGCCTCGAAGACCTTGGGCACCCATCCAAGAACGTCAGGCCGGACCCGCCTTAGAGTGCTTAGGGGTTTTCTCCTGAGAACTGCTTAGTGTGGCTTAGTTTGGCAAGATTTAGTGCAGGGCTTTCCAAAGTGCTGCCGCTGGCGACACACCAGCGGCAGCGGCGGTGCGTGCGCACGGTGATGGTGCGGGGGGGCATGCGGTGGCGCGCGCGCATGGCAACGGCACGGGGGGTGTGCGGCGGCGCACGCACGGTGGCGGTGCGGGGGCGTGTGGCGGCGCGCACGTGCATGGCAGCTGCCGTGCACGTGCGCGCCGCCGCTTCCGGGTGGTGTGGCGACACACCACGCTGTGTGTGGCGACACACTTTTGTGTCACGACACACAGTTTGGAAAGCTCTGATTTAGTGTAAGGTAGAACAATAAAGATCTAGAGCTTAAATCCGAGGCTCAGCGTTGTTCTTTGCCAAACCACAACAACTGTGGACATTTTATTTTATTTTATCCTGCTGTACGAGACAGTGAGTCTAGAGTGAGTCTTACTATTAATTAATAACAATAGGCTGCAAATAAATAAGATTTAACAGAGACAAAGGAAATATACATTTCATCAATCAATTGCAAAGTTCTTCACTTGGGACATGGAAATCAAATGTATAGGTATAAAAGTAAAGGTAAAGGTTCCCCCCACACATTTGTGCAGTCGTGTCCGATTCTAGGGGCCGGTGCTCATCTCCGTTTGTTAGCCGAAGAGCCAGTGCTGTCCGAAGACGCTTCCGCGGTCATGTGGCCGGCATGATGTGCGCAGAACGCTGTTACCTTCCCACCGAAGTGGTACCTATTCATCTACTTGCATTTGTATGCTTTTGAATTGCTAGGTTGGCAAGAGCTGGAGCTAGTGCGGGAGCTCATATAGGTATACAGCAGGGACTACCTGGCTTAGCAACTGTACTTGTGAAAATGATCTTGGAATACTGTTCGATTACAACCCAGTGGCCTCTTTAGACGAAAGTAAAAAAAGGTCAAGATGGTGTCCATGGCAGTGTAATCTTCCCACATGCAATAGCTCTGTTGCCACTGCCTTGACTTTTTTGACCCACCTTGCAGATGTTGCTATTAAAATAAGGTAGAAATAAGATAGAAGTGTGATATGGCTCCCCCCCACCTCCCTAAAGACAAATACAATTTCAGGCTGTACTTGACCAGTGGCACAGCCAGGATGGAGATGCTTCATATATCCTTGTGCCCCTTGATCTCTCAGTGGCTTTCTAACCATGGTATTCTCCTGGGCCAGCTTTGGGGTTGAGAATACGGGGTACCGTTTTACAGAGGTTCGCTTCCTTCCTCCTGGGATGATTTCAGTCAGTGTTGGTTGGGCGGGGGAAAGGTCACTCCCTAGGCCCCTCCTACCAACAGCAATATTATTAATACAGAATAAGCAAATTCCCCCCTTCCCCCCCCCTTTTCAATGCAAAGCATTTGTTTATTCCCATGTGTATCTGTTCAAGTTGCAATTACAACCAGTCAGTGTGCAAATCCTGTTCCTCATACCTGATGGTTATTTATGCAAATGTTTTGTTGGTATTGTCCCTAGCACTTTGTCTCATAAGTTTTTCTTGCCATACAGGAGCCTCAAGCAAGAGGAACTTGAATATTGCTGGTTGACTATTATTATTCAAGTCCATGGTCTCTAAATTGAGTATTAAGTGCAGCCTCATGGTCCTGCCACCAAAACCCCCATCCTAGCCTGCTTAATACAAAGCTGAGAAAGAAATCCATTTAATGTCAACCAATCTACCTTTTTGTGTCATGACAATTGGCCAATTTCTCACTTTCTCTTTCATTTAGCCTTTGGCTCCAGATTAGTCAGAAAGGTGTCTTCAGGCAATTTTTAACTACAGCAAGGGTGAAGAACAGCATGGACTATCAAAAGTACTGTGGCTGGGTGCAGTAGAAAGGCAGTAGCTTTTCCTTATCACAGTCCTCTTAGCAATGACAGTCACTGTGGAGTTCTAGGTGCTCTCAGAGCTTGGTTGTTTGCTTGCCAACGTTTCATTACCCAACTAGGTATTGCCATCAGGGCGACAGTGCAAACAACCAAGCTCAGAGAGCACCAAGAACTCCACAGTTCAACCCTGAGCTACATAGATACTTTCTACTGGAATGACAATCACATTGCCCTGATTTGCAGATTAATTCCTTTGGTAGTTTAAAAATCTTTCAGCTCATGGCACTCAAGCAGTGTCTCCTAGGATATGGACTCTAATTGCAGATGGGAAGGGTTTCCCCTTCTGCAATGGCAAGGGCAAAAACATGGGTGGGGGGAGGCCGGAGTACTTCTAATATCTCTGAATATCCAGACAGAATCCAGCCCTGACTTGAACTTGGTTGCCTGTAAAAACAAGCCCGAGACTAAACTGTAAATCATACTTGATGTTACCTCCCTAATAAAATATATTATCCCTGTAATTAAGTACATAGATACTTAATTACAGTACATCATAATTAAGTACATAGATACTTATACATGAGATTTGTATGTGAAAGAACAGTTGGAGTTCAATCTGAAGTAAGACTGGAGCAGAAAAACTAACATTCTGAATAACAAGTTGCTAGTCCAAGATGAAAAGAGTGTTTGCACAGTGTAACTAGAAATTGGTAGTTTAAAAGTCAGGGAGATTTGTATGTCTCTGTATACTTGAGTTGGATAGGGTATGCCATCTTATCATACCTAATATTTCTGTTTGTTAGTAGGAAGAAGGGCAACTGATGAGAAACACAAAGCAGCACAATAATCAGGAAACCAGAAGAAGTACAGGAATGACAAAATTGCTACTATTTTGCCCATTTCTGTTATGGAGACCCGTTGTCCATATTCCAGTAGTAGCCAGGGCCAAAGTTAGAGTCTAAATAAGGCCAAAGCCCTGTTGCTGCCTCCTTATAGTCTCCTTAACTCAAATGCACACTTTCCAGCATCTAATGCCTACAAGTCCTAGAAAATGTGAGGCCTGTTAAAGGAGTAACCAACCAGAAGGGTGCCTACACCAGATCCAAAGTTTTGAATCCTAATACTGTGCACCTTGTGCTTTGGTTCTGAAAGTAGGTTCCCAATTTATTTCAGTGAACGTGTCAACATATTCTCACAGTTAAATCAGATCCAGTCATGAGCCTAATATCAACTACTCAAACATCAGTGGAAGAGAAAATATAAAATGGAATCAATGTGAAGAAGATCCTGAAAAACATTTTGAGCAACATAACAAAAGTTTAACTTAAGTCATAAATTGTACAGAAGGAAAGTATCATATAGTTTTCATTGCTCAAAGGATCCTATTTCTGGGCAAAATATGAGGGGCAAAAGGAAACTTATTACATTAAATTAATTAATCTCTTCAGCTAATTTGCATGGATCAGTTCCTTTAAATAATATTAATTAAATGCAACACCTTTTCTAAATTCCCAGTTAAAGAAGCTTAAAATTAGACAGAAATGAATGACATATATGAAATTTGCTATAGGTTCATTTTATTTATGCCACATTTATGGAAATTTAGGCATGTCTACCAAAATGACTGCGTTTATCAGCTTCAATGACTTGATCATGTGCATGTACCACAAAGGCAGCAATAAAAGTAAAATCAAATCAACATTTTTGTGCTTTATTGGCTAGACAAGCAGATTGCTTGATTGGGAAAAAAAAATCCATCCACTACCAGGCCTCAGAGATCAGTACCAGCCTGAGCCAAAGAACTGAAAGTAATGCTTATACATCCTTAGTATAGCTGAAGTCATTTGGATATATGCTGGTTGAAACAGAGAGCCATAATTAATTAATTAGGCTATGCAATGTTCTGGATTCAGTTCCCAAAAATGATGCTTCAGGGCAATATACAACTCCTTAAAGCATCTACATCTTTTCCTGGAATTGCATGGCAGTTGCGGGTGGGGGGCACCATCATGTTGCCCAGAAAAAAATACTGAAGCCTCTGGGTGCTTCAGCACATCTTTTTCTGGGTCAAATCCATAGTGCTGCACACACCTCATAAATACTGCTTTGGTCTATGTCGTAAAACTATTATAAGCTTTTTACAAGATCCTGAACTCTCCTTTATGTTGTTAATAAGATTAAAAGTCTGTGCTTAGATATTTTTGCTGATACTGCCTGATTGGGTAGTGTTTCATATTTACACACAGACTTCAATAGCCATGAGGGGGGGAGAGGGGGATTTCAACCATAATATATACAGAAAAATTGGTTTCCTATGAAAAATGAAAGTGCTAAAATATAAATTTGTTAAATTGCTCTTAAAGGCAGTGCCTTCCTGCAAAATCTGAATTATTGGGGAAGACTCTAGGCCTGAAATCATCTACAAAGAGCTAAACTGCAGAGATTCCTGATTAAGGTTTCCTCACAAAATTCCACAATAATTGAAGAAGGTTGCAACCTGCATATTCATAACACAATTTTATTATCAGAAGACAATGCTGATAATAATTCAATTCTACACCTAAATGGGAATAACAGTGTTTACCCTACACACGACCAAAACGATTGCAACTTCATGCTGGTGGAGCTGCTGCAGAACAAAGCCTTGGAAAACATAGCGGCAAGCTTCTCATCCGTTACAAGCCCGTTAGCAAGCCTGGGATGATGATCATGATGCCTAGAAAAAGTTCCACACTCCGTTCCTGGGTAATTCCCTGTCTTTGAGGCAATAAAACAAAGAATGGTACGGCTTTTCCAAGAACATTACTTTCAAGAACATTTTCATTGGAAAGCCAGAAAGGCCGAAAGTAGTAAAGTGAGGGAAGCGCGTACAATGCATAACAGACCTGCAACTGGCATAAATTTATGTCCTCCCATTTATTCCTTTCAATGGACATAGTCCTTTAAAAAATATAGCTGAGGAAGGGATAAAGAATGACCAATGCTGCTTCCCTGATTTTGCCCTACTGGCAAGTGTCTGACTGTCTTGGAGGCTCCAACTTCAGACCTTTTGAGCTCTCAAGCTCGAAATATATGCCCCAAGCATCAATAAATTTAGTTATAGGGCATTTTGGACAGTATTTATTTACTTGATTTGTCTCCTACCTTTCTATAATGTTGATTTTAAAAATGCAAATAACACTCCAAGCCTGGCTGGCAGCTCGACAAGTCGGATTTTCTCAGAGCTCTGAGCTCTGAGACCTGGCTGACTTTCTACCTTGTTTGCAGGGTCTACAGAATTTGTAGACCACTGAAGTTTCCCCCTGGAGAAGGGGGAACCAGAAGATTGCTCACAGAGCCATTGGAATTGCCCACTCCTGTTTTTCTTTGTTGTTTCCACCGCGGAGAAGAACGGGGGTGAATGCAGTGGAATGGCCGAAGGAGGATCCTAGCTCTGCAGGGAACGTAAGTCTCTTTGGGAGACACAAGAGCTACAGCCAGCTTTTAGATCACTTTATATTAGTTTTCTTTTTTAGATTAGAACATTTTTATTATCTAAAATTTATCTTTGGACTTCGCTTAAAATGTTGGCTAATTTTGTGTTTTCTTTGCTATAATTAATTTTGGTGGAAGTTTGATAGATTTTATTTTGGCAACATAGTGAACAAGTTTGTATTTTTTTTGCCTTTCTTTTGTATCAGAGAAATTGGGACTTAAGAGACTTTGTTGTTATTTTTTACTTGACGAACTAACTGATTTTTGAGAAATTGTTTGTTTGGGTCAAGCAGCTTGCAGCCGGAAGGATAAAGAAGAATAAAGAATAAAGTATAGAGAATGTGTGCCTCTTTTCCTTATTATTTTTTTACTTTTTTTTAGAACGGACTTTCTTTTACTTGGAATCTATTTTCATCTTTCCTTTTACAAACTGTTTGAAATACTGCTCTGTGGAATTTTTCATCTTTTATTTTAAAAGCTTTTTTCACTTAAAGAAACAGACACCATTGATAACAATAGAACACCTGTTCCCTGCTTCCTGGGAAAATTTTTGTTTTGACTACGGCAGCTGATTACGGTTTGAAAGGGGGGTGTAGGTGGGAATGGCATTTCTTACAGCACTTCAGGATTTTAAGAAAGAAATCAGGAAAGCTTTTTTGCAAATTAAGAAATCCATAGAATGTATACTTATAGTTTTGGTGGCTCAGGAACAGAAGATACAAGGGACAGATTTAGAAATAGAGGGAAGATCTCTCGAACCAGTAGAGAAATAGGGAAAGAGGATTTTGAATGTATTGGTACAGAAGAAGATTATGATATTTTACAGGAAGTGGTCTATTAAACGTTTGGGCATAAACACATTGTGGCAGCTGAGACAGGAAGATTTTAACATGCAAATTGATAGATATGGTAAAATAAACATTTTGACATCCCACATGAGTTACAGAAATAAACAAGTTGCATATTGTGATATTGGCATAACCTAAACAGGAGATTTATTGATGTTGATCTGGAACACAAGGTTAATGAAAACGCGGATCTGGATTGTACACAGAGTGAGAGCAGATATGAGAAATTGTATAGATGCATAAAAATATGATATTCTAAGTGTAAGATACAAGATTATAAATATAAATATAAGTTGATATTATAGATTGCTCTTTCTGGAGATACATTTATGAGAAGACAATGAGATGATGAGATGGAATCAGAATGAAGGTTATTACAGGATGATATTATGTATGAATATGTTATATGATTATTATAAGAATTGGTATAATATGTATTAGGTTATATGTTATGTTAGGCTTTGTATTCTTGCTATATTATGTATTATGTTATGTAATATGTTAGGTTATGTATTAATGGAATATATAGCCATAATATGAACAGAATATATTGTATTTTATTAGAAGTAGATAAGGCCTTTATCTGTTACACTAATTGGATTTTATTGAAGATATAAATATAGATGTAAAAATGGAAAGAGCAAATGGAAAACATTTAATTGATGCAACAATGAACATTTGATTACTATTCCAAGGAGTAGAAACCAGAGATGGATTGTTGGAAGATATCAAGAAAGGCGAAACCTATATGAAGAACAGAAGATTGGATTATAGAAATCATAGGGTATATGACAAAGAAAAGTTCCTGTGTATTGTATGAAGGACTAACATTTAAAGTTAATTGTTGTACTTAAAGTTCAAGGATAAATTGGAGGATATCTATTTTCTGTATTTTCTTTGTTTGTTATTTTTTGACTTCACTTTTTCTTTTCTTTTTTCTTACTTTGTATTTCTATTTCTTTCTTTGTATTAACTTTTAATATGTATTTTAAAATTTAATAAAACTTATGAAAAAAAAATGCAAATAACAGAAGCAAACATTGGCAGCAAAGCATGAAATGGCCACTTTGTGCATGTCAAACAGCTCAGCTTCTGATAGTAGAAGCATCTTCAGAGGGGCCTGGCCTGCAGCTCTCAACATTCAGATAGGTTCTTAACACCATTCTGTGTTAAAATATTCTAGATGTTCCAAAACAGATGGGCAACTAAGTTCCAGTCTTGACTCAGTACGTGAAGTGCAGTTTGGATTAGTTCTTACTGTAATTAAACATCTCAAGTGTTTTCTTAGGTAAAAAGCGGTTCATGTTTCATCCACCTGTGTTACCTGTATCAGCGTAGGATTTTTGAAGTGTAACTCCTGATACAAGTCCTGATATTTACAACACTTTTCAAAAATGGTTACTTAGTTTTACTACAAGTCTGCTCCCTCATGCATACATCACAGAGTAATTTCATGGCTATTCTAACAAGAAAGCTTTGCTGTTTCTCTTCATGCATTATCATGTGTAAGCAGAAACACTGCTACGGAGCAAATGACTGCTCACCAGTTCTGAAATCATCTTTCCATGAAAATAGCTCCATGAAATAGGTAGGCAGGAGTGGCCGAGAATAAATATCCAGTCTTCCTTAATTGTACCAAACATATACAAAAATGTTATTTATCTGAATGTAAATTACCAAATACAGTACTTTTCATTTTGATGTTTGATACAGATACCAAGGTAAAAGATACCAGCTTGCTATTTTCTAAGATGTGAACACGTCAAATTATCTTGAATATTCCTACAACAGGAAACTAGAACGTAAAAGAATCCACAATCCACTTTTGATTCTTCTTATTCTCTGCCCCTCTATTCGCCAAGTACTCAGCCAGTTTTCAAGCAGAAGGTCTCCACAGAGCAGGGGTGGTGAGTTCTACTTAATTGTACCACCTAGCAACAGGGCCACTGGTCTAAGATGACAGGAGTTTTAATTCCGCAATATCTGAAATGTCAGATGTTGTTCCTCTCCCCTACTGAAAGCATTTCAATATTAGTTTATTTAGTGTGTGTGTGTGTGTGTGTGTGTATGAATGAATGGATGAATGGATGAAAGAAAGAATTCCCAGCAGGAAGTCACCCAGCCAAACTCCTATATAGGTTCAAAACAGACACAGATTTGCTTAGATACACAATGTTTGTGGGATCATGCACTTTTAAATTGGGTTTGCACAGTCTAAGACTTCATGGCTATGTGTGCCTCTGAAATCTTTGGTGCTGCTCCCACATGGGGCAGTACAGGAGGATGGTCATATTAATGGTCTGCGATAGCGCCCGCCCTGTGGAACATCTTGCCCCCAGAGGTGAGGCAGGCGCCCTCCCTCCTGGCTTTTCGGAAGTCCTTAAAAACCTGGTTCTGCCGCCTGGCGTGACACAAAGGAAGAGATAGTTCTTCCTGGGGGTGGTTAGCTTAATAATAACCTCCTCGTATGATCGTACCATCTTCTGGATTTTTATACTTTTATTTATTATGATATTGTATTTTAATGATTATTGGTTTTTAATTTTAATTTTAATATTTATTGTAAACCGCCCAGAGTTTACTACGGTAGAGATGGGCGGTGATAAATTTGACTAATAAACAAACAAACAAACAAACAAACAAACAAATGGTATGTAATTGACTTGACTTTAGTTTTGCCTCTGACTGTTTCACTGTCTGGGCCTTCCTACTTCGGGGAGTACAGCTCCAGCCAACCATTCAAAAACTAAGTACGGCCCTCATCCCACCCTCCTGCAAAAAAAAAACCTCTGTTTCAGGCCATAGTTTCCCTACATAATTTATCACTGCAGAATATTGTGTACAAAAATGTGATCATCTATTAATTCTTCCACAGAGTTTTCCACAAGTTTTCTTCCTTGATTATGTCATTTTCAGGTTGCTTTCTAATTTGATACAGAAATTTATATACTGCTACTTCAAAGAACTCAAAGTGGTTTAAAGTATAACAAAAGAATACACACTCACATAAAATACAAATAATAATCATTTAAAAATGTATCTTTAAGGCAGCCTCACCACCATTATTTCTTATTGCCCATATGCCTTGTGAAATGTAACAGTCTTAAGTGCCTATTAAAGGCCAGTAGGTTAGGGAGCACCACGTACCTCAAGATGGAAGGTATTCCATCTCATGAGGGCAGCCACAAAGAAGGACCATCACTGGGCCCTTGTCTATTTCAGTTAATGTAAGGTGGGGACACTCAGCATCCTCTCCCAGAAGATACCCACAGGGCAAGTTGAGACTGTCTGGGAGACACAATCCTGCAGGTACCTGTGATCTAAGCCATTTGCGGTTTATAGGTTTTATAACTAGCAATTTAAATTGGACCCTGAAACAAATTGATAGGCAATGCAGTGACTAGAACATAGGCTGCCATAAGTTTGAACCAACCATAGCTTCTAAGTTGTCTTCAAAGGCAACACCCAGTATAGGGTATTGCCATAGTCTAGCTGAGAGGTAATGGGAGTGTGAGTCACTATTGTTAAAAGCAGCCAAGAGAATTATGTATGCCACCATAAGTTGTAGAAAAGAAAGATGGGATGGGTGGATGGATGGATGGATGGATGGATGATGGATAGAGATATAGATAGATAGTATTACTCTGTTACACACTACTTCATCACTGCAACATTTTCTGGCTGCCTGAACTTTCTGATGTAGAAGAAACAAACCAAACAAACCTTTGGGTTTTAACAGATTCATGGAAAGTCAGAGGCTGAAAACGGCTAAGCAGATGATTGTAAAATAATATTTAAAAAAATCCTTCTTCACAATAGGAGCAGTTTGACAGTGGAAGCTATCATCCAAAGAAATAGAGGGCTTCCCTTCAATGGATGCATTCAGACAGATGCTTTCATTTGGATTCCTGTACAGTACTAAGCAGGGGGTTCATTATCACATCTTAATGCTACATCTATGATTGCATTATTTTTTTATTCTACATCATAGAGATCCTTTAGCAATATGACAACTAAAGTGCAAGGATCCTGTATCCTTCAAATAAGAATTTTGCCAAAACTTGCAGATCAAAAATATTACCAAAATCTTTTTGAGAATAATAATATGATACGATCTTCCTTAATAAGAACATTTCCCTCTTACCTTTGAAAAATGGCTGGTGACTCTTTTTAAAGTGTACACATTACATGAAACAAAGGCATATTTTCTTTTGATATAGTACTTTCTCAAAGTTCTGAGGAATTTGTGGCCCTCCAGATGCTGTTGAACTACAATTCCCAACAGTCCCAGCCCATTTAGCCAATGGTGTGAGATGCTAGATGTTGTAGTTCAGCAACATTTGGAGGGCCACATGTTCCAAATCACTGATCTAAAGAAGAAAGAGGGTTCTGTATGGCTGCATCTAAATAGTAAGACTCTGCCCTACAGAGGGTTTTGTTCTCTCTCATGATATTTTGCTGTATGGCAAAATCCTATTTTATCAGGATAATGTGTTATTCGGTGCCTCTAGTTCATCTACTGCATCTGCCTTTGTTTTTAATTATATTTTTTCTTGCTCTGTTCCATGGGCTCAGTCCATCTAACAGAAATTAATAATACCCTTTGCTTTGGAGATAACAAGACAACACATCCAAATATGTTTAAAAGCCAATCAGAGCACCACTTCATAAATAGTAGGTCTAAGATGTCATTCAAAGGACTTAGTTTTTTTGTATGCAGCCACCTGCTAAAAGCTTACAGAGGAGGATGGGCAAATTGTTGTATACATGAAGCATTTTGTGCATGGAATGACTGGTTTCAGATGGTCCATACCTGAACTTGGGTGTTTTGATCCATGCAATATTCCAAAGTTAGGTGGGGTGAGGTGTCCTGTTCAAGAGATAGTCTTGAAATGTTCCTTCCCTGTATCCACAGCACCAATTACAAGAAGCCACTCGGGGAGATAGTGTTGCAGTGTGAGACCTCAGCTTGTAGATTGTTTCTCCTAGTGCTACTCCTTGGAAGCCTTGAAAGTCTGGGAATTGCTTTACAGGGTCATTTTTTTAAGCTGTGATTGGAATTCATGCCATCTTGTACTTAATATATGCTGTAAACTGCCACCAAAGGCATATGATAACATATGTCATTTGTCATCCATCTGCTGTGCTGCAAAGAAAATCCAATCTGCTACTATGAGTCCTTGATCTATTTTTACCCCTTTGCTGCTCAGTTTGGAATATATTCAATGCAGACATCATCACAAACTATTTCTTGCATAGCCTTCAGGAAAAAAAAATGTGTTTCACAGAAATGCAAGGTGTGAAGCCAAATAAATTGCTAGGTTTTGCTGAAAGCAATCACAGATCTAATAAAATTTGCTTAGTTCACACATAAGTGTTAATATCCCTGTGTATATACAGATGTCAGGATAAAAATGCAAGTAAAGCCAACAGAAAATTGTCCCCTTACAAACAGAATAGCTGCCTTCATATAACCTTCTCATTATTAGTTACCTACACTGGAAATTGGGGAGAAAGATTATTATCAGTCATGATAGGGCTGAAGTGCAAAGTCCCCCAATCAAAAAGACATGACTCTTCAGAATAAGACTTGGGCTAATTTGCTTTAAAGTGGGATTTACTCCATTTTAGTTCACCATCCACAAACAAGTCCATAGGACCTACCTTCTTTCCCTTTCTTTCTTTCTTCCAAATACTGCTGCTGAAGCAGAAGTACCATAAATACTTATTTCACCTATGTGTTACATTCAAATCTCAGCCAGGGGTCTTATCTAGCCAGCTCCATTTCGTTCTTGCAAATTGATTTATAAGTTCTTCTACTTTCTCTGAGTAAGAGACAGAGGACCAACAGCCTCAGGCTGAGCAGAAAGCTCACCATCTCCAGCAGCTGGCCCATGCTGTTTGCTTCCGCACCCTCCCTACTTGTGATGGATCTCAGAGCTGGAGGAGGGGGAGGCGCATTCCAGATGGATAAGCATTCTCACAGCTTGGAAAGCCTTAGGGGGCCAGCTAAGAAAGTTAGGCTGGCCCCACCTTAGAGTCCCAGTATTTTCCCCTTAGATCAGTTGTTGTTGTTGTTCAGTCGTTTAGTCGTGTCCGACTCTTCGTGACCTCATGGACCATAGCACGCCAGGCCTTCCTGTCCTCCACTGTCTCCCAGAGTTTACTCAAATTCATGTTCATTACATCGGTGATGCTATCTAACCATCTCATCCTCTGCCGTCCCCTTCTCCTTTTGCCTTCAGTCTTTCCCAGCATCAGGGTC
This sequence comes from Charina bottae, assembly GCA_023362775.1. Classification (NCBI taxonomy): domain Eukaryota; kingdom Metazoa; phylum Chordata; class Lepidosauria; order Squamata; family Charinaidae; genus Charina; species Charina bottae. The sequence goes on along the minus strand of JALMGJ010000002.1, from coordinate 98,742,191 downwards.
TTTTCTCTTCGCATTAGGTGGCCAAAGTATTTGAGCTTCAGCTTCAGTATCTGTCCTTCCAATGAGCAGTCAGGGTTGATTTCCTTTAGGATTGACTGATTTGACCTCCTTGCAGTCCAAGGGACTCTTAAGAATCTTCTCCAGCACCTCAGTTCGAAAGCATCAATTCTTCGACGCTCAGCCGTCCTTATGGTCCAACTCTCACAGCCATACATCACTACCGGGAAAACCATAGCTTTAATTATATGGACCTTTATTGGCAAGGTGATGTCTCTGCTTTTTAATATGCTGTCTAGGTTTGCCATAGCTTTCCTCCCAAGGAGTGTCTTTTAATTTCATGGCTGCAGTCACCGTCTGCGGTGATCTTGGAGCCCAAGAAAATTAGTCTGGCAAGATTTCTGTATAAGGCGAGAGCAATAAAGAAACTAGAGCTACAACTCCGGCTCAGTGTGGTTCTTACCTACATTCCCTGACACTGTTTGCAGCCTGCACTCTGACAACCTACTCTTTGGTTGCATCCCCTTTGTTGTCTACATGGCTGCCTTGTCTGCATCCATGGTCCTGTTAGTGCATGCACTGCTGCAGCTCATGAAAAAAACAGCTTCTCCTTAATGGGAAGGATCCACAATAAGAACCCAATATACTGGTAAAGCCAGGGTGGAACTGGTTGTTGCTTTCAAAACCAGCCACTGCCTAACTTAGATAACAGCCCTGATCTCTGTTACAAAGAGATCAGGGAAACAAATTCTCTAAGGATTCATATTCTAAACTATAGCTTCCGGGGCCTTAGAGGAATATGTTTTCTTGAAATTGAAGCACTGTCTATGCAGTGGGCCTCACCAGTACCATTTTTATAAAACGGGGCCACTAACACTCACAGTGACAAGCAAGTAGATAGGACATTGTATTTTCAAAGAATTAGGCTATGTTAACAAGGCTGGAGAACACAAATTTAGGATTGCTTTGAAGTCTTTTCTTGCATTACTGCACTGTATCTCTTAATGTTCTTCATCTCTGCATTTCTTTTTATGGAGGTCAGTTCTCCATAACAGGCCCTATAATTTGTAAACCTCCTAATCTGTGCATCACTCTGATTATGCCTCATTTTCTTACATGTGGTAAGAATGTCAGGCTCCCCAGATCAAACTTAGCTGAAGCTACCCAAAATGGCCCAAGATCAAGGAAGCAAGAAATACACAGACTTCAATAATGTATCTTCAGTGCTAATCTTGGGACACATAGAGAATCTTGAAAACTGCAAGAGGAATTTCGAACCCTCATTTATAGTAAGTTCATTAAGGTGGAGAGTCTTGGAATGGTTTGAAATGCTTCATCCCAGGTTTTCTGCCACCTGGGCTGAGCTGCTGTTTGTAAGATAAGCAAACAATGGACTCCCCTTCTATCTCTTGATTGTTTGTGTCTAACTTTCCCTCCATTACTTTTCCAGCCTCCCCACAATCTATCACAGATAAAAGCCATTTTAAGAGCATGATTGCCCTCTGTCAGCATGAGAATGCAGTTCTCTCTTATACCCACTGCCATTTAAATCTGGCCCATATTTTTCCTGCCTTTCTCATGCCATGCTAATCTCCTTGCCTTGCACTTCTCAGGCTTGGAGCTGGGGGCAGTTGGTTGTTGATATAATTGGCATTACTGCTTTGGTAAATACTACTAGCTCTCAACATAACTGCCACAAAGAAGGCTTCTTCTTCTTATTCTTGGCGATCACTCGTAGCCGAGTAAGATTGTCTTCCAAGGGTAAAATCTTAACAGTGGATCCGTAAGTGGCTGTAAAGGCCAATTCTGGATCCGCACAACCTCCCACAATGAGGGCATAGGTTTCCAGGTGGAAGACTGTCATGATGAGGGTTTGCTTGACGTGCCTTCCTCTTAGCTCGTTTCTCCCTTTCGCCCTGTACTCGTGCTTCTTCAAAGTCCGTAGCGCCTTTAATAAAGCGCCTTTAATAAAAATAAACAAAGAAGGCTAAAAAAGTTTAAACTCATCATCCTGCAGATGAGGACTACAATGTCTTAATAAAACCCTACAATATAATTAACTTATCTTTAAAAAGTCAACTTATCAGGGAAGATGGAAAAGCAACTTATGGCAGGCTCTCATCAATGATACCTGGCTAGGACAGAAGAGATCCTGATTCCAATCTTGAATCAGTCAAAGAAAGTTACATAGTGGACTTGGACAAATAACAATCTCTTGGACTAACCTACCTGACAGCACTCTTGTGAAGATCAAACAAGTAGACTGTAGGAGTGCCTTCAGTTCTATGAAAAAACATTGAATATAAGTAAATAATATACCCAGTACATATTTGAGTTCCACTGGACCTTATAACCATTGATCTCTCAATCACTGCTCAGCACACACACTACATTATGAAATACAAACTACAAAATAACAAACATTTGTTTGTTATCCTATCCAAGCACTTTCCACAGCTTTGATTAAATAGCAAGTTGTCTCTACTCTCAGACAATGCCTGGGACCTGACCATTCCCTGGAGCTATGTAAAGTCATAAAGGCTCTTTACGAGCAAGTGAGGTTATAAAATAGAGTGCCATAATTTTCTAATCATTGTTTGTTTTTAAGCTATTTTGGTTTACTTAGATTGAATTTTCTACACATGAAAATCTAATTGTTTTCGCTGATCCCCGGAGAGTAATATTGTTCCTTTATATTTCAAGTCTAACCAATAGCACTGCCTGATTAAGTGCCATACTATACATTGAGGAAAGACATCACATTTATGTAGCAAGAAAGACAGGATTTTGTTATGAAATAACTCAAGAACCAAGCAGATTAATAAATGACAAGTTCACTTTCTTTGACAGAACTTCAGCTTAAAGTTACTGGTCCATTGCAACAAGGAAGAGCTGATGACAGCAGAAAAGCAATTTCACAGTCATTAATTTGTTCTCCTATTTGAGCTAAGGAAGTTTCCAAAATGTGAAAACAGCTTCTCAATTTTCAAGTTCATGAACATGGTGTTATAAGTTGTTTACCTGTCTTTGGCTGTGGTAAGAAGAGCTCTAATGACAACTGGTTTTCAATTATGGGAAAGCAACTGGGTATTTGGATAGGATAAGTCATTCATTAATTGTCATAGCTTTGTCCAAGAATGAGAGGGATGACCATCTTTGACTACAGAATGTGAAGATGCCATGATACTAAAGTAGAAGAATGACATTCTTGGTGCAAAGAAGAATAAAGGCAAAAAGTGATAGGGGAAGAAATTAAAAAAAGAAAAAATTGGGTGATCTGGAATAAAGCATTTGCTGGCCGAGAAAGACTCCTCATCAGAGCAGGAAGAAGATGAGACTCAGGAATAAGAAAGCATGTCATCTGAATTTACTAACTTTTATGGTTGTGCCCAAACCAACTTCAGATTTTCTGCTTCTGGAGAGTCAACAGAGGCTGAGCACAGGCTCAGTTGCACATAGGAGGTGTACAATAAAAAAGAATCTATGTTGTGAGCTAAAGATGGTCAATAAACTCTTTGCTTTAAACAGAAACTGCCATAAGTAAATGTGAAAAGAACTCTATGATGAATTGGAACTGGGGTAGGCAATCTTTATAGATTTTTATATTGCTACAAGACAACCCACGACCTGTTTGGTCATCATTTCAGAGATATTTCCTTACCTAAACAGAGAAACAGAATGACTACGGGTGGGCAAAAAAGCAGTGGGTGCGGGAGCGACTTCCAACTTCCTGCCCGCTTCCCCATTGACTTTCCTTGTGGGAAGCTGGCAGGGAGCATTGTAAATGGGTTTGTCAAAATTCAATCCCACAGGAATAATGGGTCCTGGCCACAACTTTGCCAAATTTAAATCTCTGAGGTTTACGGTGCCGCCATCACCTCAGAAGAGTTCACACTTCCTGCCAGCTACCCCATTGACTCGTGGGAAGCTGGCAGGGAGCATTCTTCTATCCACATATAATATAGGCTGGTGCATTTCCCCTCTCCTCATGACCCTCAGCAGAGACCCAGTAAAGCTGCCTCCTCCTCCTCCTCCTCCTCCTCCTCCTCCTCCTCCTTGACCTGCAGAACTGCCTGTCACTTTGCTGGGGGAGGGAGAACCAAGGGAGCCGTGGACTGTGAGGAAAACTGCACCCCGCTTCCCATTCCGACGTGTCCCCAGGGAGGAAGAGGGCTCACTCATTGACCACTGGTGCCCCCCAGCCAGCCCTACCTCACCAGCAGGCATTCGAGTCACTCCCTCGTTCTTCCATCTCCACCCACCACTGTTAAGAGATTTCAAATATCAGCCTCAGCTCCAAAGAAGCCAATTGCTGCTCGCCTGTCAGGCCTTGCCACCAGCCGATTGGGTGCAGAGGCCAGAAGGAAGTGGGAAAGATGTTGGGTATATGTCCATGATGATCATGTGACTTTGGCTGACCGCAGCAGCTCAGTGGTGCTGAAGTGGCCACAACCTGGCCAAATTTCAATCCCACAGGAGTAATGGGTCCTGGATTTTGGACGCATTCTGTAAGTTGGCCCATTTGAGGTACCTTGGTTCAAAAATTGTTGCCCTATGATGCACCGTTTTGCCCAATTGAAGGTTACAGACAGACAAACAGGCACAAGAATTTTAGTAATATATAGATATGTAAATGAATATTTTAAGATTTGTATTTAGTTTTTTATCCATTCCCCAGTTCAAACTAGCAGGAAGCTATATCATCAGTTTTCAGCAATTATGGTTAGGGGTCACTCTGAGATTTCCGACAGGGGACTAAAAATCCACCTAGGGCCACAGGTTGCCCTCCTTGAACTAGAGTTATGCAAATGCTGATGTGATCTTTCCTTTTTCCCTTTAGGACATACTTACGAGCCTGGAGGGAAACAAGCCCATCAAAGCCACATTGTGATACTAACCTTTGATAATTTTTGAGAACAATTTGTGTTTGACGATATGAAATTGAACATTATATAGAGATAAGCTTGGTTATTAGCGATAGGAAGGCAAGTTTACTTCTGGATTAAACACTTACACATATAGACAAGGAAAAAGAGAGGAAGTAAAAAGATAATGGAGAGGAAATACCTTTGTTTTAAACTTGCTTCACTACTCTGTTTGAATGTGTCTCTGTTTGTTTTTGCCCAGTGGGAAAAAAAACAGAACACAGTTTTACACAAATGTAAAGAGGAATTGAAATTTTTCTTCAATACAAATAGAACTCCAGGAATATCTCATACTACTAACCATTGACAAATATGATGAATGAAATTAAAGAAAAAAGGCAATACCACCAACATGAGAAGAGGCATATATAACTTTGATTTATAAGGAAGGGAACGACCCAGAAAAAACACAGTTAAATAGACCAATTTCCTTGCTGAACACAGTTTACGAGTTTTTACAACAACACTAGCTGACAGACTGAAGAATTTTTTTCAGATATTATCCATATTGCTCAAACTGGTTTTATCCCAAAGACAAACATAAAAGACAATAGTAGGTCTATAATCAATACAATAGAACACGTAAAGGAAAAAAGGAAGAAAGTTGCAGTAATTTTTCTGGATGTGGCCTTTGACAACTTGCAGTGGCAATTCCTGCTGGCAGTATTGAATAAAATGAACCCAGGAGAAGAGTTTCAAGCTTGAGCTAAAACTATATACCAATGGAAAAAAACAAAGATTATGGCAAATGGAGCACTCTCTGCAGTTTCCAAACTGAAAGTAATATTGATATACAGTAATATATCTTTTTATCTATTTCTGATATTCCAAATCATCTACACAATAGAATGTTAATAATATTAATTAATACTGTACAAATATCATTGCATTGAAACAATATAATGCATTGAGATTATAACAATGTAATAAAAAGGGAAAAAACTGAAAAAGAAGAAGAAAAAAATAGAACAGAGTGAAGCTTTTAAGGAAGCTTGTATTCAACTCACATTACTAGTTTTATGTAGCTGATATTTATTCTATTATTCATTATAGATTCATGGTTTTAATTGTACTCCTGCTTTCATAATACAAGCTTAAATAAAGAAATGGATTTATATAAAAACAAAATCTAGAAACCAATTTGGAAAGATATTCTGAGGGACAGATATATTAGGTCATTGATTTCTGGGTTCAGAAATGACTGGTTATCCATGACAGCATCACAGTCACTGATGTATTCCTATAACTGATGCAGATTGTCCCACACTAAGACGCTCTTAATTTGTAACGAATATACTACTTCATAAAACGTCTGGCTGAATAGGATATTATACGCTTACTGCTTACAAGTTTACAAGTACACCTACGGCTTACAATGTTTCACAGATATTATTCATACTTGTTCAAATTCATTTTTATCAAGTTTATACTAAATAATGGTAATCATTAATTACGATGCTCTTTTGTAAATGTTTATCATTAGTTCCCTGTATAGCAGTACTTGTGTGGAGTGCATGTAAAAATCCTAATTGTATTTAAAGTGGGTTGTACTTATTTGAGATAAAGAAGTGATGTATTCCTATAGAATCCATACACATTCGGAAGAACCAGAACTATTTGCAAATAAAGTTAGTTTTAAAGAGATCATATTTAGCAATCAGACCAATGTTGAATCTAGTCTTGAACATCCATAAAACATCTTTGTGGTCTCTTATAATATACATGACCACGGAAGCGTCTTCGGACAGCACTGGCTCTTCGGCTAAGAAACGGAGATGAGCACCACCCCCTAGAGTCGGACACAACTGTGCAGAGCAAAACCTTTACCTTTTACCTATAATATGTTTTGAGATCATTTAACTCAGGCTGAAATATTTGGACCTGGAACTATGTACATTTTAAACCTGTACTGCATCATCTATATATGGGAGCAAATTCAGTTGAGAACAGCGGGACAATTTAATTCTTGCCCCTTTTGTCTGCCATTTACACTGTCAGAGAGAGAGGGGGGGAGAGAAAGAGAGAGGGAGAGATGGATGCATTTTAAAGAATTACCTTTTTGCCATATAACCAGAAAACTGATTTGGCCTGAAGTTGGGGAAAAGGTTTAAATGCCTCTGTTCCTCATTGGTGCTTATGATATGCACCAATCCCTTTGTGACACTTTAGAATAAAAATGGGGGGTTGTGTGGAATAAAGAGAGTTTGTCTTTATAATAAAGAGATATTTGACTTTGTAACTGTAGACGTTTTGCATGAAGAAACAAATGTCCAAGGCATAATCATAAAAATGTGCTGAATAGCTGAAACAGACCAAAGGCCATTCCGTTTGAAAAATAAGCTATATCTGGTGTTTTCTACATGAAGCTCAAGTGGCATGGTAGCTGCTTTTCCTATTCCATGGAGAAGAAAAAAGACCCATGTGACCGGCATCTATGTGGTTTTGATATTCAGACAGAGTGGGATGCTCCACGGAAAGGCTATAATGCAGCTAAAGGGCAACCAGAGTTGTTGCTGTGATTTGCAGCAAAAAAAATCTGGGATATTGCCTGGTGTCACTCAAGCAACTTATCAGAGCAGCATGATTTCTTAAAATGTTTTGTCTGGGCTGTGGAGCTGCATTATAAATCTCAGCTCATTATACAGGTTCATGAACTCATATGGACATGAAATTGGCTACTTTTCAGATGGCTGCAGGAAGAAGATTGGCAAGCAAAATGAGAGCAAGGTATGGATTTTATGAATGGGTTTCTGGGAACATCATATGCCAGCTCTCAAATTAGCGGTGCATTTTAAAGTCTCCACAGCTGAGCAGCTCGCTGGAGTGAAGCTACGGTTTGCAACTACAAATTGTGTGGTATAATTTGCCCCAATGTAGGGGTGATTTACACATTTTAGCACCCACACAGAGGCTGTCAAACAACAACAACCACCTCTCCCAAATTTGAGTCCTAAAATTTGAGTCCTACACTGGGCTTAAGTGCTTTTTAACAAAAAGTCTTACATTGCAGTATCTGTTTATAATGCTTGATGGTGAACAGCATTGAAATGGGGGTGGGGGGAGAATCGGTATTATGTAAAGAGAAGCCTACCATCCATTCCCTTATTGTTCAAGGGTGTCATATTCTGCCTGTAGTCTGATTTAATGTAAACATTTCTAAATTTATTTCTAGGACTAACAAATACAGTAGCCCATAGTTTTCAGTTTTGCAGGTGCATACAAATACAGTAATGCAGTGTAACACACAAAAGTGTGCAGTAATGAAGTATAGCACAAAATAGGAAACTTGATGCATTCCCATTATATAATTTTTTTAAAAAAATTCATATTCTGTGATGCATCAGTGTGCACATATGTTTGTGTGCATTTGTAATTTGGATCAAAAAGCCATTTTCTAATTTGGATCAAAAAGCACAAACATAGTAAGAGGTGAATAAATATAAGGAACTGAAGTAAAATCTGGAAATTTAAATGAAAGCCTAACCATGGCAAATTGTCTGGAACAATTGTTGAATAAGAAACTTTGAACATTGCAGAAATTCATAAATAAATGATTACATAGGCATTCCTAATCCTATACAGTATTCCTTGCAATAAAATAGGATTTTCATAAATTATTAATCATGGGTTATCAACAAACACAATGGTATTTTTAATACATTAAAATGGTTAATTGATAAGGTACTTATAATCTGTCTCACGTGTAATCTGCTTCTGTATAACCACCCTGTCTTCCCCTCCCTTTCCACCCACACCTCACCCCAATTCAAATCCTACATCAATCTAATCATTCTAGGCATCTGATGAAATGAACTGTGGCTTATGAAAGCTTATGCCTTTTACTAACATTTGTTCATGGGAAAAAGTGCTACAAAAGTCCTTCTGTTGCTGTTTTTTTTACCACCATAGACTAACATGGCACTCTTCTTATAAAAACCAGGCTTATGGATCCCTAATAAGATCTTGTTGTGCAGACAGTGTGGTAGTCTGTAACCTTATTAGTAGTGGTATCCATTGGATTTGGCTGGAGCCCAGATGGTGAAGAGGAGTAGGATATAATTTGAAATAAATTTTAATTTAACCAAGGAAGAGCACAGAGGTTTGAACTTGCTTAGTGCTACTTCTGGACCTCCTTGAAGGTTAATTCATTTATCTTTTTAACCAGAAATCAACACAGCGTTACCACAGAGTTGGCGCTGTGGCAGTGTACTATGAATGAACTTCACCTTTGACTCCCACTTAAGATGGCGACAGGGTAACAGCTCTTTAAAGAGCTCCCATCTATTTTTATTTTATTTTTTAGTAATTAGAATTAATATCTAAATTATTTTTAATTTCTAGTAACTAGAAATAAGATTTTTTAGAGTACCAGAATTTGTACACAATTTCAAATGCTTATCAAGGATGTGGAATTATAAAGCAGAAACAAAAAAGAATCTGAAAAGAAAGATTAAAAGGAGACACAAACAGGACACTCACTTGAGAGAAAATTCCAAACAAGACAAGGCTATGATGACTTCTAGGCAACCAAAGATAAAGGACTTATTCCATCTTAAGGACACTGCATGTAAGTCTCCCTTTCCTTCTCCCCTTGTAAACCCCGTTAATAATTCTCATTCCTCATTAGACTGGGATGTGGATGATTGCCCTTCCTCTGAAAATGAGACTCTAATAGGAGATAGAGGGGAGGACATTGCCTATACCAGGATAAATTTCAAAGGAGACCTGGACTTGGTTGCTAAGAATTGCCTTTTAACAGCTCAAACAGTCATTGCTATTTTTGATCAGCTTTTGGATACCAATTAAAAAAAAGATGAATTAAAGACTTTAATGGAAAACTATACTTCCAAAACAGTTAAGGAAACAGATAGCAACCCACATGTTTCAAAACTTACCTCTAATCTACAGACAGTACAGACTGTGTTGAAATTTCCAGTTAAAGAGAAGATGGAGGAGAAGCTAATCTTGCAGAGACACAGGATTTTGCTTCAAGTTGCTGATGTGCCTTAGAATAAGGGCAGGTGACATAATAGACAAGTAATACTAGATTCCCTTTCTCAACTTCTTCACTGTAGGGTATACTCTAATGAACTTATAGAGGTCTCCTGGCTTCCTAGTAGACATGGAATTAAAAGGATATTGTGGCAGTTTACTTTTCCATCAATGCTTTTTAAACTTAAGAATTGTTTAAGGAAGTTTCATATTCTCCCAATACATGTTTTTTATAACAGTCGTATTCGGCCTTTGCCAAATTCTGGGAGGAGAGCCAAGCCTGAGAGGGAGGATGGCACAAGCCCTGGAGCCTCTAATCACAACCGGCTACTATCTGTAAAAGGGAGAACTCCTTTATTACCAAGGTCAGAACATGATAAACACAGGGAAAGAGATGTTTGTTGTTGTTGATACCCCAGATTTAATTAAAGGGAAGATACAGGTTTTAGATGATTTTCTGGAAGGTGAGGAAGATTTAACTCAACTGTTTGCCACTCTCCCCCCAGAGGAACAACAATTGATCCTAAGCAAGCTCAAAACAGTTAAATCTATGCTGCAGTCAGTCACCGCTGCAACTGAGACTCTTAACACCTTACTCCCTTCTAGTTGTTCCTCTGTGGAAATGCTGCTAAGCCCAGCCTCTGAGAGTACAAAATCTCCAACAGAGAAAAAAAGGTGTGCTAGTCCAAAGCAAAAACACATAAAAGAAAAGGACATTCAGCTGGTCAATGTAGCACAATCTTCATATAATTATTTGGAGGATAAGTCTTTAGTTGATGACTTAATCTTATCGGCTCCCGAGAAGCAGTCTGAGCAAGCTCCAGAAATGCTTCCACTAGTTGACCCCAGCATGGATCCTAACTCTGATCTCACTTCACAAGGGTTACTCCACCCACACCTTGCCATTCATCATTGCAAGCCAATATTATCAATAGGAGCCCTGAATCGGAGCAGCTCCCTGCTATCAGCCCTCAATCTGACCCTAGTTATCCTCAAGCTCAGCTATTAGAAAATGAGAGGAATGGACTGAGTTTATTGACAGCAGCAGCAGCTGCCGGGCTTATAGATGCAGAGTCATCACTACCAGATCAGAGTTTGTTGAATATTGACTGCTATGACAAAGAAGTGCAACAAACACAACTTAAGGAAAGGAAAGTTGAATTTTATAACTGTGTATATACGGGAAGTATTGACAATATTGTTCCAGCCCCAGAAACAAATTGACTGTCTGAATCTTCATTTTCTACCCAACCACCCCACCCAGAACATCCTGTTTTAGAGAGACCTATACAAATTGTAACTCGGAATGTAGCTGGATGGAGAGAATCTATTGACAGTGATTTGGTAAAATTCCTCTCTGAATTTGAGATTTGAGATAATAGACTTATAAGAAACCTGGTTAGCTGGAGAGGATGAACCAGTATAACTCCCGGGTCTTCAATGCTGATATACCTCTGCCCCAAAATTTAAAAATAAAGGGCGAGCCTCTGGGGGCTTTTGCATTCTCAATAAGGAAGGACTGAAATGGCAGGGTGAGAAATATTACTCTCCTTGTAATACTACTTTCCACTAAATTAGCACACTATTATGTTGTTGTGTTGTCAGTTAAGAAATTTTTAGTTTATATAGTTTTTCCAAACCAAATGGCAAATTCTGCAAATGAATAGCTCCATTGCCTTATAAATAACCTCCTTATTTCTCTTATATTTATTCCTGCACTGGATGCATGCTATGGGAAACATGTATCAAAATGCATTCTCCCTCAGTAAAGTTAGCTGATGTTACTTTGAACTTCATTGTAGATACACCTTAAAACAGGGCTTTCCAAAGTTTTCCCGCGGTGACATACCAACCGCCGTTGGTGTGTCGCCGCAGGAAAACCCGGAAGTGCCGCCGTTGCGGCAGCGCGCAAAAACCCAGAAGCGCTGCTGCCGCTTTCGAATTTTTGCGCGCCGCCATTGGTGTGTCGCCGCAGGAAAACCTGGAAGCGCTGATGATGATCAGCGCTTCCGGGTTGTGTGGCGACACACTAGACTGTGTGTGGCGACACACTTTTGTGTCGCAACACACAGTTTGGAAAGCTCTGCCTTAAAAGGTGACTGATTTTATGTTTATACTGATACCATGGAACCTATTGATTTTAAGTTTTATTTTTAAAGTAGCCAATCTAAATGTTAAATACGGTTATATCCATAGTTTAATAATAACTAGCTTTTAATGTGATACCTTGAACATCTGCTCTCTTGTTATTTTGGTCTATGACCATAATAATAAAGATAACTGAATTAACTGAACTGCACCTTTAATTAGCACACTAAGCCTATTTAAGCTAGTCTCTTCCTTGTTTTCTCCACAAATCCATAGGAACACTCTTTGCTTTGTGCCAGCCTAGTGATAAGCCACTTCCTGCTCTGACCCAGGTTAGATCCTTGTTTCCTGATTTTGCCTGACCTAGGTGCCCGATCCCTCCTAGACAGTTAACAGTGTATCTAATCTTTGCTAATAGGTAATCTTCCTTTAAAAAAAGGTAAAGGTTCCCCCCGCACATTTGTGCAGTCGTGTCCGACTCTAGGGGCCGGTGCTCATCTCCGTTTGTTAGCCGAAGAGCCAGCGTTGTCCAAAGACACTTCCGTGGTCATGTGGCTGCATGACGCGCGTGGAACGTTGTTACCTTCTCACCGAAGTGGTACCTATTAATCTACTTGCATTTGCATCTTCCTTTGCTGATGCCTAAACTGCACAGCTATTTCCTGATTTATTTTCCCAAAACAACCCCAGAAAATAAGGCGGGGGGGGGGGGGAGGTTGAAGGATTATAAAAGTTGTCCAGAAAATAAGGAGGGAGGGAGATTCTCTGCTTTCATCCATGTAAAACTTTATGGTTGGGAACAGAGCCAGTGATAATAAAGATTTAACCTTTAGTTATCAAAGGATCAAGCCCCACAATCAAAAGGATCCTGGCAATCAGGCTATTACAATACATGCTCAGATCATATGTACTAGGGGAATTGTTTTACTTTGGCGACAGTGCATTCTGACCAATTAACACATACAACTGTTTCTGAAGTGAATCAGTTTATTCCAGTGCTGAATTCCAGTTTATTCCAGAGCTAAACAAACAAGTGCTTTTGGGGGAAACTTAGCTGACAAATTCTAATGTAAACTTCATAGCAAATATTTAAGGCATGTACTGTATAATGAAGAGATATAAGGATTATTAGCCACCTGAGTAAGTGAGAATGGCTTAAGTGTTTAAGGGCTTAGGCCAGGGCTGGGCTGCCTTCTGTGAGGGCTACACTTAGCATTTTTAGAGAGAGACTAGGTACATGAACTGAGCAAACATAAAGTTCACAGGGTCACAGCTTTTGCCTATATGCATTTCTGATTAACTTATAAGAATTATTTATAAATTTACACATATACATCTTTAACTGGTATGCTCAACATTTATGCAGGTTAAGGGAAAGTGAGGAATATATTTTCCTGCCTCTCTTTCTTGTTGTGAAAATCTATGCATGCTTATTCTGAAATACTGTAAATCTCATTGTATTCAGTGGTTGGTTCTGGTGATTGCTCAAAGTGGACTGTCAAGGGAAAGAATTCCTGTCCCACCTGGACTGTGCTTTGAGCAGGAAAGGCCAGACTTATAAAACTTAAATTCTCTTTTGATATGGTTTTTTACAGTCCTACTCTTTCACTTTAGTTTCTGAGTCTGAGTTCTGTAACTCAGCAAGTTTCAAGTTCTCCAAAACATTTCTCAAGTAGGATGTTAAATAAAAGAACAAGTGGAAGGAGAGGAAAAAGTTGAGTAAGATGAAAAGGCCCCAACATTTGTACTCCATGTTAAAACTGCTAGAAGCTGGGATGGAGATGTCTATGTAAAGTAGAACAGATAAATTATCAACCTCCAAGAAGTTCACTGCTGGAACAAAGAGACAGATCAATAAATGGCCCAAAGGTCTGACTAAGTGGACTTTGCTGGGCCACTGACATGTTGAACCTCTGTTTCTGAAGTAGTCAAAATGCTGACATGTATCTATGTACAACAATCCACAAAAATACAGGAGGCAAACATCTAAATCTGTTGTGCTGTTTACTTTAGCATCTCTTCTCCCCTTAGAATTCTCCCAGGACAACAACAGATGTCAATAGCAAGAGGTCAGCTCCAGCAACAAAGCAACAGGTCATATGTTTTCATATTTCACTAATAGATGTGTGCAATTTGATTCCCATCATGGCTGTTCTGATCTCTACTAAATCTCTTTCCTAAATAGCTTTTCACAGACGGGGGGGGGGGGGGAGAGAGAAGCAGATGATGCTGCCTTTGAAGAAGTGGTAAGATTTCTTTGTGGAAAGGGGACCCTTTATTGTGCTGCCCGTTGATACAGCCCATTGCATGGCAACCAATATAAAGCTTTTGGGTAGGAAAACAAAAAACAGATGTAATAACAAATATAGCTGTTATTAAATCATTCCTCTCCAATGATGCTGGGAGGGAGCTGACAGCATGTAATACTGCCAACTATGACCCTATTTTCCACAAAGCACTCTCTCAGTGACTTTCAAGTGGAAGTCAGAACTCACAAGCAGGGAATATGTATGTGCAGACATATGTTCATTATACAATTTAAAAAGGGGTGATTTCTCTCTGGCAAGCCAAAGGCTGTACAAATAGCAACCTTGACTACCATTAAAGGGTTAAGGATATTCATTCTCTAGGCCAAAGTTGCTATAATTAATAGTTACTCACTAATGCTGTATCTCAGCCCTTGTATTAACAGTACTCGAGTGCTAACTCATTTGTGCCGAGCATTGCTCCAGCACCAGTGTTCTTCCGCAAACTGAGAATGAAGACCAAGGAATGACTGTAAGATACAAAGGACTTGATCCTCTCATCTTTCTTTCTCTCTGCTTGAAAAGCTTCAGTAATTTCTTGCGCTAAAGTGAAGTGCTATTTTCAATTTGCAGTCATTTGTAGAAATGACAGAGGATCAGGCTCAGAAAATCGGAATGAATGCCAAGCCTACCATTTGGAGTTGGACAGAAACCATGCTAATTTGGGCTGGGTCTGAGCAGCTTTCTTACCAAAAGGGGAAGACATATTCTCCCCCAGTGACTTCTCCATGCAATGCTTTTGCCAAGTTGAGGCAGTGAAGGGTTTTATTTTGAAGATTACATTGTCTGTTAGAAATTCAGGATTATACTATGAAACTGGCTCCAATTTTAGTAAGTATGATTGCTACACTTAGATGAACATTTTTTCAAATAAAATGGCCACACCTTCAAAATAGAAAACTAGATGGCCAGCTCATCATATGAAACTTCTGAACAAAATTATCAGAATGGACAACAGTTATAAAATGAATGGACTGCTCACTCGCTTTTGTGTCCAATTCACATTAATTCACTACCCATTCATTCTTGGCTCTATGCCTTCTTGTTTTACCACACATATTTCTTAAGTCCCCCATTCCCGCTGTATTCAACTTATTTTTATATTTTTCCTGCCATACTCAGCTCTCACTTCCATATAACAAAATAGGCAGAAGTATACTTTTGTATACTTCCTTCAACCAATATTCACTCCTTGCAACATACCACATACCACCCATTACCCTTTCTACCTGCATTCACAAATTGAATTTTGAAATGTATGTTGGTTGCTTCCATAATGTTTTCCTGGCAACCACATGGAAGGGGCTTGCATTTCCTTTTTCTACTGTGTGTTTTCAACTTCCAAGGGAAGCCTACAGCCCTGGGATTCCCTAGTGCACTTCCTTCTAAGTACTAATCAGGTCCAGTCTTGCTTAGCTTTCTTCAAGCTTAGCCAAGATTGCTAGATGCCATCTGCTGGAACTGTTATCCAGAAATAGTCCACAGGACCTTTCAGCTTTGTGTTTTAATTATACTGTAAATATGGTATCAATCTCTTCTTATGCTCAGCAGTTCATCTAAAAAGTTTCCAAATATAATAAATAAGCATGGAATCCATACATTTAATTAGCTGATCGCTCTTTTCCCCTCCTTCAGTCAACCATTAATGGCAGCTGGTTCATGATTAGCAATGTCACTGTATTGAGTATGCCATATTTCTGCCAAGTTCCACTTCACCATTTTGATATAATTTATCTATCTATCTATCTATCTATCTATCTATCTATCTATCTATCTATCTATCTGTTATCTATCATCTTGTTCCTCCCCACCTAAATTGTATGGGTTATTCCATCATTGTTCTGGATCAGCACTATTAGTGCTGCTCATGAAATGAAAAAATAACCTGTTTTTTATTCCCTAGTCTCTAAAGTAAGTAGAGCCTTTCCTGATCCTCATGAGCTCTGTCCTGTGCCATGTAGATTAGCATATATTGAGAAGAGAGGGCATTCCATACACAGTGACTGGATTCACACAAGACACTTAACCATTATTTGTTTTAACCACTGTTGGTTGAAAAGGGAATAGAAACCTGGCTCAGACATGTAAACTATAAATCATGGCTTACAAAACACAATGAATATAATCACAATGGCAAACCAATGAAAACATACTACAGTTCAGTGCAATGTGAGCACCCCATCAATATATCCCTGCTCATCTATTCATAAACAAATGCAACACAATAAATTCTTATGCTGACGGTGCAGTATAAATGTAGAAAATAAATTTTCCTAGATTAGAGCTATCAGCCTACAGAGTAAGCGCTTGTAAATATGATAAATAACTGCTATTTTCTTATTTAGCAAGTAATCATATGTGCATCATTTTGTAACAGAACTTTTATTCTGTTTCTACTTCCACCAGGGATTCAATGAGCTTTAAAAGGTCCACTTTACTATTATTGCTTATTAATAAAACAGTTCTTGATCATTTTTATCTTGATTTTAATTCATTCTTTGCTATTACATTTTGAATTTTCCTTAATATGAGTTTTTATTTCTGGTATGCTTTATCATGAACTTCTTTGAGTATAATGTATAAAGCAGCATTTCTCAACCTCAGCAACTTTAAGATGTGTGGACTTCAACTCCCAGAATTGATACGATAATCTCATGGGTGGCAATCTGCAGTCCTGGGTTGGGCCTTTTTGGAGTTCAAAAGTTTCCTCTGACTACTATATTTGAAAATTGGTGTAACTACCTCTCATCATTTTGAGGCAGGAAACACAAAAGCTACAGTATAAGCCCTATAACAGAGTTCATTTACAGTAGTGTACAATACAAAATTCCTGAACACCCAAGAAGAACTAGGCTTTCTCTCTTTGCATCAATAATTATGGCCATTAGGCTGCCAAAAATGATACGTGATGTTCCCCTCCCCTTCCACTCCCCCCCCCCATGGCTCTCAAAAAGTTGCCTATTTCTGAGTTAGAGGAATGTCATCCATCTATGAATCTGACCTCTGTAGTAAGAAGGTTATAAAGGCAACACACTGGATTATTTTGTGGGAAGACAAGGGAATATTTGTTTATATTAGAAAATATACTAGAATGGAAGTGTTTTTATATGCTGGAAGATGAGCTTTATTTTAAATATCACTTACAGCATTTTTTTTCATTTAGGTGAGTCTTAAACATAATGAAACTAGTCTTCAATATATTCACTGGGTATAAAGTGAATGTTTTGCCTAAAGGTAAATGTATCTGTCACTTTTTGTTTTGCTCTCTGTCTCATTTCCCCCCATCTTCATTTTGTTTTATTTCCACATAAAAAAAATTGATATTTTATTAAAATCTACACAACACAGTTTTCTTGTAGGCATTTCTCCTATTGTACACATTTTAATAGAACTTTGCATTAGAATGCACCTCTGAAAGTTATTTTCACTAATATACAGTATCTCATGTGGATTGGAGAATTACATTGCAACATTCAAGAAAAAAGGACTGTGTTTTGCTCTAGATATATTTAGGAAGTGCAAAAAATATGTTTTTATGTTTAGATAGTGCAAAAATATGTAAGTTCACAATAAAATATAAATCAAATAAATCTGCCTTCTCTCTCATTCCCCCTGTATAAAAGCCACCATTGGCATCCCTGAGAAATAATGCCTTATGACAAGGCAACATAAGGTGAAAGCAAATTTTGTGAGTGTGATTTAACTGTATTCTTTGTATTTGGGTTGTCCCATACATTAGACGTTCCCTTATGTCCTTAAAAATGAGATCAATGTGCATGATTCCTAAAGACCACACATATATCCAGGAACTTATTTTGTGCTAAGTCACGGCGCTCTACAAAATGTCCAAGATCAGCTTTCCTGCGTTCCATGCAGAATTCATAAGCCATTGCACTAAGCATGGTTTAATCCTTGGAATTCTCAGACTTTTATTGTTAAGGATTGACAGTTGTGCTAACATCCACAAGTACCAGTGTAAAATTAAACTGTTGTTGAAGTAAGATGCTTGTTCGGAAGGGAATGAAGTTCCCCATGCAAAATTTAATTTAATTTTGGTCATTTGCCTGGCAGACTTGTGCAGGTTTTAAAATGAAAGGTTCCATACTTTAAATGGTTAGAATTACACAAGTGCATTTAAGAAAAGTGGAAATATTGCCTGAACTCCTTGAAATCCTATATCTGAAATCAATGCAAATACCTGCTTACTTCACTTGATCAACCAACAGCAGTCTTTGAAAATAACTTCAAGGCAGTATAACACACAATGTAGATTACATATAATTGATAAGATCTAAGTCCAATTTAGGCAAAAGACAGAAAATACATCTGCACAAATTTAATGCCAGCTCATTTTGTCACTTCATGGGAATATATGTAAAGGGCTGGGGGTGGGGAGGCAGCTGTCAGCAGTCAAGTTGCCAGGGACCTCAGCCAGAGAAGACATCATTGCAGCTGCTCCAATAAGCCAGGTGTTGACAGTGGGCTTGATGACAACCTAATTAATACACTCACTTGGTTATTATTTAAAAATATGCTTCTCTTCAGTAGCTTGAATGGTCATGTTAGAGAATAAATATTGTGAACATGCAAACAAAACTGCATTATTTTATTCAAATGAAAACTGCACATTTGTCTATTTACTTATTTATAAAATTTGTACCATACATTGCCTAGTAATTATGTTGTGGCTTAATGTCTATTGACAGAAACAATTAGTGTTTCACATACTGATTCCCCCCCCCCCCCAATAATTCATTCATGGCTCTCCAAATTCCCAATGTTACCATGCCTGTTTTTTCATGCTGGAAATTATACTATCCTTTGAGAGTAAGGAATGTCTCGGTATCTGTCTCTGCTCCAGTAATACTGTCTAATCCTTCATTTAGGAAATATATTATATTTATTTTGCTTTGCCTTTGTTGACTTCCCAGTGCTGGACAGCATGTTTCAGATCAATTTCTTCCCTTTGTTTGAAGGAACTCTAGACTGCAGCAGTGTGATGATCTCAACAACAATGTCCCAATAAACACTTCTCCATGC
Organism: Charina bottae; assembly: GCA_023362775.1. Lineage (NCBI taxonomy): Eukaryota > Metazoa > Chordata > Lepidosauria > Squamata > Charinaidae > Charina > Charina bottae. The sequence goes on along the minus strand of JALMGJ010000002.1, from coordinate 98,722,843 downwards.
AATTCATTGAAATGCAGATAAAGCTTTATTCAGGATACATGTTCATTGAAGCACTCCTAAAGACTTGAATACTGATTCCCGCCAAACTAAGCTCTCTTAACCCTTCCCCTTGCGCGCCAATTCACCAACGATGATCTCATGAAGCAAACGGTCCCATCTCCACTCCGTTGCAGGTGCGTGGCCTTGGCCGAGCTGTCTCTAGCTTCCAGCAGCAGACATAACACTCAACTGCCATTCCCCCTCCCAACTACTATGCAAGCACTAAGCCTTGATTAATCCCAATGGCAGGATTCATAGACATGAACCCTGACATGCCGACCCTCCAAAAGAAAGAATAGTATGCAAAGAACAAGAAAGGTTAAAAAATACAAGTATACATAAAGGCACATGGAACAATTCCAGAAATCTTCAGGCTGCAATACAATGGGAGGCACTGAGATCTGAAAAACAGAAACAATAACAATTGTGAAGTTAACCAGGTTTAGTAGGAAATTGGTCATGGAATTTCTTCAATAACCTTGGCGCTGAAACATGGATCTTATCAACCCACTCCTCAAACCCCACAGGCAAATGTTTCCATTGCACCAAGTACTGTAATTTTCCTCTGTGCATTCTGGAGTCCAAGATGTTCACAATTTCAAAATGTTCGTTATCTCCCACCATGATAGGTGGAGGTGTCACTGGATCCGGATGCCATTGATGAGCAGGTTTAACTGGTTTCAATAAACTGATGTGGAAGACAGGATGTACTCTACGAAGGTTCTTTGGCAAGTCTAACTGAGCGGCCACCGGGTTGATCACTTTCACAATAGGAAAAGGGCCAATAAACTTAGGCCCCAGTTTCTTGGATGGCTGAGTAGATTTCAAATGTTTTGTAGACAGGTAAACCTTTTCTCCCACCACTAAAGGCCATTCTGGAGCCCGTTTACGATCAGCAAACGTTTTGTAAGAATTTTTGGCCTCCTGCAATATATTCAACATTATCGGCCAATTTGATCGTATTTTTGTAATCCACTCATCTGCCAGTACAGGATCAGTCTGTTGAATCATGGCAGGGTCAGGTAGTTCAGGAATAGGTACAAAATCTTGACCAGTAGCCACTTTAAATGGGGAAAACCCAGTGCTCTGATGAACGGCATTATTATAAGCCACCTCAGCAAAGGGTAACAACTCCACCCAATTATCTTGCTGATGACTAATGTAACACCGTAAATACTGCTCCAACATGGAGTTAAGTCGTTCGCAAGCCCCATTACCCTCCGGATGATGCCCAGAGGTGAGACCCTGCTTAGTTCCAATCAATTTTAGGAATGATTTCCAAAATTTGGCGGTTAACTGACTTCCGCGATCGCTGATAATCCACGAGGGGGCGCCGTGCGCTCGGTAAATGTGCAAGATGAATAATTTTGCCAGTTGACCAGCAGAGGGTAGTCCTTTACAAGGGATGAAATGAGCTTGCTTAGAAAATAAATCAGTCACTACCCATATGACTGTCTTGCGTTTACTCTCTGGCAAGTCCACAATGAAATCCATTGAAATTTGTTTCCATGGGCTTGTTGGCTCAGCCACGGTTTGCAACAGTCCCACCGGTTTCCCGGGCGCTTTTTTCATGGAAGCACAAACATGACATGACAAAACATATTGTTTCACATCTTTCCTCAAAGTTGGCCACCAAAATTGCCTTCTAACCAAATGTAAAGTTTTTACAAATCCGAAATGTCCGGCAATTTTACTATCATGACAACGTTGTAAAATAGCCTTTCTCACAGTCTCCGGAACATATAATCTGTCTCCGTTCCACCACACCCCATTCGTCTCAGTTAAAGTTTGCTTGTGCTCTTTCCACCAATCATCAGTCTCTATAGCGGCCCTAAGTTCTTTCTCTAGAGAAGGTTCAAATGGGGGTTTCGGTGTTTTGGCCTTGCTTCTAGTGAGAGCCACATTCCCTTGCAATTGTACAGGTATGGGTACTGTAGCACTTCCAGGACCAGGCTCCTCCTGGTTGGATAATCCCAATTGTTGCGGAGACATTACTGTAGATACCACCAGTTCTGTTTGAGTGTCATGTTGTGGTAACCTAGACAAAGCATCTGCTAAAAAGTTTTTCCCAGCTGGCAAATACTTTAGCATGAAATTAAACCTACTGAAAAATTCAGCCCAACGGATTTGTTTAGGATTTAATTTCCGAGGCGTTTTAAGTGCTTCCAAGTTTTTATGGTCAGTAAAGACTTCAAATGGATGAGGCGAACCCTCCAGCAGGTGTCGCCATGTAGCTAGAGCATGTCGCACTGCAAAAGCTTCCTTTTCCCAAACCAACCAACGTTGTTCAGCCTCAGTAAATTTACGAGAAATATATGCACAAGGCCTTAACTGATCATTATTGTCTTTTTGCAATAATATGCATCCAACCGCAGAATTGGACGCGTCTGTCTGGATCACAAAGGGACGTTCTGGATCAGGATGTTTTAAAACGGGTTCTGCAGTGAACAACTGCTTCAGTTGTTCAAAAGCCGTTTGGCACGCCGGCGTCCATTTTAATTTCAGTTGAGGTTTATTTGCTAATACGCCATCAGCCAATTTCTTGGTTTTTAACATATCGGTTAATGGTAACGCAATCTTGGCGAACCCGGGAATGAACTGGCGATAAAAATTTGCAAATCCAAGAAAAGATTGTAATTGCTTTTTTGTTCTGGGGGTTTCCCACGCCAACACATCTTTAACTTTGGCGGGATCCATTTCTATGCCCTGATGGGATATTCTGTAGCCTAGAAAATCCAGTTTTTCTTTGTGAAATTCACATTTAGACAACTTAACATACAATTTGTTTTCTAAAAGCTTTCTGAGCACGGCTTTTACTAGTTTTATATGTTCCTCCATGGTCTCTGTGTATATTAAGATGTCATCCAAATATACCAATACCCCCTGGTACAGAAATTCATGCAGAACCTCATTAATTAAGCTCATGAAGACTCCAGGCCCGCCCCTTAATCCGAACGGCATGACTTTATATTGAAAACAACCTAATTGGCAATTGAAGGCGGTCTTCCACTCATCCCCTTCTTTTATGCGTACTCTAAAATACGCTTCTCTCAAATCCAGCTTGGTGAATATTTTCCCTTTGGTCAGTTGAGCCAACATATCTTTCATCAAAGGTAGCGGATATTGGTTAGAAATACAAATAGCATTCAACCCCCTATAGTCCGTACAAAGCCTTAAGGAGCCATCTTTCTTTTTCCGGAACAATACCGGAGCAGCCGTGGGTGAGGTGGACGGCTCAATAAACCCCCGCTTTAGGTTCTTATCTATAAAATTCCTCAGCTCCTGCAGTTCCTTATGAGTCATTGAATACAACTTGGGTTTAGGCAACACTGCCCCAGGCTCCAATTGCAAAGAACAGTCTGTTTTCCGATGAGGGGGCATCTGGTCTGATTCCGTCTCCACAAAAATCTCCCCCTCCTCCTCATACACTGACGGTGCCACCGCTGCTTGTGCTAGCTCCCGCACCACACAGAGTCCTGCAGTTTCCCGCTCAACTCCCAAATATGAGCCATCTGCAAATTCCATTTCTCCAGAAACCCAGTCAATCTGAGGGTTACGCTCCCTCAACCATTTGAGCCCCAATACTATGGGCTGATTGGAAATGGGAGCCACAATGAACCTAATAGTCTCTTGATGCGTCCCAATAGTCATTTTCAGGGCTTCTGTATAGTATTCCACTGGACCCCCTTTCATATCTGACCCATCCAACTGACAAAATATGATGGGAACTTTTAACTTATGCAACTTAAGTCTCAGTCCTGTAACAATGGCAGGATGCATCAAACATCTTGAGCACCCCGAGTCCAGCATTGCCATCAAATTGTTCTGATCCCTCCCATCCAAAGTTTCAAGCTTTATCTTAACCTGCATGGTAGGACAATCTCCACTCACCAGCGGATCGGAGCACCGATCTGCAAATGCCTGGCCCACGGCGCACTTCAAGCCAGACATCGCTCGTTTTCCGCCGGCTGCATGAATTCTTCGTCAGAGGAGTCGTTCTCTCCCCCAACCAATTCCCGCGTCTTGCTTTCATCCAGAGCATGGGCTGTTCCCTTGCGTGGTTGTAGCTTAGATGGTTTGGAAAGCTGGCTGTCTGGCTTTGCTTTTACTGTAGAGGGTTTCTGAGGGCAGTCACTAATGCGATGCCCCTCTCGGCCACATTTGAAACACAAGCCCCTTTTTGCTCTGCGTTCCTTTTCCTCTTCCCAAGCATTGGCTCTAGCCAGCTTCTTAGCCGGTGGCTGTCCCACAGGGGTTTTCCCCGAGCTATGCAGCTTCCGGTACGATCTCAGTCTCAATTGAGTGCTCTCAGCCCTGCCGGCTAATTGAATCCATTCTTCTAGGGTGTCAGGATCACCTCGTCCTGCTGCCATCTCTAAAATCTCTGGTTTCAGCCCCATCTGGAAATATTCCACCTGAAAAGCTTCAGGACAGGTTGGGACCATTCCTATAAGCTTTTTAAACTCCATTGCATATTCGGCAACAGATCGGTTCCCCTGGCGTAGCTGCTGCAATTGCACTTTGGCTGACATTTTAGAGAGGGTATCTTCAAACCGGCATCGTAAGGCTAGCATAAAGCCATTAAAAGTCCATAAATCTGGAGAGTTAGAGTCATGCAACGCCACCAGCCATAAAGCAGCCTCTCCCTCTAAGAAACTTGAGACATACCTTACTTTGGCTTCTTCCGTTAAGAAAGACTCTTCAAACTCCTCCATAAAACCCCTGACATGGGTCATAAAGCAAGCCAATTTCCCTGGGTCCCCATCAAATCTTGTTTTCAATTTGTTCAAGGCGAACACCCTAGGTTGGCCCCTTTTTAATCCACTTACGTCCGGTTGAGGCACCTCCATTTCGGGTCCAGAGAACTCCTCCTCCTCCTCTCCACTGGACGTGCCGCTCTCTGCTGCCGTGGTCATCAATTTAGGTTGTAAATCCACCCCTGGAATCCCTTCCTGCTTTGGAGCCAGGGCTAGTTGCTGCACGGATTGGATAAGGGTTTGTAGTTGGTGACTAATAGTCTCCATTTCAAAATCAATACATGCAGTCTTCGCTTCCAGTGAAGCCATCCTCTGGGACTGGGTCACTCTGGGCTTAGCCGTGCGTTTCCCCATCCCAGCCTGGATGCCGCCTCCAATTCCCACAGACCATTCCGCTCCCACTCTAGGGGTGCGTGCCATGGCTAGCTCGGTAGTCTCTACGCCAGTCCGTCGAGACACCTTCTTAGAGGCTTTTTTCTTAGCTGCTTCTGGTTCAGCAGCCGCACTTTTCCCTTCCTTGGAATTCGCTTCCCAACCTGAAGAGGGGCCTGGTTGCTCCCCTTCCTCCGCCTGGAAACATTCCATAGATTCTTCCATGCTGAAGTTGCTTGGACAAGCCGATTCTCACTCAGGAGGCACTAAATGGAGTTACCACTTGTAACCTCAGGATAAACCGACTGGATTGTGGATTCAAGTCTTTCTGTGATGATCTCAACAACAATGTCCCAATAAACACTTCTCCATGCAATTCATTGAAATGCAGATAAAGCTTTATTCAGGATACATGTTCATTGAAGCACTCCTAAAGACTTGAATACTGATTCCCGCCAAACTAAGCTCTCTTAACCCTTCCCCTTGCGCGCCAATTCACCAACGATGATCTCATGAAGCAAACGGTCCCATCTCCACTCCGTTGCAGGTGCGTGGCCTTGGCCGAGCTGTCTCTAGCTTCCAGCAGCAGACATAACACTCAACTGCCATTCCCCCTCCCAACTACTATGCAAGCACTAAGCCTTGATTAATCCCAATGGCAGGATTCATAGACATGAACCCTGACAAGCAGTTCCTCCCAGTTAAGGTCTTATTTTCCTTTGATCAGTTTGATATATCTTGATGATAGATAGATAGATAGATAGATAGATAGATAGATAGATAGATAGATAGATAGATGATGGATGGATGGATGGATGGATGATAGATGATAGATAGCTGTGTGTGTGTGTGTGTGTGTGTGTGTGTGTTTGTGTGTCTGTGTGTGTGTGTGTGTGTGTGAGAGAGAGAGAGAGAGAGAGAGAGAGAGAGAGAGAGAGAGAGAGAGAGAGAGAGAGAGAGAGCGCACTTCCCTTTTGCAGGTCCTTTGCTGGCCAGGAAACCCCATTCTTCCAATAGCAGGAAAGAACATGGATTTCAAGAAGAAGATCAATCAGAGATCCTCCGGAAAGATGCTGATTTTGCCTTATTCCCATCCCAGAATCCATTTCAATGGACCACAGGGCTTATCCACGTGTTGACCACTGTAGATCATCACTAGATAGCAGCAAAGGGAACCCTTTGCTGGCATCTAGTGACTGTCCACATTTTTGCAGCCCAGATCTGATGGCCTTTTTGAAGGCACATTTTTATAACATCTCTTGTTTTAAAAATGACTGATGTTCAAATAGTAAGAGTATTACATTTTTTTTACCATTCTAAAAATGTGGTTTGTTTCCTTGCACAAAACACTGTACAGTATCTACCTGAGGTTTATCAGCAGAGAAGGAATAATTTGACTACAAATCTCATCTAGATCAGCAACACTTACAATAATTACAAGTAGTAATAATAGTGGTGGTGATAGAAGTAGTAGTAGTAGTAATAGTAGCATAGGTATTTTCAAAATTTAAAGGAATCTAGCATCAAAATCCCAGCATCTATTTCCCTGAAATGCATCAGACTACATTACTTACTCTACTGTGCTGGCAAACATCATCCAATTCTAATAAAAGTAACAAAGTTACAGCTTTTGGGAATTTTCTCATGATAGTGAATGGGAAGTGCAAAACTTCAGGTTTCCACATACTGCTTCTGATTTATCTTCAGTTGAATGAGAGGTATGATTTTGAGGGGTGGGGGTGGAATTCATTTTGTTCACATTTTCAACCAATACATGAAATACAACTTAGCCATCCTTCTAATATGCAGCAATAGTATATATTTCATAAAAAGAAGGCACAAAATACTTTACATATGGAAAGTACATCTGCAAAGCAAATTGTAAGCAAAATTGTGTATATTTAAAGAAATCCAGACAAAAATATTTACACATTTACATGTGAACTTTTTTAAAAAAAGAAAGAATGCAGAACAGTCTCAAGATACTACAGCAAGGGTTGAGCTAAATTTAGAAATGAAAAAATGAGAAACTGAATGAAATAATCACTAACATATTTACTCAATCATAAAACCTTAAAATTAACCAGAGTTTTCTGAAATGTGATCAAAACCAAATACTGGGAGTGGTATTTATCATAATAAAAAGCATGGAACTCTCTGTGAACATCTTTTTTGCCCCACCTTACTTAGATAAATGGAGTAGGTGTATATTACTATAGGAATTCCATCTCATTGACCAAATGTTCCATACAGAAGTTCTCTAAATCTGAATGCAGGCTAATGTATTTTGGTGGCCAGAACATTGTACAAATACTGTTAATGAATTGTTCACCTTCCTGATTCACACACAGTCTTTCTGAGCTAGCTGGGAGGATCTTAGGCATATTATTATTTCGAGCGGGCTCCTTTTCCTGAGGAATTACAGTGTTGATTCTGAGATTGTCATACCAAGAGTGGCTCAGGACTTCACTGTCCTCTAAGATGAGCACAGATCTGTTCCAGATGGTACCTAACAGCAAGACATTTGTGATTTGGAAGGTGGTGGATCCCTATGTGATTCCACTGTTATTGACAGATCATTCTTGGTTAGTTTTAGATTGATGGCCAATATTAATCTCTGCACAGGTGGATGACCATTAAAATGATCCAATCCAGATATTTGATGGTTTTCTGAATAAGTTTGGAATATTTCTAGCAGCATTTGTTGGTGGTACGCTAGCTGATCTGTGGAATATAAACAGTAGGGACCCCTAAGGTCTTTCTTCTCTCTCATAGAGCCATATTAACCCCTTAGTTTAATAGGGAGATGCAAGTGAATAAGTGGATGGGGTGTCAACTGGAGCATGGGGAAGAACTCCTGGAATAGATCATATTGTGTACAGAATGAGGTTTTTCTTCACTCCTATTCCATGTCAGAGGAGACAATGTCTCCACTGACTCTGCAGAGAACAGAACAGCGGTCTCTCATCGAAACTGTATGGCATCTCCTTCACCAAACATTGGAAGGACAGCCCAGAAGAGTCAGAGACATACTATGGGGGGGGGGGGAGCTCTTTGTGAACAAAGTTGATTGGATCCATCTCAACTTGGACTCTGGAGTTGTCATAGAAATGTAAGTTCAGCAATAGTTTGTTCTGTTATTTTTAATAATTTTCAGACTGTAGGTCCCAAAGTTCTGGACAGGGTATCTGGAAAAATAAGGGCCACCAACATTTGACCAACAATTTGACATTTGTCCTTTCTAACTAATTAAATCAGCCAGAAGAGGATTGGGCCTATGGGCAAAGAAGGTGATCAACGCCTCCTTATGGGAGGGAAGTATTCTTCTCTCCTAAAAGATTTGCACTGGTTGCCAGTTGCTTACCAGACACAATTTAAGGGGCTGCTTTTGACTTATAAAGTCCAAAGTGGCTTAGGGCCTGACAATCCAAAGCCCCCCCCCCTCCCATTATGAATCTGCCTGGTTGTTGAGATCAGCAGGAGATACCCTTTTGAAGATTCTCCATACCCTACACCAGTGCTTTCCAAAGTCCTGCTGTTGGCGACACACCAATGGCGGCGGCGGTGTGCACGGCGGCAGCAGCAGCAGCCTCGTGTTTCGCGCTAAAACCCGGAAGCGCTGATGGCACACCACTGCCATCGCCGGTGGCAGCGACGCGCCATCAGCACTTCCGGGTTTTGTTGCGACACACTAATGTGTCGCAACACAGAGTTTGGAAAGCTACACCAGTCAGAGACTTATCCTTCTGGCCCAGGAGATAGGGCATTCTCCTGGGTTGCTCCCAGAATATATAAAGCACTGCCTTGGGAGTTAAATTTGCTCTCCACTCTAAGTGTTTCACCAGGCTTTTAATTGTAAGGTGGTTTTAATATTTATGTTATTCTTATTTCCAGTCTGTATTTATATTATGTCTTGCAAGATGATGCTGTCAAGGTGATGCATGCCATATGCCAGCAAATTTGGAAAACACAAGAATGGCCATCAGATTGGAAAAAATCAACTTATATCCCCATACCAAAAAAGGGAAGCACTAAAGAATGTTCAAACTATCGAACAGTGGCACTTATTTCACATGCCAGTAAGGTAATGCTCAAGATCTTGCAAGGTAGACTCCAGCAATTCATGGAGCGAGAATTGCCAGATGTACAAGCTGGGTTTAGAAAAGGCAGAGGAACTAGAGACCAAATTGCCAATATCCGCTGGATAATGGAGAAAGCCAGGGAGTTTCAGAAAAACATCTATTTCTGTTTTATTGACTATTCTAAAGCCTTTGACTGTGTGGATCATAACAAATTGTGGCAAGTTCTTGGTGGTATGGGGATACCAAGTCATCTTGTCTGCCTCCTGAGGAATCTGTATAATGACCAAGTAGCAACGGTAAGAACAGAGCACGGAACAACGGACTGGTTTAAGATTGGGAAAGGAGTACGGTAGGGTTGTATACTCTTACCCTACCTATTCAACCTGTACGCAGAACACATCATGCGACGTGCTGGACTTGATGAATCCAAGGCTGGAGTTAAAATCGCTGGAAGAAACATTAACAATCTCAGATATGGAGATGATACACATGGGGTAAAAGTATTGGTTTACTTTGGTCAGAGAGCCTTGTATCAATTATGGGCTTTTATCACTTCGAATTAAGTAAATTTATTTATTTATTTATTCTAGATTATGATTAGAATTGTTTTTCCAGGTCTGAGACTTCAAGCTGCAAATCCTAACTTAACAGTTTACCTTCTTCACTTATCTTAAGGCACCAAAGAAACATTTGAATTGACTGACGAGTTGAAAGCAAGATCAAGGGAATGTTGGCTTCAACTATCTGGGTTAATAATTCAGACCCTGTATGTTTAGTCAAACGTTTGATAGGTGGTTATGTACTTGTTTAATCACCAAACAACCTGCATCCCAATGTAGCTTCTTAGGACCTCCATTAGGCAGAAGTGACCTTTTGCTACTCCGCTGATTGATCTCTAGGAATAAAAGCATGCCTTGGATTTGAAAGTGACATTGGCACAATTGAGCTGATTTTCTAAGTGGCTAGATGAGATGGCTGATGGAAAGAACAGAAACTGACATAACTAAGAAGGAAAGATTAGGAGCAATTGAGTGGAAGAGAGGACATTAGAAGAAAATATAGCGGCAAGTCCTCAACTGTGTTAAACTGTCACGCTCACATTGATTTCAACATCCAGTCTTTTTTTGGCTTCAGGGGCAAAATCTGCCATTTACCCAGTCTCAGATACTTTTGATTATGTGAAGAAAAATGGCATGAAGAATGAAAATGGGAAAAGGAGGGAGGCCTGGAGCGTGGGATTGGATCTGGTAGAAATCAGTGAGAAAACTGAGAGGCACTGTTGCATTGCTCTTTCCTTTGAAAGTAAACAAGTTGCTATTTCATGATCCTTCTGATTACCTAGAATTACTTTCAATATGGAATCAGTAGATAGCTGCTTAGAGGTTGAACAAGTATAAGAAACTCTGGCTCTGTGCTGCTTCTGATTATTTTTGAACTGATTCTTAGATCTATCTCTTATCCAAAGGAACAGGACTACACAGTTTAGATTACAGGCAGTTAATCGAATTTAGCAAAACTTGGATATCAAAACCTTGGCAGTGTTTTCTCCTTTTTGATATCAAAAACTCTGCAGTCCAACTACCTGTCATCTTCCTAACAGATTCAGCAGACTTCAGCAGTTTTACTAAAGGAATGAAAAAGAGAAACAAAGGAAAGCAAAGCAAAATAGCTCAGCTTGTTTATTTGCCTTTATAGAGACAAGGACACAGCTAAAATGGGCAAAACCAAAGAAAACAAGCCCGCTGTTTAAACTGACTAAAGTCCTAACACATATGGATATACTTCAGTGAAGATAAATACCAACCACTTTAACTACAGCACAGAAATGGAACATAGAAGACCCACATTTATAGTGGCCTCATTACATGTAAAGGTTAGTGTTCTATTTATAGCCCAAATAACAGTTCATCATTCACTGATGCAATTTTATATTTACTTTCAGTCAAGAATGCCTTGGTTTATTTCCATTGATTGCTATAGAACCCCTACCTAAATCCTACAGTTTTCTTCTGCAAACTTTACCTCACAACAATACCTAATATTAACTTCTAGATTGAGTAATTTTAAATTACTGCTTACTGGAGTTCCATTCCACCCAAGGATTGTTTAATAAATAAATGCAAGCATGACACGGAGGAGGTAGCAATACATAGTGATTTCAGTCCATTAATACCACCAGAGTAGAAGGCAGGGTGCCAGCAAGAGAAGAGCGAGTCCAGCAAGAAGGTGGGACTTTCTGCCATCGAGTGGGGCTCACCCCATTCCCAGCTTGGGTTTCTGTGGGATGAAGGGTGGTTTCATCTTTTGCTGTGGACTGAGACCAAAATTTTTGGAACTACAATTCTTCAACACAATGAGCTATTTTGAAAGGGATTCTTTCTGATTTGAAAAGTTTTCAAAATATTTCATTTGCATTTGTTAAATACAATAGCCGAACAATCACAGAGTGATGATTTACTAGCCAAAGAACTGAATGTTTCAGTGAAATAAATGGAATAATTTTGAAGTCTGTGTTCTTGGAACATTCACACAATAAGACCAAGGCAGCTTGTGAAATATTTGCCAAGAGGAAAAAAAAACCCCCACAAATCAGCCTTTAATAACAAATCAGGAATCAAGAGTTCTGTATCTAAAGAACCAATGATGGTTAAAAAGCATTAAAAATTATGTAAATAGCCTTGTTCATTTCTGTTTGTACAGAAACATTTCTTCATTTCTCAGTAAGGAACCAAAGCAACATGTTGAAATGTATTTCAGCTAGCATTCTTATTCATTAAAAGCATTAATCAAGGAAAGACTTCCTCTGGCATAATTGTTCATAATGTTCCCATAGTAACTAGAGCTTCCATTCAACTGCCACAATATTTACATAATTATTTTTAATGAACATTTTACTTCCCCACTCACCATAAAGAAAACTAAATTTGCAATCCTGTACATGGTTGCTTGGAATAACTGACTTCAGTGGAAACTACTTCTGAAGAAACATGCATGGGACTGTCCTGTGGATCACAATCTATCAGTTGATTTCAAAGGGACAGCAAGGACTAATCTAAGCCTATATTTGTGGAGTCCTTGATGCTCTCTGAGCTTGGTTGTTTGCTTGCAGATGTTTCATTACCCAACTAGGTAAACATCATCAGTGCACTGGCAATGCAGATCAGAGAGCACCAAGAACTCCACAGTTCAACCCTGTTGTTGTTCAGTTGTTTAGTCGTGTCCGACTCTTCATGACCTCATGGACCATAGCACGCCAAGCCTATGTTCAACCCTGAGCAACATATATTCTCTTCTATTGGAAGCCTATATTTAAAAGTAGACCTGATTCCCACTATATGTGTACGTGTGTAAGTGTCTGCTTGTATAATTTATTTATAAGATTTATAAACTGTCTCACTCCAGAGGCTCTAGGTGGCATACAAAGTCAATTTCTATCTTTCCTTCTTTCGTTTAAATACACTATTTGCACAGAAACCTACAGGACAAAATCAAGAAATGTGAACATCAACAAGTAATGAGCAGGTAGGGGTCATGGTCAGATAAACCTTTGCCCAAATGTGCCTGGTGTGCCAGTTGTGGCCCTTTTGGGGGCAGGATGACTTAGCGACAGTGACACATGCCTTTATCACCTTGAGGTTAGACCATTATCATCATCATAGACCATTATAACATGCTCCAGTTGGGGCTTCCTCTGAAAACTATCTGGAAACTTCAAATACAGAAAGCAGCTGCCCACTTGCTGATGGGGGAGAGCTATTTCAGCAGCATGACATTCATTCTGTGCATGTTGCATTGGCGGCCACTGAGTTTCTGAGTAAAATTCCAGGTGCTGCTATTAAGCTATAAAACACTACATGGCCTGGCTCCCAGATAGTTTTGGGACTGTCTTCTCCAAACAGAATCTACCTGTCCTGTGTGATCTCCTTTAGAAGATGGTGAAGAAAAAATTGTTCTGCCAGGCATTTGGGGCCTAAGCGGTTTGTTAAGGGGCCTGTCATAGAAACAAATATCTCTTCCCATGAGCCAGTTTGGGCTAAAGGCTGGAGTAGAATTGAAAAGATACCATTCCCCATACAACCCACACCTGTAACGTATTTCCCATCCACTCAACATTTTTGATGTTTCACTTTTAAAAGGTTTGGTGAATCAGCAACATAACATTCAACCCCGTCTTACTTTTACCATCACTCCATATGTGGCATTTATGCCTCAACTGTTAAAAGCACTGTGAGAATCTGTATTTGTTTAGTGACTCAGTGCAGCTGAAATTGTAGTGAGTATATGGTGTTGAGGGGGAAAAAATCACTCTACACATGCTCAAAGATACTTCATCTTTACAAATATTTTGCATTTTATGTTAAAATAGGAGTGCTGGTACAGTTTTTCTCTCCTTCCTTTTCTGCTGAGGGACAAGAATCTATCATAGTCATTGCTATACGAGATGGGCAGTGAAGAAATATGATAAATAAATAAATAAATATTCATTCACTCTCTGCAAATCCCAATAGCTCTCTCTCAATCCACTGAAGCTGAAATAGTGTTTGCAGGAGGAACTGAAGACCTGCATGTAGGTAGGCAAAAACTTAGTGCTGTGCAGGGTGTCCTTGCTTTTCTTAGTTGATGAGGTGATGGATGCCAAAGAATATGACATAATGGGAGAGAAGGAGGAGCTCAAAGTTCTCCAGGACCTTATATGGGGATGTGATGGAAGGCATGTCAGGACCCAAGAATGCTATAATTCAGGTATCTCTTGAAAATCTATTTATATCAGACTTCCCAGCCACTGACTCAGTGTTATTTTTAATAGACTGTTTTTTAACCTTACTTTTATTCTGATTTTATTTTATATTCATTCTGACATAATGTTATGGTATTTTTTATATTTATTTATTATTCCAATTTATATAGCTGCCTGTTTCATATATATAACTTTCAGATTTTTTAAAAAATAATGAAAATTGGAATAAACAAATCTTAATATAAAATAAATAAATGGAAGGGCTCCATGCTCAGGACAAAATAACAGTTTTGTCTACTTTTCAAGAGACAGGAAACAGAGAGGGATAGATTGAGGCTTCAAGCAATTGGAGGAGAAGAGGACAAAAACAAAAACCTTAAAAAGAGCAGAATGAGAAGTACAGAGAATTGGAGAAGGGAAAAGGGAGAGGAAAGATACAAGTTGATCAAAATATAAGTCTCAGTCTTGAAGTAGATGTCCCAGTAGGAGTAGAGGAAGGTACTTCCTCAGCATATATGGTTTTGTATCCTTTATAAATTTAGCCAGACCTCAGAAATCTGTAATAAAAGTAAAGTACTTTGAAGTTGTCTCTCAGGACCATTTCGAACAGCAGCATTCCATCAGCATTATCTGTTATGAAAGCACTTTAGGAAATAAAAAAAGGAAAAACAATCAGCAAGGGGAAAAATTACTTATAAACGAGTTGTAAACAAAGATAAAGAAGACTCTGACTGATATCTGATATCCAGTCCATATGCATATGCATATGCATATGCATATGCATATGCATATACATATACATATACATATACATATACATATACATATACATATACATATACAGTCCATATATATATATAGACTGGATCGAAGGGTGACCCATTTTCTCAGCCTCTTTCTTGGAGTTGTGAAAAGGGAAGTTGTTTTTTTGTTTCCCACATCCTTAGGTGGTTTAGAGAAAGTCTCCGAAGGGCTGGCTTATATGCTTAGCAGTCAGAGTCTTCTTTATCTTTCTTTACAACTTGTTTATATATACACACACACACACACACACACACACACACACACACACACACTACCAAAACTTGGAATTAATGAAAGGAAACACAAGATGCCATTAGAATCTTGGAAAGTGATTGGAAAGATAATGGCAGAGCGCTTCCGGGTGCTGAAGACGCCGGTGCATTGAACCGAGCGCTCCTGGCTCGGCTCAGCTGTTTGCCTGCTTGCAGCGGTTTTTAAAGAAATAAAACTGCTGAAATCTCCCCTTTGAAGAAAAGGGGATCAGAAGATAAACCACAAGGGTCGCTGGAATCGTCGCTCTTTCCCAATTCCCGTTTTTCCACCACGGGAAAAAGGAAATTGAAGCGACAAAAGCGACTGGAAGGACCATCGTTATTGCTCTACAGGGAACAGCGAAATCTTTTCAGATGAGTAGCACCTAAATTCAGCACTTTTAGTCACTGTTTTATATTTGTGTTTCTTTTAACTTTACATATTATCTGCTAAGATCCTTCTATGGACATGACCAATGCTGCTGGTGATTGTGTAACTTTCTTGCTAAAGACGACTTGAGAAATGGTGGGAGCTTAAAGAACAATGACTTTACTTGGAAGTGAAATGGAGTGACATTGACTATTGACGAATGGCTTATTTACTGAATTGGGACTAATCTATTTTCCTCTCTGGATTTTGAATTTAAATGGGTTAATGTCTGCCTTTTATCTTATTTCTTTGTTTTTCTGCTTTTCATCTTGAGATGGTTTTTTTTTTTCCTTCTTTTTTCTGTAATGCATTTGGAAATTATTTGGATTATAATGGGTATTTTTGGAATATTTTTGTTTTAAACAGTTTTGGGAACTTTCTTATTATTTGGGATTTTAGTGGACTTTCTTGTTGCTTTTTGTCTTGGAGAGTGAAGACATTTGGAGTTGGGGCTTTTTCCTATCCCCCCCCCCTTCTCTTTTTTCTTCTTCTCTCTCTCCTCTTTGGGACTTGTGATTATAAGCTTGCCTGAGAACTGGATTGTTATTACATTTTCAAGGATATTTTGACTACAGCTAAAGGACTTACCCGTTGTACTCTTATCTTTTATTTTTTTTTATGTGAGAATTGTTGATTTTACCAAAGTACATTTTGCCCTTTTTTTATGCAATATCTATTAAGAAAAAGCAGTATTACTTTTATTTTTTAATTTTTCATTGTATTTGGATTTTTTTCTCTCCTCTCTTCCCTCCTTTTTTCTTTTGAATCCTTAATAATTTTTTATCCCTCCTCTTCCCTTTTTCTTTTCTTTTTTTTATTATTGTTTATAGTGGTTCTCCTTTGTCTTTTGTTATTTTTCTTTTCTCTTTACAGGAATATTATATACAACCTGGTTACTGCGGTTGCAAGAGTGAAGAGGGATAGATATAAGGAAATGGAGTCCATGGCTGCACCTTCAGAAGTACCAACATCAGATATGGGAAAAATATTGGATGCGATTACAGCACTGAATCAAAAAATGGATGATTTAACTACTGCCTTGGAAGAAAATATGGTTATTTTAACTGTTACCTTGGAGAAAAAGATGGATGACTTAATTACTTCTTTTGATATAAAAATAGATAAAAAGATGGACAATATTCTAGATCAACAAGTAGAAGAGAAAATGGAAGTGATGAAGGAAGACTCAGAAAAAGAATTTAGAAATGAAATACAGACTGTCAAAGAAATTGCAAATATTCTTCCAGGGGATTTTAAAGAGACACAAGGCCAGGTTAAGAAATTGGAGATTAAATTAGATTCTATTACTATGGAATATAATTTAGATGCTATTGTATTAGCAGAAATGAGAGAAGAAGAATGTATTTTGAGTCTGATAGGAGCTCTGGAAAAATTAGATGAGAATATGAGAAAATATATAGTTGATACTTTAGTTCAATATTTAGAGACAGAAGAAGAAGACATGGACTCTGAGATAGATAAAATTTTTAGAGTTGACTCACGTTATGTTAGAGATAAGAAATTGTCAAGATATTTTGTGAGAAAAGTTATAAAAGAGCAAAATCTGAAGAAATATTATAGCGAGAGATCAAAAATAGTAGGGTTGGGTATAACTTAAAAGAATTAAATCAGAATTTTTTCTTTTTGTTTGGAATCTGGGTTGTACAAATAGAAAAATTCTTTTCTTTTTATTTCTATATGCATAGTATAATAGTATAGTTGGGTATAAATTAAAAGATTTAAATTAGAATTTTTTCTTATTATTCGGAATTTGGGATGCATAAATAGAAAAAAAAAATTCTTTTTACTTATATATGTATAGTTTTGGGAAAATTAAAGTGTACCAACAATACAGGAATGGATGTTGAAACTATTAGAAATGGCAGAAAATGACAAATTGATTTGCCTACTAAAAGAAAATTTTTAATTATTATTCTTTAATGAGTGGAAATCTGTGATGGACTATTTGCAAAAAGCAGGAGGAGTAAAGCTAAATATGGAGTATTTGTTGATTAGATTATAGATAAATAGTACATAATAGACAAGGAAAAATATATGAATGTTATATGAATAGCCAGCATGTTAAAACAAACTATCTATTTTATTCTTATGACCATAGACGGATCGGAGGTTATCTAATTTCTATGTATGTCTTTTTCTTTATTCTTTTTTTCTTTTTCTTTACTGCACTTTTCTTTTTCTTTTCTTTTAATTTGTATTTCTTTTTCCGTTTCATCTTTATCTTTTAGCTTTGTATATTTAAAAACCTAATAAAACTTAATAATAAAAGGAAAGATAATGGCTTGCAGGGGGTACTTTGTGTATTTGGAGCTGAGCAGGGGCTCAAAATGAAGTGCCGTGATAGAAATAGTGCAGTATTCTGACTTTTTGTTCCACCACAGAAGGACATCTCAGTGTCTAGGCGTTGTGGGTATCCAGAGCTACATTCAACACTTAATCTGTGATTTAACCAGATTAAGGATAAAGCAGTGATGAGCTTTTGGGCTGAATGGCCATGGTCTAGTTTTCTTTTGTCCTGACATTTCACCAGCAGCTGTGGCTGGCATCTCTGATTGGTCCATTATGAAGAAATTCCAAGAGGACAGGTTCATGATCAACTGGAGGTCTACCTAGATGAGGAACCTATCAGGAACCAGCTTTCTTGGACTTCCGTGACATGGACCAATCAGAAGTAAACTTGCCAGGTTCAAATAGAAGAGCCCAGTCAGCCCAGTTCAGTTGCCTGTGAGCTATGAAGAGGTATACCACAAAGCTGTTCACTCTGCCTCTGAACACGTCAGCCACAGGTGCTGGTGAAACGGGACAAAAGATCATGGTCATTCAACCCAAAAGCCCATCATTGCTTGATTGATTCCAGCCATGAAAGCCTACACCAGTATACAGATTAAGGATATGTGGAAGCTTCTATACTGGAGGTAAGAGTAAATGCAAGTAGGAGTATTCTTTTTAAACTATAAAATAAAGTACATTGATGGCACTCTACTAGGAACTGCTGGTTTGGGTGTTTAGGAGTAGGAATAAATAATATGGAAACACACTTCTATAGTATGATATATAAACCAAATTATCTAATTACTGAAGTAATCAGTAACCTCTACTAATGGTTCTTCCCATCCATCCAATTGTATGACATCTGAAGGTGGAGCTTTGGATAGAAGAACCCCTTCCTTTCCTTCAGACTTTGCCCCCTACCACCCTTCATTCCTCTGCTAAGATGGAGGAAATGAATCCTTCATCTTTGCTTTTACTATTTATTATTCTGTCCAAAGGCGTTTTTTATTATCAAAATGGTAAAGGAAATGGCAAAAGGTAGTGCTTATAAGAATATAAATAAAAGGAAAGAAGATGCAATCAGTTATTTTACTGGGGAAATCAGAAAACACCAAGAACAGGTTAATCTTAGATTTTCTCACCAGACTATTTGCAATAAGAACTTAAAAAGGAGTCAGGGAAGGAATCAATGCATAAAATGCTGTTTATATTCAATGTTTACTTTCGATTTGGCTTGATCATTTCTTATGCCTACTAGAGCCATTGCCTTTAAAATCTAGCAGTTATATCCGCTTATATTGCAAGCAGCTTTTTCTGCTCCCATAAGTTTATTTTCATTTAGGAATTGTAAGGGAGATGTATTCCAGCATTTCATTTTCCTTGCTCTGTTACTGCATTTTTGTTTGACCTTGGCAAAGTTTATTTGATCCTGATAACAATCTTCAGAATGACAATTCAGAAGTGAGCCCCATTGGATTCAATGGGACATACTCCTATAAATATTTGCCTAATAGTCCTACAGTGGTATTCCAGTCATATATGAATATGTCATTTCAGTTTTCTTACTAAAGGGGACTTGACAGAAAGAAAAGAGACTTTTCAAGAGAACCAAATCAAAGAAAAAGAAAACAATTTTGAGATAGAAACAACTTAGACTAAGACATTTGTCACCTTTAGCTCCTAAGACTGACAGCCAATTGTTTATGCAATCATACATTCTGGGTTGTGCAACTGTATTTTTAAAAATACTAAAAATAACTTTAAACCTTGGGAGTGAAGCTTTTAGATCTTTAAGTGTTTATTTGCACAGGATTCTCACAAGAACATGAACTCTGAGGGAATATTTTTTCTCTTTATTATTAATTTGAATTGTTATTTCCAAAGGAGATTTGCAAACTTTCAAAACTTGATACTGACATTTCAAAACAAGAAATTCCTGTCAAAATTCTAAGCCAAGAGGTCCTACTTTTAGACTGCTGAATAGACAATAAATAATAATAATAATAATAATAATAATAATAATAATAATAATAATGCCAAATCCAGTCTCAACATCTGGCTATGTGACCAACCATAATATGAATAATCCTATATACATATACAACATATAAATTATATATACATATAAATTCTACCTGTTAAACTGGAAGGCAGAGCAAACCTTTACTGAATAAAATAATGGAATGGGCAGCATTTCATACATTGTGTTTTTAATGTTGTTTTTGTTCATCAATAAATACCCACAGATATTCATACACTTAACACTGAGGAGGGTGTAAGTCTTTTTGGTTTTAGGATTGCTTCTTCCAGCTTCCATTTCACATGAGATAAACATTCAAATACCGGCTGAAAATGTTTCTGCCAAGTAGGATGATGTGGGAAAACCTGAGTCTGATTTTAACAGAAGAGAACATGCATTGTAGTTCAGTGCATACAGAAGACTTTTCAATCCACTTCGGCACAGAGGACAACTCATAATGATGCAGTCACATTACTAAAAGTCACACAAGCAGAAGCTTGCCCCATAATAGATTTTTCCTATGTTCCCCTTCCCCATGCAGTCCCAAATGCCCATAAGTCTCTTCAGAAAAGGTTTGTCAGCCATCCAGAAGAAGAGTGGTAAACCACTGGAGCCTCTATAAGGAAGACTCTAACCAGCCATCAGGATTTTAGTCTCTGTTGACAAACAGCACTGGATACATCCCAGTAAGTGTATATATGGATTTCTTGAAGTAGGTACATGGACTGGGAATATTTGTTTGTTGTGAAAAAACAGCACATGTATAAAAGTTTTATACAAAAGGAAAACAAAACACATTATTATTGATCATTACAGTTTTATAGTGAATAAAATAACTAGTGTGTCAGGGTTCCAGTTTGAATCCTGCCATGTACTTTTGCAGATACGTGTCAGCCAGACTTCGGATGGGAGTGGGAGCACATTCCAGGAGCTGCGCCAGACTGTTGGAGCCTGTTTTGCAGATCATCAAGGCCGTCCACCTGCATGAGTGTGGAGGGGGCTTGAACGGAGTGGGAAAGTAACGGACAATAACATCATGGGGCGTGAAGAGGCTGGCACGGGGGGGGGGAGCTAAATTAAATCTTTTGAAGGAAAATGTGATTCGAGTCTTTGAGAATGCTTTGATTTACATGTAACCTTAATAAAGCTTATTCTGCAATTCAAAAGAACTGCATGGAGAAGAAATTATTGGGGCATTGAAATCAGGGTCATCACAGAAAGACCCGAATCCCATTGTATGTCGATTCTACACGAGGCCAGTCCTGCAACCTCAGACAGTCCTATGTTTGAGAATTGATACTGCAGCAGACTTACAATCTGCATCTCAGAAAACCAGATCATGGAAGATTTGAATGAGGAACCTCTGGACGCTGGTGAGGAGCAACCTAGTACTTCTCAGAAACCGGTCTTGAGCCTGAAGGTGGAGAAAGCCATACCACTTGAACCCAATGGTGGTCACAAGAAACGTTCCCAGAAGCAAGACATGGAAGAAGTCCTAGAGTCTGTCGAGATCCCTCAAGCTACCACTCTTAAAATCAGTGCGGAGTGGTCCCTGGGGATTGGAGGTGGTATGAAACCTGGTGTGGGAAAGCGTGCTGCAAAGATGTGAATCTCGCAAGCCCAGAGGCTGAGTTCCTTGGAAACTAAGACATCCCGAATGGACTTCAAACTAGAGTCGGTAAGCCAAAAAGTAGCTTCAATCAAACTTGAAGTGGACAAGATTCTACAAAAGCTGGAAGGCAGACAGCCTTCACAGAGAGTGGCTAGCCTAATGATTCCAACAGCAGAGGGAGAGACTACCGATGGGAGTGATGAGGATGAGATGTCAAAGCCTGAAGAAATTGACAGATCTCAACTAAAAGTAAGACAAATAATGACGAGAGCCATTCCTCTGGCCCCCAAACCCCCGGGAGCTAGCAAACTAAAGATGAAATTTGATGGGGATCCAAAGAAGTTAGTCTGTTTTATGACCCACGTTTAGGGATTCATGGAAGAATTTGGGGGCTCCTTCGCAAATGTAGAAGCCAAAGTGAGATATGTGTCAGGCTACTTAGAAGGGGAGGCAGCCAACTGGTTGGTGGTCATGCATGAAGCGAGGGCTAAAGAGTTAGAAGACTTTAATACATTCATGGTCACTCTACGAAAATGGTTCAAAGATACGCTGTCAAAAATGAATGCTCGAGTCGAACTGCAAAACCTAAGACAAGGCAACCACTCCATGGCCAAATATGCCATGGAGTTCAGAAAACTCATAAGCAAGTTACCAGATTGGCCAGAAACCTTCCAGATAGAATATTTCCAATTGGGGTTGAAACCAGATATAATCAAGATCGCATTGGTACGCGGAGATCCAGATACCCTAGATGAATAGATTCAGCTAGCTGGGAAAGTAGAAAACACGAGATTATGCTTGAGAACCCACCATCAGTTCCAGATGATGGCCAAAAAACCAGTCAGTGCTGCACCATTAGTCAAGCATGAATCCAAGTAAAAATCTTGGTAGGAAGAAAAAGAATGCCGAGCTAAAAATGGACTATGTTTTAAATGTGGAAAAGAAGGTCATCGAATCAGCAACTGCCCACAAGCTACCAACCTCCCGAGAAAGAAACCGGAGGACAAAGGAAGCAAGCAAGTCACCCATAAACGTAAAGGAGCAGCAGCAGTGATTGAAGAAAAGAACAAGCAAGATCCTTTCATTGAGGAGGACGACTCGACAGATGAAGAATTCCAGCTGGCGGGAAACTCCAAGTGCCTGTCCTAAGATGTACCGAAGGACAGGCATTTACGAATGGATGCACCAATCCACTCATGAGTGGAGACTGTCCAACCATGCAAGTAAAGGTAAAAATTGAGACTTTGGATGGGAGGGAACAAGCCAGTTTATTGGCCATGCTGGACTTTGGGTGTTCAAGATGCTTGATTCACCCTGCCATAGTGACTGGACTGAGACTAAAATTGCATAAACTCAAAGTCCCCATAATTTTTTGTCAACTTGATAGGTCTGATATGAAAGGGGGTCCAGTATAATATTTTATGGAAGCAGTAAAAATGAAAATTGGGACCCATTAAGAGACTGAGATTTATCATGGCCCTGATAGCCAACCAGCCAATAGTCCTAGGCTTGAAATGGCTAAGGGAGAGAAATCCCCATATTGACTAGGTTTCTGGGGAGCTGGAATTTGCTGATGGGCCTTATGGAGGGTTGGAAGCTGAGGATGTACCAATTGGACCTGAGATGGGAGATGCTGGAATTGAAAGTGGTGGTCAGCTGAGCAAGGAAGAAAAAATTCCTGAGCAATATGATGAGTTAAAAGTTGTGTTTGATGAGACTGAGTCAAATCAATTACCACCCCACCATAAAACAGACTGCTATTGAGATCGAACCTGGGGTGGTTTTACCCAAAACCAAGCTATATTCCATGAAACACAAAGAGTTACAGGAATTGAGAAAATTTATTGACAAAAATTTAGAGCATGGTTTCATTGAGCCACCCACTTCACCAATGGCAGCCCCTGTATTGTTCAGAAAACAGAAAGATGGCTCATTAAGACTGTGTACCAGGTTTAAATGCCATTTGTGTTTCCAATCAATCAATCAATCAATCAATATTTATTTATTTATTTATTTAATTTCTATGACCGCCCATCTCCCTCTCAAGGATATCCTCTGCCTTTGCTAAAAGACATGCTAGCCCACCTCACAAAAGGTAAAATCTTTACCAAGCTGGACTTAAGGGAAGCATACTTCAGAGTGCGCATACGTGAGGGGGATGAATGGAAGAATGCCTTTAATTGCCAATTGGGCTCCTTCCAATATCGGGTCATGCCGTTTGGCCTATCTGGAGCCCCTGGGGTATTCATG
The DNA here is from genome assembly GCA_023362775.1 of Charina bottae. Lineage (NCBI taxonomy): Eukaryota > Metazoa > Chordata > Lepidosauria > Squamata > Charinaidae > Charina > Charina bottae. The sequence continues at coordinate 98,699,196 of JALMGJ010000002.1, read as the reverse complement.
AACTTAATCAATGAAGTGCTACACAAGTTTTTATACAGAGGAGTACTGGTCTACCTTGATGACATTTTATTCTATACTGAGACAATGGAAGAGCATGTAGAACTGGTGCGTGAAGTATTAAAGAGACTGTTGAAAGCTCAGTTGTAAGTTGAATTATCAAAATGTGAATTCCACAAAGAGAAATTGGACTATTTGGGATACAGAGTATCTCATCAGGGGGTTGAAATTGATCCAGCAAAAGTGTGCGATGTATTAGGGTGGGAACCCCCAAGAACCCGAAGGCAATTACAATCATTCCTAGGGTTCTCAAATTTTTATTGCCAGTTCATACCCAATCTTGCTCAAATTGCCCTGCCTTTAACTGATCTTTTAAGAACAAATGGTGAGGCACAGAAATCAGCGAAACCAGGGGCGGCATTGAAATGGACTCCAGAGTGCCAAGCCGCTTTCAATAAATTGAAGGCACTTTTCACAGCGGAGCCAATTTTAAAACACCCTGATTCTGAAAAACCTTTTGTCATTCAAACTAATGCTTCAGATACGGTGGTTGGGTCAGTGCTCTTACAGCGAGATTCCAATAATGTATTGAGACCTTGTGCCTATATCTCCCACAAATTCTCAGAAACTGAAAGATGTTGGCATGTTTGGGAGAAGGAGGCTTTTGCAGTATGCCATGCATTAGCTACTTGGAGACATTTGTTGGAGGGGTCTTCCCACCCATTTGAAGTATGGACGGGTCACAAAAATCTAGAAGCATTAAAATCACCATGTAAATTGAATCCCAAGCAGGTGCGCTGGGCTGAATTCTTCAGTCAATTCAATTTTACATTAAAGTATCTCTCTGTGGGAAAAAAAATTCTAGCTGACACTCTTTCTCAATTACCACAACATGACAGCCAAAGGGAGGAAGTAATTAACACTATTATGTCCCCTCAGCAACTGGGTCTAAACCAAGAGGAAGTAGAAAGAGAAAGTAACACATTAGTGATCAGACTGAACCCACAAGTGAGGAAAGCAGCAATCACCCACAGTAAAAAACCGCAACCTAATCTCCCAATAGAAACAGCATTAATGAAAGAATTATGAACTGAAATACAAAAATATCTTTGGTGGTTGGCACACAAACAAAACCTCCAAGAAAGCAATGGGTTCTGGTGGAATGGGGAGAAACTGTATGTTCCTAGTACATTAAGAAAGTATATCCTAGAAAGCTGTCACGATGACAAAGTAGCTGGTCATTTTGGGTTTGTAAAGACACTGTATCTGGTTAGGAGGCAGTTCTGGTGGTCCACAATGAGGAAAGATGTAAAAGACTATGTAACCACCTGTCACATCTGTGCCACTAGAAAGAAACCAACTGGAAAGCCAGTAGAACTATTGCAACAAGTAGCAAACCCCTCTCAACCCTGGAAGCAAATTGCTATGGACTTTATAGTAGATTTGCCCAAGAGTAAAGGGAAAACTGTGGTTTGGGTTGTCACGGACATGTTTTCCAAGCAAGCACATTTCGTTCCATGCAAAGGGCTGCCTTCCGCTAGTCAGCTTGCAAAGCTCTTTATTCAACACGTCTATCGCCCTCACGGTGTCCTTGAAAGGGTAATCAGTGACCGTGGCAGTCAATTTACCTCTAAATTTTGGAAAGCAATTTTAAAATTAATTGGGCCCAAACAAAGTTTAAACTAGTTGTTTCATCCACAGATGGATGGAGCGACTGAACATCTGAATGCCGTACTAGAGCAATATTTAAGGTATTACATTAGTTATCAACAAAATGACTGGGTCGACTTGTTTCCATTTGCTGAAGTTGCATACAACAGTATGGGGTGCACCAGAGTATGGGGTTTTCCCCCTTTAAAATCACCATGGGGCAACAGTTTGTTCCAATACCCAACTTGCCTTCTCACCCTTCTCAAAATGCACCCAATCCTTTGTTAGCTGATGAATGGATCGCTAAAGTGACAGCCAATTGGCCAGTTATGAAACAGACTTTGCAAGAAGCAAAAGACAGTTATAAAAAGTTTGCAGATAAAAAGTGATCTCCTGAATGGCAACTGAAAATTGGAGACAAGGTTTACTTGTCAACAAAACACCTCCATACTAGACAACCATCTAAGAAATTAGGGCTAAAATATGTCAGACCATTTCCGATCACTAAAGTAATGAATCCAGTGACTGCTCAATTAGATTTGCCAAAAAATCTAAGAAAAGTATATCCCGTTTACTATATCAGCCTGTTAAAACCTGTTAAATCTTCGGAAACTTGGCATCCCGAACAACCAGAACCTCCCCCTATCATGGTGGAAGGAGAACAACATTTTGAAGTGAAAGCTATCCTTGATTCCAGACTCCATAGAGGAAAACTTCAGTACCTAGTTCAATGGCAGCACTTGCCGAGCAGCTTCAATGAGTGGGTGGAGAAAAACCATGTCCGTGCTTCTAAACTCACAGCTCAATTTCACCGCAAGTTTCCAGATAAAACTCACTAAGCTTTTCCTTTTAATTAATGTCTCTTTTATTTCTTTTACAAGACATGGCGCCAAGATTTTGAAGCAAGCCTATACTATCTACTATGTATTTTTCTTGCTGGTTTTCTTTTGTTTGGGGGGTGGCATGTCATGGTTCCAGTTTGAATCCTGCCATATACTTTCGCAGATACGTGTCAGCCAGACTTCGGATGGGAGGGGAGCACATTCCAGGAGCCGTGCCAGACGGTTGGAGCCTGTATTGCAGATCGTCAAGGTTGTCCACCTGCACGACTGTGGAGGGGGCTTGAATGGAGTGGGAAAGTAATGGACAATGACATCATGGGGTGCGAAGAGGCTGGCATGGGGGGGGGGGAAGCTAAATTCAATCTTTTGGTGGGAAACGTGATTCGGGTCTTTGAAAATGCTTTGATTTACATGTAACCTTAATAAACGTTATTCTGCAATTCAAAAGAACTGCATGGAGAAGCAATTATTGGGGCATTGAAATCAGTGTTATCACAGTGATAGAGTATGAAAAAGAAAATGGAAGAGGTAAAGCCAAAGAAAACCCCTTTGTGACTCCTTTTCTGGCAAAATACAGGGAAATATATGATCTCACCTAATGAGAAAAGTACCTAAAAGATAAACTATAATTAAGTATTAAGGTAAGCCATCATTTTGAAGTCTCACCTGGAATCCATCAACTTGAATGGATGATTGATTCCCCCTAAATTAGTGTTAATGGATTTGTGTGTCTGCTTTCACAGAAGAACAGAGTAGAGAGAGAGGTGCTAATAATCTTTTCGTTTTCCCACTGAAGATGTGTGAATATATATAAATTAACTACCCAATCAGTCTTCCTTTCTTAAGGATATACTATCACCAGTGAGTATCACTAAGAATTGCATCCTATCTGTGTGAATTGACTGCTACTATTGGCTCTTCAGTTTCACCACTCTTTAATCACGGCCTGGGCTCTGCGTTGTGACTAAAGACTTTCTTCATGGAGTGATCCTGTACGCAAAGGTCATAATTGTCATCCTTTCCAAAGCACACAGCTTTAAATTGAAATTCCACACATTTAACTGTTAGAAGCCAAGCTTCTAATAGGTGAAACTCAGGAAGTTTTAATTCTATATGTCAAGCTTTAGTATGTCAGATGATTTTTCTCAACATCAAAAAGGAAGCCTTCAAACAGATCACCTTAAACATGAGGGCTTAATGTACCTCTGAGTAAAACACAACTTTAATGCAATGAGCAAACGGACAGGGCAAGAGCAGCCCTCGAGTCTTATCAGCTGATGTCGCAGATCTCCTGTTGGGAACTGATTTTAAACAGCATTCATCTGATTCCAGACATCTCCTCCAGGAATGTTCCCTCTGAATGTAGATTAACCCAGCCTCCTCCCCCCACAAAAAATTAAAAAATTAAATCACACATCTATAAAGTTGGGGATTAAATGGAGATATACAGTTTGTTTCTAAGCCACTAATTTAATCAGCAGCACTGAGGCTTTTCAGTATTCCCCAGCATTTAAAATTTAAATTTGCTCCACAGATTTCCACTTTTCATGCTCCTTGAAAATTAGCATTTGTGCTGAATAGCTTTTAATCAGCTCTTCTACCTTTAAAAAATATATTTTAAGGCTTTCCCACTTTACGCCCACTTATTTCCAAGATTCAAACCAGGTTTTCAGTTTCCCTTTAGTTTCCTTTCTCTTCAATCACAGACTAATCACAGTAGTCTATTCATTTTATTCCTGTTGTTAGTCTCAGGTTTCTTTTTAAAACAAACTTAGCATGTTCCTTGGGGTTTCATTAATCGATTAAGATTTCCTACTGCATCCATTTCATAGCTCAAAATACTGTTACAGAGAGCTAACTTGCAATGGTTTCATTTGCAGGAAGAGAATGGCTTGGTTGGTTACTACATTAATTATTTTACCTTTAAGCTCTATGTTACTTTTATTTTTGTACTATGGTCAAATCATCACATAGTTTGTGGTTTTTAAAAACTATTTGAAAGAGGAATTGCTATTTTGTATTCATTAGTTGGATTCATTTTTTAAATAATTTTTACTGAAGATTTTGATTACAATAGTAAAAGCAAATACAAAATAAGTGCAGAGAAAGAGAAATAGAAAGACTAAAAAGGAAAGAAAAAGAAAAAGAAAAAAGTAAGAAAAAGAAAAAAGTAAGAAAAAGAAAAAGAAAATATTTAAAGAAGTGGCTTCCGATCTTCATCACAAGTATAAACCAACTTAATAACTCTTCACCCCTATAAGGTTACAAACTGTGGTGGATTTCGGTGGTGCCGCTGGTTCTCAGGAAGGAGGGAGCACATTCCAAGGAGGTTGAGAAGATAAGCGGACGCACAGTTCAGGGAGCAATGGTGGGAAAATTGAGAGGTTCAGGATGGCACTGCCCTAGAGTCTCCCAGGTTATTTTCCCTTAGGTTAGTTAGAGTAGCTTTAGTCTGGCAAGATTCTGTCTGTATGGTGTGAGCAAATAAAGAACTGGAGTTTGAATGCACTGACTCTTCGTTGTTCTTGGGCTGGGCCTGACACAAACAGATATCTCTTCTTCCCATAACCTATCCCTTATCTATATGTAAATCCATAAATCATCAACATTTCAGTCCTGGGGTCAGCAAAAAGTCCATACAGGGTTACCAGGGGTTTATAGAAACGCGTCTTATTTTAACCTTGGTCAAACAAACCAACTTTATATTCCTTCCTTTTACTTCTAAGAATCTTAATCTTTAATTCATTTATATGTTGTCGTAGGATTTGATCTCTCTTCATTTTTTCTTTTTCCCATCCCAAAGTCTTTAGCAAACCTCTTTTTTAAATCCAATAAAAAGTCATTATCCAGGTCATTCTCTTGGTTTATCATTTGTATTTCCATTTTAACTTTCAAGGCTTTAACCAACTTCTTTTGTATATTCAGTAGAAAGTCCTCATCTAGGCTATTCTCTTGGCTTGTCATTTGTGTTTCCACTTTAGTCGTCTTCTCTGTCTTATAATCCACACTTTTTTTATTATCCGGTATTTCTGGTTCTAATATTTCTACATCAGGCAAGGTTCGTTTCACCCCTTTATCCTGTAACTCTCAAAATACTCTCACATCTGTCATTCTTTCGTTAATATCTTTTGGACGTAGTCTATCCATAGATGCAGATATCATTGCTGACATTGTAGCTGCTAATTTCTGACCCCATTCTTCAAAAATCCCCTGGAGTATTTCAAATGTCATAACTTTTTGTACCATTTTGTAAATTCCAGCACTAACCAAAAACAAAGGGCAAACTTTCACTTTTTTCCCCTTTTCCTTTTCTGCCTGGAATCTAGTGTCTAATTTCTAAAATCATAAAGTCTCGAATTTCTGTTATGATTTAGGATAGACAATTTAGTTCCTGCAAAAGGCTGTTTATTTATATAATTATTTCCAAAATCTTATAGTAAAAGTCCTATAATTTTGCCCGGTCCTTTAATTTGTTTATAACTTTCTTGGATCAGAGTCTTACTTAGCTTTTTGCCATTTATTTCCAATTCTTTAAATTCTTAAGCTTCTAGTTAATGTTTCTTTTATTCAAGCATGATTAAGCTCACCAGGTGGCTTTTCAAATTTGTCATTTCAAAGATCTTTAATAGCCTTAAAATACTTAAATAGGTAATTTCCTAAAGTGATTAGAAAGTGAGGTTAGCGAACCCAGTGTCCTTTAAAGGGCTCCGCCGTGGGTGAGAACAGGATGGCTTCCCTTCATCTCCCCGTGCTCAAACCCACAGGAGACCACTGTCCTGTGGTCTCCTTGTGAGGAGCAGCCATCCAGAGCAACTGTGGGTAATCTCCCATCCTCTCCTTATCCAGAGAGGTGCCATAGGTTTGCTGGTTCTTCAGTTCTTTGGTCTTTACCCCGGTCATAATTTCTGCTCATTCGGAGATGTGCTAGTTCACCTTACCTCCCCAAGAAGTCTCCTCCATTACTTGGATTTAAGAGCACATACCTGGTTTTGGGGAAGCCCACTTTTCTATTCTCTCTTGTCAGTTTCTCTCCAGTCCCCTGAAAATACTGCAATGAGGGTAAAGGGAACCTGAACAGGGTGCCAATTTGTAGAGGGTGGAGGGAATGGCCTTGAAGGACAGGAGGAAGAGCTGCGACCAAGGCAATGATCAGATAAAAGTGGCCTGAGCTCAGGCCAAGAATGTAACATGAGTAAATGTCTCAAGCAAGCCCCTCTCTAGTTCACATGAAGATAAAGGAGGCAGGGGGAAGCACTTTCAGACCTGCAAGATTCTGTTACTATAGCTTTACAATAAAAGACCTACAGTACATGGCATTGGTTTCCTAATTTGGTCTACCTTGAAGGGCTGACACAACTCTGGTAAGGGAAATAGGGGAAATGGGAAATTCCCAATATACTGTATGATGTGGACATACTTTTTATGATTCTATATAACATTTGAGGGAAAGGCAAGGACATCTGCAGGGGATGGTGTGTGTGTGTGTGTGGGGGGGCAAATGGCAGAATGCATATTGCAACTTTGTGAAGCAAATTCTTTCCTTCTGTACTTGCATCATGGTGTTGCATGCAAGTACCTAAGTGGTGGAGCTTGCATCATGACATTACAACTACGTTTCAACATTTTCTTGAAGCCTCCAGTTGTGGTATATGAACATAACAAGACAAATTGTAATCAGGGAAGAGAGATTATTGATCAGTTTATTTGAAACACTGCATGGCACATGGTGAGTCCAGGCAAAAGAGGGGAAAATTCTTTATAAACAGCCTAGCACTAGTACCAGTACACTTAGTCTTTTTATTTTTTTAAGCACTACAAATATACATACTTCCTAAAAAGTAAATGCAATCCCCCATCTGATCTCATGAATATATATATTTGTGTCACTCTCATATCTGAGGAAGGCAGGTCAAGCATTAGGGGGTCTTTGCCCAAGGACCCCTGCTGGTAAGATAGGTACCAGCTGGGATTCAAACCCCAGTCTCCTGTGTCAAAGGGTGGTGCTCTAACCAGTATGCTATCCAGCCACTTCTAGGCCAAACTGGTCCCAATGGTAGTAAGAGCACTCGGGGCTGTGACTCCTAAGCTGGGAGAGTGGCTCCAACAGATCCCAGGAACATCAGAGCTCTCTGTCCAGAAGAGTGCAGTGCTAGGAACAGCTAAGAAGATCCTGCACAGAACCCTCAAATTCCCAGGCCTCTGGTAGAGGACCCGAGGTTGAGGAAGACACATACCACCCATAGGGGTAAGAAGGGAATACACACACACACACACACACACACACACACACACACACACACACAGCGAACGTGGTTAAGAGAGTAAACTGGAGTTTTGAAGAAGTATAAATCTCTGCTGCATATTATATACAAATTAAGTTCAAGGTTACTTATTCTGTGTAAGCATGTTTTAGGGGATTGCCCTAACTATGCGTAGCTATTTACAAGTCAATCAAAATGGTAGACCTCATTTAGGGGATTCCACAACTATTTCATACACTAGTCTGCATAAACTATCCCTAGAATGCTTCTTCATCCAAGGAAGATATTTTATTGGAAACTTGCTCACCATCTTTTGTTAAGCTGACTGCTTATCAACAATCAGGTATTATTACCTAGCATATTCTCAATGGGTAGCCCAGAAATGAACAAAATATTTTGTTATATGGCCAGATAATCTCTTGTTTTCAGTTTATGGATGATAACACAATTGAGTTTACTGAAGAAACAAAAAGCTTTGAGGCTGTTTTGCAGTTTAAATCAAGGAGAAGATACACAGACAGAAAGTCTTAGCTGGTATGTTAACTACAGGGGCACATAGTCTTTTCTTTGAAAACTGGAGGATGTAATAACTTCTTTAGGACTGCCTATTTGCTTTTTAAGCACTTGCCAATACCACAGATACTAGACTATCACATCTGGGCTGCAAAAATATGCATGACTAAAACTAAGTTTTCAATATCCCTTTGTTGCCCTCTAGAGGCCATCTGGAGTTTTACATTCCAGATCTCATCTCTTTAATTCCATTTAATCACGCCACAACCCTTGGGCCTTTCATTGCTCTTTGAAAGGGAAAAGTTTAACAATATTATATTTTCCACTTCTTATTTTCCATATGCCACTGAATGATGCTCAGTGCCATTTAGGAATCTTTATATCCCTATTTAGGATTACAATTCCCCATTCTCTCCCTCCCTCCCTCCCTCCTTCTCCTTCTCCTCCTCCTCCTCCTCCTTCTCCTTCTCCTTCTCCTCCTTCTCCTTCTCCTCCTTCTCCTTCTTTCTTTTCAATTCTTGGCCATACTTCTTTTCCTGAAAATCAAATGACAGTTTTTTCTCTTCTACCTTGGTTTATTTTTCCTGAATATTAAATTATTCAAAACCTCAAAATATTTGGCTGGGAGTAGAGGATTATTTTAAAGTACCATTTCTACAACTAGACTCCCTGTTGATAACAGCATATATTATTTATGACACACATCATGACACATGTAACAATCATGATTTCTGCACAAACTTTAAGACAGTAACTTAAGAAGAAAACAGATGCCTGTTTAATTAGCAGGAACATGCCACACTTGGTACATGGTGCCACACATGGTGATCAGATTATTCATAGCATCCTTCTACATAATTAAAAGTTTATCCGTCTCTGATTTCCTAATCTCTTTAAAATGCATATTTACAAAAATCCTGTTCAACATGAGTTTAGACACTCTGTCCATGTGTGCCCACGTTGTATATATATGCCCCACATGAAAATTATTGTTTGATAGATGGTCATTTATAAAAACTGAAGCTCATTCATATAGGAAACAGTTTCAGGCTTAGCCTTTTCTGGATGCCTTCACCTCTTCACGAATATCAGGGTACTATACTGTAGTCTCATGATGACTAGGCCATCTTTTTTTCTGAATCAGCTCTCGTGCAGACATATTTTAAACCATACAAAAAGAGACCTGACAGTTGCAGAGAAAATATTTTTAACAGCACTCTACAATTAGCACAGACTCTAGTTCTGAATCCCCTTTAGTGGTTTGAATAGCAGGCCTGTTTAGCTTGGACAGTGCCCCTTGCCCCTTGTCCCAACCCCAATCTGATTCTGCTCTGAATTAGAACTTTGCTCTAGGGGTACTTTGTGTCTTTCCATCAACAATGATGAAGGGGGGGAAAAGTTTCTAATTTTTTGCTTGCCCGTTTGACAAAACTGGCATCCTATTTTCAGACATGACAGCCACTTATGGAGGGATGAAGCCTTCTAAATTATAGACAAATGCATGAAGGTGTTTGTGTAAATAAGCATTAAACTGTAAGGTGATTTTCAAATAACTTTCTCACTCCAGTGAAAAATGTCACACACATACCTCCCCTGGGGAAATCATGGACATCTACTGTTTGTATAGTTGATATAAAACCCTTTTAACTTCCAACTCCATCTTCATAGGAGAATGACTAAATTAGCATCTTCCAGGACACATACTCAACTTTTACACTCTTTTTATTCCTGAAACTAGTGCTTCCGCCAAGGTCAGCACTTGAATTTGGATAAGCGTGAAGAGTTACACAAGATGTGGCTCAGTGCTGCGATGCCCAAACAGAAAACCTGATCAATTTTCTTAAAGCTTCCTCTCTTAAGCAGCACAATCAATATCACATTGAAGTGGAGCTATTTTAGAAAAAAAAAGTGTTTAGCAGAAACCTCAATGTGTTTGGTAGTCTCTAAAGAGGAAAATAAATTTAAAATCTTGATAGTAGCCACCCTGGGTACAGCCAAAGATATTGCTTCTTTTTTGTGATGAATCTGTTCATTTATATAGAACATGATAAGAGCATCACTATTTCTAGTGCCTGGACCAGCCTTTGTGAGAAGATGGGGATATCAAAAGTTCTCTACTAGATAATTTGGAGGTAATTGAACTCTGAGGTGCTTCCTGACCTTTTCAACATTCTGCAATTGTAGTGCTGGAATCGTTCATCATTTTTCTCCCTTCAAAACGATCTTTGCTGCTGGTGTTGAGAGAAAGAATGCCCAATCATCAGGACACCTCACAGAAAATGTTCTGTTCATTCATAGAGACAATGCAACTTGGTATTTGCTAAAATCACTGATTGATCGGATAACCCTTCCCACATTTCTCCAAACAGAATGCCTATTTCATGCTGTACTCTAAATGCATTAAAGAAAATAAAGTGGGCAAAATAACAAAGGGCTGTGTTGAAATACCTTCAACCCACTTGCTAGAAGTCTTCAAAAAGCTGTGACTAAACTGTCAGCACCGTGTTCCAGTGTTCAGAAGTTATGAAAAATTCCTAATCTCTAAATTTCATGTTGGAAATGAAACCATCTAAATGCTAATACAGCCACTCCTCGTTTAGCAACTACCTCAGTTAGCAACCATTCACAAATACGACGGTAATAAACAGTAATAAAAAATTCATTTTCCGACCAATGCATGCATTTGCAACCAAATTTTGTGCACCTGACAATACACGCCAGTGAAAGTAATGCTGGCATAGTTGCATGTAGTCTCTAATTTGTGCATTGATGTTTAATTTAGGATTTGCATGACGGATAATGGCTGGTTGCCTAGTGTGCTAGTGGCTGCAAGCCTCCAGCCACTTAGGAGGCTGAAAAAAAAAGCCTTCAGTGTGAAACTGATTAAGGTCTGGTCAGTTTCAGGCAGCAGCACAAGCCAGCTGGAGGGTTCTAATCAACTAATTAAGGTCATAGAGCTGAGCTTGTTAACTTGCAGTTAGCTCTTTTTAGGGAAGCACTGCGCTGTGGAGAAAAGCAACTCAAGAAGAGATAGCTTGTTTAAACAATTTATCTGCCCTGTGAGGGGGCAAAAAAGGGGAAAAAAGGATCAGGCACAGGACACTGTACAAGAGAACTTTATCTGACTGAGATGGCAGCAACCAGTGATCTTCGCAGCATCTCTCTCTCAATCACGTGTTCATGCGGTACTCTAGTGACCATTTTGCTTAATGACCATGTCATTGGAATGAAACGCAGTCGCTAAACAATGAGAGGGTGTACAAACGTGAAAGTGAATGTGTTAATCCATTTAGCATGTTATCTTTTTATTTAACAATGGCATGCAAGGAGGTTGAGCATCAGAATCAGACCATTGAATGTTAGATCATGGCAATGGGATGAAACTCTTCCAGCCTTTACTTCTACTGAAAGTTGCCTTTACTTGAGAAACTGTACTATGGCACAGTAGCATATTGTACTATATTAAAGGAAGCTTCTCTACTGGGGCAAAACATAGTGTGTCTGTGTGTATTGGAGTAGGATGTGTGACAGAATGTAGTTTAAGATCCTCATTTCATGGTATCAAACTAAATAAACATTAATTAGAAAACCTGAGGATGAATTAGAGTAAGGGGGAAAAGAAAGAAGAGAAACAATGACATTTAAATTTATATATTACAGAAAATATCCAACTGAAGAACAAAACGAAACCTCAGGTGTTTTGATATAGCTGATTCTTCCATCCCTTCCCCCTCCCCCTCCCCCTCCCCCCCAATATAATTTGAATCCAAGGATTTCAGCTTGTGGCACAGAATAAATGCTAGATTTTATGTTGATAATCCATTCTTCTGACACATTCTAAAAATTAATTTTCAGTTATTGATGGCATCTGTACCATTGGAAATGTACTTACTTACTGGTTTCCAAACAGATGTCCACAAGATCCCAAACTTATCTTTCCTCATGACATTGTCTTAAGCATGTAAAGTCTTTGAGGAATTTTCCAGCAATTATAAAGTTACGGGTCCTACTGATCATTCTTGTCATTTCAGTTTGTTATCCCTTGACCTTTTATACTGAGGTCATTTCTTTCTACTGACAAAAATATTTGCATGTCTAGTATATGCAAGGTTTTATCTTGTTTTGGTTTGATTTGATTCAGCTGAGCCTTTTATAAAGCAAGCAAGGCCAATTTCACAGCTAATTAAAGTAGGATAAATAAAGTGATAGTGAACTAATAAGCACTCAGCAATATCAAGGCCAACTCATAAACCATGTTTCTATCATGGCATGTAAATATAGACTAGAAATATTGAATAGGAGGAACTACTAAGCATTTGTTACCTTCTTTGGTCCAATATTACTGGGGTCTCTTTCACTGTATTGTAATAACTATGAGCTCCTATTCCCATCCAGTCTTTGACTTGAGGTTTTTTCATCTAACCTTCCAAATGGTTTTAAACTCAAGAGCAGTGTGGAATCTTGGGGTCCTCTTGGACTCACAGCTCCTGATCAGAGTAGATGGCAGCTGCGGCCATGGGGACCTTCGCTCAGCTCCATCTGATGCCCCAGTTGTGCCTTTTCCTGGATTGGGAGGCCCTTCAGACAGTTACTTACGCCCCTGAAGGCTTGACTGCTGTGATGTGCTCTACTAGGGCAGCCCTTGAAAATCACTCAGAAGCTTCAGCTGGTCCAGAATGCAGTGGCACAGGTAAGTGATGGGTATGCCTCAGTATGCCCATGTGACACCTCTGCTTTGCGTGCTGCACTGGTTGCCAGTTGGCTTCCAAGTGTGATTCCAGGTGCTGGTTATGTCCTATAAAGCTCTACACGGCTTAGGGCCCAGCTGTTTGTGGAGTGTCTGTCTTCCATGTTTTCTGCCCTTTCAGTACAATCTGGTATAATGGGCATGGTCTGGTCTCTCAATTAAACAGTGTTATCTTTCTGAACCAAGGAAGTGTGACATCTCAGTGGGGGCCCTCCCCTCTGGAATGAGGTTCCTCCTGAGATTCATACAGCTCCTACCCTGATGATGTTCTGAAAAACCTTGAAGACTTGGTTGTTCTCCCAGGCCTTGAGGTAAGAGAGATGGGTCCCGTTGGGTATATTTGTTACTTTTGTTTTCTCTTGTATGTTGTTCCTGGATGCCATCTTGCTTTGGTTAGTATTGGTTTTTACGTTACTATTTGTGAATCTCCCAGAGTCAGTTGGAGTCAGGCTGTGTCCAAATTGAATAAAATAAAATAATAAATAAATAGACTTTATTTTTGGTCTCTTGAATAAGATTGGCGGCTGCTGCTCAGATATTCATTTCTCCTATCTTCTGCTCATTATTGTTGAGACATCTTGCTTTTTACCAAATAGAATTATACATTTTCCACACAAGTAAATGCATACACAGAGAGACCTACATCATTCATCAGCTCTAACAAAGATGCATACCTTTCTTCAGTCCTAGGAAAATGAAGTGTTTCCAACGAACAGTTAAAAGTTAAATTCCCCTAGACCAGTGTTTCTCAACTTTGGCAACTTTAAGATAGGTGGACTTCAACTCCCAGAATTCCCCAGCCAGCCATGCTGGCTGGGGAATTCTGGATGTTGAAGTCCACCTATCTTAAAGTTGCCAAGATTGAGAAATGCTGCCCTAGACGGATCTGTGCCAAAAATGTTCCCCTTGACTGGCTTCCTCTCTTTGTAATGAATTGTTCTGTGGCTACCTAATTACCATTGAGTTGGTCTCATCTCCCATGGTCTGTATGGCCAAATGTTCACCAGACACATCTGTCTCCAGTAACCACTCATAGCTCTTCCAGTACTGTCTTTGATCCCTTCCATCCATGTAATCTTAGTCTTCCCCTTCTTTTACTTCTCTCAATCTTGCCACGCCTAATCATTTTGGTTCATTGGTAAGAACCCAATAAAATGTGAAGGAATAGCTGTAGCAACAGCAGAGGTAAGCAAGTCCCATCATAGTTCCAGATCAAGGCTAGTAGATCCCAAGTGTAATAATTGTTTTCCCTCATGAATTAATTGATTAATTGTTAAGAAGTAGCAGAGATAGCAAGGCTATCTTTGGCCAGGGCCAAAAATTTGCTGGCCTTGAAACAATGTGAATCAGGGCCTTCCTCTCTTTGCTAAAGGACAATCTCCTTGTCTAACTGTCAACATTAAATTCAGATAGTTACTCATGCCCTGGTCACCTCACATCTGGATTACTGCAATGTGCTCTACATGGGGCTGCCCTTGAAGACCACCTGGAAGCTATAGCTGGTTCAAAATGCAGTGGCACGGGCAGTAATGAGTGCTTGTCGGCATGCCCATGTGTCACCACTGCTATATGAGTTGCGTTGGTTGCCAGTCAGCTTCTGAGTACAATTCAAGGTGTTAGTTATTACCTATAAAGTCCTGTATGGCATAGGGCCTGGATATCTGAGGGACCACTTGTCTCTAATCATTTATGCCCACCTGGTACATTCTGGCAGAGTGGATGCGCTCCAGGTCCCCTCTGTTAAGCATTGTCATTTTGTGGGACCAAGGAAGTATGCTTTCTTTGTCGGGGCCCCCACCCTCTGGAGCAGCATCCCCCCAGAGAAAAGGACAGTGTCCTCTCTCTTGGTGCTCCAGAAAGCTCTTAAAACCTGGCTTTGGGCCCAGGCCTGGCGTTAATGTATTGCTGTATTTTGGGGGCATATTTTGTTTTGTTTGATTTGTGTCATTTTTAGATCATTTTAGTCTGGGTTGTCTGTGTGGTTTTAAGTTTTATCTATTTTTATGGATTTTTTTGGTTTTTGTATACCACCCAGAGTCCATTGGAGGGGGGCATCTTTAATAAATTTAAGTCGTTGTTACACGAGATGTGCGGTGAAGAAGTATGATAAATAAATAAATAAATAAATAAATAAATAAATAAAATGCTTCACTGTATTTTCCTTATTTATTATGTTGTAAATTTCTTTTTTCACTTAAAGAAAGTTTGCAACTGGGTAACTATATATTGAATACAGAGTAAGAAAAGGGTTTGGAGAATGATAGAACTTGGGAGAGAGTTAATCTCTTGTAGTGATCCCTGGGCAAATATAATTGTATTAATGCAGATGGTTCTTGTAACTTTAAGTTAAAATACTGGCTGTTCTGGTACAAAATTGACTCAAATGATGGAATTTGCATTCATATCATCATTCAAAAGTTGGCCTTTCACATTGCTATCCAAATATAGGTATTTTATAAACCAAAAAGAATTGCACAAAGGACAATGTTGTGGGTTTTTTTTCTGCGTAGTGTAGAATTTAATAAACATCAGGTTTTGTGTAGCTTGATATAATTACTTTAGGAATTGTATTTTTGAAAAGTGTTTCTGAACAAAAGCTACCAGCAACTGCATTGGTCCTAATCTAATGAGGAGAGACAACAATACTCCTGTTTTCGAAAGCCTGTTCCACTGGATATTGCACATTTGTCATAACCAATATATTCCACATGAGATGATCAGGAAGACTGAGTTGTTTTTTGATATTGGTAACAAATAATTAGAAATTCACTTGAAACATCACTATTACAAAGGAATAAGTTTATATTCCAGAGCAGAGTTAAAGAAGAAAATTTACTTTTCCACCAGTTTTTGCTTTCAATTTGATAGATTTGCTTGAATGAATTGATTATAATAGCATTAATTGTTGAAAACATTAGCCCTTTAAAAAATAAAATGAATACAGGTGTCCTTGGGTTACAATAGCAATTGGGACTGGAATTTCCATTGCTAAAGAATGCAGTCATAAAGCATGACATCATGTGACACCTCTTAGCGATGGCAATCCCAGCAGTCTGCTTTGCATCATTAAACGAAGATAGTGGGTCATTAAGTCACATGACAGCAACTTGCGACTTTCTGCTGGCTTCCAACAAGCAAAGTCAATGGGGAAGCTGGCAGGAAGTGAAGTCCCGGGTGGCTTGCAAGCAGGCCGGCAGGTGGGTGAGTGCTATGGAGTGCAGCTGGACAGGGTGCTGTGGTGCCATGTGAGCATGGCCGAGTGGGGGACAGGGTGTTATGGTGCTGCACAAGCATGGCCAGGCAGTGAGAGGGTGCTTCGGCCTGGTGCAAGTGCAGTCAAGCGGGCGTGTGTGTGCTGCAGAATGCAGGCAGGGGGGTTCTGCGGGCAGGTGCATCCTATGGAGTACGAGATCCCTGGGAACTTGTACTCCATAGTGGGCTCCTCGGGAGAAAAAGCAGCGGGAGTGACTTACAAGAGCGACTTGTGACCTCCCCTGCCAGCTGCCCCATGGTGATCACATGACTGCAGTACGCTGCAACCATCGTAAGTGTGAGCTGATTGCCAAGTGCCCGAATCATGATCACGAGACTGTGGGAGTGCTGTGACAGCTGGAACTTTCATATGTGTTCACGGTTGAAAGTATTTTAAAATTTATCCTATATTATCTGCATTCTCTCAGATAATATTTCCATGTTCACCCAGAGCTAATCAAGTCTGTAATGCTGTTCACTCAGGCCTTTACATTACTTATTTTGTTTGAACTGATGTAAGATGATCAGAAAACTCCATCATATACAGTAATTTGATCTGTACTAGCTCACATTCATACTAACACAGTAACAAGTAACAATACATTTTTAAATCAGCCCAGCAACTAATAGTAGAAGCCAAAATACATTTGGTCTAGTGGTTAAAGCAACAGGCTAGAAACCAGGAGACTGAGAGTTCTAGTCCCGCCTTAGGCATGAAAGCCGGCGGGGTGACCTTGGGCAAGTCACTCTCTCTCAGCCCAACTCACCTCACAGGGTTGTTGTTGTGGGAAAAATAGGAGGAGGAAGGAGTATTTGGTATGTTTGCCACCTTGAGTTATTTATAAAAATAATAAAGGCAGGATATAAAATAAATAAAATAAAAATAAAAAATAAATTTACTTAGCAATAAACCCAACCAAATTAAATGAAACTCATTCTCATGAATATATGTCTAGGACTGAAGCATATACAGTACTTATAGGGTGATAAGAGAATAATTTTCCACAGTTACAGTAGGTTAATTATAACATAATTTGTTATACCCATAATATTAATCCCCATAATTTACCATTACAGGAAGAACAGAAAAAAAATAACTGTGTCATGAATGTTTAAGCTCCTCAGTACATAAGACAAAATTGCTGAACTATCAGCAATGCTTGGCTCCAGTGAAGTACCAAATGCACACAAAATTCTTTATTCTCATCTTCCTATGGTTGTGAAGATAGACAAACAAAATATTTTTTACAAGGTTCAGCCTATCAACCAAATTATTTTAACTTATTGAAATGATTTCTTGCCAATATTTCAGGAATAAAGACTCTCCAAGTCTTTATTGATAAAACAAATTATTAGACCAGCCTTTCTCAACCTTTTGACCCTGGAGGAACCCTTGAAATATTTTTCAGGCCTCAGGGAACCCCTGCACATTTCAGGCTCAAAGATAGGCCAGAAGTTACAAAATTACTATATTTGTTTCATGTGTATGCCTGTATATATGCATTAACAGTGTTCTTAAGCTAAAAATAAAAAATGAAACTTACCTCTTTAATGTGAAGTTGCCCGAATTTGAAATAATTTTTTAAATAAATCGTGATCTCCCAGGGAACCCCTAGTGACCTCTTGCGGAACCCTGGGGTTCCACGGAACCCTGGTTGAGAAACCCTGGATTAGATCATAAAAGCAACAAATACTTAATGCATAAGTAAGCTGAGAAACAAGTTCTCAAGTAAGGCAGCAATGTAAGAAAGAGATGTAGTTAAAAGCTCAATACTCTGAAATATTTGCCGCCTCGCCTGGGATGGGAAGGGTAACAGCTCCTCCTGGGGATGGCTGGTCCCATAGTGCCCTTTTAAGAACAATTTTATTCCCTTCTTGGATTTTATTTTTAATTTATTTGTATTATATGTATTGTATTATATTTTTACTTATTTTCATTGTTGACTGTAAACCGCCCAGAGTCCCCTTCAGGGGAGATGGGGCGGTTATATAAATAGAAAAATAAATAAATAAATAAATAAATAAATAAATAAACAAACAAACAAACAAACAAACAAATAAAATAAAGTATTTATTGTAGTCTTCATTTAGTTACTTTTATTGTACTCTGCTTTAAAACCTTTTTAAAGCTAACAAAAAGTTAGTTATAGGCCACTTGCTTGCCCATCTCTCTCTCCTCACTAAGAAATCAGACAGCAGGACCACAGTGTTGAGCTTAAAGCTTGGCTAGGCCATTATAGGTAGGGGAGGCCCTTCAGATAGCCTGATAAAATGCAAGTATCTTAAACTGGGCTTGGAAACAATAGGATATCAGCATAAATGATGCAAAATAGATGTAACATAAGGGAAATCTCAAGCCCTATAACATTTCAGGGGCTGCAATCTGCATCAATTGTCATTTCTGCTTTGCCTTCAAGAGCAGGCCCATGTGAAGCACATTACAGGAATGAGGTGACTGAAAGATTTTAGTAACGTTCTAATAAGCAATTAAATGTGCCAGGCTTTGGTTTAATGTCTGGTATACTGTCAGCATGTTATCCTTCCTTGTAAATTACAAGTCTTGCATTTCATGAGAGTACTGTATAATATGACAACTATTCTCAAAGGAACACCAGTTAGTACCTACCTTGCCTAACATTTTTGGTTTTGATTTTCCCACATTCCATGTAGTAAGTTTCATCTCTCATTGCAAGTGTTAATGCAATGCATGAAGATAACATTCATTATCACCTATCAATGTTTATTTTAGTGACTTCAAGTCTTTCAAAAATGTCTGAGAAGGCTTAGTGTGTGTGAGCATAAAGAATTAACATCATTCATCCTGAACAACAATTTAGCTATAATGCAGGATTATAGAGATTTGGATAAACTAATCCTTTCTGATTTCCCTTTCTAGTTTTGGCTTCAGAACAGATTTCAAACAGAAGTCAATTATTTCAATAACAATGTAAACAAATACATCAGGAAGAAACTAGTGCATTGATTTTTCTCTGTAGATCAGGGATCCAGTGTTTTCAGGATCAACAAAACAAGTTCTAAATAGTCCAAATGTTGAATTTTGAGTTTAACAAAATTGTTTTGGAAATGTTTCAAGCTCGGAAAAACTTATCTCAAACTCAAAACATTTCCAAAATTGTACAGGGAGTCATGAAACAACTGTTTGGAACTCAAAACAGGGTCTTTTAAAAAGGTGTGAATTCAAAACCTTTTGCACACCCCTTAAATAATAACTGATATGAAAAACTCTGTTTTGTTGGGCAAAACTGAAGGTTTATCTCATCAACCTAAATCCTTCAACCAGCATTCATATTTAACTGCATTCTAGTAATAAAAACTATACAGTGTTATGATTAAGGATGCACAATCAACTTTAATGATTTAATCCCATGTGAGCCAAGATACAGTCTAAGAAACAATTTAAGGATTGTGACTGAATTGGACCTTTATTACTGTGATGTCCTACTTTTACATATCTATCTATCCATCCATCCATCCATCCATCCATCCATCCATCCATCCATCCATCTCGACATGCAGTAATATTGCTCATATATTATCTACTCTTTAGATTCAATGTTTAGCTATAATAAAACATAAAAACAACCTACTCAGTTGGGGGGTAGAGGCCAGCAGAATCTGACTATTCAGTGTTATTATCAGTCAAACTTTCTGCACTGATTCACAGGTGTGAGATGTGAACTGGGGGTGAGAGAAGGCAGGAGATGAGGAGGCCTTGAAGTGAAAGGCAAATAGGGATGAAGCCTGAGCTGCTCAGGCATTAGCAAGAGGGCACCTTGAGGGTGAAGCACTTGCACTGTAGTTATATAGAAAGGGTGTATAAAATCTGTATGTGAGTAGGATAGTTTAGGGGAAGAGAGACCAGTTTGATGGTGATCTCAATTTCCAACCCAACTGCCCCATTCTGGGAGCCAGGTGGCTGTACTGCTAGTGCCCTTGGCCTCAAGGTGCTGATGGCTTAATGCCAGGTCTACCTGCAACAAGGTGACTTTCATCTATGATCTGGTGTTGGATGAGGCAGCAGATCTGGCATGTATTTTTATTTATTTATTTATTTATTTATTTATTTATTTATTTCAATTTATTCCCCACCCATCTCCCTTGCAAGGGACTCTGGGCGGGTTACAACAATTGAAGTTTAAAAAATACAAAAACAATATCTAAAATACATCCAATAATAATAATAAATTACATAAAATCCAAGATGGGGGGAACCGTAGGATGGATCGTATTACTATGGGTCCAGCCAACCCCAGGAGGCACTGCCGCTTCTGTCGTCCCAGGCCCGGCGGCAGAGCCAGGTCTTAAGGGCCTTCCGAAAGGCCAGAAGTGAAGGGGCCAGTCTCACCTCCGGGGGCAATATATTCCATAAGGCGGGCACTATCGCAGAGAAGGCACGCCTCCTGGACCCCGCTAGATGGAATTCTCTTGTCGAGGGGGTCCGAAGCATGCCCTCTCTGCATGCACGGGTGGGGCGGGCCGACGTCATTGGGACGAGACGGTCCCTCAGGTACCCTGGTCCTATGCCATGTAGGGCTTTAAAGATAATCACCAACACCTTGAATTGGACCCGGAAGCAAACTGGTAGCCAATGCAGCTCGCGTAGCAGAGGTGTTACATGTGCCGATCTCATGGCACCCATAACTGCTCGCGCCGCGGCATTCTGCACCAGCTGAAGCTTCCGGATACTCTTCAGGGGTAGCCCCATGTAGAGCGCATTACAGTAATCTATACAGATGTAGCTCTACCATGTAGAGCGCATTACAGTAATCTATCTATGTATTACCAAAACCTGGCTGGGTGGTGATGACAATGTTGTCTTGCTGCAAATCCTCCCAGCTGGATTTTGGGTTTGTCGACAATCTCAATGCCTAGGTTGGGGAAATGGCTTTGATCATAAGGAATACCTTACTTGTGGTCAGGGACTGTGCTCTTGAATTATTGGGATGTGACTCCATATATTTAATATTGGGATACAGAGACAAGTTTGGGATTCTGTTAGTGTACTAACCACTCTCCTGCTCTGCAGGAATTCCCCAGGCTCCTGGAGCTGGTCTCCAGGATAGTGGTAGAGAACCCTAACATTTTGGTGTTGGGGGACTTCAGTCTACATTCCTGGGGCAGTCTCCAGAAAACCCCAAGAGTTTGTGGCCTCCATGTCCTTCTCTCAGGTAATCTCAAGCCTGACACATGTAGGGAATCATACATTAGACTTTGTTTTTGTCTTACAACAAATGTTATGAAGATATTCTATCACTTAGTTGCTATGGTCAGATCATGCTTTGATCCAGTTGCAGTTTCTGCTTCTCCATAATGGTGCCAGTGCATTGGAATAGCCTTCTGAGGGAGATCAGGCTAGCCCCATCCTTGTGGGTTTTCAGAAAATGTGAAAAATAGAACTACTGTATTTCAGAGAACATTCCCTTAAAGTTCATACACTGCACCATATTTCACCCTTTTATTTATTTTCTTTTTTCTTGTTCTATTTTAACTGGTTATATTGTGTATTTGTTTTGGTGATCTTATGTCTGTTAATTTGCTACTTTAATCCTACCATGTATTTTTAATTTTTTTCTATGCTATATACAGTATCACATAAGCCATAAAAAGTCATTAGATTGGGACAGTTTGATAAGAGTTTGATATAGTTTTTTGACTAATCAATAAAAAGTGAGTACTACTGCTGCTACTACTACATAAAATTATGGAACCACATATAACCGCCCAGAGTCCCCTCTGGAAATGGGAGGAGATGGGCGGTGATATAAGTTAGAAATATAAATAAATAAATAAATAAATAAATAAATAAATAAATAAATAACTCCTCCTCTCACAAATGTAACTCCAAAATCAAAACATCTAAAAAAACCCAAAACCAAAAATGACAGCAGACAATGCCAAGCCACTTCTGAAAAACCTTGCCAAGAAAGCTGCAGGGACTTGTCCAGGCAATCACGAGGAGTCAACACTGACTCAAAGGCATCCCCCACCACCAAAAATCATATAGACAATACTATCTTACAGTAAGTGTGTATGTAGAATTTATGAAATTAGGATCTTCCTGGGAGAATCCTGGAATGCTAATTGCCTATTCAGTCCTGCTTTTGTGAGAAATCTTACTTGGTTGCACCAGTAGTCCATACAGGTCAACTATCAAAAAGGGATAGGTAGTTCCAACATGTTTTATAGAGTATGGGAAAATTATTTTTTGGGGAAAATCCTTCTTTAGCTTTGCTGAACTGAAGAATCCTTGCTATATTTCTGATATTCCAATCTTGACAATATACTTGAATATATGGAGCAAGTCATTAAAGCAAAAGTCCTTCAAGATTTTCCTGGGTAAATTCGATGATCAATTTCAATCCAGTTGTTGAGCCACAGGTGGGTAGAAGATTAACACTATTTGCTCAAAGGGGTAAATCAGGGCTGTCAGAATTTGATGATACCATGGTAAACTGCTAATGGGATAAGGCCCTTGACAGGTTCATAGGAATAGGACTTGGAAACATTTAGCTCTTTATTCCATTAGAATGTGAAGCTGGGAGATGAGAATTTGATGTCTTAGACACTGCATAGAGTTCTGTTTTTGTCTCACACTCTATTTAGCATCTGCAAAAATTATTCGATGAGACCAATCAGAGTTTTGTTGTTTAGTTTCACTAACATTCAGATGACATCCAATTGTCTCTGTCCTTTTTTCCTATTACAGAGTATTGTCCATGGTCCTAAACCATTATCAGGATATTTATTTATTTATTTTATTAATTTTTATCCCACCTTTATTATTTTTCTAAATAACTCAAGGCAGTGAACATACCAAATACTCCTTCCTCCTCCTATTTTCCCCACAACAGCAACCCTGTGAGGTGAGTTGGGCTGAGAGTGTGTGACTGGCCCACGGTCACCTAGCCGGCTTTCATGGATATGAAATGATAAAGATGAATACCCAGGTAAGACAAATACAGTACAGGATAATATGATCTAAAACCTGTGGTTTAACTTACGTTGAATGTGACAGCATTCCTTTGAAAACACAGGCTCAAAGGCTGGAAGTTCTTCTAGAGATCACCTAGATCCTGAATGTTTAAGTCGTGGCAAAAGCCAAAACTATCCAACAAAATAAGCCAGTTATGTTCTTCCTACAAAATACATATATGGCCAGAGTGAGGTATATCTAAGTTGCATCAAAATTCATTTTGGACTGGTCTTTTTGTTTGTTTGTTTATTCGTTCAGTCGTTTCCGACTCTTCATGACTTCATGGACCAGCCCACGCTAGAGCTTCCTGTCGGCCGTTGCCACCCCCAGCTCCCCCACGGTCGAGTCCGTCACCTCCAGAATATCATCCATCCATCTTGCCCTTGGTCGGCCCCTCTTCCTTTTGCCTTGCACTTTCGCTAGCATCAGCATCTTCTCCAGGGTATCCTGTCTTCTCATTATGTGGCCAAAGTACTTCAGTTTTGCCTCTAATATCATTCCCTCAAGTGAGCAGTCTGGCTTTATTTCCTGGAGTATGTACTACCTGTAAAGAGTATTTGGACTCTACAATTGGTCTGGAATACAATAGCTCAGTTGTTAACTAGAATTGTTAGAGTTGAACATTACTTCCTGTGGAACAGCTGCACTGGCTTCCTATTCTTTTTTGGTACGATTGAAAACACAAGTGATGGCCTTTAAAACCTTGAATGGTTTGGGACCAGGATATTGGAAAGATTGCCTTCTCCTGGAAAAACGTACCCGTCTATTGAAATTTGAAGGTCTTCTTTTGTGACCCCCAACCCCCCTAAGCCATTTAATTGAGTCTAGAGATAAGACCTTTATTCTTGAACTTCTTTTTAAAAGAAGCCCATCATTCGTACTAGCAATTTCCCAGAAATTAGGGAAGGACTTCAGTGTGGAATGTTTACTTGCTGTTTACACTGACAGCTGTTTTTCAATCTTAAAATATTTTTATTGTTGTGGTAGCGTGGTGTTTCTCCTGCCAGTGCTTTGCATTTTATATTTTTCCTTTTAGAACAATAAATGTTATCTTTTAATAAATATGTACAGTATTATGAGTTGTCTCAAAGTTGACGGTGGGCAGATGGGATATAATTATTTGAAATAAACAAACACACTCCAAGATTAAGCTAGCATTCTTAACCCAGTCTTTTCCATTGCAAATACCCCTCTCAGAAGTACTTTGCAATTAAAGGCATTTTTAAATAGACTCACAGATTTGCAAAAAATAAAAAAGGGGTGTGTGTAAAAAGTGAAATTAATAGGTTTTCAGAATTAAGTTTCATAGACATTTGACAACTATAATTTTATATACTATTATAGCTTGCACAATTATTACTCTTGCAAATGCATATTCATGACAAACTGCTTAAGGGTGGGAGGCACCGTATGATTCCATTCCCCAGATTAAAATTCAATTACTTTAACCTGCCCTACGTTGTTGTAAATTATTTTGGTTCTGAGTGCACTTATTCTGATATATTCTCACTGACTAATGGTTATTTGGCTCCAACAGGAGAATGAATTGATGCACAAACTGCTGACCATTATGGATCCACAGAATATGTCTGAAAGTTAACAAGGTAATGCAGCTCTAACCTTACTTTTGGGCACTTTTCATAATTTGAATAAATTGGTTGTATTTAGCAAGTTCAGGCTATAATAAGCAGCTGGACATTTTTAATGAATAATATTCATTCATATGTTCACTGATAGGGTGGGCGGGGCAAGAAGGCGACGAGGCAGCAACTACTGGAAAGAGCTCCTTCTAAAGTTTTCTTTTAGAATTTTTTTCTCTGGCAGCCTGATATTGTGTTCTCTGCTATTAGTGACCCACTATTGGACTTATTATCTGTTTTTGTACAGCCTATTTCTAAATTTTTAAACTCTGAAATATATGTATATATAATTCTTAAATTTTATATATTTTATACTTTTAATTACTTTTAACAATTTTTACAAATACTCCACGCCAGAGAGGATATTTTTAGCCTAACTTATCAATATCACAAGTCAGGTTTTAAGAATGCGGAAAAGAAAAAAGAGACAGTGTGTGCTCTCCGCAGCAGAGACTTTATCTAAGCCATTGAAGCAACAGAAAATGGACGACTATACAACAAACAAAGAAACTGTTTCAGTAAGTAACTCAACTTTAGACTCCTTTACAGATAGAGCTACCTTCCAAATTCATTGGAATGTGACTTACAGTCAGAACTAGAAAGTCAGCAGCTCTCAGAACTTTCCTCCACCCTTGCAGAAAATGTTTTCCCCTCCCACACTACAGCGACCTGCTCGGCAGCTGCTTTGCTTATGCAAGAGGGGGATGTTATGAACTTAAAGAGGGAGAATGTAACAGACTTTATATCTAGACAATGTCTGCTAACAGCACACACGGTGATATCAATTTTTGAACTTCTAACAACAGTTAAATATAAGGTCAACTCCCTGAAGGAGTCCTTCACAAAGTTTATTAAGAGCCACTCAAACAAAACAGAAGGAAATAGGAAGATTTCTACTACTACCCACACTGACAGTCATCACGGGGTTAGTACAGAGATAGAAGCTGGCCCTTCTATCTACCTTCTATCTTCTAACCACAAGGAGAGGAAAGAATGTCTGTAAAGAAAGCAGTCCCCAGTTAGAAAAAGGACAGAGAGGAGATAAATGGAATTACTACTTACAAACCAATCAGATCACCTTGCAGATTTATGACAACAGAGTGAATAGAGGGAGATGGAGCGATAGAAGAGCTGTTATGCTGTCATTGAGCCAGCTGCTCCGATGTGAACGTTCAATGATAGATTTAGTGCATGCTGATTGGCTGCCACACAGAAGAGATTATATTCGAGTTTTGTTAACTTTTAAGCAGCCTATATTTCCTAGCATTCTTTCCAGAATGAAACCCTTCCTGAACACCTTTTCAATATTTCCAATACGTGTCTTTGCCTCAGAGAAAGTGAGCCCACTCTTGGATCAGCCCCTTACAGAGAGTACTGCCACTTTAAAACCTAATTGCAGTAGCTCTCATATAACTAAAATCGAAGGAGCTGCAACAACAACGGCCCTGAGAAAACAGAGTAATAACCAACAAACTGTGCTAGCTACAGATTGGGAGACTGCGGAGGAAGAGCCAGAAGAAATGCTGATTGATTTATTTGGTGCATTACCAGAACCGGAGCAAGTAGATATTATACAAAGACTGGATGAATTAAGGGAGGCACTGACAACAACACACTCTACAGTAAAGTCATTAATAAACTTGGCATCATCAAGCTCTCAGGACTGTGACAACATAGTCGTTCAACAAAATACTAACACCCTCACACTAAAGAAATGCTCTGACACACAGGCCGAATGTGAGGATTCCGAAATGGTTAATCTAATCTCTGATAGTCTGCAAAAAGTAAAAGAATGTCAATGTGTAGTGACTCCTAAGCATGCAGACTCTAAGGACATAGCTCATCTCTTATCCTCTCCAGAGTCAGACCTACTTATAAAATCCTTGTATAAGGTGGATCCTCAAGTGCACCCCGCAGGTAATGATCTCAAAGCTCTGTGGGAATCAGAGGTGGATGCTGCAGAGATAATTGCTAAAGGTGAAGCTTCCCAGGCTCAACAAATGGCAGTATCACAGAGAAAGAGACAAAGGTCTGTCTTGAAGCCCCATACTACTGCTGAGGCAAACTTTGCTGCTGTTGCTGATGACTCACTAGGTATACAAAAGAAATTTACTCCTCGGCCAGCTATATTTAGCAACAAACAACATAAACTAATCAGTACTCCCACCGCTCCTCACAATCACCATCTAACAATGACCACTACCGAGAATACAAATTTTCTGTATGTAGATCAGTGCAAGACGAATACCCTAAACTTCTTATCATGGAATTTAGCTGGATGGCATCTATTTAGAGGTTTTAATCACTCCGACCCCTTGATAGGCAAGGATATTATTTTGGTGCAAGAGACATGGACTGATGATGACCTCCTGCTCAATGGATATTACTCATATAAATTAAAAGTGAGGCCAGGTAAAGGACCAGGGAGATTGAAAGGAGGTCTGGGTATACTTATCTCAACCTCCTTGAGAGTCGAGTCTATATCAATCCCCCCTCTAAAACATTTGGCTATGGCCCTCCTTCTTAAGTCGGGTCCAGACTCACTATTGATAATCAATGTTTATCTCCCTCCATCGCAAAGAAAATCCGAAACAACTGCCTTATGGATGGAGTTGGAACACTATGTTAGTAATCTCCTTATGGAACATGCAAATGCTAGGGTCTTATTAGGGGGAGACTTCAACGCGAGATTGGGCACGGATGATTATACATTATTTTCTAAATTTCATCAATACCCCCCATCGGAGGATTCCAATCTAACTAGTACTCCCCTCACACGACTCTCTAAAGATAATGGAGTAAACTACGCTGGCCTTTGCCTTGCAAAGATGGCAAACAGGCTCAACATTTTTATAACAAATGGCTCACAAGTAGGAGACTATCCAGGAGAAGTGACATTTATGGCTGGAGTCAGAACTAGCACCATTGATTATATCCTAACCTCCATGGACTTACTAAAATATATAAAACATTTTGAAATTTTACCACTTCTAGAAAGTGATCATTTACCACTCTGCATACAATTAAAAAGTTCTTTTTGGCAGATGTCTCCCGGGGACTGTTTTATTCCTGCAATTTCTCCAGCAGGTCTAACAAGATGTCGGGTCGCATGGTCCCAGCCTCTCAATCAGAAGGTAAGGAGAGCTTTAGCAGAGGATAACTTCCAAAAAATTCGATCGGACTTCATATCAGCCAACTCCTCTCAAAATTTACTAGAACTATATAACAACCTAGTACAAAATCTACAACCGCTACTGACACGCGATCCTGATTTCTCAGTTAAGAGGCCTGCCCTCACCTCGAAGCCATGGTTCAATAAGGATTGTGTGGAAGCAAAGAAAGCTCTTACCTCAGCTTACAAGATATATAAAAATGAGACTGGAAATGGCAACTCAACAACTCTTAAACATCTCATTCTTAAAAAGCAATACAAGTGACTTGTGACATCTAAGAAGAAGCAAGACACCAGGTCTACCTGGGAACGGCTCATAGAGGCAGTAAAGAATAAGAACTCTTCCCTATTCTGGCATTTAATAGCTTGCCAAACTACCAGAACTTATACTCCTCTAGACTCCCATATATCACCAGCAGCCTGGGAGCTACATTTCCGGAGGCTGTATGAAGATTCCTCCAGTGAGGCGAAATTGCCAACTATGAAGGACGTATCCGAATGGCACCCAGTTTCGGTGTCTGAAATTAAATCTCTCATTGATCAACTTAAGACAGGAAAGGCTCCGGGCACTGATTTCATCCTTGCAGAACTCCTGAAGAACAATAGGGAGTGGTGGACCCCAGTCCTGGCGGCGCTATTTACTTACATCGATACTACTGGAAATATCCCGGAGGACTGGGGTTTAGCGATTGTTGTCCCAATCTTCAAGAAGGGAAACAGAGATGACCCTGCAAATTATAGACCAATAAGTTTGCTAAATATAATTAGCAAACTTTATGCCAAACACCTACAAGACAAAGTCAAGGACTGGCTGGACCGCAATAACTTGATAGCAGAAGAACAAGTCGGTTTTAGAGAGGGGAGAGGCACTATTGACCAATGCCTGGTCTTGCAGCATCTGATTGAAAAATATGTGTCTAATAGAGTGGCATCACTATATGCTGCCTTCATAGACCTAAAGGCAGCCTTTGACTCTGTCACCAGAACCAAGTTATGGGAGAAGCCTCAATTGATCGTAGGCTTCTCCATTTATTACGTGCCTTACATTCCAACACGACCCTCAAGGTTAGGTGCAACACACAAGGGACTCTCTCTATGTCGATTATAGCTCAAAAGGGGGTAAAACAGGGGTGCATTTTGGCCCCCCTGCTTTTTAATTTCTATATTAACGACATGGTTAAATGGATAAATAAACCAAACCACCACCACCCAAAAATAGGGAATCGCAGCATCGCCTTGTTATTGTATGCAGATGATGCAGTAATTCTTTCAAGGACACCAGTAGGTCTTAAAAGAGCCCTGCGAGCATTGCTCCAGCACTGCAATAATGATAAATTGGAAATTAACTTTCAGAAAACTAAAGTTATGGCCTTTGCTAAAAGGCAAAAACTCCGTTCATGGTACCTTAATGGACATAAAATATAACAGGTGACCATTTTAAAATATCTGGGTGTTGTCATACGCACCACCGGCTCAAGGAATGCACATTGCGAACATGCAGCTGCCGTTGGTCAGAGATCAGCCAACGCCATTCTCAAATTTCTCCACTCGAAAGGAGGACATTATGTCCCAGCTGCAATTAAGCTTTTTCAGGCTAAGTCGCTTGCACAGCTATTGTATGGGACCCAGCTTGGACCCTCATCTTCTAGTTTCATACCTTTGGAGAGAGTTCAATCCAAATTTATAAGAGCAATTTTACAGATGCCTCGTTGTGTTTCTAACGCTCGCTTACGCCTGGAGACAGGACTGATAAAAGTTGAGTCAAGAATCTGTATAGCTTCCTTAAATCTATGGCTAAAACTCAACTTTTTTCCACAAGGCCTCGCACCACTAATTCTCCAAGACAAATTTTCTTCCTCATGGATCAAGGCTGTCGAATATAATCTCACAAAATTAGGTTTTTCTCCGTCTTCAATACTAGAGCTGGGCTATGACAAGGCAAAACAAAGCCTGAGACAAAGGGTAGAGGACACGGAGAGGCAAGCAGATCTAGAGAAAGCCCCAACATTTTTGGCTCCAGACTCTACTAGATATACTGTTACCTCTGCGAGATATCTCAGCCAGTTAGAGACATTGAACCACCGGAAAGCCTTCTCACTTGCAGGATGCCATGTCCTCCCCTCAGCCGTCTTGGACGGCAAATATAAAAAAATTCCATTGGATAAAAGGCTCTGTCCTTGTAATTCTGGAGAGATAGAAACTACTGGACATGTCCTTCTACGATGTTCATTCTACAGAGATATTCGAATAAAATTTATTTCCCCGATGATTATGAGGTATCCGGGCCGTTCTGAAACCGAATATCTTCAGATTTTGCTCAAAGATGAGTGGATTACAGTCACAGCGCAGGTAGCAAGATTCTGCGCAGCAGCACTAAAGAGACGACGTAACTTAGTGAAAAATTTACCGTAAATATTCTACTTTCTTTTATAACTATACATTTAAAACTTTGATATTAACACTTAATTTTAATAAGCATTATGACCATAGGATGCCACAATATATGGAACTCAACATAATGTAAAATAGGCTGTCTTCTTGATTTTATATACAAATGTTAAGTATCTTGCTAAACTAATTTTAGATACAGATTTTACTTCTTTCATTATAGCTGAGAACTTTTATTGGATATATATGGTGTATTTTTATTTGTACTGGTCTATGACTGTAATAAATTGAAATTGAAATTGAATTGAATACGTTCACTGATACATGTTATTATAAGGAGGTAAATCTCAATGAGTTTCGCATTGATTATACATTTATGTGGAAGTAGGTTCAGTAGAATTAATTGAGGTGACTTTTACCACTAGAGTACAACTTGGATTTCCAGTATTCCCATGACTCCTCAGTGTAACTTGCAGAGAAATGTCTGCCTATATTTAATTATTAAAATAATTATAATCATGTTACATACCTATAATCACAAGTCCATTGTTTTAGCTGAAGTATGATATGGAAGGCACTCTTGTAACATTTAACAAAACATTTTAATATGGGAAGACAGGTTCAAGATAAAATAGTTTTCTCTGATTCGTGTGAGCAAATTAAAAATCACCTTGTTTAAATACCCATCACTTTCTCAAAGATACAAAAATATTGTTTGTCTATCTATTATTTCCTTCTCTGGTGGATGGCATTATGGGGTATTTGATCAGAACCTTCATTAATTTCTTTCTAATATAATTGTGCAGACAGCCTTCTGTTGTTATTATAGAAGAATCAGAGTATTTGATAAAGTCTTTTGATTCCAGTTAGTGAGATTTCCAAACAAAGTTGTAAAAGTACACATTGGACTCCAATAACTTCTTTTAGTTCTTTGTTCTTTTTATTCATCTTTGTTCGTCTATTTTGCATGTGCCTGGTCTCTGTTTAGATCTTGAGCTATTTTCTTCAAGGATTTTTGTAATTATTCTTTCAATCTGAATTCTTCTTTTTTTTGTTTGATGCAGCCAAGAATATTTAAACCGACATTATTTCAAGGAGTGGAAACTACAGATGGACTATTAGAGAATTGCAAGAAAGGTGAAATCTACATGAAGATGGGAAGATTGGATTAGAGAAATTGAAGTGTATATGACAAAGAAAAGTTTCTGTGTATTGTATGAAAGACTAACATTTAAAGCAAATTATTGTATCTAAAGACAAAAGACAGATTGGAGGCCATCTATTTCTTATATTTCTTTTCTTTATTATTTTTCTTGACTTCACTTTTCTTTTACTTCTTTCTTACTTTATATTTCTATCTTTATTTCTTGTTCTAACTTTTAATATGTATTTTAAAATTCAATAAAATTTATATGAAAAAAGAATTCTTCTTTTGTTTGTTTTTTATTGTTGTTTTTAAGTGTTCCTAAATCAACAAACACCACATTCAACTACATCACGCACACACACTGTAGCTTTTTGAGGTAAATATTTGCAAGTGCCAGCCACTGTATAAGTTACTGAATCTAACCATAAGGATGTAAGAGTTTTTTTTTTTAACTCTAAAAGTCGATCTGCTTCAGAATTCCAGTTTCCAGCCATTTAATTTTGAGAAGTTCTTAAGCAGGTCAAGAGTCATTAGGCTGTTCTTGTTACTGATGCTTCTTCCACCAGCAGATTATATTCAGTTACATATTATCTCTAAACTTGTGATTCCATGTAACTAACAAGAGTAATAATTATTATTGAAAGGCATATACTTTTTGGATTGATCATTCTCCATTTGATGAATCCTCAAACTCTTGGCCTTCACCAGATCCTATAAGTTGATTATTCATAGCTTGAACCTACTGGTTACATTGGAAGATTTTGACTTGCACATTTCCTTATCATTCTCTATATTCTCTTATCATGCTGCTATATTTACTTAAACCTTTTCTGATATGGAAAGTGTTTCAACCCTTTGATCACTCTTGCTTCCTTTTCTACTGCTTTGCCCATTTTAATAGTACCAGTTTGGAGACAGGAGAGGAAGAAGCAATAGAAGTCATGCCCCCAAGTTCATAGATTGTGGGAACCACAATTGTATGCACAGTTCCTTTAATGTGACAAACTATCTTATTAACTGGAAGGCAATATATTAAAACTCAGAACAGAAGGATTTTGAAACTATATTACAATTCTTTACTTCTTATTTTACTCCAGTTCTGAAATGTAACTCTTCTAATTTCTTTACTAGTGTTGGAATAAATTAAGATCTCTCCCTGCCCTCCATGTTGTCTTCCCCCAGAACACTGTCTGCCCTCCATGTTGTCTTCCCCGAGAACATGTAAAGGAAGCCCAATTGTTAAAAGGTTACAAAATAGAATGAGTTTGATAATGCCAGAGATTAAGATGTAAAAGGAAGCCCAACTGCTTAGACAAAGGATTCCCTTCTGATTCAATCGGAAACCTTAGAACACAAAAGGTCAGCTCATTCACAGAACTTAGCCAGCCCATTCAGGTAGACCTTCTTCCCCAGCCAAACAGATCTCCCTAATCGAATAACAAAATATTACTTCCAAGACGCACATTCCAAGTAGTAGACAAAGCCACAGCCCGCAGGGAACACAGACAGGAAACACAAACAGCAGGGGGCCCAACCACAGAGCGCCTCCTCTCTGAAATCCGGCAAATTACACTTCTCTCAAGTTCCTAGCAAAGGAGATCGTTACCTTGTCGTGGTGCTGGAGCTTGAGCACCTCAATGAAACCATGAGCTAAACCGTGAAGGGACACCCAAGATGGGAAGGTCGTGGCAGAGAGGTCAGACTAAATACGATCCCTGGGGAAGGTAATGGCAACCCACCCCAGTATTCTTGCCGTGAAAACTAAATGGATCAGTACAACCAGAGATATGTCGGTATACCATCGGAAGATGGGACTCCCAGGTCGGAAGATGGTCAAAATGCTACTGGGGAGGAACAGAGGATACGTTCAACTAGCCCCAGATGTGATGACGCAGCTAGCTCAAAGCCGAAAGGATGGCTAGCGGCTGACGGTGCTGGTGGTGAACGACGAATCCGATGTTCTAAAGATCAACACACCATAGGAACCTGGAATGTAAGATCTATGAGCCAGGGCAAATTGGATGTGGTTATTGGTGAGATGTCAAGATTAAATATAGACATTTTAGGTGTCAGTGAACTGAAATGGACTGGAATGGGCCACTTCACATCAGATGACCACCAGATCTACTACTGTGGACGAGAGGACCACAGAAGAAATGTAGTAGCCTTCATAATTAATAATAAAGTGGCTAAAGCAGTGCTTGGATACAATCCAAAAAACGATAAGAATGATCTCAATTCGAATTCAGGGTAAGCCATTTAACATCACAGTGATCCAAATATACGCCCCAACCACAGATGCTGAAGAAGCAGAAGTAGATCAGTTCTATGAGGATCTGCAGCACCTACTGGATAATATACCATAAAGAGATGTTACTTTCATTACAGGAGACTGGAATGCTAAAGTGGGTAGTCAGACGACACCTGGAATTACAGGCAAGCATGGTCTGGGAGAACAAAATGAAGCAGGACATAGGCTGATAGAATTTTGCCAAGACAACTCACTGTGCATAACAAACACTCTCTTCCAACAACCTAAAAGACGACATTATACATGGACTTCACCAGATGGTCGACACCGAAATCAGATTGACTACATCTTTTGCAGCCAAAGGTGGCGGACATCTATACAGTCGGTAAAAACAAGAGCTGGAGCTGACTGTAGTTCAGATCACAAACTTCTTATTGCACAATTTAGAATCAGACTAAAGTGAATAGGGAAGACCCACAGATCAGTTAGATATGAGCTCACTAATATTCCTAAGGAATATGCAGTGGAGGTGAAGAATAGATTTAAG
Organism: Charina bottae; assembly: GCA_023362775.1. NCBI lineage: Eukaryota > Metazoa > Chordata > Lepidosauria > Squamata > Charinaidae > Charina > Charina bottae. Next base: position 98,664,795 of record JALMGJ010000002.1, on the reverse strand, counting down.
GGACTAGATTTAGTAGATAGGGTCCCGGAAGAACTATGGACAGAAGTTCGCAACATTGTTCAGGAGGCAGCAACAAAAAACGTCCCAAAGAAAAAGAAAACCAAGAAGGCAAGATGGCTGTCTGCTGAGACACTGGAAGTAGCCCAAGAAAGAAGGAAAGCAAAAGGCAACAGTGATAGGGGGAGATATGCCCAATTAAATGCAAAATTCCAGAGGTTAGCCAGAAGAGATAAGGAATTATTTTTAAACAAGCAATCTGCGGAAGTGGAAGAAGACAATAGCATAGGAAGGACAAGAGACCTCTTCCAGAAAATTAGAAACATTGGAGGTAAATTCCAGGCAAAAATGGGTATGATCAAAAACAAAGATGGTAAGGACCTAACAGAAGCAGAAGAGATCAAGAAAAGGTGGCAAGAATATTCGGAAGATCTGTATAGGAAGGATAATAATATTGGAGATAGCTTTGACGGTGTGGTCAGTGAGTTAGAGCCAGACATCCTGAAGAGTGAGGTTGAATGGGCCTTAAGAAGCATTGCTAATAACAAGGCAGCAGGAGACGACGGTATCCCAGCTGAACTGTTTAAAATCTTGCAAGATGATGCTGTCAAGGTGATGCATGCCATATGCCAGCAAATTTGGAAAACACAAGAATGGCCATCAGATTGGAAAAAAATCAACTTATATCCCCATACCAAAAAAGGGAAGCACTAAAGAATGTTCAAACTATCGAACAGTGGCACTTATTTCACATGCCAGTAAGGTAATGCTCAAGATCTTGCAAGGTAGACTCCAGCAATTCATGGAGCGAGAATTGCCAGATGTACAAGCTGGGTTTAGAAAAGGCAGAGGAACTAGAGACCAAATTGCCAATATCCGCTGGATAATGGAGAAAGCCAGGGAGTTTCAGAAAAACATCTATTTTTGTTTTATTGACTATTCTAAAGCCTTTGACTGTGTGGATCATAACAAATTGTGGCAAGTTCTTGGTGGTATGGGGATACCAAGTCATCTTGTCTGCCTCCTGAGGAATCTGTATAACGACCAAGTAGCAACGGTAAGAACAGAGCACGGAACAACGGACTGGTTTAAGATTGGGAAAGGAGTACGGCAGGGCTGTATACTCTCACCCTACCTATTCAACCTGTACGCAGAACACATCATGCAACGTGCTGGGCTTGAGGAATCCAAGGCTGGAGTTAAAATCACTGGAAGAAACATTGACAATCTTAGATATGCAGATGATACCACTTTGATGGCTGAAAGTGAGGAGGAGTTGAGGAGCCTTATGACGAAGGTGAAAGAAGAAAGTGCAAAAGCTGGGTTGCAGTTAAACCTCAAAAAAACCAAGATTATGGCAACCAGCTTGATTGATAACTGGCAAATAGAGGGAGAAAAAGTGGAGGCAGTGACAGACTTTGTATTTCTAGGCGCAAAGATTACTGCAGATGCTGACTGCAGCCAGGAAATCAGAAGACGTCTACTTCTAGGGAGGAGAGCAATGGCAAATCTTGATAAAATAGTTAAGAGCAGAGACATCACACTGACAACAAAGGTCCGCATAGTTAAAGCAATGGTATTCCCTGTAGTAACCTATGGCTGTGAGAGCTGGACCATAAGGAAGGCTGAGCGAAGGAAGATAGATGCTTTTGAACTGTGGTGTTGGAGGAAAATTCTGAGAGTGCCTTGGACTGCAAGAAGTTCAAACCAGTCCATACTCCAGGAAATAAAGCCAGACTGCTCACTTGAGGGAATGATATTAAAGGCAAAACTGAAGTACTTTGGCCACATAATGAGAAGACAGGATACCCTGGAGAAGCAGCTGATGCTAGGGAAAGTGGAAGGCAAAAGGAAGAGGGGCCGACCAAGGGCAAGATGGATGGATGATATTCTGGAGGTGATAGACTCAACCATGGGGGAGCTGGGGATGGTGACGGCCGACAGGAAGCTCTGGCGTGGGCTGGTCCATGAAGTCACGAAGAGTCGGAAGCGACTGAATGAATAAACAACAAGTTCCTAGGGGGCGGGAACACCTTTGCATAGCAATGACCAAGCTCTCCTATATAACTGGCCTGTGGGGGAAATACAGGTGTGGCCACCTTCCAACCAGCATACCCTGTACTTTGTACTCTGTATATGCTCTTGGGAAATAAACCAGCAAACCTCTGTTCCAGCAACTGCCTGCGCCTTTTCATTCCCAGCTTGGGACAAACCTTGGTAAGATTCCTTCTAACACTAGTTTCTCAGCACATTCCATATACTATACAGCATAAGCTTTTTAACTTCTAAGTTTCTAAGAGGGTTGTACTATTCTAGCCCTAGGTTTATGCCTTTTCTCATTGTAAAATGATGCTATATATACACTTTATTCCTCTAGTCCTCAGCCACCTAAAGATAGCTGCTATCTTAAGTGACTTAGGATCCAGTTAATCAAGTTAATCTCCTTGGGAGATATTGGGCCAATATCTTACTTAATTTATTTTAACCAACCTATTTTACAGGGTTGTTGTGGTTGTTGTTGTGAGAATAAAATGAGGTTAACCCCCTCCCCAAAATGTGTTATTAAATGCATATATACAAAGATAGTCATAACAGCACACAGCTATGGCATGGCAACAGAACAATGGGGAATTAGTATGCTAAAAATTACAGAATTGCATTACTGAAGAGATCAATTGTACACTGTTTTATATTAAAGGAAAAGTACACACAAGCTTCCAGCATAGTAAAAGTAAGCACTAAGATTAACAATTGCTATTATGCATAAAGATTTAGTCTTGTTTTTCCCCCTAGAATGAATCCTTATTTTTTTCTTTCTTTAGTCATCTGAGTAAAGTCAGTGACCACCTTAACATAACAGCAAATACAACAATGGCTATATTACAGATCCATTTAAATTTAGATGAGCCGTGGGCTACATTCTCACACTTACTTTATGCACTTTTAAAATTCAATTGATTTCAATTGGCCTTAAACTTGCATAACTGTGCATGCAATCAGAGGCAGTAATGGGTTGCTTAGTAGAATTTCATTAAAATGATAAATAATAAATGTTGTTCATTAATCATATGATATGAGCAATGGATAGATATAGGGTCACCAATATTTCCATTTTGTAAATCAAATCTACATGTGCATTTTCTTTCAGAAGTGATACATTTTAAATAGATATCTAGTAGCTGATCATTTGACTTGATATTTTCAGGTTTTTTTTCCTGCTCTCTCTGTTTTTCACACTTTAAATATTTTAACATACAAAGAAAAGAAATGAATTTAGATGATATGAGCTTGTTTTGGAATGGCATATCATCTCTGCTTACTAGCACATATGACAAGCAAGATCATAAGCGGCACAAGTCTATAGATCAATGTGGCTAGACCTAAGTGAAAACATTATATTGTACTTAATATGCTGCACCCTCAAGATGCCATCTAGTGGAACGGTTTTGGGTGGTGAAGAGTCTTCAAGGCAATCACTTAGTAGTGACTCCTTGAACCTTCCATTACCTCCTGTTTTGAATTTGCTAAGCACTTTGAGGAGAAAGTTGCTTGTAACTTAGTGGCATCCGTTTCTGCAAAGAAGTCCAGAATATTGACCAGTTTATGTTTGCAGGGATTATTTTCAGTTTCCGGAGCCTAAGAATGTGGGCAGGATGTTCTATCTGTTGGCATCATTGGTCTTAGCTCCTTGGTAAACCAAAGTGCTGTTTGAGCTCTGCTGTTGTTTTTATCAAGGTGTCTGTGGGTCATAACAACCATTATTGTATAAGCAACATTGTACTGTGAACTACTACTACCCAGCGTCCGCTAAAGTTCTCAGCAGGTAATTTGTAGGGAGCATTTTGCAGAGCTGACCTTTCAGGCTGTTCTAGCATAGTTTTTTCTTGGTTTTCCAGATCTTGCCTTGACTTCAACAGTTCTATGTAACTTCGATTTCTTAACAATTTTTCACACAGCTGAAATTGCCAGCTGGATACATTTAGATATTATATATAGACTTCCTCTGCTTTGTAAGAGTGAATTCTTTTCATTTTCAAATGCTCAGGCAGCTGCTTAGAGAAGCCCATAATTGTTGAAAACAGAATATTTACAACATAAGCAGTTAGAAAGGTCAGAGAATTTGTTCACCTGTGGAATTGTCTTGCTTAATTGTAGGTCTAATCAGCCAATCATTTTGGGGCCTTATTAATAAATTTGCAGCAAGAAAAATAAAATAGCAGGAAGGGTCAACTGGAAGGGTTTCCAAATTTCTCCAATTGCCACATTCACTGTTTTCTTATTTCAGCTCTCTAAACAACTGCACATTAATAGTAAGTATGCATCCAAAGTTGCAGGAATATATAATCCTTAATATTGTGCCATGTAGCAGTTGTACACTTAGGGATTCACTGAAACATGCAATTCGACCAGGAGTATGTAACTTTTTGCATGCAACTATATAGGAAACCAGGAAGATTCACAAATTTTAAACAACTCTGCTCTGTCTCTGACACTGTCAAAGCTCTTTGAATGTTCCAGCCCAATGTGCAGAAAACAGATTGCAGCAAGTTACAATTTAACATTTAATATTTGTCCCCAAAGCACTGTGACTAAAGACCCCCTGAAACTATAAAGTAGTCTAGTTAATTCTTCTTTTTCTCCATCCTTGTGTATGAAAAAGTGAAAGCAACACAGCATTATTTCCCAGACAGACTTGCTACCCTTCTGGATTCCTCCAAAGCAACAAATGAACTCGGGAAGTGTCAATATTTCAGAGGGAACTGCTTTTCACTAAAAAATTAAACATGGGAGGGCTCCAAACTGCCTCAGTTTGAATCAGAATTTAGCTAAATCAAATTCATATTGCTATAAAACTTGTCTGTGTCCTGCTTCTCTTGTAAATACATTCCTAGACTAAGTATATAAAAATGTAATTAATTTGCTCTGACATCATTGGAGAAAGGAAAGAAATGTAGAGTTCTAAAAGTTGACATGATTATGAAAAATAAGAATATCTTTATGGTTATCTTCAAAGGAAATATAAATATACTTTTATAGGGTATAAAAGTATATTCCTTAGGCTGATTACTCTTTTACAGACATTACACCACTTTTATTCTGCTTTTCTTCAGTACTTATATAAATAACAAAACACACTTTGCTGGATATTAATATATTATTACTAAACAATATATGCAAGTAAGTTACTAACTACTAATTCTAATACTTTCTAACACTTATGGATGAATATCTTTGGAAGGTAGTCTTTTCATCCTTTATGTTTTACAGAATCACACACTGTATGAGATGCAACATAGAGAAATGGCAGAAATTTTCTAAAAAGAAAGAAGCCTTACCTTTGAAGAAACAGTCTTTGCTGTGAATAATGTAAATTTTCTTCCTTTGCAAGCATGAAGCTCGATGCAGTTCACAATGATTTTCATAGAATTTGCCATCTGATCCACATACTGGCATGTAACTGGACTTGCAATAATCTACGCATCTACATTCAGGTTTATTAGTCTCCTTGTTCTCAATACATTTACTTCCCCGTCCACAATACTTTTTTTCACATGATGCATGGAGCCCATCTTGCCCATAAAGCCCTGGAAAAGCAGGAAAAAGTCCCAGCATTAATAATCAAGCAGAGTCACTGGAGGGAACTTTTCTTTTGTGGCAACTGAGCATTACAGTATATCCAACAGGCATCAATGAGCTTATGTCAAGGAAGATATTATATGGACTATAGACGTTTTTCACAGTGTGGCATCCATGGAAGTATGCAAGACTGCATCTGTTGGTTTCATCCTTAATATGAGCTTGCTGACCTCCAGACCCTGACTTTTGTATGTTCAACAGGAGAACTGAACAGTGAAGCTACACAGGAGCCTTTTTGAAAAGATTCTACATCATCAGACATAAGTTAATAATATAGTATTTTTCAAACCTCTTATGCAACATACCATGTTATTTAATTTGTTATTTCATATTACTGTTATTGATAATGGGAGGCCATCAGCCTGGCTTTTTTGTTATCCAGCTTCCAACACAGTTACTAACGTTTTTTCAGTGTCATCAATAATTAATTAACAAAACACAAACACAAACACATAAGCCTATGGATGTTTAAAATTGCAATGCCAGCACATAGAGTAAAGATTAAGTTTCATTCATTCAGTTCAGAAGTGGGACTTTCTTTCAAAGATGAATCCATAAGCCCATATTGCAAGTCTTTTTAAGGATCAAACAGTAACAGCAGTTATTGCAGAAAGTGTTAAGCAAATCGCTAAATTATGCTATCTGCAGCAATACATGCTATAATCAAGCCCCACTAAGGCACTCAAATGTCTATCATGGAGGGGACATGGAAGGTCTTCCTGACATCCCCACAACTCCATTTCAGAAACTTCCTATGTTGAACTAAAAGACCTGAAAGCAGAGTGAAACCGTCCAGCCAAATTTGGTTGAAATTCATTTTCAGCCCTTCCAAATCAACGTAGGAAAGCTAGACTGGTAAAGAGGGTATTCAGTTTCTAAGATTAGAACTTTGAATGCCAGAAGATGTTTCATTAGAGCATTTATGTATTTTTATATCATATTATGAGGAGTGGATGTCCAGTGTTCCTGAATAATGCTCCAGAAATGGAATAAATTAGGATGACACACTCCCCAAATCAATATTTTAAAATGAGGATCTGACACGTCTGTTGGGTTGTTCTTGAACAGCTTTATTTTTAAATATACAACTGAGTTGATTGACATTGAAATACTAGTAATATAGAACTGTAGTCTCCAATCATGAGTAATGTGATATCACAGACAATTCTCCCTTACAGCTATTAGCAGAAATTGATACGGAAAAGGATTATCCCAAATAATGTTTTTGGAGGAAAATGTAATAGCATTATACTAAATTATCTAAATTTCTGAAAATAAGAAGATTGTGTACTGCTAATTGTAATAAGCATAAGTTAGAGCATTACAAAGGATGTTGTAAAAAACAGAATCAAAACATAATGGTTGATTTTTAGTATATTGTTTGTTTTAATTCTGTTGCAGTTCCTCACTGCTATTGTTTCACAAAGCTCCAGTGTAGAAGATAGAGATTCTAATCTACAGTACCTGAAGACCATATTGATTTGAAATATCAAATGACATAAATCAATAGCTTCAAATTTTTAAAAATTATATATATATATATATATATATACACACACACACACACACACACACACACACACACACACACATATATACATACATACATGCATACAGTATGTATGTATGTATGTATATATATATATATATATATATATACACACACACACACACACACACATACATACACATACACACACACACACACACACACACACACACACCTGTAGTTAAACTTTTATTTTCACCACTGTGGACTCAAAGGAAAGGAATCTGGTATTGGAGGCTTAACTGCTTCACTCAATAACTCATTAAAATTCCACAAGCCTTGGAGAAGCTGAAGAGTATTGACATTTTTCCTGAATCATAATAAACTAGAAGGTCAAAGTGTCCAAGTGGCATGAAAATTACAGTCCCTAAGTGGCATATCTGTATATCCTTTATTCGCTTTACTAATTGTTCAATGTGCCCCTGAAACAATATTCATGGAAATGCTAATAGTAACCTATATACAATCTGACTTGCCAAGGTCACTTCCAATTACAGTGTATACAATACTTAAACACATTGTTCAGTGCTGAATACAGAAGCCCTTCAGAAGAAAATGAGCAGAGCATTAATCATTAAATTCATTATTACATTAAAAAAAATTAAACATTTCTTCTGAAGATTTTTTTTATAAGGAATCACCACATGCATTCAAGCTGGTTTCTGGACTAATAGACTTTGGGAAACTCAACATTATCTCGAGCGGGAGGTGCTGCTTGCCATAACTCTCCCTAAGCCCCAAATTCAATGAGCCAAAAAATATGTGTGCAGGGGGAATTGTATGATTCATCAAAATATTTTTTGTCATTGCTTAAAAGAATCAACAGATTAGGGAGTTAACTTTTACGGTGTAACTGTAAAAGAAGCTACAACTTAATAGCAAAGATCTACAATGTAGTTGGAAAAAAATGTGGCACTACTGATCCCAATGCCATATCAATATGTGTCATCATGCTGAAGATTAATGATAGAATAAAACACAAAAATAAGATGCCAGTCCACATTGCAAAAGATTTTAACAGTAATGTAATCCTCCCATACACAAATGCTTCCATAGGAACTCACACAAATTGCCCAATCCATCCTTCCCATTATTCAGAGGCCTTGCCTGCCCAGAGACCTTGAAAATGCATCCACATTTGAACATTTTGCATAACCTTACTACATTTTTCCCATGTTAAAAAAATGTCAAGCTCAGCTATGACATTCAAAAACAGCAGCTGCAGGTGATGAGAGATAAAGAGAGATAGGCAGCTGCAGTTGATGGAAGTCTTCCAAATCTCTTCTAATGCCCAGAACTGAGTGTTTGTTATGGGACTGTCCAGCAATAATTTTATTTTTTTGTGTGGGGAAATATCCACAGTAATCTCATGGTTATCATTTAAAAAGATAATGAAGGAAGAAATAATAATAATAGCTCGGGCAGCAGTGCCCCTTCGAAAGGGCAGGCTCCGGGGACCCTGAAAATGCCCTCGGTTCCGGCAGGGAGGCAGAAACCTCCCCTCTCCACATGCACACGCTGCCCTGGGGTGGCAATTCTCCCCGCAGAACAGCTGAGGCAGCTTGCGCGCAGCCTCCCTGCCTAAACTGAGGGCATTTTCGGGGTCCCCGGAGCCTGCCCTTTCGAAGGGGCAGCACTGCAGCTCGGGCAGCAGTGCCCCTTCGAAAGGGCAGGCTTCAGGGACCCCGAAAATGCCCTCGGTTCCGGCAGGGAGGCAGAAACCTCCCCTCTCCACATGCACACGCTGCCCTGGGGTGGCAATTCTCCCCGCAGAACAGCTGAGGCAGCTTGCGCGCAGCCTCCCTGCCTAAACTGAGGGCATTTTCGGGGTCCCCGGAGCCTGCCCTTTCGAAGGGGCAGCACTGCAGCTCGGGCAGCAGTGCCCCTTTGAAAGGGCAGGCTCCGGGGACCCCGAAAATGCCCTCGGTTCCGGCAGGGAGGCAAAAATCGCGCGGGCAGGCTGCCGGGCTTCCCGACGCACAGCTGATTGGCGCGGAGAATTTCCACTCCCTTCAGCGCTTCCGGCTTGTCACGCGACACACAGTTTGGAAAGCCCTGCCCGTCGTCAAGATGGCTGCCGGAGACGGCTGCCAGGTTGCCAGGGGTATGCCCACAGCAACGCACACCATGCCCGCTGCCGCGCCTGCCCCGCCACACTCACTGCCGCGCCACGCCCGCCATGCCTGCCTGCGGAAGAGCCACACTCAAGGGGCCAAAGAGCCGCATTTGGCTCGCGAGCCGCCATTTCCGACCCTTGAACTAGACTATGGGCCAATAATCCAATCAGTAATCCAAGTCTATGCCCCAACCACTGATGCTGGAGAAGCTGACGTTGATCGGTTCTATGAAGACCTACCAACACCTTCTAGAACTAACACCAAAAAAAGATGTCCTTTTCATCATAGGGGACTGGAATGCTAAAGTAGGAAGTCAAGAAATAACCGGAATGCTGGGAAAGACTGAAGGCAAAAGGAGAAGGGGACGGCAGAGGATGAGATGGTTAGATAGCATCACCGATGTAATGAACATAAATTTGAGTAAACTCCGGGAGACAGTGGAGGACAGGAAGGCCTGGCGTGCTATGGTCCATGAGGTCACGAAGAGTCAGACATGACTAAACAACTGAACAACAACAACAAAAATGGGCCAATAGTGTTGGGCAGTGAACTAACTCCAATAAAGCACTAGACTGTTCATCATGTAGTCATTCATTTGATGCAAGATAAATATCCTCACTAGCCCCAGCTCTTGCCAACCTAGCAATTCGAAAGCATGCAAATGCAAGTAGATTAATAGGTACCACTTCGGTGGGAAGGTAACAGCATTCCGCGCATGTCATGCAGCCACATGATTGCAGAAGCGTCTTCGGAAAACGCTGGCTCTTTGGCTAACAAACGGAGATGAGCACCGGCCCCTAGAGTCAGACACGACTGCACAAATGTGCGGTGGGAACCTTTACCTTTTTTTTTTAAATATCCTCAACGTGATTAAAGACATCATACTATTCACCTGAACTGAGTATTTTGGATTAATAAAATTGGTTACAATCCCTCGGCTCACAAGCTGCTCAACCCATGATCGGCCACAAGAAACTCAATTTCTGTGGTCTCCTTGTGAGGAGCAGCTGTCCAGAGCACAAGAGGGTGATTTTTCAGTCTCTCCTTCTCCTGAGAGAATTTCATCAGCCAGAACATGCTGCCTGGCTGCCGATCTTTGCCGCAGTGCTGTCCCCGCTCGCAGAGACGCTCACAAGGACGTCTAATCTGCCATGGGTCCTCATCCAGAAGCCCAGGGGAAAGCCAGCTTTTGAGTGCACTTTAGAAGGATAAACGGGTAGGACCCTGGGGAGCCAAAAACCCAAAGCCACTCCATCTTGCAAGGATTGAGTCAAAGTTGGTTGCTCCCCATCCAGACCGTCACAGCCTCCAGGCATTTGGTCAGCACCGTGATAGCATTACCTACCTGACCAAGGTTGGAGATGTATAACTGGGTATCATCAGCATACTGGCCAGCAAATGACCTCACCCAGCAATTTGATGTAAATGCTAAAGAGGAGAGGAGAGAGACCCAAGCCCTGAGGCACCCCACATTGCGGGGCCTAGGGCTCGACCTCTTTTCCCCTACCACCAAAAGTGACTGAAACTGGCAATGGAGAAAGGAGGAAGACCACAAAACAGTGCCTCCCACTCCCCAAAGGTGGCTCAGAAGGATACCATGGTTCGTTCGATCTATCTATCCATCCATCCATCCATCCATCCATCCATCCATCCATCCATCCATCCATCCAAGGACCCTGTCCACTTCCTTGGGACCAACTGATTCAAATTCCTCCCAGATAACAGGGCTTAGACTTTCAGTGTCTTAGTAATTTCCAAAGGATCCACTCAGCCGGAGTCCAATTTAATCTAGCAGATGCTGAGAATATTCCTCACAGAGGCCCTGTATGGGCTCCCCTGGCTCTTCCTTACCCAGGAGGTACCCGGCCACCTGAAACAGGGCTGCAGACACAATAAGGGCAAAGTAAGTGTGCTTCACCTCCCTTATCACCACAAGGTAATTATTACTGTATAGTATTATTTATTATTGTATTTTTAGAGGATATTTTTATAGTTTTTAAACTTTCAATTGTTGTAACCCGCCCAGAGTCCCTTGCAAGGGAGATGGGCGGGGAATAAATTGAAATAATAAATAAATAATAAATAAATAAGGTAAGTCCTAATGAAGCCTCTTATCTGTGCTCAGTCAACTTCACTTTTTGTCTTCCTCCAGCTACAGTCTAGGCTCTCTTGTGTAGCTTCATTTTCTCAGAGCTCTTTGGTAAACCATGGTGCTCTACAAGATCCATGTACACAGAGAATCTGCACAGGCACAATTTGGTCCAGTGCTTCTATCACATGCTCATTCCAAATTGTGATGAGGGCATCTGCCGAACTATGTGCCAGAGATTTGGGGAAAACCCCAAGCTCCCCTTGAAACTATACTGGGTTCATCAGGTGCCTGAGGTGGGCTGATCTAATAGGCCCCACCTCCCTGCAGTGAGGGGTGGATGCAGAGAGCTCTAGGGCTGAAAGGGAGTGATCCGTCCATGGCAAGGGACTGGCGTTAACATCCCCCAGATACAGATCATGATTCCATTGCCCCGAGACAAACACCAGATTCAATGTGTGACCTCCCCCCCCCAGTGTGAGTCGAGCTGTGAATAAGTTGGACCAGGTCCATTGCTGCCATGGTGGCCATGAACTCCCAGGCTACCTCAGACCCTATACCCCGAAAAGACAGGTTGAATCTGCCCAGTACCATAAGCCTGGGGGACTCCACCACCAACCCAGACTTAAGAGTCCAGCAAGTCAGGCAGGGATGCTGCTACACTGCAGGGAGGAAGGGAAGTGAGCAGCAATCCCCACTGTTCCCTACAGACCAATCTCACAAAGAAGGTCTCACATCCAGTGATGTCTAGGGCCACCAGAGACTCATGAATGTAGACAGCTACACCCATACCCCTGCCCTGGAGTCATGGCTTGTGCCACACCCAAAACCCAAGAGGGCACATTTCAGATAGGGGACCCCCTCCACCCAAGTGTCCAACTAGGTTTTGGTGATGCAACCCAGTCAGCCCTCTCATCCACAATCAAGTCATGGGTGAGGCATGATCATTTATATTTATATTTGAATTAACTCAAGTTTAATGTCCGATTTAAAACTAAAATTGATTCAGTTTCTTTGTCCTGTCTCTCCAACTCTAAACCTAATCCTAATCCTATCCAATGGAGAGAAAGGTGTTTTATTAGCTACTGACCAGTAGGAAGCTCTACATGACTGGTTCTGTCCTTATTGGGTCTCTTCAGGATGAAACTGGTTGTGTAGTGCCTCCTACTAGTCAGTAGCTAATAGAACATCTAAAGCTACATAACAGCTTCTAAGGGGAGCCAGTCTTAAGGCCTCTAGCATGAAGCCCAGACCAATAACAGTCACAAAAAATCTAGCATGAGGGCATATGGAAAAAAAAGGGACTTCATAGCTTCTGGGGAAGAAAGATGGTTCAGGTTATGGAGAACTGGGATGACTTGTAAACCATACACAGGTAAATTCTTGTTCCTAGGTACAGTTTCTCTATGAAGCAATGCTTTCTGATGCATTGGTATTGGAATAATGAAAGTCCAGATTCAGGCATCATTCAACTCTAAATACTCACCACATGAACATTTCAATGAAGTCCAAACTTGTTTCCGTTGGTGTTCCTCAAATGATGTAAGGTCTTTAAAAGCACTGCATGCTCTGTGCAGTTATCTGCTTGGAGAACACCTTGCACACAGCTGAATACTCACAGGCTTTTATGTGAGCCAATCTGCTGATAATGCAGGGTCCTGGCTTGAATGGAAACCTTTACACCAGGGCTTTCCAAAGTGCCGCCGCTGGCAACACGGCAGCGGCGGCGGCGGCAGTGCGGCGCGCATGCGCGTGCGCATGGCGGCGGCGCGGGGGGCGCATGTGCATGGCGGCAGCGCAGGGGGCGTGCGGCGGCGCACGCGTGCATGGTGGCGGTGCAGGGGGTCGTGCGGCGGCGCGCATGTGCACATGCACGGCAGCGGCAGCAGCGGCGGCAGCCTCCACTAAAACGTGGCAGCCGCGCCACGGCCGCTGTGCACGCGTGCGCCGCCACTTCCGGGACTTTACACATATAGATTGCCTTTACATTTATTTATTTATTTATTTATTTAATTTCTATAACCGCCCATCTCCCCCCATGGGGAACTCTGAACATACATACAGTCAGACTGAATGTTCAATGAGTAATTGTTATAAGAGCAAAGTTGGTTGGAAGCTGCAAAATTCTAGACCAGTGTTTCTCAACCTTAGCAACTTTAAGATGTGTGGACTTCAACTCCCAGAATTCCCCAGCTAGCATGTGGCCCCAACCATAGTTCCACTTGAAGTAAGTACCTTCACTTTCAATTGCCAGCTGTGACCAATGATTTAGAGATTTTGGAAAATCAATTTGGTGTAGTGGCTAATGTATTGGCCTAAAAACTGGGAGACTGAGTTCTGGTCCTCCCTTAGGCATGAAAGCTAGCTGAGTGAGTTTGGCCCAGTTACTCTCTCTCAGCCAACCTCACCTCACAGGATTCTTTTTGTGTTGAAAATAGGCGCGAACATCAGATATGTATGATACAGTACCTGAGGGATCGTCTCATCCGGACCACATCTACCCGCCCCACCCGGTCATGCAGGGAGGGCATGCTTCGGACCCCATCAATAAAAGAATTCCATCTAGCGGGGTCCAGGAGGCGTGCCTTCTCTGCGATAGCACCCGCCCTGTGGAATATCTTGCCCCCAGAGGTGAGGCGGGCGCCCTCGCTCCTGGCCTTCCGGAGGTCTTTAAAGACCTGGTTCTGCCGCCTTGTTTGGGACGAAGGAAGTAATAGTTCCTCCTGGGGGTGGTTAGCTTAGTAATATCCTCCTTTTAAGATCTCACCATCTTCTGGATTTTTTCTATATATTATTATATTGTATTTTAAGATGTATAGGTTTTTAATTTTAATATTATTATTGTAAACCGCCCAGAGTCTACTGCTGTAGAGATGGGCGGTGATAAATCTGACAAACAAAGAAACAAACAAACAAATGATGCTCTGAGTTGACCAGAAATAAAGGCAGGATAAAAATCTAATAAATAAACGATAAAATGAGGATTTGGGGGCTTTGAATCATATGTCTTTTTTTCTCTTTTCCAAGCTGCCTTGGAATTTACTTCTCTTATCTGATGCCACCCTCAGCAGTTTGGCCAACTGTTTTCTGCTTGCTTCTCTTAGGTTTATTACAATTCTTCTAACAATTCCTCAACCACTTCTATATTCACACTGACAACGAGTGGGAAATGGGATGGGAACGAGTGGGATGGGAAGCTACTTATAGTTTCCCCAAACAGATCAGCATAAAAGAGAACACAGATTTAGTGTAAATATGTACTACTGATGCCTGTTTAGTAATCAGTACAGTGTAAGAGTTTAAATAGGAAAATAAATCCCAGAGAGGAAGGGGATGTTGGGACCAAATGACCAAAGTGTCTCTTTGGGCCACCATTTTGGTGTTAGGTATAAGCATCTTCAAGTCATGGGCTCTTCTAGTTTCTTGGGTTCTTTCACTTGAAACAAGACTGGGACTAAACAGCTATTCAGACACAGAATGAATTCAAACAGACATATGTGCCTTGTGAAGTAAGACAATGAATAATCTAATGGGAAAACAACACATAGATAACAAAACTAGCTTTGGTTTTGAACTGTTACTCAGACAATAAGGATTATTTTAGCTGCATCTTCCAACAGGGAGGACCTGTTACAAAAAGCCTCAGAAGAGGATTTTCAAAAGCATTCTTAATTAATGAAGAGGTGAGTAATAGCTCTCAGCTAACTGTTGACCCCGAGTCTTCTACTCTATTAGGTAAAGTGTCTGAGAAGCCTTGCTGTCCCATGTGATGCCTGTTTATAACAGAATGCATCCCTTTAAAGCCACAGTGCCTCCTGAAGTACACTTGAATACTTAAAAAGAAATGAGTAGGCTTATCAGCCAAAGCACAAAAAAGATCTATCAGTTCACTTCTCAGCTTCTGAGAAATTGATAAAATCCAGGATGTAGTTCACTAATTAAACAAGACTCTCATCAATTTTTCTCTCTTGTTATTAAAACTGAATGAATTTCCCACTCCTGCAAGGATTATAAAAAACAGTAATGGAAAAGGTAATCAAGTGGAACTACTAGCTAACTGCTTGGAGGATTTATGAGCCCACCTCAGTGTATGAAAAAGATACAATTTGTTTAATTTATTAGTCATAAGGAAAGTAATTTTCTAAGGTTAAAAATGGATCATCTTACAAAACAAGCCACTTTTTAACACTAATTAAATTTAGGCCCAAGATAGGAGCTTCTCTATCATATCAAGGCGTTTTTGCCTCCCTCATCAAGCACAGTTAAATATTTGTTTTCAGATTAATTCTGGTTAAGTATATCTGGATTTCATTAACAAGTATCTCAGACCACGATTTGCTTAAATTCAGTTGGCATGATCCATCCCAAATGAAGCCATAATTTGTTCTAATTGATTTCCATAGGAACATACAGAACATGCTTAGTTTCTGATGATCATCATCATTGGCGATCACTCGTAGCCGAGTATGGTACATTCATTTGCCTAATAGCACAACTTCATATACAAAATGTACCTATATTAGCAAAACTCCATTTGCTAAATTTAGAAATAACAAAATAATGTCTATGCTCCACTGACTACTTTAAATCGAACTGAGCAAATGGTTAGAAGGGGGATGCTACTTTGTAGCACTGCTTCACAAAGGTGTTCCATTTGATTATCCGATATACATCCAAAGATTTGCACACCTGCACTAAATAACAGCTAGCACTGAAGCATCTTGACAGCTATGATGAAAAGGAATTAAAAAGACAGCACCAAAGCCAGTTAGGAAAAGCAGCCCCAAAATTCTTATTCACATAATGAGCAAGTGGCTAATCTATCACAAAGAATGGTGAGAAGAAAGCCATGCCAATAAAAGCTGGAGGGAGCCTGCACTGTCCTTAGAAATGAAGAGCGGAAAGCTCCTCTCGGAAACTATATTTTCAGTGAGGACAAGCTGATGTGTCCTTTCTGAAAAGGCGAAGAGGAGGCAACTGGGAACACCAATCTTCTCTAGACCAGTGTGTATTACATCATTAATTGCAGGAAAGCTTCTCAAGCATGCATTACATATTAATTACTTGTAAAGAGTAATTACTGATGAAGTAAATTTAAATATCTTGCATGTCTCCATTGTATTGAGCTTGTATAATTTATTTTGCTTATAAGGATAACAAACCAGTGATTCTAACAAGGGAGTTTCTTCTTCTTTGCAATGCATATTTACAATTGTTCCTCAGGTAAAATGATGCTTCGGAGCACTATAAATTTAGTCATATGCAAATTTAGCTTGGTTGCTTTTCAAGGAGCAAACCAAAGTATGCCTTTTTGTCGCTGCCATAGGAAAAGAAAGACATAATTTCTGAGAGGTGCCTCAGGTCTAACCTTAGAGGCAAATCATGCTAATATATCACAATTATTATACAAATGGAAGAAAAAAAATCAGGGTGACTCTTCTTTTGCAACAATTATACACCAATTTAGAAGGAGAATACATCTATACCAAATCTAATTCTTGCTTTATATTATGCAAACTTGCAAAGTACTAGCCAGCATTCCATATTTAATGATATTGCACTTCTATACAGAGCAATAGCCTTTTAGGGCAGCCTATTCTTTCAGGTGATAAGGAAATATGGAGGTCATGTGCATTTTTCAGACATATTATCTAAAGAGGATTCAGAAGAGGACAGCAACATGTCAAAATTATAAAGGAAAGTGATAACAGGAATCTCAGAGGGGAACAACAGAGTGTTATCTGCTTCCTTTTAAATTTAAGGACACTCTAGGAATTGAAATAGGGGAACAGACATTTATAACCAGGGTACATCACATGACAAGCTATATAAGAACCTAAGAAACTTTCAGCTATAATATATAGGATTATGGTCACAAATTTGAGGATTACTCACACAAATGCTTAGAGAGACAAATATGGATACAGACTGCCTAGATCAGGAATTTCCAAACTTTTTGGACCAATGGGTACATCTAAACTGTAGAGACAATTATCACTGCACATATAATGCAGCTGTCATGATAATTGATACTGACACAAACCACACATTTCACAGAAAGCAAACTGCTGAAACTAAAAGAAAACACCTTCCTCAACAAGACAAAGGTAAGCTTCCAAAATGCAGAAGCATTATTCTCTGCTTGACCCCATAGTTTGTTTGTTTGTTTGTTTATTTGTAGAACTTACATGGCCACCTATCTCACATGGCGATCCAAACAATAGAATAAAACAGTAGAATAAAAACAGAAAAGCCCTAATTCTTGGCAGGCAAATGGATGAGGCTCAAAGACAAGTAACTCAGTCAAGAAACTGAATACAAGGCAGTGGTAAAGTGTGAGACTCAAATATCAATCATATATGGACTCTTTATATAAAAAGATATAAAAATATCTTTTTATAGAGGGCAAACAGGTGAGGCTCAGAAAAATCTATCCCTACCTCAAAGTTTCAGCATAGGCATAAATATCAAAAATATTTCAGGCAAAATCAAGGGTTCAATACACAAGCACACACAGAGGCAACCACTCTCTATTTTCATCTCATCCACCGGCATTCCTCCAAACTTCCAAAATGCTATCTACCTTTTTCTCTTTTCTGAGCACAACTTCAAAACCAAGTCCCATCTCCCATTTTTATTTTCTAAGCATGTCTGGAAGAGGACCTCCTGAGATATCTGAGATACTCATAAGCAGAAAATGGAAACATCTTCTCTCCTACCATGGGGAGAACTGAACTGATATTTGGAGGTATGCTGCCCCCAACCCATAGGTAACAGTCAATTGCTTAGCCCATAATAGGCCTATCCTCCATGAATTTATTTAATACCCTTTTAAAGCCATCCAAGCCAGCTGCCATAATCATATCTTGGGGTAATCAATCTGTTCCTACAGGTTAATTATGTACTGTCTGATGTTTGTCTATTAAAACTGGTTTTAATTAATTAATTACTTAAATTAATTAATAGTATTAAAACTGGTTTTAATTAGGACCACTGGTAACCATTCTCCTAATATTTTGACATGAAGAAAAAGAATCTTGTCCACTTTCTTCATGTCATGTATGATTTTGCAACCTCAGCTACACCCCTCAGTCAAGCCTTTGCACATATGGAAGATGTTTGAGTGCCCTGTTCATTTTGATTGCGTTCTTCTGTACTTTTCCAGCTCTGATAAATCCTTTTTCAAATACGGTGACTAGAACTGTCCACAGTATTCCAGATATAGACAAACCATAATGGCATTATATGTTGGCAGCTGAATTGTTAATCCCTTTCCAATTGATCCTTGGCATGAAATTTGCCTTTCTCACACACAGCTCATGCTCAACGAATCTACATTTCACTGAAATTTCAACTCTGATCCTAAGATTTTTTTTCCTGGAAGAATGGAAGTCCACCTACATATAATACAGCTGTCACTTTGCATTTCTAATTTGCCTAGTAAATATTACTTGTCTGAAGTAATATTTGTTTGAAAAGTAGCAGTGGCAAATAAAGGAGAAAACCGTAAGTTTAATCCTTTTGGGTAGAATCACCAGCAAAAAAAAAAAAAGATCTCCAGCAAAGGAGATCGTTACCTTCTCATGGTGCTGGAGCTTGAGCACCTAAATGATGCCATGAGCTAAACCATGAAGGGACACCCAAGACGGGAAGGTCATGGCAGAGAGGTCAGACTAAATACGATCCCTGGGGAAGGTAACGGCAGCCCACCCCAGTATTCTTGCCGTGAAAAGTAAATGGATCAGTACAACCAGAGATACGTCGGTATACCATTGGAAGATGGGACTCCCAGGTCGGAAGATGGTCAAAATGCTACTGGGGAGAAACAGAGGATAAGTTCAACTACCCGCAGATGTACTGATAACTAAGTGTTACTGAGTAGTCAAGGAATATCTGTGCAAGTTCTGTCTTTCATTGCATAATAATCTCACCAGCATTCTATGACCTCTCAGCTTTCTGTGCAATTAAATCCATGGGAACTCCTTCTACTTGGACTTTTCATACTGAGACATGTAAGCAGTCAGAGAGGCTTCGAGGTGAAGAAAAGATTTGTATCAGAATACAACAGTAGTACTATATGCCACTTCCAAGAAGAAACCTAAATGTGTTAGAGAATGAGTCTTTGTATGTGAGTATTCCTGAGAAGAGGATTCTAATCTAAGCAAAGATTAGTAAAGCAGACCTTATACTTATATGGAGATTTACACACAGTTTGGAAAGCTCTGGTTTAGATAAATGTTTATGCTCTTTGGATAATTTTTATATTTTTGGTTAATGTTAGTTTAGTTGGCAGATAGGAGCAAATTATAGTGAAGAAGAGTAGTTTTTTTTTACTATATTAGGTTCCAAATTATGTTTGAAGGGTTTTATATGTTTTTCTTTAATTGGGAGGGTAATTTTGTTTTAGAAGGGAATGTAATAAAGAGAATTTAAATGCTTTATAGAAATAATGTTTACTATAATATGAATTGGAGTAAGAGATTGATATTGATATATGTATATCTTTGTTATAGAAAGTCGGAAGTCACTTCGTAGTAGTTTGTTTTGTGTTTTTGCACACCTTTTTAGTTCTGTTTCTTTTTCTTTGTAGGCTTCTTTGTTTCAATCTTTTTAGTTTTCATGTATATTTTGAAAATGCTTTAATAAAGTTTTTTTAAAAAAAGTTTCAAGGCATATCCCTTCTATATATCCAGGTGAAGATTTACTACGGCTAGTGCCAGAATTATTAATAGGTATATTAAAAATTTTGAAAAATCGGAACCAGTTAATTAAGTTACTTCAACATTATGAGATTGAACTTGCAGGTGGAATAATTACTTTATGTCCAGCATCCCAGATTACAGTAGGAGTAATTGCAAATCTTTTAAAACCTGGCTAAGAAGCTCTCCAATATAGTAAATATAGCCAAGGAAATTCTTGATTACAGATTCAATATTTATTGAGGCTTCACACAAAAGTATTACTTTCTGCAGCCTGTAAAGCAACTTGACTTAGTGAAAGCCAAAGCAGCTGATAGGGAGCTTTTCTGTTTTGGTATTAGCTTACAAAACCCTGTAGAAGAAAAGGCATTTTTAATGAATATGTGAGATGTCCTTAAACATTTCTTTAATTTTATGTGATTTTCCTTCAAATTTTTTCCTCTCTGATTCTTAATGAAAAGTTTAGGGAAGCATGGAAAATGAAGAATAATTGTTTTCCATTTCATATAATAGTTTGGGACAGTCAAATTAGAATAAAAAGGTAAAGGTTCCCGCCGCACATTTGTGCAGTCGTGTCCGACTCTAGGGGCCGGTGCTCATCTCCGTTTGTTAGCCGAAGAGCCAGTGTTGTCCGAAGACGCTTCCACGGTCATGTGGCTGCATGACGCACGCAGAACGCTGTTACCTACCCACCTAAGTGGTACCTATTAATCTACTTGCATTTGCATGCTTTCGAATTGCTAGGTTGGCAAGTGCTGGAGCTAGTGTGGGATCTCACTCCGTCACGCGGGGCTAGGGATTCAAACCTCTGAACTTGTGATCTTCCGATTGACAAGCCTGGAATCTTACCCACTGAGCCACCACGCCCCTCCAAATTAGAATTAGTTCCAAATTATCTCCAAATTAGAATAGTTCCCATTAAAATGTGAACTAAATTATTTTTCCCCATCCTTAATGCCAGGGAATAATTTTGGATGTCCAAACAAATTGAGTTCAGTAGAGTTCCTAAAGTACTTCATGTATTATTTTATTATTTTCATTGACTATATACAGTATATAACTGGTCCACTTTTTAGATCTTACAAAACAAATACAATGTAAAGTACTATATAAATCAATAGGAATAATTATAGCTAAAATACAATTAAACCCTATCTGTAAATGGGTTTCTGGTATAGGTTAACATAATAAGAGATGAGAAAACAAGAATATTTATCATACTGCACCTTGTACAAAGAATAATGCCAAAGATAAATATGTAATAGTAGGTAAATACATTAAATTGCTTCAGAATTTAGCTTAATTGCTTCTCAGAGATTATGAGCTTCCCTTCACTGCATCTTCACTACACATTTATCCCTAATGAATAATGAATGCAACCGCTATCTGACCCAGGTGTCCCTATGAGATTGATGTACCCTTGAGCTACTCTGTTGAAACTATCCTGGACTAACAAAGCTCAAGAAGGTCAGTGATTCAAGGAGTTGAATACTCCATTTCTGGAGTCCATAAATTTATTTATTTATTTAGATGTACATGTATGTGTGTGTGTGTATGTATTATTTTTCCTTAAATGTGATAGATTTAGAAATTTAATTAATTAAAATGCTTTATGACTTGTCTCAGTAACAAATCCAAATTCTATTACTAGGTCTGCCTTGAAGAAAGCTCTATACTGGATGTGGATAGCACTTCACCATAATTCAAAGTATGTGGACAAGTATGACTTGTAGACAAATATGATTTGCCTGCTGAAAAGCAAGGCTCTTTGACTTCCTCCATTCAATTTTGGTTGATTCCATTCTTCCTTTGCCGACAAGTTTTAAAGGAGATACAAGAAGATGTAGGGCAAATGCAGGGAAGGAAAAGAACCATTTGTTTGTCTTCTATTATGCAGGATTGGATATCAATTGAAATACATACAGGAGTGCAATCTGCCAGTGCATACCTTTATATGGCTGCTCAGTATTATGGTCAAGTATATATAGAATTGCAGTATAAAGTCAAGTTCTACAGCTCCTTGGGCAGAATTATTCAAATTCTGACTGGCAAAATGGGCCATCTAGTTTCTATTATTTTAAATGCAAATAGAACAGGAGAAAGAAGCAGATTGGAGTTTGTTTACATCATAAAAATAAATATAACATCTTAACCACCCAGAGTCTACCATGGTGGAGATGGGTGGGGATAAATCCAAATAATAAAATAATAAAATAAAATAAAATAAAATAAAATAAAATAAAATAAAATTATAATAAAATAATAATAAAATAAAATAATAATAAAATAAAATAATAAAATAAAATAAAATAAAATAAAATAAAATAAAATAATAAAATAAAATAAAATAAAATAATAAAATAAATAAAATAAAATAATAATAAATAAAATAAAATAAAATAATAAAATAATAATAAAATAAAATAATAAAATAAAATAAAATAAAATAAAATAAAATAAATAAAATAAAATAAATAAAATAAAATAAAATAAAATAAAATATAAAATAAAATAAAATAAAATGGTTTACTGCTAAAGGCATGCCAACAACTAAGCCGCTCACTATAAATTTGGCTATCCCAAAAGAGGAACCCTGTTTTGACTTAATGGCAGGATTGAGAAGTTATAACTGACTGACTTTTCTGAAAAACAGACTTTTCAGAACTTAATGTATTACCAAATATGTAGATTTAAAGCTTAGTCAGCCACCTAGTCAGTCAATTAAGTAACTTAATATATGTATTTAATATATGTAATGAATTTGTCTCCTTATCATGGAAATGGAGGACATTACCTATATATATAAAAAAATCTAGCTGTCTGTGCTGCAGGATACAGATCATAGTAAAGTTGGGAATTAAATTGTTAGAGCTACCTTTTTTTAAAAAAAACATGATATTATATGGCTGTTGTGGGTCTTCCGGGCTGTGTGGCCGTGTTCTGGAAGTTGTGGTTCCTAACGTTTCGCCAGCATCTGTGGCCAGCATCTTCAGAGGGCAGGAGCACAGATAGAAGCAAAATCTCTGTGCCCAGGTAGAGTGGCAATGTTCTATTTATAGAGCTAAATTATAGGAGATTAGGTGGGGTTTTTTGTTGTGTTGAAATGTTAACGAGTGGCTGATGAGCGTGATTAGCATGTTCATTGTGAGAAGTATTCCCATGTCCTGTGGTTGGACTGAGTTCATTGACCTTTTGCAGGCTGTGTTTTTCAGGACAACCCACCCATACAGACCAATATCTACACAAAAATTCCAATCACCACCCACGACAAAAGAGAGGCATGATCAAAACCTTGGTGGATTGTGCTAATCGAAACTGTGAAACCCAATTTCTCAACAATGAACTTAACCATCTGAATTGGGTCCTACAGGCAAATGGCTATTCCAAGAATGAAATAAAAAGAGCCATCAAACCAAGAAAACAACATCCAACTGAAGAAAAACAGCCCCCCACAAACAAAGTATTCCTGCCCTACATCAAAGGAGTCACTGACCGCATGGGAAAACTGATGGAAAAACACAACTTTCAAACAGTCTTCAGACCCACCAGAAAAATACAACAAATGCTAAAATCAGCAAAAGACAAAAGGGACCCCCGCACCGCTGCAGGAGTATACCGTATACCATGCAGCTGCGGACAAGTATACATCGGAACCACAAAACGAAGCATTCACACTAGGATAAAAGAACATGAAAGACACTGCAGACTACAGCAACCGGAAAAATCTTCAGTAGCTGAACATGCTCTCAAGCAAACGGGACACAAAATCCTATTTGAAAACACAGAAATACTGGACAACACCAAAAGCCACTACACCAGATTATACAGAGAAGCCATTGAAATTCACAAACACCAGCACAGTTACAGTAAAAAAGAAGAAAGTTTAAAAATTAGCAAAACCTGGCTACCAGTCCTGAAAAACACAGCCTGCAAAAGGTCAATGAACTCAGTCCAACCACAGGACATGGGAATACTTCTCACAATGAACATGCTAATCACGCTCATCAGCCACTCGTTAACATTTCAACACAACAAAAAACCCCACCTAATCTCCTATAATTTAGCTCTATAAATAGAACATTGCCACTCTACCTGGGCACAGAGATTTTGCTTCTATCTGTGCTCCTGCCCTCTGAAGATGCTGGCCACAGATGCTGGCGAAACGTTAGGAACCACAACTTCCAGAACACGGCCACACAGCCCGGAAGACCCACAACAGCCATATAATATCATGTTTTTTTTAAAAAAAGGTAGCTCTAACAATTTAATTCCCAACTTTACTATGATCTGTATCCTGCAGCACAGACAGCTAGATTTTTTTATATATATAGGTAATGTCCTCCATTTCCATGATAAGGAGACAAATTCATTACATATATTAAATACATATATTAAGTTACTTAATTGACTGACTAGGTGGCTGACTAAGCTTTAAATCTACATATTTGGTAATACATTAAGTTCTGAAAAGTCTGTTTTTCAGAAAAGTCAGTCAGTTATAACTTCTCAATCCTGCCATTAAGTCAAAACAGGGTTCCTCTTTTGGGATAGCCAAATTTATAGTGAGCGGCTTAGTTGTTGGCATGCCTTTAGCAGTAAACCATTTTATTTTATTTTATTTTATATTTTATTTTATTTTATTTTATTTTATTTTATTTTATTTTATTTTATTTATTTTATTTTATTTATTTTATTTTATTTTATTTTATTTTATTTTATTATTTTATTTTATTATTATTTTATTATTTTATTTTATTTTATTTATTATTATTTTATTTTATTTATTTTATTATTTTATTTTATTTTATTTTATTTTATTTTATTTTATTTTATTTTATTATTTTATTTTATTATTATTTTATTTTATTATTATTTTATTATAATTTTATTTTATTTTATTTTATTTTATTTTATTTTATTTTATTATTTTATTATTTGGATTTATCCCCACCCATCTCCACCATGGTAGACTCTGGGTGGTTAAGATGTTATATTTATTTTTATGATGTAAACAAACTCCAATCTGCTTCTTTCTCCTGTTCTATTTGCATTTAAAATAATAGAAACTAGATGGCCCATTTTGCCAGTCAGAATTTGAATAATTCTGCCCAAGGAGCTGTAGAACTTGACTTTATACTGCAATTCTATATATACTTGACCATAATACTGAGCAGCCATATAAAGGTATGCACTGGCAGATTGCACTCCTGTATGTATTTCAATTGATATCCAATCCTGCATAATAGAAGACAAACAAATGGTTCTTTTCCTTCCCTGCATTTGCCCTACATCTTCTTGTATCTCCTTTAAAACTTGTCGGCAAAGGAAGAATGGAATCAACCAAAATTGAATGGAGGAAGTCAAAGAGCCTTGCTTTTCAGCAGGCAAATCATATTTGTCTACAAGTCATACTTGTCCACATACTTTGAATTATGATGGTAGCCAGGTTTTGCTAATTTTTAAACTTTCTTCTTTTTTACTGTAACTGTGCTGGTGTTTGTGAATTTCAATGGCTTCTCTGTATAATCTGGTGTAGTGGCTTTTGGTGTTGTCCAGTATTTCTGTGTTTTCAAATAGGATTTTGTGTCCCGTTTGCTTGAGAGCATGTTCAGCTACTGAAGATTTTTCCGGTTGCTGTAGTCTGCAGTGTCTTTCATGTTCTTTTATCCTAGTGTGAACGCTTCGTTTTGTGGTTCCGATGTATACTTGTCCGCAGCTGCATGGTATACGGTATACTCCTGCAGCGGTGCGGGGGTCCCTTTTGTCTTTTGCTGATTTTAGCATTTGTTGTATTTTTCTGGTGGGTCTGAAGACTGTTTGAAAGTTGTGTTTTTCCATCAGTTTTCCCATGCGGTCAGTGACTCCTTTGATGTAGGGCAGGAATACTTTGTTTGTGGGGGGCTGTTTTTCTTCAGTTGGATGTTGTTTTCTTGGTTTGATGGCTCTTTTTATTTCATTCTTGGAATAGCCATTTGCCTGTAGGACCCAATTCAGATGGTTAAGTTCATTGTTGAGAAATTGGGTTTCACAGTTTCGATTAGCACAATCCACCAAGGTTTTGATCATGCCTCTCTTTTGTCGTGGGTGGTGATTGGAATTTTTGTGTAGATATTGGTCTGTATGGGTGGGTTGTCCTGAAAAACACAGCCTGCAAAAGGTCAATGAACTCAGTCCAACCACAGGACATGGGAATACTTCTCACAATGAACATGCCAATCACGCTCATCAGCCACTCGTTAACATTTCAACACAACAAAAAACCCCACCTAATCTCCTATAATTTAGCTCTATAAATAGAACATTGCCACTCTACCTGGGCACAGAGATTTTGCTTCTATCTGTGCTCCTGCCCTCTGAAGATGCTGGCCACAGATGCTGGCGAAACGTTAGGAACCACAACTTCCAGAACACGGCCACACAGCCCGGAAGACCCACAACAGCCATTGAACTCCGGCCGTGAAAGCCTTCGACAATACAATGATATTATATCTTTGGAGATGATTGCTCAAAGCTTGACTTGTTGAATTTTATATCTTTCATTACCCCTTTCCATAGCCCCTGGCTTTCATTCTTAAACCCAAGCCCGTCCTTTCTTTTTTCTTCTTTTTCAGGGATATTTTACCCTTTGACAATTTCAGTGAGTAGTTTTACACTAAGGGCTACTCTAAAAAATGTGTGAGATCAATAGTTCATTTGCTTCACTGTTAGCTTCTTGAGCAGAGAGCCCAACCCTGGTGGTATAATAATAAAATAACGTCTAAGGAACACATTTGTTAACAAAATCATTTAATCTGGACACTGGTGGAAATAATCAGATGTAGTTTTATTGGCTCAGTCCACAACAGCTATAAAATCTGAATGAATTACTGCACATTACCTATATTATATCCATTTAACTTAATTCCTCACAGCTATTCCCCTTCCCCCATACAATTTCAATATTTTGAGGGCTCATTGATTCTTACATTTAATACATGTATTCCAGAGGAAATTTGATCATGCTTTACTATTATTCTGAGCAGGGGTAATAATGTGAATTAACAGAGAGAGAAAAGAAAATTTCCCACTTCAGGCCACTTTACACACAGGTTTAATTTCATCTTTGTAAGATAATTTTCCCTAAATTCTGCTTGCTTTCTGAAACATAGTACTTATAATATTGCCCTATTTTACAGGGCTGGAATTTGTTTTGGGTAATTGTGTATTACTCTGAATACTGGAAAAGTGAGATGATGATGATGATGATTTATTTTACTATAACTAAATATTGCTGGTTCTAATGAGATCATATAATTCTGTGATTTCTTGGTTATGTGTATGAATTTTAGCAGCTTCTAATGCTCACCTTAAACACCTGAGCCTTCACTGGTTTCAGATTTTAGATCCTCTCACTTTCTGCTAATACAGGACCAGGAAAGTGGTAAGTCAGAGCTGCTCTTTCCTCCTCCTGTTCTCTTTCTTGATGCTAAACTGCAAAGAACACTGAGGAATGTTACATGGTTTTCCTTTAAAATTTGACTTGTTGTAGTGGCAACGTGGAAGACCATTGTTATTTCGAGAAGTTTAAATGACATTTTTTTATATTTCTCCTTCACACAAAGAAGCTTAGAGTTTATTTTGAGTTATGCTAATGTTTAGCTGGGTTGTTTTTTATCTCTGTTTGAAATGGGAAGGAGAAGAGAAAACCCCAAGATTGTTTTTGTTAAGCACTAGCTTATCAGTATAGCTTCCCAGGCTCTTTTGTTGTTGTTGTTCAGTCGTTTAGTCGTGTCTGACTCTTCGTGACCTCATGGACCATAGCACGCCAGGCCTTCCTGTCCTCCACTGCCTCCCGGAGTTTACTCAAGTTCATGTTCGTTACATCGGTGATGGTATCTAACCATCTCATCCTCTGCCGTCCCCTTCTCCTTTTGCCTTCAGTCTTTCCCAGCATCAGGGTCTTTTCCAGTGAGTCCTCTCTTCGCATTAGGTGGATCATGTCATAAACAGGTGCCAGACCCTGGGAACTATCTAGTCAAGGTCAGATCCTGCAGTCTTGGTACCATAGAAATGGGGTCATGAGGTCTTAGGGCCACACTCTGATAAAAACCTTAGGATTGCCTCTTGAGCTGGGAGCTTTTGCACAGACCTGAGCGCTGGGTGCTGTGGAAATGGAGCCGCCCTGGGATATCTCCGCTGTCTTTATTAAGGGGCTCCTGACAGCCTATGGGAGATTGGGTATCAACTTGCTTGGTATGTTATGATTTTTCTTTCTTTATGTTATGTTGTTTTTGCTTCTGTTTAATCTGCCTAAACTATGTTTCTGTTTAAATCTGTTTGCTAAAGTTAATAATAAAGCTTAAAATCTCTTTATTCACTGGTGTGCTTATTGTCTCTGGATCTAAAAGAACCAATTGTCTGGGCACCTGATCACTGTTTGGACACTTGGCAGAACACTTGTCTCATAGTTTTATGATTACCACTTATTTTGCAAGCTCTCTCCTTTCTCTCTCCTCTTTTAGCATGTCTTCAATCTCCTCCTATTGACTTTGATCAACTGTTTACAAGTGACAGTGACTATGCATCTTGAAGGTGCTAACATTGTGCAGCTATGGTAAAGAGGGAGAGCCAGGTTGGTGTAGTGGTTAAGGCACCAGGCTAGAAACCAGGGGACCATTAATTTGAGTCCCGCCTGAGGCACAAAGCCAGCTGGGTGACCACAGGCCAGTCACTCTCTCTCAGCCCTAGGAAGGAGGCAATGGCAATCCCCTTCTGAAATCTTGCCAAGAAAACTGTGTGGACTTGTCCAGGCAGTCTCCAGGAAACAAAACTGACTAGAAGGCACTCGCCACCCCCAACCCCCACCTCTAAAAATGATAAAGAGCATGGGACTTCATGAAGGGATAACATACATGCAACAATCAGTGGGACTCCTTTTCCTATTTTTCCTTAGACACTAAATAAAAAAAGCAGCAAAGGTATTTTAGCAAAGTTGAGCATACCAAGTTCCATAGGTTACAAAAGCTTTAATGAAACAGAATATTCTTTGCTCTCACATTCACTCATTCATCCATTCATTAACCTGGCTCTGTCAACTAGAGTTGCTTCAATCTTTTGTTTCAGGCCTTGCTGGGGCTGATTCACATACTGTTTTCTAACCGCAAGAGTTTGTTTTCCTGTTCCCAGAAGTTTAATATGCCAAGTATCTGATAAGATACAGATGTGCCTCTCTCGCTTCCTGATAATGGCATTTTAAGCTCTCTTTCATTGACATTGGCTTAAATCTTTTGTAGCCTTCTTTTTTATCACTGGATTTTTTTTCATGGCTCTTGATTATGCCAGAAGTCTTTGTAAGCATTATATTTTCAGATCAATTTTCCTTCTTTTATTATGCCTCAGATAGCAAATCATTCTTTTATATTATAAAGTGACATGGCAGAAAGGTGGTATCTAAAAATGGTATATAGACACCTGTATAATAAATTCTAATCACCCTAATTTATCTAAGGGAAATTCTTCATAACTTTTTTTCTGTTCCAACAGCTGATTTTTTCCCCAAATGCTATACATTCTGTACCCAATTTCAAAAACTACAGCAAATCTTATTTCTGACTCAGCTACATAAATTGCATCCTATGTGATTTTTTTCGACAGTAGTGTCATCTAGATGAGTGCTTTCTTCACATATGTAAGCCAGATGGTACTATATTTTACATAGTAGGACCCACTGGGACATACCCATGCCCACATATATTATTATTATTATTATTATTATTATTATTATTATTAATTATTTTGTCTCAAATGCAATATGGAAATGATAACTTATAGCTTTTCCAAACTCTTCCTGTGGCGACACACTAATGGAGGCGCATGAGAAAACCTGAAAGCGCTGCCACCACTGCGGCATGCAAAAACCTGGAAGCGCCGCCGCCGCGGTGGTGCGCAAAACCCCAGAAGCGGCGATGCTGCGGTGGTGCGCAAAAACCCGGAAGCGCCGCTGCCGTGGGGATTTCGGGGTTTTGCACGCCACTGCCGCTGCGGCACTTTTGGATTTTCGCGTGCCTCAGCGGTGGCGGCAGCGGTGTCCTTGTGTGCTGTGCGAAAACCTGGAAGCGCTGATGGCCCGCCGCCACCGTGCATGCAGCTGCGGCGCGCCATTAGCGCTTCTGGGTTTTGACGCGACACACCTGGGCCCTGCAGGCGAGACAGTATTGTGTCGCGACACACAGTTTGGAAAGCTGTGACTTATAGACTCATTATGTTGGATGGTTATGTCAAGGACCTTCTTTAACTTATTGGTTCTTATAAGAAATTGTGATTATTCTGAGGGATTTTCTGAGAGAAAATAGCTTCCTGATGTCTAAGTATTTTGTGGGATTTTAATGTATAATATGAGAGCCAGTTTGGTCTATTGGTTAAGGCAATGGGCTAGAAACTGGGAGACTGTGAGTTCTAGTCCTGCCTTAGGCATGAAAGCTGGCTGGGTGACTTTGTGCCAGTCACTCTCTCTATTTTTAGTTTAAAAAAATCTTACAAAAACAAATTTAAAGTCAAGTGAGATAGGAAGCCTGGCAAGCAGCAAAGGAAATAACCATGGATACAATGGGGCCTACTTCTGCTTATGTATTTGATTAGTCCTGCTTCTGCCATTCATGAACTTACTATGGCCCTTTTTACATGACCTGAACTGGGAGGAAGGGAAAGGAGTTAATGTGTCATAACAGGTGGCCAGAGGGTTAATCAACAGTATGCAGGTAAGATTAATTCCTAGAGAGGCCCTGTGAAAAAGAAGGGTTTAAAAAACAAACCTTTATTTTTTTCTGCTTCAGGAAAAAAATGCCAGGGAGTAGGAAGGAAAATGACAAACTCCTTTGCCAGGACTGAAAAAACTCTATGATACCAGATGCCAGACTGAGACATTTCCAAATGTGAACAGCCAGTGCCCAGAAGTAAGGTAAGGAACCAGAGCAAGGCATCCCTCAGTTAAGTTATGTCAGTATGGCCTATATCTGTGGAGAGAGAAAGAATATTATGGCTATGTTGTTGACTGGGTAGTAAATAATATAAATAAATAAGCCAGCCAGCCACACTGGTGTGGTGTAGTGGAAAAGGACTAGGGAAACCTAGGTTCATGTCTACCTTCAGCCATGAAACTTTATTGCTTGACTTTGGGCCAGTCATTCTTTCTCAGCCCAATCTAGCTCCCAGGGGTGTTGTTGGAGGGGTAAACGGAAGGGAAATCTCCATATAAGCTCTTGAATAAAAAGTGAGATGTCATTATGTACGTGCATCCTGAGCCTGCTCTTGGGTCTTGATACCATGATAGATGTTTCATCACTTGCCCTGCTTATACCCTGGGAAGGAAGGAAGGAGAAGGGGCTTGAAGGCAGCCCCCTCTGCTCCCTCCTTCCTCTCCTGGTGGTCTTACCCAGTGACAGGGGTCTGAGGGTGGCAGGAGGGGGGGAAGGAGGAGTAGCAGTAGAAGCCAGTTTGGCTATGGGAAAGTAAGCAGAGAGACCCATGGGAAAAGACCCCACTGAAAAGACAAGCCAAAGGGGGGGGGGAGAGAAGAAAAGAACAGAGCAGAACAACCCAGCAAGTGTAATGGTATGTGGGAATGACTTTGGAAGACAGGAGTAAGAGCCACAGTCTGAACAACCATAATGTAAAATATATCTCAGTTCACAGAAGGAGAGGGTGTGTGTGGGAAGCATTTCAGAAGGGACCCTCCCTAGTTTTCCGGAGAGCTAACGATACTACAGTTGGGTGACTGAGGCAGAACACTTAGTGAATTCATGGCAATAGAAAAGTTGAGAGCAATTTCTGATCTATATCTGTGTCTCTTAACAACTATGCTACATTTCAATCTTGCTATAACTTCAAATATCATTCCTAGCTCCTAATCTAAATGCTAAATCTGGGGTCTCTTTTTCACAGCCTGGCCAATATATGCACAGCAGAAGAAAGTGGGGTCAAGGCAAGATCTTCAAAAGTAGAGCCATCTGTACTTCTCATTTGTGGAACATGTCACAAGAAATTATGGAAAATAGGACAGTAAGATTATAGACAAGCCTAGAAATCTCCTCCTCCTCTTCCCTCCTTCATTTGACATTTGAAACTCCCTCTAACTGATTGGGAAGAGAGTTAAAATTCCTCCGTGTCTAAAATAGCTATTCCTATATTCAGGGGAGTGATTCTGGAAGTAATAATGATTACAGCAGAAGACAGAAACCTGGTGGGGCATATTATCAATCATGATTATGTCTCATTTTCCCCATTTATAGCTTATACAGAATAGGCCAGCCAGTTTTGCAAACCAGTTCATCCATACAGATCTTCCTATTATCAAAAAAGTTCACTTATGGCACACTAATCCCTGTGCAGCATTCTATACTCCACAGCAGAGCTTTCCAAACTGTGTGTCGCGACACAAAAGTGTGTCGCCACACACAGCGTGGTGTGTCGCCACACCACCCGGAAGCGGCGGCGCACGCGTGCACGGCGGCTGCCATGCACGCGCGTGCCGCTGCACGCCCCCCGCGCCGCCGCATGCCCTCCCGTGCCGCCACTGTGCGCGCGCGCGCCGCCGCACGCCCCCCTGCGCCATCGCCGTGCGCGCACGTGTCGCCGCCACCGCCGTCGCGTGTGTCACTTTGGAAAGACCTGCTCCACAGAATCAATATCTGAAGAACATATATTATTTACATCACAAAACAAGACAAATATTTATTTGTTTCAGAACATCATTCCTAAATTCAGCATAGCCTCTAGGAGTTGACAAAAAGGCAAAATCATGCATTCCACAATCGACCCAGAAGTTGATTTTCTGTTGAGAAGAGAGTCAAAAGAAGACACCCCCTTCATGGTCTATCACATGCTTTGGAATTGTTTAGAACAGGAAATCTTCCTTCTCAGGTAGGGGCTGCCAAGAGTCACTGAACAGGTAGATTTTGGCTGTTAAGGATACTAGCTAAAGACAGAATGAATGAACAGAGGGTGAGCGAGAAAGAGTGTGATGGGACAATGGCCTTTACATCTGCTGTAAGTTTTGCAAAATTCAGTCTTATGCCCAGCTTGCTGATAACTGACTTTTGTATTCAGCTGCTGTTGTTTTGGTTAAATAAGTAACCTCTTTCAGAAAGCTGAATTATAATTTCACTACAGTATTTTTCCCAAACCTGGTAGACTTCTAATGGCTAGGAATTCTGGAGGAATATCAGGCTAGGAAAGGCTGGAATGTCATATCAAAGCATGGAGGGATGTGTTGTTTTTGGCTATAGATCACATCATCATTCTCTTCGATTGGTATCACATCATGTTATCTAGTTCTGAAATATTTTAAGAATGGGAGAAATGATCTGAATATAAATTCAGTGTAGTGAGAACAAATAGATTTTCTGTGTACAAGTGAATATTCTTGTACAAGTGAATATTTGTACAAGCCACTTCCACCAAACATATGGAATCAGCCTGAATAATCTCAAACAGGACCAAAGGTTTGGAACAGATTTATTTCTGCTTAATTAACAAAGTCAATGGTAGATCGTAGTCATCACTGTCACCACACAAAAGTTTTGTTTTAATCTGACATCCCCTTCCCAACCTGCTGGGATAGTTTTACTGAGCCTGGATTAAATTAAAGCTGTAAAACATAATCATTAATACTAAAAGAAACAAGCTCAAGAAATCTCAGGGCTTCTTCATACTCTTGTAAATGCCAGTTGAAATTCATTGTACATAAGGTGTCAAAACATTGTGCTGATTCACCAAACGGCTTCAAACTGCTAAAAACATGGGAACCAGGGGAGCTGTCAGGCCCAGCTGAAGAACAATGAAAAGTCAGTCCATTCAAACTCCAGTTCTTTATTTGCTCACACTGTATAGACAAAATCTTGCCAGAATAAAGCTACTCTACCTGACCTAAGGGGAAATAACCTGGGAGACTCTAGGTTGGGGCTATCCTGAACCTCTTCGTTTTCCCACCATTGCCTCCCGGACTGTGCTTCCGCTTATCTCCTCCACCTCCTTGGAATGTGCTACCTCCTTCCTGAGAACCAGTGGCACTGCTGAAATCCACCACATCACACACACACCCCCTTCAGAGACACATTCCATAACAGGAGCACTCGGTTTGCTGACAGAGTCTTAGAGTAATGCTCTAGAACAGGGGTCCCCAACCTGTGGGCCATGGCCCACTAGTGGCCCCGGCCTGTTAGGAAGTGGGCCACGGGGCTCCCTCCTGCAAACCCCGCCCCCTGGAGCATGCGATTACCCCACCCCTGGTGCGCACGATTGGCTCCCGCCTGCAAACCCCGCCCCCCTGGTGTGTACAATTGGCTCCCGCCTGCAAACCCCACCCCCCCAGTCCATGGAAAAATTTTCTTCCACAGCTGGTCCCTGGTGCCAGAAAGGTTGGGGACCGCTGCTCTAGAATGCTGCATTGTGCTGTAATACCTGTTACCACTTCAAAAGATTATCTGACTTTTGCAGTATGTATAATGGACAAATGTCCCTCTGACTTTTATTTCTACCTGGACACTTCTTTCATTGTGTGAGGGCTAAACCACATTACATTTGCCAATAAAGCACTCACTACAAAGGGAGATATCACTCACAGGCTCTCCAAGGCCAATAATGCCTACATCAGCAGCAAGGCCAATAATAGCTTATCACCTTGACTACTATCTACTTACTATGAGTAGTTGCCATCCAGCTGAGACTTATATATTCTTGCTAGCAGACTTCAAGAAAGGAGAGTCATAGTTAGGATACATTTAATACAACAGCAGCAATTGGTTGCGACCCTGTTTTGGTTTTAGGTGTAAAAAAATTCTGCAAACTATTTTAAATGATTAAAACTAATTAATATAATGAAGTGGGGTGGAGGTGGGGGTAAACTGTGTCTTAATTTGTTTTCTGGGCAAAATAAACCTATTTCTTATGTTACATAAACACAGACATTATTACCCAGACTGTCTTTACAAGCAATTTTGTGACATTCATTACTTTTTCATTAGCTGCTAGAATATTTACTTGGACTGTGCAAAGCACTTGAAAGAGCTGCTTCACAGCCACCTTCAAAATGTTAAAGCAGCCCCTTCCTTTGAAAAGCTTTGCTTCAGTGGTGGTTTAAACAGTAATGTTATCTGTATGTGCTCCTGCCAACACCTGGGGACAGCCCTTGAAATAGCTTTGCAAGTCTTCTTGAGGACATGGTTACTTTAATGGGTGCTTTGTTGATGTGCTTTTTTCAAATTCTTTGAAGTTTCAAATTCTTTGATCAGCCCTAATATTTACTTAGAACTCTAAACACCTGTTTAGAAAGGACTGGGATGCCAATAGATGGAGCCAGCCAGTCTGTGCCACATATGGCTCCTTGTATCTATGCCCTATATCAGTGTTTCTCAACCTTGGGAACTTTAAGACATGTGGACTTCAACTCCCAGAATTCCCCATCCAGCATGGGGAATTCTGGGAGTTGAAGTCCACACGTCTTAAAGTTGTCATGGTTGAGAAACACTGCCCTTTTTAATCATTGTTTTAACATGTATGCAGCAAGATCTCTCAGTGAATCACGGAGTCGTCACAATACATGGATGAACCTAACCTGTTTTTCCATGCATGGTATTTGAATTGATCATCTGAAAAACCCCAAGAAAGCCCTTGCGTCAAAGACAGTACAAGAAATAGGTACTCACAGAAATAGGTAATTCACAGCTTCTGAAACTCTTTCCAATTCCAACTGTAAGAACAGCTTTGATCTGGAACTTGTGCTTTTTCCATAGGGATGCATTGGGGAAACTTCTTCTGGAATATTTTTTCCCCACAGCCCCCAGGCGGATTCTATCTGTTTTAACACATTCTTTCTTTTGCTAGCTTCTCCTGCCATGCCAAATTAATGTTATCCTGCTAACAGACAGAGTCCTAAGCTCCTTTACATAATTTCTTTTCAACACTCTATTGGATTGGAAAGAATCTTAAACATGGATGGGGGAGGAGGAGGCAACATCAGTGGGATGGGAAAGGCAAGAGTTGAGAAATTAATGGTTTCGCAGAGAATGTAGATTCTGAATCAGATTGGAAGGAAGAAAAAGTAGAGGCACCAAGCGTTGCAAGAGGCAGTTTTGGGCAACTGGGATAGACAATGGTTATATAAAGGAGAATGCCCTCTTTGGGGAAATATACTGCACCAAGGAGAGGGGGGCATGTGGGATGCTTGGCATCTGAGCGTGGCATTCAGGTCACAGCAATATATTGGGACCAAAGAGCAGGAAAAAGAGAAATGGCTGCAAAGAACTATAAGCGTAAGAACATGGGAGTTTGTGCTAGATGTGGTGTGGAGAAGAAAGACATGATGGATAATAATCAGACTCACGTACTAAGCCTTCACACCCCAGAGAGGAAATTAACCTTTCTGGGAGGATATTTCAAAGGTAATACTTAATGAGGCCTCTCAGTTCTAAATCTAATTATGGTGCCTCTGTTCCGGTTGCTGAAATGTTCCGCTCTGTAAAGCACACGAAGAGGTTGAGCCTTCCCCTACATAAGACATGGGTTTTGAAAGATAAAAAGTTTATGGTTCAGGCAAAGAGCAGTTAGATTACCTGAATCATTATGCCCCCTCACCACCAAGTCTTATGGTCCAACTACCCTCCCCACAGTATTTCCCTTCTGCGATGCAGGTAAAGTGTTATCTACTGGCATCAGTTCCACTTCAACATGAGAGGAGAACACAATGGGAGGCACAGCACTGGGTGATGCTGCTGCTTTGGGGTGACAGCCACAAGATTAAAAACAACCGAAGCCACTTTCTTAGACACATTCTAACAGCCAATCAGGGATGAGGTTGTAGTAGCGCAAAATGACGTGCTATTTTATTGCCTGCCTAAATTCCAAAGTTGCTCTAAGAGAACATGCACACCGGAAATATTATGAACTAGTTTAACAAATATGTCTATGAAGGTTCTCAGTCATCCAGGTGGAATTGTCTGTAGCTTGAATCATGTCAACTGGATTTCTATTTTCTTAGTGGAAACGTTTTGCTCCTTATCCAAGGAGCTTCTTCAGTCTGAGCAAAGTTGGTAAGGGAATCCTAAATATGTTCCTAGGTAGCTGTGTGACCTTACACCTGGGGCTAGGTCATGGTTATATTGAGATGTAATTTTTAAGTCCTTTTATCATCTAAAGGAGGGTCGTTAAAATCACCATGCTGCTGTTGAGCTTCTGAAATGGTCTTAATCTTCCTAGGCACAGAAGACAAAACGGGGAGGAAGATGGGGGAGAGTTTGTGCCTGAGGCCCCCACCTCTATTCAAGGAAGGATTTTCCAAGTTGGCATAAATGGATTCCTTGACCCCTCTCTCAAACCACCTATCTTCTCTGTCTAAAATGTGAACATTAATGTCCTCAAATGAGTGTCCTTTTTCTTTTAGATGAAGATAAACTGCTGACTCTGGTCCTGTGGTGTTATTTCTCCTGTGTTGGGCCATCCTCCTGTACATAGGTTGTTTGGTTTCTGAACTCTACATTGGAGAAACCAAACAACCTATGTACAGGAGGATGGCCCAACACAGGAGAAATAACACCACAGGACCAGAGTCAGCAGTTTATCTTCATCTAAAAGAAAAAGGACACTCATTTGAGGACATTAATGTTCACATTTTAGACAGAGAAGATAGGTGGTTTGAGAGAGGGGTCAAGGAATCCATTTATGCCAACCTGGAAAATCCTTCCTTGAATAGAGGTGGGGGCCTCAGGCACAAACTCTCCCCCATCTTCCTCCCCGTTTTGTCTTCTGTGCCTAGGAAGATTAAGACCATTTCAGAAGCTCAACAGCAGCATGGTGATTTTAACGACCCTCCTTTAGATGATAAAAGGACTTAAAAATTACATCTCAATATAACCATGACCTAGCCCCAGGTGTAAGGTCACACAGCTACCTAGGAACATATTTAGGATTCCCTTACCAACTTTGCTCAGACTGAAGAAGCTCCTTGGATAAGGAGCAAAACGTTTCCACTAAGAAAATAGAAATCCAGTTGACATGATTCAAGCTACAGATAGTTTAACAAATGCCATTTTGTGATTTGTTAATGAAGCCAGTTCATAATTAACACCCAAATGATGACTCATTAAAAAGAGAGTTTGTATAATACTATTCCAGGCAAAGTTAATTGAGGTGTGCAATATGGTTTACCTAGGCAAAAGGAACATTTCAAATACTGTAGTAAAGGATAAAAAAGTATTTGCAATTTTCTGTGTTACTACTGCAAAATACTCTGATATGCATATTTTAAACTATCAATCAAACCTCTAATCTGTACTTTTAATACTCATATTCATGGCCATCAGGGCATCCACAGAGGGTCAAAAAGGTTAAGATGGCAATTGCCCCTTTTTTACTTGCATATGACGCATGTACAAAAGGGGCAAGGCTTTGATTGCATAGCCATGACCTCCATCTTAACCTTTTTGTACCCCCCCTCCCCTGGATATGGCTGATATCCAATACGTTAGGGATTAAATAATACTTTAGACTTTGGCTATCTTGAATTCATTCTTGAACTAGTTTAAGCATTGCCTTTCTGGCATTTTTTGGTCTCATAAATAACTATTTATTTACTAGAATAAATAACAAGTTTTGCAGTCCAATACTGCAAAAAAATCATTATTCTGATCACATTTATATTTAGAGTTAATTGTTGCCTTTGCAGATGTATGTGGGCTAGATAACCCTGTTCCTTTGGGAAGGAAATGTGCCCTTCAGTTTATCAGTATGTATTTTATTTGCAAAATAGCTTGAAAAATAAAACTCTTCTGTCTTCACAATAACCTGAATCATTTGCATATCTGCTTTCTATTCAAGATACATATTTGTGACAGTAAAGACCCATTCTTTGCTCAGGAAATGAAAACTGTAATTATTAACTCTATCACTGCTACATACACATTCAAGACAGCAATTTTATATTTACAGAAAACACCTCTATTTATAGTGTTTAAGACAGCAATGACATGGCAAGTGGAACTTCCATTTATTCCTAATCTCTGAAACCAGGGTAATAATTTCTCTTTCCTGTATCTATGAGTCTTATGATTTCATAAATTCATAAGGTATTTTAATAAGATAATAGGATTTATTATAATTCTGTTTGGGCATTATGCCAGAATAAGGTATATGATGCATGCTGATCTCTCTTCATCCTTAACTAAGCCATTTTAGCTGAATCAGATTCTCTCCCTAGGTCAGAAATCCAATTAGGTTGTCAATGGATGGATTTCTGTCACCTATTTACTCATCACTGAATAACCAGGGGCCAACAGTCTGACACTGGGGGTACATCTTTACTCAGTTGATTTTGTTCCCAAAATAAAGCAGAATGATCAAGTCTGCCCTGCATAACTGATAGAGTGATATATTAAAACAATCCAAAGTACATACAAACATGATACCATACTATTTTACAGTTAACAGCTGGATACATATACATGTGGATCAGATGGTACAACATTCACAATAATTCCTGACTCATTTAATTAAATAATTTAATCTTTCATATTTACATAATCACATTTTGGGTAAAGAAAGAAGTGGCGGGACAAAGAAGATGGGTTGGTACACAAGCTGCCCTATTATTCTTTCTTGAGTTATCGGCTTCTAAATATTTGTTGTTTATACATACAGTACAGGTAGTCCTTGCTTAACATCCATTCGTTCAGCAACCATTCGACATTCGAACTTACAACAGCACTAATCAAAGGTACTTACGACCAGTCCTCAAAGTTCTGACCATTGGAGTGCCCCTGAAGTCACATGAACAAAATTTGGGCCCACCTGCATTTACGACCACCTTTTGGCTGCCCATCTGCCCACTGCTGCCCGCTGCCCCTACCACCTGGTCCTGCCCATACCCACCACACTGCGTACCACTACTGTAT
The DNA here is from genome assembly GCA_023362775.1 of Charina bottae. Lineage (NCBI taxonomy): Eukaryota > Metazoa > Chordata > Lepidosauria > Squamata > Charinaidae > Charina > Charina bottae. Next base: position 98,624,788 of record JALMGJ010000002.1, on the reverse strand, counting down.
GCAGCCAGGGCCTTCTTTTGTGCTGGCACAGCTGGGGCCTTCTTTCACATGCTGGTCAGGTCTTTCTTTCGTGAAAGAAGGCCCCAGACAATGCGTGAAAAGAGGCCCTGGCTGGCATGTGAAAGGAGGCCCTGGCCCGTACAGTAGTGGTGCATGGTGTGGCGGGTACAGCAATGGTGGGCAGGACCAGGTGGCAGGGACAGCTGGTGGAAGCAGGTAGATGGGCAGCCAAAAGGACAGAGATGGGGGGGGGAGATAGGTGGATGGGGGGAGTTGGTGGAGCAGTCCCTTACCTTCTTCCAAGAATGGCTTAGATCCAGGTGGGTCCTTGCTTAATGACCGCATGGGATTCACTCAATGACAGCAACTGGGATTGCCAGAACTGTTGTTGCTATGTGGAACAGTCATGTGACATTTTGCTTAATGACCGTGTCACTTAGCCACAGAGTTGCCAGTCCCATTTAGGGTCATTAAGTGAGGACTACCTCTACACACTGTCTGAAAACAAGCACTGTTTCATACTTATTAGTTGTTGGCCTGTCCAAAGCAAGTTATTGCTATTTTGCCACCACGTTGTTTTATTGTTTTACTGTTCCCTCTTCCCACAGTAGTCTGAGACAGTTCTTTCTAAAACAATAGGATCTATTCCCAGAACATTATCCCCCCCCCCCCAAAACAGACCAGAAGTGAGTCGTCCAGGGATGGTTCATCCATCTCCTATAGTACATCCGATATCCATTCAAACAACCCTAGTTTTTGCTTATATTCCTCTACCAGATTATGATCTCCTGCCCATCCTGTAGGCTGTGTCTACCACAGGGAGATAATTTTCTGTTCATGCAGATTATCTTGCTTATGATTGGTTCCCTTTGTTTATCTAGAAGCTAACCAGCACTTTTCTGGGATCTTGTTTGCCTCAGTAGACCTTACATGGACATTAACATTCCAGATTGCTACTCTTTCATCTCGTGCGTCTTGTTCATCATTCTTGTTTTTGAGTGCTTTCAGCCTTGCCAGAGCCTCATCTTAGTCTCGCTTAAGACTATTTAACTTTTTTCACTCATTCTTCCATTCACACACTACAATTTAGTGCCGCAGTTAGTGTAAGTATCTACTTAGATGAACCTAAACGCAAACCATGCAAAGGGGTAAAACTGAATAAAACTTTCACAGCTAAATGAACTGTCTTAAAAGAAATGTGTTTTTAGCAATTCATATTTCAAATCTAAAATCTTTTGCCTGACAGAACATTATCTGTTTTTTCCCCCAGCTTGTACATCAAGTCACAAGAGTCTATGTGCCTATCAAGGTGGGGAAACTGAGCTGGAGAGAGAAAGGTTCTAAAAAAGCAAATTGCTGTTATAAAGTTGTACTGCATTGTCCAAAGGGAGTGTGCAGGCAAGTTCATTCAAGGGACAAAAGAGAATGCATCAATTCTCAATTAGATCATCACACACAACACAGCACAGGGCATTAGCATCACATTTGTTCATTCAGGTATTAAGTGGTTGACTTCACTTCAGGGAAACCTAAATTCATGAAGTGCCCAGGGACTGAAAGTCTATTTCTTCCATATTTGCCTGACTGCTTTGATTTGGCATGGCATGCCACGTACATATTTTGACCTGTTCCTGCTCTTTCTTGGGATGCTGCTGCGCTTTTGTTGTCCTCCATATAATTCTTGAGGGGGGGAGGAGTGTTAGTTTTTTAGTTCTAGTTCACAATCGTATCAATGTGCTAATGCACTTTAGGAACACTAATTATTAGATCATTGTCTTTGTGCTGACTTTGCTATATAACTTCTTATAATTGGGTTAAGAAAGTCTCGTTTTGGACACAGACATTTGCAGAACAGAAAATCTCTTAAATCAGGATGTCTAATATTTATACTCAACATTTTTGTCTGCTCTTCAATTTTGTTTATAATAACAAATTTAAATTTTGTATTGTTTCAGATGGTAGTAAGAGGGTTGGATTTGAAGCAAAGTAACCAGGATTCAATTGCCATTCAGCTCTGAAGCTTGCCTGGGGAACTTGAGTAAGAATGGCTGAGAAATCTGTAAATTCTAGTATGAATTTATGTGATATGTACCTGTGAGGCTAATATATAGTTCATGTTGTGGCTTTCCACTGGAATAAAATACATTTTATGCAGGATTACTCCTGATAGTGGTTTAAATTTGTTGTCTCCCCTGTGGAATATTTATGTTGTAAATTAAAAGCCTATTCAATTTCCCAAATATTTCTTTCATTTTCCCCAGCTACTTTTTATGCAAGCCACCTAAGAATAATTGCACATGGGTAATAGGGTAATAAGATCAGAATCTTGCAGGCAATGGTTTTCCCTATGACACAGTATGGAAATGAATGAATCATCAAAGAAATGGATTATCAAACAAATCAACCCAGAGTTCTCACTTGAGGCACAAATGACCAGGCTCAAATGATCCTACTTCAGACACATTATGCGAAGACCTAGCTCTCTGGAAAGGGCTCTAATGCTTGGAAACATGGAAGGAAAGAGAAGAAGAGGACAACCAGCAGCAAGGTGAATGGACTCAATTACAGCAGCGATGGGTGCTATAAGGCATGAAGAATCAGGTTGGGAAAATCTACAGTATGTGGTCACTAAGAGTTGACACCTTGATGGCACATAATCAATCAATCAATTGGGTAATCATTATTTTTAGTGTTTACCATTTATACATTTTAATTTGTATTACAGTGATAATTATAATAATATAATATAAATTATACAGTGATAATTTTAATGTGAATCATTTTGGTATTTTAATTATGATGAAAAATGTAAAAATTCTGTAAATAAGTAAAATGATAAATAATGGCTAACTTATTTCCCAGTGAACCCATGATTAGTATTTTGATATGGTTCCCAACTCAGACTCTCAGAAAAAAAGAATTCAAGCATTGTTTTTTGTAGACTTGGAATCTTGCTTCTTATGCAGATTAAGGTTAAGAAAATGAATGTTTCCTTTTCTCCTGCACAAAAGAAGAATTTCTCCCTTAAGTTTCACATAGGGAATACAGAGGGAAGAGCATACTTCAACTGACTTTGGGATGGATCAACTCAGAGCTTGTGGAGGCAGATCCAAATTCAGTCAGAATAGACCAGCCTTCAAATATGGGTGCTTTCTAGATAAGTGGAATTCATCACTCAGAATTTCCCCAGATAGAACGATGATTGCTGAAAATTCTGGCAGTTGAATTTTACACATCTAGAAGTCAGAGGTTTGTAAAGTAAACCTTATGGGTCTAATTCCATAGGGTAAACCCAGGAAAACAAGGGGGGTTATGGCAATCAGTCAATCCTTACACTTCTCATGCATTCTAAACATGATTAAATCTGGGTCAGAATAACCCCTGTATATTAATTCTTCTGAATGTATTGTGGTTAAAACTGGGGCTGGGAATAGGATCATACATGCTGGGCTTGCTACTACCTTCCATTGCATGGCAGTCTACCTTTTCAGATTCTCAAACCTGCAGGGATGAAGAGCCTGCAAGAGAATCCTACTCACATGCCCTTTAATGTAAATATACAGTAGTTCTATGCATGGTTGGAAACCTTGATAAAACAAAGTTCCTAACTTTCAGGAGAGTTTTATTCATTGTCAGGAGAACAGAAACTGAACTTTATGCAAAATTTGCATTCAAACCAGGAGAGATGGGGATTTGAGGGGCTGGGCCAGACCAACCCCAATTTTAGTCTTCCCGGAGTATGCATAAACAGAGCTTTATTGAAGTCAGAGACTACAAAGGACAGCTTAACTCCCAAGGAAATCTCTATCTCTGAGGAATAAATTACCCGAGGAGCAACTAGCAGCATGAGATTTTGAAATAGCGTAGAAGAATGTGTCCCTATTTATATAATGGTATATAATTTTAGTACTATTCTTTATGACTGTGATTGAAATAGGCAATGTATCTTTTGTGTTAGATGAAACAACTTGGTTTTATTTATCCACTAATTAATCTCAGCAGCATACATCATTTTACATGATACAAGATCCTTGGGATTTAATCACAATAATGGATTCCCAACATGCATTTACCATCTAGTATACGAAAATCAGAATGCATTATATTACCCTGAACACATTGTTTGCATAACAAGCATACTGATGCAAATGAGAAACACAGCCAACGATGCCATTGGAGAAACAAAGAGTATATAATTGTATATCTTGCAAGAATTCCAGATGGATCAAAACAAAGGAAAAAACATGAACAAATGTCAGTGAGAAAAGGATCAAAATTCACAAAATGGCCAATTGTCTTCCATGTAGTTGGATCTGAATATATCTCAGAAGACTGTCCTAAGGAGTAAAGCATATTAATATTTGTTTAGAAGTCAGTCAAATCCAGTCATCCAGTTCATCTGGTTATTCACTTTGTTTAAACTTACTGGCTTTGAGCCAGCAACTATTTTTTACCTTTGCTTTGGTCCTTCAAGCTTTGCATTACTAATTATACCTCTGATCATGATAATAGATTGTATAAATTTTCTGACACTTATGAATCAGGAAATGGTCTACATCCATCCTTTTAATTATAAGAATTCTGATGGTTCTTTATCTGGCTATAAACCTGAAAGCAGTTGTAACCCAGGGGGTTGCAGCATAGTTGGAGAAATGAATGAAAATGATGCAAACTGGTAGGGATATGCCATGATAAGAAACAAAATAATTTTGCTGCTAGGAACCTGGATGACCAGGGATTGTAATTACTGGGAGGCAGAACAGAAGAAAGAGGATACATAGGGAAACAAGGGAAAATAGGTAAAAATTCACAGGTTCTTACAGGATAATATAAAGAGATTCTCATCAGACTGAGGGGAGCCTGCCAGGAAATATGAATTGGGCCTTTCTGATAAGGGTGGGAGGGCACCCATAAAGGTGAGAGGAAGAAATGATAGAGGTCAGAAACCTATATTAAAATGTTGGAAATCATGGGGTTCAGGAGATGGACACGAACACAAAGAGACCTAGGGACTTTGCTTAATGCAAACAAGTTTAAGCCAGAGAGTGACCAAGCCTGTAAGCCATGATTAGGGAAAAGGAAAATATGTGGCTAACTAATAGCATTTCAAGATTTGAAGTGAGTCAAAAAGACTACTCAAAAGTAAGGGAGAAAGGTGACATAGCTTTATCCCTGAGTCAGGCAGTTTAATATGACAAGAGGGAGATAAGAGACAAAGCATTTTGTTTAAGATAGTAAGTGATAGAAAGATTACTCATGAAAAGAGGTAAAGGGAGAACACCTAAAGCTTTCTCTTTGCTGTGTGTCCTGTAGGAGTGCTTGCCTACAGTTTGGGTACAAGGAAGGTGGATCACTAGGAAAATTCCATCCATGAAGAGAATCAGCCCAATATGTCAAATGTAGGGAGGATGGAAGCCAAGATGGTGAGGAATGCCCCCAGTGTGTGACAGCTGGGGGAGTGGATTGAGATTGGAAAAACCCAATGACCAGCAGATTGGAATGGGGTCTATGAAAGGAGATGCAAGCAGAATTGGTTCAAGAGCCAAGAGGAGGAGAGAGGAAACTGTCCTATGAGATTTTTGCAAGATAGCTAAGGTTGTTGAACTGGGTGAATATGGTTAGCTATTATTATTATTATTATTATTATTATTATTATTTAAAAAACAAACTACTTGGCTCTTGGGTGACAGAAAGACAGAGACTGCATAGCCCAAGCAAACCTCTGAGACCTGGGAGTAGAGGGAGGGATTCCTTCCCATTGAGTTAAATAGCTAATGTGTAAAGTTATTGTTGTATCTGTGTAAATCTGGGAATGGATCTATACATATATTGCTTAATGCAATCTTCAGTTATGAAAACAGAAAAATAAAGATGTGTTCATAACTAGAAGTGCCTTGGGTCTTATTGGATCTGGAGGGTGAGGGAAATGGCCCTTAATCTTCTCCCTGTGGGTGGAAGGACTGACAGCAGGCTTCATGAAAATAAATTATATAGGGGATGGAAAAGATTCTACTTATTAAAATCAAATCACAAGATTTATTTGTTTTCCTACATACCACGTTGACTGAGTTCAATGGGCAAGTAATAATGCAGAAAAAAATACATTAATATAGGATGCATGTACAGTGAGGGTTGGACAGAAGCTTAAATTTATACTCCATCTAAGCTTCCCTAAGTCATAAAAAGGCCAGGGCATTGCACTATGCTGAGTTCTTACATACCTGGAAAAGGGTCAGCATTTACAAATTTGAAGGAAGTGGGCATGCTTAAGCCAAACATGTGTTGCTGTGATGTTGACAGAGAGCATGGCTTCAGAATATATAGAAGCTTTGCCAAGTTTCTTTACATTCGCACAAATGACAAGTCTCACTAAAAGCATTACCTGATTGCATGTGAACTAAGTAGGATTTTTTAAACCATACAGGAAAAAGTATCTATTTTTTTCCTCTATACTGATCTAAAATGCAGGAATGATGGATGTACAAGCCTCTGCTGCTGTGCTAAGATCACAGGGCTGCTAGAAATCAGTGAAGTGCTAAAAGATAGTGAATTTCTTTGGCCTGGTTGCCATATCTTTTGGATTCAGGAGCATAGAAAGCAAAATGAGTCACACAAAGTGGTAGAGCTCAAATGGAAGACTTGCTCTTGGAAAGATACTGCTTGACTTTGTGCTCAAACTGATGGCCAAAGAAACTACCTCTGCACTAAATGAATAGGTTATGCCCTCACTGTTCCTGGCACTGCAGAATTTATTTTCTTTTGATTTTCAGTTAATAACATTGGGTAGCTTTATCCAACCCAAGTGTCACCATCTTTGTTGTTGGGCGTAGTTGCAAGTGATGATCTACCAAACAGAACAAGGAAATGTAAACTGAGACTGATGACTCATCATTGTTTCAATATAATGGAAAATTGATTATTTAATTTTCAAAGCATTTTAAATTAAACTCACCAGTGTCACCCTTGAAATTTAGTACATAATTTTTCTTTAGCAGTTTTACTTGAACAGTAGTATCTGGGCTGGTCAAGTAAATTTAATTTGCTGCAATACAGAAAAAGAAAAGGTTTCCCATAAAAAAGGATTGTTTTATTAGAGCACCTGTCTCTGCCCTAAATTACCAACAAACTCCTTGACTGCATGTTTTAAATTGGTATCATTGTGGATATGCATACTATGTATGTTTTCAACTACTTAAAGTTACATATAGATATATTAACTGAATTAGACTGTACTCCAAAGGAGGAAAAGCCTAACTGAAATTAAGCCTGAATAATATAAAATTGTGTCATTAAATATATTGTAGTAATTTTGTTTATATTTTAAATATATTTTTATGGGGTTTATTTTGTTTGTTTTATTTTTGGTGCCTTCGAGTCAGTGTTGACTCCTGGCATCTGCCTGTACAAGTCCCCACAGTTTTCTTGGCAAGATTTCGGAAGTGGTTTGCCATTGCCTGCTTCTTTCTAGGGCTGAGGGAGAGAGACTGGCCCAAGGTCACCCAGCTGGCTTCGTGCCTAAGGCAGGACTAGAACTCACAGTCTCCTGGTTTCTAGCCTGATGCTTTAACCATTACACCAAACTGGCTCTCTTTTAGGCAATTCACAATTAATATTAACCGGGCATGTTTACAGGCACAACACATAACATTCAGTAGCTTTTATATTTGGAACTAAAGCATAGGTTCCTGACCTTTCTTCTTGCAGACTAATTCACATTCCAACCTGAAAAATATCTAAGAATTAGTTTATGCATGATGACATCCCTAGAGGTAAAGATCAAATCATATTGTAGAATGTTCATCTCACCTTGGCTCATCTGAGAGCAAGGCATCTGTTATTCAAGCAAAACAACTGCTTGTGGTGGCAGCATATGAGTAATATAATGTGGGAGGAAGCAAGTCATGGAATATTCTTCTTCATTAGATAATTTACAAAGAAGGAAAGAAATCAGAACTCTTGAATTTTTTTCCCAATGCAAACTGAGGGGTCAGGAAAATCAACTGCCAGTCTCTGCTGCCTTTTCCACAACTCTTCGAGGAAACTTGGGTAAATAAATAGCTTGAAATGAAGGGGGAAACACTTCCTTTCTGCCCAAGTAAATACCTCCTCTGCTCTATTATTAAAGACTGAGAAGGAGAATTTGAGGCCTGGGTTTGGGGGAATTGTCAATTATCCCTCAATCAGGAAAAGATATGATTATGTCTCCCAATAGCTAACAAGTATAGCCAGTTTAAGTGATTGAAAAGATCTGAAATAGTGCAGTGCTATTCTGCCTTCAGTCATTATAAAGCGCTTGCAGCAGCCGACTTTCTACTCAAGAAACAATTTCCAAGGCAGGAGGCTGGATAAAAGTCTAGGTAAAAGGTATCAGCTTTCCTGTCAACTATTCATCTTTCTTCAAGAGATCTGACTCAGAACGCTGAAGTATTAGTAGAATATTACTGAGAGTTGGTTAATAGAATGCATACTTATTTTATGAATCGATCTGGACTATCAAGGAGAGTTACTGAAACAGTGAACACAGTATTACAGTGAATATTCTTGTTTCTTAAGATTAAGATGTGTGTGTGGAGGTGTTATTTACTAAATTGTAAGTTTTGTTATCTTTCTTTTAAGCAACAGTACCTAGGTAAGATATACTGTATGCTATATGAGATTGTATTTAAATTAGCTACAATTCTTAAATTGGTACCTATACTGACATGATTTTGTGTGGGATGAAATTTGAATGTATAAATGTCTTCTAAATTAACCTATTCTTAATCGAATCCCACTGAGTTCAGTGTTCTTTCTGTCATAAATGTGTAGGGCTGCAACCTAAGTCTACAAAACTGCCCTCAGTTACTATTTTAAGACAGAAGTTAAGAAAGGTGGAACTTAATACTAGGAAGTACTGTCACAATAGTTCCTCCTGGGGGTGGTTGGCTTAGTAATACCCTCCTTTTAAGAACTTACCATCTTCGGATTTTTCTATTTATTATTATAGTGGATTTTAGGTGTATAGGTTTTAATTGTTTTTATGATATTGTCGTAAACCGCCCAGAGTCTACTGTTATAGAGATGGGTGGTGATAAATTTGAATAATAATAAATAAAATAAATAATAACAATAATAATGGTTGTAGTAACAATAGTAGCATATTCTCAGTTATTTCATCCAATTAATATTATCGTCATTAAATATCCAAATAATTAGAATACTCTAGTCATCCCTGTGTTTGGCACAGTTCTAGAACTCAGAGCAGGAGCTTTTGAATGATCTGTTCTGTTTCTTTTCATATATATTTCCCCTTAGAAGGAGAATATCTCTGTTTTCAGAAGACTTACTTCTAAAGTGCAATTTCATTGAGGGGCATATGATTGTTGTGAGCTGCCCAGAGTTGTTGGCAGTTGGGCAGCAAGGAAGTTTAATAAATTATTATTATATGTGGTATTCATGGCTAGAATTTCTTAATCCTAGGTGAAGGTGTTTTCTGCAAACTAAGGCCCTGACTTTCTTTTGAGAAAATAAACACATAGTATCTCCAAACAACTTGTCAGTTTTGGAATGTAAAAGTACCTTCATGGTTCAAATGCACATTACATGGTCATAGCCTGCACAATTTTATGCATCCTCTGGTTGAGTACAGTGAGATGATGGCTGTTCACTGCACGCAGACCACACATGGGAATGATAAAAGCAAACTCTTGCCCTGCTATCATTCATAATTCAAGAGAAACGAGGGTTAGAAAAAGTGCATGAGCAATCAACATAATTTATATGCTGCAAGTAGAAGAGCTGGCAGTCTCTCAGTTCATAAAGTTTAAATAAGGGTAGCTTAACACCAGATGTACCCACAGCTGTCCTGAGTGTAACACCATTAGCTCCATTACAGCATGAAGTAATCCTTTCCTGACTTCAGCATCTCCATGAGAACATCACACCTGTCAGCTTGACTTAGCAGATGCCCTAAAGTAAGATTTCAACTTATCAGCCTCACTGTTGTCTTGAGAGGGCTAAATGTGAAGGTGGCAAGTTAAAAACCTACCTACCTCTTAAGGAAGGAATTGCATTGGCTATCTATTTTAACAACATGGTCCCCAATAAGGAGGTTGAGTGATATAATACATTATGATTATTGACATTTATCTAATTTTATCTTTTGCTTTTATTTTCTGTTGACAGAAGTAGTTTCAGTACAACATTTCTGCCTGTTGTAATAATGTATACCTGTATCTATCACAATATAACTAATAACTGTCCTTCACAGCCCTTATGGCTAGGGAATTTTGCTCTCAGTGAAGGTGTTACTGCCTAAAGATCCTGTAAATCAATGTGAAAAAAGCCCCTGGTTTCTAATTGCATGATTAAGTGTGTTTACGGTCCTGTAGGAAAGGTTTCTGGGAAAGAAATAGGAGTATCTCAAACAGCAATCTCTACAGGGGGAGGCCAAAAAGTCAAGATGGTGGTTGCAGCAGTGTGATTGAAGTCCTACTCTTTTAGCATGTGAATTGACACTGCATATACAAATAAAAAGGCAATGCTTTCATTGCACTGCTGTAATCATCATCTTGACCATTTTGACCCCTGCTGGATCCTGATCTCAAAACTTTATTACCAGATTGATATTTCAAGGTCAGTCTTAACTGGGAAAAGGATAATCTTACATTCCGGGAAAGAGGTACATATTGCTTACAGAAACCCTGGCCTTAATTAATTAATTAACCCTTTCAGTCAGGATTCAAGCCTGGGGATGGGACTGAGACAGCATTGATTGCACTTTTGGATGATCTCTGGCAAGAGTGGAATGGAGGCAGTATGTTTGTTCTTGCTCTTCTTGACCTCTCAGCGGCTTTTGATACCATTGATCATAGTATCCTTCTGGACTAGCTTTGGGGGTTGAGGTGGGCAGCATGGTGTTGTGCTGGTTCTCCTCCTTCCTCTGGGGCTGGTTCCAGTCAGTGTTGATAGGGAAGGAGAGGTCCAGCCTGCAGCCCCTGTTATGTTGGTTCTGCAGGGTTTGATGCTCTCTCCTCTCCTTTTTAACATCTACCTGAAGCTGCTAGGTGAGGTCTTCTGTCAGTTTGGGGTGAGGTGTCATTAGTATGCTGATGATACCCAGCTATATAACTCCACCCTGGACCATCTCGGTGTCTGGAGGCTGTGGGAGTCTGGATGGGGAAAAACAGGCTTCGACTCAATCCTAGTAAGACCCAGTGGCTTTGGGTTTTAGGGCACCCTGGTTCTGGGGATGTTCCATCTCTTGTTCTGGATGGAGTTGCACTACCCCAGACAGATTCCGTGCACAATTTGGGGGTCCTCTTGGACTCTCAGCTCCTGCTCAAAGAGTAGGTGGCAGCTGTGGCCAGCAGGGCCTTTGCACAGCTTTGTGTTGTGTGCCAGTTGCGCCCATTCCTGGACTGGGAGGCCTTGCTCACAGTTGCTCATTCCTTAGTCACCTCCTACTTGGATTACTGCAATGTGCTCTACATGGGACTGCCCTTGAAGGGTATTCAAAAGCTTCAGCTAGTGCAAAATGCAGTGGCACAGGGAATTATGGATACTGGTCACTCGGCACACATGACACCTCTGCTCTATGGGCTGCACTGGCTACTGGTATGCTTCTCAGTGCAGTTCAAGTTGTTGGTGGTTGCCTTCATGGCTTGGGCTGGGCTACCTATAAGACTCTCTCCCCAATGGTGTCTACCTGTCCTGTGAGATCTGGCAGGAGGGACATGCTCTGGGTCCTGTCTGCGAGAGAGAGCCATCTGGCGGGACCCAGGAAGAGAGCCTTTCCTGTCATGGCACCTGCTCTCTGGAACATCATTCCTCCAGAGTCTTGTCCTGACCTTGCTGGCCTTTCTCCAGGCATTGAAAATTTGGCTTTGTCATCAAGCCTGGGGCCCTGATAGCATGCCGAGCCCATTTCTTGGTCTTGGTTGTGTTAAATGAGTTTCTTGGCTAGTATGTTATTTTATGTTATTTTTGTTGTTTTTATACTTGTTGTTTACTATGTTTTTATTCTGTTTTTTAACTGTTAGCCACCCAGAGTCATACAGTATATATATCAGATGGGCCATAAGACTAAGGCATGAGTGACTGTGAGTAAGGCCTCCTGATCCAGGAATGGGCGCAACTGGCACACAACACAAAGAAACAAACAGTGCTAGAGTTTTGGCATATCCATTTTCCAAGATTTTGTATATTCACCCTTACCTCCTTGATGATAAAGCTAACTACAGAGACCTTTTGTGGCCTCTCCTTTTTCTGGGTTGTATTCTGTTGTTAGATGCTGGATAGATTTACTGTGCCTGTTGTTATTTTAGGACAAGGTAATAATTAACAATAATAACAGGTAATAGGTAACAATAATTAGCCATTAAAGAAGTAATAGGTCTGGCTTGTCTAGAGTTCCTCTTATGATTTCTATAGTATTCTGGTATTCCATTCTGTTTGGACTCATTTACTTTGTATTAAATCTTTAGATGTGATCTTATATTTGCATATATGGAATTAAAGGACTACTTTTGAGAAAAGCAGAGCGGAAGCATTAACAGAATTATTGTTGCATCTGTATATTCCTTTGGGTGTTATTAAGAGTTTTAACCTTCCCTGCTCAGTGCAATTGGTATTATAATGGCTTACTAATATTGTACCTACTGTAACTGTTCCTCTGAAGAGGTTTTAACTCTAAACATATCAGGACTGAGATTTTGTAATGAAGTATATGTGTACCATACTTCTTTCTTTTCATCTCCTTGGATTGGTGCATGTTAATTCAAATAGAACAATTTCATTTATTACCTCATTTTGCATATTTCAAACTATGGAACTGTAAATGTGTTACTGTAGGAGAAATATTTTTTACAAAATACAGAATACAAAACCCAAAAAGTACTGGTTGGAATTAAAAAAAAATGCAATACCAAATGTCAAACCACTGTTGGATCTGAGGGTACTTTCCAAAGCAGTTTGTGAAAGAGTAAGGGAGCCTCTCTTTAACACATACATACACAGATCATATTTGGCTTGACAAGCATTGTAATATGTGAAGCATTGTCTATAGTGGTTTTATCCCATGAATTAATAGTACTGACTTTTGCAGAGTTCTTTTTTCCCCAGCAATAAGTTTTATTGTGGAAAAGTCAACAGACCAAAAGCAACTAAATTTGGAACAGCTTCATTGTGCACTTCATTATGGAAGCCCAAGTAACAACCATTATTATTATCATCAGATTTTTGCCAAAGCCCAGATCACAAGGAAGGATGGTACTTCAGAACAGATTCTTATTTATCCAAGCTAGAGTAGACAGGTCTGAATCTATAGTGATCAGATTCTGATTTCTACATACTGTAAGTTCTGTTTTTATCATTTGTGCTAAGAATAGTAACAAAATAAGACAAATGAGCCCTTAGCCCAAGTTGCATAGGTGACCCAGCTCACAAAATATGATCAGCAAGTATATATGACATATGGTGTTATGTTGTAGGTTAAAGGTATAGTGGATATATGAAAAGTTTGGTTAATGGAGTAAACTAATGCACACAGGAGTTTGTGAGGCTAAAACCCCATCCTGAGATGGGATGCTGAGGACAAAGGATTGGTGCAGAAAAAATATTCTATAAAGTCCCCCCCTTAAAATAAAGAGAGAAAAGTTTATTTAAAAACAAAAAAACAAAAGTTATTTTAAAATAAAGTTCTGTGGATCTTTTAAAACTTAACTACATCAACTGTCAGCACCAAACATACTATTCAAAAATTTATAACATATTTTTCTAAAGCAGAAGAGTAAGGTGGGGGTAAAAATCAGTAAAAATGTCGAGGAATAAAATTTAGCTTTGCCTATGATTTATCTATTCTCTTCAGCAGTTGCAGAAGAATTTAAATCATGTATCTCTGTCACTAGCCTATACACTTTAAGCCAAACACATAAAAAGTCAGCAAAATAACTTTCTGAACTTGTCCATTCTTTTGCTGTGGGATAAAACATAAGAAAATTCATCTTCATGGGCATCCTATTTGACATTTCATTAAAAGTAATTGCCTATCTGCACCTACTGTAGTGATTTTGTAGTGCTTCAAATATTGCTTTTTCTGCCGTCTGGTATATGTGAAACTCTGGACCCTGTGAAATGGTTAAAAAAGAACAATATTTTAAAATAATTAAAAAATAGAAGAGATGACTTGCCTTTGCTCCTATCTTATCAGTAGCTTACTAATATGACATTTAGTTTGTCAGAGGCCATGGATGCAGATGTATTTGACTTAGCAGTCTATTAAGTACATTTACCAATATACAACATTTCTTACAATATACAACATTTCTTTCTATGAAGAAAGTGGAAAAAAGGAGCTACACAATGGGGTCTAATGTAAAAAAATGTTTTTCTTTAAAACAGAAGAGGTAAAATAATGGTTTGGTAGGAACAATATGGGTAGCACTGAAGAAGTCAGAATCTCACAGTCTCTCTTCTTTTCATCTTCTAAATTAGAAGAACAGCTCAGAGGTCTTAGCACAAAACATTATGATCATGAACCCTGCAACTCTACAAATGTCTCTGCAGAAGGAAGCCCTATTAATTTCAGTGGACTTTCTTTTGGAGAAGCAAATGTAGCCATCTTGCCTTGATATGAAAGCCTTCATCTTGTCCTTTCCCCATTCCAGAATAATTGATTTATTTTATTTAGATTTACTGAGGCTTCCATGCCACTCAATTCTCATGGGCTCCGAGCAGCTTACAAACCATCAAGCATAAGGTTAAAAGCACTGAATCACACAGAGAATGCCTAACAAGCCATAAATGTGCCACACGTGCCATGGACTAATATAACTTGGAATTTTGTGAATGCATTACAAAATGGTTGCATGTCATTTGCCAGAAAACAAATGGATGAGATTGTACTGCAATATGGCCTCTGTTCTGTAAGCTTAATTTTGTTATCCATTTTTTTTACTGCACCTACTTTGAACAAAGCTATGATATACAGTCATTCACCATTGTTATTTTCTAGGAATGCTGACTTTCCATATGATGTCTTTATGTATCTATGTATGTATGAAGTGGGCATGAAAGAAGTTTCTGTAGGCATATTGGTACCAATGGACACTACTTTGTCTATTCCTTGATCAAATAGCATGAGTTTATTAACTAACTTCAAGGATCTGAAGGGACATATCCCACTTGTTCCATTCTCAGTAAGGGCTGACACAACTAGTAAAGTGAGTCTCCAGTGCCCTATCTTTTAAGGAAAATTCCATAGGTTTCTGCTTTTTTACAACAAGGCATATGAGGGGGACATTGATGAATCATTACCATGATGTAGTGGGCTGTAAGAATAACCTTTGGAAACAGTGGAAGTGCTGCAGCCTAGACAATGGTCTGATAAATGAAATCTGAGTCTAAAGGAGGGATAGGGGTGGAGAAAGCATCTCAGAAGGGACCCTCCCTAGTTTTCTGGAAAGTAAAGGCAAGGGAGGGGGGACGTGCTTTCAGACTTGCAAGATTCTGTTACTGTGACCTTACAATAAAGGTAGCGTTAGTACTCATGGTTTCATTTACCTTGAAGGGCTGACACACAGAGCCAATGAGCCTTAAAAAGGTAAAGGTTCCCCCTGCACATTTGTGCAGTCGTGTCCGACTCTAGGGGCCGGTGCTCATCTCCGTTTGTTAGCCGAAGAGCCAGCGTTGTCCGAAGACGCTTCCACAGTCATTTGGCCAGCATGACACATGTGGAATGCTGTTACCTACCCACCGAAGTGGTACCTATTCATCTACTTGCATTTGCATGCTTTCGAATTGCTAGGTTGGCAAGAGCTGGGGCGAGTGCAGGAGCTCACTTTGTCACGCGGGGCTAGGGATTCGAACCTCCAAACTTGCGATCTTCCGATTCACAAGCCTGGCGTCTTCCCGCTGAGCCACCATGCCCCTTGAGCCTTAGGGTTCATGTAAATGTTGACACCCTAGGGTTCATGTAAATGTTGACACCCAAGGACAATTCCCTTGAGAGATTCTCTTACTCCAGTAATTTATTGTAAGTTAATTGGAGTATCCCCCCAGGTCCTGCTGTTCTGTCTCATCATGGTGGGGGAGGGCATGTTCCTGGGAGGGATGAGCAAAGAACATCAGGAGTATATATTCCCAGCAGGGTCCCCCAAGGTGTGAAGGTCATCCCACTGCCCTGCTAAAGCAAGGAGGCACCTATATTGGGCAGGAGCAATATAGGAAGATGCTGGAGGTAGATGATCACTTTAGTTTTATAAGAATTTTATTAAGTTCAGAATAAAGATAAAAACTACAAAATAACAAAAAAACTACAAAAAGAAATAAAAACACAAAAAAGTGAGAAAACACAAGATGAAAAGATATTTTTTTAGAGATTACATAAAGAGGTGACTTCCAACTTTTAACAGCAAGAATATACAATTTCCCATAATCCCTTACTCTATATTAAACCAAAATCACATTATCTCTATAAATCGTTCCATTAGCATATTATAAAAATCACTAAATGCAATTGCTCCCTCCTCTTATATTAAAAAAGAAAATATATAAACCATCTAAACAAACTCCCCCCAAAAAACAACACTTATTTAATTACTTCCTTCCTACCCCTACCCTATACATTTCTGTCTGCTATAATAAAGATCAAACTAAAAAAAGCAAATAAATTTTCCTCTCTTATTATTAGTTATTACTGTCTTAATCATATTAAACCTAAAACCAAACATTTATCATTTATCTTATTAATCTCAATCCAAATCCTTAAAGAGGAATAACATCAAAGAATAACATCAAACGAGCCTTAAAAGCAGTCCAAATAAACATTCTCAAACCTTTACCCCACTTTGAAATAAACCAAAGCATTCACATAGATGTATTTCCAAAATATACACAGGGCATTTTTCACAAAAAGATCAGACAGCCCAACTGCCCCCCCCCAAATATTCCAACCTCTCAGCAGAAAGCCTCCCATAGATAGCAAACCCCTCCTTTCCACAACATTCCATCAGAACAGCAACACTTAGAGTTTGCAGTTTGTTCTATCCTTTTAACTTCTTCCATTCATCTTCTGACATTTCAACAAAAACCTCGATCTCGTTGTTAATAGAAGCCTTTGTATCATTGTTAAGATCTTCAATTCCTTCCACGACGTCCCCAGCCAGATGCCACATTTCAAAATTAATATTTTCAACAATATCCCAAATATCTTGGATAATAGCTTGGCAAGAGTCGGAAAGAATCCGTTTAAGGTCTCGATGGAACTCTGAGAAGGTCTGCTTGAAATCTTCCATGCCTCACGCAGTAAATTATGGCGACCCCTTAAGAACTTAACCAGGGAAAGTAGAATGTAATGGAAAGTTTCCGAAACTGTTTACATAAGTAAAAGGCTGATAAGACACAGTTCCCCAGGGAAAAATAGCAGCAGAAAACTGAGGATTCAAAACAGCAGATTCAATGTGTAGGAAAAGTTTAAAATCTTCAAATTCAATACAGAAATAATAAGAGAGACAAACATGTACTTTCAATCTTCCTCAATATTTGGATGGAAACAAGACAAAACTTAAAAAGATTCTTTTTAAAAGTTAATCCCAAAAATAACGATAAGTACCAGGAGAGATTGCTTCTCCTTGCTGTAAAAAATCTCTCTTAGGGTACATAAACTTAAAAGAAAATATAAATTGGGTGATTTAGAAATGGGACGGCCGGTCTTAGTGTCCCTTTAAGGCTACAGTGTGGCTTGGAAATGGTGACGTCCTAGCCTCCTGTCGTCTCTTACCAGATTGGCGCTAACGCAGTTCACGATCCTCTGGCTGCAAGGCGATATTCAGGAGTACAAATGGGATGATTCCGAGCAATTTCTATCCATGAAAACACTCCAGGGCTTCAGGAAAAGCCTTCCTGAGCCCAAAAAACTGCTGCATTGTCAGATCTGCCCGCAGAACCCACGAGCACAGCTGTTCAGACTGCCATATTCCCACTGGAAGTGCAGATGATCACTTTATTGATGACGGCAAAGGCATTAATTCATACTGTGTGGGAGAAGGAAATGGTAAACCACTCCTGCAGTTTTACCATGAAAACCACATGGATAGAAAATATAAAATTATAGATGAGATAGTGCCGGATGATGGGCCCCTCAGGTTGGATGGCACTCAACATGCTACTGAGGAATAGCTGAGGATCTTTCGGAGTACTAATGGTGTTTAAGATGTGTCTAGGTGAAATCCTTCAGGATGTCTAGTTGCTGATGTTGCCATAAGTCCAAATTGAATTCATTTTATGCTAAACCAATTTTTTTTTAATGCAACAATTTATTTGCATGAATATCCAAGGAGAAATATGGAGACTTGGAGAGAGTTATCCCTAGCTTTGAAATCAACATTCCTTCATATGAAGCATTTTAATTTTGTTGCAGGATCTTCTCTCAAAATACTTGGTGCTTTCAACCTCATGTTGTTTATTGGATCTGACAAGATCACAGCACAAGGTGGCATAGCTGTAAGAATTCCTTTAGCAAGACTGGTTGAAAGGATGAGTCGTACACTGTGCAACATACCTTGGGTTTATTTCAGTCTTATTTTCTATCTGACAGAATGCAGCAGGATTTGAAAGAGAACAAAATATGTGTTCATTTAATTCATGCTTTCTAATCAAGTTCCAGATGTACAAAAATAACACACATTCCCATTATTACACAGATAAAACTACAAAAGAAGTATACATAAAATGTATGCAACAGTTCATCAAAATACCTTCGTAAAAAACAGGTCAGTATTGCCTAGGCAGACCTAGGCAAAGGATAGCAATAGTATGTAGCTTGAATCATGTCAACTGGATTTCTATTTTCTCAGTGGAAACGTTTCGCTCCTTATCCAAGGAGCTTCTTCAGTCTGAGCTCAGACTGAAGAAGCTCCTTGGATAAGGAGCGAAACATTTCCACTGAGAAAATAGAAATCCAGTTGACATGATTCAAGCTACAGACAATTCCACCTGGATGACTGAGAACCTTCATAGATAGATAGCAATAGTAGCTCGCTTAAAATATATTTAGCTATGTTGAATGCCTTTTTAGGACAAACAAATGGCCCCAACATTAAACACTGTATCTGGCCCTGCAGAATGGGAAGCTAAACTTCTCCCTCAAGATACTATTTCAAACAGGTGGTCATGGATAGATGGAGGAGAATGTGAGATGAAGGATGTGATAGAAATTTCCATACATTAAAACACGGCCATTTTCCAATGGTTTGTTGCTTAGTGTTATATTCCATGATAGAAGCACAATACAGCCTTAAGAATGTATTGGATATTTTCTGGCAATTGTCCTTTTTACTCTTTTTTTATATATAGCACTGACAAATTTATGTCTCTTTGTCAGGACAAGAGTCATCATATCGCAGAATATTTTTTTCTTCATCTAGCAGGGATGGGAAAAGGTTTTCTCTGGTGTGAAAAAATGAACCAGGAAATTTCTTTTCCAAACAATGTCAATCATTAGGATGAATGTATTCACTGGAGGGGGGAGAGAGTTAAAAAGTATGAACAGGCAAAAATATGAACAGGCAAAATATACTTCCTATCTCATCTTTTAGAAAAGCTAGATACAGGTACTTGTTCCTTGTTTTTGTTTTGCTTGTTTGCGTGCTTGTTTGCTTTATGTTTCTGTGAATTTAGAGAGCTCATAGGCAACTGACCCTTGCTCCTCCTCTGGATACTCATGACATACCTCTGGTCCTGAGATACTCACTTCATGGACTATCACCTTTTGCTGGAGTGTTTCCAAGCCAGCTATAAGCACAATGATGCAAAACTCTGGCAGAAATATTCCAACTTGATGGGAAGGGTTCTAAGTACTAGCAGGCTGAGTTTCTATTTTATCCAAGTCATAATTGGGTTTGGAATGCCAACTGTTTTTTTCCCAAACCCATAGAATGTTTCAGCTTATTTTAAGTACACCCGAACACCATCGTCTCTTCAGGGAGGTAATTAAAATTGGATTTTTCTCCAGTCTCTTCTCACTAAAACTTCTCCTTTCGTTGGAATTTATAGGGAAACTTAAACAATAGGGCTTCTAATTTTCAAGAAAATCTGAGATATGAAGACAACAAGGGCATATACTGGGAATGGATGCCCAGTATGGAAAAACAACCTGAATGACTCCCATATTCTTTGCCTCCAGTGATGCTGTACTGTGAGTGTATCTTGGTAGGAGAAGAGCAACCTGATTACTGCTACATTGGCAAACTTATTTTTCAAATCATCATAAGAATCAAAAGTAAAGGCACAATCTCAGCTGGAAAGCTCTGGTGGGCATTTCCTAGTATTGGTATAGCCCTTACTTAAAGCCATATACAGCTTTAAACCATTGACTGCCTTTTTACACCTGAAAAAGTTGTCCTAAATTTGAATTTTCTTTTGAAGTTGGTAAGTTCTGATACATGTCAGTGGTCCATCTTTTTCTACTGAAAAAATGCTAAGGTTAGTGGAGCATAGAGAGGGCAGAATGAACATCTTTGGTAATGTTATATTTATGTTCTGTGACCTATAAAGGCTTGGAGAATGACCTTATAATTAGTAACCCAAATTATTTGCCAAGAAGGATTAGCTAAACAAGTTCCTCCATAAACAACAGAAGGTATTTGGAGTTGCTTCATTTTGGACAACAAAGTTTTCCTTCCAATTGTGGGAGAGGCACAAATTTGTGGGGTTTCCCATTGCAGGAAGGAATGTTATGTTTTATTGATTCTCCTGCTATTCCTGTCCCCTCTAACAAATGTCCCGTCCCTGTCTTCCTATAGTAGAATGTTCCCAAAAAAGAAATCTGTTCCTGGGATACCCTATCAATTTTACCAACCACCCATTTTAAAAGTAACTTAGAGAGTTTCTGGCCCTGCTGTTGGTATGCATTTAATCATAGCCATTGCCCAAATGGTGATTGCTCTGGTTAGGTGTTTGGCACAAAAGACAGAATTAAGATCAGACTGCAATTTCCAAATGCTTACTAAAGAATAAACTCTACTGGATGTAGAAAGATTTATTTCTGAGTAATAACAGAAAAATAAAATAAAATAAAAAATATAGGATTCACTGTCAATCAGCTGTGGTTCCTACGAAGCAGCTAGTGCTTACTAAGAAGACATTTTGGAACAGGTAGTGCATGTAGCTCAACAAGCTGGTAACGGGATATACTTGTGTACAGACACTCATTTGTTGTCATGGTTTCAGTTCAGTTACATTTGGATATTCTGAAGTCTAGCCACATTGGATTGTTTTGAATCACAGACCACTCAACCCATTTTCTGTTTCAATTTTATTCAGCAGAATCAGTTTCAATGAATTACAGAATCCAAAAGTGGAGTATTTTATATTACACTCTGATATTCATAAGTAGGCAATTTATAAGCAGATGGCTTTTATTAGAGCCTTCTTCCATTATTCTATAAATAATGCACAAAGCAGAAATTCATTAAGAAAGTCTCTATTTCAAGCTTATAAAAAAGAATGAGAGTGAGTGTGCAAGACAGAGAGAGAGAGAGAGATAAGCTGTAGGAATCATATTGGAGAACAGACTAGTAATTAAAACGTTTCATTAAAGTTCCTTGCCCAATTTTCTTACCACTCAATGAAGAATTAACATGATTGATTTTTATGGTTATTTTAAGACAGTGAAACTGTGGAACAGAAATGAACATTAAAACTTGAATCCAATACAGGTGTCAGTTTAATATAACTCCTAATACAGATGTGAGTAGCCATCAGCTTTAGTTTTGAGGATACCCAGATTAGTTATTTCCTCATATTTTGTGTATTTGATCCTAGGTGAATGAATGAATTTGAATGAATGAATTTATTACAGTCATAGAGCAGTACAAATAAAAATACACAATATGTATCCGATAAAAATTATCAGATATAGTAAAAGAAGTAAAATCCATATCAAAAATTAGTTTAGCAGGGTACTTATCATTCATATATAAAATCAAGAAGGCAGACTATATTGCATTATAAATTGTGGCATCCTATGGTTATTAACTATTAACAGTTAAAATTAGGTGTTAATATCAGAATTTTAAGTGCATAGTTATAAAAGAAATAAAATATTTACAGTAAGTTTTTCACTAAGTTACGACAACTCTTTAGTGCTGCTGTGCAGAATCTTGCTACCTGAGCTGTGACTGTAATCCACTCATCTTTGAGCAGAAACTGGAGGTATTCGGTTTCAGAACGGCCAGGATATCTAGTAATCATCGGGGAAATGAATTTTGTTCGAATATCTCTAAAATGAGCATTGTAGGAGGACAGGTCCAGTAGTTTCTATCTCTCCAGAATTACAAGGACAGAGCCTTTTAGCCAATGGAATTTTTTTTATATTTGCCGTCCAAGACAGCTGAGGGGAGGAGATCCTAGGTACTACTTCTGATGCTGTTGACAAAAAAAACCACAACATGTAGTAAATTGATCTTAGCATATTCCTGCTTGTACAAGGAAGTGTTACCAGTAAAAGAAAATGCAGAACACCTTTTATTCATGTGTGTATGACATTTCACCTATGAAACTGAGTGTCTTTTGAAGAACTTTAATAGTTTGTTATGCAGTTAATTGATTTTTTTTTTCAAAATCATCTTCAATACTCATTAACTTTGGGGGGGAGCTGCTTTCATTAAGCATCTTTATAATTCCTCATTTCATCCAGTTATATTTCTGAAAACTAACCACAGTCTAATTACAGATGATAGCAAACATGGTAAAATACATTTTAAAGAAAGCTATATGCAGATCATGATATTTATCAGCCTAGAGCCACAGTATTTAAATTGTGTTCCCTGGAACCCCAGGGTTCTGTGAGAATCATCCAAGGATTCCACAGGACAGTTTCTGTTTATATTACATGAAATGTAATATTGCAACATTAATTATAACATTTTGTTCAACATTAATTATAACATTTTTCACATTGAGAAGGGTTCCTCAGGTATCTCATGTTTGAAGACCACTGATCTAGAGGGAGCAGAGGAGATGTTCAAGTTTCATTTTGAAACATATTATGGAAAACTTGAAATGCAACTGGACTTGGCCACTAACTTTCAGTACACATTGCACAATTGATTTATACTACCACTGAATTAACTTTATCAGAGTCGGTGCCATATCAGATGTTTTACACTTTCAGATATTACATTGTGATTTTTTTTCACATTCATTGCAACTGAATACTGATTTTAAAAAGATTTAAGTTGTACTCCTTATAGAAATTTCACATACTTAAGGGCTGAGCTACAACTGTAGTGATGTCTTGAGATCAAGTCACACAAATATTACTTCACTTCATCCTTTTTAATGCTGTTCCCTAACCTGATGCTGTCAGGATACACCAAGTGTCAATCCGTTAATCTTTTAGACTTTGGCTATGGTGGCTGACGATTTTATGGAAGTTGAAATCCAATTCAGTTTGATCCAGTTTGGTCTAAGTGGTTAAGTCCAAGAGCCAGTTTGGTCTAGTGGTGTAGAGGCAACGCGGAAGACCATTATTATCTCATGGAGTGACATATTTTGATTTTTCCCCCACATGAAGAAGATTAGAGTTTATTTAGAGTTATAATGATGTTTAACTGGCTTGTTTTTATTTCTGTTTGGAATGGAGGGGGAGATAGATTACCCCAAGCTTGTTAGCTTAAGCATAGGTTCACTCCCCCAACAGCCCCTCCAGTGGCTTGGAATGGAGGGGGGAGATAAGAAATTGTTTTGGTTAAGCACTTGCTTATCTGATAGCTTCCCAGGCTCTTGGAATGATGTCATAGACAGGTGCTAGACCCCAGGAAGAATCCCAGTCAAGGTCAGGCTATGCAGCTTCAGTACCATGGAAACTTGGTCATGAGGTTTAAGAACCAGATTTTGATAAAAACTCCTAGGCTTGCTTTTTGGGTTTGGGAGTTCCACACAGACCTGAGCGCTGGGTGCTGTGAAAATTAAGCAACCTTGGGGTATCTCTGTTGTCCTTATTAAGGGGCTCCTGACAGCCTATGGGAGATTAGGTTTCAACTTGTTTGGTATGTATGATTTATCTTCCTTTATGCTATGCTTTATATGCTTCTGTATAATCTGCCTAAACTGTGTTTCTGTTTGAACTGTGGTTTCTGTTTAAATCTGTTTGCTTAAGTTTACAATAAAGCTAAAGTTTCTTTATCCACTTGTGTGCTTATTATCTCTGGATCTAAAAGAACCAATTGCCTGAGCACCTGATCACTGCTTAGACATTTGGCAATACAAGTGGTTAAGGCAATGGGCTAGAAACCAGGAGACCGAGAGTTCTAGTCCCGCCTTAGGCATGAAAGCCGGCTGGGTGACCATGGGCCAGTCACTCTCTCTCAGCCCAACTCACCTCACAGGGTTGTTGTTGTGGGGAAAATAGGAGGAGGAAGGAGTATTAGGTATGTTAGCTGCCTTGAGTTATTTATAAAAATAATAAAGGCGAGATAAAAAAAAGGGATAAAAAAATAAAGGACTTCAGGAAAAAATTAAAAACTTGGCTCTGTGATCTCGCCTGGGGCAAGAGGGAAAGTGGTCAAACTTGGGGATGGCTGATTTCTTAGAGCCATGTCAAATATTTTAAATAAGTTTTGCTTCACTGTTTGAACCACCTACCACTTGGTTTTTATTATATTTATTGTATTTATTTTTATTGTATTTTTATTGTATCTTAATGATGTTGTTGTAGCTGTGAACTGCCCAGAGTCCCTCCTTGAGGGGGAGATGTATGGTAATAGAAATTTAACAAACAAACAAACAAACAAACAAACAAACAAATAAATAAATTCATCTAGAGGGCACCAAGTTAAAAAAGTATAAGGTTGCTCTATAACATTAAACCAATTTAACTGACACTGGATAAATAGAGACAATGATTTAGTAAGTGGTAATTTACTTTGTTCATGTAAGAACTTGGTTAATTGGTCATTTGTTCTGCTCTGTTAGTTGAAGCAGAGAATTTTACTACACTTCAAGATCTGAACTGAAATCTGTGAAAACAGGAGCTATTAATTTTTTTTCTTACTATTTAGCAGGAAAATTCGTATTAAGTTCATTATAAAGCAGTCATATTACAAAGGACTTCATCAAAATGACATGAGCAAATTCGTTGATACTAATTAGATATATTAAGAATTTTCTGTGGAATAGTTTTGGAGGAAGAAATCCTATCTCATGAAATAACTAATAGAAGATAATCAACCCTCTAATTGAATTCATCCTATTCATTTTCACTAATCTGCAGGTCTGTGTACACTGTCCCATCCAGTGTGCTTCAAATTCTGCTTTAATTCTCTAAGAGATGGTGAAAAAAATCCTAGAAAAAAGCGATGAGGCTAATAACCTGGTCAACCAAATATTCTTTCATGGATAGTCAAGTAATGTTGCTACGGGATAACATTTAGCTATCAGAGGACAGTTTAAAATCTTGTTTTCATAGAATGAATGTAGATTAAGAATGATATTGATAATGCAAAAATATGTTGGCTACATTTCTCTTCCAAAGTTTTGTATCAAATAGATTAGACGTAACCCAGATAATAAATTTAAAATCAGCTCACTCACTTCTCTGCTGCCTCTAAGTCTAAGCAATTCAAAAAACTGTGCACAGGCATTGTCTGCATGTAAGGAGAGCTAAAGTGTGTGGTGGATAGGATGCACCCTTGCCTAAGTCCTGCCAACTGAATCAGACCCTCACTCCTGTGATTACTGTAAGCTTGTCTAAATCAACAAAAGCATTTCCAACATCTTTCATGAATCCTGTGCTGAGCATATTAAATTCTAAAGAACCAGTTGCTTGAGGTTGCCTCATGAGAGAGAGCGGGGCGGGGCATTACACTTTTCCCATTTGTGGTGGAGGGAAAACACCAGCCTCCTTGTAAGTAAGCCACAGCCACTGAATGTAAGTGCCTGCAGGCTCAGGGATGGCTGAGCTTAAAGGGTGCTCTGCCAAAAGGGCAGGTGAGGGGGGGGGGTTGGAGAAGAAGGTGGAGGTAGATGACAGATACCACAGCATGATGTCAAAGAGAAGCCTGCAGAAGAAGCACTGGAGATTCCCTTATTAAGGCCTGTATGGACAGACTCCCCCACCATCTATGCTGCCTGGTTGGGACCCGGCTCATTTGTCAGGCACTAAATAGAGCTGGTTCACCTATTGGAATTCCTTATAAGAGGAAAGGAAGGGGCCAGAGTCTACACAAGTAGGGAATTACCTGTTTGCCTGCTCCCTTGGGTTTGCTGGTGGGAAAAGGATAACAAGCCTCAAACTGCTGCTGCCTGTCCCATTTTTCTCCCTTGGTTTGGTATTTTATGTTTGAGAATTTTTTTCTTTTGTATTCTTGACTCCTGACACTCCAAAGTGACGCTTCTGTTTTTAATCCCTGGCCTTGAATGCTTAAGGGTGTGGGAAGAAAAAGCTGCAGCAGGTTTTCTACATCTTTGGAGTGCAGTGCTTGTTTGCTGTTACTCATGAGTGAGCTCCACACCTCTCTGACTACAAGGGACTTTGCCACACCATGTATGTGCAGTTAAAACAAACCAGAAATGATTGAAAATGTCATTAAATCCCCCTGTAATTATTCGGTATTATTTTGTGAGTTCCCAGGTGGTGGTGAGGTCTTTATAAATATGAAAACAACATGGAGGGAAAGGGTTAAATCTTCCTTATCCAGTACCACAGTCCCAATCTATTTCTTAGAAACCCCCCCCCTTTTTTTTAAAAAAAAAAATAAGCAGTTCCTGGATCTTCTGATATCATACCTATTTTGGATCTCAAGTGATAAAATGGTAATTTTCAGCATGCTTAAGAGGCACTTCAAGAACAGCTTACTTTAATATAAATTAACTGAAGCACTCAAAAATTAGTTCCTCCTCTTTAAAATCTCCAGCATAAACATCAGAAATTTTGGCTCAACTGGACCCTATCTTAGTATTCAAATTATTTATAATGGGATAAATATGAAACTTGTGTTGGTCTCCTTTCTATGCTCTCCACTGTTTAAATGAAAAAACAAAAGCTCAGTGTTTAAACATTTAGAAGATATAAATAGTGTTGGAAAATGCATGGTTGTCTTTCATAGAGTTCTCTGAAGACTAAAATGGGATTAAATTTTCAGCCATATATATTGCCTAGGAAATTATTTTTAAGATTATTTTCCATGTCTACTATGAACCCTGAGGAATTTACTTTCTGATAAACTAATCCATATTAAAATAATAATAATAATAATTACTTAACTCAAACCTGGCAATTCAGAATTATCATCATTTGCACAACCAAGATAAAGTGCTTTGCCCCTATATCCATATCCGACTTATAAGCCCATTAAGTTGTTTGATGCCAAGCACCTAGTATAATTCTGTTCTACTTTGAGACACTCTTTTGCTGCTGGTTTTTATTATTTTGTATTGTCTTCTTGTGACATGCTTTTTATTCTTGAATGCCTTTCTGAATGTATTTTTGACCAAATACTGGAGTATTAAATATTATCAAGAAAGATACAACCAAAACATTTCCTATAACTTCTAAAAACAAACTCAGTGATTTGTCTATGAAGGTTCTCAGTCATCCAGGTGGAATTGTCTGTAGCTTGAATCATGTCAACTGGATCTCTATTTTCTTAATGGAAACGTTTCGCTCCTTATCCAAGGGGCTTCTTCAGTCTGAGCAAAGTTGGTAAGGGAATCCTAAATATGTTCCTAGGTAGCTGTGTGACCTTACACCTGGGGCTAGGTCATGGTTATATTGAGATGTAATTTTTAAGTCCTTTTATCATCTAATGGAGGGTCGTTAAAAACACCATGCTGCTGTTGAGCTTCTGAAATGGTCTTAATCTTCCTAGGCACAGAAGACAACACGGGGAGGAAGATGGGGGAGAGTTTGTGCCTGAGGCCCCCACCTCTATTCAAGGAAGGATTTTCCAAGTTGGCATAAATGGATTCCTTGACCCCTCTCTCAAACCACCTATCTTCTCTGTCTAAAATGTGAACATTAATGTCCTCAAATGAGTGTCCTTTTTCTTTTAGATGAAGATAAACTGCTGACTCTGGTCCTGTGGTGTTATTTCTCCTGTGTTGTGCCATCCTCCTGTACATAGGTTGTTTGGTTTCTCCAATGTAGAGTTCAGAGCACTCCTCACTGCACTGGATTGCATAAACTACATTGCTTTTCTTATGTTTTGGAGTTTGATCTTTGGGGTGTACAAGCCTCTGTCTCAGTGTGTTGGTGGGTTTGAAATATACAGGTATGTGGTGTTTGCCAAATATCCATTTATGCCAACTTGGAAAATCCTTCCTTGAATAGAGGTGGGGGCCTCAGGCACAAACTCTCCCCCATCTTCCTCCCCGTGTTGTCTTCTGTGCCTAGGAAGATTAAGACCATTTCAGAAGCTCAACAGCAGCATGGTGTTTTTAACGACCCTCCATTAGATGATAAAAGGACTTAAAAATTACATCTCAATATAACCATGACCTAGCCCCAGGTGTAAGGTCACACAGCTACCTAGGAACATATTTAGGATTCCCTTACCAACTTTGCTCAGACTGAAGAAGCCCCTTGGATAAGGAGCGAAACGTTTCCATTAAGAAAATAGAGATCCAGTTGACATGATTCAAGCTACAGACAATTCCACCTGGATGACTGAGAACCTTCATAGACATATTGCCATACATTTTGGGGATGAAACCCTGAAGTTGGTAAGGAAATTCGAGAAGACAGCAAGAAAGGTGGCAGACTATAGAAACCACCTACGTTTTAACCTCAGATGCAGACAACAGAGACTCATCCCGACAAGCCTACGCCTGCAATCTACAGTTAAGGGTCACAGAGCAGAGCAGATCCTGCAGCAGGCACAAAGACATCTTCTAAATGAAAGAATAAGGCAAGTCCACTTCACCATTGATGCCCTGCAATACAAATTTGAAAACATTCACCAGGAACTCACAGCCACCCTTCCTGACCCAATCCTGGATAGAGTTATTCAGCTTGGCAATAAAGTACAGCTGGCCCAGCATCACAAGACAAAGGAGAGGCAAACTAAGAAATTTGACATTCTTCTTTCTCGCAGCAAGCAGAAACAAGGAACTGGAGAAACCACTGGGAGGAACAACAACAACAGGACCACAGAGGACAAAAAGAACATGTGGGTGAAAAATCTCTCAGACAGAGAACTTACCCAACCAGAGAGAGATGTCCTAGCCAAAGGTCTTAATTTTGCCATCACTCCCAAGCAAGTTCCGGTTGTGGAGCTCATTACAGCCACAGAATCTGCCATCCACAACAACCACCTACCTTTTGAAGAAGCAGAACAACTCCGGCTTAAAATATCTGCAGCTCTGTCCAGTGCTCAACCTCCTCCCCCCAACCTTACCGTCCAAGAGAGGAGAGCCCTGACAGCCCTCAGCAAAGATGAAACCATCACCATTTTACCTGCTGACAAAGGAAGATGTACAGTGGTTCTAAACACTGCAGACTACCACAATAAAATTACCTCACTTTTGGAGGATCACCATACATATGAAAAACTGAAAAGAGACCCCACCAACAATTACAAGAAAAAGGCAATAGACAGTTTGAAACAATTGGAACATGATGGCTCCATCGATAGGATTACCTACCACCGTCTGTATCCTGGAGAAGCCATCCCCTGCATCTACGGACTTCCTAAGATCCACAAGGAAGGAACACCCCTCCGACCCATAGTCAGCAGCATCAATTCGGTAACATACAACATTGCCAAACACCTCTCTACCATACTAGCACCTCTAGTTGGACACTCTGAACACCACATCCATAATTCGGAAGAATTTGTTTCCAAAGCAAAGATCCTGAAACTGGATACAGATGAAACTATGGTCTCCTTTGATGTGTCCTCCCTTTTCACCAGCATCCCCACCACTCATGCTCTATCCGCTGTCAGGAAGAGACTAGAAGAGGACAGCACCCTGGAAAGGAGAAGCCATCTCAACCCAAACCAGATCTGCCATCTTCTGGACCTGTGTCTTAACACCACTTATTTCACATACAGAGGTGACTTTTACAGACAAAAACACGGCTGTGCCATGGGTTCTCCTGTGTCACCCATTGTGGCCAATTTATACATGGAAGAAGTGGAGAAGAAAGCACTCAACACATTCCAGGGAACGGTGCCCACCCACTGGTTTAGGTATGTGGATGACACCTGGGTCAAAATCAAGGCCCAGGAAGTACAGGCCTTCACGGACCATATAAACACTATAGATGCCAACATTAGCTTCACCAGAGAAGACACCAAGGACAACAGACTGGCATTCCTAGACTGTGAAGTCCTCATTGGGACCGGTGGCAAGCTAGAAATAGGGATCTACAGGAAACCCACACACACAGATCAATATCTGATGTTTGACTCCCACCATCCACTGCAGCACAAACTAGGAGTCATCAGGACATTGTCACACAGAGCAGAAACCATCCCCACCTCCATGGATTCCAAAAAGAATGAAAATCAGCACCTGAGAACAGCCCTGAAGGCCTGTGGATATCCAAATTGGGCCTTCACCAAATCTAAATCTACCAGACCTAAAACAGCGACAGATAGGGCTGAGACTCAGAGTAAACGAAAGAACCTGGTCATTCCCTACATGGCTGGCGTGTCTGAAAAGATAAAACGGATATTTGGCAAACACCACATACCTGTATATTTCAAACCCACCAACACACTGAGACAGAGGCTTGTACACCCCAAAGATCAAACTCCAAAACATAAGAAAAGCAATGTAGTTTATGCAATCCAGTGCAGTGAGGAGTGCTCTGAACTCTACATTGGAGAAACCAAACAACCTATGTACAGGAGGATGGCACAACACAGGAGAAATAACACCACAGGACCAGAGTCAGCAGTTTATCTTCATCTAAAAGAAAAAGGACACTCATTTGAGGACATTAATGTTCACATTTTAGACAGAGAAGATAGGTGGTTTGAGAGAGGGGTCAAGGAATCCATTTATGCCAACTTGGAAAATCCTTCCTTGAATAGAGGTGGGGGCCTCAGGCACAAACTCTCCCCCATCTTCCTCCCCGTGTTGTCTTCTGTGCCTAGGAAGATTAAGACCATTTCAGAAGCTCAACAGCAGCATGGTGTTTTTAACGACCCTCCATTAGATGATAAAAGGACTTAAAAATTACATCTCAATATAACCATGACCTAGCCCCAGGTGTAAGGTCACACAGCTACCTAGGAACATATTTAGGATTCCCTTACCAACTTTGCTCAGACTGAAGAAGCCCCTTGGATAAGGAGCGAAACGTTTCCATTAAGAAAATAGAGATCCAGTTGACATGATTCAAGCTACAGAAAACTCAGTGATTCTTTGAGATCTAGTATCATCATCCTAAATTAGACTAAATCCAAACTTTGGATTCAGTCTGGGTATAGCATGATTTGAAAAAGAAATGTTTTGCTTGATGACATGCTGTAAAACACTAGCTGGGGTCCAACATTAATACTCCTAGTAAGCCTACTGCAAATAAGGGGTGGGGGTAAAACTGAAGACATACAGACATACCCATCATGCTACTCTCTTTCAGGGTAAGCAACCTTATGAAAGTGTGGTGGGGGAGAGAGTAAAATTATAAACAAAATGTTTTTGAATAAGATAAGGAAAGAGTGGACTAAGTTACCAACCACTGTTGTCTCCATGCCACATGTAACTTTCCGTGCTAATGGTAATGGCAGAATATCAGTACGTTTTTGCACATTTGGGTCACGATATCACAAGTGCTACCAAGGCATGCTCATGGTATTTTATGCAGGCTAGGCTCTCTAATCAAGAGATTACCTTGCAAGCAACCAAGCTAACATACTGTTGCCCACATGTTACCCACCAGGAGGAACATGCCATGTTCTAAAACATGCCATGTTCTGATGATGCAAGCATATGATGGAACACTTCATGGATTAGCATTTCATCTCACATTGGGACAGTGCCCATGCTCTCTGTATCATTCAAATTTTAATATGCATGCTACCAAAGCAAGCACATATATGAAACTGAAGATGATATCCAGCACCTAGTGATTGGGTATTGGAGTTGAGATTCAGTATGCCTTATGTACAGAAAAGAACAGTAGTTTTCAAGTCATATATTCTTTGGTAGACTCACTGATATTTTTGGAAATAAAGGAATGAATATTAGGACTGTTCAAAACCTCAGCTTGGATATTCAATTTGAAGTGATTTGACTGAATCAGATCAACTTTCTGAATGGAATTGAACATTCATATCAAATGAGATGCTTTCAGATCAATTTATATACATTTGCCCATGAATAGATTTTTTTTCTGCATCAATTTGAAAATCCAGTTCAAAAATTTGATTTTTAATGTCTTGACTAAAATGGTTTTCCAGACTAGTGTGAGTTTGACTGTAACTCCTGAGGAAGTGGACAGGATCCTCCAGTCTGTGAGCTTGGCCACCTGTTTGTTAAATCAAGGCCCCTCCTGGATAGTTAAGGCCAGCTGGGAGATGATTTGTGGTTGGACCATGCAGTGGTATCTGCTTTTCTGTGGGAGAGAGCTGTCCCCTCAGCCTTGAAGGATGCTGTGGTTCACCCCCTCCTTAAGAGGTTGCTGGATTCAACCATTCTGGACAACCATCACTGGATAAAAACCATCCTGGACAATTTTCCTCCAGTCTGCAACCTCTACTTTTTGGGGAAGATGGGAGATGGTGGTTGAGCCCTGGAGGAAGCAGATAACCTAGACCCATTTCAGTTCAGTTCCAGTGAGGGCTCATTGATCCTGCTTGTTGATTACCTGTGGTGAAGCCAGGTTGGGGATGGTGTGTCCATCCTGATGCTCCTTGATTTCTCAGTGGCTTTTGCTAATGTTGACCGTAATATCCTATTAGGCCAGCTTCAGGGATTGGGAGTGAGAGGCACTGTTTTACAGTGGTTCTCCTCCTTTCTCTGCAACCAATTCCAAGTGATATTGACAGGGGGAGAGGTCATGCCCACGACCCATCACTTGTGCAGGACTCAACCCTCTCTCAGCCCTAGGAAGAAGGCACTGGCAAACCACTTCTGAAATCTTGCCAACAAAACTGCAGGGGCTAGTCCAGGCAGTCCCCGAGGATCGGACATGATTGAACGGCAAATACACACACACACACACACACTCCAGAAGGGGAAAAAGAGGGAGATGGTAAATGGGGGGGGGACCTATTCAGAGCAAGTCTTCTGTAAACATTCCATCTTTCTCTTTCACCCACATCCAGTGTTTGTTGGATAAAACACCGATTTTTTAGCCTTGTTCTTCTTTTATATGAATCTTATGTTTTTCATGAATAAAATGCCTTATGGATGCTTATTTTCCCATCTTCACAAGGGTTAAGACAGGGCCACTCTGCCTTAATCCCACCCATGTTGAGCATGTGAAGAAGATAAGTGATGCAGACACAACACCATTTCCCTCTGTGATTTCTTTGAGGAGGTCCCTTACTTGAGACCTCAGTGAATCAAAGTGCCCCTTCAAAGATATGCCCAGCCTAGTATATATCACATTGCTTCTCTTTTGGTGTCAGCTGCTTGTAATAATAGAAGACATTGGTCTTACTCTGAAGTACATTTTGCTTTCAAAACAAAAAAACTTGTCTGAAAAGCAGAGGGGAAAAAGAGAGAGGTGTTTATGTTCCCTTAAAGAGCTCCCCAATTTTTATTCTATCAACTTTGCATTCCATATGATTCAGATCAATAGCTTATTGTTATAAAAGTGATAATTCAAGTCAGCACAGGTTTTTCCACAATCTTTCACCAAGGGATTGTGGAATTACGTGCATATCTATCTACCTATCTAACTCCCAGAAAGACATCAGAGCTATTCATTGGATGAAATATTTGATTTCTGAATTTTCTTCATTCAGAAGTTTTGAGAAATACTTTTCAAAATGAAACCAATAAGTCTTTTTTGTCTCATAGGATTTGATGTCTAATAACCTGAGTGTCTTTGAGGCTGAAAATGCTACTTGTCCAAACTGAAATGTCAATAAAGGTTATAATTGTAAATACTGCTAGTGGATGGCAACTGACAATTGGTGTTTAGCTTTGAACATAGAAAATGATAAAAAGTCATTATTACCATCTATTAGTTTATCTAAAGTAAAGATTCCAGCATCTCTATACAACTTTTTAAATCAATTTAAATCAATTTTGAGATCTGGATTGCTTCAATTTAGCATGAAGAAAAGATCAAAATGTATTTTTCCAGAAATAATATGCCACAATTTTCAAATCAATATTATACAGTAGATATAGCTACCCTATTATATTTTAGAACCCATATTCAATGAACTAAATATTATATAAGACTATTCCAAAAGGGTCCAGGAAGGAAAATTTGCACTCAGTGAAGGTGTTCAACATTTGGTACTAGTTAAATGGTATATATAGTGGTATAGTCCAAGACTTGGAAAACCAAACCCCCACCCCCCATCTTTAATTGACAATTGCAGCTTTTTCACAAATATCTTCGGAATTGAGAAGCCCCACAGAAATGTACAAAGGAGTACATTCAGTGTTTGAAAATATTTTCTGGATAGGTACATAGGAATTCCATGCAAAACATAAAGTATCCTGGGTATTATATTTATTTTATAAACATCCTTCTTCAGAACATAAAGTTTAATGACTTCCATTTATCAGTGTCAAGAGAAACCTCATTATAT
This sequence comes from Charina bottae, assembly GCA_023362775.1. Lineage (NCBI taxonomy): Eukaryota > Metazoa > Chordata > Lepidosauria > Squamata > Charinaidae > Charina > Charina bottae. The sequence continues at coordinate 98,590,085 of JALMGJ010000002.1, read as the reverse complement.
ATCTTATTCATATTCAGTGTAATTATTTTAGAAGTATTGTTTGGAATAAGAATACCCAAATAACTGATAAATTCAGTATATCAATGAAAATGGTAAGTAATTAATTATTGCATAAATAAACAAGTATTTACTTATCAGCATTGATTCTGACTTTATTTATTTATTTATTTATAATTCAATTTATATCACCACTCCATCTCCCCCTAGGGGGACTCTGGGTGGTTTACAAAAAATCAAACAATTAAAATAACATATAATTATACCAGTTAGCAGAATATCTTACAGTTTAACGAAAGGAATTTGTTCAATGCATCAAAGCCAGAATTGAAGTATGAGGTTCAGCAAGAAACAATAAAATACCTTCAGCATATAATACTAATTTATATTTTAATGATTTAGGAAAAAATCCATGGGTATCATAATCCTGTATAATAAGAATTCCAGACAAATATTTTTATATCCATATGGGAAAGCCTTGGTTTGGGAATGGAAACATTTTAGCATTAGCATGTTAAATTTGACAGCAATAATTTCTGCACCTGCTAATGCATTTTTTGAAGAAGACTCTAAAGAAGAAACAAAAGATGGGAATCACGCAGAAGTTGTAGACCGACAGGACAAAGAGGTGAAACAAATTCCTGCTGAAGTAGAAATATTGGAAAATAAAGAAATTGTGGATTATAAAACAGAGACGACAGCCAGAAAGGAAATACAAATGATAAACCAAGAGATGAAAATGACCTGGGGAAGGATTTATCATTGGACTTACAAAAGAGGGTTTCTAAAGCATCTCTCTGAGATGGGAGAAAGTTTGAAAGGAGATTCAATCCTGTGACAACAACTTGATGAATTAATCAAGATTGTCAGAAGCAAAAGAAAGGAATATAAAATTGACTTGTTTGATCAGGGTTAAAATAAGAAATATTTCTATAAAATTCTGGAAAGCATTTATGGACTGCTGATACTTGGACAGAAATGACAACGATTTTTGGATTTGTGAATGGAGGGGGGATTATGGGAAGAAGTGAATTATGTAATCTTAGAGAGGGTGGGGAAATACTAAATTTGCCTGCACTTGTTGCAAGGAAGATTGGAAATCACTTCTTTAAATATTCTTTCTTCTATTTCTTTTCTCTTCCCTTTTCTTTTGACCCTTTGTATTTCCTTTCTTTGTATTTTCTTTTTTCTTTCTGATCTGTTTGTATTATCTTTTATTATTGTTAAAACTCTTCAATAAAAAGTATTTTTTTAAAAAAAGAATCATTTTACTGAATATTAAACCAATAGTACAATGAGTCGGCTGATGCAAGAACTGTCACAAACTTCACAAACTTCCCCCTTCCATACCTGCTCTAATGTGTCTGGTGAAACCTTCAAGTATTGAGGAGTTCCTTGGAGGAGCCCCTCCAAATTCACCCTAAAGACCCACAAGTTTAGGCCGTGTGATCTGGATCAGCTCCAAAAAGAATTTATCTTGCTTTCTGAGTACTGTGCTAAGTTGCCATGCCTACCTAATTCCCAGTCACCTTAATAGTGACTCAGATCCTCCCACTGGCTCATGAATTATTTTTTTCTTCCAGTCCTATTCAATCAGTGCTTCTCACGCCAATAAAACTCTGTGCTTCAAAGGAGCAATAGTAAAAGGCTTACTTTTCATACAATGATAATGACCAAAAGGCGAGTGCCCAGGTGGAAGAGAGAAAGAGGTGAGCTGGAAGCTGGTCTACTTTTATATCATGCTTAGGCTGACCATACGTCCCGTTTTGAACGGGACAGTCCCATTTTTTTACCTTTTCCATACCATACCATCTTTTTCTTTAAAAATTCAATTTTGTCCAAAATTCATGAGTCTTTTACGACCGCTAGATGGTGACCCCACTGGTCGCGGTAATCCAGTCAGGGAGAAAATGAGGCAGACTATGTTTAGGGCACCTTTTCTAGCCCCCTCCCCATATGGAGTGAGCAGAGTGGATCCTAAATAGGGCTTCTCAGTCGTGGATACAGCTGCCGAACTACTCAACTGCCTCGAACCTTGAGTCAGGACGACTGAATCTGTATCCACCGCCCATGTGCTGGTCCATGACTAGGAGCTTCCGGATTTCACAGTCCTGCCCCCGTCATTCATATGGCTGGTGAGAAGGAATAAAACACTCCCATATTTAGCCAGAGAGCCAGTTTGGTCTAGTGATTAAGGCACCAGGCTAGAAACCAGGAGACCATGAGTTGTTGTCCCACCTTAGGCACAAAGCCAGCTTGGTGACCTTGGGCCAATCACTCTCTCTCTCAGCCCTAGGAAGGAGGCAAGGGCAAACCACTTATGAAATCTTGCCAAGAAAACTGCAGAGACTTGTCCAGGCAGTCACCAAGAGTCATGATTGACTTGAAGGTACAAAGCTATATATTTTACCAAGGAACCCACATGGATAGACATGGGGACAAATTATCCTAGGGAAGGTCTAACTACATGGTCACTAAGATTTGATACCAACTTGATAGCACATAATCAATCAATAATCAACAAGTAAACACACTCTATTCTGCTTCCTGACCATTCTCCTGTGAGAATCTAAACTAACTCCTACTCTCAGCTCTTTATCCCAAAACAAATACAAACTGTTTTTCCATGGATATGTGAAGAACCAGCAAGATGCTATGGGGCAAAACAGGTTCATCACAGGGTGAAGTTGAAGTTTTTGTGCTTTGATTAAAAACATATTTTCAAGAAAGACAGACAGACATATCCACTGGGATGTCTTTAACAATTGGTTTTGATTGCTGAGGTTATCTTTTTGGTTTTGGTAATTTCTCTCCTTTGCAGCATGTATAGCTTTCGATTACAGATACCCTGAGTTCCAGTGTTGATTTTAACTTAAACTTTGTAACAGAAAAATAAAAAATAAAAAAAACAATGATGTAACTAGATTTATCTCTTTCCCTACTCTTCAGGAATACTCTTTAACATCTTTCATATCCCTTTTGCAAGTATTATAAAACCCCAGATGTATTATCATTAAGTGATCATGTCTCAGTGCAGGAATCCATCAAGTCATCCCTGACATATGGTCGTTCAGTCATCATTTGAAAACTTCCAGTGAGGGGGAAGACCACAACTGTTCTAAGAAGATTGTAGAACTTGCAGCTTTACTGCCAGGGCATTGTTTCAGACATTCAACCAGAATCTCCTTTTCATTTCTGCTTCTTGATCCTTGCTCTGTTATCTGTTCAATAGAGAACATGCTTCTTGCATGTGATAGCCTTGCTTCGCTATGTGAAATGAACTATGTATTTGTCCCATACCGAGAAATTGTTTACCTGTGACAATGCAGGCAATTAATCTGTGGCAATGCAGTCATCAATCATCCAAATGCAAGTTCCATTTTGAGCTAACGGTATTGCTTGTAGTAGTTGATTTTATATTTATGAAATATAGGCTGCACTGGCAATGTTTTCCTTGTAAATTAAAATGTATTACAATCTTGACAGAGAAGTTAGGAAAAGAGGCTATGGCACCCAAGATACCCTCAAATCATTTGAAATGACTCTCAGAAATCTTGAGGCATTTGTCATGGACACGATGTTATGTATGCAGTTGAGATTTCAGAACATAATGGCTGTCCCAATACATAGCATTTCATTTCCAGCATTACTGTTGTTTTGTTTATGGCATCCCACATACCATTTAATTAACTATGTCCCATCATCATTATTCTACTTCTTATTTGGAGATCAGTACACATTGTAGATTTGTGAGCCTCATCATTTATGTCAATGTTAAATTTCAGTACAACCTCATTCCAGAGGACTTTTTACAGACTTGTGTCTTACAAATGATTGAGCATAACTGTTATCATGTTTGAGCAAATAAACTTCACAGTTCAATTTAGACCTGATTATTTTATTAGCTTTCATTTGCAATGCTAAAATCAAGACATTCAGTAAGGGGGGATGTGTTTAAAAGGATGGTGGCAGTGGGAGGAAGTCTTTTTTTTTTAGATTTTTTTTATCCCACCTTTATTATTTTTATAAATAACTCATGGTGGGGAACATACCTAATACTCCTTCCTCCTCCTATTTTCCCCACAACAAGAACCCTGTGAGGTGAGCTGGGCTGAGAGAGAGCCCAAGGTCACCCAGCCGGCTTTCATGCCTAAAGCGGGACTAGAACTCTCTGTCTCCTGTTTTCTAGCCTGGTGCCTTAATCACTAGACCAAACTGGCTCTCTGGTTAAATATGGGAGTGTTTTATTCCTTCTCACCAGCCATATGAATGATGCCTTTGCTGTTGTCACTAAAGTGATTGTCTGCTTCTAACTTGTTCCTGTATCCTGTATCTACTTGATATAGGTGGCTGCTTGCTTTAGCTGAGCAGCTGAAATGGCCCTCATGCATTGGTTGACCCTGCTTGGTGTATACTCCTAGTGTTCTGTGTTCATTTCTCCTAGGAACATACCACTCCCACCCCACCCCCACCACTATGAGGCAGCATAGCAGGAACACAATGTATTTCTTATATATTTACCCACCTTAAAAACCTGCTCAATATACTGAAATGGTGCAAATGTCATGTATATAACCAGTATCATCTTTGGAATGTTCTACATATTCTGACTTGACCGTGCTAGCAAATAAAAGCTCAGAAATGAATTTATGCAGTGTCATAATTCATGAGACACCAGAGACAAAAAAAGAAGGCAGATAAAATATTGTGCGACAGTTTAAAAAAATAACAAAAAGAAATTAATTTACATGCTAGCACATATGTAATTATCAGTGAAGAGTTACAAAAAGTGAGAACTTTGGATAAAAAGAAGAAAATAAAAAGCCCACTGCTATATCCATGCTTCCCACCTTGATAAAGAGCCAACTTGTAATAATAAGAATGAAGCTGATCTAAGGCATGTAATTTATCCTTTTCAGCTCTACATAAGATAATAAGCTATATTACTAATGAATCTGTGGTGATGTCATTCGGAACTTCAATTTCATTACACTAAAACACTAACCGCCCAGGGTCCCTCCTTGTGGGGGAGATGGGTGGGATATAAATATGACAAACAAACAAACAAACAAACAAACAAATAAAACAGTAAAATCAGAGCTTTATAATAAGCAATACTGGTAAATTTCCAGCCATACATGGCCAAATGAAACATTTTTGTGGTCCAATCATTGATAACTGTATTTAGCAGATGATAACGTTTGTGGCACAAATCCTATCATTTTGCTGTTCTAGCCTCACTCCAATAAACAAACGCCACTCCAATCCCATCGAAAAATGTCAGATGTCAAAACAAGTCTTAGCATGAGATTGAGAGTGGACCCAAATCTTAGAAGCTTGCAGTGTACAACTGCTTAATGTTGAGGAGAAGAGTAGAAAAAGCAGGGTAGAATCAGGGCAGGCCAAGGCCAAGGTGCAGTGGTAGATCATTCCTGGAACTGGAGCCAGGAAAGACAGGCCTAAGATACTGCTGACAAGTATAACAGGATGTCGGTCAAGATTATGGGTTTACTTTATTTGTCTGTCTGTCTGTCTGTCTGTTTATGGGTTTAGTTTACTTAGCAAATAAAATTGAAGCATTTAGAAAGCTATTGATAGAAGGTACGGGGAGACAGGCAGAACTTAGATAAGGTTGTAGGTTAAGATAAATGAGGAATAGTAAAAGATGTTGGATATAAAAACTAGAATAAAGTTAAATAAGCAATAAGGGAATAGAGTTTGGAAGATGAAAATGGCCTACAGAAATAACTCATAACGAGATAAAGAAACGGTGTGTAAATAGCAAGTAATAGGTAGTCTGTAATAAAAGCAACATACAGTATATTATAATAAAACACTTTTCCAAATGGAATGTATATGTTTGTGTTGATGGCAACAGGAGGGAAAAACTGAATTTGATTGAAGAGTGCCAATGTGATAATTGTGTGTTGAATAGGCCTTTGAATTAAATGTGTAACTGAAGAAGAGATAGTGAGATGAAGGTCTTTACGGATATGAAAACAGTTAGCTCTTTTGTTAGATGTAGACTTACTGTTCCTAAGCTTGCAAGTTCAGGAACAGGAAGGAATTCGGGTGTTGAGTTGGCAATGTGTATCTGAGATTAGGACTTTCTTGACCTAGAAAATAGTTAAGCATACATGCTTAGAGAATATTATGGGTTACAATTTTAGTGCTCAGCTTTTGCGCAGACGCTAGAAAAGGGGCATGGTGGCTCAGCAGGTAAAACACCAGGCTTGTCGCTTGGAAGATTGCAAGTTCAGAGGTTCAAATCCCTAGTCCCGCGTGATGGAGTGAGCTCCTGCACTAGCCCCAGCTCTTGCCAACCTAGCAATTCGAAAGCATGCAAATGCAAGTAGATAAGTAGGTACCACTTCGGTGGGTAGGTAACAGCGTTCCGCGTGCGTCATGCCGGCCACATGACCGTGGAAGTGTCTTCAGACAACTCTGGCTCTTCGGCTAACAAATGGAGATGAGCACCGGCCCCTAGAGTCGGACATGACTGCACAAATGGGCGGGGGGAACCTTTACCTTTTAGAGAAACAACCAATTAGAAGCTTTTATGGCAAGATGGTATTTGTGATAAACTTTAGTGGGCTATAAAGGCTAATTACAGGGGATGCTCAAGGCTCCCCTTGCTGTGTAGGGGACGCCCTCCTTTGATTTGTAGATCTACAAAATAAACGAGTCTTTTGCTGAATTCTCTGATCCTGTGTGATTAATTGGACTACATCCTGCCGAATCAACGAACCCCCCTTTTTAGGGACTTCAGTATCCTACTTGGGGTTGCACCATCCCTGAACCTATTATCGCTTAGCCTTTCAGGAAATGATTCCTGCAAGCAAATATTTAACTGGTGTAGTTTCCCCAGACATGTGATAGAGATGCCCACATGGAATGTGTTCCTGATGTATCTCTGTAAGGTATAATGCTGCCCCCAAATTTCACCTATAGAAATTGGTCAACACAGATCTACAGTCCATTTATAATCACTTTCTAGAGGTACCTCAGATGAATTTCTGCATGATGCACTGTAACATCAAAAGTGGTATTGGATGAACTAGCAATAAAAGTGTAAAAACGTTTTAAAGAGACCCATAATTGATTACTAGTGATTTAGTTCCAAAGCTTTCCTCCATAATTCACTAGACCATGACACAGTGGCAATGTAGAACAAAACCTAATATACAAAAATGTTGATTCAGAAAGTTAAGAGGTAAAATAGCACCACTTAACAATTTTATACTGCACCTTTCAACATCCATCATTTAAATTTGTTCATGTTTAGCATGAAGTGTCAGCTCACAAGATTTTGGAAAGAGTACATGCATTTGTAGAGAAACTCAGCACACTCTTCTACCGAAACAGGCTGTGCATGAAAGACAATGCAAGTTGAAACAATTTCTTTTCCAGTTAAACTTCTCCCTGCCTAATACAAAAGGACACAGCAACCAATTTAGTTAGTTTCCTAGTCTACATCTTTCTCTCTAGATCATTACTCCTTTATCTCGCAATAACACATTCACTCCTGTGAGAACTCACAGCATTCTTTTGGTTTGGTTGAGATAGGCAATCATGCAAATGGAAAGGTCAACAAGATGCATTAACACAAAGAGGTGGTAATTACATTTTTTTTTCATAACAAGCAACCACTTTTAATTAGAGATTTTGGAAACACTTTATTATGCCAACTAACATGTTTATTTATCCTCAAAGCTATACGCTGCTTTTGGTGCAACAAACTAGCACAGCTTCAATATGACAGTATTTTTATTACATAACATTTATGGACAACGACAAGGCCCTGTGAGGGGAAATATCCCTTTTCTTGATTGAATTATCATGCCCAGATTTCCAGCTTTAAACAAATACATACTGTACATACCATAAACTCTATTCCCTTTCAGGGTAGCCAACAGTATTAAGCATAGAAAATGAGGGGGGGAAATAAGCAACAGAAAACAAAAGAAAAATTCAAAATAGTTTCCTCAAACACCATTCACCTTGCCGCTCTATACTTTTCTATCTTTGCTCTCACCACATCCTTACACCACTTAAAACATTGCCTTTTGTTCTTTAAACTTTTCACCTCTTTTTGTGGGTTTCATCTGTTTTTCCTTTCCTCTTGTTCAAGACATAAATTTGTTTTCTGATTCAGTTTTCATTTATTCCCTCTAAATGACGAAACTACTTCGGTATACTTTTTTTGTACTTGTCACACACTTTTGATTTCAGTCCACATTCATTCCATACCCATACATTTTTGACCATGTTTCTTTTGCTTTACCACACACACTCCTTACCCCATTCTCACTGCATTCAAAAAGGAGCTCCATTAAGGAAAAATATATACTTAACAAGGACCACACTTAGGAAAAAAAAGGCAGTGGTCTATGCTAGTGGAGAATAAATGGCTAATTCCTAAGCCATTCTGACAGGAGTCTAATTTGACTTGCATCACTCTTTATTCAACTCTGGTCCAAATCACAATCTTATTGTACTGTACCAGATTTCATACAGGTACAGGGATTGATAGCTGATGCTAGGGAAAGTGGAAGGCAAAAGGAAGAGGGGCCGACCAAGGGCAAGATGGATGGATGATATTCTGGAGGTGACGGACTCAACCGTGGGGGAGCTGGGGGTGGTGACAGCCGACAGGAAGCTCTGGCGTGAGCTGGTCCATGAAGTCACGAAGAGTCGGAAGCGACTGAACGAATAAACAACAAAAACAGGGATTGCATTTGCTTATCCCATCTTTTGTATACATTACAAGGACAGCTACTACTACTGCTACCATGTCTTTTACCAGCATAGGAGATGGCAGCAGGAACTGACCAGCATGGGACTTTATGCTGCCACAAATCTCATTGACTGTAATAGATACTTCAATCATTTGCAGCATGATGCCTGCTGCCAGTTTCTGCTGTTTTTCCTCTTACAGCACTGCATAAGGTGGCAATTAGACACAACTGCCATAGCTGTTGTTAGCCAATATCTATGGCTATATGATGCACTCTCTGCTTTAAGGGATATTCCATAACTGTCAGGGTTTCCATACTTTAGATCATAACTCTAAAGGATGGTCAATCACTATCAGCTGCTAGAGATTCCAAGAACTGGAATGGAGAAAATGTAAACATGCAACTGCTAAGTATGGGAAACAAAAGGCTCAATTACCATTACACAGAGGAGAACACAAGAAACCATGGTGTTCAGTTTTAACCCAAAGGAGATGTAAATTCTAGTATCAGCCTAACAGCTCAGTAACTATCAGTTATTTGGGATGGCTTCCAGTCTTGAGTTAAAATAAAGATCTAGCTGTGTGAAATTTCTGGGAAGCTTCAGCCAAGTCTATGCCTGTTTAGGGAAGAATCTAGCAACCCTGATGCCCAGCTTTCCTAACACAGCCTGCCCAGGCCACTACTATGAAACATTTCCTTTTAAATCCCACAAGTTTTCATTTCTACAAACCCTCATTTCCTTTTGGGGAACTTTTGTACATGTAAATCTATTTCTTCATGAAAGCTGTGTGATTTTTTTCCCGCCGCAATCCCCAGAAGTGCTTCTTGTAAATCCTACACACTTTTATTTGATGGTTCTAAAGCCAAAACAACCTTAAGACTGACTCCAGGATTATCTGCTGTTCTGATGATAATCTTCTCCACATTTCCTCAGTTCCACTTATCAGGCACTTCCTCAGCCTCAAAAAACAGAATAGCCCTGTTGCATCATAGGAAAGTATGTATCTTCTGACACTGCAGAACCAAAAATAAGGAAATAGTTATTTTAATGTGACTCACACAGCATAACACAAAAAGGTGGTTGACATTCGCTCTCTTCCTAGCCACATAGTCTCTTTCTCAGGTCCTCCAGGGGTAGTCTTCATATAGGTCCAATCAAAGAAGACATGTTTATTTCATTATGTTTATACCAGAGGCAAAGGACCTTTTACAGCCCAATTTTGGGAAAGGTTTGGAGAGTTGTTTTCCAATTTTGGTGAGGCCAAAATTTAGGTGGAAAAAGGAAAAAAAGGGCAGTTTTTTAAGCAAGGATACTAGATGTGTCTCTGCATGTCTACTCAGAAGTAAGAAAGTGTTGAAAAAGTTTCAGTCTGTGTACCTACTCAGATTGGGTCTTACAAAATCCAGTGTACTCAATCCAAGGTTTACCATAATTTTAAACGATTAATCCAGGGCAAAGGTCATGCTCAATAGACAAAATAAGGGAGTCCAGGTCTTAGTGCTCTTTGTACAGACAACTGGGGAACAAGTATTGTAAATGGCCCAGACAGCTTCAGCTATTAGGCAGTTTAAAAATATAAATAAATGGATTAGTTTAAATGGCTAAACCTGTGCTCCTCCAGCCAAAGGGAAAACATGGATTTAGACATTTAAACCTGCTCTCCCTTTGTCTACACAAGGTTGCTGGCTTGAACAAGCAAAGGGGAGCAAGTTACAAAAGATGACTGAGTCCATTCTCCTCTTTGTAAATCTCTACAGCTGTACTCCCCAGGACTCTTTTGTAAACTGGCTAGGATGCCTAGGCTGCAGTGCAAGACCAGATTATTCCAATTAAACTGGTGTGTATTTGAAGCTGCTTTCTTATCAAAAAAGCACGAATAAAAATGTAGCCCCCTCACAGAGGATCAAGCAATAAACTCATTGCACAAATAATAGAATAGTGCCATGTTTCTCAACCTTAGCTACTTTAAGATATTGGACCCAAGTTGAAGTCCACACATCTTAAAGTTGCCAAGGTTGAGAAACACTGGAATAGTAGGTTCTTCCAGCCTGCCATTTGGGGGGGGGGGGGTACCAAACCACCTACTGTGTGCAATATAATCCTATGTTTGCCTGTTTAGAAGCAAGTCTAAAGTCTAATCTTGCAAGTTCAGCAAGATTTATTATGAAGTTAGAGGTTGTTGGAATCACAGCTACCTTAAACAGAAATAAACAACACAAACTGACTCAGACAGCACATAGTACACTTGTAACAGCTTTTGAAAAAGGTCAACAATTCCTTTGCCCCCACCTCTTCCTTTCTGACCACTTGCTTAAACACAAAATATTGTCAGGAAAAACACATTCATAATTCATTGCATGCAGATAGCTATGCTCACCCTGAATGTCTTTGCCATGCTCAGATAAGCATGTCTGGGGCAGGGTGGGGGGAAGACAAACAAAAATATAGTGAGCCTGGGAAGAAAAGTGTGAAACAATTCAAGGCAAGCTTACTGATTTCAGCTTTTTGTGGTCTAGGATTTTTTTTTCTAGATTGTGGAACCACACTTTGAAAACATGGTTAGATTTCCCCAGGGCAGGAATGCCAATTATGTCCACAAGAGCCACCTAGCACTAAATTTGAGAAATGTAAATCAAGGGATCCATTAAACCATGGGAAAGGAGGAAAGAACCACTAGTTGAAATTGCAGTCAGCATAAGTCAGAACTGTGCCCTCACATTGAGAGAGGGTGATCAACTGCTTTAGGTTCCTTCATTCTAGTATGCAATAAAGTTGCTTGTTCAGCCATACCATGTTGAATGTTGGGTAGCTTCTGTTGAGTTCATATCAGAGAGCCTGACATCAGTATCTGCAGTTTGCTTGATATCCCTTTTGAAGATAGAGACAACATTTACTTTCTTCTTATCATCAGGCAACTCATCAGGATTTCTCAAAATATTACACAAGGGTTCAGCCAGACCATACGCTAGTTCTTTCAGCAGCCTAGATGCAATTCATCCAGTCCTGGATATTTAATTTAGCTGAAGTAAGTCATATTGCCTGCCTTGTTTCTATCCATCTCAAGCTTCATTTTTGCCCTTTACAATTTCCTGGTGGTACATACAATTTTTGCTTTGTTGAACACTGAATCAAAACAGCAGTTGAATAGCTCTTCCTTTTCTTTTCTCCCTGTTAGAATTGTGTTTTCTTTATTGAGCAGCTGGCATAATGATTTTTCCCCTTTCCTTTTAACTTTGAACATATCTAAATAAGCCTTTTTTCATTATTATTAGTAACCTTTGCTAACCTCAGCTCATTCTGAACTTACGCTTTCCTGATACCAGGTCTACAATTAATTTGCTTTGGGAAGGTACAGCTTGATTGGGATGTAGCTTGGTAGCTTATGTATAGCTTGGTTGGGATGGTGATGGTAGACAGCCAAAACAGTGGTGGTGTTGTTCCTCTTATTTTCATCCAGATGTGCATTGCCAAGTTCATTCACTTGGCTTTCTAAGCAGGAAAGGATATTTTTAAAATATAGTGCCATATAAATTATAAAGTTGTACTGTAATATTTTTTAAAGGCTACCTATTAAATTGTTCCTGACTGCTAAGGAAAAAATAATCCTCTCAGATAATTTCTGCTGTGGTCCCACCTCAGCCCACAGGACAAATTCTAGAAAATAAGCTATAAATGACAAAATGATAATATAATCACTGAAGTTATAGTGGTAAAGCAAACTAAATTTCAGGACTTTTCAAGTCTATTGCAATTTAGTTTATGTAGCATAATTTTATAAGTAACTAGCCTGGGGTTGTTTTAAATGTATTCCTTTTTTAACTCTGCAGCCTATGGAAAGACTAAAAGAGGGGAGACTAAAATAAGACAATAACTGCAGGCACCATTTAATTTTTAGCAATTTTTCCTCTTGCAACATATATTCAGTATAAAACAGTACTGATGATATTGATTTTTCAGTAATTCAAGGTAGCTTGAAATGGGGAAAATATATGTAACAGAAAAATCTGTTGGGTTTAAGATCCCCAGTCATAAACAGAATAATTTTACTGCAGCATTTCTTATTGTGTGGCAAACACTTTAGGAGACCATGATGAATTTTAGAGTAATTTAAGTATTTTATAGGATATCTTTCTCACCTGCTCTTGTTGGACAGGGAGGTCAGTTTGGTCTAGTGGTTAAGGCAACGGGCTAGAAACCAGGAGACTGAGAGTTCTAGTCCTGTCTTAGGCCTGAAAGCCGGCTGGGTGACCCTGGGCCAGTCACTCTCTCTCAGCCCAACTCACCTCACAGGGTTGTTGTTGTGGGGAAAAGAGGAGGAGGAAGGAGTATTAGGTATGTTCCCCACCTTGAGTTGTTTATAAAAAATAAGAAAGGCGGGATAAAAAATCTAAATAAATAAAAATAAATAAAAATTTTAAAAAGTGTAGTCCCAAAGTATTTGGAAGGCCCCAGGTTGCAGATGGCTATCACGGGAATTAGGGGGAATGAGGTCTATGTACAGTCAAGTGTGCATGTGTGTTGGTAGCCAGGGAGGGTTACACTGCTGTCCTTGGTCTTTTCTCACCTGCGTTCTGCTGAAGCTGCTACTGTTAACATATTTTCTTATTTTATGAATAAACACCCATTTCCCTTTGTTTAGGTTTCTCAATGTGTATATTAACTTTCACTTTAATTAAAAGCCGGAAAATAAATTAAACAAATATATAAACAGCTGACCCAATTCTATATAGAATTGATTTATCCAGTATTCACTGGTGAAATCTCCAGGTTCAACTACATTGACATCTACATCTACATTGTGCAGATCAGACCACACAATCCAGGTTCACATTCTAGTCTGCTCAGGTTCTTCCCTAGTTTCTATTATTTATTAATGTTAGATTTATATCTCAGCTTTCCTCTATCAGCTCAGGATGGAATACACAGCATTCCTTTCTCCAATTTTAACCCCACAAAAATGTTGTGTGGTAGCTTAGGCTGAGAAAGAATGACTGGCCCAAAGTCACCCATTGAACTTCCATAGCTGAGGGTTGACTTGAACCTGGATCTCCCCTATCCTAGTCCTTCACTTTAACCACAATAGCACCCTTGCTGTAAATCACTATACTCCCATCTAGAACCTCTTCAGATGGTCATTCATGCCCCAGTCTCCTCTCAAGTGGACTCTTGCAATGTGCTCTGCATGAGGTTGACCTTGAAGACTACTTGGAAGCTACAGCTGGGTCCAGAATGCAGTGACATGGGCAGTAATGGTCATGCCTCAATATGTCCACATGACATCACTGCTCCATGAGCTATAATGATTGCCACTGGCATTCTGGGTGCAATCCAAGGTGCTGGTTGCCATTTATAAGCCCTTCATGGAATAGCAACAGCTTATCTGAGGGCCTGCCTATCTCCACTAGTTTCTGCCTATATTGTAAGATCAGGCAGAATGGGTGTGCTCAGGTCCCTTTGATTAAATAATGTCATCTGTTGGGACAATGAGAAGCATGCCTTCTCTGTTGCAGCACCTACCCTCTGAAACAATATATCTCCAAAGATTCATATGGTCCTCATCCTGATGATGTTCAAAAAGTCATTGAAAACCTAGCTATTCACCAAGCCTTGGGCTAGAGTGGGCACCAAGCCCTTGTAGAATTTTATCTGATTAAGCAATTGCTCTTTTCTGATTGTGATATTTTGAGTTTTACTGTTTTATGATTTTCTGTTTTAACACTTTAAGCTGCCTAGAACTTTATGCAGTGAGACAACCTCTAAATTGCTCAAATAAATAAATTATCCAAGTTCTCTAGGTGGTCAGGACAGCAGGGAGAGCTGTCTATGCATCTGGCAATACTCAGTATTATAATTATGTCATTTATATATCTTCAATATTGCAGTTTTATCCTAAAGATAAAATAAGTGAGCCTTTCTCCTCCTTTAACAACTATATTAAAACTGGTGGGAGAGAAAATATGCACTGTCATTGTCTCCAGATCTCTGCCATTTAAATAAAGGTAAGTATTTCTTAGTTGAGAAGCTAAAGGGTAGAAAGAAATAATAACATATGGTAGCTGAACTGCCGTAGCTTATGTCCTACTGGTATGATATTTATTTATAAAATTTCAAAACCAGCCCTGGTCTTAAAAAGGCTATAGTCAGTGCACAAAGAGCAACAGAAATGTGCTAATGCATAAATGCATAAAATACAATAATAGCAATAGCAATAGCAATAGCAATAGCAATAAAATAATAATAATAATAATAATAATAATAATAATAATACAACAGATCTATGCATCGGCAATGATGATTCCCACAAATCAAGACCCAAAGGCTTTCTGGAACAATTATGACTTCATTAGTTTGCAGAAGGCCATTAAGAGTGGGACCCACTTTCACTTCATTGGGCAAGCTGTTCTACAGGAAGGAAGCTCCCACAGAGAATGCCTGCTTTTTGGGGGAGGGGAGGGAAACCATATGTTTTGATAAGTGGGGATTTTCAACAGGCATTCTCTGTACTTTGGAACTGTGCACGTGGAAACAGTCTGGAATAGGTGGCTTTACAGATAACCAAGTTTATGCTTTTGCAAAGTAGAAGCATTTTGTGGGTGCACTTTTTTCCTCTACATTTTCTAGCTGTAAAAAAAATTATTCTCATTGCTTCTAATGGTAAGATAAACCACTCCAGGTGCAGCACTACTTTTATCCACTTTTGGAAAATGTCAGGAGAAAGGGAGTGGATCCTGAAGATCCACCTATGCCCCCCTGGCACACAACAATTCAGCACCTGTTGGTCCTCTCTGCTGGTGGACTCCCAAGAGTTAAGCAGAAACAGCAGCAGATATTTTCACTGCTGCGCAGCATGAGCATCTGAGCATAGACTGCATACAAACATCCCTCTCTACAGCAGAGCCTTCCAAACTGTGTGTTGCAACATGTTAGTATGTCGGCTGCAGTGTCTGGGTGTGTCGCAGCTGCTGCTGCCTCCGAGCCCTGCCAGGATTCCACGCAGGTCCTAGTGCCTGCCTTGTGCCTTGCTGCCTCCAAACCTGCTGTGATTCCACGCAAGTCCTAGTGCCTGCCTTGTGCCCTGCTGTAAGAGTGTGTCGCGAAATGATGCATGTCTAAAAAGTGTGTCACCAACATGAAAAGTTTGGAAAGCTTTGCTCTACAGGATAGAGAAAAAGATTAAAAAGTTCCAATGGCCTCCAGAATACCCTCCATGAAGCAGCAGGATCACATCCTATTGTTATTTTTATCTGCTTTCTAGCTGCCTTTAGCAATTTTTAAACAAATTTTGTCAAGTTTTCTTGTCTGGCTTGTCAAGATGTTAGGAATTATGAGCATCTAATGTGCACTGGAGCAGCTACCCAGACAAAATGACATAACCCAGAAGGAATCGCCTTGCTCACTTTGAGGAACAAGAGAGCTATGAGGACCAAGTCCAGAAGGACCCAACATAGGTGAGTAAGTGCAGAGCAGCAGAGGCAGAGTAGCTCCCGCTTCAGTGGTCGATCCCAGTAAGCACAGCTGTTGCCCTGGAAACATGGATTGCCATTTTGATTGGCAGAACATACTGTCTTCTGTAGAACTCAGGCAAAACTGATCAGACCTGATACCAAAACAATAGGCGTTGCTTCACTGCGAAGGAAAGTGGAGCCCCAAACCGGGATTTAGATAATCCCTCCAAAATTAACAAGGAGCTCTGGCAAGCCTCCTCCCCAGCCTTGTCCAGCATATCCTTTGCAACATACTGTACATACATATTTTGGCCACATAAGACCTCAGCTTAATAGAACTCTGTGATCAGTTCCCTTTACTGGCCGAATTATCTATATATTTGTTTGTTAGATTTATATCCCACTTTTCCTTCTAGAGTTCAAGGTAGCTTCTATACTGCTCCATCCTCCTATTTTCCTTACCCAACCCTCTGAGGTAGATTAGACTGAGAGCTAGCAATTGACCCAAAGTCACCCGATGAGTTTCAAGGCTGAAGGCGGACTATAACCCCTTCACTACACCACTCTGAATTGTTTCTGTCTCTGCCAATTCATTTAAAGAAAATCAAATCAAATGGTCCTTTATCAAAAGTTTGATCTGTGCAGATGTAAATATCACACAAAAAATACTTCTTCATGTAATGAATTCAATTTAATACTGTGTTGCAGAGTTCTGCTACAATTTATTCAAAGCCCCCATAAAAGGATTTTTTTTCAAAGTCAGGCTCATTCTTGAATTAAGGATTTCATATAATATTGTTTTGCAATATATTGCATTGATCGCAGACAAATGAACATATTTATTTCCTCAGCTATTTACTGAAAAATCTTTCACATATAAATCTCTTTCTTTTTATTCATTTACTTGTTTGTTTAAGAAGCTAACTGAAAGACTGGAGAGTTTTATAGAGAAGTGTTGCAAAACAAAATGTTTTCAAGTATAAGTAATTAAATATATGTTTACAAAACAAGGAATAGAAAAATTGGTTACAAGAGCTACTAATCCTCCAATCCTTGAGACAGCAGATGTTTTTCACTCTTTAAAATGTAATAATTCAAAGGCAAACTTCTCATTATTGCCAGATAAAATATCTTCTTTGAAGGTTTATAATTACATATGTTGTATTTGTCTGTCCATGTTCATGATGACTGATAATCTTATTTTCTACAGATCATTTTGTTTCCTGAGGAATGAGTGGGGAGGGTTTGGGATTTCTATACAACACAATCTGTAGCTCTTGCCTCTAGGTTGAAACACGACAGAAACAAAATATTATGTAAGTTACTATACAGCAAATACTTTGTATTGAAGGAGAAGCTTTGAGAAGAATCTTTTGCTGGATCTCAAGAAACACCACTTCTGGACTGATCAATTCTGAACCTACCAATAATATTTCTTATAGACCTTAGGCTCAGCTAAAATATTTCAACATTTTGTCAGCTATGATTCTTTCGGAAGGAAAGAATAGAAGAGGACTACCAGCAACACAGTGGATGGACTCAGTTATAGTAGCAATGAGTGCACCATTCGAAAAGCACCAGGTGAGGGACAGATTGTCATGGACAAAAATCTATGTGTTACTAAGAGTTGACACCGACTTGATGACACTTAAGCAATCAGTCAGTCAATCAATTATTCTTTGACTTCATCTTTTTGTGTGTATTAATGACACCCTTCACATGATTCTAGCACCAATCACCTTGATTGTAAAATCTGTGCTAAAGGTGGTTACAAACATGATTCCAGAGAAGTGATGCTGATCTATTTAGTGCTAATTGTTAGATTGATAGCCTTAATTTCCTTCAGGAGCTTCCTCCCATTTTTCCCACAGAAATCCTGTGGGATAGGTTGGACTGACCCAAAATCACCCAGTAAGCTTCCATGGCTGAGGGTGAACTAGAACTTGGGTTTCTCTGATGCCGGTCCAGCCTCTAATCACTAGACCTCACTGGTTCTGTATACTTGCTAAATACTACTCTGCTCAAGGATATTCTGATCAATTTCATCTTGGTATATATTCCTTCAGGTATCTGATGTCAAAATAATTATGCAGCAAGACAAATTTAAACATTTAGAGTACAGGTAGTCCTCGCTTAATGACCATTCATTCAGTGACCATTCAAAGTTATGGCAGCGCTGAATGAATGGTAGTTATGCCCGGTCCCTGAAGTTACAGCTGTTGCAGTTCCCCTGCGGTGACAGGATCAAAATTCCAGCACTTGGCAACCCGCCTGCTCTTGCGACTGCAGGGGCGCTTCAATTCCCCCCACCCACCTATCTCCACCCCACCTGTGCCCTTTTGGCCGCCTGCACTCCGGGGCCTCTGCTGCCTTGTGCTCCACTGCCCCTAGCTGACTTTTGCCATCTTCATGCTCCCACTGCTGACGAAGTGCGCCTGGCCTGGTCCTTTACAAGGCAGCTGCTGGCCTTGTTCCCAACATTGCGTGTGGTGGTTTCCTCATGAGACCTGGGGAAGAAGGCATCAGGTGGCCAGAAGCTGCCTCATCAGCAAAGGGAGCAAAAAGATGGGTTGGTCAGCTGGGGTGGCAGAGTACAGGGTGGCATGGGCCTCGGAGTGCAGCATGGCGAGGGTGGCTGTGGATGGGGCTTTGTGCCACTCTGCTGGTTTTTTGGCTGTTGTGGGTCTTCCAGGCTGTGTGGCCGTGTTCTGGAAGTTGTGGTTCCTAACGTTTCGCCAGCATCTGTGGCCAGCATCTTCAGAGGGCAGGAGCACAGACAGAAGCGAAATCTCTGTGCCCAGGTAGAGTGGCAATGTTTTGTTTGTTTTCTATTTATAGAGCTAAGTTATAGGAGATTAGGTGGAGTTTTTTGTTGTGTTGAAATGTTAACGAGTGGCTGATGAGCATGATTAGCATGTTCATTGTGAGAAGTATTCCCATGTCCTGGTGGTTGGACTGAGTTCGTTGACCTTTTGCAGGCTGTGTTTTTCAGGACTGGTAGCCAGGTTTTGCTAATTTTTAGACTTTCTTCTTTTTTATTGTAACTGTGCTGGTTTATAGGATTTTGTGTCCCGTTTGCTTGAGAAATTTGAAAACTATTTGAAAACACAGAAATACTAGACAACACCAAAAGCCACTACACCAGATTATACAGAGAAGCCATTGAAATTCACAAACACGAGCAAAGTTACAATAAAAAAGAAGAAAGTCTAAAAATTAGCACAACAGCCATCGAACTCCGGCCGTGAAAGCCTTCGACAATACACTGCTGTTTTTTGCCTCTCCCTTTTTCAGGATCTTAGCAACTTCAACCAGCCATGACTTTATTGATATTCCCCTCCCTCTTGATCCATTCGTTCATATATTTGTTTTAGAACTTGATCTTGGTTCACTCCATCTGTATGAGTCACTCTGTGAGTTGGCAGCCATATCAATTGAATGAATAAATGAAATGTCCAAACCAACTCAACATACTTCTTTCATACCAGCCACTCAACTTTTGTATTCAGTCCACATTTATTCAGCACCCATACAATCTTGACCTCTCTCTCCTTGTTTTGGGATTCCATTTCCACTACATTCAACTTACTTGTGTGTTTCTCCTGACATACCCAACTCTCATATCCGTATAACAAAGTGGGCAGAAACATGTTCTCATATACAGCTCTTTTGACTTCTTTTGACAAATGTTCATTTCTTGCACAAGAGAAAATACTACGCACTATTACCCATAATATTAGCACATCTTAAAATGTCTCCATCCATTTCCATATCTTTAGTAAACATTCTATAAACGTACATAGATTCATGAATTTCTTCTGCTTTTTTGCCATTTGTGTATAATGTGTAATCATTCATTCCTTTTTCCCGTAAGCACAACTACCTTAGTGAAAAAACTACTATGCCAAGTTTCCACAAACACACATCTCATACTTGCTACATAGTGTCTGCTTCCTCTGGGGCTCTTTCCAGAAAGTTCATATAATGTTTATATGAAGCTACTATGTCCACAGAAGTGCTGATATATTTCCTTCCTATTGCAACCTCATCCCATAATGGGTGATGACTGTACCATTAGTCTTGCTTACATGATTTTTCCACATAGATATTTATTGAAATAGCAATTTTAAAAAGTCCACAGGATGTACTGTAATTCAGTATGAATTACATTTTTAAGTAGAGGAAGCTCCACAGAAATATGTATTCTGATTGCATAAATCATATCCATTTTCCCCCCTTCAGTACTAGAAGAACTGAATTTTACTGAGCTAGATTGCATATAGTAGCTATTTGGCAAATTCCTTATTTGGACCAAATGCTAATGCTCTCATCCAAGGGAAAGGCTTTTTCCCCGCCATAGATTGATTATCCAGAATTATTCTCTGCCAAACTGTGTCACTGACAATGCATCAAGATCCAAAAAATGCAGCTTTCCTCTGTATTACTTAATGCCTACTTGCATGTGGCAGTCAAAATGAAGCCTGCCATCGAAAGTCACAATGTGAACATCAGTAGGAATAAATCATCTTTCTTCTAGGAAACTGAAATGCATCTTTAAATCTGCATGTTTTACAATTTTGAGATACAATTTACTTAACCGTAAACCTGCACCCTTCCAAAGCCTGTGACCATGGTAGTGTGGCATTAAATTACCAGATCTTTGTATAGGAGCCCTTCCAAGTAGCTGCAGATTTGGTGATATTAGAAAGTCATGGATTGCAGCAATATAGTGATGGGGTATATGCTGGCTTAAATGGGAAAAACCGAGGCTTGAGAATAAACAGACAAGAATGCAGCTTGTTAGGGCCAACAGTGTTTACTGTTTAGCATAGGGCAATAATGCAGATACAATCACATTATCGCAAAAATGAAAAAGATGAATATACAGGATACATCATTGTAAAAGGAAAAACAATACAAACTTATAAGCAGAGTTCCGTGTATTGATCCCAGGGCCAGAGGTCCTGCCATGGCCTATACCCAAAGCCAGGCATAGCTCACTCTGCCCAGTCCACGGGAAGTGAACACGTGAAGAACTACATGGCTAAGAGACATTAGAAATCAAGAAGACATAGAACACCATTTTGCATGGTTGTATATTCAGTTCTTCTAGCTTTCTGATTGGCTGGAAGTTAGCTGTTACACACACTAGGCCTCAAAGCATTAGGCCTAAAGCACATAGCATGACCTGCTATTGGTTAGCAGTGTTGCATCTACGCACTGAGTTCCCCCCTTCTTGCTCAGGGGGGCCTGGGCAAGGCTTCCCACGGAAAGAAATCAGGAGACCTTGTTCCCATGCAATCTAGTCAAAACAATACACACGTGATTGTTGCTATCTTGCACCTGCACTTCACGTCACCATCAGAAGGCTTTGCTTTGTTTTGTACAGGAATAATTCGTCAGGGCAACACAAGAACTCTAACATATAGTTGACATGCCCAGTGTAATAACAATACCTATCATATTATGAATTTCAAAAGAAAAACCAGTTTTTCATCATTTGGAAAAATGCTGAAGGAGGAGGAAAGATAAACTGAGTTAGTTACAGGAAAGATTCTGCATCATAAAAATGCCAATAGGTATGGCTATTTGCAGACCCCATAGATCTTTTCATAAAGTTGTTACTTGACTTTATTATTCCCATTGCTATTTTTCAGTATGGGATGGAAGCAATGTCAAGATTTATGTCTTGGAGCCTCATTGGTATCCATGTAAAATATCATCATGGAATAGTGGTTTGAGAGCATTACTGAACTTGAGCAAATATTCTATAACATTTCAAATCATTCTACAGGATTAAACTAATAAAACTCAGCTATGATTGGAAGATTAAAGCACAGCTACAAATGGAGACTTAGCTACATGGTTGAGAGTTTTTAAGTCTTCCTTCAGACTTCACAGTGCAAATGTAGAGAATAGGGTACAAAAATAAACCATACTATTGCAATGTGATGGTATTAAATCAAGAACATTCTTAGGAAATAGCATGATAACACTGTTTACTTACTTTAGGCAATCATTGGAAAACATAATGGAAGATGCCATAAATCTTTCAATCTTATCACTAGTTTAACTTAAAGAGTTGTCTTTCCAAGAGACATATTGAAAGAAACTATTAGGTAAAATATCACCATGAATCACAGAGAAAGTCAATGGAGGCTAATGCAAACCTAGAGCATACTGTGATTAGCAGAAAGCTATACTGCTTCAACAGTACCCTTTTATAAGAGCTGGAATGCCTCTCATCCCATTTTGGGTCAGCTCCTGATCTTGCCTCAAATATATTTGTCATCTTAACCTAGTTAAATAGATAAGGTCACATACTGAAAATAGATTGGAAATACTATTTACTTTTTTTATGATTTTAAACTTGCCCTTCCTTCATCAGTTATCCATGTTCTGCCTCACCATATATGTTACATTATTATTTAGTTCCTGAATACAGCAATTAGAAGAATTATGGGTTAATAGGACTTACTTTCTCCAGCAAAGGAGATCGTTACCTTGTCGTGGTGCTGGAGCTTGAGCACCTCAATGAAACCATGAGCTAAACCGTGAAGGGACACCCAAGACGGGAAGGTCGTGGCAGAGAGGTCAGACTAAATACGATCCCTGGGGAAGGTAATGGCAACCCACCCCAGTATTCTTGCCGTGAAAACTAAATGGATCAGTACAACCAGAGATATGTCGGTATACCATCGGAAGATGGGACTCCCAGGTCAGAAGATGGTCAAAATGCTGCTGGGGAGGAACAGAGGATACGTTCAACTAGCCCCAGATGTGATGACGCAGCTAGCTCAAAGCCAAAAGGACGGCTAGCGGCCGACGGTGCTGGTGGTGAACGACGAATCCGATGTTCTAAAGATCAACACACCATAGGAATCTGGAATGTAAGATCTATGAGCCAGGGCAAATTGGATGTGGTTATTGGTGAGATGTCAAGATTAAATATAGACATTTCAGGTGTCAGTGAACTAAAATGGACTGGAATGGGCCACTTCACATCAGATGACCACCCGATCTACGACTGTGGACAAGAGGACCACAGAAGAAATGGAGTAGCCTTCATAATTAATAATAAAGTGGCTAAAGCAGTGCTTGGATACAATCCAAAAAACGATAGAATGATCTCAATTCGAATTCAGGGTAAGCCATTTAACATCACAGTGATCTAAATATACGCCCCAACCACAGATGCTGAAGAAGCAGAAGTAGATCAGTTCTATGAGGATCTGCAGCACCTACTGGATAATACACCAAAAAGAGATGTTATTTTCATTACAGGAGACTGGAATGCTAAGGTGGGTAGTCAGACGACACCTGGAATTACAGGCAAGCATGGTCTGGGAGAACAAAATGAAGCAGGACATAGGCTGATAGAATTTTGCCAAGACAACTCACTGTGCATAACAAACACTATCTTCCAGCAACCTAAAAGACGACTTTATACATGGACTTCACCAGATGGTCGACACCGAAATCAGATTGACTACATCCTTTGCAGCCAAAGGTGGCGGACATCTATACAGTCGGTAAAAACAAGACCTGGAGCTGACTGTAGTTCAGATCACAAACTTCTTATTGCAAAATTTAGAATCAGACTAAAGAGAATAGGGAAGACCCACAGATCAGTTAGATATGAGCTCACTAATATTCCTAAGGAATATGCAGTGGAGGTGAAGAAGAGATTTAAGGGCCTAGATTTAGTAGATAGGGTCCCGGAAGAACTATGGACAGAAGTTCGCAACATTGTTCAGGAGGCGGCAACAAAAAACGTCCCAAAGAAAAAGAAAACCAAGAAGGCAAGATGGCTGTCTGCTGAGACATTGGAAGTAGCCCAAGAAAGAAGGAAAGCAAAAGGCAACAGTGATAGGGGGAGATATGCCCAATTAAATGCAAAATTCCAGAGGTTAGCCAGAAGAGATAAGGAATTATTTTTAAACAAGCAATGTGCGGAAGTGGAAGAAGACAATAGAATAGGAAGGACAAGAGACCTCTTCCAGAAAATTAGAAACATTGGAGGTAAATTCCAGGCAAAAATGGGTATGATCAAAAACAAAGATGGTAAGGACCTAACAGAAGCAGAAGAGATCAAGAAAAGGTGGCAAGAATATACGGAAGATCTGTATAGGAAGGATAATAATATTGGGGATAGCTTTGACGGTGTGGTCAGTGAGTTAGAGCCAGACATCCTGAAGAGTGAGGTTGAATGGGCCTTAAGAAGCATTGCTAATAACAAGGCAGCAGGAGACGACGGTATCCCAGCTGAACTGTTTAAAATCTTGCAAGATGATGCTGTCAAGGTGATGCATGCCATATGCCAGCAAATTTGGAAAACACAAGAATGGCCATCAGATTGGAAAAAGTCAACTTATATCCCCATACCAAAAAAGGGAAGCACTAAAGAATGTTCAAACTATCGAACAGTGGCACTTATTTCACATGCCAGTAAGGTAATGCTCAAGATCTTGCAAGGTAGACTCCAGCAATTCATGGAGCGAGAATTGCCAGATGTACAAGCTGGGTTTAGGAAAGGCAGAGGAACTAGAGACCAAATTGCCAATATCCGCTGGATAATGGAGAAAACCAGGGAGTTTCAGAAAAACATCTATTTTTGTTTTATTGACTATTCTAAAGCCTTTGACTGTGTGGATCATAACAAATTGTGGCAAGTTCTTGGTGGTATGGGGATACCAAGTCATCTTGTCTGCCTCCTGAGGAATCTGTATAATGACCAGGTAGCAACGGTAAGAACAGAGCACGGAACAACGGACTGGTTTAAGATTGGGAAAGGAGTACGGCAGGGCTGTATACTCTCACCCTACCAATTCAACCTGTACGCAGAACACATCATGCGACGTGCTGGGCTTGAGGAATCCAAGGCTGGAGTTAAAATCGCTGGAAGAAACATTAACAATCTTAGATATGCAGATGATACCACTTTGATGGCTGAAAGCGAGGAGGAGTTGAGGAGCCTTATGACGAAGGTGAAAGAAGAAAGTGCAAAAGCTGGGTTGCAGTTAAATCTAAAAAAACCCAAGATTATGGCAACCAGCTTGATAACTGGCAAATAGAGGGAGAAAAAGTGGAGGCAGTGACAGACTTTGTATTTCTAGGCGCAAAGATTACTGCAGATGCTGACTGCAGCCAGGAAATCAGAAGACGTCTACTTCTTGGGAGGAGAGCAATGGCAAATCTTGATAAAATAGTTAAGAGCAGAGACATCACACTGACAACAAAGGTCCGCATAGTTAAAGCAATGGTATTCCCTGTAGTAACCTATGGCTGTGAGAGCTGGACCATAAGGAAGGCTGAGCGAAGGAAGATAGATGCTTTTGAACTGTGGTGTTGGAGGAAAATTCTGAGTGCCTTGGACTGCAAGAAGATCAAACCAGTCCATACTCCAGGAAATAAAGCCAGACTGCTCACTTGAGGGAATATTAAAGGCAAAACTGAAGTACTTTGGCCACATAATGAGAAGACAGGATACCCTGGAGAAGAAGCTGATGCTAGGGAAAGTGGAAGGCAAAAGGAAGAGGGGCTGACCAAGGGCAAGATGGATGGATGATATTCTGGAGGTGACAGACTCAACCATGGGGGAGCTGGGGATGGTGACCGCCGACAGGAAGCTCTGGTGTGGGCTGGTCCATGAAGTCACGAAGAGTTGGAAGCGACTGAACAAATAAACAACAACAACAGGACTTACTTTGCACAGAACAAATAAACCAGGGGCATCTGTGGGGAGGGCAAGTGGAATGTGTGTCATGACATTGTGATGCAAATACTGTGACTTATGTACTTCTGCTCATCAGGACATAAGTATGTAAGGGTGAGATTTCTGCGATGTCACCACACAATGTCATATTTGCATCATTGTTGCTTGCTGTAGATGCTGAAGCAATAAGCCCAAACTTTTCATGTAATAAATAATATTGTGAATTGAACTGCAGGATGATCCATGTAGCCCATTCATCCTGTTTTACTTATCCCTGTGCAAATCTGGGTAAACAACCCAAGATATAAATAACAAATTTAATTTAATATTTCAGTTTTGAGGTTGCCTGACTCCACAATGATTCTGGGTGGCTTATAATTAGAAAGAATAAAAATTCTCTCTCCCCCCCCCTCTCTCTCTGTATAAAAATACAGCCAACCAGAAGATCAACCCTGTAACCCAAAAGACCAAAAGGATACCAAAAATACCAAACAAAAACAAAACCCAAAGGGGCTCAACCACCATTCTAAGCAAAGCCTGGTAGAACAACTAGGTTTTTAACAATTTGTGAAAAATCAGTAATAATAATAATTTATTCAATTTAGGCATTGTCCAATTCCAGAACAATTCTGGGTGGCTTACAACAGAACAGACAAAATAGAGCACAATATGAATTAAAAAACAACAACCAACCAAGATAAATAAAAACAAAGAAAAAGAAAAAATATATAATAACTACATATCCCAAACTAGAATTTATAAAAACAAAAACTCTGGCTGAGCATGGCAAATGATGATGTTAGCCAACATTCTGGGTTTGGATATCACATGAAAGCAGCCTGTTTCCTTGCCTAAAGGAGAAAGAGAAGCAGAAGAACACAGCTGTGTGGATCAACCCATAACTAATTCACAGTACAGTATGATTTATTGACTGAATTTTAAGCTTAAAATTATAAATGAATAGGATCATCAGTTCTTCATTCTCCTGGGACTGCTGTAAATAATTGGCTTATTGAACAGAATGTGCACATAACAAAATGGGGCTGTTCCAGGAAGAAGTGGTTGAGGGAAAACTATGTGGTAGAGGGAGCCAAGGACATTGGCAGTGATGGCAGCTGAGGAAAGGGATGGGAGGGAGGGGCAAGGCTGGCACATGTAGCTTCCTCTCTCCCTTCCTCCTGAGTGGGGTATATTCTACCATCCCACTCCCTCAGATCTCCCCAGCACTTTACCTTCCCTCTCTCCGGGTGCAGAATGGTGTTGGCCATGTTCCAGAATGCATTCTCCATTCATTTCAGGCAATGAGAAAACTCAGCGCACTGAGTCTGCATCCTGCATAAGCTGAAAGTATATTCTAGAACATCATCCACAACCTGACATCTTCTAGATATGCTTTCCTACAGCTCCCATCGTCTCCAGGCCCCTTGGAATCTTCTGCTCCCAGACGTTCCTGGTCAGTCAAGGCAATAATGGAAAGTCCTGTCCTTCTAACAGTCAATGCAGCTTTTCAGAAAGTGAAAAAGAAATATGAAAGCTCCCACAGATTGTGACTCTACCCTCATATGAGAAGAAAAAGCTGCAATCCACAACTGTAGGCTGAGATCTAAGTAAAGGTAGGCCTCTTACCTAAGAGATGGTTTCCCCACACATTTCTGTCTCCAGAAAAACTGCCCTGAACAGTCCATGTAAGAACAGAAAAGGACAGTAGGAAGCTTAGTTAGTTGCAATTGTGGAAAATCTGACTGAAGAGTCAAGCTGCAGATAAGAAAGCTAAATGACCCTAGGACAGAGCTTTCCAAACTTTCATGTTGGTGACACACTTTTTAGACATGCATCATTTCGCGACACACTCTTACAGCAGGGCACAAGGCAGGCACTAGGACCTGTGCGGAATCACAGCAGGTTTGGAGTCAGCAAGGCACAAGACAGGCATTAGGACCTGCGTGGAATCCTGGCAGGGCAGGTTTGGAGGCAGCAAGGCACAAGGCAGGCACTAGGACCTGCGTGGAATCCTGGCAGGGCAGGTTTGGAGGCAGCAAGGCACAAGGCAGGCACTAGGACCTGCGTGGAATCCTGGCAGGGCAGGTTTGGAGGCAGCAAGGCACAAGGCAGGCACTAGGACCTGCGTGGAAGCCAGGAGGCAGCAGCAGCCGCAACACACCCAGACACTGCAGCCGACACACTAACGTGTCCCGACACACAGTTTGGAAAGCTCTGCCCTAGGGTATTTAAAATATCTGCTCCCCTCCCCAAAATCTGATTGAAAAGCAATATTTGCCAGAGGATTTAAACTATTAATCTCTATTTACATTCAACATGTTTAAATGGGTAAAGAATAATATGTCATAAAAATGCCATAAGCCTCCTTGAGTGACCTCAATCACAGGAGAGCAAAGCCCAGAAGTAGTACTGAATTCCTTGAAATTCCATTACTTAGATAATTGGGATGCATGTAATATTCCTATCTCTACTGAGGCTCCCTCAATGTCAGTAATTCTGATACTGATAAAGGTAATTTTGCTTAGGAAGTGGAGTCTGGGAGAATGGATAACACTGGAGATAAATTTGAATCTCATTTCAAATCCAGTCCATATTCAGAAATGAGGTATGTCAGGACTCTGGAAACTACAGAGAATTCAATTAGAAAAGAGACTTTGACTTCAGCATTGTTCCAATGCTGTTCCAATCTTAACGAACATTACCTTGAAGAGGCCCCGGGGAATTATATGTATTAAATTAAGATGTTTGTATTCGCCATCTTGGATTTTATAATTTATATATTTATATTTATATTTATATTATTTATATTATTTATATTTATATTTATATTATTTATATTTATATTTATATTTATATTTATATTTATATTTATATTTATATTTATATTTATATTTATATTTATATTTATATTTATATTTATATTTATATTATTTATATTTATATGAAGAATTTGGCTTTTATTGTATTTTAATCTCTAGTTATCTTAATTTTATTGTAAACCACCCAGAGTCACTTTTAGTGAGGTGGGCGGTGACGAAATATGAAATATAAAAATAAAATTACATGCTTAAATTTGTTGTCTGAAGGTTGCCAAACACATAATCACATAAACGTACCAGGGGAGATGGGTGTTGATAGAAATATGAAAAACAAATAAATAAATTATAAATAAATATAAATAAATAAATAATGGTCCTATTACCTGTAGCTGAATAATACTGAGAATCACTATTAGTGATGTTACATCCAGATCAGGTTGGCACTTCTGTTCCTTTCATTAAGATT
The DNA here is from genome assembly GCA_023362775.1 of Charina bottae. NCBI lineage: Eukaryota > Metazoa > Chordata > Lepidosauria > Squamata > Charinaidae > Charina > Charina bottae. The sequence continues at coordinate 98,560,904 of JALMGJ010000002.1, read as the reverse complement.
GGAACAGCTACCTGATTTCTCCAGCTTCTCCAATATGAACATACATGACTTAAGCTTCATTCCACACTGATCTTCTTTTGTGACTTGCCCAGCTCTGGTATATATAATTGGTTGTTGGTTATGACCTTTAAAGCCCTATATGGCATGGGACCAGGTTACCTAAGGGACCGTCTCATCCCCATTACATCGTCCCGTCCCACCCGAGCGTGCAGAGAGGGCATGCTACGGACCCCATTGGTTAAAGAATTCCATCTAACAGGGTTATGGAAGTGTGCCTTCTCTGCAGTAGCTCCTGCCCTGTGGAACATTCTGCCCCCGGAGGTGAGACAGTCCTCCTCGCTCCTGGACTTCCAGAAAAAACTCAAGACCTGATTTTGTCAATTTGCCTGGGGCGGGAAGAAGAGTGTACACTCCTGGGGATGGCTAGCACCTCAAAGCGCCCCTTTTCCCTGGTTTTAAGAAAATTCTGCCACTTGGATTTTATTATATGTATAAATTTTATTAAATGTTATTTTAACTTATTTATTGCTGTATTTGAATTAATTATATTTTATTGTGAACTGCCCAGAGCCCCCCCTTGGGGGAGTGGGTGGTGATAAATCAATCAATCAATCAAACAAACAAACAAATAAACAAACAAATAAATATATTTCCATTGAAGAACACAGATTGGTGAAATCTAATCAATCAAATGTTTTTTGTTTGTCTGTTTGTTAGACCTTTGATTCTGCCTCTGAGTAATTCCTAGTAACCCAAGCAAGTTACCAGCCCCACAAGGTGAAAACCATGAATATTTTAGAAAATTAAACATAGCAATAAAGAAAGAATTGGCTCTTTTGGCTTTGTGACAAGAACTCAGATCTTTACTTCTTTAACTGTGTTGCTGAACTATCAAGGTTTGTGACATATTCAGTAAATAGATGCTTTTTGTTTTAAGTAGAAAAGCCTTGGGATACTTTTTATGCTTACTTCCATTTGATACACAATATTATCAACCTTGAGAGAATCTGACATTCTGACCAAATAGGACACTAACTTGGACTCAAGGCCAAGACATACAGTATATTATGTCTTCAGATTCATTTCTGGAAGCAACTGAAGGTGATACTGCTTTCTTATAAAGCCATGACCTCCCAAATAACTTCGCATGTACAGTAGCTGAGTCATCTCTAGAGATACTGTGATATGTCCCAGCAGCAAATGGGGCTCCATTGGCAAGTCTATTAGACATGGTCTTTTCTGGGGCAAACTCAATATGAAATTGTATCTGAAACAAAGTAAAACCAGACTCATCCCTTGTGGCTTTTGGGCAGACAGTGCATTCATATTTCAAATGGCTTTTGTGGCTTTTAGTAGCTTGGAAGTTATTTTGGATATTTTAAAAAATATATAAATATCTTTGGGGTCTTGGGTTAGCATGCCCAAGATGGTACAGAAATGGTTATATAAACAATAATGGAAAAAGTGGATGGGATTAATACTGCACTGTTTGACAACCAATTTTTTTTATATGAAAAAGGATAATTAGTAACTTCAGATACTGAGGTGATGTATTATTGAAGAAATTATTTTCAGGCCACTGCTTCTTAATACAAGTCCCTTGGAAAATTCTGTACAGGGGAAAAATTGGGGAAGTGGGTAAGGAGACCACTGAAATATGATAAAATTTAGGTCTCTTTGTGAAAAGAGCTTGTTTTTAGGGGGGGGAAATGGGCATTGATATTAATCTACATGATGCAGCATGTTGGACAGTCTGAATGATCATCCTCTAACAAATTATAGCTATATATCTGTACATTAATTCAAAGCTTATACAATGCTACTGGTGTTTCCTGATATAAACAATAACAGAAATAAGTAAATAAAATATTAAAACAAAGAGTAAAGCAAAAATAATTAATCCCAAATAAAAAAATTAAAGTGCATGAATGAAAACAGTTGCTTATCTAACATTGTGATGGGGACATGTGAGACAAGTTAATGTTATGAGGAAACCTAGCTGAACTTACCCCTTAGCAAAAAGCACACGTGTTTTAATTTGTTAGATTTATACCTTGACTTTCCTTCAACAGCTCAAAGCAGCATGCATTGTGCTCCCTCCCCACAACCACAATCTCTGAGGTCAGCTGAGCAGACAGACTGGCCCAATGTCACCCAGGGAGCTTCCATGGATGAGGATGGACTAGAATCTGGGTCTTCCCACTCCTAGTCCAAGACATTAACCACTATACCACACCAATTTACAAAGTCCTGAAGATCGAAATATAATATATCTCTTTTAACAATGCTTATGATCAGCTGAATCCCTATTAAATATTATTTAATCAGAATTTTAACTTTTTAATGTTAAAAAGGTGAAAGGTCTCTGCACAAACTAACTCCTCCAGAAATGGTTGCCAACATCTTCTCATGGAGGGGGGGGGGGAGCAACAAGGCAATATGGATATGCCCTAAATCAGTATCACAAGGTGTTGTGGGACAGCTAACATTTCAACTATTCTCACTGCCAAGATTAAACACACAAACACACACACACACACACACACATGATTCTGTAGCAATAATTTAAAAATAGGCATGAGTTACTGCTCTCAAAATGTTCCTCTAGATCTCTCATTCTTTCTCATGTTCTTATGTATTTCTTTTATCTTATCTTATAATTTATCAATTTCTTTTCTTGCTTCCCAACATCGTTTTCTAGCATTTGAAATGCAATTTCATCAAGAACCACTTCCTAGAAGTTAAACTCAACCAAGAGCAAGCAGTGCAAAAAGGTTCAATCAGGGGGATAAATTTATCAGAAACAAACAAAACAAAAAAACTCATGAGGGAAGAACATTTTTTTAAAAAAAGGGGGAGAGAAAAGTTCACAAACATTTATCAGGAAAAATAATCAAGAAGAAGCAGAATTGTTATATGTGTCAATAAGCTTTCATATTTAAAAAGGCATTAAGGAACAATATAATTCTTAAGAATTCTTAAACAACACGATAATTCTATATTCTAATTCATTTGTAAAGCAAAATGATATTTGCAGCTGATAATCATCCCTTCCCAGCCAGCAGTTCACCGTTTGAAAATTACCCCATTCTGGAAGGCTCTTCTCAGTTTCCATCCAATAATTTACTCTGAAGCCAATATGAAACGAGAAAAGATTATGTTTTGTCTTTATCTTTATCTTCTGTGCCTAGGAAGATTAAGACCATTTTGCAAGCTCAACAGCAGCAGGGTAATCTTAACGATCCTCCTTTAGATGATAAAGGGACTTAGAAATAAACATCTCAAAATAACCATGACCTAGCCCCAGGTGCAAGGTCACACAGCCACCCTAGAAACATATTTAAGGATTCCCTTACTAACTACTCAGACTGAAGAAGCTCCTTGGATAAGGAGTGAAACGTTTCTACTGAGAAAATAGAAATCCAGTTGACATGATTCAAGCCACAGACTGTTCCACCTGGATGACTGAGAACCTTCATCGAGAAAAGATTATCTTTCCTATAGGACTGCCTGAAGTTGAAAAGCTATACCCTCTCAATCAACTTTCCCACCCACAGGTAATTAATGGCTGACCTGTACTGTAATTGCCCATACCCAAAAAATCAAATGGATTATTCTTAAGAAAAAAATCTAATAATTGTTCCCTTGAAACAGAAACTTCTTAGTTTCCCTTAAACATTTATGACATTATCTAAGCTCTCTCAACCTCCTGGGTAGAAATTACAAATTATGCTGTCAAGGTCAAGAGGAGAAAGATATAAGCAGCATTCTCCACAACTTAGCCATATTCTTGGATGTTACAAATTGAATTTGCTCTACTTCAACTAGCTTTAACTACAAATATGATTTTTTTCACTCATTCAACCAACTGTATACTGGCTCTTTCACATCAGGTTACCATACATACCATTGCATGGAACCTTGAGAATCTGGAACTAGATCTAAGGTCCAGTTATTATGGTGGAAGTATAGCAGACTGTGCTGGAGGGAAAAAGTCAAGAGTTGATACTCATCTGACATCTAATTTGTTTCTTAAATTAGATATTACTTCTAATAAGAGAGAAATTATATCTCTCTTCTCTCTTTTCTTAAGTAGAGGCAGTCTCTTTGATGAGTCATAATCCTCAAATTCTTAGCTTTTATTTTAAAACAGAGCTAGCCCTAGCCCTATTAGATGATAATATACAGTATAAACTGTCTTATAAAGTGCTATTCCATCCTGCTTTTTAGGCAATGAATGAAGAGTCCTAACAATGACTGACATACTGTCTACAAAAGGATTGCTTTTTAAAAATTTCCCTGTTAGCAAATTATCATTGTCTCCTTCAAAAAAGAAAAATAAATACAGACTTCCAGTATAAATCTGAGTCCAATCGAAGAGAATATTTGTAGCTCGGGGTTGAACTGTGGAGCCCTTGGTGCTCTCTGAGCCTTGTTGTTTTCTTGCAGACGTTTCATTGCCAGACTAGGCAACATCTTCAGTGCGAAAAGGGAGTGGGACTTGTTCTCTGTTTATATACCATGGCTTGTCCTGCTTGTGTTGGTGGGGGTGTTGTTCTCTCCTTAGGAGTTCCTTTGTTGGGCTGTTGTTTGCTGCTTGGTTTATTGACTGAGTTAATAGTTCCTTGATTGGGGTATATTGTGCTGTTTGATTGTTCCTCTGGTGCTAATCCAGGTGTTAATCTTTGCATATCTGGGTGTTGATTGCTGGCAAGGAGGTGTTCTGGTCTTTTAGCTTTTCTATTGTCTCTTATGAATCTGATTGAATATATTATATTATAAATCTGATTGGATAGTAGCATATATATCTATCCACAAATAAAACCTCAAAGCAAAGATACAATTTTTGTAATGTTTCTGACCTAGATCTTGATAAAAGAGATAAAACAAAAACCTGGTGATTACAATACTAAACATTGTAAAAGGTTATACCACATAGGGACGTAGATGACATCCATTATTACATCCATTGCAAATAACAAGAAGGTAGATGAGGGACTGTGAATTTTGCCAGCCTTCAAGGTAGCTTTGTATTATTACCCCATTTTTCAGGGGGTCACTCCACATAATACAATGTTTGTTGTCCAATCTCCTCTTGTATAGGGTTTGTTTGCAAGGGCAAAGTAATGGTGGAGGAAGGGGATTCAAGCTGATTGTTGTAGCAAGGCATTAAGGACTGCAGGGATTTTTGTTGAGTGAAGGTACACTATTAAAGTCTTCCTTTCTCTTATTTTCTGCATTTGGCCTCTCTTCTCTTCTGGCCTTGGTGCTGAGGCAATTTGCTACATGGATGCTCAGCATTTTGTGTTATCATGTAAAGAACTCTGTTGTGAAGGGACCAGATATTTTTGTGTTATGTCTGAATATAGCTAATACTGCCACAGCCATGATATTTGTATATCCCCAATGTGTACAGATTGAAAAAACAATGTGTAAATAACACAAAAGCAATTCTTGCATGATGATGATGGTTTATTCAATTTGTATGCTACCAAATCCTTCACTACCCACTTAGCATATGTATTTCCATTCTGCTTGCAAACAAGAGAGTCTAAGGGAGACTGGTAAGTAGTGACCATAATCCACAATGCAAGTATCCAATATGATCATTACACAGACGCAATATAATAATGAAGAAAATTTCAAAATAATATCAATTTTTTATATTTCTTGAAACTTAGAGAAGCAATTTAATGTTAATGGTTTCTCTCTGAAGTGATCCTTCTGCATAGCTCTGATCTTACAAATGCAAGAAAATTTAATCAATTCCCCTCCTCTCATTTGGAAAAAAAAAACTATATTTTTTTTCTGAATGCAATACTACTGTAGTTCCCCAGCAGTTCCATTGATTATTGGGAACACACTCTGAAAGCAGCTTATTAAAAAAGATCTAAAGACATCAAAGTAAAATAAATTCAGAATGGAAAGTATATCATTATTATACCCAGCTGTATCCAATTCCTTACATGAAATGCTACAGAGCAAATTGTATGCTATTACACTTTGTTGCAGTTCTTTCCTAATTGAGGAAATTACATTTCAATTAGCTTATTTATAATTCTAATCACAAGCATCAAAAGAAATTATCTTTCACTAGCCTCTGGGATGCTAAGTAGCAATAGTTTCTATGAAATAGAGATAACTCTTTAGTATTATTAGAGATTAGATCTAAAATAAAATGCTGTAACATACTTTTACTCCTAGTTTGAGCATTATTCAAGAGTAGCCCAAATGGGAGGTGGGAGAAGGATCCAATTGTCTGGTCCCACTGCCATTGTCTTATGTGCTCCTTTTCATAGCCCTCATCCTTCAACAAGACACCCTAGAGCAGAGCTTTCCAAACTGTGTGTCATGACACAGTGTGCCGGCTGCAGTGTCTAGGTGTGTCGCAGCTGCTGCTGCCTCCGAGCCCTGCCAAGATTCCGCGCAGGTCCCAGTGCCTGCCTTGTGCCTGGCTGCCTCCAAACCTGCTGTGATTCCGCGCAGGTCCTAGTGCCTGCCTGGTGCCTTGCTGCCTCCAAACCTGCTGTGATTCCGCGCAGGTCCTAGTGCCTGCCTTGTGCCCTGCTGTAAGTGTGTGTTGCAAAATGATGCCCTGCTGTAAGAGTGTGTTGCAAAATGATGCATGTCTAAAAAGTGTGTCACCAACATGAAAAGCTGGAAAGCTCTGCCCTAGAGACAGCACTCTAATTCAGCGCTTCAGAGTGACACATTGTGAGACTACATTGTCAGATATAGGCATTTTAAAAAGGCAACAAGCCAGTCCTGATCAGTATGTATCTTAGGAAGTTCAGATGACAGTAGTGGGACACTTGGCTTCTATTTGCTATTAATTCCAGTCTTCAAGTAGTTCCTTTTAGGACTATGAGAGTTGCATATTCCTTAAATCAGCAACATCTGTTTTTCAGACACCCATGGAAGACAGAAAAATGTCGAGCTGCTTTAATGAATGACTCGGAGATGTGCTCAGGCCTGAGCTTGATAAAGGCCTTAAACACTTCTTCCAGATTATTTTCTGCTATCCAGATTTCCATTCACTTATATATTGTTATCTGAGAGGAGCCCCACGTGCTAGAAGAAGAAAGAACCATATAGCTGAACTGTTTCTTCTGATTGTATTTTCAGTGGTGTTGTTCTATTTATCACCCCATCCTGTTACAGATGTGGCAAAACAGCAATGGATAATCAGTTAGGGATTAGAGAGCCAGTTTGGTGTAGTGGTTAAGGCACCAAGCTAGAAACAAGAGACCGTGAGTTCTAGTCCCGCCCGAGTCACAAAGCCAGCTGGGTGATCTTGGGCCTGTCACTCTCCCTCAGCCTTAGGAAGAAGCAGGCAAGGGCAAACCACTTCCAAAATTCTTGCCAAGAAAACTGCAGGGATTAGTCTACCAAGTCACCAGGAGTCAACACTGACTCAAAGGCACCAAAAGAAAAATTCACTTGATACATCCAAGGCCAGAAATACAATGTGGGTGGTGTTTTTGAGCATCAGGCACCATGGCAGGTATTCAGGAATGCATTTGCCAGCAAGCATATATGTATGTGTGCATGTAGGCCCAACCTCCACACACAGATACAAAACAACCACCTTCCCATAAACATAGAACCTCCTCTCCATACGTACCCTTCCCCCATAGGGAACTTCCCCCAAGACATACTCACTTGAAGAACCTCAATTGCAATGGATGTGTTCAGTCTTTTCAAGACTGCTATTTTTGTAATGAATTATCAATAAATGTGTGCACATTGACCCTATGGAATGCAGATGGGGAGAGATAAAAATGAATTGAAATCATTGGCAAAGAGCACTGGGTTGGTATTGTTTTTTGAATAGAAAAAATGTTTCTGTTCTGTTATGGAAATGAAAACAGAAATGTTGACATATAGTGTAAACTCCAGGAAGGAATCTGAATAAAAGTGATTCTGAAACCTTCCCTATCTCCTGGAAAGATACTCAGATTTCTTTAGATTTTTATCTTCTGTTCATCCTTTGGCCACTGTGAACTGTATTTAGTTTATATAGTATCATCCCTGTTCTGATGCCCATACTTTCATGTTGCAGGAAGCTTAGCAAGATGCCCTACAGAATTTTAGCTATTAAATCATGGATCTTGTAAATCAATTGACGATTCTAATAAACGTAATAATCTTTCTAACAAACCTATCAACCATGATAAATTATACTTACTCTTATACTCTGACTAAACACACAGAACTAATGAAACAAAAAATACAATATGCTAATGTCATACATAAAACACAGTAAGTCACCTTTCTCCCTTGCCCAGTTTGGATAACAGGCTCAAAAACAGAGAAATCTGGGAATTCTTAGTACCAGGATGCACAAGGAAAACCTTAATCTCCCACTGGATCAGTCCACGCAGCTATTTCTACCTGCCATTTGTCTAATGGGACACATAATGCAAAGACAGTAAACCTTATTGCCAAGTATCTGCAGCTCAAGCCAAAGCTATTTGGCTATTTCTTTGGGAGCTGGTTGAAAGCTCCCCATTTGTATGTTATCTTCTGCTCTGCAAGGGCTCTTGGTATCATATTTAAAGTGATGCTAAAGAAGAAAAGTAGATCTTGCTGAAGCGGTGACTTTACCATTTCATTAATGTTCACAACTGACAGAAAACTCAGCAGCCTTCTATTGCACACCCCTAGACCCATGCTGTCAGTTTCCTTTTCACTCCGTGATGACTATGCATCCACTCAGCAGTCCTTCCAATTGCTGCATCCATCCAATACTTAGGAACTGCTGTGCTCTCTTCCCCCAACTTTCTGGCACAGGTTCATTACTCATTTTGCATCAATGCCAGCAGAGATTTAGATCTGCCTGAAAGAGAGAAGATATGCCATACAGAAATCAAACCTGTAGTCACATCACTGATGCCTTTTTCTCCCCTGGGGATTACAATTTTGCACAATTTATAGTAGAGGCAAAAATTAGCATATGATTTTCTCTACAGGTTATTTACTTTTTAAAAATTATATTATGAACCACCTTGAATTATCCCCTCTTATTGGAACATGGCCATTAGCCCTGGGTCTGCCATTCATCCCCACAGACTTCCCTGTTGAGCTTCTACTATTGCACATCTTGACCACAGGAATTAAAATGGTCTCTGCATCTCAGGAGTAGGCAACTTATGACATGCCAAATGTTCTTGAACTCTAAACCACAACATCCCCAGGACAACTAGCCACTGGTGAGGGATGCTTTACTCAGTTGTCAGAAGGATTAGAGTTCAAAAGCTTTGGTCAAGCCAGATTTCAACTATTTGAGAGATATCTATGAGCTATTTCCAATTAAATATATGGAAATATATTTGGACTTTATATGGACTTTAAAATATTTTGCAAGCTAAAAATTAGGCAAATGTTTGGCTGGCTTCCAACTAAGGACAGATGAATAAGCACAGAATTGCACTAAACAAATATCTGCTTAAATTAGTCCCATTCACTTAAAACTGGGATTTCAGACCATTGTATTATTTAATACTATAATGCAAGCTTTTTTTTTCCTGATCAGTATGAGCTTTCTTTTTATTATGGAATTTCTTCTTGAAAAGGAGCTGCATCCACTGGCCCACTCAGATGAATTCTCATCACATTCCAGTGTACTAAAGTTGCATTCAGACATTTTTAGCTGTTTTCGTATTTTATTCCAGGGGGACCCAACCTGTGGGCCACACCTGTTAGGAAGTGGGCCACACACTTCCAACCTGTTAGGAAGTGGGCCACACAGCACGTGAGCGGTGGTGTTCTGCGCAGTTGGCTCCCACCTGCAAACCCCACCCCGTCCATGTGATTGACTCCCACCTGCAAACCCCGCCCCCGGTCCACACAATTGGCTCCTGCCTGCAAACCCCGCCCCCCGGTCCGTGGAAAAATTGTCTTCCACGACCGGTCCATGGTGCCAAAAAGGTTGGGTACCCCTGTTTTATTCAATTACTTTAAAGTCATGGTTATTTGTATATACATGTGTGCATGTTTATGTTCGTGTGTATGTGTATGTGTATCCCATAAGATTAGGGAAAATTAGGGAAGAATATATATATATATATATATATATACACACACACACACACACACACACACATACATACACACACACACACACACACACACACATACATATACATATACATACACACACACATACACACACAAATACACATATATACCTGTAAGTTCAGGACCTAGATAAACAAAATACATGGGGAATAATGTTTTAGGGGGAATATTAAGTTTGTAGAACATGTTGGGGAAATGATAGAATTGACTTCTCTGAGATTTCTCAGTACTTGTATTTATTTAACACAGTAAAAATTGCTTATTCAGGTTTGCCTTGGTCTATTAAGTGCAGTAAATATGTATTTAGGCATACAATAAAATCCTCATGAAATTTTTTTGAAAAAGTAATTACATTACTATATGTGCAGCACATTTTTCACTCCTTAATTCCAAAAATGACTGGACCACTTTACAGACTTAACTCATTAAAAATATATTCACAAACATAGGCTCTAATTACTAAGCCAGGACCCTGTTTGCAATAACATAGCCTGAAGTGAGCATTTACAGATGAAATAGAAATGTTTGAACAAATAAGGCTAACAAAAGGTCTTATAAAGTACTATCTAGAGAAGCATATTACACCCTGTTATGTATTTATTAAATCAGTTATTTATTATGATGCATTGGTTCCATACTCAGTGTAAAGAAATGCTTTCTCTCTTATATATGGGGGAAATGTTCAGCAAAGATAACAATCAGGTGTACCTGAACAGGCTATTAGCAAGTTGTGGCAAATAGCCCTTAAATCTATTTATTTCCCAACTATTATGAATGCAAATTAGGAATATGGCAACCTGCAGAGGATTTTTTCTTTGATGTTATATGCTCCATTTCAATGTGATTCCTTCCCACATCCCCTTGGTATTGTTGAAGCTCTGATCAGGAAAAGGCCCAGGATATATGACCTCCTGCATGGGAAGCAGAGGGTTGCAATTGATTGAGACAATTGATTGATATGCTCCAATAGAGAGCACAGGTAACTTCAAAAGGAGTCTCCACTAAACTGCCCAACAAGGTTGACAAGACACTACATGTTAGAAGGATCACTTTCTATCTGAAACCAAGGAAGATATAGCAATTTCGATTAGTCATATCCAACCCATTGCCATCAAAGCCTGGAATCTTGTTCACGGAACTGTGAGGATGTGGTATATGTTTATACATTTTTATAACTAATTTTAGAGGGGCGCGATGGCTCAGTGGGTAAGATGCCAGGCTTGCCAATCAGAAGATTACAAGTTCAGAGGTTCGAATCCCTAGCCCCGCGTGACGGAGTGAACTCCCGCACTAGCCCCAGCTCTTGCCAGCCTAGCAATTTGAAAGCATGCAAATGCAAGTAGATTAATAGGTACCACTTCGGTGGGTAGGTAGTGTTCCGCGCGCGTCATGCCAGCCACATGACCGTGGCAGTGTCTTTGGACAGCGCTGGCTCTTCGGCTAACAAACGGAGATGAGCACCGGCCCCTAGAGTCAGACACGACTGTGCAGGGGAAACCTTTACCTTTACCTAACTAATTTTAGAATCATAGAAAGACAAAATTGGAAGGTGCCATGGGAGTAATCCCCTGCTCAGTGCTGGAACTGGGGTATCCACAAGGGAGTGGGAGTGGATGGGGTGGGGGGGTGTCACTGCAGGCATGTAAGAGGGTCAAACTGGTCAATTACACCCACAATTTTGTTCATAATTATGGTTACTCCAATGTGGATTTCCACAGGACTTGCTCCTCTACCCCATGCTGTTTAATATCTACATGAAGCTTCTGGGGGATATACTCTGTCAATATGGAGTTATGATACCCAGCTGCACATCTCTACCCCAGGATAAAATGGAAATGCTGCTGAAGTTCTGACCTGGTGACTGGGGGATGTAAAGGTCAAAACAAGCTCACTTTAAATCCTGCAAGGCAAAGCTGCTGTTTTTCAGTGATGGATCTAGCTTGATCAGAGCCCCAACTTTAGGTCTTGGTAGGGCTTCCCCAAAACAGCAAGCATGCAACTTGGGGATCATCCTGGATTTGGGAGTTCTGCTACTGCAAACTGTGGGTCTTTTTGTACCTAGGTACCCTAGCACCTTCCACCTTAGCACCTCCCGCCTTAGGCACAAAGCCAGCTGGGTGATCTTGGGCCAGTCACTCTCTCTCAGCCCTAGGAAGGAGGCAATGGCAAACCACTTCTGAAAAACCTTGCCAAGAAAACTGCAGGGACTGGTCCAGGCAATCTCTGAGAATTGGACATGATTGAACCTCCTCGCTATAAGAATGTTTGGAAAATTGTATTGTTCTGCAGGGCATATGGGTACTGAGGGTACAAGGGCTGTCTAGGATAGTTAGATTAGGTCCTGTAAGTTGTTTTAATTGTTAAATAAATAAGTTAGGAAAGAATGCTACCAACTCAGAGTATTCCTAATTCATTTAAATGTGTATTTTAAAGGCTGGGTAAATGGATGGGCTTGTGGTCTGGAAAACTCCTCTGACTGTTTTGCTTTTTGAAATTTATTACTGCTATGTAATGAATTTAAATAGCATTTAAATTGATTGTAAGCATTAAATGACATTAACTTCTGGAACATAAGCCTCAATTTAAGAACAATTTTTTCCCCCAGTTCTATGCTGAGATCAAGGCATGGTTTCTCTTGGGGAATCAGAACATAGTGCTAAAAATCATCTTGCAGATCAGGTAATAACTGCAATACACTATTTGTTAATCCCTGTAGAAAAAATATGGAAGCATAATTTCAATAAGTAGCTTAAAATTCTCTTATTTGAGACTGCACAATTTTGCAGTAAAAAAAACCCTTTCAAAGGTATGAAATTAAAAGGTTTAACATTGAGGAAACAAACAATATTTAAAGAAGTGGAATCATTTTCAAAGTGGAAGAATATCTGTCATAAAGTGTATCTACACATGCTTCACTTTTAATTCCGGTAAGTTTTTTTGAAGAAGGCAATAATATGCACAAATCAGCTGCAGAAGATGAGGAATGAGAGCCTTTTCCAAGAGCGAAGGAGCAACAAGAGAAAGGAAGCTAAGACGAAACCTATCCTGAAAAGATTAGAAGTGGTATAGAAGTGTGGAAAAGAAAAGTTAGCTATTCACCGGAGAAAAAAAGGCAATAAAAAAATCCCCCCTCCCCTTGTTCATAAGGGTCTGTATGTATTCAAAAGTATTATACTGTAGGCATTTGTCTTGTTATTGAGCAAGCAAATGAAATTTTCTGATAATATCCCAAATGAAGGAAAGGTGTGAATGATTTGGTTTTAAAAAGACTCTCTGATGTCTTCAACACAGTGTTACTGATTAACCCAGACATGGCCGGCTTTAGGCTAAGGCGAAGTAGGCGCTGGCCTAGGGTGCCAAAGCTTTGGGGGCACCAAATTCACCCCCTCCTTCTAAATCATTCTAAAAATGCAAATCTTTACATCAGGGGAAGGTGGCATCATCAATCAGTGTGGCCTAGGAGCGCCATTTATTTATTTAATTTTTATCCCGCCTTTATTATTTTTACAAATAACTCAAGGCGGTGAACATACCTAATACTCCTTCCTCCTCCTATTTTCACAACAACAACAACCCTGTGAGGTGAGTTGGGCTGAGAGAGTGACTGGCCCAAGGTCACCCAGCCAGCTTTCATGCCTAAGGCGGGACTAGAACTCTCAGTCTCCTAGTTTCCTATTGGCTCCTTCCCAGGGCTGAGAGAGAGTGACTGGTCCAAGGTCATCCAGCCAGCCTTCATGCCTAAGGCGGGACTAGAACTCACAGTCTCCTGGTTTCTAGCCCAGCACCTTAACCACTAGACCAAACTGGCTCTCCATACATTCTTGAGGTGGCACTGTACCTAGAGGAGTATATAACTTCTCATGAGAAGGAATATTATTCAATATTTTTTCAAAAACTTTCTAAAAATTTCACCACTCTAAGTCAAGAAGTTCACTGTTTTCTTAATTGGAAAATGTAGAGAAACATCAAATTTCTATACGGATGATAAAGGAAATTCAGTTCAATGTTTTTTGTACTAAATTTTATTAGGTTTGAAGAAAAAAAATAAAAACTACAAAAAAACAAAAAAAAACAAAAAAATTACAAAGAAATACAAAGAAAGAAAAATACTAAAAAAAGTGTGAAAACACAAAAGAATGTTTTTTTCAGATTTACAAACAGATGTGGCTTCTGACTTTTAACAGCAAGGATATACAAAAATTTCCATAATCAGTCTCTTACTCTATATTAAACCAAAACACCACATTATTTCTATAAGTCATTCCACTCTAACACATAATAAAAATTACTAAGTACAGTTACTCCTCCCCCTTATATTAAAATAAAGGGAAAAAGGTTCATATAAACCTCCTAAACCTCTTTCTTCCCTCCAAAAGACAAAACATATTTAATTATTCCCTTCCCACCACTATTCTATGCATTTCTGTCTACTACAATAAGAATCAAATTAAATGCACATAATTTGTCTGCTATTATACTTAATAATACAACAATTTTAATAATCCCAATCTTAATAAACCCAAAAAACAGAAACAATTCAAAACAGTAATTCCATATCTTTAAAAGGGAATAAAGCAAACCAGATGAACATTCTTCAACCCTTATCCCACTTCAAAATAAACCAAAGCAGTTACATATCCCCACAATATGCACAGAGCTTTCCTCTTGAAAGAATCAGACAGCCCAACTGCGCCCCTCAAAGATTTCAGGTTCTTTTCATGGCATTCCACCAGGAGATCAATTTTATGTATGTATGTATGTATGTATGTATGTATGTATGTATGTATGTATGTATGTATGTATGTATTTATTTATTTATTTATTTATTTATTTATTTATTTATTTATTATTTAAATTTATCCCCACCCATCTCCCCAAATAGGAAAGCCAGATTTTACTTCTAGCTTGCAGATCATTCTCTCCCTTAGATTTCTCCAACTCCATTATCCAATCTTCATCCAGCATCTTGATAAAAATCCCAATCTCAGTCTTGAAAAAAATGTTTCTATCACTCTTAAGTTCCTCAATTTCATCCACCACATCCCCAACCAGATAGCACATTTTTGATGTCATATTTTCCACTATATCCTGGATATCTTGCATAAAAGCCCAATAGAAGTCAGAAGAAATCTGTTAAAAATCTTGGTGGAAGTTAGAAAGAATCTGTTTGAAATCCTCCATGTCTCAAGCAGTAGATTATGGTGCCCCTTAGGAGCTTAACCAGCAAAAGTCAAAGATATGAAGGAATTCTGGAATGTATTACATAAAGTGAGAGTTAGCTAACAGACAGTCAAGGGAAAGTAAACAGAAAGCTGAAGGTTCAAATCAGCCAATTCAATGTGTAGGAAAATGCTGATAACTTCAAATTTACCACAAAAATAATAACAGGAAGACAACTGTTTTAGACTCAATCTTTGGAATTTCCTTTGGAAGGAAAACATTCCAAAAGTTAAAATATTTTTTTTAAAGTAATCCCAAAAATAATGTTAAGCACCAAGAGAAGCAGCTTCTCCTCGCTGTAGAAAGCCTCTCTTAGGGTACATATGCTTTAAAAAAAATACAAATTGGTGATTTAGAAATGGGGTGGCCGGACTTAGTGTCCCTTTAAGGCTGCAGCCTGGCTTGGAAAGTGATGAAATCCCCACCTCTCAGCTGACTCTTACCAGTCGAATGCAAAATGCTGTTTACAATCTTCTGGCTTCAAGCAGCTGTCCGGAGGACAGATGGGATGATTCCAGGTATTCTCCTTGATCCGGAGAACATTTCTGGGCTTCAGGAAAACATGCCTGAGCCCGAAAAAAGTTACCGCGATATCCGGTCCGCCCGCTGAACCAGCGGACACAGCTGTTCAGTCTGCCATTCCCACCAGAAGCCCAAAATTCAGTTCAATGTTGACCTGATGATGATGATGATGCCTAGAATTCTATAAAGTTATTCTCAACAAGATACTACTTATTGGCCTCTACTCTACTAACCAGAATTTTCTGGTTTAGTTACTGCTGTTTCTAGCTCTAAGTGATGAATTGATAACTTTATTTCCTTCTCTCTTCCCCATTTTATAAGCAGTTTTCAATGTATGCCAGGAAATAACAAACTGATAATTAAGTTTCACCACTGACAGGTCTCTAATAGAATAATTAACTCCACCATCTTTACACATCTCGCTTCAAATGGGTAATATGCATGGTGATTATAGTTCGATATACTACAGAAAATAAATATATTTATAACTAACATGCTGTAGAAACATGCCCTTTCTTCTTATTTTCTCTTCTTTACACCTTCTTCAAACTCTATATTCTTTTCTTTCTACCATAGTTCTGACTTCTTCAACAAAACCAAAACACTCTATTTAACTTTCCACTTTCTGAATGCATTTAAATATTTTTTAACCCTCAACCTTTAGCCCTTTTTCTCCTACTTCTCTCTACATACTTGTACCTTCTAAGATCTCATCTTTCCTTTCTTATACCTGCTCTAACCTTCTCTTCTTTCTGTAATCCCCTATTCCTCTTTTCTTTCTTTCTTGTAATTTAGCTATAACCAAACAACACAAAACAAAAACAACAAAACAACAAAATAAAACGGACTTCCTACTTTCTCATCAAAAATTTCTATAATAAATTCTACATGTTGTATAATTAATTATATTTACTATTTATACAATTCTATATCTTATTTACCGTATTTTCCGGCGTATAAGACGACTGGGCGTATAAGACGACCCCCAACTTTTCCAGTTAAAATATAGAGTTTGGGATATATGCCGGAAAATACGGTACTCGCCGTATAAGACCTCTCCTGGCCAAGTGCAGCCGCTCGCCGGAACGCAGCCCCCAGGGAAGAGCAGGAGGACGAGCGCGGGGCAGCGTACTGCATTGGGTCCCGAGAAACGTGGGGAGGGGGAGCGAGCTCCGTTCCCTCGGAGCAGCCTTGGGAAGGGAGGGGGCAAAACGCAGTGGCTCCACGACGGGCTCCAAAGTCGCCCACAACACTCAACGGGCGCCTCGCTTCACCTCGCCTCGCCTTCCCTTCCCTTCCCCTCCCAGCCGCGCTTTCAATGGAGCAGGGCCCCAGAATTGGCCGCGTTTCCTACCAGGCTTCCCTTTCCCCAACCGCTGCTCTTGCTGCCGCTGCTTTTAGACGAGGTGAAGCGAGGCGCCCGTTGAGTGTTGTGGGCGACTTTGGAGCCCGTCGTGGAGCCACTGCGTTTTGCCCCCTCCCTTCCCAAGGCTGCTCCGAGGGAACGGAGCTCGCTCCCCCCTCCCCGCGTTTCTCCTTCGAGCGACGGGACCCAGTGCAGTACGCCGCCCCGCGCTCGTCCTCCTGCTCTTCCCTGGGGGCTGCGTTCTGGCGAGCGGCTGCACTTGGCCAGGAGAGGTCTTATACGGCGAGTACGTATTTTCTGGCGTATAAGACGACACCCGGCGTATAAGACGACCCCCGACTTTTGAGAAGATTTTCCTGGGTTAAAAAGTCATCTTATACGCCGGAAAATACGGTACATTGAATTTACTATTTGTATTTTTTGAGTTTTTTCTATGTATCTATAAAATGGGTCCCAGCATAAGTTAAATTCTTCTTGATTCTTAACATTTAATAAATCTGATAATTTTGCCATCTGAACTAAATCCATTGTTTTTAACAACCATTCCTCATTTGTGGGTATACAACCCTCTTTCCAGTGTCTAGCAAATATCATTCTAGCCGCAATTATTAAATAAAATAGTAATTTCCCATATTTCTTATGTGTCTCAAGTTTTAAAAATCCTAATAAATACATGTCTGGTTCAATAATTAGATCTTCTTCCAATATTTCACATATTGTTTGATGTATTTTTAACCAATATTTTTTTGTTTCCTTACAAGACCACCAAAGATGGAAAAAAGTGTCCGCTTCTTTTTTACACTTCCAACATCTGTTAGATAATCTATTGTTCATTTTAGACAGAGTGTTTGGCGTTAAGTACCACCTATACATCATTTTGTAGAAATTTTCTTTCATATTATAGTTCAATGTGAATTTTAAGTCTTTTAGCCACATATTTTCCCAGATTTCAAATTGGATCTTGTGACCTAATTTTTTTTCCCAATTGGACATACATTTCTTTTTTTTGTATATTTACTGAATTATTTGAAATTAATATCTTATACATTTTTGAAATTAAATGATCTTTATCTTTCCATAGGACAATGTCCCAATTGTTCGCACTTTCTTTAAATTTAAAGTTTTTATTATCCACTCTGAATTGTTCTTTAATTTGAGCATATGAAAACCAATTACAATTTATTCCATCTTTTAATAAATTTTGTCTTGATTTTAAATTATAATTTGATCCCTCAAAAGTTAGTAAATCTTTATATGTTATCCAATTACCTATGTTTAAATTTCCGTACCATGTAAACGCTTCATGTGGTGAAATCCAAAGAGGTATATTTGGTAAGATTGTATTTTTATATTTATTCCAAATTCTTATAATTGATTTCCTAATGGGATGGTGATTGAATGCTACATTTGCTTTAATTTTGTTATACCATAGGTATCCATGCCAACCAAATTTTAAATCATGTCCTTCCAAATTAAGTAATTTTTTATCATCCAGTCTTATCCAATCTCGAAGCCACCAAAGAATACATGCATCATAATATAATTTTAAGTTAGGAAGATCAAAACCACCATTCTCTTTAGTATCTTGTAAAAAATTATATTTTATTCTTGGCTTTTTACCTTGCCAGATGAATTTCGCCAACTCTTGTTGCCAATTTTGAAAGGTTTTTTGAGTTATAACAATTGGTATAGTTTGAAATAAGAAAATAATTTTTGGTAAAATATTCATTTTTATTGTTGAAATTCTACCCAAGAATGATAGGTGTAAATTTTTCCAAAGTTTTAAATCATTTTTTATATTGGTCCATAATTTTGTGTAGTTATTTTTAAATAAATTTGAATTATTAGATGTTATGTCCACTCCCAGATATCTTAGTTTTTTAACATTTACAAATCCCGTAATCTGTTCCATATTATGAATAATGCTTTGATTCATATTCAAATTTATCATCTTTGTTTTGTGATTGTTTATTTTGAGCCCCGCCAATTCACCAAAATCTTGAATTTTTTTTAATAAATGTTTAATTGAGGTTTCTGGGTTTTGTAAAGTTATAACCACATCGTCAGCGAAAGCTCTTAATTTATAATTTTCTTGTTTTATTTTTATCCCTTCTATTAAATTATCTTTTCTTATATTTTCTAATAAAACTTCTAATACCAAGATAAAAAGGAGTGGTGAAATCGGGCAACCTTGTCTAGTGCCCTGACCTATATAACAATCTTGGGTAGTATCTCCATTTACCACTATTTTGGCAATTTGCCGTGTATATATGGCTTGAATAGCTTTTATAAATTTGTCCCCATAGTCCAATCTTTCCAATATTTTAATCATAAAGTCCCAATTTAAATTGTCGAAGGCTTTTTCGGCGTCTAAAAACAACAATAAAATTTGTTTTTCTTTATGGACTTTAGCATATTCAATTAGATTTATAATAGTTCTAATGTTGTCTTTGATATGTCTTTTTGGTAAAAAACCCGATTGATCCATATTTATTGCATCTTGTAAAACCTCTTTTAATTTATTTGCCAAAATACTGGTAAAAATTTTGTAATCTGTATTTAATAATGAGATTGGTCTAAAATTTTTACATAAGGTGTGGTCTTGATCTGGTTTAGGAATTAATATAATGTTGGCATTTGTCCAGGTTTCCGGTATTACATTTCCTGTCATTATTGAATTTAATAATAAATTAAATGGTATTAATAAATGATCTTGAAATACTTTGTAATACATAGTGGTAAACCCATCTGGACCTGGAGTTTTGCCTGATTTCTGTCTTTGAATGGCATTTGAGATCTCTTGAATAGTTATGGGTTCATTTAACCTGCCTTGATGTAATTTAGATATTTTTTGTAAATTGCTTTCTGATAAGTATCTATCAGCCTTTTCTACGTCCAATTGTTGTTTTTGATATAATGTTGTAAAAAATTCATGAAATACTTTTTTAATGCTGGTATTATCACTTAATTCTAGCCCTTTATCTTTAATTTTGTTTATAATTTCCCCCCCTTCTTTTCTTAACTTAAATGCTAACCATTTGCCCGCTTTATTGGCATATTGAAAATTTCTCTGTTTGATATACCTCAGGTTTTTTTTCCATTTCTTCAGTTGTTAATATTTCTATTTGCTTTTGTAAAATGCTAATTTGATTCTTTATATCTTTATCTCCGGCTTTATTTTGCAACTCAATTTCTTTTATTTTAATTTGTTCACATAATTTCATAAATTTTTGTAATTTTGTAAACTCAATCACCAAATCCCTTGCTATATTATGTTCTCTTGCATATCTTGAATTGACCCGATACATTAATTCTATTTCTTCTTCTAGTTGCTCTTTTTCCCAGTCTATCAAATCAGCCAAAGCTTGGGTAATTGTATTTTTAATTTCAATTTCTTTTCCTTCCTTTAGTCCTCTTATTCTTAAGCAATTCTCTTTTTGTTTTAATTCCAGTAAAGATATTTTATCCAATTCCTCTTCTTTTTGTTTTTCCATTGTTTTCATTTTTTATTTCATTCCTTTTATTTCTGTTTGAAATCTTTGTTCCAAACTGTCTAGTTTGGGACTTCCGGTGTAGAGAAATGGCGAGCAGACGCATGGTGAACAGCTCGTCATATTTTTGAAAAGAAACGAAGAAAGTTTGTCGATTTTGTGAGCGTTTCAGAGGAGCGAAAAATCAGCTGGGTAGCCAAAATAAGGGCAAACCCGATAAAAACAAAAAATCCTGCAGCTTCTGAGCAGCGGCGGCGAAAAAGCAAGCTGCAATTAAGGTACTTTCACTTTCTCAGCCAGCAGACGATCAGCAGTGAAAGTAAGCCGAGAAGTCGGGTGTGCGACTGACTGCCTTTGTTGTTTCCCGTTTGGGATAGCTGCTATTTCTACTACACTTTCATACTATTTCAAAATTCAAAACTAAATCTACTTTAAATTAACAAAAACTTTCTCATCAAGGATCTTTTGTTTAGAGGTCCAAAGAAGGTGGCTGAGACGTCGAAGTTGCTGTCAAAGTAGGTGTAAGTGACTATTTATTAATTAATTATTTAAAATCGCCATTTTGACTGTGTTTAAGAAAACTAATTAGACTAAACTTATTGTCCTATACATGGTGATATATAATTTAACCAAAAAATGACTTCAAACAAAATGTTAAGGAGAAGTTCAGACTTGACTGAAGATAAAGGAGAATGGCTAAAGTTACTATTTGAGGACTTTACAAAGAAAGCCATTCAAAGTATTACAGCTAATGTGACTTCAGTACTTGAAGAAAAAATACAAGGCTTTGAAAAATCATTGGACAAAAAACCAACATATTGTCTTTTGAATGGGGTTTATAGCCAATGTTCATACAAAATGTTTATTCACCAGAGTACTCCCAACATTTCATATTATTAAAACTACATACTTTTGTATAAAGCTTTGAAGAGTTTGTAATGGATCACATACAATCTACCTTAAATTTATGTATCAATTATGTAAAATTGTATTAAAGTTATCATCATCTCACGTATTGCAAATTGGGGGTCTGAGGCTAAGAATAAATTGCTTGCCTAAAGCTATTTAGTGAAATCATGAATGATAAAAATTCCCCCCAAGATGCTTTTGATCCATAGTCCAGTTTCTTAGCTATTATCTTATACAGTAGCAGTTTTCAAAGGCCTAGTAGAAGTAATTGGTTGGTGGTTACTAGAGTGGATGGTTAGATTGAAACAGACAGATGTTCACAACATCATAATCTCATGTTAAAAATGATGAAAAGATACTTATGGGTGAAGATGACTTTAGTCGTAGATGAGGTTTCACAGGTTTTAATGGGATTGCCTAATTATGAGTTATAAACCAATATAAAATAGGCAGCATTAAAAACCAAGTTATAATATTTTAAACTTGATAGAATAGTAAACATTTGCATTCAGTATTTTGTCATTGTTAAATATTCCCCTTTGGATATTCCCCTTTCTTTTTTAAAAAAAATAGCAACTCCAAGAAGGTGGCTATAATGTGGCAACAGCTGCAAAATAATGAGAAAAATTATTGTTTTTCCTTTTGATAAAGCAGTCTGCATTGGGTCGTGTGTGCTCCTCAACTTGTGGGCAGAATGATTAATGCATTAATTAGTATATGGCAAAGTTTTGTGTTGGTACTATTTGTCTTGTTAAATGCTTGAACATTTTGATTCTCTCTTTTGGGAGGCTGGTGTCACTCCAGCATAAACTGTCCCTTAATCCAGTAGCTTTGATTGAAAGAGAACGGCTGGTTTAAAATGCAACAGAGTATGTATGTATGTATGTATGTATGTATGTATGTATGTATGTATGTATGTATTTATTTATTTATTTATTTATTTGTCAAATTTATCACCGCCCATCTCTACAACAGTAGACTCTGGGCGGTTTACAATAATAATATTAAAATTAAAACCCTATACATCTTAAAATACAATATAATAATAAATAGAAAAAATCCAGAGGATGGTGAGATCTTAAAAGGAGGATATTACTAAGCTAACCACCCCAGGAGAAACTATTACTTTTCACTTGAAGAGTGTCCTAAGGGCTGGTCTGCTGGCTATGGGATTCACAATCTCACAAAAATGAAAAATCATATCCATTTAAAGAAATGTCATTGGATTTCACATAGGCCTCATGAGCATTCTTTGAAAATAAAATTGATGAGCTACTGCAGTCCAATATTTTATTTGCACAACTGTCTAGTTAAAAAAAAAAGTAAGGAGGTGGGCTGGGGGCTATAAGTGGTATGACAGGGACAACCTCATCAATGTTTAAACCGATATTTTGTGACTGGCCATTCCTGGAGCCATTCTGTGAATCGCCAAGCCTCTCGTGGTCTTGATTTGAGCAAACCTAGCTTGTTTACAAGATATTAGTGGTGCCCCCTACCAAAAATGGGGGGCACAATTGCCTCATGATAGAGCAATTCAGCCGGATCATGTTCCAGATCCACAGATATCACACTGATCTATGAATGGGATATTGATCTCTGCTCCTGCTGAATCCTACAAATTCTAGGAATTAAAATGACCATAACAATACATTATAATTATTTTTTAGAGATTTAATGCGATGAAAATTGATCACTTTCAAGTCGTGGAAAAATAGCAAACTTGTTCCAAATTATTGGGGAGTACAAGTGACTCATGACACCCTTGGAGGCAATCCCAAGGTAGGAAAGATCACTGGTTCCAGAGAGTAGTATATGTCTTGTATGCACAAATGAAAATGTGAATAGATCTGTGTTAATAGGTGTGCCAAAGACTGTGTTCAGGACCAACCCACCATTCAGAATGTCATCAATCCTACTACTCCCGTGGTCCCAAAATGTTCTGCAGGAATCAGTGTGTTCCCTGTCAGTAAGTAAAAACCTAACATAGCTACAATTATTTTTTTGTATGTGAAGTTTCTTCCCTGCATGGATTCAGTATTATACAGTAGACTGAGGGTCAATGCCTGGACATGGAATAATGATTTTAAATTACAAAAAAGCAGATTCCAGTTATACTTTAAGAGAAACAGTAGGAACAATTTGACAGTGGAACTAATTACCCAGAGAGGTGGAGGGCTCCGCTTGACTGGGTGTGTTCAAGCAAACTAGACAGCCAGCTGTTAAGAATGCTTTAATTTGAGTTCTTGGACTGTGCAGGGGTTGCACTTGATGGCCTAAATGGATTCTCTCACACTTCAATTCTATTATTCTAAGAGGTTTGTGGTAAAATTCAATTTTTTTTACATTTTTGGTGTCTTTGGAGCAAAAGAGTTTTATTTGGAATTTTATCATGTGCAGATGTCAGCACATCAAGAACGAAGAGAACTTGGTTTGATGAAATCAATATTTTTTTTCTAAGCAAGAATGCAAGATCTTACTCATAGGCTTGAAATGTAGTCTTCAATAAAAGAAATATTTACAACTGCATATGGTACAGCTTTATGAACAAAATGGATCAATCCATTGTTCCTCTTCCATTTAAGCTATTTAATTATCAGGTGAAACAAAGGCTCTATTTTTGCCTCTGTCTTCTAAATTTCTAGCATGGATTTAGGGATACATGTTCGGGAAGTATTTTAGAAAACAATGAAAGAATATCTGATTCATTCAATGCTACAGCCAAGGCTGGAAAAAAGAACATTTACTTCTTTTTCTCTCCTCATTTTTTTAACTTTCCCACTACAATTCCCTATCACCAACCCCATAACAGTTGGAGGGAATTAACTATGTCAGCTTTTGGACTGTTACAGTTTTAGAATCTTAATTAGGGTGTATTAAGGGAGTATCACAGTGGCATACGTCATTTCTGATGGCATTACCATACAACAGTTGACTACGGAAAGGTCTCCTGCAATAGATATCAGGGTCAACTATAGATATCACTATGGGATGAGGTATCACCAGTACGCTGATGATACCCAGTTGTACATCTCTGTCCCGGGTGAAGTAAGTGTTGCAGTCGACACCCTTTCTCAGTGTCTGGAGGCTGTAGGGGCCTGGATGGGGCACAATAGGCTTCAGCTGAACCCTGGTAAGACGGAGTGGCTGTGGATTGATGGCCTCTCGGTTTCCAGGAAGTTGTCATCTTTAACTCTGGATGGGGTGGCACTGCCCCATTCAGATTCAGTGCGAAACTTGGGGGTCCTCCTGGACTCACGATTCCTGCTCAAGGAGCAGGTGGCAGTCATGGCCAGGAGGGCCTTTGCACAGCTTCAGGTTGTGCGCCAGTTGCGCCCCTTCCTGGATCAGGAGGCCCTCCGAACAGTCACTCATGCCCTTGTCATCTCCCATATAGATTACTGCAATGCGCTCTACATGGGGCTACCCTTGAAGAGTATCCGGAAGCTTCAGCTGGTCCAGAATGCGGCTGCACGGGTAGTTCTGGGTGCTATGAGATCAGCACATGTAACACCACTACTCCGTGAGCTGCATTGGGTACCAGTTTGCTTCCGGATTCAATTCAAGGTGTTGGTTATCACCTTTAAAGCCCTACATGGCATGGGACCAGGGTATCTGAGGGACTGTCTCATCCCGATCATATCTACCCGCCCCACCCGATCATGCAGGGAGGGCATGCTTCAGATCCCATCACTAAAGGAATTCCATCTAGCAGGGTCCAGGAGGCGTGCCTTCTCTGCGATAGCACCCGCCCTGTGGAATATCTTGCCCCCTGAGGCGAGACGGGCACCCTCACTCCTGGCCTTCAGGAAGTCGTTAAAGACCTTGTTCTGCCGCCTTGCCTGGAACGAAGGACATAATAGTTCCTCCTGGGGGTGGTTAGCGTAATAATATCCTCCTTTTAACAACATACCATCTTTTGGATTTTTATTTTTTATTTTTATGGCAGTTTTTAAATGTATAGTCTTTTAACTTTTATATTGTGATTGTAAACCGCCCAGAGTCTACCATGGTAGAGATGGGCGGGGATAAATCCAAATAATAAATAAATAATAAATAAAATATCAAGGTCAAGTGCATCCAGATCCCCTCAGACTCCATCCAGAAAACACATGATACTTTATTAACTTTACAAATGCTGGTTAAAATGGGCATGTGTTAATTTCAGACATTCAACAGTTAAATCACAGCATATGTTAAGAAATCCATATTTGCAGCTATGCTTTCCTGGCTTAAACATATTTAAGAAGTCAGGCTTTTAAGCTATCAGCCACACATCCAGAAGCATAGTTCACTCCTGAAAGAGGCTGCTGGTAAACCTACAAATAAATATCATTTGTTAAAGTTAGATAAGTAGCAATGGAAAGATTGGTTTGATCATTTCTTGGCTGACTGGCTTAAAAAAAATAATCATTTGACATCAATTTCTTGAATAGATGACTGCAAGCAAAATAAGAACAAATGAATCATTATGGCTGGAGACTCTGAGCCATATCTAGCAGCTTCATTGACAAATGGAGGTTAGGAGTGGAAAGCTATTGCAATTTGCAGAGGCTGAGAAACTGACTACAATTACTCAGCCATGTGTGTGTATTTTTTTTAAGGAGCAGATCATCCTCTAGAATTCCAAATGCCTCCCATGGACATCAGCAAAGAAAGCCAACAACTCTTTGCAGATTCACAAGAAATTTGCAAACTGGACATTAAAAATGTTAATAAATCAACTGAATGAGTGCTTTGATAGGTCACCATTGGTATGAAATGCTTTGCTCTCTAATGCATGACTATGTCTTGCAAAGCACTATGGAAAAGAAAGCTAAAATATGAAATTTAGCAGAAAATGTTAATTCATCCAATAGTGAGTGATTGTGATTTTTTTTAAGAAACCAATACTCTTCGATATTTCATGGATTTAAAAAATGAAGATAAGTTAGGTACTAGAGATTAGAAATAGCCTGGTAGAGAATAGCATAATGGCACCAACTTGATTTGTCAGGACCAGTCCTATCAGGACCAGTCCTATCAATAGCATAATGGCACCAACTTGATTTGTCAGGACCAGTCCTTTAGCAGCTACTAAAGAATGGAAAGCAGACAGAGCTGTGTGTGGTGTACAGCCTATCCTATGCCTCCAAGGTAGCCTGCTGCAACCAGGTGCAAAGAAGAATGCTAAACCTAGAATTAAGCCAGTGCATTCTGTATTTTGAAGGTGAGATTATGCTCTTGCTCTTTCCCTGAAGCAGCAAAATGTCTTGGGTGGCCAGCAGTCCAGACTCAGATACACCACAAAGAGTAAGTGGATGTATGTGGTCCAGTTTTATGCAGCCATGGAACTCTGAAGAACATTAATAACTAACTAGTCTAAAATTGAAACAGGACTATTTCACTAATTGAAAAATAGGACAAAATCAGAAAATAAGTGAAGCGCCCATTAAAGGTGGAATAATCATGAGTAATCCTGCAGAATTGCTAAATAGCATGCTGTATATGAAAAGGGCAAAATTGCTCTAAAAGGAGGAATCATTTAAATAAACATTGGGAGAAACAACAGTAGGTACTGCTCAGTCAGAGAGCTTGTTCTCACTAGATGGAACCAAGACGAACACAAAAGGTAATACTAATCAGATTGAATAATGTGACCATCTGCTACTCTTGAAAAAAGCCAAAATACGTTTAAGTACATTTAAGCAGTGCATTGCAGTTATCTAACATCTTATTAAACTGCTGAATAGTATGTAACTTGGTTCTTCATAGGATTTACATGGAGCAAATAGATGAGTGGCCACCCACAATGATTTCTAATTAGTTATACCATTCCTTGGACAAGGATACAGAAGGAGTTGTTTAAGAAAAGAGGAGTCCAGCCTGATTCCACCAGCAAGATCTTGGGGTAGAATAAAATTTCTTGTTGAGTCCAAAGCCATTTTTTGTTCTCCCCCATCTAAATGCCTCTGAGTCCTCTTTAGTGGAGGATGACAAGAGATTTTCAAAGAGCAGAGTAAGAAGTGAAATAGAATCAGTTCAAATATTTCCTTTCAGAACCAATAGGGGATGAGTGAGCTAAACAGAAGGGAAAAAAATAGAAAACAAGAAGGAAAAATATTGGAGGACATTTTTCAAAGAAAAATAAGGAATGCTGGGAAAAAGAAATAAAAGGGCAATTCAGAAAAAGAGGCCACTCACCTTGTCAGGTTTACTAAGGGTCTCCCATCCCTTTTGTGGACTTGGAACATACCTCTGGTCATAGTGGGGGCATGTATCCATTTGTCCTTTGATTCTATCAACCCAGCTCAGCCAGTTAGGGATTATCCAGCTAAACCAGGACCTTAAATCACTCTCTTTCTCTGATTTATGGGGGATACAGAATAAAAGGCAGGCAGAACACCCCCTGCCCCTACTTGCCAATGCCAATGAACAGACATTTGCCAAATGGGTTTCATGTCTCAGTAAACATTATAGAAAGATATTGGTCATGGAAAACAAGTTCCTAGAATAATAGTGGCACCATGTGAAAAGCTGTGTGGAGCTTCCAGTTTAATTCCAGTTGATTGTGGAGAAGCACTCTCCCAAATGAGCTCTAGTATAGCAGTGACCTTCACATCCTAATCCCATTTTTGTTGTTGTTGTTCTCAAAACCTCCTGAATTTCAATACAGAACAAATCTGTTACTTCCATATGAAACTTCTATTGTCATATATTGCCATGCAAAGCTGGTGTTTTCTTTAACCATAATGTGTTCACATATTACACTAAGCTACAAGCCATGGTTTATATACAAAAGTGACTTGGTTTGTGACTATTAAACCAAGAGCACCCCACATTTTGGGTTAGCCTGAGGTGTAAAACAATATAATAATGAAGATTTTATTTATTTATTTATTTATTTATTTATTTAATTTATATGACCGCCCATCTCCCCCAACGGGGAACTCTGGGCGGTTTACAATAAAATCATATTTAAAATAAGAATATAAAATTATAAAATTACAATTTAATTAATACAATTAAATAATTATAAAATCCAATTTTGGCAAATTAGCTTTAACAAAAAAGGAAGGACATTATGGAATTAACCACGCCCATGAGGAACTGTTATTTTCCCCTTCCCATGCTAGGTGGCAGAACCAGGTTTTCAGCTCTTTCCTAAAGGTTGGGAGGGAGGAGACCTGCCTCAACTCTGGGGACAAGATATTCCAAAGGGCGGGTGCCACTACAGAGAAGGCCCGCCTCCTGGACCCCACCAGATGAAATTCCCTTATTGATGGGGTCCGTAGCAGGCCCTCCCTGAATGATCAGGTGGGGTGGGTCGATGATATGGAGATAAGATGGTCCCTCAGGTATCCTGGCCCCATGCAATCTAGGGCTTTAAAGGTGATAACCAACACCTTGAATTGGACCCAGAAGCAAACCGGCACCCAATGCTGCTCGGGGAGCAAAGGTGTTATATGTGCTGATCTTGGTGCACCCAAAATTGCCCGTGCAGCCGCATTCTGCACCAGCTGTAGCTTCTGGATAGTCTTCAAGGGTATCCCCATGTAGAGCGCATTGCAATAGTCTATGTGGGAGATGACAAGAGCATGAGTGACCGCTCGGAGGGCATTGCGATCCAGGAATGGGCGTAACTGGCTCACAAGCCAAAGCTGTGCAAAGGCCCTCCTAGCCACGACTGCCACCTGCTCTTTGAGCAGAAATCGTGAGTCTAGAAGGACCCTCAACTTCCACACCGGCTCTGAATGGGGCAGTGCTACCCCATCGAGAACCAAAGATGACAACTTCCCAGATGACGCTAAGCCATCAATCCACAGCCACTCGGTCTTGCTAGGGTTCAATTGAAGCCTGTTGTTCCCCATCCAGGCCCCCACAGCCCCCAGGCACTGAGACAGGGTGGACACTGCATCACTTACTTCACCTGGGATGGAGATATACAATTGAGCATCATCAGCATATTGATGATACCTCATCCCATGGTGTCGGATGACCTCACCCAGCGGTTTCATGCAGATGTTGAATAGGAGAGGAGAGAGAACCGAACCCTGTGGCACCCCACATAAGAGAGGTCGCGGGCCGGATCTCATCTTGCTTGATTTCTGTTAAATGCAGCATATTTTAGTTAGGATATTCCCACATGAAGAGTTGAGGGGCAGACAAGTGTCCAATATCTACTAATATAAAATATATATCTTCTGATCTTTTTAGCAAATTCCCTCAGATATTATCTGTGATCAGCCATATATTTACCAATCTTGACTTCAGTGCCACTGCTTGTAAATCTTCAAACACCCTCTGATTACAGGGAGGCAGAGTTCAGACTGGCACTAAAGAATTTCTTCACATCTACTGTTTGTGCTGCTGTCTACAATTCAAAGGTGCTTACTTTGACAGATTGTATTGGAAAAAGTGATTGATGAAAGCAAACACGATGAAACAAAATATGACTTACAACTGCAAATGCTGAGAATGGGGGTGGGGAAGAAATTGGTTCCTTTCCTTGCTAGTATTTATCATTAAAATTCAGTGCTGAAGGACAGCATTATTTATAGCTTCCTCCCCTAAATCTATTGGCTGCTCACAATCTCTGTTTTCATTTCTCTGGAAGCCATGGTTAAATAGAAAACTGTTAATCCTTTGGATCTTGGGGTCCCTTTCAAGAGAAATTAGAACCAAAGAGACATAGTTAGCCTCTTCATCATCAACAACATCCTATCAGTCACTGCTCATTTTAAATCTTTTTATTCTGATTCTTAATTCTTTTTTTAAGTAATGCTTAACACTGCTTTATATTTTTATATTTTCAAATATAAAGAATTGTCTGAGGTAGCAGACCAATGTTTGTGGGAGCTGTTGGTCTCTCCAATTATTATTGTTTAAATACTATGTGAATGGATAAGCACTTTGTATTACATATGAAATAGGCATGAGGTTTTTTTCACATCATCGTGTACATCCACCATATACTGTTGAGGCAGTACTGCTCATACTTTAGATCAGAGCTTTCCAAACTGTGTGTCAGGACACGTTAGTGGGTCGGCTGCAGTGTCTGGGTTTGTCGCGGCTGCTGCCGCCTCTGAGTCCTGCCAGGATTCCATGCAGGTCCTAGTGCCTGCCTTGTGCCTTGATGACTCCAAACCTGCTGTGATTCCGCGCAGGTCCCAGTGCCTGCCTTGTGCCTTGCTGCCTCCAAACCTGCTGTGATTCCACGCAGGTCCTAGTGCCTGCCTTGTGCCCTGCTGTAAGAGTGTGTCGCGAAATGATGCCCTGCTGTAAGAGTGTGTCACCAACATGAAAAGTTTGGACAGCTCTGCTTTAGATAAAGTGAAAGTAGCACAGCACACACAATGAATGAGTACCATGACCAAGGATTGCATGATACCAGTGCTTTCAGGTATTGAGTAGAAAAAAACTTTTTGGAGACATCCATGTCAACAAAATAATTTAAATTTTCCACCAAATAGCTGATCAGAAATATGTGAAAGATGATCCTAGAGACATGAGACTGTACCATCTCACAATACCATCAAGCCTCTACCATGGCTATATCACAATTATACTTTCAAAATGGCTGTGTTTCTGTCACCTGGTCACATCCTCTTTTGCCTCATTATTTTATTCACTACTAAAAGTAGGATCCAGTAACTATGTGTATGATTTCAGGTTTTCAATAATGAGTGTGCTAGATTACAAATGCTACTATTATAATTATTAATGAATAATTATTGTGTGTGTGTGTGCGCGCGCGCGCCTTTGAGTCAATGGTGACTCTGGGAGACTGCCTGGACAAGTCCCTGCAGTTTTCTTGACAAGATCTTCAAAAGTGGTTTGCCACTGCCTTCTTCTTCCTAGGGCTGAGAGAGAGTGCCTGGCCCAAGGTCACCCAGCCGGCTTTCATGCCTGAGGCGGGACTAGAACTCTGTCTCCTGGTTTCCTATTGGCTCCTTCCCCAGGGCTGAGAGAGAGTGCCTGGCCCAAGGTCACCCAGCCAGCTTTCATGCCTAAGGCGGGACTAGAACTCTGTCTCCTGGTTTCCTATTGGCTCCTTCCCAGGGCTGAGAGAGAGTGCCTGGCCCAAGGTCACCCAGCCGGCTTTCATGCCTGAGGCGGGACTAGAACTCTGTCTCCTGGTTTCCTATTGGCTCCTTCCCAGGGCTGAGAGAGAGTGCCTGGCCCAAGGTCACCCAGCCGGCTTTGTGTCTAAGGTGGGACGAACGTATGGACTCCTGGTTTCTAGCCTGATGCCTGAACAACTACACCAAACTGGCTCTCAATTATTGGATACTTGTTGCCAAATCCATTCATCATATCCTGCAGAGCAAACCATTATAAGAGGAGGCTGGAAAATTCCTTTGAATTCACAAAAAGCCTGGTTAACAACAGTCACAGCTTTTTATTTTTCACTTATTTGCTAGAACCTCTCACAAGAACTGGCAAATAATTGCAGAGTCCATCCTTACATGACGGGGCCTTTCAATTATAAGGAATGTTGTACTTTGGGGTTTAATGCAAAATGCTATGCAAACAAAACTGGAAATAGTAGTAATCTGTTTAATAAAGAATTGGGATAGATTAGGCAGTTCAGGAATGTCAGGAGATCAATGTAAAACATAATTGTAACAGTCACTGCTCAATGCTAGTTTTCTAAGAAAGGGATCTTATGGAAATGTGTACTTGTGTATTGTGAAGCAGCAGTTGTGGAACTTTTTGATAAAAAATGTTCAAGGGCACAGACCTGTAGCTGTTAATGGAGTCTCCCCTGTTAACAGCTCAAGCTGAACCTCTGTGGTAAAGGCCCTTGAAACCATTTTGGGCAAAGCCCTCTGGAGCAGGTGTTCCATTGCTATCTCTGGGTTCAGATTTTGAAAGGACCTTTTGAAGTCAAATCCCCCCAAAACACATCTAGAACATGCACATTTACCCACAATACAAAGAGAGAAGGTAACAAAAAGAATGCAACATCTCTCTCAGCATCTCCCTATACCTGTGCTCTGATGTGGGTAAGACTATGCATATATTGCTTTGAAATTAAATTGAAATTTAAGGCTTAGAATTTAGAAATTGGAATGTGGTATCAAAGCTTGCCTCTTGCTGTATTAAGTATTATTTCTTCATTTTACTTTTCTTGCATACTTATGAACGTTTACTTTTTCTAAGTATAGACACGAACTATTCCATGCCCTGAAGCAAGTAGAAACTAAGCCCATCGGGTCCTACAAGAAGTTTCTAATATGAAATAATTATCTTCTGTGGGATTAACACATGGGATATCCTGATGCTCAGTAATCACTCTAAGTAGAGGTTGAGAAAAGGCATATTGTTCAACCTGTAAACTGACAAGAACATCTGTTAAACACAACTGAAAAGTTAACCTTAAATTCTCTGCTGATTTTCAAACAGCATGTGACCATTGCCAATTAGTATTAAAGGACTATACCTTTGTACCAAGACAGCTCGAAATACTGTGTCTACCCTAACCCCCATGACAGACTCTTAGTCCAGCAACTGCAACCTCTTGCTTGTAGGGCAAAAGCACATTAAAGACAAAAAAGTAGTGGCTTCTGTTATTCAGCACTCCAGGACTCTTTCCACATTCTTAGACAGCCATCAATCACAACCCAATTACACAACAGTCTGGACATTTTGCCAATAACCTTTTGGCTTTAACTCAAGAGGCGATTGACAGGAGGAGAGATCAAAACAGCCGCTTACTACACTGCTTTCACTTGCTTCCTTCACTCCAAAGCTAAAATAAGTGAAGCAAATGGTTAAGATGAAGATTTGTGATGGAATGTGTCCCTGAAGGGTTTGTGTGTGATGTGGTGGATTTCAAGGCTGCCCCTGTTTCTCAGGAAGGAGGGAGTGCATTCCAAGCAGATAAGAGGACTCACAGTCTAGAGAGTCTTGGCAGGGAGTCAAAGAGAGTCAGAGTAGCCCCGCCCTAGAGTCTCCCAGGTTATTTCCCCTTAGGTTAGTTAGGATAGCTTTAGTCTGGCAAGATTCTGTCAGTAACGGTGAGAGTAATAAAGAACTGAGTTTGGAATACACTGACTCACCGTTGTTCTTGGGCTGGCCCTGACAATATTGGCTATGACTGGAATACAAAGCCTACCCTTCTATCTGAACTATGTACTTAAGTTAAAAATACTAGTCATTTACACTAGTCCAGCCTTTCCTGACCAATGTCCAGCCAAATATGTTATAACTATGATCTGAGAATGTTTTGTGGGTAACAATCCCCACCTGCCAGCTAGCATACTGGCACATTCTGCTTTACTGATAACTCATTTAAATAATTAGTAAAATCTATAAGTAAACCTCCAAATCAGATATTTGGAACTTCTGACCTTCCTGACCTAAAAGGACTTCGACTCTAATCAGCCCCAGCCAGTCAGTAATGGGAAATTGTAATTTTTAAATTCTTTACCCGTGTTCTAAAGAGAAGTTTTTCTTGAACTTAAAGCTTCTTCGTTCAACATAGATCCCTGTCAAATTCTTTGAATTAAACATTGAAGTTTTATGCATTGTTTTTGTGATCATCTTTGAGCATAATTTGGAAAAATTATGTATAAAATGTATTATTATGTATAAAATGTAGAAATTTACCCTGCATCTTAGAGAAACCATCTGGATTTGACCAGCCCCGTGCGATATGGAGAGTATTGAACAGAATCCACATGGGCCATGGTAGATGTGCAGATGCCATACGATAAATAAATGAATAAATAAATAAATTTGGAAAAATGTCATATAAGCAAATTACTAATGATGGTGGTGATGATTCCCAGGTACATGTCTATTTTAAAATATAAACATTTTCAGCCAATCCAGAATACAATTTCTTTGTGACCGTTACAATTCATTGTTCACTGCTAAATAAACTACAGTAAACTTATATTAATATAGCAGCTCATCAAAGCAGGATACTTCAAAGAAATATTGCAATATTGTAAAAAAACAATACCACAAAAAAGATTCATCTTCTTTAAAGAAACATTTATCAGTTGCACACCACTGTATACAGTTTTTGAGCTATACTTTGAAAGGATTGTCTTTTTATCAATATATAAAATACCTGCTACTATCATGTCAGTTTTCAAGAGACTCTAAAGATTTCTATATGCCAAAATAAATTTCTCAACATAAAACAGTTTACTGCATACCAAGAAGTCATTTCATGGTACAGTTTACTGCATACCAAGAAGGCATACCAAGAAGTTAGGCATCAAGGGAATATTTTCTTTTTTTAAAAAAAAATACATTGCCTAGCAATAATTGAAAACCCAAATAATTCATTTTAATCTTGAAGATTTGTATTTTCTACAACAAATTAAGTTTACTCACACCAAAGAAAAATGTACTTGATGAAGTCAGAGGGCCTATAAATTGAATAATAAATAAATATATACATGTGTTTGCTTACCTTTTCTTGTGACTTCAACACTTCTGGATTCCTATAAGGAAAATTATATACATATATATTTTATTATATATTCTGCTTAAAAACATGGGTAATTATTTTTTGAAGGTCACTTCAGAATACATTTGTGATTAAAGTTAAAGCTAAAGTTAAAATTAGTACATATTCATATTATTTAATTGATTTGATTTAGATGGCTGCCCATCTCATCAAAGTGACTGGGCAGCAAACACAGTTAAAAACAACAATATAAAATAAAGAAAATGAAAATTGATACACCACAAGAACAAAGCAAAAAGAAAGAAACCAAGGATAACCATCAGCAATAAATTAACAGTATTTCACCTAACCTCTCAGTGGCCATGCCTGGGAAGAGAGTCAGGTCCTATCTAATCTCAGTGGGAATGGTGATCCAGAGGGCAGGTGCAGCAACAGAAGGTGCCTTTCCTGGGTTCCACTAGATGACATTCTTTAATAGATGGGACCCAGGGCATGGCCCCCCGGCCAGACCTGATGGGGGTGGGTAGAGACAATCAGAGAAAGGTGCTTCCTCACATATCCTGGCCATACGCCATGTGGGTCATAAGCTTGCAAGTTTTTTGCTACCTTTTGTTCCTGCCTTATGATTTTTTAAAAAATATTTAATAATGGCTTCAATAAAAATTATATAACCATAATAACTAATATATATATATATATATATATATATATATATATATATATATATATATATCAGAAAATTTGTCTCAATGTATCTGCACATAGTGAAGCAAATATTTACGCATATAAGCTCTTGAATAATAGCTCTCTTACTATGCGCAGAACATGTAACAGGTGTGTAATGATTGTGCAGACATTGGAAAGAGATGTGAAACACCTGTCTGAATATCTGGCACCCAAGAATCATTAAACTGAAAAGAACAGCTGTGGTATATTTTCTGTACAGCTCCTTAGCTGTAACACTTTCTAGAATGTGAACATATTGATTTACTCTGGATATTATAAAAAAATTAAATTGAGAATGATCACAATAATCACATACTTTCACCATCATTCCAATTGTGTTATTATTGATTCCAATACAGATATAATCTGCTTACAAGTTTAGGCCAGTATGCCCTCCAAAAACAAACTCTGTCCAGAGAATTCTGCACAGAAATACTACCAGTTTACTGCCAAGATCAGTAAATCAACCAATAATGTGACACTTAAGCAGAAATGAGGCATTGCTACATCATTTTCATTTTCACTTTCAATCCCCAAACCTTCAAAAAGTGATCCATGATTGCTTTCACTTCTGCTGACTTGAAATGAGTAAAAATGCTATCTCATTCTTAGCTGCCACTGGTTTTTCAGCAACAGAAATCTCCTTTCTACACAAATGGGGGGGAAATCTAGGAGCCTGGCACTTTACCCATGTGTCAATTTCATATGGCCTACTGAGGATGACTTGCAAAGCCATCATGCTTGTGTTTCCCTTGTAGGACGTGAAGCTGAGAAGCTTAGGGGGACAGGTAAGACAAAATATGCGGAGTCCTTGGTGCTCTCTGAGCCTTGTTGTTTTCTTGCAGACGTTTCATTGCCCGACTAGACAACATCCTCAGTGTGAAGACAAAATCTCTCCAATGTGAAAATGGAGACGCAGTATCTCACAATTGGCTCAACAACCTAGCTCTGTGGCAGTTTCAGCCACTCTCCAACACTGCCTATACAGAGGTGTTTATGTACAGGCTTGCCCATATACAAAAAGCAACTGAAGAACTAAATTTTTATTGTAAACCGCCCAGAGTCGCTCCCTGAGTGAGATGGGCGGTGACTAAATTTGAAGAATAAATAAATAAATAAATAAATGCATTTACTATAAATACAAAGACTTTTTCCCCCCATATTTAACTACCTGACCAATCTCATCCTATATTGTAATAATCATTTGTCGTTTAGCAATGACAGCTGTTACAGGAACAAAGTGTTTGTTAAGGAAAACAGTAGAAGCCCTGTTAAGGTGTCCTAAAATACCATTGTCCTTAGAGATTCACAATCCAGCAGTTCTTGATTTTTGCCTAAGTGGCAATGTTATGGTAGATATTTAAAGCTGGTTAATCTTGAGGAAAAGACCATACACTTCTCGTGTATACTATATCACTGTCTCTATCAATGTTTTAAGGTAGAGAATAAAAGAAAATAAAATTTCATGGGTATCTCTTTCCCAAGACAGTTACACTGGATTGCTTAGGCAGAGAAAGCCCGCTTCTGCTGTGGAAAGTAGAACTTTCCTAAGGTACTCCGATCTTCTGTCCTGTATGACGGCTATTTAGCTTGTTTTAACACCTTTCATAATGATGAAAGGCTTCTCTGTGAGACACAATAGATAAAAAAAGATTTTTCATAAACAGTGCATTTTTATACAATCATTTTTGTTTACAAATATATCAAACAGACTGACACGTGTATACATATAACTCTGTTAGCAATGCTGTGCAAGATTAAAATTAAAGAAGAAAAGAAAAAAGGCCTGGATAATTATATCATAAACAAAACAATTCCAAAAAAAAAAAAAAGTAACCCAATTGCTTGAAAGAAAGGTGCACAAAACATTTCATCACAAAACATTCCAGTTTTAGAAAAGGACATTCGATATATTTCAAAAGTGGTCTGAACTCAAAACAGTCAACCATCACTCAGAATGGTCCCCATTTCCCAATCAGAGCACTTCTCTCTCCCTTTTAGTTTGCCTTGCTATTGATGACGCATTTAGGAACTGGGACATTAAAGCAATTCCATTAATTAAAAACCTAGAATTATCAGTACTTCGATAGCGTCATATAAATCCAGTCTGAGCTGGCTGTACCTTGTTCAGAAGAACAAGCTGCAACCTAGAGGCCAAGATAAACGGCACATCTGCACTGCATTCTTCAGTTGCTCCTGTCCTGTGCTTTCAGCAGCTTGCCAACAGTATACAAGGTATTCAGTTTGGATTGCAGACTATCATGTCTTCCTGCTGGATTATTTCCCTGCCATCATGCCCTCCCACTGTTCTGTCTCAATCACTTTTCTTTCTGTGGGCAGGTCTTTCTTTACATTCATACTTGTGTGTGTGTGCCTCTAGAGAGAGAAAGCAAGAGAGAAAGAATGTAAATCCAGGGGAGTCCGCCTTTTCATAATTTCTACACTCACGTGATGTAAAAGGGTTTCCCACCCAGCTCACAGACAGCCCAAATGGACTCAAGTGACTGGAAAAACAATGAAATGATGGACCTCTGGATTTTTTTTTTAAGAAGCTCAGAGGAAAATCTACCTAACTCAGAAACAGAAAAAAAAATTTTTTTTAAAAAAACTGCTGGATTTCAAACCAGCAACATTCTAGCTAGACAAAGGTCCTAGCGACTGCCATGAAAAGGGAGCTGTACAAGACATTAGAACTTAGGGCATCTAGAGACTCAGCTGAGTGGGCTTTTTGAAGTACTGGAGTAAGCCTTTAAAAAGTAAAGTATTCCAGCAAAACAGACAGGAGCATACTGTACAAGGTGACAGAAGGGGAAAACAGCACTTTAAAACTGTAACCACAAAATGCACCCTGAAGTTGCTTTCACGGTGAGTAGAGGATAAATAGAGGAGAACATCAAATTCTGCCCCCATTAATGGTTTCTGGCAACAAAGCAGGGTTGAGAAGATTAAAATCTTAACATTCACATTTACCAAATAGGTCTATATCTAGAACTCATTGTAGAATCCTAAAATACAAGGTACAGTAACAATCTAATATATTTGAATGCAAACTAGCTATAAAACCTTTAGGTCCAGGAACATTCCTCAATTTCACAGATTCAGTTTTAGTCACCATTTCTTAAGCAGAAATTAATGAAGTCAGGTTAATAATCTGATTTTCTGATAACTGAGGCTCCAATTCTTTTCTGCATAATTTATCTCATCATCTCTTAATAAGAAATTGGAATAAAATTTGGAAAAATAATTCAGGAGGAAGTTGATTAACAGATCTTTAATTTGCAAACATTTTCCCATATGTGTCACAAAAAGAAAATGCAGAATTGTGTTGCTTAATGATGTTTGTCTCAAAGCCAACCGGTGACAAAACTTCTCTCCATCTTCTTAGTTTTATTGCCTGTTACACTATAATAAAAATCCTGTTTTTGAAGTGTAATGCTTGTTCAGTTCTTGTTTTGCAGAAAGCAGAGATCTGTATCACTTAGGAAATAGATGGGATGCAGAAAGGATTAAAATTTATTACACGGACCCAGGATGAACTTTTTACCAGCTTTTTACCAGTAAATTTTCTGCACCTCAAGGTACAGTACTGTAAGCTGTAATCATACTGTAGGAATAGGTTTGTGCCCATGACAGACTTGCTGAATCATGAAGGGACAGGGGATAAGACAGAACAGATTTGGGGCAATTTTGGAACCAATTCCAAAAAGCAAGGAGTCAAAACCTTTATTTCCTGTTTCTAAGCAGTTTTACTCCACTGGATAGTGAAGAGGCAGTTTAGTGACAAGCTATTTGCCCAGATATTTGTCAACAGGCAATACTTCAGATTCTGCCTCTGATCCTGCAAACTCTGGCCATTATTTTGATTTTGGGTTCTTATTCTATAAATATTTTTGATGTCACGGTGCTCCCTGCAACTATTATCAGATTTTGGAAAAGTTTAATCTACCAAGTTTCTATTTGTTTGGTGTGTATTATCTGTTTTAATGAATTTACAACCTGGGTTATCAGGAAAAAAATCACAAAGTAAATCATACTTTAAGATACAACATGGGGTTTTATTCATTTTCATTTTCTTAAAATAAAACAGAAAAAAAAACCCCAAAGATTATAGTGTTACTTATAACAACCTGTCTTTTTCAAGGCCTCTGCTGCTTTAAGGAGTCAACTTATTTAAATGATAGGCTGCATAAATGAACCACAAAGAGGTGTTATTCTGTGCTTCCCAAAGTCCCAAACACTTTTTTCAAATCATTTTCAAAGTATGTACATCATACCCATTTCAAAAAAATTAGCCCAGTATGATTACATTATATTGTTCTTCTCTTTATTTACAGTAGTTCAGCTCCAATCACTGAAGTGGCCACATTACAATCTTCTTCATCTCCAGAGATTCAAGATTATCACTAATATATCAAGAAGCCAATATAGATACTCAAGGTTTTCTTAACAAGGAGGAAAATAAAGTCCCCACTTATCCTAGATCCTTCAATTACCTTTAGAAGAAACATGATTACAGATAGATCAGGAACCAAACTGCTTTGACAGAAGTGAAAGTGAAGCAAATGCATACATAGACTCAAGAAGAAGAAATGAAGCTTCCAAACAGACGCTTATAAATAAGAATATATATTTTGGGCATTATATTATGACATACAACTGTAACCTAAAATCTAATTCCACAACTCCATCAGTCATATGCTTGATGTAGTGACTTTCTTTTCTAGATTTAATTCATTTTGCTAAACATTTTCACAACTATGACTGCAAATATTTTTGAATGTCATGTAGATATCACACCCTGCATTTCCCCATAAGTCACTATTTTTACATGTGAACCACTTATTGATGCACTATAATGCAATCTAAAAGTCATAATTATTGATAATGCCAAACATATTGTCATATGCACTTTGGAAGAATCTTCACTAGAAGACATCTACTGCTGTATAGCTGTACTTCAGCACTACAAGAGATTGCAGAGCTATTAGTCATCAATTGCCATCATTTTTAGAATGCATATCTGTATATGTATATCTATCTATAGATAACATTTTAAGGCTTATGAAACTACTGGCTAATTTTATTCCACCTGAACTCTTACACAGAAGAACTTCATGCACCTAGGAAAACCATGTTACTATTAGACAACATTGCAGCCCCAATACTTTTCTGCTATTATGCAAAACAATAGCTGTTAAACTGAGAACACAATGATTATTATGTGTTTCCACTTTTATGAAGGGTGGCTTCCTGTGGGTAAAGCAAATTCAATTAGAAATCAGTGCCAAATATAATGCTGGGAGGGGAGCAGAGAAGGTTCCCTGCCATTTTATTTATTTATTTGCAGCATCATTATATCACCAGCTCTACACAGACTGTTGGCAGTGAACAAAAAGTTGCATAAAATCCAAAAAAACAGTAAGAAGAAACCCATATCCTAAAATCTGATATCCAGTGAGTGACTATCATGTTTCTCATGAATTAAAAGCCCCGTGAAAGAGTTCAGTTTTAACTACTCTCTAAAAGGCTGTCACAGAGGCATCTCCAGAGGTAAGGGATTCTCCTACAGCATATCTAGAAAATCATTATCTCCTCATAAAGGGGCATGCTCAGCATCCCCATTGCAGATTAAAGAACAAGATGAGTCAGCTTTACCAAAGCAGGCTTTCCTACCTGCAGATACCTAAGCACCAAGACACATAAGGTTAAAACTAACACTTTGAATTCTACTTGGAAGCCTATTGAAAGTTAAAGTAGTGCCTACACTGGGCACTCTTATCCACCAGCAGGCAGGTTGCTGCATTCTGCACTATCTGCAGCTTTTGGATAGTTTTCCTAGGCAGCCCCATATAAAGACTATTCAGCAGTCAATTCAAGAGGTGTTGAGGGTACGGACAGCAATTGTCAGGGCATGCAGGAATGCCAGCACGTAGTACAACAGCCAAAGCTCCCAAACCATGGCATCCATCTGCCTGTCTTGAAGTAGCCATAAGTCTAGAAGGACCTCCAAGTTGCAGACCCGCTCCTTCAGTGGGAATGCCTCCCTATCCAAATTTATTTCTGTCAGCCCAGTTAGGTAGACGAGACCAAGAAAAGAACTCCACAGGAAGACTGAAACTACTTTTATTGAGATTGTCTATAATAACAGAATCTTGCAAATCTGATTATATTGTACCACCTCCTCCTTCTTATATTCCAGTGAATGAGAGAGGCATTGGTCTGAGCTGCTTCCAAATTTTATCTGTCCGTTGTGGGATTAAAATATGCTTTATCCCTCATCACCCTGGCAACAAGTCTTGCATATCTCCACAAGGTCATCTTCTGTACTCTCTATAATTTCTGAGATAGGCAAATTTCCAGTTGGTTTCTGGACAAACATTACCCTGTCTTACAAGTATTCAATGTCACCTTATTTCTTCTTATCAGGACCCTAACAGCCTGCAGCACCAGTTGGAGATTGTCACCATATCCACAGCACAGCATGGTGATGTACAATTGATTATCATGAGTTTACTGAGGATACTACACCAGAAACTGATAGATGGCAGAGATTCCACATAAATATTAAATAACAGGGAAGAGAAAGATGAATCCTCTGGATTTAATGGATGTAATGAAATGCCTGAATGTTTTCTCCTTCCCTGTGAGCACCAACTGGTACCACCCACTCAGGAAAATATGTAACCATTGCAGAATAGTACACCCAACTCAGCTGATCTAGAATCATATTATGCCCAATGGTAGTGAAGGTTGCCAAAAAGGCCAAGAGGGCTGCATGGCCATCATCCAGATCCCTCTACAGTTTATGCACCAGGGTGACCAATGCAGTATCTATAGCATGTCCAGTTCTGAATACTGACTGAAAAGAGATCAGACAGTCTGCTTTCTTTGGATGGTCTGTTGTTAGAACTCCACCACTCTTTCTACAACAGAGCTTTCCAAACTGTGTGTCGCGACACAAAAGTGTGTCGCCACACACAGTCTGGTGTGTTGCCACACAACCCGGAAGCGCTGATCATCATCAGCGCTTCCGGGTTTTCCCGCGGCGACACACCAACTGCAGTGCGCAAAACCCGAAAGCAGCAGCAGCGCTTCCGGGTTTTTGCGCGCTGCCGCACTTCCGGGTTTTCCTGTGGCGACACACCAATGCCGGTTGGTGTGTCGCCGTGGGAAAAACTTTGGAAAGCCCTGTTCTACAAACTTCCTTAAAAAATTACAGGGACCTAGCACCTGGATATTCCTCCTGTATCAGTGAAGTAAGTAGCAACTTCCCCACTTCAAGGAACAATCAGTAAGAGGGTCAAAAAAATCCCCACTCTAAGAAACATACTGCCATTCCTTCAAAGTAGTCAAGAAGCAAAAGTGACAGGGATTCCATGAATGTTCTTTATTGTCATAGAGTAGAATATTAATCAGAGTTTCTCTCTGCCCTATCTTCTGCAAATCAAAATCAAGATGGGGTTATTTTCAGTTTCTTATGCTTTCTACTTTCTCAGGATGAGATGCCTTTTCCCTTCCCTTAATGGTTCATTGATTTCTTCCCCCTCCCCAAGGCCAGAATCATACCTACTGATAAACAGGTTAGTAAAGTACACACATTCAGTTTCCTAGATTTTGTAACCTAAGCCTTTTTTTCCCCTTTCAATAAATCTGGTGAATACCATCCTGTGAGAATTGAGCCTTCTTGGTTGTGAGTAGTTGTTAGGGTTTGACACCTTGCCACTTCTTCAGGAAGAAGCTAGGTAAATCATGGCTCTAACCCACATGTGGCAGAACTCATATCATAAATCACCCTATCCACTTCCTCAGAGTCAACAAACCTAAATGAATAACAAGATACTCCCCAGTCACTTCCTTCAACTCTGCCCATGTGGAATTCAGGTCAGAGGGAATTAGAGGAAATTTTATTCATGAAATGCTGCCCCAGGATCTTACCAGAGCCCTTGCGAAAATCTTCCTGCTTCCCATTCCCTAAAAAAGTGTGAGTAACATTAAATAAGGCAAACAGGTACACAATCTACAGACACAAAAAAGGTCAGTCCTTACTGTTTATTTATTTAACAATATTTATACCCTACCCTCATGGACTCTGAGAGGGGAACATCAGATTAATAACTGTATAATTTAGAAACAAAAATGCAAATTCAGTTAAAACAATTAAAACAAACTTATGATCAACTTTCCTATTACAGGCATCCAAAATCAATTAATTGCCAAAATATAGATTTAATTGTTTGAAAAATGAAGGTAGGGTTGGAGCCACTTGTACCTCTGGTGAAGGGTGTTCTGTGTGGGGACACCACAGAGAAAGCCTGCCATCTAGACTTTGTGTGTATGTTCGTGTCAGAAGCACCAAAGCGCTTCTGTAGTGAAAGGATTTGCCGGTGACATCACCATTGCCCAGGGGACGCCCAAGGAGGCTCCTTTCATGTCCCGGTGATTTTTCCCACTGGAGTGGTACCTAATTTATCTACTCGCATTTGCATGCTTTTGAACTGCTAGGTCGGCAGGAGCTGGGACTGATTTTTACTGATTGCCGGTAACTCACTCCGGCACGCAGCTCACGCTCTCGGCTTTTGAACTGCTGAGCTGTCAGCCTTAATGGCTTCTGACTCAGCGTCTTCACCACTGAGCCACCGTGGTCTAGTCTTTACCCCATGTACCTCAAGGAGGAGGAGGAGGCCCTCAACAGGCCCTCTCTAAATGTCCAAACCAGATGGGTAGTTCCATTGTGGCAAGACATTACCTGATATATCTCAGTGATATAGGCCTATAGTTGACTGATAGTCAACAACTTTAAATTGGTATTATTGCCTCAATGTATGCTTGAAAATGCATTCTTGCTTGCATCCAGTCCAATTCACTCCTGGCCTTCCTTCACCAGCACCCTAGGCATCATTTCTGCCACTTAATCTCCCAGAGTGTCTCAGTAAACCAAGGAATTCCACAGTATTGGCACATACATCTTTGTGTTTCAGAGATTGACCAGGTCCTCAAAATGACTGCCTACCAGATTGCTGAAAACATCTCCAAGTTCCCTTTGGAATCCATCCAGATCCATTAGGCTCTTGTCCA
Source organism: Charina bottae (assembly GCA_023362775.1). Lineage (NCBI taxonomy): Eukaryota > Metazoa > Chordata > Lepidosauria > Squamata > Charinaidae > Charina > Charina bottae. The sequence goes on along the minus strand of JALMGJ010000002.1, from coordinate 98,516,110 downwards.
AATCAGTCTTCCCACTCTTTGGAGGCTCTCAGTAGCAACGAGTGTCACAGCAATCAGGAACAATCTCACAGTGACAAAGGACTAATCATTATATCTTTTCATTTTAGATCACGTGTCATTGCCCTTTCACATAAGTAAATCACAGAGGTGACTTAGAATGTAGTTTTATTGTGTGCACGTACTACAGATCCTTCCACTTATTTAGTCTACTTTGAGGAGAATTAATTCTGCATCCCACTCTTTTTATTGAAAGTCAGAATGCCGGTAGGAATGCATGCAAGTACACTTGCAACTCTAGCAAACACTCAGTCTTTTCTAAGATGCCTCTTTAAAAAAAATGAAAAAGAAAAGAAAAAGAAAATAGAATCTTTTGAATAGTACTTAAGCATCCCACCATGATAATGAATGGAATAAAAATGTAAAGGTCATTTAGGGGGAAAAGGGGCTATTTCATCAAGTGTGTTAAACATGCAGATTAGACTGTGTGTATAACCTTAATTCATTTCATTTCTATAAACAGGAGTTCTTAGGTTGTTTATATTTATGAGCATTTAATACTTTATAAAAAGTATCAATGAAATACAGTAAATACATTTTCCAGAGAAGAATACATAACTCTTAGTATTAGAGGGACTGGAGGAAGAACTGTTTCATAATCAAAAGTTGGCAGTTTAAGTTTGCTCCTTCATAAAAAATTAGATTCTTTGGTAGCTCATATTGCCATGACTATAAATTTATTTGTTGCTATTTTTGGAATTCATATTATAAGCCAGGTAGATCACATTCCATCTTCCTCTTATCCTAATTACAGGAAGATCAGGAGTTTTATTATTATTAGAAGTTGTAGATTATACAAAATTGTAACAGAAATAATTCATTTCAGCTATTTGAACAGTAAGCATTTCTCAGATACTACATTTTGTATAAAATGGTTAAGTGTCATCCTATCATTTATAATAGCATATTACAGCCCTAGACTATGCATTTTTTGCAGTTTCCCAAATATACCCTTATTGATGCACAATTTGTACTCCCCCTTGGGGGAGATGGGCGGTCATATAAATTTAAATAATAAATAAATAATACTCATTTTAGTCTGCAATTTCCCCAAATATATACTTTTTAATCTATCTTTGGCACACAACCCTTTTACATTATCACGGTTTAAATCAACTGGGTTCCAGGATGACCAGTTCAGTATGTTTGAAAGAGTAATGGCTTGTAGCAGGAGAGATGTTAATAGTTTTGTGAGCAGAATTCTTTCTGTGTTGCCAACACTTGATTCAGGCAACATAAACAGAGATTCTAAACTTGGACATCACTTGTTGAACAACACAGGCGGGAAATATAAAGTACATAAGGAGGAAACAGAAGTACAACAGTCAATCAGCACATTTCCAAGTGCAGATTGTGGAGCAGACTCTGAATTACTGGTATCAAATATAGAAAAGTGAAGAGAATAGGTGCGGGCAAGCTAGATAATCAGAATATTAGATCAATGAAAAGAGGCCCTTCGGATTCAGATTAATTTATGCAAAACAGAAACTGAATAACAATTGGAAGATTCTGTAAAATCCAAACAAGGAAAAAAAAATTGACAACATTTCAAAGAGGAAAAGATCCAAGTGGCTTTCAAAACAGGATACTGTAAAAGTCCAGGAAAAAGACATACATACACAGCCATTGCACTATTCCTTTTCAGAGCAAGAAACATTATGCTAAACCAAAGAAATTAAAGGCAGGGGAGAAGAGTCTAACTAAATCTAGTTTATATCAATGCCATTCACTATATATTTCCATACCTTTCCATTCTTGTAAACCATCTTTGCTTCCACTACATCCATACACTGATACTTACCTTTCCTTTTGTCCTTTAAAGTTCTCACTTCTCTGTTTTGAGGATCTTGTCAATTCCATCCAACCACAGCTTTCACAATGCCACACCCCATTTCTCTTGACCCTTTTTCCGATTAGATCCTCATTTATTCTCTCTGTATGGCCAAGCCATCTATAATTATTCCATATTGGTCATTCACTTTTGTAATCAATTCACATTCATTTTTTACCAATTCATTCTTGATCCTATCTCTTATTTTACCACACAAATTTCTTAAGTACACCATTCCCATTTCATTCAAATTATTTTTATGTATATCCTGACATACTTAGCTTTAACTTCCAAAACAAAGTAGACAGAACCATGTTCTTATATCCCAGCCATTTTCCTTTCACCATTCATCCCACACCCCAGATTGCTTACTACCCACTATCTTTCCAGCAGCATCCACATTTTGAAATGAGACATTCCACAAGGTACACAGATTCATTTATTTGCTCAAATTTGTCTTTATATATACTTCCACTCATTTACTCCATTTTCCCTTTCAAGCACAACTACCTTGGTCTTTCACATATTGATTTTCAGGTCTATATTCCCCTTTGCATCATACAATAAAACACGCTGTGCAAAACATTCACACTTTCAGCCAGCAATACTTCATTGTCTGCATACAAAAATATACACACATTCACAAACCAAATGTACAGTACATCTACTGTCACCACAAATATTCCTTATATAGTTATCCATAAATACATTGACAAACAAAGTGGATATCACACATCCTTGTCTTACCTGATGCTCAGTGTTGAACCATTCACTAAGCATTCCATTTATTCTCATACATGACTTACTTCTATTAGGTATCATTCTTACAACACTTAATAAACACTCACTCTCCAATATCATATTCATGTACAATATCCCATAATTAAAACCTATTCACTTTATCATACACTCCCTTTAAATCCATGAATATACAATAAACTTTCTCAGATTAGAACATTTCTCAATGACTTTTTGATGAGTAAAAAATCTGGTCTAAACACGTCCTGCCCAGCATAAAGTTGCACTGCACTTTCTTAACTTTATGAATGGTCCTCTCTTGTACCTTCTCCAGCAAAGGAGATTGTTACCTTGTCATGGTGCTGGAGCTTGAGCACCTCAATGACGCCATGAGCTAAACCATGAAGGGACACCCAAGACAGGAAGGTCATGGCAGAGAGGTCAGACTAAATATGATCCCTGGGGAAGGTAATGGCAACCCACCCCAGTATTCTTGTCGTGAAAACAAAATGGATCAGTACAACCAGAGATATGTCGGTATACCATCGGAAGATGGGACTCCCAGGTCGGAAGATGCTCAAAATGCTACTGGGGAGGAACAGAGGATAAGTTCAACTAGCCCCAGATGTGATGATGCAGCTAGCTCAAAGCCGAAAGGACGGCTAGCGGCCAACGGTGCTGGTGGTGAACGACGAATCCGATGTTCTAAAGATCAACACACCAGAGGAACCTGGAATGTAAGATCTATGAGCCAGGGCAAATTGGATGTGGTTATTGGTGAGATGTCAAGATTAAATATAGACATTTTGGGTGTCAGTGAACTGAAATGGACTGGAATGGGCCACTTCACATCACATGACCACGATCTACTACTATGGACAAAGTACATAGTACTACTCCACAGAAGAAATGGAGTAGCCTTCATAATTAAGTGGCTAAAGCAGTGCTTGGATACAATCCAAAAAACGATAGAATGACCTCAATTCGAATTCAGGGTAAGCCATTTAACATCACAGTGATCCAAATATACGCCCCAAACCACAGAAGCTGAAGAAGAGAAGTAGATCAGTTCTATGAGGATCTGCAGCACCTACTGGATAATACGCCAAAAAGAGATGTTATTTTCATTACAGGAGACTGGAATGCTAAGGTGGACAGTCAAATGACACCTGGAATTACAGGTAAGCATGGCCTGGGAGAACAAAATGAAGCGGGACATAGGCTGATAGAATTTTGCCAAGAAAATTCACTGTGTATAACAAACACTCTCTTCCAGCAACCTAAAAGACGACTTTATACATGGACTTCACCAGATGGTCGACACTGAAATCAGATTAACTATATCCTTTGCAGCCAAAGGTGGCAGACATCTATACAGTCGGTAAAAACAAGACCTGGAGCTGACTGTAGTTCAGATCACGAACTTCTTATTACACAATTTAGAATCAGACTAAAGAGAATAGGGAAGACCCACAGATCAGTTAGACATGAGCTCACTAATATTCCTAATGAATATGCAGTGGAGGTGAAGAATAAATTTAAGGGACTAGATTTAGTAGATAGGGTCCCGGAAGGACTATGGACAGAAGTTCACAACACTGTTCAGGAGGAGGAAACAAAAAACATCCCAAAGAAAAAGAAAACCAAGAAGGCAAGATGGCTGTCTGCTGAGACACTGGAAGTAGCCCAAGAAAGAAGGAAAGCAAAAGGCAACAGTGATAGGGGGAGATATGCCCAATTAAATGCAAAATTCCAGAGGTTAGCCAGAAAATATTCGGAATTATTGTTAAACAAGCAATGCGTGGAAGTGGAAGAAGAGAATAGAATAGGAAGGAAAAGAGACCTTTTCCAGAAAATTAGAAACTTCGGAGGTAAATTCCAGGCAAAAATGGGTACGGTCAAAAACAAAGATGGCAAGGACCTAACAGAAGCAGAAGAAATCAAGAAAATGTGGCAGGAATATACAGAAGATCTGTATAGGAAGGATAATAATATTGGAGATAGCTTTGACGGTGTGGTCAGTGAGTTAGAAACAGACATCCTGAAGAGTGAGGTTGAATGGGCCTTAAGAAGCATTGCTAATAACAAGGCAGCAGGAGACGATGGTATCCCAGCTGAACTGTTTAAAATCTTGCAAGATGATGCTGTCAAGGTGATGCATGCCATATGCCAGCAAATTTGGAAAACACAAGAATGGCCATCAGATTGGAAAAAAACAACTTATATCCCCATACCAAAAAAGGGAAACACTAAAGAATGTTCAAACTATCAAACCATGGCACTTATTTCACATGCCAGTAAGGTAATGCTCACGATTCTGCAAGGTAGACTCCAGCAATTAATGGAGCGAGAATTGCCAGATGTACAAGCTGGGTTTAGAAAAGGCAGAGGAACTAGAGACCAAATTGCCAATATCCACTGTATAATGGAGAAAGCCAGGGAGTTTCAGAAAAACATCTATTTCTGTTTTAATGACTATTCTAAAGCCTTTGACTGTGTGGATCATAACAAATTGTGGCAAGTTCTTGGTGGTATGGGGATACCAAGTCATCTTGTCTGCCTCCTGAGGAATCTGTATAACGACCAAGTAGCAACGGTAAGAACAGAGCACGGAACAACGGACTGGTTTAAGATTGGGAAAGGAGTATGGCAGGGTTGTATACTCTCACCCCACGTATTCAACTTGTACACAAAACACATCATGCAACGTGCTGGGCTTGATGAATCCAAGGCTGGAGTTAAAATCGCTGGAAGAAATATTAACAATCTCAGATATGCAGATGATACCACTTTGATGGCTGAAAGCAAGGAGGAGCTGAGGAGCCTTATGATGAAGGTGAAATAAGAAATAGAGGGAGAAAACATGGAGGCAGAGACAGACTTTGTATTTCTAGGTGCAAAGATCACTGCAGATGCTGACTGCAGCCAGGAAATCAGAAGACATTTACTTCTTGGGAGGAGAGCAATGACAAATCTCAATAAAATAGTTAAGAGCAGAGACATCACACTGACAACAAAGGTCCGCATAGTTAAAGCATAGTTAAAGGGGCGTGGTGGCTCAGCAGGTAAGACACCAGGCTTGTCGATCGGAAGATCGCAAGTTTGGAGGTTCGAATCCCTAGTCCTGCATGACGGAGTAAGCTCCTGCACTAGCCCCAGCTCTTGCCAACCTAGCAATTCGAAAGCATGCAAATGCAAGTAGATTAATAGGTACCACTTTGGTGAGAAGGTAACAACGTTCCACGCGCATCATGCCAGCCACATGACCGTGGAAGCATCTTCGGACAATGCTGGCTCTTCGGCTAACAAACGGAGATGAACACCGGCTCCTAGAGTCAGACATGACTGCACAAATGTGCGGGGGGAACCTTTACCTTTAGTTAAAGCAATGGTATTCCCGGTAGTAACCTATGTCTGTGAGAGCTGGACTATAAGGAAGGCTGAGCGAAGAAAGATAGATGCTTTTGAACTGTGGTATTGGAGGAAAATTCTGAGAGTGCCTTGGACTGCAAGAAGATCAAACCAGTCTATACTCCAGGAAATAAAGCCAGACTACTCACTTGAGGGAATGATATTAAAGGCAAAACTGAAGTACTTTGGCCACATAATGAGAAGACAGGATACCCTGGAGAAGATGCTGATGCTAGGAAAAGTGGAAGGCAAAAAAAAGAGGGGCCGACCAAGGGCAAGATGGATGGATGATATTCTGGAGGTGACGGGCTCGACCTTGGGGGAGCTGGGGATGGCGACGGCCGACAGGAAGCTCTGGCGTGGGCTGGTCCATGAAGTCACGAAGAGTTGGAAGCGACTGAACGAATAAACAGCAACAACTCTTGTACCTTGTACTCTTGAACATGTAACAAACTGATTCTTTGAATTCTCTGCCTACTTTTCTCTTTGAATAGGGGAATAATAACAGCATTTTTCCAGTCTTTACACATATTAAGTCACATTGTAACATTGCCTTACAGGTTTCAGCATTCTTACAGCACTTACTACTTCTTTTTCATCAGGTTTTCCTAGATACTAATATTTATGCCATTAATTTCAATTCCACCCTTTACGGTCTCACTATAATTCCCATACAAATCTCTGAAATACTCCAGCATTCCCTCAATTCAGTTTCATCCCAAATCATTTAATCACTCTTATTTCTAATTCCATTCACTCTGCTGGAGGCTGCTTTTCACCCACTTTTAAGACATTTTTTTAAAAATCCCATTAAAACATCTCTGCAATCTTTTGCAACTCTCTTTTAATCTTAACTGTTCTTTGCTCTCTTTGATTACATACTTTGACTACACACTTTGCAACTTTTCCTTTATATGCATATATACATATTATACAGTATCTTTCTCTCCCTCATTTTTTGAAGCAATCATTCTTTTATATTCATATTCTTCTCAAACACATCCTCTTTCACTACATCAGTAATTAGTATTACCATAAGCAAGTGAAATAAATGCATGCTCTCTGCCAGGAGTAGGATCATATATATGAGACCTGTCAAGTCCAATGAAAATTGTTCCTTTCTGTTGATACATGTGAAGATAAACGATACTGCAGATAACAACTGTAACCTTATTACTAGTGTTTGAAAATCCTGGAAGAGAGCTCAAGACTGTGGGTATTCAGATGGTATTCTCCTCCATACTCCCAGTCCATGGAAGATGACCCAAAAAGAAAAAGAAAAATACTGAAATCAGTGACTGGCTTTGGGAATGATGTTAACAGGAGAGCTTTGGTTTCTGGGTTGATGGTCTAGGGTGTCTAGATTATGCTGGCACTTGATGAATTACACTCACAAAAGCCAATAAAAATGTGTTAGGGCAAATCATGGTGAAGTTAATGGGGGGAGCGTAAACTGAATCTTGTTAGGGGTACAAATAAAAAAATGAAGGACCTCAAATAAAGACTTGTGTCTTGTAGAAAATAGGCATGTTGCTAAAATGGGGCCTCCTAAATGACATAAGGAAAAATCAGAAAGAAAGTTGACAGCTGGAATTAAAATTTCAGACTGAAACACTGAGAACTTGAGATATGCAGATTACACACTTCATTAACTGAAAGTCAAGAAGAGATAGGCATTAGGTAAGTAAAAAGTGGAAAATGAAGATCCATATGCTTTGTGAACTCATCACTGAATGCAAATAAGTGCAGGCGATAGCTTTGCTTTCTTGGGCTCAAGAGCAAATAAAGATGAACTGTGTGCTGGAGAAGTAAAGAGGAGATTAACAGAGGAAGGCAATGAAAAACCTAGACAAGATCATGAAGAATATGGCTATTTCAATGACAACAAAGAACAGAATAGATTTTTTTTAAAAATTGTGTACTATGCAGGCACAGCTGACTATTCAATCTGATGAAGCTGATTAGTTTCAGAGAAAACGGTGACAGCGGCAGGCTGAGTCGCTAAGATTTTAAAGTGTGAGCTACACAGAGAATTTGAGAAGATCAGTGATCAATGATAATTAAATCCCCACTTCTGTTTGTTGTCCAAGAAAGTACAAGGCGTTGCAAAGGGCCTACTGACAGGCTTTGCTCAGACCCATACTGAAATTGCAAGGCTCCCAAGCAGACATTGGTGGGCACAGATACTGGAAAAGCTGTTAGCATGGAGGAAACCAGCTGCAGCTGTAAGACTCAGGCCAATTTATCTACATCATTTATATCATCTATCTATCTCAGATCCAAAGTTAACACCTTACCTCTCTGACCATTCATTTCTGGGCAAGAGAAGTGGCCAATACCTGTGCACTGTTCCTGTAACAGGCTAATCTGGTCTTGGGCTCTTTGCTTCTGATTCTGCCTAATCTAACCCCACAACTATTGGGCCAGAAGAATGCATAAATTCAAAAAAATTATTTGCAGAGTTTTTAAGATGAACATTTTTTTTAACATTAATGATGGTGGGGAAGAAATAGAGAGAGAATAGATATAGTGCTCTGGATATGGATATCTGTACTGAATAAAACTGTCGATCGGAAGATCGCATGTTTGGAGGTTCGAATCCCTAGCCCCGTATGATGGAATGAGCTCCCGCAGTAGCCCCAGCTCTTGCCAACCAAGCAATTCGAAAGCATGCAAATGCAAGTAGATGAATAGGTACCACTTCGGTGGGAAGGTAACAGCGTTCCGCGCGCGTCATGTGGCCACAGGACCGTGGAAGCGTCTTCGGACAACGCTGGCTCTTTGGCTAACAAACAGAGATGAGCACCGGCCCCTAGAGTCGGACACGACTGCACAAATGTGCGGGGGGGAACCTTTACCTTTTTTACTGAATAAATCACTTCTTTAATCATTAAGCACATTTATTAATATTTTTTTCTAACTTAGAAAATTTAACCATTAGTCCTACCTCCTAAAATCATAAATCATTACAAAATAAAGTCCACCGTAGGATCTGTGCAGTTTATTAGGTTCTAGAGACGGTTTCTATAATGACTGTGCGTGCTTCAAAACGTAGTCGGAAGAGGTGCTCTGGAAGTCCTGAGAGCAAGTTCAATACTTCTTTCAAGTAACATACCTTTTTTCAGTTTTCTGCATGAACCAGAAAAAAATTGTGACTTCTTTAAGAAGCCACATTAAAGATGCAGTTGTTTTTAAGCACCCACTCCTTAAACCAAGTTATGCGGAAGCCTGGGGGGGGGGGGGGGATATACAAACTGTTGTACCTCCTGTCCTGGACATTCCAAAGCCTTTCTTTGAAATCATTTTTGAAACATACGCAGCCCTAGTTTCCAATGAAGCATAGAACCAATGCCTTCTATTACTTATGCTTTATAAAATGTAAATTAATGTGACACAAATGAGCTCTTAATTATCTGACTAGAAATTAAGACAAATTCGTTTTGATTCAATAAGCCAATCTCTTTGTAGATCGAAGCAAACATTCTTTTAAAAAACAAGTGACCTTTCAAAAATTCCTTCCTTGATTAATCTGGAAGAGTATTTCAGTAAGAATACACTTGAAATAATTGAATTTTTATTTATGCCAGAATGATTAAGTTCAGCAAAAAAGTAATTTTCGATGGTTACATCTTAAGAATTTTACGTTTTTGGAAAGGCCTCAGAATATTTTCTATGAAATGAAGATAATTTAATTATAATCAAGGACCATTTTGATAAATAAATTATCATTAGAACACATCACTGCAAGTCTTCATTTTTGTTTCTAATAAATACCAATTCTTTGTCAACAACAAAATTCCTCCAAGACTCTACCCATAAACCAGGAATTATGTACAAGTTCTGAAAAATATTTACACAGCAGAAATATTTTGTCAAGAATTGGCATATTATTGACAACAAGGCAGCATACTTCATGACATGTTTAAATCTGTTGTGAACGCTGATGTTCAGAAGTTAGCAACTGAAATCAAAATCTAGAAATTCTGCTTCCTATGTTGAGTTCTAGATCAAAGTATAGTGCAAGGCCAACGTCTTCTGAGAGGGAAATAGACTCTAACTCCTCTAAGTCTGTATGCAAGAAAAATACAGTACATACAATAATGTGAAGTCAAAGCAAAGATAGGTGTCTTCTGAAAAGTTTCTATCTATTTTTCTCCCTGCCCTCTCCCCCCATAAATTCAACAATTCAGGATCATTTTGGCTGCTATAATATTTCAACCCAGATTGAACCCAGGTTCACTCTTAACAAGAATTTATGTAGATCTACCAGATCTGGAGTGCTAAAATCTGTACAATGGATAAAAGCAAAGAATCCAGAGATCTCTTTGCTGCCATCTCCTAGTTGTCTAGTTTCTTGCCCGAACCTTGGTAGCCCAAACCCAGATTAGCTTTGGTGTGGCAGAATTGAATAAAATCTTTATATCAAATTTTTCATCTTAAAACCAGGAATCCAATTATTTGTCACTAGAATTAGAACAGTAAAGACTCATCATGCAGTACATACGTAACTTAGAGAATTCACCCTCAGAGTAGTGTGGCGGTAAGCAGTTGGTAAGATAACATTAAAAGTGAACTAGATACAACTTTATAGAGCATAAAAACAAATATATATTTCTCATGATGAAGGACACTATACATTTTTAGTGGAGTCTAATTTTAAAGATCTCCAATTTGTCTCTGTAATTCCTATTGATGAACCTCCCTTTGACATCCAACCTGAAGAAAAACTCTGAACAAAAAAAGTCTTCATTTATTTTGTTTGTCTTTTACCAGAATGGAAGATATTTTCCTTTGGCAGAAGGGAAACTGGGTGAATAAAAGGATCAGGATTTTCTACAGCTATTAACAATCAACTTGCTCTTTTTTTTATCTCCAATAATTAAATTTGTTTGATCTGCATATGGTTATGCAGAACAAAGTACTTAAATCCTCTTCAAGATTAGCCTAGATAAATTGTACAACAGGTATAATCCAATTCCAGTTCCACAGAGATACCAGGAACTAAATCCTACTCCCAATTTTGGGGAAAACAACATAAATCTGAATTTTAACACACAAAGACTTCCAGATTTATTTTGCAGCCGGTAGATCTTATCTAGCAGCAAAAAAAATCAGTTTTGAGCAGTGAAATGCAGGAAGGATGTTCTGCTTTTTCCTTCTCCATTTCTTTTCCTGCCAAACCAGTTGTTTCATCTATTGCCATTCCAGACATGTTTTCACAATGCTAATATCTATACAGAACTTCACATCCTATAGAAATAACCTTAGGTAGATTTAATGGAGAACCAGCAGGCAAGAACCAATTTAAGCACCCTAATTAATACACAACCTGGCTTGTTTGTTTTTGGAATTAGTGAGATGTATGAACCTACCAATTTTGCCTTCCTGATACATGAAAACCAGGCCACTCAGTGACAGTTAAAAGCTTCCTGTTATGTGTGAACTCGGCAATTGTCCCCTCACTCAAAATCAACCCATCTCAAATGCTGCTCTCTTCTTCACAAGTTTGCACATCAGGCTTTCCTTACTAATGTGGGCCCCATTCTACAACTCCTACTGTGCAAAAGTAAATATCAAGCACAAGGATCAATATCAGCCTGAATTGTTTCTGTTTTCTAGAATACTGGCATCCATTAACCCTAATGAGATTAAAGCAGCCAAGAGAGGAAGCAGGATTACTCCAAGGACTCTGCTGAAAGCGTGGTCCCTTCTTTCCCTGAGCAGTTGTACTGCTCAATTTACTATTTAACAAATGGAGCCTGACTTTCCTTTTCTCACGCCTCTATTCTCACCTTCTTTTCCACTCTTTTGACTTGTAAACCTGGTGTTTAAGGGCTTGATTCTTTCTATAATACACTCCAGGAGAGCTTCAGTTAAAAATAAAGCCGGCTGGGTGACCTTGGGCCAGTCACTCTCTCTCAGCCCAACTCACCTCACAGGGTTGCTGTTGTGGGGAAAAGAGGAGGAGGAAGGAGTATTAGCTATGTTCGCCGCCTTGAGTTATTTATAAAAATAATAAAGGCAGGATAGAAAATAAATAAATAAATAAATAAATAAATAAATAAACAAACAAATAAAGATAAGTTGTGATTTAAATAAAAGCATACACAGTATGTTAATGAGAAATCTGCTTCTAATAATCTAACTTAACTTTCTACAATGTAGCACTCTCCAGAAATGTTGGTCACACAGGCTAGAAATTCTGGGAATTGTACTCCTATCGTGTTTTAATGGCACCGATTGGAGAAGTCTGATCTAGATGGCATTTGCACACAGTCTCAGATTGTGCAGAGTTTGGATGAGTTTGGAGAGGCTCTCTATCTGTACCAATATAAAACTGGTCATTTATATTGGAGCTGTAACAAATTTTTCATACTCTCCACACTTGTTAAATAGTCAGGTGTTTGGACTAATGCATCAATACTTAATATATCTTTTTACCAACCCACAACAAGTAATTTGTATAATAACTTTAGGGGTGCAGAGGAATATCAAATGAATAAACATTTCTGAGCATTTTTCATATGAAAAAACTATAACTAAATCATTTACTAAATCATTTCAGCAGCTGATTTCATTCAAGTCACATTGTTCTTTTTCAAATGTCAGGTTGTTAATGTGGAGACCTTTAGCTTCACAAGCCACAGAATTTTAAATATTATGCTAATGTATATTAGCTGCTATATCTAGTATTATTACTACTATTAGGAGTAGATTCATAAGTAACACATTAAGATTTCTATTAATCTATTCTATTAAATGGGTGAGATATGCAAATTCATCTTAGAGTAATTAAGCCATCAGCCCTATATAGCGAATAGGATAGGATAGGATAGGATAGGATACTTTATTGGCCAAGTATGACTAAACATACAAGGAATTTGACTTCGATGAGAGAGCTCTCAATGTATTTACCTAACATCAAAAAAATAAACAATAATAAATTATACAATCAAGAAAAGAAAAATTAAAGAAAAAATAAGATCATAGTATGTTCTCATCTAAGCAGCAAAAGAGAGGGTGGAAAACTCTCTTTCTACCTATTAGTGTTGAAGGTTTTGCTACATGTTACGTGTTACCAATTATTTATGCTTATGTCTTTTGTAATGTTTTAGAACATAAAATATAAAGGAATAGAACATATGTTTCAGGGCTGGGACCTAATCTGGATGGTTGGTTTCAAGCACTGGACAGGGCAATGAAGATGCGAGGAGAGAAAATATGAAGTCTTCCTTCTACAATTTGGATCTTAAAAACTCAGTTTAACAGACTTATCCCCCTATCCCCCAAATTAGTAACTGAACCTACTTGGGAAAGCCTTCACTAATATTTAAGCAATTCATTGTTATGTAAGTGTGTGTGCATGCATGTGTGTATGTGTGTGAGAGAGGGGGAAATGACTGATGGCCTTTTACTCTGAGAATTTAATTCAACTACAATACTGTATTGTACTTATTTACTTTGCATTCATTATCCCAACAAAGTACTTTCTAGCAAAAATTAATAATTAAGACATTAATGTTTTAAAGGGTCACATCTGAGCTTGACATACTGTACATATATATTATATCCTGCATACTTGAATGTACAAAAGAGAGAACTGTGCTACACTGTGGAACTGAGACTTGAACAGAACCCTATTACTTCTCAACTCAGTTTATCACTACTACTAATTGGGATTAATTGTTGGGGAATCTATGGAGTTTCATTTTTTTTAAAAAAAAGGTCAGAAAATAATCCTGGACCCAAACGGATTAAATCTGAATAAAGAAGATTACAAGATGCTATATTTTGATTTTTTTCAAATAGAGTTAGGCTTGGAAATTATACTCAAAAATTATACTCAATTTTTTTAGTCAAGAACCCTACTATGCAATCTTGGGGAAGTCAACATTTCCTTATGTGTTTGTGGTTGGTAGAGTAAGGGGGGCCAAGACTGAATCACATACATGCTCCACTTAATTTATTAAAGCAAGGATGGAAATTTTGCTGAACTGCAGCTTTCAGCATCCCTCACTATTGGCCATACTGGATTGGTCTATTATGTGTTGCAGCTCAGCAACATCTGGAGGAACAAAGAATAAAGGGAAGAATGAGAAAAGTAGAATACAAATTTGATGGGGGTATAGTTTGTTTTGAAAAATATGGAAACTCAGGTTTTCAGCTATCATCTCTAATAATGTTTTGACATCATTAAACTTCTTGCAGAGTTTTTAAAATCTCAATTTGAAGGGGAAAAGTGTACACTGGGAAGAACAGAGAAGCACAACACCAAAAAAAGTAAATTTTAAATTTTACCTTACCTCTTGTGTTAGCCTCCCAGAATCAGAATAAAATTGTCTGTTCCGGTTTGATTCCATCCATCCACAAGCGACTGATAAGAAAACTTCAAGCAATAGGAGGAATGACCAGATGCTCCTTGATTTCATTGCTCTAAGTCTAAAGGAAATAAGACAACATTTTCATGAAGAATTAATGCCCAGTGGGTTTTATGTTTGTTTCTTTGTGTTGATATCCCATTGCTTTAAGCTTATTGAATAAGCCATATCTGACTACAGTTATACATCATATCAAACTCAGAAAGATGGAAATTTGCATCATTTTTTATGTAAACATGGCTACTGAGAGCTCCAAGGATGGAAGAAAAGTGGTTCAGGGACGCCTTGCAACTAGGGCTAAAGGTTGACCAACCTTGCCATAAACTATAGTTTATAAATTACAGTAAGTGAGTTCAGCACAGTTGGGTGATTAGTAAAATAGATTTCAGTAGAGAGGCACTGAATTGCAGATGCAAAGTCCAGTTCAAAAGTCATAACGTAGTAATCCTTAGATTTGTATTCTTCCCATTTTTTTCTGTTCCCTTCTTCACCAGAAATGGAATGTCTAAATAGGATTTTGAACAAATTACAACTGCCAGTTACATTTAATCATAGGAACCTGTTGTTTGTTTTAGATACAGTTAATAAACAGAACTGAATCTAGGATTTGAAAATGACTTGTTTGAACTACCCTCCCCACCCCAAAACACCAGGATTTATTGAATTTTAATTGAGTAGAAAATATGTATTATTCAAAATCATACTTGGAAGATTTTAACCTCTTACCAGAGTAAATGAAAGGGAATATAGAGAGAGATCATAGTAAGTCTCCTTTTATCACTATTTTTATAACTACAAACAAGTAACACAGGCTATATAGAAATTGGGTTTGCTATTAATTCCAGTGATTCCAAAATAAAACATGAACACTGAAGGACGGTGGTATATACCTAACCATATTCACATGTTACTTGGTGTTCTAAAAGACATTTATATTTTGCATATTTAGAATGTATAAAGCTTGAGGTAAATTTGGATACTAATGCTTCCTTGAGGCATGAAGTAAAGTACTCAACTGTCAGCATTTTGAACTGTGAGAATGTTCTACAGCAAGACCAAAATCCAAATGCTTCATTAATAGGCTAAATCTTTCAAGTAACATCTGTTGAGGTAATCCCACTGTCAGTAATACCTAAGATCAGAATGACATTTTCCGTCATCATCTTCCCACCAGAATCATCACTCTGTTTTTGAAAATCGCCTTATAGTTATGTATTAATTTTTCACCATAATTTCTTACCCCCTTGGAAAGCTGTCATCAATGGAAAACCATGATATCAATATTTTACTCTAAATGAAGAAATAATGATCTTTAGAATCCAAGCCATAAAGAATAATCATAAATTTAGTCTCAGAACAGCAGGCAGGTTCTGGTTCCTTGGTTTCAGATAGGACTGTGTACTAGGAAGATGTTTACAGGATTGGGGTAGGTATTTTTCTAGGAAGCAACTACATTTTGGCTTGGTTGGAGTAATGAGTGGTGTAGGGGTCATTGCACTGCTAGTCTAATGGACAGAGATTTGTTCTGTTTCATGTCAGATTGACTTTTCAAGGGTCATTTTCAAGACTTAATCATATGTGTTGGAGGGGCTATTGTTTCATTATAGCCACTCAAAAAGATAAAATTCTCAATTTATTTTCTTATATTTTATTTTCTTATATTTACTGAGCTTAGGGAATGAGCTAAAATATCTTTGGTTTTCCAAGCTGGAAGATCTGAGTTACTCTGCTAACCTTACCAACTCGAGGATCAATGAGAAAATCACTCCCAAACCCAAATACACACAAGCATCTTACTTCTTAATGTAAGAAGCATCTCTAGAGCTGCAGATGCATGCATGCCTCCATTATAATTAAAATGATCTTATATTAAAGATAATGACAAAATATAAGCATTGTGTATGAAGAAGTAACAGACTAAAACTGCAAATGGGATGTTGTGGCATCTGCCAAACAGATAAATTTATATGCGCACACCCTTTCTACTAGTTTGTAGAATGGTCAGTAACCTTTCTGAAAATGAAACTAAGAGAAGACTGATATCAGTATGTTTTACTATTCTGTTATTAGGTGGAAGTGGGGAGATAGAATTAGGAAGGCATGAATCACCAAATCATTGGGCTTCCCTCCCCGCTTCTATAATAAGCCTGTTAGAAAACGATTCAGTAAGCAACCTGTTATTATTTTCTCTCCCAGTTTTGTTTGTCAGATCTAATCAGTTTACTTTTTTCTCTGGGCAGTTTCTAAAACACATTTAGCTCTTCAAAAACTAAACAATCTTACTGCAGCAGCAGCCATGTTCCCTGTACAAAAGTTTTGTGTACAGGGAGAGGAGGAAATTTATCTGAAATAAAGTACTTCATCTCCCTATGAAAGAAGAGCCCAGGAAATTCAGTGCTGGTCAGTAATGTACAAGTTCAAAACAAGTTCTTCATTCAGCTGGCAGAGGTGGTGGTGACACCTTTACTGAGAAAGACATGGAAACCAAAACTGATACAGTATGTCTTTCTGCCAACACACCTTATAACAATCATATCTGACTAGAGAAAACTAGCTATAAAAATGTCTAGCATTCTGGAAGAATGGTGAGAAGAGAAAAATAAAAACCACCTAGATTGAAGCCAACCAAGCAGAATCACTCGCTGGATCATCACCTTGTTGTGGTGAGTGGGCTTGGGTGTTCCCAATGAACCCTGTGAGCGAAGCCGTCGGGAGTCATGTACTCCTGGTAGGGTCACACATGGCGGTAAGGTCCAGGGGGAGGAACCAGACAAAGAACGATCCAAGAAAGTCCTCAACGGCAGAA
Source organism: Charina bottae (assembly GCA_023362775.1). Lineage (NCBI taxonomy): Eukaryota > Metazoa > Chordata > Lepidosauria > Squamata > Charinaidae > Charina > Charina bottae. Next base: position 98,498,889 of record JALMGJ010000002.1, on the reverse strand, counting down.
CAGGCAGAAGATAACAAGGTGTATTGTTACAACGGCTGCGAAGGCGGATGCAGGCTGCAGCAGATAAAAGGTCACCAATCGTCATGGTACCCATGCCATTGGATTAGAGCCTTTTTCTGTGAAGGTTGTGTGCTGATCGTTGTGCACCGATCTCCACACATAAAACAAATTCACGCATAGGCGTCTTCCAACTACACTAAACCCAAACCAACTAAAAGTCCCATGGCGATTGACGAATGGCAATGGAGGCAGGACTGTGAAATCCAGAAGCCCCTAGTCATGGACCAGCAGATGGATGGTGGATATGGATTCAGTCGTCCTGACTCAAGGTCCGAGGCAGTTGAGTAGTTTGGCAGCTGTATCCATGACTGAGCAGCCCTATTTAGGATCCACTCTGCTCACCCCATATGGGAAGGGGGCTAGAAAAGGTGCTCTAAACATAGTCTGCCTCATTTTCTCCCTGACTGGATTACCGCGTCCAGTGGGGTCAACATACAGTGGTCGTAAAAGATATATGAATTTTGGAATGTGGAATATACGGACACTGAAAGACAATATGGATAGTGAACGCCCTGAATGTAGGACTCCCATTATTGCAAGAGAGCTGAGACGTTTTAATATTGATATAGCAGCACTCCAAGAAACTTGAAGAGCAGGAGAAGGACAGTTGAAGGAAGAAAAAGGAGGTTATACCTTCTTTTGGAAAGGACTGCCTGAAGAAGAACGGCGAATACATGGGGTAGGCTTTGCTATCAAAAATGACCTTGTGAAGCTCTTGTCAGAAGTTCCCACTGGCATTAACAAATGACTCTCAATTCTCCGAATAAAACTTGCCAAAAACCAACAGGCAACTATTCTAAGTGGTTATGCACCAACACTAGATGCAGATGAGGATACCAAGGAAAAAATTTATACCCAGCTGGACACCATCTTATCAGAGATACCAAAGGAGGATAAAATTATCCTCCTGGGTGATTTCAATGTAAGTCTTGGGCGTGACTTTGATTTGTGGCTGGGGAGACCAAAATGCTTGTTTACAAAGCCATGGTATGCCTGTAAAACATGGACCCTCTACAAACACCACCTCCAACTTCTTGAAAGATTCCATCAACGCTGCCTCTGAAAAATTCTGCAAATTACTTGGGAAGATAGGCGGACTAATGTTAGCGTATTAGAAGAAGCGAAAACCACCAGCATTGAAACAATGATCATCCAACATCAACTTCGCTGGACTGGTCATGTTGTTCGAATGCCTGACCATCGTCTTCCAAAGCAGCTACTTTACTCCCAACTTAAGAGTGGAAAACGGAATATTGGTGGACAGCAAAAGAGATTCAAAGATACTCTCAAAGCTAATTTTAAAAAAATTAATATCAGCATTGAGAACTGGGAAGCCCTAACTCATGAGCGTTTCAATTGGAGGTCAGCCTTTATTAAAGGCGCTACGGACTTTGAAGAAGCACGAGTTTCTGCTGTCTTTACTTGTAATTTTAATCACTTTTAGATAAAATGAATTTATATTTTTAAAGTGTGGCAAGACTCCCTGGGAAACCTATTTAGAAAAACAGCTTACAAACATTTAAACACTTTCACTGAATTCTGATCTACATTCATAAGAACACCTACAACATAGGCAATATGCAAATATAGGCACTTTTGAAGTTTTGTTGATGAGAAACACATTTCACCCTAGCTGGATTGGGTTCTAAATACCTATATATGGCTCCAACTTAGTGTTTGGATACAACATTGGATACAAAAGAGAAACACTGGGTCTATGGGAGCAGCTATCTTTGTAAGCTACTCAAGACTATGAAGAGAATGTGCAGCATTTTTTTTTAATTAAAACAATATACAAGAATTAATTGAGTCTTTAGGATTCATGACATTATGGAATTAATCCTTATTTCTCTGGAGACTGCCCCACTTTCATCCAACTTATTTAATATTTCTGCCAAGTAACATATGAGAGCCATTTCTTCATCATCATGTTTGCAGTGTTTCTTCTGCCTAAAATTAGATTCGTTGTCAAGCATTTCCAAAGTTGGTGATGAAACTGGAGCACAGTGGAATTTAATGTATTTTGAATTAAAATTACTGAGATCAAATGCAATCAAACACATCTATATTAACGAGCAGTTTGCCTTGTGTTAGATTCTGTTTAAAAACTGCAAGTTTTCTGTTACAGAAGAATGGAACCATGGCAGAAACCTGACTAAATGCCATCTAGGATAATTATCACCACCATCCCAGAATACCGATACTGTAAGCTTAAATAGTTGCAACTAATAATACAGATATTGGTTTGCTTCATACATTGTTCTGTTAATATTCCAAAGACAGATACTTCCCTGTTTTGACCTATGAAGTTCTAACTGGAGTGGAGGGATAAAGATTTTCCTCCAGCATTTAAAAAAACAGGCCAGATTGTTTTACATACTTGACTAATCACACCAGCAGATACCAATGTGAACTGAATTCCAAGTAGGTCATGCTGCTAGATAACATGAGAAGGGAGATGCGGCATCATATTTCAAATGATCTACTGCTAGATAGGAATGCAGGCATATTATTATTTTAAATATAATTCATGCAGATTCCTGAACTGAAATTGACAGATTAATGAGGAAATGGGACAAAATGAATTTACAGTAAATACGTAACTGAGATTGAAAGCAAAATCATCCAGTCATACCATGACATTTCATGTTCCTTCTTCAAGCATGCATTGATAGCATAAGCACCCACTTTTTTTTCTTTTTTCTTCTTTTAGAGGTGTCATTGGCCTTTACAAGCTACTTTCCTCTATTTCTACAAAGCCAGCTTGCCCTGACAGACGGTGCTACCACTGCCCTATGACAGGTCCATAGATCCTTAGGGTCTCTGCAGAGATGCAATATTCATACTTGGTAGTTGGGCTGTCTGGCCTTTGGGAGATCAGTACTGAGACTATCATGGATTTTGCCCTGATCCCAATGCGATTTCCTCAGCACAATAGTTCAGAAGTGGGAGTTGCCTTGTAGTATTTTTAGACTGTATAAGATTTGAAGACAAGGGGTGAGGGTGAGTTGGGGGGAATGATTGGAGTTTTCCTGGGAGATGTTGATTAATTGGTTGCTGGGAATGGTGTTGTCTCTACTTTGATTGAACAGCCTCTTCTGCTTGCTGTGTGTGGCCTGGATCAGGCATCTGAACAGGTTGTAGATTGTATCCAGCTCCATTGATCTGTTGATAACTCATTTATTTCAGTGCCAGGCTTCTAGGAATCCTCTGGCTTTCCTGCTGTTTGTGTGATCTATTATTTTTGTATTCTCCTAGTAAAATGTGTGATCTGCATTGATGGCATGGGTGGCTCTTAAGGATTTATGATCTTAGTTCTTTATTGCAGTTATGTGTTATTTAGTTTTTTTGATGTAGCTGGCTCCCTGTTTGTCCTAGGGAGTTAGCCGGTTGCAATCCCGGCTGTTATTATTTATTTATTATTAAACAAATTTATAAGGCCACTCAACTCATACACGGTGACTCTGGGAGTCTTACAGAATTAAAAACCATAAAAACACAATACATACCCCCATGGCGGTAGCAAACACATTCATATCAGCCACTTGATTGGCTCTGAAGCGACCTGGGATCCCCAGGCCCACTGACAAAACCACGTCTTCAGGGCCTTCTGGAAAAGGAGCAAGGAGGGGGCCAACCTTATCTCTGGGGGAATTATGTTAATTATGTACACAATGTTAGCTCTGTCTTGGTGAGGTGTGCAGTCTTTTGGTTTGCACAAAATTCTTTGTAGTGTTTCTATAGATTCATGGGCCACCACTACAATAACATTCCCATACATAAAAAATATATCAGAACCCCTGCTCCCCCAGCAGACTATTTCAACTGTTAGGCATCACAGTGGCCCACAAACCTACAAAAACACTACAACCTGACCACTAAGTATATAAAGCAAACTTGGGCTACATCTGATCCAAAAGATCCATAAGATGCAGTATTCTAAAAATGTAATGTAGTTGCCTCTCCCACTGCAACATTTGTAAGTCATCTACATTCTATTAGCTATTTAAAAATAAACTTTATATGATTTATATCCTGCCCTTCATTCAGGAGCTTAAGACATACAAACTGCTCCCTCCTCCTATTCTCCTTACAGCAAACAATCTTTGAAATAGGCTGGGCTGAGAAAGAGTGACCAGCCCAAAGTCACCCACTGATTTTTTGTGGGCTACCTAAATTTAGTCCACCCCATTAACCACTAGAATTGAGTAAACTCCAGGAGACAGTGGAGAACAGGGAGGCCTGGCGTGCTATGGTCCATGAGGTCACGAAGAGTCGGACACGACTAAACGACTGAACAACAACAAATTAACCACTAGACTACCCTGACTTATGTTTAAATTATCTACACTTAACTAATTATTTCATTCTAAACACTGATTTTAATATCTTTCCCCCAAAAGGGGGATTAGTGAAGACGCACAGCATATGCCAATATAATGTAGTGGTTAAGGTATTGATTAATTCTATGGAAACTCAGGTTAAAGTCCACCCTTAGCCACAAAAGCTCACTAGATCTCTTTCCACCCAGTTTATTTCACAGGGTTGTTGATGTGGAGAAAAAAATGGGAGGAGGGAATGGGGATAAATAATAAATAAGTGATTTCAGTTCAATGGCTGTTGTGGGTCTTCCGGGCTGTGTGGCCGTGTTCTGGAAGTTGTGGTTCCTAACGTTTCACCAGCATCTGTGGCCAGCATCTTCAGAGGGCAGGAGCACAGATAGAAGCAAAATCGTGCTAATCAAAACTGTGAAACCCAATTTCTCAACAATGAACTTAACCATCTGAATTGGGTCCTACAGGCAAATGGCTATTCCAAGAATGAAATAAAAAGAGCCATCAAACCAAGAAAACAACATCCAACTGAAGAAAAACAGCCCCCCACAAACAAAGTATTCCTGCCCTACATCAAAGGAGTCACTGACCGCATGGGAAAACTGATGGAAAAACACAACTTTCAAACAGTCTTCAGACCCACCAGAAAAATACAACAAATGCTAAAATCAGCAAAAGACAAAAGGGACCCCCGCACCGCTGCAGGAGTATACCACATACCATGCAGCTGTGGACAAGTATACATCGGAACCACAAAATGAAGCATTCACACCAGGATAAAAGAACATGAAAGACACTGCAGACTACAGCAACCAGAAAAATCTTCAGTAGCTGAACATGCTCTCAAGCAAACAGGACACAAAATCCTATTTGAAAACACAGAAATACTGGACAACACCAAAAGCCACTACACCAGATTATACAGAGAAGCCATTGAAATTCACAAACACCAGCACAGTTACAATAAAAAAGAAGAAAGTCTAAAAATTAGCAAAACCTGGCTACCAGTCCTGAAAAACACAGCCTGCAAAAAGGTCAACGAACTCAGTCCAACCACCAGGACATGGGAATACTTCTCACAATGAACATGCTAATCACGCTCATCAGCCACTCGTTAACATTTCAACACAACAAAAAACCCCACCTAATTTCCTATAATTTAGCTCTATAAATAGAACATTGCCACTCTACCTGGGCACAGAGATTTTGCTTCTATCTGTGCTCCTGCCCTCTGAAGATGCTGGCCACAGATGCTGGCGAAACGTTAGGAACCACAACTTCCAGAACACGGCCACACAGCCCGGAAGACCCACAACAGCCATTGAACTCCGGCCGTGAAAGCCTTCGACAATACATTGATTTCAGTTCAGCTATAACTTTGTAATAAGCAGAGATTAAAATGAATGTCCAGGAGCCAACTATACATCATTCTCTCCTATGTGCAATATACAATTGCAAGGTCCACTCTTTGTGAAATGCTTCTAAGAGGCACCTTTTAGCAATCTGATATAGAACTGAACTTAGCCCAGATTTTTTCAGAACATAGGCAAAGCAAGTTGCCAACTATTATTGGAAATGGAGGATTTGGCAAGAAATATTTAAAGCAAAATTTTGATGGTGTTCTGCTACGAAAATAGTATGAGGATTGGTTTTACTTTATCCTATAGGAAAAGTACAAAAAACCTGAATAGATTTATATATTTTTATTTATTTATTTATTTATTTATTTATTTATTTGTTCAATTTATCCCCCGCCCATCTCCCATACAAGGGACTCTTATTTTATAATAAGAGTCAGCTTTTAAGAACATAAGCAGTGCCCTGCTTGATCAGATCGATAGCCCTTCTAGTCCAGCTGTCTGTTCTCACGGTCGCCAATAAATTGCACAAGAAAGCTCACTAGTCTCCCAGCAGATGGCCTTCAGAGTCAGTCACACTGCCATAAACGCTAATAGCCATTGATCCCCAGGACTTCCATGAATTGGTCCAACCCTTTTTTGAAGCCAGCCAAGCTGGTAGCCAGCACCACATCTCATGGTAGCGAATTCCAAAGTTGAATTACGTGTTGTGTAAAAAAATATATATATTTCCTTTTGTCTGTCCTGATTCTTCCAGTATTCATTTTCAATGGGTGACCTCTGGTTCTAGTATTCTAGGAAGGGGAGAATAGCTTCTCTTTGTCTATTTTATCTACGCAATCCATAATTTTATACACTTCAATCATGTCCCCTCTCATTCATCTCTTTTCTAAAGTAAAAAGCCTAAATGTTGCAACTTTTCCGCATGGGGTTGCTGCTCCAGACCCTTTTTTTTTTACTAAAAAAAAAGAAAAAGTAGAAGGTACAGAAAAGAAAAAAATAGAAAGAAAAATAGAAAAGAAAAATAAGAATATAGTAAAGAAAAAGAAAAGAAATACATAAATGACTTCCCCCTTCATCACAAGTGTAAACAATTTTAGTAACTTATCACCTTCTCTTAAAAACAAAAACAAATGATCTCTTCTTCCCATATCCCATCTCTTATCTATATACAAATCCTTAAAGCCTCGTCATTTCAGTCCTGATGTCAGCAAAAGTCCTTTAAAGGATCAGAGATAACATATCTATGATAACCTTGATCAAATAAACCAACTTTATATTCCTTCCTTTTACTTCTAACAATCCTTAGCTTTAGTCCCTCCAAATAATGTCCTAGAACGTGATTTCTTTTCATTTTTTCTTTATCCCTTCTCACAAAATTCTTCAAAGCTTTAACAAGCCTGTTTTGTAAATCCAATATAGGAAGATTATCCTGGTCACTCTCTCGGTTTGTTATTTGTATATTCCTTTTCATTATTAAGACATCAACCAGTTTCTTTTGTATATCCATCTTTTTCCATATCATTCTTGTAGCCTGTCATTTTTAAATCCACTTTTACATCAGTTTCAATCTTGTCAGGTAAAACTTGTTCCTCTTCCATAATGTCTTTTAAACACAGTTTGTGTATAGAGGCAGACACTCTTAAAATTAACTTCTGGGCCCATTGTTCAAAAATATCATTCAATATGTCCAATGTTAAAATATTTTGCTCTGTTCTGTATTAGTAAGTCAAATTTAAGTGTTCTTCTCCTTTAATTGTAATCTTTGTTCCTTCTAGTTCCCTCTAATGTCCAACCTTCAAAGTCCCATCATATCATGTTTAAAAAAAAAAAAGAATTCAAAACAAAAGCATTTTCCCACGGGAAGGATAATTTATAAATAATCCCAAAATCTTATTTCAAATCCATCTGGACCATTAGTCTGTTTGTAACTTTCTAAAATCAAAGTTTTAATTACTCTTTTGCTTTTATTTTATTTTTTAAAAAATTAAGTCCTTAAACTTGTATTTAAAACTTCTTTCGCTAAGGCAGAGCTTTCCAAACTGTGTGTCGCGACACAAAAGTGTGTCGCCACACACAGCGTGGTGTGTCGCCACACCACCCGGAAGCGGCAGCGCGCGCACGGCGGCCGTCATGCACGCGCGCGCCGCCGCACGCCCCCGTCGCCGCACGTCCCCCTGCGCCGCCGCCGTGCGCGCGCGCGCGCCGCCGCACGCCCCCCGCGCCGGGTGTGTCGCCAGTGGCGGCACTTTGGAAAGCCCTGCGCTAAGGATTGAAGAAAACTCACCCGGTGTTGTGAAACTTGTCAATCCAAAGGTTCCTAATAGCTGAAAAGCAGTTAACAAGCAATTCCCGAAAGTGATTAGAAAAGGAAGTATGCAAACGCAATGTCCTTTTAAAGGCACTGACCGCGGTTTGAGCAAGATAGCTATTCCCTCGTCTCCCAGAGCTCTAAACCTGCTGGAGCAACTGTCTGGAGCACTTGTGGGCTCTCTCAAGTCCTCATCTTGTCCAGAGAAGAATTATGAAGAGCCATTCTACTGCCAGCTCTTCATTCCACCACGGTCATCGGCTCCACTTTTTGTGGAGCCGTCTTCAGTTCTCCATTTCTTCCCCAGAAGTCCTGGAGGCCGCTCCAGCCCCTTGGTTATCTTAGTTGCCCTTCTCTGAACCTTCTCTAGTTCTACTATATTCTTTTTTAAGTGCGGTGACCAGAACTGTACACCATATTCCAGATGCGGTTGTACTATTGATTTATATAAGGGCATTGTGATATTGGCATCTTTATTTGTAATACCGTTTCTTAGTATCCGTAATATGCCATTGGCCTTTCTTACAGCAGATGCATAATTTTGCAAATCAGAATAATTTGTTCTTACTCCATTATTTTTAAATAATAGTTTTACTGAATGAATGTAAATAGAACTTAATGTATTTGGCATATAGTAAGTGAACGATACAATTTGTTCAAAAACAATAGGTGCAACAGAAAAGGAGACGGTTTCACACAGTATGTTAAAAATATCTACCATTCCATTCCAGTGAATGGAATTGGCAATAAGAGAGAGCATCTGGGTTAAAATAAGTAGAGGAAGGAATAAAAAGAAAACCAAACTGTTGTTGGTATGTTGCCCAACAAAATAAAAGATATAGCTCATGCTTTACTAAAGCAAATTGCAGATCTTTCAGACAAGCATGAAGTAGTACTGATGGGGGACTTTAATTGCCCTGACATCTGTTGGAGACACACTCTGCCAAGCATGGTTTTTCCAAGAAATTGTTGCCCTGAGTTGCTGCCAACTTTCTCCTTCAGGGGTGGAGAAAGATCAGCTCTTCCTGACTATCCCTGACTTGAAACTAATCAATATGGAAAACTTCCAAGTATAAACGATGATTAAAAATGGAGTACTGGGAGGCTTCATGGGACCAGCCATCCCCAAGAGGAACTGTTAGCATTTCCCTCCCAGGCAAGGCGGCAGAACCAGGTCTTTAAGCCTTTCCAGAAGGTCCGGAGCGAGGAAATTAGCCTCAGCTCCGGGGGTAAGATATTCCAAAGGGCGGGCGCAACTGCAGAGAAGGCCCACCTCCTGGACGCCACTAGATGGAACTCTTTGCTTGATGGGGTCCGCAGCAAGCCCTCTCTAACTGATCGGGTGGGACGGGTCGATGTTCTGGGGATGAGACGGTTCCTCAGGTAGCCTGGCCCTATGCCATGTAGGGCTTTAAAGGTGATAAACAACACCTTGAATTGTACCCGGAAGCAAACCGGTACCCAATGCAGCTCACGCAACAGCGGTGTCACATGGGCCGATCTTCTGGCCCCAGTAACTGTCCGTGCACCTGCATTCTGGACCAGTTGAAGCTTCCGGATACTCCTCAAGGGTAGCCCCATGTAGAGCACATTACAATAGTCTATATGGGAGATGACAAGGGCGTGAGTGACTGTTCGGAGGGCATCCCGGTCCAGGAAAGGGCGTAATTGACGCACAAGCCGAAGCTGCGCAAAGGCCCTCCGGCCACGGCTGCCACCTGCTCTTCAAGCAGGAGTCGTGAGTCCAGAAGAACCCCCAAATTCCGCACTGGCTCCGAATGGGGTAGTGCCACCCCATCTAGAACCAAAGATGACAACTTCCTAGATCCCAAGTGGCCATCAATCCACAGCCACTCCGTCTTACTAGGGTTCAGCCGAAGCCTGTTGTTCCCCATTCAGGCCCCCACAGCCTTCAGACACTGAGATAGGGTGGTAACTGCATCACTTACTTCACCCGGAATGGAAATATACGGCTGAGTATCATCAGCATATAGATGTAATTTCATCCCGTGGTGATGGATGGTCTCACCCAGCGGCTTCATATAGATGTTAAACAGGAGAGGGGAGAGCACTGAGCCCTGTGGCACCCCACACAAGAGGGGCCGTGGGTCAGATCTCTCCTTCCCTATCATCACTGATTGGGAGTGGCCCCGGAGGAAGGAGGTGAAACACTGCAGAACCACACTGCCCACCCCCAACTCCCTGAGCCGTCCCAAAAGGATACCATAGTCGATGGTATCAAAAGCCGCTGAGAGATCTAAAAGGTTAAGGATGGATGCACTTCCTCCATCCCACCCTTGCCAGAGATCATCCATAAGTGCGACCAATGCAGTCTCCATCCCATATCCTGGCCTGAAACCTGACTGAAAGGGGTCTAGATAATCCGTTTCATCCAGAATCCTCTGGAGTTGTGACGCCACCACTTTCTCCACCACCTTCCCTAAAAAGGGGAGGTGGGAGACTGGACGAAAGTTGTCCAGAATAGTAGGGTCCAGGGATGATTTCTTGAGGAGGGGGTGCACCACCGCCTCCTTAAAGGCTGCTGGGAACACCCCCTCCCCAAGAGATGCATTAATCATTGCCTGGACCGAACCACAAGTCACCTCCCGGCCCGATTTTACTAGCCAGGAGGGACACGGATCTAAATGACAAGTGGTGGCCTTCACAATCCAGAGGATTCTGTCCACTTCCTCAGGTCCAACAGGATCAAACCGTTCCCAGATAACAGGGTAAGTACGTACCTCTGTCATCTCCCCAGACTGTGTATCATGCTTAGAGTCCAACTTAGAATGGATCTGAGCGATTTTCTCCTGCAGATGCTCGGAAAACTCCTCCAAACGACCCTGTAAATGGGTCACTGATTTTGATTGACCCAGAAGAGATCTCGTAATCCTGAACAGGGTGGTCGGATGGCATTCTGCGGATGCAATAAGAGCGGAGAAATATTCACGTTTCGCCGCTCTTACCACCACAAGGTAGGCCTTAACAGCGGCTCTAGATTGTGTCCGATCAGATTCAGCCTTCGTCTTTCTCCAGCGGTGCTCCAGACGTCTCTTAACCCTCTTCAAAACCCTCAACTCCTCCAAAAACCATGGGGAGTGACGGGCCGAATGAGGCAAGAGAGGTCGCACAGGCGTGATCCTATCCAGGGCCTCGGTGGTCTCCCTATTCCAGGCTGCCGCCAGGGCCTCTGCCGGACCGTGCAACAGATCCTCGGGTATACTCCCCAGCTCCCTCTGAAACCTCATTGGGTCCATAACACTATACTTCCACTTTTACTATGCACCCCCCTCAACTTCTCTCACTAGTAGAGGAGGGGCACCTCAATCACTCCTACCCCACTGACCTACGCTCAGGGGGTACTCTTACACACAATCAAACACTCCTGGCCCCTGCCCAGTATCTCTCACCTACTGGGTGGGACGCCTCTCACACTAAGGGACCTAACCCACTGCCACTTGCCTGGGTGGGAATAGATGGTTCACTCAAGGTCACTATGTTATAAAAGACAGTCCTCTATGTTGTTACTCCTTCTGGCATAAGATATTAAGGCCAGCACAGCGTCCAGAATGTCTGAGTCTTGGGTTTCTTCTCCAAAATCGCCCCGATCTCCGACATCTCCTAAGTCCAATTGATGAGCTAATAGAGTAGGAGGGAGTCAAAGTTGTGCTGGGTTGCCGCATTGGCGCTCGTCGTCCTGCTAATCCACTATGCTGGTCAAGGGCCAGGCCCATTCATACACGCCATACCATAGGCCCACTACCTCACTTAGAGTCCACCAAGAGCTCGCTGCTATACCAAGGGCTGAGGGTCCATTGCGCCAAGATTTGCTGCCACTGCCACACCCAAAGCTGAGCTGGACATTCGCTGAGGGGGCCAAAGAGTCTACCATAAAGGCCATAAGCCAAAAGCTACTAAGGGCCAACCAAGGCCGCACTGCTCCACCAATCCTCCAGCTGCTGCAGTTTCTTGCAGGCTTCAAGAAAAGGGAAACGCTCCCGGCCCTCACACACACACCGAGAACCTCCGCACCACCGAGCTCCACACTCCAAATGCAGATATCTCTGTCGAGCTCCACCGCAACAACTCCGTCCCAACTCCTCCGCTGTCTCTCCCTACCAGTTGGTAAGTAAAGGTAGGGGTCTGGACTCCAAATCTGCGCCCCAATTTGCACCCCAGTTCTCCGTCCGGGAGCTGCAGCCACCGTTTCTGCTCTCTTCCCCCAGGAGAGCTCTATCCTCTCCGTTCTCTGGCAAACGTTATTAAAGCCGGCAGGAATCCGATGTCTGGAAACCTGGGGTTCCTCTAACCACCTCCCTACCGGTTGGAACGTTGATGTGTAGGGGTGATATGTAGAGGTGGGTGTCTGGACTCTAAATCCGAGCCCTAAAGATTCCCTTCAAAGCAGCTCACGGCGCCCGCATCCGCTCCCGGTCGCCATCTTGGATTTTTTAAATGAGCTGACTATTCCTGACTTGAAACTAATCAATATGGAAAACTTCTTTTGGAGAAGTGGGAATAGCAGGAACACTGGACTGGGGAGAAAGGACCATTAATGTTGGAGTTCTTGATTTTAATATAAACACTATAATCAATCACATATCTTGGACTTCAAAGAAGGGGGATTTTAATGAACTCAGAATAAAGAGTTCATGGAAGGAGAGGATAAGGCAAAAAAGAGTTCAAGATGAATGAGTTTCTTAAAAAGCAAAAGACACAATTGCCAACAATGAAAAATAGAAGTCAATGGGGCCACGCAAATCATTTAAAAAGATCTGACAGCAAAAAAGGAGACATACTGTACAGAGGTAGACACGGGCGGGAAGGACACGGCCCCACAGCAAGTACAGATAGGTATCCCAGAATTGTAGAGGTAGCTTGGCAAAAGAACAAAAAGGGCTGCTTTAAATACATTCAGAATAAAAGGAAGAATATAACCATCAGTATATCAGCTGCTTAATGATGACAGCAAATGCTAACAGGTAATAAAGAAAATATACAAGAATTCAGTTCTTATTCTGCTAGACAGATATAATGAGGATACCTGACCTGGTAATAATACTTATGAAAGAGAGTTCAGAAAAGCAGCTGATGACAAAACAAGTATGAGTCACCAATGTGATAAGGAAAGGAAAGGAAAGGAAAGGAAAGGAAAGGAAAGGAAAGGAAAGGAAAGGAAAGGAAAGGAAAGGAAAGGAAAGGAAAGGAAAGGAAAGGAAAGGAAAGGAAAGGAAAGCATTAATGGTTCTACATTAATTTGCACCTTTATGTCATGTCCAGCTGTGGGCCCGTACTTTAAAAAGTCACATTATTAATAGTTTCAAGAAGGATGAAGTGGCTGATTGGGGATAAGAAACTAAGTCCCATGAAAAGAAATACAAGGAATTGGAAATATTTAGTTAATTGGGGGGGGGGGGGGTGTATGCAAAGTAGAGTTTTTCAAATACCTGAAAGGATGTTACACAGCAGAAGATTAAGACCTGCTTTCTACTTACCCTGAATGCCAGATAGACAGTAATGGATTTAAGTTACAGGAAGGCAAATTCCAGTTCAATGTTAGAATGGCAGCAGCCAAGGGGGAGAAGCAAAGGAAGGGACAGACTGATGAAATCAAGCAGCATCATGGCACTGCAAGGCAAGCCTCACCCCTTTTCTATGTGCATCATACATATGCCCCAAAGAGTCAGAGCTTGTGGGGTGATACTGCTAAGATTCTGTAGACACTACTATGTTAGAACAAACTTCTTATCAGTAAAAGCAGTTTGATAAAAGAAACAATTGTCAAGTGTGGCAATGCACACCCCTTCACTGGATGCATTCAAATGCAAGACATACTATAATGTATCCTTGCACTGAACTTGATGCCTCAAATATCCCTTCTATGATCTACTATTCTGGTAGTTTATTTGTAGTTGTAATGAAAACCGCCAGTCTCTAGTACATTCTCTAAAAGCCATTTTGCTGCAGCAGCTATGTTGCTGGGCAGTTAAGAAAATAATTTTACTGCCTGTTGGTTTTATAAAATACTATTAATTCTTTAAAAAAATACCATAAGTCTATATGAACCCTATCAGTGAGACACCATGAAGTTAAATTAAAGCTGCAATTAATTCTCTATATAATCTCAGATTAATCTCTTAGGTTTTGATAAATGAGATGCCACAATTGAACCTAGTCTAATGTGTTCCATTTGTCAAATTTTCTATTTGAGTATAGAAAAAAAACAAAGAATCAGCAACCTTATTTTTGTCCCCGGTGTCTCTATCCTGAATTATAGCTAAGAATTCAGTGGAAGGTGGGCTATAAAATCAAATGAAGAAATGCATACATGTTATTAAAGAAATATCAATTCACATTTAAATACACATTTATAAACTTCATGTCATCTGAACTATAACGGTGATCTTATCTGGACTGCATTAAATTGTTGAAAAATAATCAGTGGTAGCTATTGTGGTAGTATGAGAAAAAAAGAGGGAGAGAAAGACTTAAAAGGAGCTGAGTTACACTACAGCCAAACCACAGCTAGATTAGGAAGGCATGTTTAATGCTGGCACAAACTTAGATCAAGTAAAAGGTAAAGGTTCCCCCCGCACATTTGTGCAGTCATGTCCAACTCTAGGGGCCAGTGCTCATCTCCATTTGTTAGCCGAAGAGCCAGCGCTGTCCAAAGACGCTTCCACGGTCATGTGGCCGGCATGACGCGTGTGGAACGCTGTTACCTTCCCACTGAAGTGGTACCTATTCATCTACTTGCATTTGCATGCTTTCAAATTGCTAGGTTGGCAAGAGTTGGGGCGAGTGCGGGAGCTCACTGTGTCACGCGGGGCTAGGGATTCGAACCTCCGAATTTGCAATCTTCCGATCAACAAGCCTGGCGTCTTACCCACTGAGCCACCATGCCCCTCTAGATCAGGTAGTGTAGCCTTAAATAACTTCTAGCACACTGAGTGAAATAGAAGATCCTAAATCCACCTCTCCCCTCTTGTGACAAATTTTGATTCAGCCATCCTGTAACAGTCCAAGTCATGCTTGCCATTTTAGCTATTTAAGGGCAGACTGTTGGTTTCTTTGATGAGAAAATACTTCAGGGATATGCCAGAGGAAGAGAAAAATACAATCAGATTTTCTTTCTACATTATATGTGTGCTTTCCATTTCACCTATTGGACTGGGCAAGTGGTGAGTAGAACTGGATAACTAGTAGAAATCACAAAGTATGGCTTTGCATGCCCTTAGGAAAGCTTTTGAAGAAATTAAAGGTATTTATTTATTTATACATTCAATAGGAGTCATATGTTCCTGTTTGTTACTCTGTTTTGCCTTCCATATATAAGAACATTAACAGAAGGCACATTCACTTCAGTGTAACTGATTCAACATATCCCCAGAAGTTTCGGTCCAATCACTTCTTTATTTTCCTTGGGCCATCTAATATAAGTACAATCCCTATATTATGCTTCACTTAGTTATTACTGTCAAATAGTTAACTGAACAGTGTTCAACGCAAACCAGAGTCTACATGACAGCATACATGTTAGGCTAAAGGGTAAAACAGATTTCTGTGCCAGAACATTGTCATTCCTCATATTTTCTTCCATATAATTTTTCATGATTAAAGTGACCTTGAAGCAGTAAAAGCTCATTATAACTTTTGCATTATAACTCTTGCTTTCTCTTCACTTGCCCAAACTTGGGGCTCCATAGAAAGTGCTCATCTTCTCTCATTATAAATATGTTCAAAACTGTGTTTTGGAAAAGTTCTGGAGTAATTTGACTTTAAAAGGTCAAGCTAAGAATCTTGTTCTTAATGAAAGTTACAGCTTCCATTTATTGAAACTTTCTTTAACATTAAGGTAAGGATGCCATTATGTCAGTTTTGAGCAGACAGTTTTGAATCATTTCATAATTTGAAGCTGCTAGAAAAATCACTGTTTACAACTGGTCTGATCAGCAAGAACCTTTATGGTCCTTAATGGATTGGGAGAGAAAGCAAAAGTCAAAGCAAGAGAAAAAACTTGCTTTGGGAGCCAGTTTGTCTAGTGGTTAAGGTGCTGGGCTAGAAAACAGGAGACTGAGAGTTCTAGTCCTGCCTTAGGCATGAAAGCTGGCTGGGTGACCTTGGGCCGTCACTCCCTCTCAGCCCTGGGAAGGAGCCAATAGCAAACCAGGAGACTGAGAGTTCTAGTCCTGCCTTAGGCATGAAAGCTGGCTGGGTGACCTTGGGCCGTCACTCCCTCTCAGCCCTGGGAAGGAGCCAATAGCAAACCAGGAGACTGAGAGTTCTAGTCCCGCCTTAGGCATGAAAGCCAGCTGGGTGACCTTGGGCCAGTCACTCTCTCTCAGCCCAACTCACCTCACAGGGTTGTTGTGGGGAAAATAGGAGGAGGAAGTAGTATTAGGTATGTTCGCCGCCTTGAGTTACTTATAAAAATCATAAAGGTGGGATAGAAAATAAATAAATAATAAAAATATGAGCACAAAAGTTCAATTGATTTTTTTTTCAGAATTATGAACCAAAATGTTATAAACCATATAAAAGTAATAATGAAAATAAAAAGCTTTCAAAGTTATTATACAGAACAGAAAAGGAGATATTTGAAAGATTATGTGAATGTCAATGTACAGATGAAGAGACAGGTCATGAAAATATATTTCACTCATTTCTGGTATATTAGGATTGAATATCAGAACTAAAACATAATGAGCATATTGCTTAGAAGTAATGTTTAATCTCTTCTAGAAGATACTATATCTGTGTATCTAAAACACTTAATATTCTTTATTACTTAAAAATGAACTCTTTATCGAATCATTTTCTCTGGATGCCCTTTGAAGTTAGGGAGTGTAATTAGTGGGGAAGTGTTTTCAGTTGTAATGCACCATCTGTGAAATGATCTCTCCTGGGAAGTTTATTTAGAATATATATATTGTAATATATTTAAAAATTAAAGCAATTACTAATATATTAATGCAGCCAAAGATGTTTTTTTCCTTTTAAGTTTCCAAGTTTCGTCAGGCTTTTTAGACTATTAATTAAGTAAATGTTATTCTCACATGATCTTATCTCATCTACTCTAATTATGAGTGTTAATCTTTGTATTAGTTCTATTAGTTATTTACAAAGAATGGTAAAAGGGATTTTTTTAAAAAAAATTTAAAAAATGAGATGGCAGTTTTAAGACTATATCAGAAAGCAAAATGGATACTTTAAAGACCATAAATAAACTTCAATCAGCTGCCATATCACATGAGTGATAGTGATAATCTTTGCACGATTCATTAAGTACTGTATATGCAGTCAAACACAATATTAAGTCTGTCCTTTCAAGGTATCCATTAAAAACAAGGCATGCTATTTCGCTGAAATGAAGTACTGCTATCTTTCTTCACTGATTTCATAGAACTATGAATACCTATAAGATTTTAAACAGTATAGTAATTACCAAACAAGTCTAAAGTTCTCAATGCAATACACAGAAATATGTTGATAGAAGGAAGGCAAGACAAACACTGAGAGAAAGTGTCTATCCTTGCTGTTCAACTTTAGATAAAAATGCTATTTACAAATAAAGCAACATTTTTCTAGAATTTTAAATTCAGCACAGGCGACACCTAGGGGCAAAATAATGAGAAAATCAGAGTTGCAGCTCCAAGGATTTCAGAACTACAACTGATGGACAGTTCATCTTCGCTGTGAAGGTTCCAAGTAACCTAGCAGAACTAGAAGCAAGTTTACCATGACTACCAAGATGCATTAAATGACAACACATCAGAGAGATTTCATAAAGGGTGATTGTTATATCTACCAATGAGGGCCCAATATATTTAACATATTACCATTTCACCATAAAAAAGAAAAAAAGGAGAAAAAGGTCTAGGAAAAGATAATAGAAAAACTGAATGAGACTTTCCTTTGAAATTTTTCCAGTTACTTTTTAGAAAACTAACAATATTTAAAGTACTCTGCCATGTAATTGATGTCTTCCTAAATTAAAATATAAGGAGTTTGTGTAATTTAATACTTAATTTTTTTGCACAATTACTAATCAGATGGAACTTCCCTCCTCAAAATAATTGATATCAAAAAATCCTTAAATCTTTGCTAATTATTTGTATGTTCTCATAGAATACATTATTCAGTACAAGCCCTATTAGAACTGAGGTGCTTTGGACTTTTCTTGGCATTACTTATTTCAACTTGGACTTTATGAGAAAACTAAAAGAAACAACACAAGAAATGTACTGTAACTTGATAGACAGATATACTTGACCTTTTAATTATGGTTCTTTTTAATTTCAAGAACTATGTTAAGCACCTCACTATCCATTTCAGATGGTTCTGAAGCATTTATCTCTATTCAGTTTTTATTACATTAGAAAAAAATACTTAAGTTTACTTTTACACCATTTTGAATGAAAACATGAAGTATATTAAAGTTATTTCATACACTTGAAGAAACCATTGATTCCTTATCCCAATAAAGACACAGCTGTATACACAGCTTCTAAGTAGATCAGAGTGAATAAGTCATAAAATAGTTTTTATTATGTCACTGAAGTTTTGGGTACACTTAAAATTCTATGGGAATAAATGCTGTTGAACTCAACTTTTTAACAAGCCCTAAAACTGAGCTTTGCACCTATTTTTTCCAAATATGGGGCATAGTCTCACTAAATTCACATGTGGCTTACTTCTGTTGCTATGGTATATTTCAACATGCTTTTACTCAGAAATAAGTTTCTCTGAATACTATGGCATTTAGTCTCTGATAAGTCACACAGACTGCATCTTAATATTTCAACCTTGGCTTTTACATAATTTTTGAATAATTATGTTGATAGTTGAATTTTAAAGGGAGGTGTGGGGAGAGAATTTAAAATATTTTGTTTTTAGGTCTTTTCTATATTGCATCAAGTCCTTTGTACTATGCTGTATAACCTGCAATATGATATGATCACACTGAAGTCTCTAGATGGTTGCTATAGCTATATTATACATACATGCCAAAAAACAAGGACTTGGTGTTGTGTTATAACCATTGGGAAAAGTAGTGCAACATTCTGAATGAATGTGATATAGCAAAAAAAAAATCTAGGTGACAAGAAAGAACAGAAAAAGGATTGAGCCATTTGAAGACCCAAGAATAAATAAGAATGGTGAGTGGTGAGTCTCCTTAGAAAAACTTATTTTGTTTCAAATATCTAGTTTAAATATAAGTCTCTTCAACCAAGCACCTGGCAAAGGAATGAATCTAAAAGCATAATTGATTTGTTTGCTTATGATGAAAGACTGAGATAGTTAGTGGGGAGTACAAAGGAGATGAGTAATTCTAGATGTAGGACAGATCATTTTTTGATAGCATCAAGGGTGGCTTCAGGGAAAATGGACATTGAAGAAAAAGAAGCAACAGAAACTAGAGTGAAAATAGAACTGAACGAACAGAATGTAAGAAAAATGCAGATTAATCTCCCAACAGAATGAATGGAAAGTAGTCATAAGGAAATATGATGTGGAAGCTACTAGGAACTTGCAGTGCCACTGAAGTATGTGGAGTTAAGTAACGAGAAGCATGAAAAATGATGGTTAGTTCAATGACAAAGTGAAAGATGAAGTACATGAAATAAATGCACATAATAAAATGATTGCTGCAAAAGTAGTATAACAGAAAGAAACGTATTGCATTGTATGATGCATATAAAGAAAAAAGTTAGTTGATAAGAATGGAAGCAAGGAATGATAAAGGTTTTAAGAGGCAGAAAAATGCAGAGAATTTTGATGGAAATAAGTACTTGTTTTGGACTGGATGAAGAGGACTGAACAAGGAGCCTCCAGAAGAATAAATGGAATCCAAAAAATGAATGAAGTAATCTGAAATGAAGCCAACATGAGAGGATGTAATGTTTTAGAGATTTGTATGGACATTATAGCAATATGCCAACAAGTGGAATTAAAACAAGTGCTATAAATGTTAGCGTTCAAGGGGGGGGGGAGATAAAAAAGAACTCATAAATGCTTTAAGAATGTTTTTTAAAAAATTAGGCTACAGGTGTAGATGGTGTAACTGGAGAAATGTTAAAATATGGACCTGTCTGACTTATGGAAAAATAAGCATGTGAAGACCACATCTGTGCCTGACTGGAAGAATGGACCCCTATAAAAATGTGGTGCAGAGTGCAGAAACTACAGTTCATTAAGTGTATCTGGAAAGGCATTTGGCAGAATTCTGATTGAAAAAGACAATGAACAAAATATGGGAAGAGCAATGCAGCTTTATGTTGGAAAGGAGATGTGCAGAAAAGGGGGGGTTAAAGGTCATTGGAAAATGTATAAAAATAAGAATGGTTATTGTATCTGTTGATTTAGAAAACATATAAAAGGTTAATGTGATAAGAGCACCGTATGATGGAAAAGCATGCAAGAAAATGGGTAGAATGCGTAGTAAATTATTCAGTACTGAGCAGGGAATTAAAGAATGTAAGATTTAATGTATTTATGGATAAATGTATAACAAATGCTTGTACTAATGTTAGAGGTGAATTGATTTTTATGTTGAATGAAGTACATGTGCAGGTTACTGTTGGGTTGCTGGGTGAGAATCCAAATGATTTGCAGTGAATTTCACATAGATTATATGATGCAACATTATGTGATGTAACAGGGACAAAGGATCTAAAATTCATGTGTCATAGGTCAACAAAATAGTATTAACAAGGAAAATAGAGTGAATAATTGCAAGATAATATATAAACGGCAAATAACTAGTATTTTATTTAGTTAGATGAATTTGTATACCTTGGTAGAACAGTTGAGAAAATGGAGACATTTTAAGATGTGTAAATGCTGGTAGTATGTAGTCTATTGCAAGGAATGGGTGTTTGTTGAAAGAAGCAAATATAGTTACATACACAATAACTTTTCTGCCTCCCTTGTTATATGTGAGAGTTGGGTATATTAGGAGAAACATTAAAGTAAGTTGAATGCAGTAGGAATGGAGTACTTCCCCCAAATGCATGTTGGGGGAATCAAGGAGAGAGAGGGTCAAGAATGAATGGAAGTTGAAAAAATGTGACTTGAATTTAAAAGTACAAAAGATGTATGCATGAGGATGGAATTGCAAATCAAATACATGAAAAAAGAATAAACTGAGGAGGAGGAGGAGGAGCAGGAGGAGGAGAAGAGGACTGAGAAAGTTGTGGCTGGCTCGATTGGATGGGATCATCAGAAAGAGGTGAGAAATGTAAAGGCCATGTATAGAAAGCAGTGTAGGTGCTAGTGAAAGGTGGTGAAAGCAAGGAGGGTTTGCCAAGGTAGAAAGGGATGGAGAGGGTTAGGGAATGCTGCCAGCATAAACCAGAGTTAGCTATATTTTATTTCACGTTTTAATTTTCTTTGGCTCACTATTTTTTTTCACTTTCTTTGTGATCTTTACACAACCTTTTGTAATTGGGAAGGGAACAGCGTGATGGGCAAGCATGCATGTATGTATGTAAGCCCTCAGACGCTACACAAGGCTACGATTCCCACTGCAGGACAACCTGGGCTCATGACATTGGGCGGCCAAGAAGTCGCCTTGCTAATCGTAGGACAGAAAAACCTTCCCCACCCTTCATGCCTAACTCCCCGAGCTCTCTAACGGACTGGGCAGGATCGAAAACAAAAAGCGAGCCTAGCTTCTCCCTCCTAGTCCTAAAGGAAAGCCTCTCTCTTAAACTAGCGCTCGTCCACGCCAGCCGCTCCGATTCCCGGAGTCTCTTCCTCGGGCCGTTGGAAATGCGCAATCGCAGGACTCAAGCAACGCATTCAATTCAAAGTTCTCCAACCAGCCACCCGCAAAAGCTGAGGCGCCCAGAGAAGAGGTTTGGCGAAGACGGCGGAACTGCAGCTCCATCGGCCATCCCCTACAGTTTCCGCGCCAGTGTCGTCCCCCCCTCCCAGCCCCCCCCCCCTCCCCAGTAAGCGGGAAAAGGGAGAGCGAGCTCCCTCCGGAGCTTGTGGCTTCTGCTTTCCGGGCAGGGCACCAACCACGTTCTCCCCAACAACTTCCCCTCTTTTTGCTCCCTGGATTCCGCGCGCGCACACGCCTAACCCCAGCTCATTGCCCGCTGCATTCGAGAGCGCAGCTCGCTCGGTGCGGCCCCGCTTTAACTGCCTCCTAAGTTGACGGCGGGGAAACTCTCGCGCACAGACCTCTTCGATTCTCTGCGGAAAAGGGGGAAAGAAGCAGAACCCACCCACCCCGATCTGTGTGTGTGTGTGTGCGCGCGCGCGCGGAGGGGGTGGAGGAGAGAAGCGCATCACTTGGGCCATCCATTCCCCTCGTTGGCGGCGAGGGGGAGGATAGCAGGTGTGTCAGTCGCCCAGCCCTCTCCTACCAACGGAAGAGATCAAGGCTTACCTGGAGTAGCCCAAGAGCAGCAGGCGCACCTCCAGCGAAAGAGCCCGTCGCGACTGAGGGAAGAGGCGTCAGAGTTGGGGTGCTTTTTCTTTCGAAAGAAAAACGTCCTCGAGGAAAGAAATGCCAAGCCTGCGGGAGCGTTGGGAAGGGCGGCGAGGGGAGATCATGAAGGGGTGGTGGTGGCCGGAATTGAGAGAAGGGGGAGAAGGAATGGAGAAAAAGAGAAAAGGGGGACGGAGAAAAGCGAAACGGAAAGAAGGACGAGGCAGCGGCGGCGGCTTCAGTCGCAATCCAGGCGCGAAGAGGTGTGTAAATGCTGCTTTGCTGAATTCCTGCCCTATTTCTGCTGTCTGGACCAGCGCTCCGTGACGTCACCGTCGTATTTGCATATTCTACCCAATCGCTGACACCTGTGCGGACATCGGAGAAATGCCGAGGGCGATGGAAAAGGGCGGGAGTCCCAGGCAGATGGGAAGGGGAGTCGTTAGAGGAGCCTCGGTTGGCCAAGGGCAAAGGAGGAGGCGGCGGCAGCGGCAGCGGCAAGCTTTCCAACGGGCCCCAGCAGCTGCATTAGCTGGGGACTGCGTGACTCATGACAACTGGCCCTGGGCCTTTCCTTTGGGTGAGCTTGCGTAAAAGCTCTGCCTCAGAGGTGGACACTAGCGGTAAAGGCCAGGGAAATCAGGAAAGTTTTACTTTCCTTCCTGGTCCTCAGAGCCATGCCCTAGCTAATGCCAGGCTCCAATCTAGGTCCCAATAAGTCGGCACCTGCAAGGCTCCAGACCTTGGGAGAGAGAGAAGTGCCAGCCCCCTCAGATGTGGACCGGCTGGCTCTCAGAGACCTGGGGAAGCCCTCTGTGTTAACAGCCTGTCCCCCATTATTTCAGTGCGTTTTAACGACAGCGTAATCCAACAGCATGCTTTTTCATTATATATTTATTAAATAACTAAACTGGGCTTTACCATACTTAATAAATCATCATAGGATTGCAGAACACAATGTGTGTGCGTGCATCTACGAGTCAGTGTTGACTCCTGGCGACTGTCTGGACAAGTCCCTGCAGTTTTCTTGACAAGGTTTCTGGGAAGTGGTTTGCCCTTGCCTCCTTCCTAGGGCTGAGAGAAAGTGACTGGCCCAAGGTCACCCGGCTGGATTTGTGCCTAACGTGGTACTGGAACTCACGGTCTCCTGGTTTCTAGCCTGATGCCTTAACCACTATGCCAAACTGGCTCTCGGAACACAATGAACCTATTTTAAAAACCAGTTTGGAAAAAAACAAAAACCAAGCTCCGAAATATTTAAAAGGATGAGATTTTTGGTTTTCTCTTTTTAAAAAGTTATGGAGACCATTTGAGAGGCCGAGGTGATGGTTGTAAACTGCTCCCTCCTCAGCAATGGAAAGACAGCAGAAAGGGGCAGCTTGATCCCTTGATTGATCAACTGCCTCCTTTTTCTGGACAGTACAGATTGGACCTGATGGACTCATACTGGCTGAACTACCCAGCAAGAGCTATGGAGTTAAAGGACTGGAAAAGCAGGTTGGATACATCATCTCTCTGTGCATGGTGCCCTTGAGGATTGGGCACCCCTGAGAGAGCATATGAACTGAAGACAGGACAGTAGACAGCAGCTGCAGGCAAAAGCAAAATTCATGGGAAATTACGTATGTTAACAGCTCTTGCAGAAGCTTTGAGTCGTTAACAGCCTCGTTTATTTTCTTTATCTAATTCACAATTTGAAGAATACTCAAAAGAGATGACAAACTATTCATTTTGTGTTCTTATCTTGAAAAAACATTTGTTAAACATAACTTATTAAAGGAAAACTAACACTCCGTTATGTCACTCAAACAAAAAAAGAAATAGTAAACAACCAAATAACAGGATTGGAAAGCAGAGTTCTGAGATATGTTTCACTGAATGAAGCAAAGTTGGGATCAATCTGCTCCAGGAGGTTCCCTGTGTAACTACAGTATATAGCTGCAGGAAAGCTAATGTTCAAGTAAATACAGTAAAAGTGGATTCCTCAACTTTTGGTAGTCTACTCCATTCGCCCCTTATCCCCAGGCTGGTCCCATCCTATTCAGTGCCAGATTAAGGTCAGGTGATGCCCTAACCACAGCCCAATTTTTGTCCCCCTCAGTCCTTCCATTGCTTAACTGACAAGATATTAGGACTCAATAAGTGCTGAAAACTAAAGTTGAATGTGGTAGTGAAAGAGTTAAGGGCACGATAGCTAGGGGAAAAACTCTGTGTTGCCCCCCTTACCTTGGTGCCCTAAGGTAAAGATAAAGGTTCTCCCCCCCCCCAGTCATGTCCAACTCTAGGGGCCGGTGCTCATCTTCGTTTGTTAGCCGAAGAGCCAGCATTGTCCGAAGACACTTCCACGGTCATGTGGCCGGCATGACGTGCGGAACGCTGTTACCTTCCCACCAAAGTGGTACCTGTTTATCTACTTGCATTTGCATGCTTTCAAATTGCTAGGTTGGCAAGAGTTGGGGCTAGTGCGGGAGCTCACTCTGTCATGCGGGACTAGAGATTCGAACCTCCGAACTTGCGACCTTCCGATCAACAAGCCAGGCGTCTTAAACGCTGAGCCGTCACTCCCCTTGGTGCCCTAAGAACGTGCTTATTTTGCTTAATAGTTAATCCAGGGGTGATCCTATTATTAACAGGCAGAGGCTGAGCAGGGAATTTCAGCTGCAGAGAGCAGCTGTTAACTTGTCATACTCATTTGAGTGTGAAATCTCTTGTTAGATGGAATGGAGTGGAGCCAGTCCCTAGCTGAACTGCCTATCACTCAGAAACAGAGAGGACAACTGAGAAAGCAGGGGAAATAGCTGCTTCTGCTCTGCTGAGTAAAGTCTTGATTGCTACACAACCAAAGAGATTGGACACCTACAGGGAGCACATGTTGATTACATGGTTGACCCTTGCGATCTCCACTTTTCATCCCTAGAACTATATCACATATGAGCAGACAAGAGACTTGTTACATGAAAGATTGAGATCATGGAATCACATTGTTAAGGGATTCTCATATCCAGAACTCTGCCTGCCAGAAAAGGAAAAAGAAAAAGAAAGAAAAGGATGGATGGATGGATGGATGGATGGATGAATATCTATAGCAGATCATTATTACTTATATGTAGGCTGACCATATTTCCTTGAGACAAAAACGGGACATTGGGATGGCAAAAATGGGACGGGGTTAAACTTATGTAATATTCCATATTCATGAAAAAGTAAGACAATAAAAGAAACTTTTCAGAGTTTTTAAGATCCATTTGCTGGTCCTTAAACAGATTACAGTATATATAAAATATTTTTGTTTTCATTAAAATGAAAAAGTTTTATTACATGAACATATTGAGCTAACAATTATACTACAGAGATAGAACTCATACAAAAATTTAGGTAGACGTAGAGCGGGACTGTATTTGATAGGAGGTGAATGGGGAAAGCACAGCTCACGGGCTTTGTAACATCACAGGTTGCAGGGAGGAGGGGAGGAGGGAGAGAAGAGAGGCAGGGAAGGGAGGATTCAAAAACTCCATGCCCAGCAAGGCTTCTCTTCCTTCTGCCTTCCCTCCTCCTCCTTCTGCTTATTTTTCTCCCTCTTTCTCTCTCTCCCGCAATCCCAAATGAAAGACTCTCTCTTGCTGAGCTGGAGAGATAATCAGTTTCACTCTTGGAAAAAGGGGGCAGGATCACATCCCAAATGCATTTTAATAAAACAAACAGAGAGCAGAGAGCGACCAGCTAAGAGCAGAGCAGAGGCGGTGGCAAAGATCTCTCTCCCCATCTCTCTCTGTCTCCCTCTCTCTCTCTCTTTCCGCCTTCCTTGCCCCTCTCTAGTCTCACCCAACATCAGGCACCTCAATCAAGCACTTTTTAAATGATAATTGCATCTTGGCTGAATCAATCTTGCCATGCCTGACATTTTGCTAATTTTTTTAAAAAACGGGACAAAATTGACATTTATATTAAAATGATGGGAAAGTCGGGAAATGTGAAAAAAACAGTAGTGTCCCATTTAAAATGGTACGTATAGTCAGCCTACTTATATGTAATGCATTATAAACATCATTTAATTTTGTTTTAAAATAAAACAGAAACTTTCCACTCATGCATGTCCACTTTGTCCGGCGATGTTTTTGCCTCAAGGAAATATGGTCAGCCTAGATAAGGTGATGGTGATGATAATGATGATATAAGAATAATAATAGACAAAAACTAAATAAAGTGTACAGCAGTTTACATGGATATTCATTGCAGTCAAATAATTATATAGATAATTTCTATAATTATTCATGTTTGAAAAATACAATTCCAACACTTCATATATGAAGCCATTCAACAAT
This sequence comes from Charina bottae, assembly GCA_023362775.1. NCBI lineage: Eukaryota > Metazoa > Chordata > Lepidosauria > Squamata > Charinaidae > Charina > Charina bottae. The sequence continues at coordinate 98,472,064 of JALMGJ010000002.1, read as the reverse complement.
ATGATTTCAATATTTTCAGAGCAACTGCTGCTTAGGTAATTACAGCATATCATATAAACTATCCTGGAAATTGTGCTGGTGAGAGGTATATAAATCTTTTAAGTAAATACATAAATGTTTACTCAGGAACAAATCCCATTAAGGTCAATAGCATGCATGCCCTAGTAAATCAGCTTTGGATTGCATTTAAATTAGAAATATGGTTATTTGAAAACTCCAACTCAGCTTAAAGAAGCATTATCTCTTATAACAGAGATGGCTATTAGATAAAATCTATATTGATTAATGCTCAGTGTACACAAGACAAATAGTTTTCAAAAGCAGGAAGGACATGATAGAAAACGTTATTTAAGAAAATCTGTGGAACTGAATATAGGAAGATTTTAAATAAAACTTTCTTTCACTAGGTACAAAGTATAGTCAAGCCAAGTTCTACACTATTATTAATTAATTAGGAATGTCTCTTTTCTTGTAAGTTATAGCTGTAAAGTTTTAGTCATCTATACCATGACTGTACTGCTTGCTTGCATTATATTCTTAAGACTTTTTTTTTAAAATAAATGATTTTTAGAAATATTCCTAGAAATACTCAACAACCTGAATTTTGGCACCACATATAATTTTGCAATCAAGTATTGATGTGCATAGAAGAAATGGTCAAATATGTTTTATATTTCTTACTGGAAACTGAACTCTAAGCTGATAGAATGTTGATTTCAACTAAATAATATGGGAATTTGTTTAGCTAGCTTTGGCAAGTTGAAACAGAAATGTATAGTTCATTTTACCACTAGACAACTTTATATTAATATATGTATGTTTGATACAAAAATCAACAGCAATGCCTAAGAAGAATACTTCACAATGAGTTGCATTAGTTTTTTTTTGTAATAATTTTTATTAAAAATTACAATTAGGAAAAATAAAAACTAATACAAACTACAAACTACAAAAAATATGAGAATAAAAAGAAAAAAAGGAAAAGTGGAGGAAAAAAGGAAAAGAAAAAAAAAGAAAATATATAAAGAAGTAACTCCATTTATCACAAGTATAAACAATTTTAGTAACTTATCACCATCTCTTAAAATACAACAAATACTCTCTTCACCCCATATCTCATCTCATCTCTTAACTTTAAACAAAATCCAAAAGCTTTGTCATTCATTCCTTATCAGCAAAAGTCCATTAAGAGTTACCAGAAATAACTACATATCTATTTTAACCTTGATCAAATATGCCAACTATATATTCCTTCCCTGTACTTTTAACAATCTTAGTTTTAATCCCTTTAAATAATGTCTTAGAACTAGATTTCTTTTTCTTTTTCTTTCTTTTTTTTTTGTCCCTTCTCAAATAATCCTTCAAGACTTTAACAGATCTCTTTTGTACATCCAGTAAGAAAAAGTTATCCAAATCACTCTTCTGGTTTGATACTTGTATGTCCCCTTTAAGTATTAAGACATCAACCAGCTTCATTTGTATATCCAGTATATAATCTTTTACCATATTGTTCTTGTAGCTTGTCATATTTAAATCCACATTCATATCAATTTCAGTCTTATCTAGTATAGCTTGTTCTTCTTCTGTGACATCACTAACACATCATCTAACTATGGTATCAGACATTCTTACAATTAATTTCTCAGTCCATTGTTCAAAAATATCCTTCAAAAATCCACTTTTAAAGTATTTTGCTCCATACTTTGTTAACAAGTCAAATTTAAGTATTCCTCTTCTTTAATTGTAATCTTTATTTTCTTCTAGTTCTCTCTAGTGTCCAGCCTTCAAAACCCCATCCTATCATTTTTTTCCCGAAGAACTCAAACAACCACAGTTTCCCACAGGAAGGATTTTTAAAATTAATTTCAAATTTTTATTTCACATCCATCTGGACTCTTAGTCCATTTTAACTTTCCAAAATCAACACTCTAAACCTCCTTTTGCTGCTTATTCCAAAAAAAATAATATTTTTCCAAGTCCTTAAAATTGTATTTAAAATTTCTTTCTCTAAGGAGAAGAAGACTCACACAGTAAATGCAATAAAAACTTGCCATTCCAAAGGGCCTTAATATTTCCAAAGCAATAAAAAATAATTCCAAAGGTGATTAAGAAATGAGGCTCAGTTGAGCTTTTCGTTCATAAAAGGCTACATTACGACTGTGAGCTTAGATGGTATCCTTCGACTCCCAGCTACTCGACTCATAAGCCGACCACAAAACCTCAATTTCTGCAGTATACTCACAAGGAGAAGCTGTCTGGAGTACACGTGGACTATCTCACAATATCTCCTTTCTCCAGAAAGATTTCGGCGCCAGGATCCAGCATCCAGCCACCAATCTCCACTGTAAATGCCATCCCACTTTGGCAGGGACGTCTAGCTTGCCATGGCACTCACCGGAAGTCCACAATGAGTAGCATTAGGAATCGGGATGTGGAGGACTATTCTTTTAATATATTACATGCAGATTTCTGACCTGCCATTGAATCCTTAGTTTCACTGTAATAATATTTTGGCTGAAAACTATAGAGCACAATTCTGAATCTCTCACATTTTTCCAGCATGCTTTGACAATGGGGTGTTAGTAGCATTGTTTGTCAAACCACTTTCTCCTTTCATGACCTCTATCATTATTATACAGTATTTGCAGTACTGCCAAGATCTACTTCAGCAGCTGCAACATAAAGAATGGCATTTTTCTTACATAAATCGCCAAAGTAAATCATTGCTGTACTTTATGAGATTATGTAAGGGGCCCAATTTGCCATTACACTGAACCTAGTAAAGCCATTTACTACAATATAACTGTAAAAACTGAAATAAAGAATAAGAGACATTGATAGCAGAGAATCAGGTCAAATAATTCAGCAATAAGTCACATTTTAGTTGCTGATGTTGAGAAAGTGTTGATGACAGTAAATCTGGAGAAGTGAGATGAGATAAAATTATTTGTTATTGGCTTTTACTATCTATTCTCATATTCCATTTAATCAAAGGAAGTTAAGGGACCAGATGCCTGGATTAGTTACAGCAGGGATAGTTGTTGTGCAAATAAATGGAAGCTGAGTGAGAATTCATTGATGTAAAGAGGGAGGGGGGACTTAATACCAAGGAAGAAAATCTAGACTAAGCCTAACCTACTAAACTTCCATTTTTAGAACTGCCATTAGTCATCATGCAACACCCAAGAGAAATTTATATGTGGTGATTGGGATAGAGAAGAAGGTGACTGTAGTTCATATGAATAATCCTGCTGTATGAGATCAATCATTCAACACCTTGTGTTCCACAGTGGCCAGTCAGATGCCTTGTTTTTGTTGTTCTTTAGGCCAATAGGTAATGGCTATTGGTCAGCTCAACTATATTACCAAGAAGAACAGTAATTTTGGTTACCATGGTATCAGATCTTTTATGCCCTCTTTACCTCATGCATCAACCAAGATTTCCAAACTTGGAAATTCATTGATGTCAGTAATGAAGGAATTTCATATGCTTGCATTATTGGTGAGTTTATAGAGGTCAGGTTCCATCATATAAGACACCGTGATGGAACTGAATTGAAAAAAGAAGAAGGAAAATCAAAAGTGATGCCTGTTTCTCTGAGAGGATGATGAAATGCCAAGCAATCATAGCAATTTTTTTCTGAAGTTTTACTGAGAAAACTAATATTCTCTACAGTGCATCAATAAGTAAAAGTACTCCTAACTATTGAGGCTAAAAACAGTCACACCACTCTCAACTTTCTCTAGGTGGGTAGAAACATTGAAGCTAATTACTGACATTAATCTGCTAGTTGTGGAGGTGGATTCTTGGCCCCAAAAGAAAACCGACATTTTTACTAGTCCTGCATTAGATATCCAGAATAGCATAGGAAATTAATCACTTTAATGTCCAATTCTCTTATATTATGATGGAGCCCCTGACTGAAATCTAGAATGAAAAAGAAATCATTCAAATATTTGCTTTTTATTTGCTCTTGTTTTCAGCAATATAGAAAAGTTCCCACTACCTCCATGCTATGAGCTCGAGGACTTAAGATGAGGATTTTTTTACATAATTCAGGGAAGAGTTACAGTAAGCATGGGAGAAAAGCTATTTTATTCCATATACTAAGTCAACCAACAATAGTCAACTATGAAATATATATAGGCATGTATTTTATCATGAATGTTTAATCTGGTCCTCCATTCTTTTGCCTATTTTTGAGGAGACTAGACTTTCTTCTCTTGTTCCCCATAATCTTTCTTCATCACCACTTTAAAAAGTGAAGTCTCTCTTCAAATTGGTGGATATGTCCTATTAGTTTTCTTGGCAACAATACAGATGTTGTTTCTTCTTGGATTTTTTTTTTCTTTTTAGCTTCTCAGTCCAGCCAACAGCCCTGAGATTTCCTGGTGGTTTCCTATTCAAACACAAACTTGTTTTAAGCCTTCTTAGCTTTTCAAGGTTGCCAAAGTTGGTTTGGTGCTGCCACCTAGCTGTACAAACAATAAAATAATGATTAGATAATAACCAATTCAAACACTGAAATATTTTTGTTTCTCATTTCTGTTATGTATTTTATGATTTGAAAGAATCTGGAATATTCTGTTTTAAAAGGACAAGCTGAGAATTTGTTGTTGTTGTTGGAGTTAGGAGGCCTCATGTTTACCTCCCTCCTCAGGAATCTTAATCACTGGTGCCAAAGACTCTGACCTAAGCTGACCAAATAAGATAATGAGCTGAATCTGGGTAGTCACATGTTAAGTTTTGTCCACTGAGATAATGCCAAGTTTCTTGTATAAAGGTGAAGGCATTGTGTTGCTAAATCTCTCTTTTGTTTTCTGCTGCAACCATGTTCTTTTACTATTCAAATTAACCATGCCTCTCAGCTGAGAGTTAAGTTTCTGTTTCTGTTTAAAATAAAAGTAACTTTATTTTTACTACAAGAAAGCTCAGTTTATTTTTGATCTCTCAATATGCTTGTATAACTCTGATCTTAATTAAAAATTACAATAGGTTATGGGCCCAGCATAGAATCAGAGAATCAGAGAATCAGAGAAATTATAGAAATATGAAGAGAGATCTGAAGAAGAGTTTCATTTGCATTTGAAAGGCAAGTGAGAGAAGGTCAGTAGAGACTTTTATTTTTGAAACTTGCTGGAAGCTGCAAGCAGTTTCTGTTTGAGGTGGAATCAAGCCTTGTGATTTTCAAGCCTCATGGTTTTTTCAAACAGGGGAGAAGAAGCAATGGCGGCTGCTGTTTCAAGTTACCAAGGTATGCCTTTAGAAAGACTTTCTGATTCTAATTATTTAAACTGGTCTCTGAAAATGGAGAGCTTTTTGAGGAGAGAAGATTTATGGTCTCCAATAGCTGACCCTATTCCTGCAAATCCAGATCAAGCTTGGGTGAGAAAAGATGAAAAATGTAAAGCTTCAATTATTTTAGCTGTGGAAGATAGTCAGCTTGTGCATGTTCGTGGTGTGCAGACATCCAGAGAATTATGGACTTCTTTACGTAATTTATACGTGAAAACTACAGCTGGAAGCAAGGTTACTTTAATCAAGAAGCTGTATAAAGCTCATTTGTCAGAGCATGGCAATTTGCCAGAGCATCTTCACAAGCTTCAGCAGTATTTTGTGTAGCTTCAGGAACGTGGAATGGAATGTACTCCTCTCACAAAAGCTTACATCATCCTCGCTGAATGATTCTTGGGATACTCTGATCTGTACTATGGAAGGAATCTCTGAAGCTGATTTAACTCCATCTATTGTGTCTGCTCATCTTCTTGCTGAATGGGAGAAAAGTCTGGAAGCAAGGTTACTTACAGCTGGAAAAAGTCTGTGTCTAATTCTTCAATAAAGTCTCAACATGAAAAGCCAAGAGAATGGAAAAGCCTTGAATTTCATGCTGCTGCATTTTCAAGCAGGCATTGCTTTCAATGTGGTTCTCTTGGGCATCTTCACAAGGACTGTGACCAGTTGCTTAAAGGTAAGAAGAAAGAAACAATGAGAAAGAAGGCTCTGCAATCTTCTCATATTGCACAGGTTGTTGAAAACTGTGATAATAAAGATATTTGGATTTTGAATAGTGGAGCAAATAGCCATATCTGTAATAATAAAAGTTCTTTTGTATGTCTGTCTAAAACTAACAAAGTGTTTCCTTAGCTGATGGGTCTATGTCTAAGATCATGGGTCAGGATGATATGTATCTATCCTGTTTAGGGAAAACTGTTAAAAATGTTTTATTTGTACCAAATTTTCAAAGTAATCTTTTATCTGTGAGTCAGTTAGTAGCATCTGGGTATGTTATAACTTTTAAGAAAGTTGGTTGTGAAATTAGGAAGAATGGTAAATTGTGTGCCACATGTATGCAAAATATTCTCTCTATATTGTGCAGAAAGCTTCTGAGAATCAAACAGCAAAGGCTGTGTTTGTAATTACTCCCATATATGATCAGTGTATTCATTTAATGCATAGAAGGTTTGTTCATGCTAATTTTAAGTACATATCACAAATGCCAAGTATTTCTGCTGATCTAAAATTGAAATTTTGTGATAAATATCTAGATTGTAGTATTTGCAAGGAAAATAAGACTTGCAGGGCTCCTGTAAAGAAAATTGCAGATAGAACCACTTCTAGACCTCTAGAAATAATTCATTCTGATGTCATAGGTCCCTTCTCTCCTAGTCTTGGAGGAACAAGGTATATTTTGACCTTGATTGATGATTTTTCAAGGTACACATTCATCTATCTGTTGAAACACAAAGATGAGGCTTTTGACAAATTTAAAAGTTTTGTAACGTGGGCGAATGGAAAATTCCCAAAGCCTGTGTCTGCCTTGCAATCAGACAGAGCTGGAGAGTATCTATCCACAAAATTTAAAACTTTTTTGTCAGAAAAAGGGATAGAGCATATTTTATCAAATCCTTATATGCCAGAACAGAATGCTGTTGCAGAGACAAAAGGGAGAAATTTGCAAGAAGCCATGATGTGTTTGCTTAAAGATTCCAGATTACCTTTTAAGTTTTGGGGAGAAGCTGTTTCTACAGCTTGTTATGTGCAAAACAGGCTGTTTAACAGTACAGTTCAGGATACACCATTTCATTTGTTCTATGGTGTGAAGCTTAAAGTAAGTCACCTCAGAATTTTTGGAAGCATGGCTTGGGTGCACATTCCAAAACAGCTGAGGCTCAAGGGAGCTTCCAGAACAAAGAAAGCCATCTTTGTTGGGTATGGACAAAGTCATAGGAGCTATAGGTTCATACTGGTAATCAACTGATAATTAGTAAAAGTGCTTCTTTTGCTGAGCAGAATTGGGATAAAATAAACTCCAGTTTTTCAGTTGATTTATCCATGAGGGAACAGCACAGTTTTGCTGATAGTGATCTGCAAGTATCACCTAGTGAAGTCAAGGAGCAAGAAGCTGAACTGTCTGAAAAGACAGAGGTTTCTGAGGAAAATGGTGGAAATCAGAATGTTAGTCCTGTCCTACCTCACAGGTCTGAGAGGATTAATAAGGGAGTTCCACCTGAATGTTATCAGGTAGATGTAGTGAAAGTATTTCACATTCATACAGAACTTGAGTCACTAGAGCAAATAAATGAGATGCCTCCTGAAATAGCTAAATGCTGGCATGAGGCAATGCAGCATGAATTAGATTCCTTAAAGGAAAATAAAACCTGGAAATTGGTAAGTGTACCTCCAAATAAGCACTGTTTGGATTGTAGATGGGTTTTTAAATTGAAAAAGGATGCTGATGGCAAAATTCAGAAATACAAAGCAAGGTTGGTAGCAAAAGGATTTACTCAAAGAAAAAATGTGGATTATGATAAAACTTTTGCTCCTGTGACAAAAGCTGAGTCCATCAGGTTGCTCTTAAAGGTTGCTGCCATTAAAAATATGTCTGTTTATCACTATGATATACAAACTGCTTTTCTGTATGGTGAATTAGAGGAAAAGCTGTACATGCATCAACCTCCTGGATATGAAAAAGAAAAACATCTTGTGTGTGAATTATATAAATCCATTTACGGTTTAAAGCAAGCAGCACATTGTTGGAACTTTAAACTTGATGAAACTTTGCAAAATTTTGGGTTTCAGAAGGGAATTGCTGATCCATGTGTGTATGCAAAGAAAGATAAACAAGGTGTAATGTCCTTATGCTTGTATGTGGATGATTTGTTACTGCTCACATCATCAGATAAGCAAACACATGATTTTGAGGTTTTTATGAAATGTAAGTGTTATATTTCAGGATATACTTTTGTTTTCTGCTGAAACCATGTTCTTTTACTATTCAAATTAACCATGTGCCTCTCGGCTGAGAGTTAAGTTTCTGTTTCTGTTTAAAATAAAAGTAACTTTATTTTTACTACAAGAAAGCTCAGTTTATTTTTTGATCTCTCAATATGCTTCTATAACTCTGATCTTAATTAAAAATTACAATAATTTCTTCCTGACTGAAGAAGTTGGTGGGTTTTTTTTTCTCACAATATATACCATTTCCTATAAATTTTCCTTTAAGTTGCTTGTGAATACAACTTAAGCACATAGCACATGCACATGTGCCTGCACACACACACACATACATACACACATACATATACCTGTATGCCTTGATTCCCAATGTACACATTTTGTTAGGGTATGAAAAGCATCAGAAATCAGAATCTGGAGAAGTGTGTATGTATATGCATGTATTGTGTGTGTGTGTGTGTGTGTGTGTTTATATATACGCCAGTGAAAGAAGTTGGTATAAAAATGCAAAGTGAAAACAAATCCCACCCATTTTTTCTTCTATGAACATTAACAATTGAATCTGTTAAGGAGTAAGTCTCAATATCATTAGCAGTCTTATAGTCTTTTACTATAATTTTTGCATAATGCAGTTGTATGTTAAATTATGTCAACAACATAATCCTTCAATTTTTGTATAACATTTTAAAAATATGTTTATCTGGTACTTTTAAAATGTGAGTGAGCTCTACTATGTAACCAACATCAGTCTGTAATTAGAGAAACACATTCTTGTCTTGATAGTTGTAAGCTCCCAAAATACGTTTAAAGTCTTTTATTCCCAAGGAAATACTAAATGTGGAAACAGTGGCTTGATTCATTTCACAGCTGTAGTCTTTTCTGATTTGTTCGTAATTTTCTACACTACTGCTTCCAATTTGATACTGTTGGGCCTGGGATGACAATATGAATGGGATAACAGATGATGAGCTCAGAATACTGAACACAGTGATACTCACCTTGCATGTACCTATAGTCAGTATATCTAAGGAAGAAACCATCAGCCATTGGGCAAAGTTTGTAATAGGAAATGTTAGGAAATTCAATATCTATTCATTATATAGTTAGAGGTTAGCAGGACAGCTGGCTTGTTGATCCCAAAAGAACACCTAATGGTTCATAACAAATTAACCTTGATATTTTCCCCACAAATCCCAAAACTTCCACAACAAATTATATGCCATCATGCTAATCATTTGAAAGAAACAAAGTTGACTCCTGCCTTGTTCAGTGGAAAGTACTGCTAACTTTTTCTCTTGCTGCTAATTCTTCCTAGATTTAGGGTATTTTATTAAGTGGATGGAAACTGAATATCAGCATCCCTGTGCCTAAGAGTTGTAGCAGACTGGTTGAGTTACAGCACAGTACCTGTCAGAGCTGCCCTTTGTTTTTTTATTTAATTTTGAACCTGAGAAATTTCTATTAGGCAGTCTAGTGATATTACTGGCACTACATTGGCGGGTTTTTTTTTTAAGTTTTATTAGATTTTTAAATATACAAAGTGAAAAGTTAAAAGTGAAACAGAAATAGAAATACAAATTAAAAAGAAAAGAAAAGAAAAGTGCAGTAAAGAAAAAAGGAAAGAAAAAGACAAACATAGAAATTAGATAACCTCCGATCCATCTATGGTCATAAGAATAAAATAGATAGTTTGTTCTTACATGCTGGCTATTCATATAACATTCATATATTTTTCTTGTCTATTATATACTATTTATATATAATCTAATCATCAAAACCCCACGCAAGCTTTACTCCTCCTGCTTTTTGCAAATAGTCCATCAAGGGTTTCCACTCTTTAAGAAAGTAATAATTTGAATTGTCTTTTAATAAGCAAGTCAGTTTATCGTTTTCTGCCATCTCTAATAATTTCAACATCCATTCCTGTATTGTTGGTACAGTTTGGTTTTTCCAATTTTGTGCATATAAAAGTCTTGCTGCTGTAATCATGTATTGTATTATTCTAAAAAAATGTTTTTCTATTTGTACATCCCAAATTCCAAGTAAAAATATTCTGGTTTAAATGGTATTCGTATCTGTAGTATATTTTGCATCAATGAATATATCTCAGTCCAAAATTCTTTTGCAATGTTACAAGTCCACCACATATGGTAAAAAGACCCTTCTTGTTTTGTACATTTCCAACATAAGTTGGAGATGTTCCCGTACATTTTTGAGAGTTTTTGTGGGGTCATATACGATCGATACATCATCTTATAAAAGTTTTCTTTTAGGTTGTAACATAAGGTAAATTTTAATCCTTTAATCCACATATCTTCCCATTGTTGAAGTTGTATATTGTGGCCAATATTTTTCGCCCATTGAATCATACAGTCTTTAACTTGTTCCTCTACCATTTCTCCTTTTAACAATAATTTATACATTTTAGCAATTAAATGTTCATCATTTTCACATAATTATATTTCAAATTCTAATTTAGTTTGTTCAAATTCCAAATTTTTTTTGTCTAATTTAAATTTCTCTATAAGTTGCATATAGGAGAGCCATTGAAAAGTATATCCTTCTTGAGCAAGTTCTTCTTTTGATTTTATCACATAGTGTCCTTGTTCTTTTTTTAAAAAGTCCTTATATGTCAACCACTTATCTTTATTTCTTGCTTCTGTTCTATAAAAAGCTTCTTGCCTGGAAATCCATAAAGGTCTCTTGTAACATAAAATTGGTTTATATTTATTCCAAATTCTCAACAAAGATCTTCTAATGTAGTGATTTTTAAAGTCCACATTAATTTTAGCCTTATCATACCACAGATATCCATGCCATCCGAATCTCAATTCATGTCCTTCCAAATTTAATAATTTTTCATTTCTCAGAACAATCCATTCCTTAAGCCATACCAAACCACAAGCTGCATGGTATAATTTCAAATTCGGGAGTCCTAGACCACCTCTTTCTTTTGAATCTTGCAAGACTTTATATTTTATTCTTGGTTTTTTCCCTTGCCAAATGAACTTAGAAATGTCTTTCTGCCACTGTTTAAATGGTTCCTCTGATGTCAATATAGGTATTGTTTGAAAGAGATATAAAATTCTTGGTAATATATTCATTTTGATCGCTGATATTCTCCCCAATAATGATAGTTGTAGTTTTCCCCAACGATCTAAATCTTTTTTAATGTCAATCCAAAGTGGGGTATAGTTATTTTGAAATAATTTAACATTTTTCGATGTTAAATAAACTCCCAAATATTTTACTTTTTTCTCCAAGGAATATCCTGTAATTTCTCTCAATTTCTCTTGTTGATGATAGTCCATGTTCTTAGTCAAAACTTTTGTTTTCTGTAAATTAACTTTGAACCCTGCTAACGACCCAAAGTCCTTCAATTTCTGCATCAGTAATTCAATTCCATCCAGTGGATTCTCTAAGGTAATGACTAGGTCGTCTGCAAAGGCTCTTAATTTGTAAATTTCCTTTTTAACTCTAATGCCATGAATACCATCATCCTGTCTAATATCTCTAAGTAGAACTTCTAAAACCAATATAAACAAAAGCGGAGATAAAGGACAGCTTTGTCTTGTACCTTTTTGTATTTCACAAGGTTTACTAAAATCTCCATTAACAATTATTTTTGCAAATTGAGGTGTATAAATTGATTTAATCCACTTAATAAAATTCCCGCCAAAATTCATAATCTCCAATACTTTAAACATAAAAGACCAATTTAAATTGTCAAATGCTTTTTCGGCATCTATAAATATCAAGGCGGCTTGTTTTTCATTATGTTGTTCTAAATACTCTAACACATCCAAAACATTTCTAATATTGTCTCTAATTTGTCTTTTGGGTAAAAAACCTGTTTGATCTTGATGAATAAAATTTCCAAGAGTATTTTTCAATCTTTCCACTAAAACTGTCGTAAATATCTTGTAATCATTATTCAATAATGATATTGGTCTATAATTCTTTGTTGAATTCAAATTTAGTTGTTCTTTCGGAATCAAAGTAATATGAGCCTCTTTCCATGTTTCTGGCATAATTCCTGTTTCCAAAATTGAATTTATAGTTTTTTGGAGAGGAATACTCAATTCATCTTCAAAGTATTTGTAGTAGGCTGCCGATAGTCCATCCGGTCCTGGTGCTTTTCCACTTTTAATTTTCTTAAAAGCCATTGTCATTTCTTCTTTTGTTATAGGATTATTAAGTAATGTTCTTTGTTCATCATTTAAAACAGTTAATCTTTGCTTACTCATATATTCATCAATTTCAGCTATTTGAACATCCTGTTTTTTATACAATGCTGTATAATAAGAATGAAATGCTTCTTGTATCTCCACATTGTTCACTAAAATTTTCCCTTTATGTTGTATATTAGAAATTATATTTTTTTGTCTTTGTTTTCTTAACTTATAAGCTAACCATCTTCCTGGTTTATTTGCAAATTCAAAATATTTCTGTTTTGTAAATTTCATTTGAATTTCTATTTCCTGTACCAAAATCATCGATATTTGTTTTTGTAGAAATTTAATTTGAGTTATCAATGTATTATCCACCGGTTTATCCCTCAGACATTTCTCTTTATTTTTAATTTCATCCAAGATCAATTGAATTTTTTCTTGCTTCTTTTTCCTCATTTGAGCATTATATTGAATGAAGTAACCCCTCATATAAGCTTTACTTGCATCCCAAACTACGTGTGTACTAGTGTCCTTGTTTGAATTTAGTAGAAAGTATTCTCTTAGTCTTTTCTTACATGTGTCAACCACTCTTCTTTCCGGAAAATTGACTCATTTAGCCTCCATCGAAATACATTCCTTTTTCCTTTAATAGTTAGTAAGACAGGGTTATGATCTGATAAAGTTTTAGGTAGTATTTCAACCTTATTTACATCCATCATTAAGGTTTTAGAAATCAAGAACATATCTATTCTGGAAAATGATTTGTATCTCTCTGAATAGTATGTATATTCTTTAGAGTTTCCATTCATAAGTCTCCAAATATCTTGTAAGTCCAACATATCTTTTAAATCAAAAAAAGTTTGGGGTAGTTTTCCCTGTGTAGGTTTCACATTTTTTTGCGAGTGTCTATCTTCCATTGGGAGAATCACCCCATTCCAATCCCCCATAAAACACCAATTCTCATATGATAAGTCCAAAAGTTTGTCCATTAGGTTCTTATAAAATAGTCCTTTATCAAAATTTGGAGCATAAATTCCAACCATCAATGTTTTAGTCCCTTGTATATTTACTTCCACTGCAATATATCTTCCTTCATCATCAGTCAATATTAATTTTGGATTAAGTTTTTGTTGCATATACAAGACTACCCCCTTAGTTTTTTTTAATCCATCTGAAATAAATTCTTCTCCTAGTTGTTTTTGAATCAAATACTTAATGTCTTTTTTACAAATGAGTCGCTTGTAAGCAAATTACATCCAGTTTCATTTTTTTCAAAAAATGAAAAATTTTCTTTCTCTTTTGGGGAGAATTCACCCCATTGATATTCCATGTTAAATATTTAAAGTCCATGGTATTTGGGTATTTAAAAGTTCTTTTTTAAATCCACTCTGGTAGCTCCCATCTCCGATAGGTCCTCACTCTTTTCCTTATCTTTGAATGTCTCTTTCATTTCTTCCAGAACTTTAGATACATCACTCATATCTGTCATATGTTTCTCTATGAAGGCCTTTGCTTTCAAAATGGAATTTATTTTAAATCTTTGCTCTTTAAAGGTAAAAGATACTCCTTCTATTCTTTCCCATCTAAATGGTATGTTATTTTGCTTTAATTTATCTGTAAAGAAGGAGTATTCTTTTCTTTTTCTTAATATTCTTAATGGGACTTCTTTTAAGACAATTATATCTTTCCCTGCTATATTTAATCTGTCACTATAGTGTTTCTTCAGAATTTGCTCTTTTGTAACTTTCCTCACAAAATATATCAGTATATCTCTTGGCACTTTCTTCTCTCTAGCATAACGTGAATTAACTCTAAAGATTTTATCTATTTCAGAGTCCAGGTCTTCTTCTTCTATCTGTAAGTATTGGGCTAAAGCACCAACTATATATTCTCTCGTGTTCTCATCTGATTTTTCTGGAACTCCTCTCAATCTCAAAATGAATTCTTTTTCTCTCATTTCTACTAGGGCAATAGCATCTAAGTTGTATTCCATATCTTTAGTAATAGATTCTGATTTAATCTCTAATTTCTTAACCTGTTCTTGTGTCTCTTTAGATTCCCCTGATAAGGTATTTACTACCTCTTTGACATTTTGTATTTCTTTTCTAAATTCTTCTTTTAAATCTTCTTTCATTGCCTCCATTTTTTTGTCTACTTGTTGACCTAGATTGTTAATTTTTTTATCCATTTTTATATCTAAGGAGGCAATTGAGTCATCCATCTTTTTCTCCAAGGTAGCAATTGAGTCATCCATCTTTTTCTCCAAGGTAGCAATTGAGTCATCCATCTTTTCTCCAAAGTAGCAGTTGAGTCATCAATTTTTTTGTTCAGTGCTGTAATCGCATCCAGTATTTTTTTCATGTCTGATGTTGGTACTTCTGAAGATGATGCAGTGGAGTCAGTAGACATTCTCCCAGTTTCTTTCTCCTTTTCCTTATCTCTATCTTCACTCTTGCAGCCACAGTAGCCATGCTGTGTGTAGTATTCCTGTAAAGAAAAAAAGAAAAATAACGGAAGACAAAAGGAAACAACAACAAACAGCAAAAAAGGGGGGAAAAGGGGAAGGGGGAGAGGAAGGATAAAAGTTATTCAAAAATTCAAAAGCTAAAGGTGAAAGAAAGAAAAATTAATATACAATTAAAATTAAAAAGTAAAAATAATACTGTGACTGTTGTGGGTCTTCCGGGCTGTGTGGCCGTGTTCTGGAAGTTGTGGTTCCTAACGTTTCGCCAGCATCTGTGGCCAGCATCTTCAGAGGGCAGGAGCACAGATAGAAGCAAAATCTCTGAAAAGCCTTCGACAATACAAAATAATACTGCCTTTTCTTAATAGTTGTTGCATAAAAAGAAGGCAGAATGTACTTTGGTAAAATCAACAGTTCTCACATACAGAAAATAGAAGATAAGAGTACAACGGGTATTTCCTTTAGCTGTAGTCAAAATATCCTTGGAAATAAAATAACAATCCAGTTCTCAGGCAAGCTTATATTCACAAATCCCAAAAAGGAGAAAAAAAAAGGGGGGGGAAGAGAGAGAGCTTCAGCAATAAATGTCTTTATTCTCCAAGATGAAATGTAATAAAGAGGTCTATTAAAATCCCATATAGTAAGGAAATTCCAGAAACTGTTCAAAGCAAAGGAACTCCAAAAATGCCCTTTATACTCCAAATAATATCCAAACACATTACAGGAAAAAAAAAGGAAAAAATGCCATCTCAAGATGAGAAAAAAAATAAAATAAAAGGCAGACCATTAATCCGTTTAAATTCAAAGTCCAGAGAGGAAAACAGATTAATCCCACATAGGTAGATAAGCCATTCGTCAATAGTCAATATCACTCAGTATCACTTAGCTCCAAGTAAAGTCATTATTCTTTAAACTCCCACCATTTTCTCAAGTCTTCTTAGCAAGAAAGTTATACAAGCACCAGCAGTATCAATCATGTCCACAGAAGGATCTTAGCAGATAATAAGTAAAATTAAAATAAACACAAATATAAATCAGTGACTAAAAGTGCTGAATTTAGGTGCTACTTATCTGTAAAGAATTTGCGGTTTCCTGCAGAGCAATAGTGTTGATTCCTCCAGTCGCTTTCGCCGCTTCAATTTCCTTTTCCCCGTGGTGGAAAAACGGGGATTGGGAAAGAGCGGCGATTCCAGCGACCCTTGTGGTCTATCTTCTGATCCCCTTTTCTTCAAAGGGGAAATTTCAGTGGTTTTATCTCTTTAAAAACCGCTGCAGGCAGGGAAACTGCGGAGTCGAGACAGGAGAGCTCGGTTCAGCGCACCGACATCTTCAGCACCCGGAAGCGATCTCACATTGGCGGGTTTTGAATATAAATTATTTTTATATGCTGGTAACATTTTGGTAATTTTATACAACTATTCTGTTGCATTGCCAGTCTTTATATGGGTGGTTCAAAATTTGTTCCACATTTCGATAAGTATTTGGGATATAAGATGAATTAGGGTATGTCTTTTTTTTTTTTACTTCCGCTAGGTTCTGATATATCAACATAATAATGCAAAGAGTTTGGTTTGTAATTTCTACAGATTATATTAAGTATTTAGGAATTTATATTCATAAAAATATTTCTAAATACATGGAAATACATATGTTAAAAGTTTTAAAGAAGATTGCCTTAGTTATCACTAAATGGATTAAAATTCCATTAAGTTGATGAGGTAAAATTACAGTTATTAAAATGAATATCACTCCATGATTGATTTGTATTTTTAGAGTTATAAATACTTTCTTCAGATAGATATATTACTGTTAAAATTTATTTGAGAAAACAAGTTACCTAGGATGTCATTGGCTAAATTGAGACTTTGAGGATATTTGTTGTAATTTGCTACATTTTCTAAAGTATCGTTAGGATTATATTATATTATATTATATTGTATTATAAACTATATCTATGTGGAAGGAAAATTCAGAAGAATATCAAGCTTTGTGGGCCTTGTTCAAAAGTTTTATTTATTTCCATTAAGGACCTGGCAATTGCTGTGGTCGACATATAGCAGAAAGGGCATTTTGTTTCTGAGATTGCAAGCCACTAGACATGTCTGGGCCCTGCTGGGTCATAGAGTGGATTTTGATGTTGAGGTCCATGATTATTTAACTTTATGGAAGAACACAACTTTAAAAACAGGGGGCATATTGTTCTATTCAAAATTGTGGGCAGGATCTGGAATATTAATTTGCAATGATTATGTTAAGAGTTTTCTCAACTTCAAACAGAATTTTGCCTCCCTAATTTACAACAGTAGCAATATAATCAACCCAAGCATGTTTTGATGGTTCAATATGGACTAGATGCTTCCAAGAAAGCATCTGAGATGCTTTCATCTTTGATGGAGTCAATGTCTGAAACTAAACAGATATCATATTTGTATAAAAAACTTAAGAATATTTGTAACACTTATATTTGATAATGGAACACAAAGGGTGCAGGACACTCCAAATAATGTATTTGAAAAGATGGATGTCAGATTTTCTTTGCTGGTGATGTAAAAACTGTGAGGGGTCATTGACTCATATTATTTGATCTTGTGAATCATTAACATCTGTTTGAAATATTTTATTGTGCATAAGTAATTTATGGGGAAATCTTTAATGTTAAAGAAGTTAATGTTATGTTAAATATGTCCACAAACTTTGGAATCTGTATTTAAGGAGTTATAGTTATATTGGGTCTGGGGTGTTGCTAAGAGAATTATTTTGAGAAATTGCAAAAGTAGTATTATCCCTGATATTAAGGACTGGATTCAAGAGATGTATAGCTTATCTGTTTTTGAAAAGGCAATTTTATCTACTAATCAAAAATGATACAATATGTTTCCCTCTAGTATAGATTTGATGAGATTTTATAATAATAGAATATTATTTAGAATATTCTTTAATTTATATTTAGACATTTATGTATTGTTTAATATTTGATGGATAGACAATATGTATAGATGATATAATTCCTTCATAGATTTAGGGAATGCAAGTCAAATTGTTATTATGTGGATCTTCAATATGTTCAAAGAACTGACAGTCATGGTCTCATTTTGGGCTTATGAGCATAAAATTGTGTTACTGTCTCTACTTACAGATCTTATAAGAAGTGGGTAATATTTCTTTCGGCACTGTAGAAGCAAGAGTTCACGATTTCCAACTCTTTATTTTCTTACTACTTTTAGAAAATGTTTGCTGAATAATTCATATGACATCAGGAGCACTTGATTAATTCTAGGTAAATATAAGTGTAAATAATAGCAGAACTATTTCCCTAACACAGCTCACATTCTTTACATGAATACATACTTGTGCTAAACCAGCAACGGACAACCTTTTACTGGATCTTTTTCTCCTGGCCTCTGACTGTAAATTGTAAGTAAGGCACAGCCTTGTCATATATGTGGGCAGGCAGGATTTTCTGTTTTTCCCTTGGCTGGAGGACAAATGGGACGCGGTGGCTCAGCGGGTTAAACCGCTGAAGCTGTAGACTGCCGGTCAGAAGGTCGGCAGTTCGAATCCCCGCACAACGAGGTGAGCTCTCGTTGCTAGTCCCAGCTCCTGTCGACCCAACAGTTTGAAAGCTTAGCAAGTAGATAAATTGGGTACCACCTTAAAGTGGGAAAATATGCTGGCTCCTGTCCTGTCTGGGGTCAGGTTCCATCGGACGGAAGATCTTTCGAATGGCTGCAGATCCCGGAAGCAACAAACATCTACAGGAAGTCAGCAGCCGGCTCCAATGCAAGGCACCTTGGGACATGTAGTCCGAAAAGCCAGGAAGAGCCGGTTCCCTTACCCCCTCCCCTTGCGCGCGGATTGTATAATGAAAAGAACACTGTATAACTTGATGTATAACAATGTATGTAAGCCGCCCAGAGTCCTCCGTTAGGGAGGGGATGGGCGGGGTATAAATACAAATATAAAATAAAAAAATAAAAATAAAAACGTCTTTGGGTTCTCGGTTGTCCACTCTTGCAATAATCTTACAAACTCAGTTTGCCAGTGGAGCTAAATGATTCTTTGAAGTTTCCACTGCATGTATCTGTGTTTTGATTCTTTAACATTGTGTATATAAATGTAAATCTTTCACACAGAAGATCTATCTATACATCATCTATCTATCTATCTATCTATCTATCTATCTATCTATCATCTATCTATCTGATAAAAATTGGACAAAATAAATAAATATCTATCTATCTCCAGGAAGGAAAGCGATTGGCAATAACTTTCCTGGAATAGAAATGTGGGAGAGCACACCAGGAGCGCAATTGTCAAATGGTAGGATGTGGTAGCCTGCAGTCCAGACTGAATACTTTATAAAGTGATGTCAAAGTATCTCAGCTCAGACAGAATTTTTTAAAGCCAGCTTAGAGTCAAGATGGCATGACCACAGGACAGGAGCAACTTAAACATTAAGTGCAGGTATGACCTTAGTATGCCAATCACAGAATAATAAATCTGAGAAAACATTACCAAACCTTGTTTTTGCAAGCCAAAGAGCAAAAGTTAAATTCTTCCTTTGGGTGAAGTCAAGGAGAGTACCCAACCAAAGCAAGAAAGTTTTATAAAGGAAATTGGGGAAAATGATGGAGCCTTGAAGGTTAATAAAAGAACTCCAAGCAGCTAACAACAATCTTGCAGAGTAGAAGCGTGAACCAGCAGGGAGCTTGTACTTTAAGCTTAATTGCATTCAGAAATAAATTCAGTCTTCACACATTAGTTAGATGAAGAAAAATAGAGATAGCTTACATTTATTCAGTAGATCTGGATACAAGAAGATTCATAGTAGATCTGCGTGCAAGCGAGATGGAATGGACGAGAGCTGCATGGTGCAGCCCTCCTGCTTACAGGTGTGCCCGAAGCGTAATGGAGAATGAGAATCCCCAAACCAAGAAGAAGGAGGAAGAGGAAATCAGGTGACTCAGGTAACATCCCACAAGCACAGTAGAGATGTGTTTACTAGAAAGACCCCCCATTATGCTTATGAGACAATGCTGAGTTGACTCCTGATAACCCCAACAGGAAGAACCAATTATTCTTGTCCTAAGACAAGTAATAGATATTTAGTAAGATTGTGCAGGTTTAAAAAAAACATTTGGAAGAAGTGCTTTGGACTTCATGTGAGCAGGAGCTAAGCATCTCTCAATTGTTCATTAAAAACAGCCTGTTCTCCTACCTCCCCTCTACCCCCTCCCCCATGGCTTCTGTAGAAGCCTGAAAAAAAGTTGTTCCAGCTTTAAAGAGTTCTGCTTTAAACGAGGCTCTTAAAGGACATAAAGTTTTTTTCAGGCTTCTGTAGAAGCCTGAAAAAAATGGTCTGCTTTAATGAATAACAGAAAGCTTTCAAACACACAAGAACCAAAGTACTTCTTCCAAATCATTTTTAAAGTTTCACAAAGCTATATTCAATCCTATTAGATGACAGGATACTGCTTTAGTTCTTGCAAACTAAAATACCAGCATTAAGATTTTGTTGGCAATATAGTGATCTTTCTTAATTTTTATAAACTTGGTTCTGGATTGTAGCTAGAGGAGAATGCCACCAGTGATATGTTCCCTCAGTCCCTATGAAATTATCACACATAGCCTAAACTATATTCACAATGATGGTAAAGATAGTCCTTAAAGAAACAGTGAAAAAAGTAATAATTTAAGCATAACATGTACTCATTCGCATACTATACGTTTATAAAATATAACCAGAAACAGGAGGTACCTTTGTCCATGGAGAGATCAAATGATTTATCACATATGCAATTCTTAAAGGTGAAGGGTATAATTCCTGTAATGTTTCAAAATTAAAGGGTCAGCTATTCTGTCTTTGAAATGATGGTTCTTCTAAAAGCTAACTCATTGTCAGTCCATTAGCAGCCAGCCGGAACACATCCAAAGGAAAATAATTGGCTATTGATATACAGTAATGCTGAAAAGTTATTCTTATTTTCATACATTGCTAAAGAAAGATTTCCTTTCTATCTAACATTTTAAGTCAGTACAGAATGACCCTTACTCTTTGAGAATTCATATTTTATTTAGAAATAAATTTAACTTTCAGTAATGTGGTAAGGTCCATATAATTAAAGCTATGGTTTTCCCAGTAGTAATGTATGGCTGTGAGAGTTGGACCATAAGGAAAGCTGAGCGCCGAAGAATTGATTCTTTCGAGCTGTGGTGCTGGAGAAGACTCTTGAGAGTCCCTTGGACTGCAAGGAGGTCAAATCAGTCAATCCTAAAGGAAATCAACCCTGACTGCTCATTGGAAGGACAGATACTGAAGCTGAAGCTCAAATAATTTGGCCACCTAATGTGAAGAGAGGACTCACTGGAAAAGACCCTGATGGTGAGAAAGATTGAAGGCAAAAGGAGAAGGGGACGGCAGAGGATGAGATGGTTAGATAGCAACACCGATGTAATGAACATGAATTTGAGTAAATTCCAGGAGGCAGTGGAGGACAGGAAGGCCTGGCATGCTATGGTCCATGAGGTCATGAAGAGTCAGACACAACTAAATGACTGAACAACAACAACAACAAATGTGGTAAGGTAAAATCACTGTACTTGGTATTTTTATAATCTCATTAATTCTGACCCTTGCATGGGTTCTTTCATGGACAGGGCTCAGAAACCGTTCATGAGTTTAGTTTTCCTCTTATGAGCTGCTCTCCACATGATGACGTTTTTGCTTTTCCTGTAGGTTCACAGAAGTCCCTTTCTGATCCGATCTAGCCTGCTGGCTTTTTCTGTGCATCCCAGGTTCTGCTCCCCTGCCCTAATCATTCAGATTATTGCCTACTTTTGCCTTCCGTGACCACTCTTCAACCTTTTTACTGCTCCAACCATTGGAGAGATTATATGAGTCAACACTGGCTGAAAGGGTCACATTTTATTAACTTTACTGACTGAAGGATTTGTGGTGAAGAAGAACAAAAGAGAAGAGGCAAAATACTCTATACAATTCCATTGGCTGATAGCCACCAACATTCATTAAGGGCAATTCATCCAGGTGTAGTGGCAACCTGCGGAAGACCTTTGTATCTCGAGGAGTTAAGTGGCATGTTTTGATTTTTCTTCCTCCCACACCTAGGAGATTAGAGTTTATTTTAATATGCTGATGTTTAACTGGCTTGTTTTTACTTCTGTTGGCATGGGGGGGGGGGAAGAGAAGAATACGCCCACTCCTCCAACAGCCCTTCATGACATATCTTTTTTGGAAGTGGGGGGAGAGATAAGAGAAAACTCCCAGCTTGTTAGTTTGAGCATACAGTAAATTCACTCCTCCAGCTGCCCCTCCAGCGGCTTGGAGTGTAGGGGGGGTGGAGATAAGAAAATTGTTCATGCTTAGGCACTGGCTTATCTGATGGCTTCCCAGGCTCTGGGAATGGACAGGTGCCAGGTCCCAGGAGGAATCCCAGTCAAGGTTAGGCTGGGCCTGGTCACGGGGTTTGGGAGCCAGGCTTTGATAAAAACCTTAGGATTGTCTTGGAGTTTGGGAGTCCACACAGGCCTGAGAGTTGGGTGCTGTGAATATTGCCACCTTGGGGTATCTCCGCTGTCCTTATTAGGGGGCTCCTGGCAGCCTATAGGAGATTAGGTATTACCTTGTTTGGTATGTATGATTTCTTTCTGTATGCTATGCTTGTTATGCTTTGTGTAATCTGTTTAAACTGTGTTTTTGTTTAACTTTGTTTGCTTAAGTTTATAATAAAGCTTTAAGTTTCTTTATCCACTGGCCTGCTTATTACCTCTGGATGTAAAAAGAACCAATTGCCCGAGCATCTGATCACTGCTTGGACACTTGGCAGGACACCAGGTCTGTGTAAAATAGAGAAATTCCCCCCATTCTAAGAGGGGTGGTGGAAGTCATATAAATCCTGTACATGGGGACATACGTAATAGAACATCTATATCTCTCTGCTCTGAGAGCTTATGGGAAGGTGGATTGCATTTACTCTTCTGATAGTGCTTCCTATCAGCTGTAACAAAAACCCAAATAAGTAATTTTTAAGAATATACTTATACTTGAGTATAGAACATATTCTTGAACATAGAAACCTGGAAGAAATAGGTAAAAAAGTACCACCAAAGCCAATCAGGAGATATAGTGGTACTTAAAAGGTTGTTAACCCTTTTGAATTTTCAATATTTCTGCATAAATATGATGTAAAACTTGATCTGTTCTCCACACAAGTCCTAAAACTAGATAAAGAGAACCCAATTAAATAAATGAGTCAAAAACATTACACTTGTTCATTGATTTATTGAGGAAAATCATCCAATCTATACTGAAACTATGCCTAAGTAAATTTTCCATAAATAAATATATAAATAAACAAGTAAACAGTGTCAGGGTTCAGTTACTAAAAGTTTAATTTGTCTTGTGCCCCATTTGACACCATCTCATTCATTTGGGCACACATTTTTTTTTAGTGTTCATATCACTTTGACACTAATATTTATCGCTGTCCCTCTTTCATCATTTGACTTTAATGGCAGCAGCAATGGAAAAAGCTGACTTTTTGCAGCTACCATCTTGCCCTGAAGTCTTGTGATTTTCACCAGTAAAATATGACATTAAAGGAAAAACAAAGCTATCATCCTGACTGGGCAAAATTGCAAGTTGCAGCAACTGAGGAAGAATAAAAGAACTCTGTTCAGCCAACACCACCACAAGGTTTTGTCCTACTCTGCTGCTAGTAATGTAAGTGACTCCGATCTTATGAACATGCTTATTTTTCTACAAATCCCCACACTTTATATGGAGGTGAAATTGAGCCAAATGCATCATGTTCAATTTGATTTTTCATTTGGTCTGAAATAAATAAATGCAGCTATTGTCCCCACCAATTCCAGAAATTTAGATTAGAATCCTCCCTAGAGTTGGACACGACTGCACAAATGTGCGGGGGGAACTTTTACCTTTAAGGCAATGATCTTTATACTTCTTGATACTCTGTAAAACGTTAAGCAAACTGATGGCTGTGTAATAATAAACAGGCAGTATAATGACACTACCAATCAAAAAGATTTTAAAATTGTTCTTCCTAATAGCAACCCTAGGTGGTCAACTGCATACACATGTGGAAGGAAAATAGGGCCACCATAAAATGAGTGAATGATCACTATATTCTTGGGGCTCCCTCAATATGTAGAAGCTTTAAAAAAGGTAAAGGTTCCCCCCGCACATTTGTGCAGTCGTGTCTGACTCTAGGGGCCGGTGCTCATCTCCGTTTGTTAGCCAAAGAGCCAGCGTTGTCCGAAGACGCTTCCACGGTCATGTGGCCACATGACGCGCGTGGAACGCTGTTACCTACCCACCGAAATGGTACCTATTAATCTACTTGCATTTGCATGCTTTTGAATTGCTAGGTTGGCAAGAGCTGGAGCTAGTGTGGGAGCTCACTCCGCACACAGGGCTAGGGATTCGAGCCTCTGAACTTAAAGGATCATAAATTAAAAAGAAATATTAAAGCAGACACACATTCAAAACACTTGCCTTAAAACAAAATAGTAAATGTTCAGGAGTGTTCTGTTGAGAAGATTTGAGGCCTAAAATTTTAGTATGACAGAGGAGTACAGTGCAAAAAGAAAGGAAAAGACCTCGTAAACTCTTAACTCATAGTAAGTATACTGCAGGATGACGGGATTGGAAAAATTACCTTCATGGTGTTATAGAGGCATTCAACAGAAGGAAGAGAAAAAAGCTCACTCTTCTACTTCAGAGTCATAATCCATGCAATTTGCTTATATATTAATTAAAAAGTTTCATATAGTCATGCATCTGTTATGGAAAACTAGTACAGATATGAGTATACTAAGGCAGAGCTTTCCAAACTGTGTGTGGCGACACAAAAGTGTGTCGCCACACACAGTCTGGTGTGTCGCCACACAACCCGGAAGCGCTGATCATCATCAGCACTTCCGGGTTTTCCCGCGGCGACCCACCAACGGTGGTGCGCAAAAACTGAAAGCGGCAGCAGCGCTTCCGGGTTTTTGCGCGCTGCCGCAACGGCGGCACTTCCGGGTTTTCCCGCGGCGACACACCAAAGGTGGTTGGTGTGTCGCCGCAGGAAAACTTTGGAAAGCCCTGTACTAAGGAAAGATGCATACTATAGCCATATGTGTCAAAAGTTTGTGTTTGTAAGACTGTATGGTTTATCCATACTTAAATGTGTGCCAGGCATTATTAAGAGATACAAAGCAAGTCTCATTGCTACTATTTTGGCATAGCAATGGTTGGATGGTTCTAGAAGATACTCTAAGTCACTGCTGGGGAAAATGACTACTGAATAAATTTAGACTGCTCTTTAGTGTGAAGTATCATGTATCTATTAAAATTCTTGTAATTATTTCTCTATTTCTGTGTATCTAAATTGGTACTGTATATACAAATTATATGGGAATTAGCATCCTCATTTTGGGTGATATGTTTTCTCTTTTCTGGTGATGTGTAAGTGGCCATGCGCTATACATGTAATGAACAAAATCATTTTTAACCTATTAATTATTTTGTACAAAATATATGGGAGATACCTTCTTATCTGGCAGAATGCATGTTTCACAAGTCAGCTGTGTATGCAACATCATACATCTCATTTATTCTAATAGCCCAAGGACTATTATATACAGTAGCTATATAATATGTTACTTAAAATAAGCCACTAAAATATACACAGGAGGGGAAAAATACTGCACTTATATTTCCAAATGCTTATGCAGGTTCTCTTTCTGTTACTACTTAACACATTTTGTCTTTTGCGCAAATAAAAGGAACTAAATTGCATTTTTAAGATGCCCTTTGTTCTCACCACCATAACTGCTAATCTTTTCTGCCATCTTTTAAAAATCAATATTTTTATTTCTGTTTCCTGAATAAGACAGCATGTTTTAACTGTCTAGAATAATTGCTAAAAATAAGAAAGTGCCTTCAATATTTAACATCACTTGCCCCCCAATGTACCCTTAATCAAATCCTCCACATGTCAATATAATTCCATATTTCAAGCTGTATTGTATCAGATTGCAAGGAAATAACAGGGCTGCCATCTGTGGATGTTGTTTGTTCAAAGAATTAAATAAAGAGCAATTATCCATTCCATTCCAAGTTTCAAATGGGAACTTTGACCATTCTACAGTTTTTATTATAGAAGCTAATTCTGAAGGAAAGCTTCTAAACATTGACATAGAATAAGCTGAGAAGTTCTCCTTTTATACTTTTATCAGGGAGATGTGGCATTTCCCTTTTCTGATTAATGTATTATATTTTAAATCTTCTCAACAACTAGAAGTCTCTAGGTATATTACAAAGCTATTTGAAATATTAAAAGAGTAAAGCAAAATAAGTCATGGCAGAGAATTTAGACAAGCATATCCCCTCAATAAGCAGAAGAAACAAAGAAATTGGCCTTTAGATCTCCTCTTGGTCACCCTTTTGTGACTTCCAAATCAGTGAGTTACAACTCCTATCCTCCCTAGACTGTATGACTGCCAGCTCCATTTCCATTTTTAGTTGGTCCATGTCTTTTAAAGTTTGCCTTCTATCTCACTTGTTCTTGACTTGTCTACTGCTTTTCTTTTCTTACCATTTAGTATTCCATATTATTATGTGAAGTGAGTGCTTTGCTTTGATCCTGAGCACTTACTTATTGCTGATCCCCACCTTTTCTTTGAAAAAAAATTGTTTGGGTAGGCATCAAACAGAAAGAAAGGAAAAACATGCTCAGGACAAAACAAGCTAGGCTGTGTTCCAATGGAACAAAACTAAGTCCAATCCAAATGCTCCATGTTGGACAAAACTCAAAATAATTCCACTGTTCAGTCAAGGGGAATAATAGGAATTCAAAAAAGTCTTGTCCTCCCTGTATACTGATACCTAGGGAAATCTTGATTTAGCTGTAGACTTCAACAAAGAATATTGTACATAATATTGTACAATATGGAAGAAACTGGCTTTTTTAATAGTAGCTTTTACATTATCTGATTTTCTTTGTTTTATTTTATTTTTTAAGTTGGGACTCTGGTTTCAGATGGAGTTTTGCTTATTGTTTTCCCTAGATGTTTTCCTTTCCAGGTTCCCCATATTGTCTTTGTAGGATCCTACAAGTTTCTTCAACGTTTATACATTAATGTTATTGAGAATAGGCAGATCTGAAATGGAACTCCATCAATATTTGGATAAAACCCAGTTCTATCTTTTTTCATATCACCTGGCTCCTACAGACATTCTTTTTTAATGCTTGCTTTGTGTTATAGACAGGAATTGACTCTAGTCTGAAGTGATAAAATAAAGTGAATTCTGAAATAGTAATGCTCGACAGGTCTTGAGACGTGAGACCTAATAATGATAAACATTCCTAACGTTGCTAGATTTCGACTTGCATGGATCATTCATGTTTACATTCTGTCTAAAATAATTGTGGAGTTCCAAGTATTATTACTAATGCACTGTAGGAAACTATGGTTACCTCAATATTCTTGGTGATAGTGTTACATTGCTAGTCTCTTACTCATTATAACTTCATTTATTTCTTGCATTTGCTATTGTCTAATTAATCACACATACAGACAATGTATTTGTGACCATATGGTTTTCTTTTTGACAATCTGACCAACTTTATTAAAATTACTTGAATGTTTAATCTAGCCTTTAGTATTGAAAATTCCTGTCTGGTTAGAACCATTACATAAGCTTTTTAGACATCTGCAGAGGAAATGTGCATTTGTCATAAGTTCATCCCAAGTATATAGAAGCAGTTGAATTTCACTACACTTCTAACTACTATGCTTTTCTTTGGTTAGAACTTTCTAATACACACACACATAACTTAGATACTGCAAGTTCTTTGCAAAGGTACCTTGGTTTACAACAACAACAACATGCTTTTCCCATCTATCAATTCTTTAATAATTCACACCAGTAGCAATTGTTATAGCTATTAGTGTGAATTATTTCTTTGTTCAGCTATTCAATTGTTCAGACTGGTCAGTAGATATTTCATCAGTGGAAGTTGATGATGATCAACTAATGATAGGATATGATTTATTGAGATGACACATCTCCAGTTAAAGAAAATACATGTGTGAAAGGGAATGATAGACCAAGTATGAGTAGACAGTTGTTCAGAAAAAGCAGTCTCGGTTTCAACATGGTAGAGAATAGAAAACTGAGCAGAAGGATGAGAAGATATGCAAAACTCATCTCTTGAGAGAACTTTTACCAT
This sequence comes from Charina bottae, assembly GCA_023362775.1. Lineage (NCBI taxonomy): Eukaryota > Metazoa > Chordata > Lepidosauria > Squamata > Charinaidae > Charina > Charina bottae. The sequence goes on along the minus strand of JALMGJ010000002.1, from coordinate 98,443,933 downwards.
ATGAGGCTGACTTGTTGCCTACACCAAACCTTTGTACTTGTATTTGTACAAATAAAACAAATATCACAACATCTCCAGTGCATCCAAAGCACACTGCTTTTGAAACTTCTCATTGCTTGAGGCAATGAGGACCATGTCTTAAATAGCTTTCAATTATATGTTTTACATATAGATGAAAGACTCAGAATATATATCCTCCCATGTCAGACTGAAGAAGCTCCTTGGATAAGGAGCGAAATGTTTCCACTGAGAAAATAGAAATCCAGTTGACATGATTCAAGCTACAGACAATTCCACCTGGATGACTGAGAACCTTCATAGACATATCCTCCCATGTATTTTCAAACAGGCATTGTATAGAACTAGAGAAATCCACTGAAATCTAAAATGACAGCAATTAAAAGAGGGAGTGCTTTGATAAACTGCAGCATGCATTTAGAAGACAGGAATGATACAATGCAATAGGCAGCTTCTCAAGCTCTTGGAATAAACATACCCACTCTAATTGAAAGTCTAAAGATGATGCAAGAAATCATCCAAACTATGCCTGATTATGATAAATATACAATTTTTGAAATTGGCATTGTAGTCAAAGTTATTCATAAACAGAAAATGACATGTGCAGTTAACATTATTCAGAATGAATAAAAACAAACAAGTTCATGACATCTCATTGGCTTAAGCTGAAAAAAATGCACTAGTACAAGACAACAGCACAATCACACCCCATCTCTTCTCTTTCTCTCTCTTTCCTCTCTCTCTCTACTTTATAGCCATATTACTGAAAATATTCTCTCTCAGGGACAGAATCTTTCCCCACTAATATCATTTAGAGCTTTGCTTGCATATGAAATATTGTCTCTGTTTGATAAACTCCCTCACTAGTTTAGTTGCAAATGAATCCATTCTTTAAAGAATACTTATTGTCATTTCCTTTTCTGAGCAAGCAGTAGAGTTCCTAGGTTGCTCTTTTTCAAAACCATTCAGTTTAAGATTTTAATTTCTGCACCCAGGTTTCTTTTTGGAAAAATCTATACTTATAATTCTCCAAAAAAAAAAATGAAGCATAGTAATTCTGTCAATATTTTTATTAGCAATGTTTTTATTATCAGTTGAATAGGCCTTGGTGTTGCTTTAGTCTTGAATAGTGCTGAATTAGAACTGCTTTGGATGAACAAAAACTATTGGAACAACAACAACAAGGCTGCAGTGGTGGGACTGGGGCCGATCCACTGCAGACTGGTTCAAAAGACACTATACCCATCTCACCCATTTGTGTTTCTTACCACACCCTCCCACTATGGCCACAAGGATATGTGAAAAATCAAAGTGGCCATAGAGATGAAGTGCCTAAAGGACCTATTTCCATGTTCCCTCCTAGGACCTCATCTTCATACCAAAAGGCAGAGGGCTATATGGGGCTAAAAAAAACCACTTAGACTTAATTGGCTGGTTTATCTGTCCCAGTTTTTTTTTGTTTGTTTCCATGACATACTACCCCCTCATCACCCAATGTAATACAGTATGTTATGAGAACAGGACCAGATATAATTTTTCTTCATGAAGAACTCCTTTTCTGTGAGTGAATGGGAGGTGTCTTCTCCCCAATGACTCCTGGGATATTATTTCCAAGACATAGGGTTGCAGCTTTAATTTATATTTATACTACTGGAGAGGGGTACCATATGAATTTTTCACATGATGTTCCAAAATTATCTTTCCTAGATTAACCATGGCTTAATGACATACACATTCAGGACTTCAGTGTGTGAGTGTGTGTGTGTATACACACACAAACATATACAGAAGTGTGCCCCCCAAATAAAAAACATTAGGTGTATTTACAATGTTACATAAATATTATTGTAGTAATGCTACTGTGGGCTTAACACTGTGCTGTAAAACATGAATTGTTAATCATTTTCTAATCACTTATGAAAACAAATTTGATGTTCTTTATTTTCTTTTAGTTGAAGTTTACTTCGTAGTCAATTTGCTATACTATTTAATATGCAATTTTTAATCTAGTGATTTTAGTGTGGATTTCAGAGTGGAAGATTTGACTGTGTGCCAAGATTATTCATTAATATTCATCTAGCATTATTTTATTGCTTTGTTTATTTATTTATTACATGTTCAGACCCCTTTTTATGCTTTTAGAACAAACTTCTAAATCACAAAAAAACCATACAAAATCCAAAAGTTAAAACCATAAAACAGGATGATAACAGCAATAACCAAAGCACATGTAACCCAGAAAGCTGCAGCAGACCTGGGAAATAAATCTTTTGGAAACTGATAGGAAAGCAGTGTACAGAGGCTGAGCACTAGGGATCTGATTGCAGAGATCTACGTATGACTGGAAGAAGTCAGAAGCAGAAAAAAATGGGATTGTCAGCGGCTGGGATAAATAGAGATGAGTAGCTCATGGGGCAAGGTAGGGGGGTTCGTGGCAGACAGCATGGAGCCCACGAGGAAATCAGAATTGGTGACATGTGTGACAGGGTTTGCCCCAAAAAGTAGAGAAGGGAGATATGAAAATTAGAAAAGTTAGAAAAAACTGTGGAGCCATGGTTGGAAGTCACACGCAGACACTCATGGGAAAAAAGATGAGCAGAAGACACTTAACCTGGCAATAAGGGCTAGAAAAGGAAAAAGGAAAGGGATGTGGTTAGCTCATAGGAGGCAGCCTGGGAGAGAAAGGGGATGAGGGTCAATGCCCCAAATTAAGGGGGGAGAGAGAGAGGGAGAGAGAGAGAGAGAGAGACTACTTTCGTCTAAGCGATAAAAGGGAGAAAACACTCAGCATTTTCCCCTGCAGCAGTGTGCCCTGCTGGTACTTCACTCCTTGCAGCTACAATACAAGCCGGCAGCTTCGGGGTTACACAGGGGGATTCATTTCCATTGAATTCCATAGCTCCTATTGTTTCAAGTTATTTCTGTACCTGGGTCTGTGTCTCCATATCGTTATGCTTTTCCTAATGCAAGTAGTAAAGTGACACTGTTCTTCTCTGTTTATAATCAGAGGTTAATATCTTTCTTAGTGGATGCCCCAGGAGAGGGGAGGGAATAGAGACACCCCACCCCATCCTCCAGGGAAAAGTTCACAACAGGCTCCTTTAAAGTAAATTGGATAGAAGCTGACTGCTGAAGGGAAAATGCTGGAAGATCCCCAGAGGACTCAACTTCTCAGCTACTGGATTAAAACAGGAACTGCACATGCCAAATGACAAAATAGTAGAAGTGCATCCAAAAAGCTTGGTGAACAGAAAACAAGATTTGGTTAATCATGAAAATTAACAAGACTTGGTTCCAATCTCAGCTCTTCAGGGAGAGAATTCAATAATCAGGGCTCCCATGTAGAGCTCACTGTCTCTTGGATTGTTCTGCAAGTGTAACACCTTAAGAATATCCATCACACAGCCAAGTCTCAAGCTGTACAGGGCTTTACTTACTGATATAAGCATCTTAAGCTAGCCACTGGCATTCCTTCAAATGTACAGTTCATAGTAAGTAGTCCTCCTTAATTACCAGCCTTTTTGCTCTGTGGTCTCCAAATAGGCAGTCAAAAAGTTCAAGAAGGCAGTTGCACGATTGAAGACCTGCCCCTTTTTTATATGCAATGTTGGCCCCCACTGCAGACCTCTCCGTATATGGACCAGCCAGAGCCAGAACACCTATAGAGGCTACTTGAACTTCCATTGATAATTATGGATCACACGGCACTCCCAGACTACAAAACTGCTCTATTATCATCCAGAATAGGCACCCTTCCTAATTCTCACGAAAGAGAGTTATGCATTCACACTACTTCTATTTTGTTAGCGATAAGCCTCAGTTTATTGGTCCACATTCACCACTGCACCATTATTATTTTTTTGGTCCCTTCGAGTCAGTGTTGAGTCCTGATGACTGCCTGGACTAGTCCCTGCAGTTTTCTTGGCAAGTTTTCAGAAGTGGTTTGCCACTGCCTTCTTCCTACGGCTGAGAGAGAGTGACTGGCCCAAGGTCACCCAGCTGGCTTTGTGCCTCAGGTGGGACTAGAACTCAAGGTTTCCCAGATTCTAGCCTGATGCCTTAACCACTACACCAAACTGGCTCTCTAGTGATGATACTTTTCTCCAAATCTCCTCTACTGAAAAAGCTGAGACTTCTAGTTTTCCTCCTATAATTTGAGCACTGTGCTCTAAGTTAGAAGGTTTGATTTTTTCTCTTCCTCCATTTTATTAGGACCTTTTAACAAGTGGAAAACCAGCTTGACTTTGTCATAGTGCAGTTCAATTACCAGCTTAGGATGATAGAAATCCATTAAAATCACTCGTTGTATACTTCTTGGCATCATACCACTGCTCTGATCATTTTTAAGCTAAATTAAACACTCATGTTTCAATGTCCCATTATAGTCTTTAATAGAGGATCTAAGAAGCACTAGGCATTTCACACTGTTACATAAATGCTAATTTTCTTTACCACGGTCTGTACGCATCACAGTCATATTGAAATCTATTTAGCAAAATCAAAAGCATAGTTGTTTTTTAAATAAAAGAGTCCCACAGCCATAAACATTTTTTTCCATTTTAAAGAAAAATCCATTTCCAACTGAAAGCTGTTTTGCTTTAATATGAGAGGATTTTATTTTATAGTTCTTTGGATGCAGAAAAGCTGCTTTTATGGGCATTGTAATTTCACTGTATTTGTTGAAACAATTTGAAGGCTCACATGTAATTTGAGACATACTGTACTTCTTTTCTCTAAATGGTAGCATTAGAGTACATTGCCGTTGCTTCAGTGAATATCTTTATTTAGTAAATTTAGCAATTACTTGTTTGTTTTTGGTAGTGTTGCATGAATGAAATGTAAACAGCAGTTTTCCTACTAACTGTCCTTCAACTTTTTTGCTGGGCAAAAACCAGAGCTTCATGAAATAGGTATGAGGACTATATCAACATTTGCTGATATGTTGATATGTTTAACAGGACACTTACCAGCACAAATAAGCAATTATGGCTACAGGTAGTCCTCACTTAATGACCATTTGTTTAGTGATGGTTCAGACTTATGACAGTGCTGAAAAAAACAACTTACAACCGGTGCTCACACTTATGACCATTGCAGCATCCCCATGGTCACATGATCATGATTTGGGCGCTTGGCAACTGGTTTGCATTTATGACTGTCGCAGTATCCCGTTGTCACGTGATTGCCATTTTCGACCTTCCCGGCTGGCTTCTGGCAAGCAAAATCAATGGGGAACCACGTGATTTGCTTAGTGACCATGTGGTTTGCTTAACAACTGTGGTGATTCACTTAATGATGCTGCAAAAAAGGTCATAACATTGGGTCAGATTCGCTTAATGATCACTTCGCTTAGCAACCGAAATTCTGGTCTCAATAGTGGTCATTAAGCGAGGACTACCTGTATTTTATTAGAACTATACTAATTAAAAATATAGAAAAACGTATATATATCTTGTGTGTCCATACACTACATTCCTGGTTGGTGGGATCAGAGCAAAAGTATGTTCAGTTGCAAGGTAATCTATGGATTAGAGATACTAATTTTCATAGAATAGCGTGAGTGTGTTAGGGCTAAAACTGGCCTTTGGTTGGGTTTATGGAATCCTGATCAAAATGTACCAAACGTGACTGGTAATTTCCTTACCATTAGTGAGAAATGTTGCAGAGGCATAATGTGACAGAGGGATAATGAAGGCTGAAAGACTACACCTTTTCTGCCTTACTAGAAAGACTCTGAAAGCATCAATTGACCAAAACCAGGATGGGCAGCAGAAATCAGTATCTGCAGGTCCATCTGATAATTACTGTGGCATGTGGAAGACTGTAACATGGAATGTAAGAGGAATAAATGATAAAGAGCATAAATTAATACATGAAATTAAAATAAATTAAAACTAATAGATACATTGTGTGTAAAACTAAGAGAAAGGGGAAGGTGTAATGGATCTGAACAAAAGTGAACTAGTGGAAGGGAATTGATGAATGCATGCGGGAAAGTGAAGGTGTAGATGTATTTATTTTATTTATTTAGCAAATTTATATGGCCACCCATCTCACTGAATGTGACTGTAGGTGGTGTACAACAACAATTAAATCAACATCACAACCATTAAAACACTTAAAACATTTCATTATGAATAAAGTGCTAAAATTATATCGGAAATTATGAAGTGGATGTTACAGGTACATTTGAAAGTGAGAATCCATAGGTTCAGAAAAATTGCACATTGTGTTCTAGTGAGTGATTATGAGAAGAATAGTAACTGCTTAGTGCCTCTTTAGAAAATTGTCTTATTTGTTTTGAATTTGTGGTTGAAGCATAAGACTATTCATATGTATACATGGCAAAAGAAAACATATTAGTATAAGTAAGCTGACCATACGTCCCATTTTGAATGGGACTGTCCTGTTTTTTCACCATTTCTGGAGCGTCCCGTCGTTATACTAAAAATCTCAGTTTTGTCCTGTTTTTTAAACCCTTAGGGAACCTGGAGGAGGAATCGCCCCCACCCACCAGCACGTGGCAAAGGAGGTGGGAGAGGCGGGCCGAGCAGCATGACATGCAGAGGAAATTCCCCTTCTGGGTTCCCTCCAATCAGCTGCTCCACCCCCGCCCATCGCGCTGCCCGGCCCGCACCCTCCCACACGCTGATAGGCGGAGGTGACTCCCCCAATCCCCCAATCAGCTGCTCTGCTTCTGCCCACCATGCCGCCTGGCCCACCCACCCCACACGCCGACAGGCGGAGGCAAAAAAAAATTGGGACAAGAGGAATGGGCAGAGGCAGAGCAGCTGGTTGGGGGGGTGGGGGGTTGCCTCTGCTTGTTGGCACATGGGGGAGGTGGGCCAGGCTGCATGGTGGGTGGGGGTGGAGCGGCTGGTTGGGGGGGCAGGGGGGAGTTGGCTCCACCTATCAGCACACGGGAGGGGCAGGTCAGGCAGCATGGTGGGCAGGGGTGGAGCAGCTGGTTGGGGGGCTGGGGGGAAGTCACCTCCACCTCTCAGCATGTGGGAGGGGCAGGCCAGGCAGCACAATGGGCAGGGGCCGAGCAGCTGATTGGAGGGAACCCAGAAGGGGAATCACCTCCACCCACCATGCCGCCTGCCCTGCCCCCCCCATGCGCTGACAGGAGGAGGCAACCACCCCATCCCGTTTTTGTCTCAAGGAAATATGGTCAGTCTAAGTATAAGATAAGATAAAATTATTAATTTGATTGGTTTTTATGAAAAATTGAAAGAGTTAGTGAAGGCTCCAAAGGCAACGAGAGGTTCAGAATTTGAGATAGACTATTTTTTTGTAGCATTAAGAGTGGATCTTGGATTTTGGGGGAAAATGGACACAGAAGAAGTGAAATAAATGAAAGTGAAAGTAGAATGACTGCAGGAAGAGAAAGTATATGAATCCTATACCAAAGGTACCCAAACTTTTTGGCACGAGGGACCAGTTTCGTGGAAGACAATTTTTCCACGGACCGGGTGGCGGGGTTTGCAGGCGGGAGCCAATTGCATGGACCAGGTGGTGGGGTTTGCAGGCAGGAGCCAATCACAAAGACTGGGGGGCAGGGTTTGCAGGCAGAAGCCAATTACGTGGATTGGGGGCGGGGTTTACAGGCGGGAGCCAATTGTGCGGACCGGGGGCGGGGTTTGCAGGCAGGAGCCAATCGCGCAGACTGGGGGGCGGGGTTTGGAGACCGGCATGGTGGCCTGGTTCCTAACAGGCCACGGACCAGTACCGGTCCATGGCCCGGGGGTTGGAGACCCCTGTCCTATATGAAAAAAGTTTAGATGATAGATTAATGTCCTAACAGACTGTAAAAGTTGCTTGAAAGAGTGAAAAGAATTATATTACAGAATGACACAGAAGTGTGTGGAGCTGAGAAAGGATGCTTGGATGGATGATGAAGTAGAAAAGTCTGTAGTAACACTGAGTGCCCCATTTAAGGTGATCTGGACCCTTTTAGAGAAGAATGGGTTTGAATAGCCATCAACAGGCCTATGTGGGTTGGTTCAGATAAAATCACTTGCATCCACTTAGAACTAGACCAGAGCTTTCCAAACTGTGTGTCGCGACACAAAAGTGTGTCGCCACACACAGTCTGGTGTGTCGCCACACAACCCGGAAGCGCTGATGATGATCAGCGCTTCCGGGTTTTCCTGCGGCAACACACCAACGGCGATGCACAAAAATCCGAAAGCGGCAGCAGCGCTTCCGGGTTTTTGTGCGCTGCCGCAACGGTGGCACTTCCGGGTTTTCCCGCGGCGACACACCAACAGCGGTTGGTGTGTCACCGCGGGAAAACTTTGGAAAGCCCTGGGATAGAGACTAATACGGCAATCTCCCATAAAGAAGCATTTTCATCTTTTGACATCTTTTGATAAAATCACTTGCATCCACTTAGAACTAGACAAACAGAGTATAAAGAAGTCCTCTGAGTTATGTCTAGCAGTTTATATGGGAAGAGCTTGAACCTATTAGTCCTGAGGAAATGGACAGTCTTCAGTGAGGTGAGCTCTGCCACCTCATCCTTGTGCCACCTGGTTAATATGTGCTGCCAAGAAGAAGACAGGAGCTGAGTCCCAGCAGTTATGAATGCCTCACTATTTCCAATAGAAGAGAATATACGTAGCTCTGGGTTGAACTGTGGAGTGCTTGGTGCTCTCTGAGCTTGGTTGTTTGCTTGCAAACCTTTCATTACCCAACTAGATAACATCATCAGTGCCCTGATGATGAAGCAAACAACCAAGCTCAAAGAGCACCAAGGACTCCACATGATTCACTGTGCTTACTATTAGATGGTGAGATGCTGATGTTCTTGAAAAGGGCTTTGTTGTGACTTTTCCTTGTGGGGCCAGCCTTTGACCCAACTATCTATAGGGTGGTTTCTAACCTTCCATTTATAAGGGAGATTATTGTAAAGATGATGGGTCCAGAAACGTTATCTGGACCCTTTTCAGTTGGATTCAGACCTGAGCATTGGTTGTAAACTGCATTGGTTGTTCTAGTTGATGGGGTGTAGATGATGGGTTTAAATGTGAACAGCATGACCTCAATAGTCCTGTTAGATCTCCCAGTGGCATAAAAAGCACCTGAAATAAACAAATAAGGAATAGATACAAAAAGTGTTTTAGCTGGATTTTGATTTGATATAATCCAAACAGAGCTAAAACTCCAAGCTTAACCTACAAATGGAGACTGGAAAAGGATTTGGAAAGAATGACATGGCTCCAAAGCACTAACAGCGTACGCTAAGGCTTCATTCCAAGAACAGGTAGGCACTGCAAGGCCTGTGTACTTTCACTCTTGGGCTTGTGTTTTGTCAATCACAAGGATAATGGGATTTCTCATTTTTTCAGCTTTACATGGTTCTGTTTCTGTACAACACTGCATTTTAAAAATGCAACAGTATATTAGGTAATATATAGAGTCCCCTTTGTGGGGGGAGATGGGCGGTGATAGAAGTTGGATAAATAAATAAATAAATAAATAAATATTTGCATGTTCTTTTTCAATAATATAATAAATATAATAATATTATAATATAATATAATATAATATAATATAATATAATAATATAATATAATATAAAATATAATATAATATAATATAATATAATATAAATATAATAATATTTTGTGTGCACATTTGAACTAAAACCATATCATAAAATTTGGAATCTGCATTCTGGTTTCTGTGTCAGTTTGGAAAAAAGAAAATTGGTCAAATGTTTATAAACATGTGATTCCCCCCCCTTCTAATCTTGTCCCTTTTTATCTGAGATTGGGTGTAAGGAACATTATACATACTTGGGCTGGTGTGGAATGTATCTGAAAAGAGAATCTTAGGTTGAAAGAAATACATGCTAATAGTGTGATCCTTGGCATGCTTCCTCAGAAAAATGTCTCAGTAGGTGCCATGGTAGCCCAGCTAGGTGGCAGCACCAAACAAACTTGCTTGATCTTGAAAAACTGACCAGGCTTAGATCAGCTTGTGCTTGGATGGGAGATTGCCAGGAAATCCCAGAACTATAAGATAAATTAATAATTAAAAAAAAATTCCCAGAAAAAAGCAACAATTTCCATATTTTTGCCAAGAAAACTATACAGAAGTGTTCATGAAGTCATCTGGAGTTGAGCTCAACTCAAAGAAAACTTCATTTTTTAAGTTTCCAAGGGTTAGGGTTAGGGTCTCATTTCCAATCTATCTGTCAACAAGTATTTATTCGTAGGGAGTCTTCAAGCCATGCCTTCTCATTTAGTTCAGATGCAGGTATCAAACAGCATAACTCAGTTTACTTATGTAAAACAGAATGATTATTAAACAGAGTGCACAGATTATAATGAACAAAATGCATTTGTATTAATAAAATGCCTTAGATATACCTCACAGTATTTTAAGTTAATCTTACTTTCCTTTTCCTATTCCAGATATAGTATGACATAAAATCAACAGCAACATGAAGTTTTTTTAACAAATGTATATGCACTCTCAATATCATAAGTGTATGAGTGAGCTAAAGTTAGACAAATTAATCTATTTCAGGATAAAGGGGAAATAAATAATTCCTCTTCTTTTTTTTGAAAGAGAGGTTCCCTAATAAAAATAACTATTTACAAATTAGCTTGCTTCTTGGATTTCATTCTCTTTTAGGAGTTTTCTCTGTAAGTATCAAAACAGCTTAGTAAACTAGACATTTCAAATCAAAACATATTCCCAGATCCATAAAGCACTTTATATTGCTTAAGCATTGGGAATACAACAATATTTGAATGGGCTGCCAGGCACAATGCCTATACAAACTAAAACATTCAGAGAATGACCTTCCAACCTGTGGCATCAAGTTCATGTAAGTGAAGCTGGGCTAACTGTATTGCTCAGCCCTCATTAATAAGGGTTCAGTTTTAGAACAAAAGTGGCACATTTATCAAAATACAGTCATTTTCCCCCTGTCAGGGTAGTGTTGTCCCCTTATAATTAGCTGTTTATTTCACAACTTTAATTATTTCCTTTTGCAATATGTTAAAATGTCATCTGAGAGCGTCCAGACAAAAAGCCCAAAAGGGACATGGCACAACGCTCAGAATATAGAAAGCATGTAGAGTTTGAATATCTGAAGAAGGCAGGAGTGTTCTCAGGGGATGGTCAAAAAAGTCAATTTGGTGGCCATGATGGCACAATCTAAGTTTGGCCTGTTTGGGGGGCAGAATTTAGATCACACCATCATCGCTGCCATAAAAAAACAGGCAGAGTTTAGATCACACGGTCTTGACTTTTTTTGCCACACCATGCAGACAACCCTGGGAGTAGGAGCAATAATTCCCTTGTGGGGGGAGATGGGCGGTGATATAAGTTAGAAATAATAAATAATAAATAAATTGTTTATTAGCACAGACCTTCAGCAGTATAGATGGGATGGGTCAGTATCAGCACATGCCCTAGGCCAGTGTTTCTCAACCTTGGCAATTTTAAGATGAGTGGACTTCAACTCCCAGAATTCCCCAGCCAGTTGAAGTCCACCCGTCTTAAAGTTGTCAAGGTTGAGAAACACTGCCCTAGGGAAACATCGGAAAGAGATGCACAAGGGACATCAAAGATCATGGAAGTTATTAAAAGTTATTATAATAATGCTTAAGAATACAATGTTGTCTTTTCTATATGGGACAGCAGCCTCTAGCTCTAGGATAGGCAATTTACAATAGTTTTATCTCTAATTTTAATAATCTACAAGGGTAATCAATCCAGACCTGTAGCAAAAGGTGTCTGTCTTTCAGCAGTCCACTGGGCAAGGGGAAGAAAGAAAAGGAGAGAGAGAGGAGGAGTGGCCAAGAAGTGGAGAAAGAAAGTTGCCGACTTTGCGCTTTGTCCAGCTGTACTAGAATGAAATCCTGCTTTAAGAGCGTGAGACAATATAGGACTTGATAGTATTTCCTTTTTTCTCTGAGGCTAACTAAGGGCAGTCATTGTAAAGCACATGTAGTAGATGTTTTTTTTAAAATTAGAGATACGGACCATTGGTCAAGCAGAAGAGCACAACAATTTGTTGTTATAGCAGTGGCAGGAGATTATATCACGCTACAAGCTAAGAGTTCAACTAAGTTCTAAAGACAAAATATGCCCTAGATTTTTTTCTACTTAATGTGTTTGTTAGCTCTAGAAATTGTTTTGTTCTGTAGGTATGCCTGTACCTCTTTTTTTTTCTTTTAAGACTATGAGACTTCTTTTCCTTAATGTCATTTTGCTTCAATAAATGCTTTTAGACATAGAACTTTTCCTGACAATCTCCTATCCACATAACACAACATAGCAACAAAAAAGATGTTGCCAGGATATCATATCCCCATGATATTGCCTTCGTCTCTTTTCCAGTCCATGAGTGAGACAGCCTTAAATTATCCTCACTTATTCTGGGGTTCTCCCTCTCTCCCTCTCTTTCTCTTTTTACCATTATGATATTGGTCTAGTGCAGGGCTTTCCAAACTTTTGCCATTGGCGACACACCAACGGCCGGCCCACCAAAACCCAGAAGTGCCGGCGGCAGTGCTTCCGGGTTGCTGCCATGGTGGCAGCGGCTGCCCCTTCGAAAAGGCAGGCTCCAGGGACCCTGAAAATGCCCTCGGTTCTGGCAGGGAGGCAAAAAGCCTCGCCATATGCATGCACGCTGCCGGGCTTCCCGGCGCACAGCTGATCGGCTTGGGGGGGGGTGGAAATTCTCTGCGCCGATCAGCTGTGCGCCGGGAAGCCCGGCAGTGTGTGCACGCGATTTTTGCCTCCCTGCCAGAACCGAGGGCATTTTCGGGGTCCCCGGAGCCTGCCCTTTTGAAGGGGCAGTGGCAGCAGCGGCGTCCTGGACCCCGGAAAGGGCAGGTTCCGAGGGACCCCGAAAATGCCCTCGGTTCCGGCAGGGAGGCGAAAATTGCACCCGCACACTGCAGGGCTTCCTGGTGCACAGCTGATCGGCACGGATAATTTCCACCCCGGGTGGCCTGGCAGTGTGTGCGCACGATTTTCGCCTCCCTGTTGGAACCGAGGGCATTTCCATCAGCACTTCCGGGTTGTCACGCGACACACTTGGGGCCCCCAGGCAACATGGTATTGTGTCGCGACACACAGTTTGGAAAGCCCTGGTCTAGTGGTTTAGGTGCTGGGCTAGAAACCAGGAGACTGAGAGTTCTAGTCCTGCCTTAGGCATGAAAGCCGGCTGGGTGACCTTGGGCCAGTCACTCTCTCTCAGCCCAACTCCCCTCACAGGGTTGTTGTTGTGGAGAAAATAGGAGGAGGAAGGAGTATTAATGTTCGCCACCTTGAGTTATTTATAAAAATAATAAAGGCGGGATAGAAAATAAATAAATAAAAATAAACCCTCATTTTTAAATGTTTATTCCAGCCTCATACAGCTTATTAGTCATTATGTTGACCTTAGTCTCCCAGTCTAAGTTTAAAATTAAAGTGGACATTTTGGGGATATTCCAAAAAATGGACAAAAGAACTGGAATTTTTGATAATGCCTCATCAATGGTTTCATGCTAGGAGTCAGGCAGTGTAAAATCTAATAAATAAATAAAATTTAATAAAATAAATCTTCTTTAAAATGTTGAAATGGTATCAACAGATTTAAAATTAAATTTAATTCATCAAAAATTGCATTTAGAGTGTATTGGACTCCCCAAAGAATGTACTTGAAAAGATGGATATCAGATTTTACTTGTTGGAGGTGTAAAAAAAGTTAGGGTTCATTAACCCATCCGGTGATTTGCTACTTTTTTGGAAAGGTATTCTAATGTATATAAGTAGATTTATAAATGTTAAAGATATCAAGGTGATGTTGAATTATATACCAGAACTTTGGAATCTGACTGTTTATCATATAACAACTATCTGCATCCCTTTATCAGCAGATCTCTTTACCAAGGAAATTATGGTTATCACCCATGCATTTTAGCCTCCAAGATTCCTATTTCTATGGCTCCATTAGCCTCTGGTTTTCTCCAAGAGAGGTAGGCCGCACAGCTCATCTGAAGGGAGCAGTTGGGTTTGGCCAAGGCTACATTCAGTAGGGGGCATGGTGGCTCAGTGGGTAAGACGCCAGGCTTGTCGATCGGAAGATTGCAAGTTCAGAGGTTCGAATCCCTAGCCCTGCATGCGGAGTGAGCTCCCTCACTAGCTCCAGCTCTTGCCAACCTAGCAATTCGAAAGCATGCAAATGCAAGTAGATGAAAAGGTACCACTGCGGTGGGTAGGTAACAGCGTTCCATGTGTGTCATGCGGCCACATGACCGTGGAAGTGTCTTCGGACAACGCTGTCTCTTTGGCTAACAAACGGAGATGAGCACTGGCCCCTAGAGTCGGACACGACTGCACAAATGTGCGGGGGGTACCTTTACCTTTTACATATAAATAGGCAGCCAATGTTCAAGGAAGGACACCAGGACTGTGCTGGAAGATTTGGTGTGGCTTTTTACTACATTTCCTCCCATCCATCCAAGAAAGTAGACTCAGTGTTGATTGGCCCCTTCCCTATGATCTGGTGGCCTTTTGTTTGCAATTGTCCACTGCTCTGAAAATAGATCCAGTGTTTTGCCGTCCTCTCCTTGTGTGGGAGGGACCTTGCTGCCCCTTACATTCTGCAGCTTCCTTCTCCCACTGCCTGATTCTGGTTGATGGGGAACAGGAATAGGAGACGGAGTGTATGCATTCTGGGTGTGAGGGGATGGGAGGAAGTTAGAATATTTAATTCCTTGAAAGGACTGCCCTGACTCAGAAAGCTTATGTGGATGCACACATGCCCATCTTATTCATCAGATCCACCTGATGTTCCATGCAAGCCTTGGCCCTCTGAACTACCTCCAGACTTCAGTCACCAGGAGTAAGAGGGGTCTATGCTCTCTATCAAGCCTGCCTTGCAAGTTCCTGTTTCAGACTCAGGGGGTGAACAGGGAGGGAGGAGCACATTCCAGCCTCTTTGAATTCTTCCATTTCAGACTGGTCTGTTGACCTGGAGGATAAGCCTGGCCTGTTTTTGCAGACTTGGTGTGTGTGTCTGTGTGTGCATGCAGGCACATGTCATCATTTTCTGGTTATGTGAGAATCTGAAGGGAGAACTAATGTGATAGACCTAATACACCTTGGGAACAGAAAGGAGGCAGCAAGGCTGTTAAGGGAAGAAACAAAGTCAGCTGGGTGACCTTGGGCCAGTCACTCTCTCTCAGCCCTAGGAAGAAGCCAATGGCAAACCACTTTTGAAAACATTCCCAAGAAAACTACAGAGACTTGTCCAGGCTGTCACCAGGAGTCAAGACTGACTCAAAGGCATAAAATAAATAATAACATAATAAAAACATCATTGAGACTCAGTTTGGAAATATATGTATCAGATCGACCTATAATGAATAATTTCATAAAACAAACCTAGACAACCAAGAGCTGGTAAATGTTTTATTTCATTTATTCTTAATAGAGTGTCCTGTTCTGACTAGGGCCCGACAGAGGAAGCAGTGAATAAATGATCTTTATTTAATAATAATTACACACAGTAAACTTCAGAAAGCAATCGCTCACTAACACCTGGTTCAATGTCCACGCAGGAAACATGACCACGTGGTGTCCCAGTAGGTCCAGGAGTAAGTTCTGGTGTGGTAGCCTGGCGCGGCTGATGGAAGGAGTCCAGGGTGGTTGCAAGGCAATGCTCAGGTGCGAGGTTTGGCGTGGCAGCAAAGCGAGGCTCAGGCTTGAGGTTAGGCGCGGTGGTGAGGCAAGGCTCAGGAGCCAGGTTCGGTGCAGCGGCAAGGCAAGGCTTTGATTCAGGACTTGGAGCAGTGGCAAGGCAGAGCTGTGGTGTGAGTTCCAGCACAGCGGCAAGCCGAGGCTTGGGATTGAGGTCTGGCACAGTGGCAAGGTGAGGCTTGGGATCGAGGTCAGGTGCAGCGGCAAGGTGAGGCTTGGGATCGAGGTCTGGCGCAGCGGCAAGCCGAGGCTTGGGATCGAGGTCCGGAACAGTGGCAAGGTGAGGCTTGGGATCGAGGTCCGGTGCAGCGGTAAGGTGAGGCTTGGGATCAAGGTCTGGCATGATGGCAACGCAAGGTTTGGGAGCGAGGTCTGGCGTGGCCGGATCGCAATTCACAGGAGGTGTCTGTAGGCAGCGTGAACGGTTGTCTCTGGCAAGCTGCTCAAGTGTTTGGCGCCTTTTATGGGTGCGATTTTCCCACCATTTGCGTGTGGGAGCCAATCGTGCCTTTTGTTGCTCGGCTTGCCTCTCCAGCCTTCTTTCGTGTGCACTGATAGGTGGCGGTGAGCCCACCCCTTGACTGTCTCCAATCGCTGTCTCGAGCTCTGGTTTGAATTTTGCTCCTGAACCCGTTCCCGCCTTTTCTATTGTTGGCTTGTCCTCCTCCGCCTCGGACTCAACCTCCATCCTGACATAGAGGCAGAATCAACAGTTTCCATTATTTCTTCTTTCCCTAGTGAAAAATAAAGTTTTAAAAATTGTGGGGAGGGGAGAGAGAAAGATTATGTTTATTCTCTGTGATGTAATTGGAACAATAGATTCAATCTAATTGCAAAAATGTATAAATTGTTGTTAAAAGGTGAAATGGTAGAGGAACAAGTTAAAGACTGTATGATTAAATGGGCTAAAAATATTGGCCATAATATTCAAATGCAACAATGGGAAGATATGTGGACCAAAGGGCTAAAATTTACTTTGTGCTATAATTTAAAAGAAAACTTTTACAAGATGATGTACAGATGGTATATGAACCCACAAAAACTTTCTAAAATGTATGGAAATGTTTCCAACTTATGTTGGAAATGTAAAAAAAAAGAGGGGTCTTTTTATCATATGTGGTGGACATGTGAGATTGCAAAGAAATTTTGGACTCAAATACATGCATTGATGCAAAATATATTACAAATTCGAGTTCCATTTAAACCGGAATTTTTTTTACTGGGAATAATTGATGGACAACCTGGGAAGCAATTTACAAGGATTATGCAATACATGATTACAGCAGCAAGACTTATTTTCGCACAAAATTGGAAAAACCAGATATCGCCTACGATACAAGATTGGATGTTAAAATTGATGGATATGGCAGAGAATGATAAATTGACATGTTTATTAAAAGAAAATCCAAATAATTATTTTCTTAAAGAGTGGAAACCATTAACTGACTATTTACAAGATGCGGGAGGGGCAAAGCTTATATGGGGATTTGAAGATTAATATATATATATATATTGATGTAATAGACAAGAAATATTCTTTAATGTTTTATATAGACCTAGCATGTAAGATAATTTTTTTAAAATACCATGACCAGATACAAATCGGAAGTTGACTAAATTCTATGTTTCAGCTTTATCTTTTTTTCTTTTTTTACTTTACTACACTTTTTTATCTTTTCTTCTTTCTTGATTTGTATTTCTATTTTCTTTTCTGTTTCAAACTTTTATCTATGTAAAATTAAAATCTAATAAAATTTGATAAAAAAAGGAACAATAGATTCAATTTAATTTCTTTCTTTCTTTCTTTCTTTCTTTCTTTCTTTCTTTCTTTCTTTCTTTCTTTCTTTCTATTTGTCATACTTTTTTACTGCCCATCTCATATTACAATGACTCTGGGCGGTTTACATACAATTAAAAATAAAAGAATAACACATCATTAAAACAATTCAATATCAATATATGAATATAAAAGTGCAAAATATAAAATTCAAGATGGGGAATCATGATCTGAATATATGATCTTGTAAGGCCCCTAGCTTACACTGTTTTACCCAAGTTCCTGAAGTTGTCAATAACAGTCTTGAGTCGAGGCTTGGAGATTTAAAATAACAGCATTTATTTGGCCAAGTAAAGCTGGGTGGGATTTCTACAGACATCATGGCAGTGAATGTCTGTGAAGAAACCCCCACACACACATCACAAGTTTGGTCCTTATATAGGTTTCCCAGGTTCAATAAGAAAACACAATGAACCCTCTCCTAGTAACAGGGCAAGGTTCCTGAATCTGCATTGCTAGCAGAAAGCATCCTAGAGACCTCCAGGGGCAGTCTGCATGTCTCCTGTTATTCTAAACATCCTTGCCGAGCATTATCTAATCTCCTTTCCCTTTTACCTAATTTCTAAGCAAGCAGTTTCCAAAAGCAGAATAGCGTTGGTTAAGCTAAGCTAACCCTTACAATCTGAAAATGAAATGTGTGAGAGAGAGACAGACAGAGAGAGATCACATTTCATTTTCAGTGTTTGTGTGTGTGTGTGTGTGTGTGTGTGTGTGTGTGTGTATATATCCTTGAGAGGAAAATGGGACCCTAACCTACCCACGGCTCGCCGGACAAAGTGGGCGCATGTGCATGCGGGCGCGTGTGTGTACAGGTGCGCTTCACCATGGGAACTTTCAAAAACGGGACAAAATGGATATTTTTCTTAAAATGATGGGACGGTCGGGAATTGTTTAGAAAACGGGACTATCTCATTCAAAACAGGACGTATGGTCAGCTTATATATACTGTATATAATATAAACAAACTGGATATATAAATGTAAACAAGTTGGATTTCTGATGACATTTTAATATAACAATATTAATATAATGTGTCTTCATTTTAATTAGAAATCAAATTGGCAATAAGAAAGGATAAATCAGACAAAATGTAATGTAGTAGAAAGTGCTCTGCATTTTACATTATACACTCCACTGAACATTACTTTACTCAAGAGGAATTTATTGCCACTCATAATCTACACAGAGCTATTAATCAAATTATGTCCTGCTGAATTATATTTCTAGATATTTTTGTTTTGAAACATTTTTCTGAGTGGGCAGAATTTGGAGATGAATGACCAAAAACTTACTAATTTAGCAAATGAAATAATCATCTATTTCATGTTTTAAGGGAATCCTCGATGCATGTCTATTCTTATTGAATGATGTGTGCAAATCTGGATTCTTTTCAAGCTGCAGTTATTAAATTATTGTTTTGAATTATTTTTAATTTTAATTACAATCAACATGAGCTTAACATAAATAGATAGACAGACAAACATATATAGATAAATAGATATTAGTTATTCTGTGATTATTGCCTTCCTTTTTTTTTCTCCTTACCAAATAATGTTTTTGATATTCTGACATTAGTCTGCAATGTATTAGAAAGAAGTTTCTCATGACAGTTTTTCCTGTATGTTAAGATTCTGTGCGTGTCAAACAACTCACCTGTGTTCTGATGATAGTTCACAAGGTTTTGTAAAGGTTTGTGTTCTCTGGGCTTTAAAAAGTGCCATTTTCTCTGTCTGTCAGTCTGTCTAGCCACCCCTCTTTACAGCTGATTTGAAATGACAAGTTCTTGGCAATATTACTTAGATAATCCCAAAGAAGTATTTAGAGCAGGGCTTTCCAAAGTGCCGCCGCTGGCGACACACCCAGCGGCGGCGGCGGCGGCGGCGGCGACACGCGCGCGCACGGCGACGGTGCGGGGGGGCGTGCGGCAGCGCGTGTGCACAGCGACGGCGCGGGGGGGGCGTGCGGCGGCGCGCGCGCACGGCGACGGCGCGGGGGGGGCATGCGGCGGCGCGCGCGCACGGCGACGGCGCGGGGGGGCGTGCGGCGGCGCGCGCGCACAGCGACGGCGCGGGGGGGCGTGCGGCGGCGCGCGCGCGCGCACGGTGGCGGCACGGGAGGGGCGTGCGGCGGCGCGGGGGGCGTGCGGCGGCGTGCACGTGCATGGCGGCCGCCGTGCACGCGCGCGCCGCTGCTTCCGGGTGGTGTGGCGACACACCACGCTGTGTGTGGCGACACACTTTTGTGTCGCGACACACAGTTTGGAAAGCTCTGATTTAGAGAGTAGCCTTCCCCAACCCAAGTAGCCACCAGGGGTGTGGTGGCTCAGCTGGTAAGAAGCCAGGCTTGTCGATCGGAAGATCACAAGTTCAGAGGCTCCAATCCCTAGTCCCGTGTGACGGAGTGAGCTCCCGCACTAGCCCCAGCTCTTGCCAACCTAGCAATTCGAAAGCATGCAAATGCAATTAGATTAATAGGTACCACTTCGGTGGGTAGGTAACAGCGTTCCGCGTGCGTCATGCGGCCACATGACGGCGGAAGCATCTTCGGACAGCGCTGGCTCTTCGGCTAACAAATGGAGATGAGCACTGGCCCCTAGAGTCGGACACGACTGCAGAAATGTGCGAGCGGAGCCTTTACCTTACCTTCCCCAACCAACCTTATTATGGCAGAAGTCCCAGCAAATTAGGCTAGCCGGTAACTTTCTGTCCCAACACATCTGGAGGGTACAACATTGGGGAAGGCTGGTCTAGCATGGGATGCCTGATTTTTGTGGAGGAATCCTTTAAAAAGCAAAGCAAAGCCCTCTGCACACATGCTTTATTCCATCACAAATATGGAGAAGAATGTTCAACTATTTTCAGAATTGGTATTTAAATATTTTGATTATTATAATTTCACTATGTTTCATTGAATACATTCGCATTATATCAAAGAAGGCCAAGTGAAGAAGGTGGTTTTACAGCAATTTTCCCCCCTAACCCTCATGAATATATACAATCACTGGATGAACTTTTACCTACATGTATTAAATTCTCAAGAGCCAGTTTGGTGTAGTGATTAAGGCACCAGGCTAGAAACCAGGAGACCATGAGTTCCAGTCCTACCTTAGGCACAAAGCCAACTGGGTGACCTTGGGCCAGGAAGGAGACAATGGCAAATCATTTCTGAAAAACCTTTCCAAGAAAACTGCAGGGATTTGTCCAGGCAGTCACCAGGAGTCAAGACTGACTCGAAGGCACAAAAAAATTAATAAAATAATAAAATAAAATAATAAAATAAAAAAATAAATAAAATAATAAAATAAAATAAAATAAAATAAAATAAAATAAAATAAAATAAAATAAAATAAAATAAAATAAAATAAAATAAATAAAATAAATAAAAAAATAAAATAAAATAAAATAAATAAAATAAAATAAAATAAAATAAAATAAAATAAAATAAAATAAAATAAAATAAAATAAAATAAAATAAATAAAATAAAATAAAATAAAATAAAATAAAATAAAATCCCTTAACTGCTTACATTGAATATTATTTGGCAATTAATTTTCTTTTATATAATTATTTGCTTTCTTAATCTCCTTTTTTTTATTTCATGTTGGGTGAGTATACACTTCCATTTCACCTTTTGGCTAATTCCTGAACCATGCCAAATAGTCTTTTTTTTTTAATCTCATGTTTAATGCTCTCAGGCTGAACAGACACAGCAGATAGCTAGGGGGGAAAAAACCCTCAAACTATACTGATATTAAAAGGATCATTAAACATAGCATGAGGGAATGGTCTTATTTCAAGCTATGGTTGACTGTCTTGATTAAAATTGAAATGTAAGCAAAGGGTATCCAGAAGAATAAATACAGGTATATGAAGCATGCCACTTCTCTATTTTTCTGGAAGAACTCTGTTTCACGTATGTGTTAAAAAGCCTAATCTGTTATATTTTCTATCTTTTTTCACTCCTCAATACTCACCCCTGTACGCAATGCTTCATTAATGTACAATAACATTTTAAGCAGTAGTAACAAGAGATCACTGTTACAGTTCTCATACAACCGTTTGGGATTTATGGCAGCAGACTCTTGTATGCCCAAGGACAGGCCACAGATGAGACTATCCAATGTCTGCTTATTTTATTGCTCTGTGGTCAACATATGCCTGAAAGCTGTATGTTTGTGTGTCAAAGAGAAAAATGAGCAGAAGAGATTCACCTTTTTGCTTCTAGGCACAGTTATCCAACATCAGACCATATGCTCAGATCATCTCCTGTTACAATCTGTTTCAAGAAGTGCAGTGAGAAGATAATGGCACCTGCAGAAGTTAAGATTCAGAGGCTGCCAGTTGTTGGTCTTAATTGCATACAGTACTTAAAATGAGAGCAGCAACACTTATTCACTATTTCCTAACCTTGTGATAGATCTGTTGGGAACACAATTCACAGAATCCCATTGTATGTTAGCTTGGCATGGGCGAGTAGGTGATGGTGGTATGGAAACCTCAGATATGCCATAAAGGGATTTTTTCATTTATGTCATGGCATAAATTTTGGCTCAATTTTTAAGATTAAGAAATCTATCAAATATAATTCCCCTATAATGTAAATATAGCTCGCAATGTTCCAATTATTTTTTCTCGTTGATAACTCAGAATGTACATTAACACAATGACCAAATAGGATCCATTGCAATTCACAAACAAGTAACTTAAGATACAAAGCCTAACTTGAATAGTAGAAAAATGCAATTACAAGGAACTATTCTTGTTCAGTAACTTATATTATTTGCAGCTAAATTGTTTTTAGGTCTAACATAATATATTAATTTTTTTAAAAGGAAGCAAATACTAGAAATAAAAATATTTAAAATACAGTTACAAGGAAGGAGCAATTAATTATAGCAAATAAGCATTAAAGAGCTTCATGCTTATCAAATTTACCTTTTAAATCTATGTTACCACCATTCAAACAGCAGTAATGATTATTAAATCAACAATTACAAAATACTACTTACAACATTCAGTGATTATATTAATACAGAAAACAGTGCATCCAGTTCACAAAACGAAGCAATGGCACTGACCTATTTATTATTCTTTATCAATCAGTTTATTTATTTATTTATTATTTATTTGTTTAATTTATATGACTGCCCATCTCCTCTCATGGGGAACTCTGGGCGGTTCACAATAAAAAAGTTAAAATAGAATCTAAAAATATATTAAAAACCACAATAGTACAATACAATAAATAATTATAAAATCCAGATGGATGAAGGCATTCATTAAAAGAAGGACATTAAAATTAGGGGATTAGCCACCCCCATGAGGAACTATCCCTTCCTCCTTCCCATGCCAGGCGGCAGAACCAGGTCTTCAGCTCTTTCCTAAAGGTCGGGAGGGAGGAAATCTGTCTCAAGTCCGGGGGCAAGATGTTCCATAGAGTGGGCGCTGTCACAGAGAAGGCCCGCCTCCTAGACCCCATCAGATGGCATTCTCTAATTGATGGGGTTTGTAGCAGGCCCTCTCTGAATGACCGGGTGGGGCGGGTCGATAACATGGGGATAAGACGGTCCCTCAGGTATTCTGGTCCCATGCCATGTAGGGCTTTAAAGGTGATAACCAACACCTTGAATTGTACCTGGAAGCAAACCGGCACCCAATGCAGCTCATGGAGCAACGGTGTTACATGTGCAGATCTTGGCGCACCCAAAACTGCCCGCGCGGCTGCATTCTGCACCAGCTGAAGCTTCCGGATAGTCTTCAAGGGTAGCCCCATGTAGAGCGCATTGCAATAATCTACATGGGAGATGACGAGAGCATGAGTGACTGTACGGAGAGTGTCACGCTCCAGGAATGGGCGTAACTGGCGCACTAACTGAAGTTGTGCAAAAGCCCTCCTAGCCATGACTACCACCAGCTCTTCGAGCAGGAGTCGTGAGTCTAGAAGAACCCCCAAATTACGCACCGGTTCCAAACGGGGTAGTGCTACCCCATCGAGAACCAAAGATGATAATTTCCCCGAAGACGCTAAGCCATCAATCCACAGCCACTCGGTCTTACCAGGGTTCAACTGAAGCCTGTTGTTCCCCATCCAGGCCCTCACAGCCCCCAGGCACTGGGACAGGGTGGACACTGCATCACTTACTTCACCAGGGATGGAGATATATAATTGAGTATCATCCACATACTGATGATACCTCATCCCATGGTGTCGGATGACCTCGCCCAGCGGTTTCATGTAGATGTTTAATAGGAGAGGAGAGAGAACCGAACCCTGCAGCACCCCACACAGGAGTGGACGCGGGCTGGATCTCTCCTCCCCTATCACCACCGACTGGGAGCGGCCCCGGAGAAAGGAGGTGAACCAGCGCAAAACTACACCGCCCACCCCCAACTCCCTAAGCCGCCCCAAAAGGATACCATGGTTGATGGTATCGAAAGCCGCTGAAAGATCCAAGAGAGCCAGGATTTATTTATTTATTTATTTATATTTCTAACTTATATCACCGCCCATCTCCCCCCATTTCCAGAGGGGACTCTGGGCGGTTTACACAAAGCCAGCAATTAAAACATATAAAAACTTATAAAATACAATACATAATATAAATCAATATAAATTAATTAAATATATAAGACCCAAGAGGCTCTGATGTAAGTTTAAAAGAACTCTACGGAGCAAGCCAACCCCAAGAGGAGCTATTACTCCTCCCATGCCAAGCGAGATGGAAGAGCCAGGTCTTCAGTTGTTTCCGGAAGGTCATAAGTGTGGGGGCTTGCCTCACCTCCAGGGGCAGAATATTCCAGAGGGCGGGTGCCACTGCCAAGAAGGCCCGCCTCCTGGACCCCGTCAGATGGAATTCTCTTGTAGACGGGGTCCATAGCAGGCCCTCTCTGCATAACCGGGTGGGGTGGGTCGATGCTCTGGGGATGAGGCGGTCCTTTAGGTAACCTGGTCCCATGCCATGTAGGGCTTTAAAGGTGACGACCAACACCTTGAATTGGACCTGGAAGCAAACTGGTAGCCAATGCAGCTCGCGCAGCAGAGGTGTCACATGTGCCGATCTTGGGGCACCCATAACTGCGCGCGCAGCCGCATTCTGGACCAGTTGAAGCTTCCAGATACTCTTCAAGGGTAGCCCCATGTAGAGTGCATTGCAATAGTCTATATGGGAGATGACCAGGGCATGAGTGACTGTATGGAGGGCGTCTCAGTCCAGGAAAGGGCCTAGCTGGCGTACAACTCGAAGTTGTACAAATGCCCTTCTGGCCACAACTGCCACCTGCTCTTCAAGCAGGAGTCGTGAGTCCAGAAGGACACCCAGGTTCCGCACTGTGTCTGAACGGGGTAGTGCCACCCCATCCAGATCTAAAGATGACAACTCCCTGGATCTCGAGGCACCATCAATCCACAGCCACTCCATCTTACCAGGGTTCAGCTGAATCCTGTTGTTCCCCATCCAGGCCCCCACAGCCTTCAGACACTGAGAAAAGGCAGCATAGAGAAACTGCATCACTTAACTCACCCGGGATGGAGATATATAGTTGAGTATCATCAGCATATTGATAATAACTCATCCCGTGTTGGTGGATGATCTCACCCAGCAGTTTCATATAGATATTAAATAGGAGAGGGGAGAGAACCGAGCCCTGCGGCACCCCACAAAGTAGGGGCCAAGGGTCGGACCTCTCATCTCCTATTACCACCGATTGGGATTGGCCCTGGAGGAAGGAGGTGAACCAGCGTAAAACCACGCCGCCCACCCCCAACCCCCTAAGCCATCCCAAAAGGATACCATGGTCGATGGTATCGAAAGCCGCTGAGAGGTCAAGAAGAGCCAGGATGGATGCACTGCCTCCATCCCGCGCCCGCCAGAGATCATCAGTAAGTGCGACCAATGCAGTTTCTACCCCATATCCCGGCCTGAATCCTGACTGGAAGGGGTCTAGATAATCCGTATCATCCAGAATCCTCTGGAGCTGCAATGCCACTACTTTCTCAACCACCTTCCCCAAAAAGGGGAGGTGGGAGACGGGACGAAAATTGTCCAACACTATAGGGTCCAGCGATGGCTTCTTGAGGAGGGGGTGCACCAGCGCCTCCTTAAAAGCTGCCAGGAAAACTCCCTCTCCCAAGGATGTAGTAACCATCTCATGGACCCAGCCACATGTCACCTCACTGGCTGCTTTCACCAGCCAGGAGGGGCATGGGTCAAGATGGCAGGTAGTGGCCCTTACAGCCCGGAGGATCCTGTCCACTTCCTCAGGTCCAACGGGATCAAACCGTTCCCAGATAACTGGCCACAGACGTTCCTTCGACATCTCCCCAGACCATGCATCATGCTTGGAGTCATGGATGGATGCACTACCTCCATCCCGCTCCCGCCAGAGATCATCCGTAAGCACGACCAATGCAGTCTCCGTCCCATATCCCGGCCTGAAACCTGACTGGAAAGGGTCAAGATAATCCGCTTCATCCAGGGTCCTTTGAAGTTGCAACGCCACCACTTTCTCAACCACTTTTCCCAAAAAGGGAAGGTGGGAGACTGGACGAAAGTTGTCCAGGATGGAAGGGTCCAGGGACGGCTTCTTGAGGAGGGGGTGTACCAACGCCTCCTTGAAGGCAGTTGGAACAAGGATGTATTAATCCAACAACAATCCATCCTCCAACAAGGTTGTATTAATCATAGCCTGGACCCATCCACCTGTCACCTCCCTGTCCGATTTCACCAGCCAGGAAGGGCAGAGATCTAAATAACATGTGGTGGAATTAACAATTCGAAGGATCCTCTCCACTTCCTTAGGTCCAACAGGATCCAATCGTTCCCAGATAATAGGGCAAGACCACTCTCCCGGCATCTCCCCAGACTGCATTCCACGCATGGAGTCCAACTTAGACCGAATCCGAGCGATTTTATCCTGCAGATGCTCAGAAAATTCTTCCGCACGGCCCTGCAGGTGGGTGGTCGATACCACCCTACCCAAGAGAGATCGAGTAATATTGAACAGGGCTGTCGGGCGGCATTCTGTGGATGCAATAAGAGCGGAGAAATATTCACGTTTCGCCGCTCTTACCGCCACAAGGTAGGCCTTAATAGCGGCTCTAGATTGTGTTCGGTCCAATTCCGTCTTCGTCTTTCTCCAGCGGCACTCTAGACGTCTCTTCACCCTCTTCAAGACCCTCAGCTCCTCCGTAAACCACGGGGAGTGACGGGTCGAATGGGGCTGGAGAGGTTGCATCGGGCTGGAGAGGTTGCATCGGCACGATCCTGTCCAAGGCACCGGCCGCCTCCCTATTCCAGGTTGCGACCAGTACCTCCGCTGGACCGTGCAGCAGATCCTCGGGTATTACCCCCAGCTCCCTCTGAAACCTCAATGGGTCCATAAGTTGCCAGGGGTGGACCAATCGAATAGGTCCTGCCTCCCTGTGGAGTGGGGTGGCATAAGAGAATCCTAGAGATATCAGGACGTGATCTGACCATGACAACGGGGATAGTTCTAACTTTCCCATCAGGTCACTTTGCCATTGCTCTGACAAGAAAACCAAATCTGAAGTGAGTCCACTGTCTCGAGTCGGGTCCCGAATAATCTGGGACAGGCCCATGGCTGCCATGGTAGCCATGAACTCCCGAGCCGCTTCCGAGGCACGTCCCAGGGACGGCAAGTTAAAATCCCCCAGGACCATAAGCCTGGGGAACTCCACCACCAACCCCAAGACGGCCTCCAGCAGCTCAGGCAGGGAGGTTGCTATGCAGAAGGGAGGCTGGTACAATAGCAACACTTCCAACTGTTCTTGGGCACCCAACTTGAAAAACAGGGTCTCACATCCGGATACTTGTGGAGCAAGGCCCCTGAAAGCCACTAAGGATTCTCTGATGATAACTGCCACCCCTCCTCCCCTACCCCAGTCTCTCGGCTGGTGCCACACCCGAAATCCGGTTGGGCACATCTCCAAGAGGGCTACTCCTCCCTCTGGGCCCAGCCAGGTTTCGGTAATACACACCAGGTCCGCCCCTTCTCCGTGATTAATTCACTTATGAGAGGGGCTTTGATATTTACTGACCTGGCGTTGAGTAGCAGCAGTCGAAAGCCGGAGCCCTCGAGGGTCCGCTGTCCAGAACCTGGGGTTGAACTCGGAGGACCGGAACGCGCCATCGGTACTAAACATAGGGGTTGCCTTCCCCGAAGATGGCCTGTCCTCCAGTTCCCATCACAGTATCTCCTGCCCGTCACCACCTCAATCGGATTGCCCACATTATAGTCCCCAGAGTTTCCTGATCCAGTCGCCTCCACTCCCGAATCCCTCGAAAACCTGGATCTGGGCAGGGGTCTCTTCCATACATTCATCCTTCCAATCTCAATCCTCCTGGGCAGTCGTAGGCCACCAGCGCAACCAGCCGAAGCTCTCGGCACTGGTAAGCCCCAACCGCCCCTTCCATTCATCATCCAATCACTCACTATGCCCCTTGTGGCCTCTCTCACTAGCCACATCTAGGGGCAAACAATCACTCCTACCTACCCTGTCTCTCACTCAGGGTCAGGTCCTCTTCCAAACACATACAGTCCTGGGCCCCCACCCGCGACTCTCACTCATGAGGGGGAACCACACTCATACAAGAGACCCCTGCAATTTTCTGCCGCCCTGGCAGTGGGGGTGGTTGTCCTTCAATAACCAGGAAGCTGCACCACTATTGGACGATCTTAATAATTTCAATAGTGGGGTCCAGATAAAAATAAGCAGAGTCCGTCCTATCCCAGGGAGCACCCCAGTTCCAGGGCCAATTTCCGAGCCCACCACCGGTTCCAGTTCCAGCCAGCTTCCGCTGGTCTCTATAGGCCTCCACAGGTCTCCACAGGCCTCCACTGGCCTCCACAGGCCCCGGCTCTACAGCTCTCAAGGCCCCCCAGTTCCTCAGTCTTTGTGGGGTTGCTCCACCCGTTCTTCATGCCAGTTCTAATTGATCTCCACCGGCCACCATAGGCATCCCTTCACTGGCTGCTGAGGCCAAAGCAGCAGCCATCCACTCTGTCCAGGGGCCTCCCAGGCCTGATGGACTCGCCGGACTCTGCAACGCCGCTCCGTCCGGGAAGGCCACGGCTCCACAAGGCCACCGGTTCCACAGCCATCAAGCCTCGCTGGTCCACGACTCCAACAGCTCCACTGTCCGCCACTCCGCAGCTCCACCGGGCTCCATCGGGCTCCGCGGCCTCCTCCAGGCTCCGCCGAGCCCCACCAGCCGCAAGCTCCAGCAGCTCCACCGGGCCCAAAAAGAAGCCCCGGCTTGTCACACCAGCTCCGTCCGGCCTCACGAACTCCACCAGGCCATCTCCGACAACTCGTCGCAAGACCGCCAGGCCGCAAATCCGCCACGGCCTCAACTACCGAACTCCACCCCCGCTCCGTCCGGAGAAGTTTGCTCACCCCCAACTCCGATGCAACTTCTCCAGCCTCCACGGTAGAATTTGTGGGGTGTAGGGAGGGTTTTTTGGGGTTTAGAGTTCACTTCTCCCGGAGCAGCTGCCGGCGTTTTCATGCGGTTGCCATCTAGTTCCTTTTTTCTGATGGCCTACTGTAGACTTCCTCTGAGCCTGAAGATTCCCCACTACAAATACTGTACTTATTATGAAAAGGTGATAATCCCCCACCTCTGCACACTTACCAAAATGTTTTCTCCTATATAGGACACTATAAGTCTTCTGAACAAACATGCATAGGATTATATTGTTAGCAATTGTTTTTAGAATGCTAAAGAGAAGACATAATTTGATTAAAGAGAGAGAAATCCAAGAATAGATTTGCAAACTGCATCAAGAGCACCTGTTTTCTCTCCCCACCCCCACAATTCATATACTGTTGAGTGTATTCCGTGAGCATTTCACAAAAATACAAATCTATTGCATAGTTTATGTGCTATGTGAAGGTATCCTAAAGCCATAGTCTCTTTATTCACTATAAACTGATAGATATTAATATAGATATCATACACACACACACACACACTTTTTATGTTTTTCTGGCTGATAAGATACAATGATTTTGGATATGTTGTTTTTAAAGTTTACATACAATTGCAATTACAATTATGGCACCAGGCTAGAAACTGGGAGGCCTTGAGTTCTAGTCCCACCTTAGGCATGAAGCCAGCTGGGTGACCTTGGGCCAGTCACTCTCTCTTAGCCCAAGGAAGGAGGCAATGGCAAACCACGTCAGAGAAATCTTACCAAGAAAACTGCAGGGACTTGTCCAAGCAGTCGCCAGGAGTCAAGACTGACTCGAACGCACCAAAAACCAAACAAACAAACCCACACCACTAGAAATAACTCTGATTAAACCTGCTTTTTTTTTTACAAGTGGCTGGCTAACACTCATGGCTAAGGAAAGCTCTTGTAAATCGGAAACATTCAGGTTCTTGATGAGGTTAATTCACCAGGTTGGGAAGGAAGCACTACAGTATAAGCTCGGCATATAATGATTCAAAGCTTCATCTTTCCCCAGCCCCCATTAAGCTTTTAAGCTATTAGCAATGCTCACTTCCTTATTAACTAGCAGAAGCAACCCCCTGCAAGAGTTTTTCTGCACCATTATGTAAGTGGTGAAAAATGATGTCTTCATATTTCAATAACAATTTAATGTCATTCTAAGAAAACCAAACCAAATTTCCTATGCATATGTGCATGTGTGCTGTTCATTCAGCATAGAGAAAGAATTTGTATTTGAAAAGGAGGAGGAGGAGGAGTGGGAGGGAGGGAGAGGGGGAGGGGGAGGGGAGGGGGAGGAGGAGGAGGAGGAGGAGGAGGAGGAGGAGGAGGAGGAGGAGGAGGGGAAGGGGAAGGGGAAGGGGTTCAGTTCATGGCCATCCTCAGTAGATTCAATTCATTCTGTCTTTGTCAGACCCCTCCTTAAGTATTGTGCCCAGTTCTGGGCACCACCATATAAGAATGAGTCAGATAAATTGGAACAGGTTTAGAATAGGCAAGAAGGACATTCAGAGGAACAGTAAGTAAACTGAGTTGTGTGATAAGCAACTGAAGCAATGGGGAATATTTAGCCTTGAGAAGAGAAGACTGAGCCCAAAAACACCTTCGTGGCTCTCAGCACACAAGCATTTTATAGATGAGAAATAATAGGCAGATACAAATGGCTAACTTATCATGAGATTCTAGAATTTTGTCGAGGGGAATATAAAATTAAATCAAGAGAAGAACTGATGGCAAAGGGACATAGTTGCCAATGGTTTTCTTATTTACAATTATTAGAAATATTTAAAGTAGACAAAACAGTTTATGGTTTTGAACATTTTAAGACTGAGTTTGAAATGGAATTATGTACAAATGATGAAAATGTAATTGCTAAAATGTATAATCTTCTACTGAAATTTGAAACAGAAGAACAAGTGAAAGAATGTATGATAAAGTGGGCTAAAAGTTTTGGTTATAATATACAGATAGAACAATGGGAAAATATGTGGTTGAAAGTATTGAAATTTACACTATGTTTTTATTTATTTATTATTGTATTTATACCCCGCCTATCCCCTCCCTAAGCGGAGGGCTCTAGGTGGCTTACATTCATTGACATCATACATATTATATTATACAGCATATATATATATTAACAATGATTTTACCCGCGCGTTAGGGAGGGGGTGAGGGAACTGGCTCTTCATCCGCAGGTTGGACTACATGTCCCAGAAACCTTTGCTTCTGAGCCGGCTGCTGACGTCCAGGAAGTTGTTATTTCGGGATCCGCCATCCTCTGCCGTCCTCCGCTGCCATCTACGGGAATCACCAGCTCTTCTTGGTCCGAGGGTGACCCTCCGAAAAGGATGCCAGCAAATTGGCCCACATGAGTGGTCCCCATTCATCTACTTGCTATTAGCTTTCGATCTGATGGGTAGGCAGAAGCTGGGGCTAGTGACAGGAGCTCACCTCGCCACGCGGATTCAAACTGCCAACCTTATGGTCGGCAGACTAACGGCTCAGCGGTCACCCGCTGAGCCACCGCGGCCCTATAACTATGTTATAATCTTAAAGAGAATTTTTATAAGATGATGTACCGTTGGTACATGACTCGAGAAAAATTTTCTAGAATGTATAAAGATACTTCAAATTTATGTTGGAAATGTGAACAACAAGGGACATTTTATCATGTTTGGTGGATGTGTAAAAAAGCTAGAAAATTTTGGATTCAAATACAAAATTTTGTATTTGTTTTGGGACTGATGGGCAAACAGTTGGAAAAAAGTCATGGAACTTTGATTTTGTATATGATAACTGCAGGGAGATTATTGTATGCACAAAGATGGAAAGGAATGGTTGGTGAAGATGATGGAACTCAATAAGATGGCCAAATTGACTTATTTGATTAGAGAAAATACAGTATCTGTAATGACTCCAATTTCAATGCCCCAATAAACACTTCTCAATGCACTTCATTGAAATGCAGAATAAGTTTTATTAAGGATACATGTAAATCAAAGCACTCCCCAAGATCCAAATGTCGGATTCGCGCCAAACAGCCCTAACTTAACTCTCCCCCCTGCGCGCCAATTTCTTTGCACCTCTGATGTCAGTGTCCATTGCTTTCACTCTCCATTCTCAGGCCTCTCTCCGACTCCTGCAGGTGGCCGACCTTGGTGCCGCATTACACAGTCTCTGATGGAAACCACAACCCCGTGCTTGGCACAGCTCGCCCCTCCTCACATTCTACAAGCTAACACTAACACTAACATGATTAATGGCAGGATTCAACTTTGAACCCTGACATGCTGACCCTCTAGGAAAAAAAATGCATATAGGAAACAGTATCTATGTCTATTGCTGACTGGAAACCCTTTATGGTCTTTTTGCAGAAAACAGAAAAAAATGAACTTATGATTTATGGTTTTGATGATTAGCAGGATAGATTATAGAAAGAAGAGAGATATGCTGTAACTTTAGTAAATTTATAATTGTACTTAAAACTGCTGTAAAGAAGATCAGATGCCATTTCTTTGTACCTTTTTTCTTTCTTTTCTATTTTTCTTTTTCTTTTTTCCTTTCTTGCACTTTTAGCTTTCTCTTTGATTTCTTTATTTTCTCTTTCTTACTTTATATTAGTTTGTATTAGTTTTTATCTTCTTTTTTAAAACTTTTGATAAAATTATAAAAAAAGAGAAGAGAAGAGAAGAGAAGAGAAGAGAAGAGGAGAGGAGAGGAGAGGAGAGGAGAGGAGAGGAGAGGAGAGGAGAGGAGAGGAGAGGAGAGGAGAGGAGAAGAGAAGAGAAGAGAAGAGAAGAGAAGAGAAGAGAAGTAATATCACAGTACTCCTCAAATGCCTGAAGGGATGTCATACAGAAGAAGGTTAATGTGCGTCCTCTCTCCTTTAGGACATGGAATAACAGATTATAGGAAGGTTGATTCTGATTAAACAATACAAAATATCTCCTACTGTAAGAGCACTTCAGACCAATTATCCAGTGGGCTCTCCTTCAATGGATGTGCAAGTAGAACTAGACAACCATCTCCATTGCACTATTCTGAGAAGAAGGTTGGACTGAATAGCCTAAATGGTCTCTTCCAACTCTATGATTCTCAACTGGACAGATTACTAGATTACAGTATTTGTGTGTCTATCTCATATCTCATATCTCATATCTCATATCTCATATCTCATATCTCATATCTCATATCTCTATCTCTATCTCTATCTCTATCTCTATCTCTATCTCTATCTCTATCTCTATCTCTATCTCTATCTCTATTGCATTTATTTGTCGCATTTATTTGTTGCCCTATGGCCCAGTTCTCAAAGTGTCTTACAACCTGGATAATTACAATAATTTTAAATTCTTCTATAATAGAGAACATCAGCAGCAGCATGGTAGATGGATTCAATTATAAGAGCAATGGGTGCACCACTGGAAGATTTGAAATACTAGATTGGGGACAAATGATTCTGGAGAAAATCTATCAAACAGTCAACACGATGCAGTACAATACAAGATGCACCCTTGGATTTGCCTTCTTTGTTCATAAACAAATGAGCTTACATGCAGAGAAGTCCCATGTCAATGAGGTACTACATTTTGCAATACATAAAGGTTTTGATCACTTTTGTTCCTCAGCTAACAACTTTGCTCAGGTTCATTGTGCTCACCTTAAAAGGCTGACATAGAAGGAGATGTTTTAGCTACTGCTGCTCATGGCAACTGGTTATTGACTTTTGCCTGCTACAAGAAATTGTTCAGTTTATCTGGGGGGCACTGTACATTGCCTTTGCTTTTCATTTCTTAAAACTATATCCCTGGAAAAATATATGAAAAACACTTTCCAGGCTTTAACAAAAGTTCAGAGTAAGAATATACTGAATAAATTGCTGCTCATTTTGGAAAGCTCTCTCCCACTATTAAAATTTTGTTTAAAATTGTGATTCACATTCTTGAGAGTATAATTTTAATAGCTTTCAAATCAAATCTTCTAAATTCAAATACAGGGTTCTAACTTCATTCTGTAATTACTGTCTCATCATTTCCAAGTACTGCAGCAAAAGAGCTGCTTATGGGATGATTGACATGCTCAGCATAAAAGAAGCACTTTCCATAGGAGAAAACTCCACAGATCGTGAGCACACACACACACACCTTTGATATCAGAGGGATGCTATGTTATCTGGACTGCACCCTAACGATTTTAAAAATCAAAGCATGTTATTTTACCCGCATTTCACCCATTCTATTTTATGTAGAACAAATATTTTCCTTTCCACTATATTCAGGAAATATATTATTCATTCTTCCTAAATATAACGTTCCTATTATTTGACGTACTAACAGGACTTACCATGAATCAGGAGATGTTTCTTTTTATATAAAGGATCTTTTTTTTTATTCCCCCAGTGTTAGATGAAAAGCGATGCTTATGATATGAATGCCTTGAGGGGGTTTGTTCCCTTACAACACAACTTTCTTTTCAAATTTGGCTGCCAATCACTTAACATTTTAATAAGAATTACTCAAGTGTGATATTTTAAAAGTAGTTTCAAATAAACTAATATTGTCAATCAGACAGCCTTTTTCTCCCAGAATAAGAAAATCCAATTGTAAATGTTTTTAAAACCTTAGCATTTTAAATCAATGGGATCATTTAAAAAGAAGAAATGGAGAAGAAATTAATGCAACTGAAGATTAAAAAACCCTGTATCTTAATGGTAACTCTGAGTTCAGTAAAAACAAAAGCTGTACCTTGATTTAACCAAAGCATGCACCATCCAGTCAGTGTAAATCAATGTTTTTCAACCTTGGCAACTTTAAGCTGTGCGGACTTTAGCCAGTTTACTGGCTGAAGAATTATGGGAGTTGAAGTCCACACAGTTTAAAGCCGCTAAGGTTGAGAAACACAAGTGTAAATAACCAATCTGAAATTTCTGAAATAGTATTAGGAAAACAAGAAGCTTCACTGGAGAAAAAAAAAGAAAAAAATAATGAATTAAAAATAAACTCTTTCCAGATTTACACTGCAGATAAACAGTGTTATTATACTGCAAAATGTTCAGTGAGATCCACACTCCTCCTAGCAATAAAGAAAGTTTAGAGAATGTTCATGCATTTAAGACTGATTATTCTTGGGGCCTGTAGTCCATTCACTTCCACTGTCCTTTTGTAGGTGGCCACAGCACAATGATGGAATACAGTTTTCCATGTGGAAAGCTCCAGAATACAGTGGATGGTCTTGTTAATTAAAAGAAACAAAATAATCTCCTTGGAGATTTGAAGCCAGACAGCCTAGAGATATAGCTAGAGAGGCAGATGTTTTTGGACAAGACTAGACATTGGTCTAATACATCATTTGACTGAGAGAAGAAGCAGAAGGAGTTAAGAGAAGTATAGAAACAGAATTAAAGCCTTTTCCCATTTTTTAAAAAATAATAGGACTCAGGGACTTTGTTTTTATTTTCTGTCATGTTTAATAGTATTTTGAAGAATAAAAGCAAGCAACATGTCTGGCAAGCAATCAGAAACAATACAAATGCTGTTGAAATGCTAGATATACAACCTCATATTTCCTCAAGTTAAGGTGCATACCACCAACAAGAGTTGTGAAATTAGACTGAGTAGATTCAAGGAACAATGACTGAAGACTGTTGGAAACTACTATAGTTTGGAAGAGTGAGTTGCATCACATGGCTAGGGGGAGGGAAATGGGAACAAAAGTTTATGTTGGAGGTGTGTTTTCTTGCACACGCAGACCAATAAAGACACCAGTCATTGTAGTAACTTAGTTTCAATTATATTAGCTTCTCATTCAAACAGATAGTATTTACAGTCCTCTTCCAGATCCCTGGAAGTATTACAATTCCACATACCAGATAGTAGTAACAAGCAAACAGGAGTAAACAGAAACAGAGTAAGCAGAAAGGCGGGGCGGGCAGGCTCTTTTATACTCTTCAGCCTGGATCACTTGCTGCCTGACCTTTCAAAGTTTACAGGTGATTACCTAATAAGGCTATGTTGCTGTGACTTACTCCTCAAAAGAATAATACACCAACAGTTTATGTAATCTCTAAAATGAAGACCCTGAATTCTCATCACTCATATAAATTACAGGAACCGAAATATTCACTCGTCTCATTGGGACATTTTGTCAAGTTTCTTTCCCCACTCACCACTAGCTTATTTCATATGCTTTCCAGCTTTTTGACATTCACATAACAAATGTAAGTTGGTTAAGTAAAGTTTAATGGAGGTTCCAAATTATAACTTAAAAGGTTTGCAACTGACATTTTGGAAGACATTTTGCTTTTCTATTGTATTTTTAAAGAGAAAGTAAGAGTATCGCTCCAACATCCAATTTTCAGAAAGGGAAGCTACCATCCCAAATGGTTGCAAAACCCACACTCAGCTCTTTCTGCCTCTTTGTCACATGTTGACTCCTTTATTTTTTTTTTTCAGACACTGATTACATCACTTCTGGGGGAGGGGTTTTTTTGAAGGCTTTTGTCCCATTTACAAGTCTTCAGAAAGACTGACTAACAATGAGTTACTATAGCAACATATCAGCTGACTATCCAGTTATTAACACTTTTTTGTCAAGTTCAAGATGTTGAGCAGACATTGAGAAGAAGCTCTATTCAGCCACTGGGCTCTCCAGTTCAGTCTTGCCTCTGATTAATGATGCTCAAATGATGTCCCTATGATGTCATAAGCCTTGGGTGGAGCTCTCATACTTCTGGGTCTTTACTTTACTAAGACCACCCCTGGACCTTTCTTCTCCCTTCCTGACCAGGGACCCACAGCTTTTCTGCACACTTAACTTCTGTCTCCAGCCACCCTGTTCTCTCCAGCCACTCCATTCACTTCATGCACTTTCTCTCCTCTGCTTCTCCTTCTCTCTCTCCAATTTTTAGGTTAGACTGGCAGCATGTCCCCCAGCAACTGAGGAGGTGGGTGTCCCCCCAGGGCTCTAGCCCCCAACACCTCTGCAGTAATCCAGGCTGGACAAATGGGACTGCTGTCTTGACATCTCAGTAAACCAGCCCCGGCTAGCAGCCAGGACAGCTCATCAGACAGTGCAGCTGCCCTTCAAGGCCAGAACTGAGCTGCTTTTTCTCCTTTTATTCATTCCATGGGCTGGCTCATGACAGCAGCCATGCCAGGCCACTCAAAACCATATGCCACACACAGAACCACTACTGTGCTTGGATCATTACACTGCATAGAGCCAGAGTCATGGTGGACAAGCCACCACTAATATCTAAGCAGAACTGCAATACATCTCTGGCAAATGAAGTATGTGTTCCCTCAATCCAACTTGGTTTATTATTACCATTTTCTCCTTTGATCCTAACATTCAATTTATGCATATCTTTTGCTCATTCACCTTTATGTGGGTTTAGCTCACTCTCCCCTTCCCACCTCTCATTCATGCATCAGATATATCATTCACACCAGCAAGATACAATTTAGAATAATTACTTTTCTTTACTTAACAATATACAATTGCAGGTTATACACATTAAAGGAAAAGACTTTTAACCTGTCTAATTGTAATTTTAATTACTAAATTTTACTTTCTAAAATTAGTAATTTTAATTACTAAAAATAATTAAACCGGTAGAGTTAATAACATGATTTACCCATTTACCCATTGCCCTTGTCATCTCCCATATAGACTATTGTAATGCGCTCTACATGGGGCTACCTTTGAGGAATATCTGGAAGCTTCAACTGATCCAGAATGCAGCTGCGCGGACAGTTATTGGGGCCAGAAGATCGGCACATGTGACACCTCTGCTGTGCGAGCTGCATTGGGTACCAGTCTGCTTCCAGGTACAATTCAAGCTGTTGGTTATCACCTTTAAAGCCCTACATGGCATAGGGCCAGGTTACCTGAGGGACCGTCTCATCCCCAGAACATCGACCCGTCCCACCCGATCAGCCAGAGAAGGCTTGCTGTGGACCCCATCGACTAAGGAGTTCCATCTAGCGGGGTCCAGGAGGCAGGCCTTCTCTGCAGTTGCACCCGCCCTTTGGAATACCTTACCCCCTTACAGAGCTGAGGCGGGTTCCCTTGCTCCCGACCTTTCAGAAAGGCTTAAAGACCTGGTTCTGCCATCTTTCCTGGGAGGGAAATGTCAACAGTTCCTCTTGGGGATGGCTGGTCCCATGAAGCCTCCCAGTATTACTATTTTTAACATCTTTTATACTTCGATTTTACATTATTATTTATATTATTGTAATTTTATATTTATGTTTTTAACAGAGAGCAAGTTCCACTCCCTTTTCGCACTGAAGATGTTGCCTAGCCTGGCAAAGAAACATTTGCAAGAAAACAACAAGGCTCAGAGAGCACCAAGGACTCCACAGTTTTTAACTATGTTTTATTGTGAACCGCCCAGGGTCCCCGATAGGGGAGATGGGCGGTAATATAAATTTAATAAAATAAATAAATAAATAAATAAATAAATAAATAAATAAATAAATTTTACTTCTTGGTACAGGTGTAACAAGAATGGATAGCCAATCACAGTTTCCACCCATTGAAATGGAAATGGATGGGAAGATATGGAATTCCTGTTCATTCTGGCATGATTTCTTTTGTTAGTCATGTTTGCAAACAAATGGATCATTCCGGCTTGATGTTCCATTAAGCTGGTCATTAGCTATGCACTGAATATGTTTATATGAGTTACATATTCATATGTGGATGCTCTTAGTTTTAAACAAATACTATGTGACATTCCCTGTATTGTCTCATGATGTTCCAAGTACGATCACAAGAATTCACGCCGAATATACAACTATCTTCAAGTGATGGAAGTCATTTGAGTGATGTTAGAAGGATGGAGCTTAATTAGCACTTTAATCTGATGTGTGTTCTGGTTTTGTAATACCTGAACAAGGGTAGGAGTGCACACTGGCACCTGCTCCTGCTAAGAGTTGGCAGAGCTAGGACCAAGAAGCAGGTGAAGCCAGGGGGGGAAAAACCTTACATGTGCTTTGGTTTAATTTTAATAGAACCTCTATTAAAATTAAATTAGTAGATCTAGTACAATTAAACTTCATATATTTGCTAAATTCTGCTGTGTTAACATTTCCCCTTCTAGCATATTAAAAAAATGACAATGGGGTGAGCCAGACTCAAGGTTTTCTTGGTTCTCATGTGATTCTGCTGTGCCTCTGTGTTAAGACAGCCCACAGGAAGAGTCCAATTCACAGAAATCTGACAGGAAAGTCATAGCCTTGTAGAATGAATGTCTTATTCCATTCTCCTCTGTGGCAAAACTGCATTTCTTTAGCTTTTGCTAAGATGTCACAAAGGCTAATCAGTGTCATCAAATTCCTACTTCAGGCCTCTGAGCTCCCCTATAATCTATTTTTTTTAAATTGCATAAATATTTATTGAGTCTTTGTTACTTACTTTATAATCCAGATCCCAGCATTGGCATTTACCTTGGTGTTTTCCATTTTCCATTCTCCGCATACATACTTTCAGCAGGACATAATTTTTCTTGGCAAATTGCACACTTGTCAGATCACCTGATTAAGAGCTCTGTTTTCATTACTATAAAAACCAACATTAAGGAACAGACTGGTCAGTAATAATGATCACTACTCTGCTATAAATATAGCTCAGTATGTTTAATGAAATAGCTCACCTGAATACTAAAGATCTGAATGCAGTTACATTGGCCTGGACAAGTAGTCTTATTATGATTAAAAAAAAGGTTTATTTCAGCTATTAATTTGGTTTCCTAAATAACCTATTTGAAAACCTCATAGTATCACTTAATTTTTGAAGTTCTTTAATTGACAAGTTCAGTAGGATTTCTTCAGATTAACAGCACTGAGCTATCCTATATCATATATATGCCTATCCAATATCCTTCAATCAAACTTATAATGGTACATGACATGTATAGGTTTGAGAATATAGACTACCAACAATATTTTGTAGCCTCTCTGGGGCATGAAAACTTAATTATTAAGCACAAAATCAGAATATTTATTATGTCCCAGCATAAGTTAAATTCTTCTTGATTCATTTTATAGATACATAGAAAAAACTCAAAAAATACAAATAGTAAATTCAATGTAAATAAGATATAGAATTGTATAAATAGTAAATATAATTAATTATACAACATGTAGAATTTATTATAGAAATTTTTGATGAGAAAGTAGGAAGTCCATTTTATTTTGTTGTTTTGTTGTTTTTGTTTTGTGTTGTCTGGTTATAGCTAAATTACAAGAAAGAAAGAAAGAAAAGAGGAATAGGGGATTACAGAAAGAAGAGAAGGTTAGAGCAGGTATAAGAAGGGAAAGATGAGATCTTAGAAGGTACAAGTATGTAGAGAGGAGTAGGAGAAAAAGGGCTAAAGGTTGAGGGTTAAAAATATTTAAATGCATTCAGAAAGTGGAAAGTTAAATAGAGTGTTTTGGTTTTGTTGAAGAAGTCAGAAGTATGGAAGAAAGAAAAGAATATAGAGTTTGAAGAAGGTATAAAGAAGAGAATATAAGAAGAAAGGGTAGAGGGAAGGGCTGTATTATATTTAAAGGTATTTAATATATTAATGTATGTACTTAGAAATTATATAATATATTGTATGATGTATAATATGTGTTGTATGTTGTATTGTATTATTGTTGATTTATGTGTATGTTAATGATGTTTAATAAAAAAAAAAGAATATCTATTATGTCCTTGAGGGACAAGTTTTCTTAGCTTGCTACCCATTTTTGTTGACAGGTCCTAAATGTGTATTTATTTATACAATTATTTCTAGACCACCATACCGCCAAAGGCTCAAGGTAGTTTACAATATGACCAAAGTACAATAAAACAGCCACAAACTAAGGAAAGAAAGTAAGATTACAATAATAGCCCACATCCACCATTTGCATAAAAGCTCTTTCGAACAAGACGATTGTTAAGATTTTGCGAGAAACAAGCAAAGTAGGAGCCCACTTTACTTATAAGGCTACATCTCCAGATCCCAGTCCTTTTCATCTCATGTGGGGTTAGGACCACCCAGGTGAGGCATTTCGATTGAGGGAGATAATGTTGAAAGACTGTATTTTGATAATAGTTCTAAAAACAATGGAATTTATTTATTTCCTAAATGGATTTACACATTCATCATTTGGATGTTTTCCTATTTTGGATATTTTATTTTTTAAAAAATGGCTTGTGGCTTTCTTAAATGTGCAGAAGCTTAGGCTAGGAGTTGGCAGTATGTTGGAGGTGCTACATTGTCCAGCTGCCAAAATATAAAATAAAATAAAGAATTGCGAAAATCTCCCAGGATCGGAAATTCTCCCAATATTTAAATGATCTCAGATGAGATCTTAGAAGCTCCCATTGAAGCAAACCAAAATCTTGAGCTCTCAAGGAGGAAGGAAAATGTCCTTAACTTTAAATATGAGTGAAAGTAGGACCAAGGGTCTCATTATCAATATCCAAGAAAATTCTATGGTAGATTACAAAGTGATCTATAAAGTGTAATCACCTTAAAAACAATTACCAGAATTTAGCATGCATTTAATGAGAAGTCATCTTTCAAGATCAATCTTGTGTGCTGTTTTGATTGGGTAACTTCCTTAGTGAATTGTCGGCATGTTGTAGATACGTATAATGTATCTTGATTTCAGCAATGTATCTGACAAAATGCCCCCATGCATTAGCAAGCTATTTAAATGTAGATAAGATGGCAAAACTATTATCCAAATATGTAGCTGGATCAAAAACTATACTCAAAGAATTGTGGAGTCCTTGGTGCTCTCTGAGCCTTGTTTATTTATTTATTTATTTATTTATGTTTCAATTTATATACCGCTCCATCTCCCCAAAAGGGAACTCTGGGCGGTTTACAAAACACAAAAATTAAAATCCGACAATTAAAACAACCCAATAAAACACTCTAATATATTAAAATTAAGTATAAAAATCCAAGATGCGGTGGTATGATGTTTGGATGTTTAAAAGGGCCCTATGGCACCAGCCATCCCCAAGAGGAACTGTTCCCCCACTCCTCCTGTTGTTTTCTTGCAGACGTTTCATTGCCAGGCTAGGCAACATCTTCAGTGCGAAAAGGGAGTGGGACTTGCTCTCTGTTTATATACCATGGCTTGTCCTGTTTGTGTTGGTGGATGTGTTCTCTCCTTAGGAGTTCCTTGATTGGGCTGTTGTTTGCTGCTTGGTTGAATAGTTCTTTGATTAGGGTATATTG
The DNA here is from genome assembly GCA_023362775.1 of Charina bottae. Taxonomy (NCBI): domain Eukaryota; kingdom Metazoa; phylum Chordata; class Lepidosauria; order Squamata; family Charinaidae; genus Charina; species Charina bottae. Next base: position 98,401,661 of record JALMGJ010000002.1, on the reverse strand, counting down.
TGCTGTTTGATTGTTCCTCTGGTGCTAATCCTGGTGTTAATCTTTGCATATCTGGGTGTTGATTGCTGGCAAGGAGGTGTTCTGATCTTCTGGCTTTTCTATTGTCTCTTATGAATGGTATGTAAATGTTGTTTACCTCTATATGTCTGTTGATGGCTGCTTTGTCTGAGTGCCAAGCTTCCAGGAATTCTCTAGCATTTTTGGATTTGGCTTGGTTTAAGATGCTCACAGTTTCCCAGTTGAAAGTATGGTTGAGTCTTTCCGTGTGTTGTGAGATTAAGGAGTTTTCATCATGTCTTCTGACTGCTAGTTGGTGTTCGTGGATGCACTCTGCTAATCTTCTGCCCGTCTGTCCTACATAGTGGCTGCTACAGTCCTTACACTGTATGTTGTAGATAACTCTTGGTTTTTTTTTCTTGGGCTACTGGGTCTTTTGGGTTACTTACGATGTTCTGAAGGGTTTTGGTTGGTTTGTGTGCTATGGTGATGCCATGTGGTTGTAACAGTGTATTAGTGGTTACTGAGATGTTTCTGATGTATGGCAGTGTAATCCTTTTCATAGCTTCTGTTGGTTTTGCTGTGGTGGGTTGAGTGATCAGGCACTTTTTGATAAAGTTGCTTGGGTACCCATTTTTCTCAAATACTCAAAGAATATTCATCAATGGTTCTTCATCAGTTTGAAGGGGGATATGATGTAGGATGTATAAGGTTCAGCCCTGGATCCTCTACTCAAAAGTGGTAGGCTAGAAAAATGTGTTGAAAATAACAGAATGAAATTTAAGAGAGATAAATTGAATGTTTTTTCCGTTCAGAAATAGAAATGAAATGCACACAAGAGGGTGAGACGTGTCCAAATGGGAGGTGCAAATGGGCAATCTAAACCCTGCCCTTTTTAGCATGTGTCACACACATTGTATGCATGTAAAATAATGGATTTAGATAAAATTATATATAATTTAACTTTTATATGGCTGCCCAACTCACAAAAACTCAACTCTGAGCACCATACAAGCATAAAACAAACCACAATATTTAACAACAACAACAAAATAATGAAATAATGAAAACAAATCACATAAACAGGGCACAACCATATATACTCAGCCTCCCAGGATGAGCCCACCTAGTATCCTTGCTGCAATGCTTGAGGGAACATCCATGTCTTCAAAGCCTCCTTGAAGACTTAAAGGGTCAGGAATTTATTTATTTATTTATTTATTTATTTATTTATTTATTTATTTATTTATTTAACAAATTTATATAGCCGCCCAACTCACACATGGTGACTCCGGGAGGCTTACAAGATTAAAATCCAAATACAAAAAGACCAATAAACCCCCACCCCCATTACTTGAATCTCAGGGGATTGATCATTCCACAGTGCAACTGAAATTAAATTAAAGTTAGTGCAGCTTTTAAAACAACTATTTTAATTTTTTTAGAAACCAGAAAAAAGAGAGGTCTTTAATGCACATCATAGAAATGCTGTGGTTCCATGAGGTCTGAAGCAGTCCAAATCATGTTTGAAGCATGCAGGACTTAAATGAAAACCACAATGAAATAGCTGACAGTATTCTCTATTGTTTTTGTTTGAATTCATACTTATATTCATTTCTGTCACTTTATTTGTACCCCTTCACCATTCAAAAGAGATGGATTTACTCTTTTCAGATACAGCAGGACTGATTTCATCAGCTTTCTTCTGGAAATTGCCATTTATTTTTCCAGAAAATGTTCTGTGTGTTCCTCTGTTGGGGTGGGGGGTGGGGGTGGAAATAGAAATTACTAGGAGACCAACTCTAGTGTCACCAAACATATATGGGAAAAATATTAAAACAAAACCAAATTTCAATTAATGAAATTAATTGAAATGTACTCTATTATTAAAAGAATTAATTAGAATTTAATGAAGTACTTAAAAATGAAATAGAACAAAATTTCAAAAGAAAAATGAAAGCCTTTTGCCTTCCTTATTTTTCTTCCCTCACAAAAAATAAAATTATTTTCTTAAGCTTCAGTCTGTTAGCTTTAGGCCATTTGCCACATAATGTATACAATACATACATACATACATGTCCGTTTGTGAGAGTGAGAGTGTGTATTATATATATTAAATATTAAATTTGCTGACACCAGTTGTGAAAATAACTGCCAAAATGGATGCTTTTAAAAGGCAACTGGACAGATTGGTGAAAGATCAGGTGACCAGAGACTATAAATACTGATGTCGAGCTTCAGCAGCCACCGGTCTCTAGTATTCAGCTTGGTTTGTCAATCATTACTCCTCCATCTTTCCTCCTCCTTCTTCCCACAAGACTTTCCTGTTTAAGTTTCAAGCTTTCTCCTCCTCTTTCCAGCTCAGCACAGGCCCATTGCAAATAGGAAACTCTGTTATCTGTCCTATTGTCAGGGTTTTGCTATCAGCTGAGAAAGAATAACACATATGTTTGCATGTATATATGACAGGATGCTAAAGAATCTGGAGTCAATCTGGGTGACTCCAGATAGTTACATCCTTGGATAATTACATGGATAATTATGGATAATTACATCCATAATTTTGTTTCCATGCCCTCAACCCCACCCCCAGGATTAATTTTAAAGCCCTCCTGAGGAATCTGTATCATTGGCGATCACTCGTAGCCGAGTAAGATGGTCTTCCAAAGGTAAAATTTTAACGGTGGATCCGTAAGTGGCTATAAAGGCCAATTCTGGATCTGCACAACCTCCCACAATGAGGGCATAGGTTTCCGGGTGGGAGACGGTCATGATGAGGGTTTGCCTGACGTGCCTTCCTTTTAGCTCTTTTCTCCTTTTCGCCCTGTACTCGTGCTTCTTCAAAGTCCATAGCGCCATTAATAAAGGATGACCTCCAATTGAAACGCTCATGAGTTAGGGCTTCCCAGTTCTCAATGCTGATATTACATATTTTTAAATTAGCTTTGAGAGTATCTTTGAATCTCTTTTGCTGTCCACCAATATTCCATTTTCCATTCTTAAGTTGGGAGTAAAGTAGCTGCTTTGGAAGACGATGGTCAGGCATTCGAACAACATGACCGGTCCAGCGAAGTTGATGTTGGATGATCATTGTTTCAATGCTGGTGGTTTTCGCTTCTTCTAATACGCTAACATTAGTCCGCCTATCTTCCCAAGTAATTTGCAGAATTTTTCGGAGGCAGCGTTGATGGAATCTTTCAAGAAGTTGGAGGTGGCGTTTGTAGAGGGTCCATGTTTCACAGGCGTACAGAAGGCTTGGTAGTACAATGGCTTTGTAAACAAGCATTTTGGTCTCCCTGCGAATGTCCCGATCCTCAAACACTCTACGCTTCATTCGGGAGAAAGCTACACTCGCAGAGCTCAGGCGATGCTGAATTTCAGCATCGATGTCAGCTTTTGTAGATAGATGGCTGCCGAGATAAGAAAAGTGGTCGACATTTTCTAGTGACACACCTTTAAGCTGGATTGATGGCGCTGCAGAGGGATTGGTTTGAACTTGCTGGTAAAGCACTTTGGTTTTTTTAATGTTAATCGAGAGGCCGAGCTTTTCATATGCTTCCGCAAAGATGTTTAGGATAGTTTGAAGATCTTCCTCGGAGTGTGCGCAAACTACGTTATCATCAGCATATTGAAGTTTTATAACAGAAGTTGCAATTACCTTATTTTTTGCTTTCAGCCTACTAAGATTAAAAAGCTTTCCATCTGTTCGATATATAATTTCTACACCAGTAGGAAGTTTCTCTTCAACAAGGTGTATAATCATAGTGATGAAGATAGCAAATAAGGTTGGAGCAATAACACATCCCTGTTTAACGCCGGATTCCACTTTAAATGGATCGCTTTGAGAGCCATTGTTATTCAGGATTGTTGCCAACATGTCGTCATGGAGTAACCGCAAGATGTTCACAAATTTATCAGGGCATCCGATTTTCAGAAGGATGGTCCATAGAGCAGTACGATTTACAGTATCAAAAGCTTTAGTCAGATCAATAAACGCCATGTACAGAGGGCGGTTTTGCTCCTTGCATTTTTCTTGAAGCTGTCGTGCAGTGAAGATCATATCCACTGTTCCCCTGGAAGGGCGGAAGCCATTTTGCGTTTCAGGGAGGATGTCTTCTGATACAGATAGGAGACGGTTTGCGATGATCTTTGCCAGGATTTTGCCTGCTGTGGCTAGAAGGGAGATGCCTCGATAGTTTCCACAGTCTGTTCTATCACCCTTTTTAAAGAGAGTGATAATTATGGCATCCCTAAAGTCTGCTGGAATCTCCTCCCTCATCCAGATTTTTTCGATGAGCTTATGAAGTTGTTCATAAGTTGTTCAGTAAGTTCAGGCCCGCCTTCTTTAAAGACTTCAGCAGGAATCCCATCAGGTCCACTAGCTTTGTTATTTTTTATTTGTTTAGTGGCTTTACTGACGTCCTCCAAACTAGGGGGTACTGCAAGCTCATCTCTTATTTGTTTTTGCGGGATTTGCAAGAAGACTTCATCAGCCACAGTAGAGTGACGATTAAGGAGATTGTAGTAATGCTCTTTCCAGCGCAGTGCAATAGACTCTTTGTCCTTTAGAAGTTTAGCACCATCTACTGAGCGTAAGGGATTTGTACCATGGTTTGTTGGTCCATAGATGGCCTTTATGGCATAAAAAAGCCCCCTGCATCATGAGCATCTGCAAAATGTTGGGTTTCTTGGGCTTTTTTTATCCACCATATGTTCTTAAGTTCTCTAGTTCTTCTTTGGACTTCTGCCTTTGCACTGGCGTAGATTTTTTTCTTAACGGCACAGTTAATATCTTTTTGCCATATCTGGAAGGCTTTCCTTTTCTTGTCAATAATATGTTCAATCTAACTATCGTTCTCGTCAAACCAGTCCTGATGTCTCTTAGTCTGGTATCCGATAGTTTGTTCACAGGCTGAAATAATAGAAGTCTTCAATTTAATCCAGTGTTCCTCAACATTTTCAGGAAGTTCCATAGGCAGATGTTCCTTGAGAGTTGATTGAAAGCAAGCTCGTTTAATAGGATCTTGAAGGGCTAGTGTATTCATTTAAACGCCTTGGTTTTCTTCCTTGGAGCCTACGATGAGGGACAATCTTTATGGCCATTGTGGATCGAATTAATCGATGGTCTGTCCAGCAGTCATCGGCGCTCGTCATGGCTCTGGTGAGAAGTACATCACGGCGATCTCTAGCACGGACAATTACATAATCTAAAAGATGCCAGTGCTTTGACTGTGGGTGCTTCCATGATGTTTTAAATTTATTTTTCTGGCGAAAGAGTGTGTTAGTAATGACAACGTTATGCTCTGCACATTTAGTCAGAAGTAAGATTCCATTCATGTTGCTGTTGTCAACTCCTTCTTTCCCAATGATCCCTGGCCACAAATCAAAATCACGCCCAACTCTTGCATTGAAATTGCCCAGGAGAATAATTTTATCCTCCTTTGGTATCTGTGATAAGATGGTGTCCAGCTGGGTATAAAATTTTTCCTTGATATCCTCATCTGCATCTAGTGTTGGTGCGTAAGCACTTAGGATAGTTGCCTGTTGGTTTTTGGCGAGTTTTATTCGGAGAGTTGAGAGTCGTTCGTTAATCCCAGTGGGAACTTCTGACAAGAGCTTCACAAGGTCGTTTTTGATAGCAAAGCCTACTCCATGTATTTGTCGTTCTTGTTCAGGCAGTCCTTTCCAAAAGAAGGTATAACCTCCTTTTTCTTCCTTCAACTGTCCTCCTCCTGCTCTTCGAGTTTCTTGGAGTGCTGCTATATCAATATTAAAATGTCTCAGCTCCCTTGCAATAATGGGAGTCCTACGTTCAGGTCGTTCACTATCCATATTGTCTTGCAGTGTCCGTATATTCCATGTTCCAAAATTCATGTGTTTTTTACGACCGCTAGATGGTGACCCCACTGGTCGCGGTAATCCAGTCAGGGAGAAAATGAGGCAGACTATGTTTAGGGCACCTTTTCTAGGCCCCTCCCCATATGGGGTGAGCAGAGTGGATCCTAAATAGGGCTGCTCAGTCGTGGATACAGCTGCCGAACTGCTCACCTGCCTCGATCCTTGAGTCGGGGCGACTGAATCCGTATCCACCGCCCATGTGCTGGTCCATGACTAGGAGCTTCCGGATTTCACAGTCCTGCCCCCGTTGCCATTCGTCAATCGCCATGGGACTTTTGGTTGTTTTGGGTTTGGTGTGGTTGGAAGACGCCTGTGCGTGAATTTGTTTTATGTGTGGAGATCGGTGCACAACGATCAGCACACAACCTTCACAGAAAAAGGCTCTAATCCAATGGCATGGATACCATGACGATTGGTGACCTTTTGTCTGCTGCAGCCTTCATCCGCCTTCGCAGCTGTTGTAACAATACACCTTGTTGTCTTCTGCCTGTTCTGCCGTTGAGGACTTTCTTGGATCGTTCTTTGTCTGGTTCCTCCCCCTGGACCTTACCGCCATGGGTGACCCTACCAGGAGTACATGACTCCTGACGGCTTCGCTCACAGGGTTCATTGGGAACACACAAGCCCACTCACCACAACAAGGTGACGATCCAGCGAGTGAGTCTCTGTATAATGAGTGAGAATCTGTATAACGACCAAGTAGCAACAGTAAGAACAGACCACGGAACAACGGACTGGTTTAAGATTGGGAAAGGTGTACGGCAGGGTTGTATACTCTCACCCTACCTATTCAACCTGTATGCAGAACACACCATGCAACATGCTGGGCTTGATGAATCCAAGGCTGGAGTTAAAATCGCTGGAAGAAACATTAACAATCTCAGATATGCAGATGATACCACTTCGATGGCTGAAAGTGAGGAGGAGTTGAGGAGCCTTATGATGAAGGTGAAAGAAGAAAGTGCAAAAGCTGGGTTGCAGTTAAACCTCAAAAGAACCAAAATTATGGCAACCAGCTTGATTGATAACTGGCAAATAGAGGGAGAAAACGTGGAGGCAGTGACAGACTTTGTATTTCTAGGCGCAAAGATTACTGCAGACGCTGACTGCAGCCAGGAAATCAGAAGACGTCTAATTCTTGGGAGGAGAGCAATGACAAATCTTGATAAAATAGTTAAGAGCAGAGACATCACACTGACAACAAAGATCTGCATAGTTAAAGCAATGGTATTCCCCGTAGTAACCTATGGGTGCAAGAGCTGGGCCATAAGGAAGGTGGAGCGAAGGAAAATAGATGCTTTTGAACTGTGGTGTTGGAGGAAAATTCTGAGAGTGCCTTGGACTGCAAGAAGATCAAACCAGTCCATACTCCAGGAAATAAAGCCAGACTGCTCACTTGAGGGAATGATATTAAAGGCAAAACTGAAGTACTTTGGCCACATAATGAGAAGACAGGATACCCTGGAGAAGAAGCTGATGCTAGGGAAAGTGGAAGGCAAAAGGAAGAGGGGCCGACCAAGGGCAAGATGGATGGATGATATTCTGGAGGTGACTGTCCTGGTTCAGCCTCTGCCCCAGGGCCTCAGCGATGAGTCAGAGGACGAGCTGCCCCTGGCAAACCCCCAGGGGATTGAGCCAGGCGAGGCCCCAGACGCGGACACGGGCCCAGACAATGACCCAGCACCGCAGGAGGCAGCAATACCTGAGGCTGCAGGAGAGCAAGCTGGGAATGGTGGTTTGCCCCCACCCTCTAGCCAGCAGCCAGCAACCGAGGCTACAGCGGAGCAAGCTGGGGATTGCGGTTTGTCCCCACCCTCTAGCCAGCAGCCAGCTGGATCCCATCAGCCTCCCAGCTCTCCTGAATCCCCCAAAGGGCAGAGGCGGAGGCGTGTGCGCCTCGCCTTAAAGGACAGGAGGAAAAGTGCTCGGCTGGCTGCTAGGGAGTTACGCAGAGGGCAGGGAGAGTCTTTGCAGGACCCAGAGGACAGCTCCTGAGCTCCTGATAAATTACCAGGGAAGCAGTGAGGGAGTTGTGGGAGCAACGTTGCACTTTGGCTTCGCGACCACTCTGGTATCCTGTCTTGTTTCCTGCGTTCCTGACCCTGTTTGGACTATCGCTACTCTGCCTTCTGGACTCCTTGACCTTGTTTGGATTATCGTGTCTCGGACTTCTGGAACCCTTGACCCAGTTTGGATTATTGACTACCCTTTGCTTCACTACTCTGATTATTGGCACACGCTGGTTTGTCTCTCTCTCGGCCAGTCTTGCAAAGTAACCTTGGGCTGCATTCCTTACCTCTGGCTGACTGCCAAGACTCTCCAATCTGTTCTGGAGGCGAGCCAGCACAGTGACAGACTCAACCGTGGGGGAGCTGGGGATGGTGACGGCCGACAGGAAGCTCTGGCGTGGTCTGGTCCATGAAGTCACGAAGAGTCAGAAGCGACTGAACAAATAAACAACAAAATTCAACTCATAATTTGGCCTAGCACATTTTTATTAGTCCTTCTGAGATGCAACCCATCAAGTGATAGTTGTCCTTCATCTCGATACCTCAGACCATAGACCCCAAACCCCAAACTTTCTTGTTGACACCATTTCTGTAGCCAGCAATTGTCTTACTGTATTGTGTTTTTCCCTTTTCAGTCATCTTCCATGAACCAGAAAGTTGAATGAGAAGACAACCAGAATCCTTTTCATCTTTAGCTTCATTCTGAGTTTTTTAAAGACTGTGGTGATAAGTCTATAGCTGTCCTTTGAGTATTATTTGCCACTACATGTATGAAAGGAAAGAATAGTCATAACTGAATTTAATAAGCTTTACATCCTTGATCCTACTCTTGGCAGACAGCACACATTTTTGTTAATCCCTCATAGTAGTACTGAAAACTGATGAAATGAAAGTGGCTATGGATGAGAAAAATGTGCATATAAGAGAATGATTGCTGCAAACAATGAAGATGAGAGCAGGGGGGATAAAAAAAGTCAAGGTGGTGGTGACAGTGTGATTGAAGCTATGTCCCTTTTTATGTGCATACAACATTAACACAAAAGAGGGCCAGGTTAGTTGAGACTCCTATTGTAACTTTTTTACACCCACCCTGTGGACCCCTCCCCCCAGATGAGAGAAAGATATTGTATAGGAAAGGGTAGTTGCAAAAATGTATTCAAAGAGAACAAAGAACAGTGAAGATTACAAGAGGGAAAGAAAATGCAGAGTATTTTAATGGGAATTTGTAACTGGGTGAAAAGGGCTAAACAAGGAGCCTCCATCAGAGTGAATGTTGTTAAGAACAAAAGTGATGAAATTATTTGGGATGATACAGAAGTGAGGGAATGTTGTAAGGAATATTTTAGATATTTTATGAGAATGGTAATGACATCCCAAAGAATGGAACTGAAATAAATGCTGTCAATCTTTAACAGAAAATTGATGAAAAGAAAGATGTTGAAAAAAATGGCATGTCTGCAAGTGAAGATGGTTTTTCTGGAGAAATTTTAAAATATGAATATGGTTTGCTTATAGAGTAAATATAAAAACTACAGGGAAATTTGCTTGTTAAATGTTACTGGGAAGGTGTTTGGCAGAATTGTAATACAAAGGGGTGATATTGAGCCAAAATTGGGAAATGCAGTTTAGCTTTACACTACACAGGGAACACGCTTTTCAGATTTTTGCTCTTCAAGTGGTCATTAAGAAATATATGGCTGTGAAAAAGTAAGTCTATTGTATATGTGTTGATTTGCTGAAAGTGTATAAAAAGGGAAATGATTGAGTTATGGAAACATAATTCAATTCTGCAATTATAGATAGAAAATCTGGATGTTGGATATGAAAGAGTAGTCCATGATGGAACTAAGAGAAGAAAGAAAGAATACTTAGTTAATGGTTTACCACTGAGCAGGGATTAAAGGAAGAAAGCTTGATGTCCACTTGTTTATTTAATGTATTTCTACGTAAATCTAAAAGGAATGCTTGTGGTGATATTAGAGCAGAGCTTACCAAACTGTGTGTCGTGACACAAAAGTGTGTCGCCACACACAGCGTGGTGTGTCGCCACACCACCCGGAAGCGGCGGTGCGCGCGTGCACGGCAGCCACCATGCACGCGCATGCCGCCGCACGCCCCCCACGCCGCCGCACGCCCCCCCACGCCGCCACCGTGCGCACGTGCGCCACTGCACGCCCCCCCGCGCCATCGCCATGCGCGCACACCGTCGCACGCCCCCCCACGCTGTCGCCATGCGCGCGCGTGCTGCCGCTGCCGCTGGTGTGTCGCCAGCGGCAGCACTTTGGAAAGCCCTGTATTAGAGGGATGTTGTTTGAGAATGTTAACAACTTGCACTTTGCTGTAAGGAGATATAAAAATGGTGGCTCGAAAGAATACACTTATTTTTCTGAAAGACATACAGTAGATCTTTTTCCAGAATAGATATGATTTGGATCTCTAAGACTTTGGCTACTAATGTTCATAAAGTAGAGATATTACCAAAGACTTTCTCAGACCACAACCGAGTGACTTTAACTTTTAAAAGGAAAAATGGCTTTTTTAGATGGAGATTGAATGAGATGTTGTTACAAAAGGAAATGGTAGTGGAGAATTAGAAAAAGAAGTTAAAGGAAGTTTTTGAGAATAATCTTAATAAAGGCACAGAAGTAAGAACAGTTTGGGATGCAAGCAAAGCTTTTGTAAGAGGATATTTTATACAGTGTAACAGTACATTTAAAAAGGAAGAGAAAATACAAGTGATTTTGAATGAGATTAAAAAAGGAAGAAGAGTAAAAAAGAAACCCAGAGAGGACAACTATTACCCACCAAATTATGCTTCTGTAGAGGCAATTATCTATGTTAACAGTGAGAGAGATGGAAATAAAGATGAACTATGCAAAACAAATTTTGAATTTGCAAATAAACCAGGGAAATGGTTGGCATATAAATTGCAAAAAGAAAAAGAAAAGAAAGTGGTACCAAAGTTACAAGAAGGAAATAGTGTAATAACAGATAATGTAAATATGCGAAAAGTGTTCTACCAGTATTATTCTACTTTATATAAAGGTCCAGAAATTTCCTTGGAAAAAGTGGATGAATATTTACATAAACAGAATTTACTGAACATCACAGATAATCAGAGACAATTTTTGAATGGACCTATAACAATAAGGGAAGTTTGTGAAGCTATTAAAAAGACTGAAACAGGAAAGGCACCTGGTCCTGATGATCTGCCGGCCTCTTACTATAAATGTTTTGAGGATGGGATTCCACTTCCGGGTGCTGGACTGAGTAGAGCGAAGAGCTGGTGGCTCCGCAGTTTTTCTGTTTGCGGCGAGGAAATCGCTGAAAAACCACCCTCGAAGAGAGGGTGAGCAGAAGATTTATCACAAGGGTCGTCGAACTTGCTGCTCTATCCTGACCCCTGTATTTCCACCACCGGGGGAGGGAGATTTGAGTGGCGACAGATGACTGGAACTAACATGAAAGCTCTGCAGAAACCGTGAAACTGAATAAGTTAACTAGCTCATCATCCAGCCTTTTAGATGCACCTTTTTTTAAAATATTACTTGATTTATTAAGCACTAAGATTTATCTCTGGACTGTGATTTATAAATGCTGGTGTTTTATTTTATTTTCTTGTCAAGGGAGTGTTTGAACGGTGGAACTGGAAAGTTAATTGAATCTGCCTGAAATAGACTGAGTGACTTTCTCTTTTGATCCTAAATATTTCTACTCTTGGTTTGCTTTCATTCTTATTGCAATTATAAGTATTTTTTTTTCCTTTTCCTTTGGGGACTAATTTGCTTGGATTTAAAGTTTTTATGGATAAATGAATTAATGATTTGACATCCTTCCTTTTACCTGCTTGGGATTTTTATTATGAAAGAATTCTTTTTGCTTTTTTCCATAAGTGTTTGAATATTTTTTGGATTATATAAGTTACTTTATAGAATTTTTATGATTGCTTTGGATTCCTTTTGTACATAAATTAGATGACTTATTCATGATTGGACTGTGTGGATATAAGCTGCCATGAGAAACCCTGGGATTGTTTATCTTTTTTGTTATTATTTTGACTACAATAGAACCTCTCTGTACTTTTTTAATCTTTTATTCACTTGCTCTTATGCTTGGAGATACAATTTCAATGGACTAGATTTTTTTGTTATTCTGATAACTACATTTAAAGGACTATTTTTATTTTTTGAAGTTTTTATTCTCCTATTATTAAAAAGGGAGAAGAAAAGAGAAAAGAGAAAGAGAAGAAAAAATAGTAGCCCCTTTTTTCTGTTTGTTCTTTGTCTTCCCCCTCCCTCTCCCTCTCTTTTTTTCCCCCTTTTCTCTCTTACAGGGAAATTATCTACATTGTGACAACCATGGCATTAACACCTGGAGATTCAGAACCTCCTCAATCAGAAATGAAAAAACTCCTGGAAGTAATGGCATCATTTGGCAAGAAAATGGAAGATTCAATGACATCACTTAACAAGAAAATGGAAGATTCAATGGCACAAAATAAACAGATGGAAAAACAAATTGCATCTTTAGATAAAAAAATTGATAAGAAGATGGAAGAAATGAAAGAGATAACCCAAGATATTACAATAGAGTTTAAAAAAGAGGTTCAGATAGTAAAGGGAGTTGTGAATATTTTGTCAGGGGAACTCAAGGATATACAAGGCCAGATGCAAATATTAGAGACTAAATTAGAAGATGTTACTGAGGGACTTGAATACAATCTGGATGTTGCTGCATTGGCAGAAATGAGAGAGAGAGAATACATTTTGAGATTGAGAGCAGTTCCAGAACAATTAAATGAGGATGAGAGAGAGGGGATTGTTTCTGTATTAGCTAAACTCTTGGAGATGAAGGAACGGGATCTGGATTTGGAAATAGATAAAATTTTTAGAGAACAGAAAGTGTTTAAAGAACAAAAGTTAAGGACAATTTCTACTTTAAAAGTTAAAACGTTTCTAGAGAAATATAAGATAGACATGAGGGAGGTACCAGGAGAACGTAAGAAGCTTTCATAGAATGGAATAGAAATAAAGAACAGAGATAAATGGCTGACCTATAAGGACCTTTTACTGTTAAAATCGATGGATTGGCAAAAAAGGATAAATTGACACGTTTATTAAAAGAAAATTCAACTATTACTCTATTAAAGATTAGAAACTATTAATGGACTATTTGGAAAATGTTGGAGGGGCAAAGCTTATATGAGGATTGGAAGATTAAATTATATATAAATTGATATATTAGAAAAGAAATGTTTTTTATGTTTATTAAAAGAAAATTTAAACTATTACTTCTTTAAGAGTAGAAACTAATAATGGATTAGTTTGAAAATACTGGAGGGGCAAAGCTTATATGAGGATTTGAAGGTTAAATTTTATATAAATTGATATATTAGATAAAAATGTTTTTTCAATGTGATGTATAGACCTAGCTTGTATGACAAATTTTTTGGATGTTAAAATTGATGGATATGGCAGAAAATGACAAATTGACTTGCTTATTAAAAGAAAATTCAAATTGTTACTATCTTAAAGAATGGAAACTATTAATGGATTATTTGCAACATGCAGGTGGAGCAAAGCTCATTTGGGGTTTTGAAGACTAATATATATATGGATTGATATATTAGACAGGAAATGTTTTTGTATGTTATATATAGAACTAGCATGTAGCCAATTTGCTGGCGTCCTGTCGGGAAGTCGGCACCACTGGAGGAAAGGATCGGAGGAAGATCGAATGGTGGCAGTGACAACGGACCCGGATACAACAGCTACAGGATGTCAGCAGCCGGCTCAAGGCATCCTGGGAATTGTAGTCCAGAGCCTGGAAGAGTCGGTTCCCTTACTCCCTCCCCTCACGCACGGTGAAAATGGTGATTTGTAAAAATTGTATAATTAATGTATATATGCTTGTAAGCCGCCTAGAGTCCTCCATTAGGGAGGGGATAGGCGGGGTACTGTATAAATACCACAATAAATAAAAATGTAAGATTTTTTTTTTTTTTAATTACTAAGACCAGAGATAAATCGGAAGTTGACTATATCTATGTCTTATCTTTTTTCTTTTTTTCTTTACTTTTCTATACACTTTTACTTCTTTCTTTGATTTGTATTTCTATTTCTTTTTCATTTTCATCCTTTTAACTATGTATATTTAAAACTCTAATAAAATTTTGGGGAAAAAAATGTTTTGAGGATGAACTTTTACAACCTTTACAACAAACTTTGAATATTATTTTACAGAATGGAAAGATTCCTGACAGCTGGAAAGAGGCCAATATAGCATTAATACCTAAAGAGGCCCAGGACCTGACTTTAAACAAGAAATTATTGACCAATATCTTTATTCAATAATGGCTATAAATTGTTCACTACGATTTTGGTTGAATGGTTGAAAAATGATTTTACAGGACTTTATTCATGAAGATCAATCTTAGTTTTTACCTAAAAGACAATTATGAGATAATAATTAGAAATATTTTGGATATTCTGGAGTATTTGGAGTAACAAAATGAAAAAAAAGCTGCACTGATCTTCTTAGATGCAGAGAAGGCCTTTGATAATTTTTAACGATTTTCTTGTTTAGAGTTCTGGAACATATGAACTTTGGATATAATTTTATTAAATGGGTAAGATCGATTTATACTTCACAGAAAGTGAAAATAATGGTTAATGGAGAACTAACCTTGTGAGATTCAAAAAGAGACAAGACAAAGATGCCCGCTGTCTCCACTCTTGTTCATTTTAGTTCTTGAGGTATTGAATAGAGACATAAGACAAGATGAGAGAATCATGTGAGTTAAGATTTAAAAAGAAACTTATAATATAAGGACATTTGCAGATGACCCGGTGATAGTTTTAGAGGTTCTGTTAGAGGGAGTAGAAACATTAATGGAAAAATTAAAGAACTTTGGTATGCTATCAGGTTTTAAGTTTAATAATCAGAAAATGAAGATGTTAACAAAAATATGAAAATAGAAGATCAAACAGAACTGATGGAGAAAACTGGTTTTAAGACTGAGAAAAAAGTAAAATATTTGGGCATTATTATGACAAATATGAATTGTAATTTCAAAACAATTATGTTAAGACAAAGAGAGCCAGTTTGGTGTAGTGGTTAAGGCATCAGGCTAGAAACTGGGAGACTGTGAGTTCTAGTCACACCTTAGGCACAAAGCCAGCTGGGTGACCTTGGGCCAGTCACATTCTCTCAGCCCTATGTAGGAGGCAATGGCAAACCACTTCTGAAAAACCTTGCCAAGAAAACTGCAGGGACTTGTCCAGGCAGTCTCTGAGAATTGGACACAATTAAATAGATTTAAAAAATGTTAAGACATGGAATGAAATTAAGAAGGATATGTTAAGATGGGAGAAATTAAAATTGTCACTGTTAGGGAAAATTTCTGTGATAAAAATGAATGTTTTGCCTAGAATGATGTTTTTGTTTCAGACAATACCTGTTTTGATAAATGATGTACCATTTAAGCAATGGCAAAAAGATATATCTAAATTTGTATGGCAAGGGAAAAACCACAAGTTAAATATAAAGTGTTAAAGGATGCAAAGAAAAGAGTATGATTGGGTTTACTGGATTTGAAATTGTATTTTGCAGCTTGTTGTTTGGTTTGGATGAAAGAATAGGTGTTGCTGAGAAACAAAAGACTTTTACAGTTAGAAGACCACGACCTGAGGTTTGGATGGTATGGATATTTATGGTATGATAAAGTTAAAGTTAATGTGGATTTTAAAAACCATTTTATCAGACATGCCATATTTAGAATATGGAATAGATATAAACCCAGGCTGTGCTCAAAGGCATCTCTATGGATCTCAGCACAAGAAGCATTTTATAGAAGAAAAACAATGGGCAAAGACAAATGGTTAACATACCAGGAATTATTGGAAAATCACCAAGAGAAATATAAAATTAAATCAAGAGAGCAACTAAAGGCAGAAGGACATAGTTGTCAATGGTTTTCCCATTTACTTTTATCAGAAAGATTTAAAATGGATAAAAAGACTTATGGTATGGAGCAAAGTAAGACAGAATTTGAAGTGCAATTGTGTACCGATGATGAACATGTAATTGCTAAAATGTATAAACTTTTGTTGAAATTTGAAATGGAGGAAGAACAGTTTAAAGAATGTGTGATAAAGTGGGCAAAGAATTTTGGTTATAATATACAGATGGATCAATGGGAAAATATGTGTTTAAAGGGTTGAAATGTATATTATGTTATGATCTTAAAGAGAACTTTTATAAAATGATGCATCATTGGTACATAATGCCAAAGAAATTATCTAGAGGTATATAAAGGTATTTCAAATGTATGTTGGAAATGTGAACAACATGAAGGTACATTTTATCATGCTTGGTGGAGATGTAAAAATGCTAAAAAAAATTGGATTCAAATACATACACCGATACAGAGGATTTTAAAAATTAATATTCAATTGAAGCCAGAAATTTTCCTTTTAGGACAGATAGATAAACAGTTAGAAAAGAGCCATGGAAGATTATTTCAATATATGATTACTGCAACAAGATTACTATATGCACAAAGATGGAAAGATTTGGCATTATCCACCATGGAGGAATGGTTGGTGAAATTGGTAGAACTTACTGAGATGGCCAAACTGATGTCTTTGATTAGAGAAAGGCCATTATCAACATTCATCAATGACTGGAAACGCCTTATAGACTTTTTGCATAAGAAAGAAAATGATTTTGTGACTTACGGTTTTGATGATTAGAAATAATAGGTTATAGAAAGAAGTGAATCATGATGAAATCTTAGAAAGAGAGGTTTGATTAGAATTGTATGTATAACTGCCAGGAGGAAGATCAGAAGCCTTTATTTATTTAATTGATTGATTGATTGATTGATTAATTAATTAATGTTTTCTGTTCTTTTATTTTATTTTTTTTCCAATAATTTTATTAAGATTTTTAGAACGAACAATATTGTTCTTTTACTTTATTTTATTTTTTTCTATCTTCTTTTCTCTTTCTCTTTCTCTTTTCTCTTTCTCTTTTTCACATTTACCTTACTATATATTTTTTCTTTCTTTGAATGTATTTCTTATTATCTATGTAAAATCTTTTAATAAAAACTATTAAAAAAAACAACTTGCACTTTTGTATAAAGGTAATGTTGCATAGTTGCTAAAAACCTGAATAATCTGAAGTGAATATTAGAAAGATTATATGATATAATGTGGAGGATGGATCTTAAAAGTAACATATTATTTGTTAAATTGTATTGAAGAACAAAGTACTTATATTTGACAGAGAAAATGGAGTGAACAATTGCAAGTTATACATAAATGGTGAAATTCTAGTTCAAGTAGATGAATTTGTGTGCCTTGGTAACATGTTGATGGGAAAGCTTTTTTAACACATAAAACTACTAGATAAAAAGATGTTGAATAGTATGTGGTCTGTTATGGGGAATGAATATTTGCCCAAACAAGAGAAAATGGCTATGCACGAGGCTTGCTTCTGCCCCTTTGTTATATGAAAATGAGTATGTCAGAAGAAACATAAAAGTCAGTTAAATGCAGCAGGAATGGGGTACTTAAGCAGCATATGTTACAAATAGAAGAAGAGCCAGTAAAAATGAATTGGTGTTGAATGAATACAGATTGAATTCCAAGGTGAGTGACTATTTTTCTTTTAGATTTTTTTTATCTGCCTTTATTATTGTTATAAATAACTCAAGGTGGGGAACATACTTAATACTCCTTCCTCCTCCTATTTTCCCCACAACAACAACCCTGTGAGGTGAGTTGGGCTGAGAGAGAGTGACTGGCCCAAGGTCACCCAGCTGGCTTTGATGCCTAAGGCGGGTCTAGAACTCTCTGTCTCCTGGTTTCCTATTGGCTCCTTCCCAGGGCTGAGAGAGAGTGACTGGCCCAAGGCCACCCAGCCGTTTTTCATGCCTAAGGCGGGACTAGAACTCTCTGTCTCCTGGTTTCCTATTGGATCCTTCCCAGGGCTGAGAGAGAGTGACTGGCCCAAGGCCACCCAGCCGGCTTTCATGCCTAAGGCGGGACTAGAACTCTCTGTCTCCTGGTTTCCTATTGGATCCTTCCCAGGGCTGAGAGAGAGTGACTGGTCCAAGGCCACCCAGCCGGCTTTCATGCCTAAGGCGGGACTAGAACTCTCAGTCTCCTGGTTTCTAGCCTGGAGCCTTAACCACTAGACCAAACTGGCTCTCACTGGACCAACCTTCTGTTATTGTCACAACTGATTGAGATTTGGAGTTCTTCTATGGCAGCATTCCCCAACATGGAGCCCTTTAAGTGTGTTTAAATATTTAATCAAAGAAACATGTACTATTGCTTGCAGTTTGACGGTTACAGAAGTGATTGTGATTTTGTCATATAAAGAGAATAAAATGGGACTGAATTGCCAAACAAATATGTGAAGGAAGACTAAATTCACCTCACAGGGTTTTTGTTGTGGGGAAAATAGGAGGAGGATGGAGTATTAACGTATAATTGCCGCCTTGAGTTATTTATAAAAATAATAAAGGCGGGATAATTTTTTTAAAAAATATGTTAAAAAGAAGATGAAGAGTGAAAAAGTCTTGCCAGGTGAAGATCCTCAAAAAGAGAAAGGTAATAAGTTTAAAGAGAAGAAAAAGCAATGTGTGATTCAGTTTATGGTCATGGTAAGGATGGTTGGTAAGGATACAAAGTTATGGAGAGGTACAGTCAATATATTTAATTATATTTCTTTTTCTTTTATTCTGCCCTTTAATTTCTTTTCCTTACTACTTCTTATTCTTTTTCTGCACTGTGCATTGCTTAGCCAGAAAGGATATTGCATGATGGGCTTGTATTTATGTATATATGTAAATTCATAGATGCATGTAAGACAAAATATATGGAGGTTCACAAAGGTTTGCATCGATCATAAAGTCTAAGACTGTGCATGCATGGCTTGTGTAGGATCTGTAATCATATCAGTAAATATATCCTGAGGAGAACAGTTATATGAGTGGGAATTCAGCTGGCCTAGAAATATCAGAGGCAGAATTCTGAAGGCTATGTGTAAGGATGCATTTGGGATTGCTGGTTATGAAAATTAATGTACAGAAATCCTTATAAATGTAGAAAGAAAAGGGAGCTCTCACCAGTGCTGAATAAATATCTCCTGAGATCTGTTAAAATACTGCTTAGCAACTGGAACATTACATTTGAACAAATTTGCTAGTTAAACATGCATATTTAGGGAGATTTTTGATAGTGGTAGGTATTGTCTAATGCTAGTGAGCCATATAGCTGTTTTAGAGGAATCCCTCATATCCTTGTGATTTAGAAGAGGGATAGAAATAGAAGATAAAGACTTAGCTTTGATATACAATCCTATTTAAATCTCTGAGGTGAGAAACCAAGATGAGGCCTAGCCATCCAAAACTGCTTGAACAGGATCATTAAGCAGAAGCAGTAATAGCCTGGCATAGGCTCAAGCATTATCAAAGGAAATTGTAGTAGGCATGCCTGAAAGAGCAGCTCAGATATTTAGAGGTACTGTACAGGAAGAACATGAGGCACGGAAGGAATTTTATGGAAGATTTTCAGATCTTCTAAGGTGGGAAGTGAAGAATATAATTACAGAGAGCAAAGTCCTACTGTAACCTACAGTTCTCCCTGGATCCATCTGTACTGGAATATGTTGTCAGACTCCTCCTCAGAGACATGGTTACTCTTCAAGAGGTGAGGTTTTTGTGTGTGCCTTCAAGTCAGTATTGACTCCTGGTGACTGCCTGGACAAGTCCCTGCAGTTTTCTTGGCAAGATTTCAGAAGTGGTTTGCCATTGCCTCCTTCCTAGGGCTGAGAGAGAGTGACTGGCCCAAGGTCACCCAGCTGGCTTTGTGCCTAAGGCAGGACTAGAAATCACCAGTTTCTAGCCTGGTCCCTTAACTACTACACCAAACTGGCTCTCTCAAGAGTTAATGCTATTTCTCAAACGATTGTTTTCATTGCTCTCCTTTCTCCTCCCTGTGGATGCCCATGCACAGGTCCCTATATGTGACTTGGAAAGCCCCTTGGACTAAAGTAAGGTTAGTAAATAATCATACAAATGGTATGACTTACATATTTTCCTCAGTACATAGTGACAGTATTTGCATCATGACATCACCATACATGTTTGGTCATTTTGGCATAACTGAGGTCTGCATGAACCACCTTAGTTTACTTCCCGCTTTAGTGAGGCAGTATTTGGCTCTTGTTCTGTTCTGTTCTGTTCTGTTCTGTTCTGTTCTGTTCTGTTCTGTTCTGTTCTTCACCATTTTAATTTTAACATGGAAAGTAAATCGACCAGATTTAGGGGATTGCATTTACTTTCAAAAAATTGACAAGGTGGCAGAGTGGTCTTTAGCTTTCATTTTCTTGGCACGAAAAAAGTAAGGAGCTTTCTCAAGGAGTGTCTCTCTCCATCAGCACTTCCAGGAATCTCCAGGTAGAACACACAATCATATGAGCACTTTTGAAGCAGTATTTCTAATAGGAGGCTTATATTAAGGGGAAAAAAGTGGCTGCTGTAAGCAAAAGTAGTTTGAAGACAATGGCTTTAGTGCTCAGGTTAGGAAATGAGAGTGTCCTGGGAAAGGTTCTTAAGCTGTCTGTTAATTCTGCTAGCTTGTTTATTTTATATTTTTAAGTTGATATTGTTTGCTATTTATTTATTTATCAAATTTATATGACCAAATTTATATGGCCCATCTCACATAAAGTGACTCTGGGCGGCGTACAACAATTAAAATAAAATAATAAATAATAAAGGGGCGTGGTGGCTCAGCGGGTAAGATGCCAGGCTTGTTGATCAGAAGATCGCAAGTTCGGAGGTTCGAATCCCTAGCCCCACGTGACGGAGTGAGCTCCCGCACTCGCCCCAGCTCTTGCCAACCTAGCAATTCAAAAGCATGCAAATGCAAGTAGATTAATAGGTACCACTTCGGTGGGATGGTAACAGCATTCCGCGCGCGTCATGCCGGCCACATGACCGTGGAAGCGTCTTTGGACAACGCTGGCTCTTCGGCTAACAAACGAAGATGAGCACCGGCCCATAGGGTCGGACACGACTGCACAAATGTGCGGGGGGAACCTTTACCTTTTTTTAATAAATAACAAATCTAAGGGTAGGCAGTAACCAAGATATATTTATAAAAACCATAACTCATCAAGAAAGATTCTTTTTTGTTCTGTTACTCTTGAAAAAATATAGTTCTAATGCTTTCTGTTGCTCTGTCTCAGCAGCTGGCAGCCTCTGGTTAGCTTTGGACAAGGAATCTAAGTAGGGTTAAGCCTGGTTAATGCATGGTTGCGGTTCCTCCACGGAACTCTCGGGCTGCAGATCAGACTGGGAGTTAAAAACAACATCCCAGAACATGGCAATGGAAAACCACTTCTGCCTTGTTGCCAAGAAAGGTACATGGACAAGTCTGTATAGTCAGCAAGAGCAGAGCTCACCTTTACTTACTAAGATATTATTATGCTTTCTCTTGAGTGCTCTAGACATAAACGTGAGATATAAACTGAAAATATATGCATACATTCCTTCCCCTTTCCCTCTCTGAAAACATCTATTTTGTCTGGCCAGCAACTGTTTCCACAATCACATACGTTTTCACCATATAAGAACAGCCTTCGTGCCTTCCTTTTTGACAAATCCTGATTTCCTCATTCTCCATTTTTCCATTTTTCACTGTTGTAAGCATTAGAAATGATATTAGAGGGTGAATATTCCAACCAAGCTATTTTCTCATTTATTATTTGTGAGTATGTATGTGTGGGTGTGTAATAAGTAAAATTCTGTAACTTGTGGGGAATTTTTGGAACTAATTATTCTCCACGTTAATAATATCCATCTCTGATTCACTGAAACTCAATGCTTAAATTTGTTGTCTAGGCACCACACTTTGGGAACAGCTTCCTTGATTTGACATCTGTTTATTCACTCATACTTGTGCAAATGTGTACATCATTATGAGCACAGGACATGTAGCATCATTCCCTTGCTTTATTTTGCATGCATTTTGACGAAAATTCTGAAAAATCACGTTTTGTGGGGAAAGGGTAATAGAAGATAAAGGCTCACTATGGTATTTTTCTTATGAGCCAATATAACTACGTGTCCCTCTTTGTGCATCTATCTGGAAAGTTATTGATGTCTGACCTCCACATAATTCAACTGTTTCTTAAGAGCCCACTGGGAAAATCTTTAAGAAGGTTGCATTGTGCTGTGTGTGCTTTTGTTGCTGCTGGTTCCACTGACAATTATCTTGCAAAGAATAAGTTTATTCCTTCAACTCACTAACTATGCTTTTTGAAAGACAAACAAGCAATTGCAGTAAACTGCCAATAAAATGTACAACTTTTCTTAAAAAGAAAAACACATGCAGTATTCTACAATGGAGTGTTTTTTTAATTTTTTTATCTGCTTACTAATTTTTCTGCCCAATGCATCACATGTCTTATTGTCAGGTGAATGTTCCCTGTTATAGATTGCAGCTCTCTATTCTTTCTCAGTACTTTCAAACTCTGCTTTAAGCTATGTCTCTTAAAACACTTTTTTTCTTTTCTTCATTTTCCTTGCCACTGTTCCACAGTTATTTTTTTCTTTCACTTGTTTTTCCCTGCATCCCCCAGGCATCCTACTTATACCCAGCTCCACACTTTTTATTTCTTTCCTAACTTGTCAGTTTCCTCTCTTCATTTGCTCTTTGCACCTTTCTTGTCCAAAAATTCCTAATTCTAATTTCCGTATTGAGTTCAAGATCTCCTGCACAGGTATCACCCTTTATGTTTCTGATGTAAAGCAGTACTTAACGACATTTTCCCAATGCAGGCGATTCCTGCTATAATATGTTTTGATCAAAATATCCAGCTTCAGACCCAGAGGTTTAGCAGCTGCTTCAGCAACATTCTTCATTAGGGCTTCTTTATGGACCTGTGTCAATCTGGAGGGAGGTCTTGAATGGTGGGCCACATAGATCTACATCTCCTGAAATTCAACACTTTAAATAAATTACCTGGATGATGTAGTGAGTTCATTTATTAAATTTGTAGATGCTAGGAGAGGTAGCATATCTGTTTTCTTGTAATTTTCCCCATTTTAATTGTAGTCCTGCCCTCTGGAATGGCAAAGGACAACTTTGCTCCAATATTAGTCTATTCAACTTCCTTCCAGATATTTAAAGACTACTATCATGTCTTTAAAAAGGGGCATGGTGGCTCAGCGGGTAAGACGCCAGGCTTGTCGATCGGAAGATCACAAGTTCGGAGGTTCGAATCCCTAGCCCTGCGTGTGGGGTGAGCTCCTGCACTAGCTACAGCTCTTGCCAACCTAGTAATTTGAAAGCATGCAAATGCAAGTAGATGAATAGGTACCACTTCGGTGGGTAGGTAACAGCGTTCCACGCGCATCATGCGGCCACATGACCGTGGAAGCATCTTCGGACAACGTTGGCTCTTCTGCTAACAAACGGAGATGAGCACTGGCCCCTAGAGTCGGACACGAGTGCACAAATGTGCGGGGGGAACCTTTACCTTTTTACCAGAAAGAAAGCATACCCTTGGCTTCAAGATCTGCCCCCCTGCTCTACTGCATCCAATTCTATTAGGCAGTACTTCTAAGATCCTAAAATATGTAGGGATCTGGAACTTAAGTCTGATATTTTATAGTCACTTAATGTCATTGAGCTCAATAAGACTTCTTTTTGACTAGATTCACAATAGGATTCTGCAACATAGGCAGCATCTAATCTCAAATAGATTCTGTCTCTGTCTCTGTCTCTATCATCCTTATCTCTATCATCTTCCATCAGTTTGATCATAACCCAAATGCAAGGGGTGGGAGAGGAATCTATTTATACATAACTGTATATATTTTTTGCTTGTTTCCCCTCTGGCTGTACAATCACAGTTCATAGTTAATCTCTTTGGTCCATGAGACACAAGCACTTTTTTTTCCAAACTTTGAATATTTCAGAAACTTTTTCAAACCTTGAACATTTCACAAACTTTGAACATTTCACAGATTGACTGTTCAGGACTATTTATGAGACTCCTTCTCTACCAAGCACCAAACACAATTTCAAGTTCTTAAGCAAAACTTTAGAGGATGGACAGTATTGGTTACTTTATGTAGATAAAGTTAAATTGTAGCACAGGAATGAAGTTTAGACAGCAAGCAAACAAACATATAGAACCACATGCATTTTATTCCTTATTTTCATCCAGAGGAAATGTTAGCTTCCCCCCAAGTCCTGCTATGCTGCCTCATTGTAGCAGGGGTATGTGGGCCGGTGTTCCTGGGAGGGATGAGTGAAGAATACTGGACTATCTGCTCCCAGCAGGATCATCCAAGGCATGAAGGTTATCGCAGCTGGCCAGCTAAAGCAAGCAGACACCTATATCAGGCAGCAGCAAAGACGCTGAAGGCAGATGACAATGACAAAGTCATCATTCCCTACTGCGCAGGAGAAGGCAATAGCAAACCACTCCTAAATTTTACCAAGAAAACTACATGGATAGACGAGATAAAGTAATTGACGATGTAGCACCAGATGTTGGGTGCCTCGGGTTGGATTAACATGCTACTGAGGAAGAACTGAGGACCTTTTGAAGTATTAATGATGTTTATGATATGGCTAGATTAAACATACGTACATACAGAAACACATACTCCTAACTGCTATTGACACAAATAAACTAAGCATAAAATTCAATAAAATAACATTAAAAAATAAAAATTGTGGTAATCAACAAGTTTAATGATACTCCTCAGTCATAAGTGAGATGAATAAAACAAATAGAAGCACAAAATCGAGCTGCCTGGGAGGATACATTAGCATCCTGATCAGACCGGAAAAGCAATAAATACATTTTGTACTCACTGTCAGGGTATTTCTTCAGAATGGAATAGAAGAATGTCATCTGAGATTCCCTGTAGAGAGAGCAACAGAGGAGCATGTGGCTCAGGGACTCCACAGAGCTGCCCACAGTGGGCATACGCACTGATCTAGACGGGTATTTTTATAAAGCCCCTGCAGGCCTGGTGAAGGTGAAGGCCTAGCATAATTTTGGTACTGGAATGGAGGAAAGGCAGGACAATGGCACGTGCCCATTTGGGGGGAAAAAGATGGATTGTGGGATTAGATTCTAACCCTAGACTCGTTTGGAAATCTATATGCCAGATATGCTTCCTAAGATGTTTCCTGGCATTTTCAAACTCTAATGGGCAGAGGCTGTCCAAAGAGAGATCTAAAATTTGGAGTTTGCTCTTAGCCAAGCTGATTTAAAATGTATTGTCGAAGGCTTTCACGGCCGGAGTTCAATGGCTGTTGTGGGTCTTCCGGGCTGTGTGGCCGTGTTCTGGAAGTTGTGGTTCCTAACGTTTCGCCAGCATCTGTGGCCAGCATCTTCAGAGGGCAGGAGCACAGACAGAAGCGAAATCTCTGTGCCCAGGTAGAGTGGCAATGTTCTATTTATAGAGCTAAATTATAGGAGATTAGGTGGGGTTTTTTGTTGTGTTGAAATGTTAACGAGTGGCTGATGAGCGTGATTGGCATGTTCATTGTGAGAAGTATTCCCATGTCCTGGTGGTTGGACTGAGTTCGTTGACCTTTTGCAGGCTGTGTTTTTCAGGACTGGTAGCCAGGTTTTGCTAATTTTTAAACTTTCTTCTTTTTTATTGTAACTGTGCTGGTGTTTGTGAACACACAGCCCGGAAGACCTACAACAGCCATTGATTTAAAATGGTCTCTAAGAACCAGTGAGACCAGACCCACAGGGTAAAGAATTTTAACCAGAAATGAATGAGATAATACCAAGCTCTGGAGCCAAACCTGTCTCTAGCTGTAAGGCAGCATCCTTAATGCATCTCAGAACTGCAAGAATAGCCCTTATAAACTTGGACCTGACAGTTTCCAGGGCATTAAACTTTGTAAAGGTACAAATCTGAACACCATAAAGAAATTGAGAAGTAACCTCAAGAAAGAACTCGTAGGCTACAGGAATAAAATGTGGTCTCTTTGAATGGAAAAGTCTCAAGATAACTGAGAAGCTACATTGAGCAACATTGGCAAATTAGACAAATGTCTACTACAAGTTAAAGAAGCCTGGAACTGCACTGCAAGATATTTGTAAGTATGCCTCTGCTTTATTGGGTCTCATTAATTTGCCATTTATGCATCCTAGAGTTTTGTTGTTTATTCGTTCAGTCGCTTCCGACTCTTCGCGACTTCATGGACCAGCCCACGCCAGAGCTTCCTGACGGCCGTCACCATCCCCAGCTGCCCCAAGGTCGAGTCCGTCACCTCCAGAATACCATCCATCCATCTTGCCCTTGGTCGGCCCCTCTTCCTTTTCCCTTCCACCTTCCCTAGCATCAGCTTCTTCTCCAGGGTATCCTGTCTTCTCATTATGTGGCCAAAGTACTTCAGTCTTGCCTTTAATATCATTCCCTCAAGTGAGCAGTCTGGCTTTATTTCCTGGAGTATGGACTGGTTTGATCTTCTTGCAGTCCAAGGCACTCTCAGAATTTTCCTCCAACACCACAATTCAAAAGCATCTATCTTCCTTCGCTCAGCCTTCCTTATGGTCCAGCTCTCACAGCCATTGGTTACTACCGGGAATACCATTGCTTTAACTATGCGGACCTTTGTTGTCAGTGTGATGTCCTGCTCTTAACTATTTTATCGAGATTTGTCATTGCTGTCCTCCCAAGAAGTAAACGTCTTCTGATTTCCTGGCTGCAGTCAGCGTCTGCAGTAATCTTTGCACCTAGAAATACAAAGTCTGTCACTGTCTCCATGTTTTCTACCTCTATTTGCCAGGTATCAATCAAGCCGGTTGCCATAATCTTGGGTTTCTTTAGATTTAACTGCAACCCAGCTTTTGCACTTTCTTCTTTCACCTTTGTCATAAGGCTCCTCAGCTCCTCCTCGCTTTCAGCCATCAAAGTGGTATCATCTGCGTCTCTGAGATTGATAACGTTTCTTCCAGTGATTTTAACTCCAGCCGTGGATTAATCAAGGCCAGCACATCGCATGATGTGTTCTGAGTACAGGTTGAATAGGTATGGTGAGAGTATACAACCCTCCCGTACTCCTTTCCCAATCTTAAACCAGTCCGTTGTTCCGTGGTCTGTTCTTACTGTTGCTACTTTGTCGTTATACAGATTCCTCAGGAGACAGACAAGATGACTTGGTATCCCCATACCACCAAGAACTTGCCACAATTTGTTATGATCCACACAGTCAAAGGCTTTAGAATAGTCAATTAAACAGAAATAGATGTTTTTCTGAAACTCCCTGGCTTTCTCCATTATCCAGCGGATATTGGCAATTTGGTCTCTAGTTCCTCTGCCTTTTCTAAACCCAGCTTGTACGTCTGGCAATTCTCGCTCCATGAATTGCTGGGGTCTACCTTGCAGGATCTTGAGCATCACCTTACCGCCATGTGAAATAAGTGCCACTGTTTGATAGTTTGAACATTCTTTAGTGTTTCCCTTTTTTGGTATGGGGACGTAAGTTGATTTTTTCCCCATCTGATGGCCATTCCTGTGTTTTCCAAATTTGCTGGCATATGGCATGCATCACCTTGACAGCATCATCTTGCAAGATTTTAAACAGTTCAGCTGGGATACCGTCATCTCCTGCTGCCTTGTTATTAGCAATGCTTCTTAAGGCCCATTCAACCTCACTCTTCAGAATGTCTGGCTCTAACTCATTGACCACACTGTCAAAGCTATCCCCAATATTATTATCCTTCCTATACAGATCTTACGTATATTCTTGCCACCTTTTCTTGATCTCTTCTGCTTCTGTTAGGTCCTTGCCATCTTTGTTTTTGATCATACCCATTTTTGCCTGGAATTTGCCTCCGATGTTTCTAATTTACTGGAAGAGGTATTTTGTCCTTCCTATTCTATTGTCTTCTTCCACTTCCGTGCATTGCTTGTTTAAAAATAATTCCTTATCTCTTCTGGCTAACCTCTGGAATTTTGCATTTAATTGGGCATATCTCCCCCTATCACTGTTGCCTTTTGCTTTCCTTCTTTCTTGGGCTACTTCCAGTGTCTCAGCAGACAGCCATCTTGCATTCTTGCTTTTCTTTTTCTTTGGGACGTTTTTTGTTGCCGCCTCCTGAACA
Organism: Charina bottae; assembly: GCA_023362775.1. Lineage (NCBI taxonomy): Eukaryota > Metazoa > Chordata > Lepidosauria > Squamata > Charinaidae > Charina > Charina bottae. The sequence continues at coordinate 98,373,588 of JALMGJ010000002.1, read as the reverse complement.
ATGTTGCAAACTTCTGTCCATAGTTCGTCCAGGACCCTATCTACTAAATCTAGTCCCTTAAATCTATTCTTCACCTCCACTGCATATTCATTAGGAATATTAGTGAGCTCATATCTAACTGATCTGTGGGTCTTCCCTATTATCTTTAGTCTGATTCTTTATTGCGCAATAAGATGTTCGTGATCTGAACTACAGTTAGCTCCAGGTCTTGTTTTTACCGACTGTATAGATGTCCGCCACCTTTGCTGCAAAGGATGTAGTCAATCTGATTTCGGTGTCGACCATCTGGTGAAGTCCACGTCTAAAGTCGTCTTTTAGGTTGTTGGAAGATAGTGTTTGTTATGCACAGTGAATTGTCTTGGCAAAATTCTATCAGCCTATGCCCCACTTCATTTTGTTCTCCCAAACCATGCTTGCCTGTAATTCCAGGTGTCGTTTGACTACCCACCTTAGCATTCCAGTCTCCTGTAATGAAAATAACATCTCTTTTTGGTGTATTATCCAGTAGGTGCTGCAGATCTTCATAGAACTGATTTACTTCTACTTCTTCAGCATCTGTGTTTGGGGCATATATTTGGATCACTGTGATGTTAAATGGCTTATCCTGAATTTGAATTAATATCATTCTATCGTTTTTTTGGATTGTATCCAAGCACTGCTTTAGCCACTTTATTATTAATTATGAAGGCTACTCCATTTCTTCTGTGGTCTTCTTGTCTACAGTAGTACATCTGGTGGTCATCTGATGTGAACTGACCCTTTCCAGTCCATTTCAGTTCACTGACACCCAAAATGTCTATATTTAATCTTGACATCTCACTCATAACCACATCCAATTTGCCCTGGCTCATAGATCTTACATTCCAGGTTCCTATGGTGTGTTGATCTTTAGAACATCGGATTCGTCATTCACCACCAGCACCGTTGGCCGCTAGCCGTCCTTACAGCTTTGAGCTAGCTGCGTCATCACATCTGGGGCTAGTTGAACGTATCCTCTGTTCCTCCCCAGTAGCATTTTGACCATCTTCTGACCTGGGAGTCCCATCTTCCGATGGTATACTGACATATCTCTGATTGTACTGATCCATTTAGTTTTATTTATTTATTTATTTATCTAACTTATATCACCGCCCATCTCCCCCCTCAGAGGGGAGTTTTCACGGCAAGAATACTGGGGTGGGTTGCCATTACCTTCCCCAGGGATCGTATTTAGTCTGACCTCTCTGCCATGACCTTCCCGTCTTGGGTGTCCCTTCATGGTTTAGCTCATGGCATTATTGAGGTGCTCAAGCTCCAGCACCACGACAAGGTAACAATCTCCTTTGCTGGAGCATCCTAGAATAGTGTCATGCAAAAGCCAGTTTGGTGTAGTGGTTAAGGCATCAGGCTAGAAACCAGGAGACTGTGAGTTCTGGTCCCTCCTTAGGCACAAATCAGCTAGGTGACCTTGGGCCACTATTTCTTTTTATAATATTTTAATATATATATATATATAAATTTATTGCAAGCTATTCTTTCAGACAAAGGGAGCCAATGCCCTTCTCATTCCCACCTGGGAGACAGATCCTCCTGGGAGACAGACAAGATTACTTTGTCATCTGTATATAAGAAAGCTGGAACAGCATGAACATTGGAAGCTGATGAGCAAAAGACATGAGAGCATATAACATATAGTTTTAATAGTAGGGGGGCTAAAATGCACATTTTCCTTACCTGCCTGGTAACAGCTTCAGAAAGATGCCCCAAGAGGGAGCATCTAACTGTCAATGAGGTGTTAGAATAAAGAGTCTAGATTAGAAGGCGCAATCTTTTATCCATTAAGGATCCCTGAAGTTTTTCCCATAGCTTCTCCATTGGAATCATATCAAAAGCCAATTTGAAATTGACAAGGGTACATCAATGGAGACTTTGGGGGGTAAGGAGCATTTTTAATGGTGCAGGACTAGACAACGGTCCCCTCTGAATCCCACCTGCTCCTCAGCAAGAATATTTCCACTTTTAATCCAATCCAATAGTTTTAAATAAATGTATTTTGCACATAACTTGCTTATTTTGTTAAATAAGCTAATAGGTATATAATTGGTAGCATCTAATCTATTTCCTTTGTTCTTATAGAAAGGGATGACCATGGCCTGATTCCACTCAGATGGAAAATGTACTATGCTGTTAATATGAGTAAATAAAGCAGCCAGTGCTGGGGCCCAACCATCTTTATTTTCTGTGTAATGAGAGTCCTTAACCTCAGCTATAGACACAGGTGACCATTCAGGAGGTACATTACAATGGGGGACCATCACTGAGTTCTTTAATAATTCTATGTTGAAAATGTTCTGAAAGTAATTGTCCCCAAAATCTGCAGGTATTTGGGAGATAGGACCTGAATCTCTACCCATAAGACAGAAGTTAATTGCCAGAAGCAGGCAAGGTTTTTAAGCTTAGCTGCTGTGGTGGATTTTGGCGCTGCCGCCAAACCATTCTGCCCAACCTGCTGCAACATCTGAATCACCACTGCTTGCAAGTTATTGACCTGTGCGTCCACTTGCTGCTGGTGCTGCAGTAAGACTGCTGCCAAATGCTGTGGAGTAACTAGTGGCCCCTGGGGATCCAAAGCCATGCTGTAAAAAATTCCTCCCTCTTAGATGGGAGTAGTGTGTCTGGCAAGATTGATTTCAGGGCCATCCCAAGAACAACGATGAGTCAGTGCATTCAAAACTCTAGTTCTTTATTTGCTCTCACCATACAGACAGAATCTTGCCAGACTAAAGCTACTCTACCTAACCTAAGGGCAAATAACCTGGGAGACTCTAGGGCGGGGCTACCCTGAACCTCTTTGTTCTTCCACCAATGGTCTCCGGACTGTGAGTCCTCTTATCTTCTTGGAATGCGCTCCCTCCTTCCTGAGAACCAGTGGCAGCACCAAACTCTACCACATCACCACCCCCCTTCAGGGACACATACCATCACAGCTGCTGCAATTAATCTCTCCCAATCCTCTCTCAATGCTTCCTGTTTCTTAGATTTTAAAAGATCTTTATAGATCTTTTGCTGTCTGAATTATTGGATGGAACCTAATGAGTTGTTAGATCAAAAAGTATATACTGAAGAGAGGAGGGCCTTTTTTTTGCTTTATAACAATCAGCATCAAACCAAGGGTTGAATCTCATACAAAGGGGGGTAGAATAAATTGATTGGGGTCTAGATAGTGGGACATGGAGAATATGGAGAATAGATTGAAAATGTGAAAATACCTGCTCAGAGGAGACTGCTAAATAAATTTGGGAACCAAGCTGAAGAAGAGGTTCTGAATTCAACAGAGCAGAGCAGGTTTTTTACCACTCTGGAAGACCATTTATTCCAAATGTGGCTTTTCATTGCGTCCCCTAGGGGACAATGGGCTATGTTTAGAAACTTAGTATTTACTTTAGGATTCAGCTGGCAGATTAATAGGAAAGGGTCACTATCAGGGTGATTTCTGATATAAAAATGAGTTATTAAATGAGCATAAGTATGTGGAACCATAATATAATCAATCACACTGGTGCCTTTTGAGCCTCAAAAAGTTAATTCCCCATTTAAGTCTCCCCTAGCAGAGTAATTTAATATAATCAGAGCTAGGCTATCTATAAGCTGGGCTAATCGGAAGCCTGCCAAATTACACTGTTTATCTTTGGATTGTCGAGCTTGTAAAGGGCAAACTCCCTCTTTTGTGAGTACAGACCATTTAAAGTAAGCTTGTAAAAGAGGATCAGATTAAATACAAGCATTCAAATCACCAGCAATAATTACTAGCGCACCCGGCTACTGGCAAAGTAAACTAATAATATAGATGTCAAGAAGATCTTAGGTATAGATAGTCCTCATTTAGCAATCACAATTGGGACCAGCAATTCAGTCGTTAAGCGAAGTGGTTGCTAAGTGAAACCGTGACTGTGCTTACGATCTTACTTCAGCTTTCCTTTGCTTTACAGACCTGTGAAGGTCATAAATGTGAAGACTGGTCACAAAATTACTTTTTCATCACTGTCATAACTGTGAATGGTCACTAAACAAGTCAGTCATTAAACAAGGACTACCAGTACTATTAACTTCACTATATTTATGTAATGGGGAAGATATATCTTAATAAAAAACATGTTGTATAGCTTAAAGTCTAGGACCATGATGGCACATGGCTCCAACATAGTCACAAAGTTGTTAAATTTAATGGAGATCATTATGCTCAGTAGCTGAGGGTGTTCCATTTTTTGCACTAGGTAGTGCTTTCAATGTATAGGGATTGTATCCAGATAGAAATATGTCATCCATAGATAGTGTTTCTTAGAGAAATAGGATATCAAAGACACTGATACATTCCAAAAAGGAGACATCCAACTTCTTTGCCTCTCAGCCAACAATATTCCAAGAGAATGTTCAGGAGGGGGAAATCAAGTCTGTGACCCCTTGCCTGTGGGGTGCCACAGTGCTCGATGTACTCTCCTTCCTCTTCAACATCTACACGAAACTACTAGGTGAGGTCCATGAGTTCAGGGTGCAGTATGAACAGTACACGGATGATACCAGATTATATATCTTGACCCCAAGCTGTGCAAGTGATGTTGTTGATGTCCTCTCCCAATGTCTGGAGGCTAGGCAAGTCTGGATGTGGTGAAACAGGCTCAATCCTGACAAGACTGAATGGCTGTGGATATTTGCCTCCCCACCCTCCAGTCCTTGGGAGTTTCCATCTTTAGTTTTGTATGGCGTTGCACTTCCCTGTTCAAGAGTGGTATGATTTGGGGAAGTGTTGACTCACAGCTCCTGCTTGAACCATCTCATGCACCATTTGTGCCTTGTATGCTCCCCATGGAAAACTTGATCATATAAGCATCCTATTTTCAGGATCTCCATTTTCCCCTGCCCTTGTTTTTATGATGGAGGGGATTTGCAGAAATGGAACCTCAGGCAACTCTTTGGGACATCTGTGTTGTTTATGAATTTATCTGCATGGTAGAAGGGAGGGTGATGAGCCTCTTCACTCTCCAGAAAGTGAAATCTGAACCACAACAGAAGGCTTTGGATGTTATTCAGATACAGATTGAAGATATAGATTGCAACAACAAAAGGAGATCACCTATGCTTTTTGATAGTAACTTCAGAACATCTACTGTAGTTCATCCCAATGTGTCATGGTGCCAGCTTAAATAAATTTGACAGAGCATACAGAGTTCTCGGGGGCGTGGTGGCTCAGCGAGTAAGATGCCAGGCTTGTCAATCGGAAGATTGCAAGTTCGGAGGTTCGAATCCCTAGCCTCACGTGATGGAGTGAGCTCCCGCACTAGCCCCAGCTCTTGCCAACCTAGCAATTCGAAAGCATGCAAAGGCAAGTAGATAAATAGGTACCACTTCGGTGGGTAGGTAACAGTGTTCCACGTGCGTCATGCCGGCCACATCTTCGGACAACGCTGTCTCTTTGGCTAACAAATGGAGATGAGCACTGGCCCCTAGAGTCGGACACGACTGCACAAATGTGCGGGGGGAACCTTTACCTTTACTACAGAGTTCTCAAAGAAAATGTCAAGAAACCCTCAAGGGCAGAAGAGTGTCACTGAAGCCAGTTTAAATCAAATGAATGATACCTCTGTTGGGATAGAAGAAGGCGTCCATCATCAATGTATGCTTGCTTAAAATCTTCCAGTTTGGAATGCATTTATTGTGAGTCAGTCACCATGTAAAGCTAGGAAGATGAACAGAAAGATTCTCAGCAAATCACCTTAGGGACCATTGAAAATGATCTATTATAAACATACTGAAAATACCTAAATGTATCTATATGTGTTTGTACTGCATATGTATAAATATATATCACTAGAGCTGTGGATATACTGCATAATTGGCAAATCTTTCCCCAGGACAGGTTTAGGATCAACAATGTCTGCAATGTATAATACAAAGTCTATATTCACTAACAAACATTCATGTTCCAAGAATATTGCAGCATTCATTTTCATTTTATGATTGTGTTCATTGGATTCCACATCTGTAACTTTAAATAAATTTCCCATGTCTACAAATAAGTTCAGGCACTCTTGTCAACTACTGCAGTTAAAATAACATGACATAGTTGCTTCACATAAAGTTGGTACACACATAAACATGATTAATGGGATCTTCAGCAATTGGAAAAAATAGGAATACACACATACATGATTCTAAATGGAACATCCCTATCACATGTTGAATTTCATGTATGTACATAACAGGGTGTACTTCTCCTCTATATCATGCTATCACCTCCAAAATAATATAATTATCTTCCTGAATCAAGCCTAGTAATATTTTAGAGTTCTGCAAATGGCACATAGGCATTTAAGTTTCAGATGTGACTGACTGATACTGTATTAATAAAAGGTAGACTTGGATCAACAATTCTGATAACTAATCTCCATCTCCCCCTGCCCTTGTTTGGTGGCAGAAATGAATAAAAATCTCAAATTTCATATATGCTCCTCCAATCCATATAAAATGGGGAGGGATCTTGGTTAGGATTTTTTCCATTAGGTCAAGAATTCTACTATTACAGTATTTGTAGGTGAAGGAAAAGTGTCTACTCGAGCCAATATTAAATAGCCTTAGCTATAGTCTGGCAAGATTTTCTTTGTCTTTTATTTTTGAATTTATTTGGCTTTCTACCAGAACCCCAAGGTATAGCAACTGGAACAAGATGCAAAACAGCAGCTCAGAGATACAGACAGAGGTTTTCTCACTTCGTGCTAAAATAACAGTAATAAGCCAGCATTTATATCATTTCAGTGATGGCTGGTTGACACTGAAGACACTCTCAGTCACTAGTGGGGGTATGGCCAGAGTTTAGGAATTAAGGGACAGGTTACCCCTGAACATATGTCCAAGTTGGAGAGTACTATATTTTCAATATCAGAACTCACAATCTTATCATGCTAAAATGCACATTTATCCAGATTTTTCTTTATCAACAGTCTAATTAACATACGTAGATGATCTGGAAGAAAGTCTCACTGAATATGGCAATATTTACCTTTTAGTAAATATAAATAACATTATATTATATTATATTACATTATATTATATTTGGCTTAATATTATTGAGCCCCCCCCCCAATGAGTCAAGATGTCTTGTTATTCTAATGTACGTATCTCAGAAATCTACCATTAAATCTAAAACTACAGTTTCCTTTCCACTGAAAGCACAACCTCCTTTACATTTTTTTCCCCACATCGCACATATAAGCAGAACCCTAAACCCAACATACTGGGGGAGGTCTAACTTAGTTCAGTATGAGCTATTGAGGAGTGGGGAAATTGCTTTCTGGGTACAATTCACGGTGCTGGTTATCACCTTTAAAGCCCTACATGGCACAGGGCCAGGTTACTTCTGGGACTACCTCTCCCTGAGGGTATCTGCCTGTCCTACTAGGTTAGGTAGGGTGGGTGCGCTCCAGGTCTCCTCCCTTAAATGTTAAAAGAGTGGGGGTTGAGCCGGGAGGATGTTTGGTCTGGCTCCTGGGGGAAAAGGTACTTTTGTTTTTAACCATGTTTTTATTTAATGTTGTGAGCCACCTAGAATCATTATATGAGTTAGGTGGCCATATAAGTCCTGTACATACATACATACATACATACATACATACATACATACATACATAAGATAGAACAGCTCCATGGCATTTGTGCAATAGGGAAGGATTTTCCTCTTACATATCTGAAGAACCCAGGTGTCAAATGACACCTGAAAGGAGAATAACTGAAGAAAGATTGTCCAGTTGCCCATAGGTTGTTATGGAATGTGTCTCTGAAGGGGGAGGTGATGTGGTGGATTTCAGTAATGCTGCTGGTTCTCAGGAACGAGGAAGCACATTCCAAGAAGGGGGACAAGATAAAAGGAAACATAGTCCAGGAGGCAACTGGGGGAAAACTAAGAGGTTCAGAATAGCCCCACCCTAGAGCTTTCCCAGATTATTTCCCCTAAGAGTTGCTTTAGTCTGGCAAGTTTCTGTCTGTATGGTGTTAGCAAATAAAGACCTGAAGTTTGGCTGGACTGATCCTTTGTCATTCTTGGGCTGGGCTTGACATAGGTCCACTGTCCCCTATCTAATTTAAAAGATGGGGCATCCTCTTTCTGTCTAGCACCAGGGCCTCCCCAGCCACCTGTCCTCTTAATGCTTATGCTATTATATGCAACTTTTGTTTATATTACTTTCTCATAATGTTTTGGATAGTATTGGTTCTTGAGCATTGGACCAGATCCGTGGTGGAAGCATGCAGATGGGAAAGATGTTTGACTCTGGTCAAAGTGAAGAGAACTTCAGAGCACTGCCCAATGCAGATAGCTTAAACACCAGTCTCTTCACCTCCACCCCCAGCCCAAGCAGCTAAGCAACTTACATTGAACCATGGCATTTAAACTAGCATAGCTTTCTATCATTTTTATTATAAAAATACTGTGTGAACTGATACTAAGAGGCCAGAAATAGACATTCACATCTAGACAACAGACATTCAGATAACAGTTTAGGACAAAATTATCAAGGATCTAAGAGATCATTTGTCCAGCATCATTAAATGTAGCCCATGGGAAAAGGACACAGGACTTACAAATAAGACACTCAGTAATTGGTTTCAGACTGTGTAAACAATATTGTTCACAAATTTACTGGTTACAACTCATACAGTGTTTTGGTACAGGGTAGAGCCAAGATCTGAATAGTGGGATGGTCAGCCTCCCTGCTGGCTACACTCTCTCAAACACATCTCTGGAGGAACATCACAGGTGGAAGTACTAAAACACACCGGACGTATAACTTAGTTATTACAAGCAATAAAAATGGAGTTGGGTCAGTTAAAAATATCTACATGTGAATGATTTGTAAGTGATTAGCAAAGATAAAGAGAAAAGGATTTGCAAATACAAGATTTACAGAACAGTCCTCTACATGTCTCTGTTCAGTGAGACTTACTTTAAAATAAGTGCATAAGAATTTCAGCCTAGGAACCAAAAAGAAAAATAAAGCTCTCAAAGGCTACCAGATAGGTATTGTAAAACAAAACCAAACAAAACCAAAAACTGGGAAATAAAAGGAGGTACATTTCAGACATTGTCCCTGCTGGTTCTGAAATGCATAAAGTACAACTCAGGATGATGTTGCCATTAACATGACTTACAAAATTAATCGAGTTCAGGATAATATGAATAAGCTTTAAAAGGAAGCATACATATTATTTTTAAAGAAATTTTGAAAGAGTAGTGTTGGATGTCATACATGCAAGGTTGGCAGTATTTTCAAAGCTGTGAGATACAGTACAGTCTGGAAGACTGTAGAGTACGGTTACCAGATCAGGGATGTGAAAATCTAGATGTCCACTAGAAGGCAGTTTTCTGTATCTCTTTACTACCATCTGGACATTTAACTGATATTGCTTCATTCCTTACATGAGGTTTGGAATTATTTAATACCCAAGCTTCACTAAATAGCCCAATTCTAAATCAAACTGTCACTCTCCAGATGTTCAAATCTGTAGCATCCTCTGTTACATGAAAGGCAGCGAGCGTGGATGTGCCTGCTAGTCAAGCCCCTTCCATTGCATCCCTGATGGCCTACCCCTTCTCCTAGAAAGATGTTCAGCCCCAACATATGGTCAATGAGTAGGCCATCAGGAACCACTAGAGAGAGCAGTCTAGCAAGTGTGTCTCAATCATTCCCAACCACACAAGTGGGAATACACGAGAAGGGATCTCAAACAAGTTTTTGTTGAGGTTTTATTTGAGGCAGAAAAGAGGAGACAGGTGCAAATAATCTGACACATGTCATTTCCAAAAGAAAATTTGAATAAATGTTTATTTATTGTGTGTGTACCTTCGAGTCAGTTTTTGACTCCTGGTGATTTTTTACTAGTCCCTGCAATTTTTGTGGCAAGGTTTTTCAGAAGTGGTTTGCCATTGCCTTCTTCCTAGGACTGAAAGAGAGTGACTGGCCCAAGGTCACCCAGCTGGCTTTGTCCCTGAGGCGGGACTGGAACTCACAGTCTCCTGGTTTCTAGCCTGGTGCCTTAACCACTCCACCAAATTGGCTCTCACAAAATAAGCACATATATTTAAATATTTAAATTTAAATATTATTTAAATATTAAAATAAGTGCATACATTCTTATAGTCAAGTCCTGTGGGCTAGAGCTATTGTTCTTTTATTGTGCTTTTATCTTTATCTTAACATTGTCAAGGAACTCTTGTTTGGGGCCACTGGTCAGAACAGCTCCAACTACCGCTTGATGACAACAAACTAGACAGCTCTGATGTTTAATCATGGTGCACTTCCAAGCATGGCAGAATCCAGAGCCTGCCCATACTTGGCAGGCTCCCTAAATTCAGTTCATTTAATGAGTTGATTCTTGAGAGCCTGAAGATCAGCATTTTTAGAGTAACAGGGTCACTTTCAAAGTTTTGGACTTTTCTTATACTCTGGTTTCTCTTCAGATAGTGTAAATCTTTCACCTTTTACTAAAGATTTATGTGGAGAGGAACATTGACGAGTTCTCTAGACTTTAACATTGGTTGTCATAATTGCTACGGTAAAGTTCACCATGTTTATTAAAAACTATTTTAAAAAAAGTTTTGGACTCTGCTCAAAAATTTGCTTCTGTTTCATCTGTGTGTTTGTTTGTTTGTTTGTTTGTTTGTGTGTGTGTGTGTGTGTGTGTGTGAGAGAGAGAGAGAGAGAGAGAGAGAGAGAATGAATTATATGCAAACTTAAAATTGAGAAATAGATACAGCTGGGTCTGGACAAGGTAGCTTGAATGCATCTCAGTGAGGGGCTTTGCTCCATGGAGGAGATGCAGCTCTCTTGCTGAGGCAGAGGCGACACCATTTATTTATATACAGAAAAATGAATGAATTATCCCCAGTGTGATGTGTGATGAAAGTGAAAAGGAACAGTCTTGATGTTTCATTTTGCTGTTAGAAATGGTGATGGAGACACATTCCTTTGTGAAACAGCTTCAGAAGGTGATTTCACTGCAAGTATAATCAGAGTGAAACATCCATTCAAAGCTTTGCCCAGTGCTGTTGCCTATTTATTTATTTATTTGGAAAGTACCTTTGCAAATGTTATTCTTTAATTTGGGCATTCAGAACCTCAAATGATAATGTATGACTTCACATTTTGGATCTAACATGATTAACAATTTATGGAGTTTTGCACCTAAAAAAGTAACCAAATTCTGCCAGAAATTCTTCTGGGTTCAAAATTGGAACTTTCATCTCAGAGGAATCCATGGTAAGAGCTAACAACACAACTTCCGATGGGGAATATGGCCGACTGAACAGCCTTGTCCACAAGCTCCATGTGGACAGAACTGACAACGCAATTGTTTTTCGGGCTCAGGCTTTTACCTGAGGCCTAGAGCTTTTTCATGAGTTAAAAAAAAGCTTGGAATTGTCCCATTTCATCCTCCACAACGTTGCCTTGCAGCCTGAGAATCGCAAACAGCGAAGACCCGGTAAGAGACGACGGGAGGCTGGGACGCCATCATTTCCAACCCGCGTTTGTAGCATTAAAGGACATTAGGTCGAGCGCCCCCCCCCCATTTCTAAATCACTCAATTTATACTTTTAAGTTTTCTTACCCTAAGAGAGGCTTTCTACAACAAGAAAAAGTGGACTCTCTTGGTGCCTATCATTATTTCTGGATTAATTTCAAAAACTTTTTTTTTTAGTCTTTGGCTTACTTCCCGTCTAATTTTAAGGTGGACTGAGAATAATTAATCATCTCCCTGTTACTATTTTTGTATTTAATTTGAAGGACTTAACCTTTTCCTACACGTTGAATTTGCTGTTTTGACTTTTCATTTTTCTGTTCACTCTCTGTAGCTGATGGTTAGCACATTTTCTCTTTGTCAATTTCACTCAATAACGTTGCAAGCCTTTCATTAACTCATTTGCTCCTATCTGCATTAATCAAGTATCCAGTGGGCGCCATAATCTACTGCCTGAATTATGGACGACCTTAAGGAAATCTTTGCAGAGCTTTGTTTTGGGCTCCGTTCTGATTTCAAAGATTTTCTATGACACTCGCCAAGCTATTATGCAAGATATTTGGGATATTGCAGAAATTATCAGTGCTAAAATGTGTCAACTGGCTGAAGACATTCTGTGTGGGGAGGAAGAAGTTTATCAAGAGGGGGAGTTTTTTCCTGACAGGGAGAATTGTCTCTTTGAAGAACTGCCAGATGATGAACATACTTTGGTGAAGAAGGAGTTAAAAGTTTGACTTGCAAGATACTGACAAGGCTGTTTTCCTGAAGGATTGTTTTGAGAATGAAGATGTGGGAGGTTTTCTACTGAGGAGCTTGCTTTTTTAAGGGGGGCAGTTGGACTGTTTAATATTTTTACAAAAAATGCCTTATGTGTAATATGGAGACAAGTAAATGTCCTTGTATATTTCGATGTAGGATAAGAAATTAAGAATATGTATTTGGACTGATATCAAGGCTTGTATGATTCCATTTTTCTTTAATGATTTAAAGTTTGTTTGGTCTTTTAAGATTTATAAGATATAAGAATAAGTGTTTGGTTTTAGGTTTAATAAGGTTAAGATTGCTTTAGCACTATTAAGTGTAAAAGTAGATAATTTAAATGTTTTTATAATTTGATTTTTATTATAGTGGCTAGAAATATATAGAATAGTGGTAGGAAGGAAATACTTAAATGAATGGGTTCCTTTGGGGGGGAAGTTGATTTAGATGTTTATATATTTGTTTACTTTTCTTTATATATAAGGGGAGGGAATAATTGTCTTTGGTGATTTTTATAATGTGTCACAGTTAGAACCGGACATGGAACAACCGACTGGTTCAAAATTGGGAAAGGAGTACGACAAGGCTGTATATTATCACCCTGCTTATTTAACTTATATGCAGAGTACATCATGAGAAATGCTGGGCTGGATGAATCACAAGCCAGAGTTAAGATTGCCGGGAGAAATATCAACAACCTCAGATATGCAGATGATACCACCCTAATGGCAGAAAGTGAAGAGGAACTAAAGAGCCTCTTGATGAGGGTGAAAGGAGAGAGTGCAAAAGCTGGCTTGAAACTCAACATTAAAAAAAACTCAGATCATGGCATCTGGTCCCATCACTTCCTGGCAAATAGAAGGGGAAGAAATGGAAGCAGTGACAGATTTTATTTTCTTGGGCTCCAAGATCACCGCAGACGGTGACTGCAGCCATGAAATTAAAAGACGCTTGCTCCTTGGGAGGAAAGCTATGGCAAACCTAGACAGCATATTAAAAAGCAGAGACATCACCTTGCCGACAAAGATCCGTATAGTTAAAGCTATGGTTTTCCCAGTAGTAATGTATGGCTGTGAGAGTTGGACCATAAGGAAGGCTGAGCGCCAAAGAATTGATGCTTTGGAACTGTGGTGCTGGAGAAGACTCTTGAGAGTCCCTTGGATGGCAAGGAGGTCAAACCAGTCAATCCTAAAGGAAATCAACCCTGACTGCTCATTGGAAGGACAGATGCTGAAGCTGAAGCTCAAATACTTTGGCCACCTAATGAGAAGAGAGGACTCACTGGAAAAGACCCTGATGCTGGGAAAGACTGAAGGCAAAAGGAGAAGGGGACGGCAGAGGATGAGATGGTTAGATAGCATCACTGATGTAATGAACATGAATTTGAGTAAACTCCGGGTGACAGTGGAGGACAGGAAGGCCTGGCGTGCTATGGTCCATGAGGTCACGAAGAGTCAGACACGACTAAATGACTGAACAACAACAACAACAACAACATGAAATGATTTATAGAAATAATATGATCTTGGTTAGATTTAGAGTAAAGGATTAATTATGGAAATTGCTGTATATTCTTGTTGTTGAAAGTCAGAAGTCATCTTGTAATTTCTTAAAAAATCTTTTTTCATTTTCTGTTTTTCCACTTTTTTCTTTTTCTTTTTCTTGCAGTTTTTTGCTTTTTTGTAGTTTTTATCTTTGCTTTAAACTTAATAAAATTCTTATATAAAAAAAGATAAGGGCTAACAACAACAGCAAATGTCCATCTATAAAGTCTCAAAATGTTGGACGATAGTCTTTTAATAAAATGATAGCAATAACTAAACAGGGCTGCAGAAGAACAACTTGAGGGGAGAGCATCAGCATAACACAAAGGACACAACACATTACTTCATTACACAGAATTAAATACAGACCCATGGCCACTGCTAATAAAAGGGTTGGAAAGCATTCTGGAAGCCATGCTCCTGGCCTTATTCTTCACTAAACTTTTTTTTTTTTTTTTTTTTTTGTGCAGCCACATTGCTTCTTCAGCTGTCTTCCATTTTTTTCCCTCATTAGAATGGCTTTCAGTTCACTCATCTTGGGCTCCTTTTCCCATTAGCTTCTCTTGCAATGAAACCCTATTTGTCATTGCTCTGAGTTTATTAAAACCCACTTTTGGGAAGTCTAAGGCCTGCATTCAATTGGCTGTCTTCGAGTGAACTTTCCTGTTTTGCCTTTAGTCTCTCACGGGACCCCATCAAGTTCCCATGGAACCCAAGAGTTGCACAGAAGATAACCTGAAAAACCCTGCTCTACAGTATCACAAAGTTCTTTGACTTGAATTTCTGATCTAATAAACATACTTTTTACATACAGTGCATTTCCTCCTCCCTTTCTATTGTTTCTGTCCTTTTCAACAAATTGTATCCTTCAATTTCTATATTCCAGACATAAGAGACATCCCACCTGGTTTCCATTAGACCTACTAAATCATATTTGCCTTTCTGTACTAAGAGTGCAAGCTTATCTTGTTTATTTCCCATATCTGACTATTAGTGTATAGACAATAAAGGCCATTAACTTTATGAGCAAATGCTCTTTCTGATTTTTCATTGAGTGGTTTAATAGGCTCCATTATGGCAATACTCCCACTCCTTTGTAAGTACACAAGTCAATCTAAGATCCCTATTTAGTGTTTTTTGTACTCAACCCCCACAAGATCCAATTTAAACCCTTCCTGATTAAGATCATACACGTTGGTCAATGTGATGATCCCAACAACTATGCCCTAATAAACACTTCTCAATGCAGTTCAGTGAAATGCAGATAAAGCTTTATTCAGGATACATGTTAATTGAAGCACTCCTAAAGATCTGAATGCGGATTCCCGCCAAACTACTCTCTCTTAACTTTCCCCCTTGCGCGCCAAATTACCAACCGATGATCTCATGCTGCAAGCGTTCCCATCTCCACACTCCTGCAGGTGCGTGTCCTTGACCAAGCCAGTTCCAGCCTCGACCATCAGACACAACACTCAACTGCCAGTCCCCCTCCCAACAGCTCTAAACACATTTCTAACCAAGCCTAAGCTCAATGGCAGGATTCATAGACATGAACCCTGACAGTCAAACACATTTTTTCCAATTCTTGTGCGGTACAATGCACCTCATGCCAGACAGCCATCATCCAGATAATTCAGCCCATGTCCTCGGAAACCAACTATCTCCTGTGGATACCATTTGCATAGTTAATCATTACCTTGGGGTATTCTTTCCCTTTCTGGATAATAGCAGTACCAGAAGGATTTATGAAAACATGACTTGAAGCCCCAGGACCCAGACTTTCTTTCCTAGATCTTTAAAATCTATGGTGATAAGATTGTAGCTCATCTCAGGAGGGAGGGAGGGAGGGAGGGAGGGATGCCAGTGAGATCAAATTCTAACTAACTTCTATCATTCCCCTCCCAAAAGCAATTTTTAGTGGGGCAGATGTGGGTACATTTACCTTAGAAGCTTAAAAAGTGACCAATGGAACTTTGTATTAATGATGAACATGTGATCACCAAAATGTATAAAATGTTGTTACAGATGAATTTGGAAGATGAACAGGTTAAAGAATGGATTATTAAATGGGCTAAGAACTTCGGATATAACATTATGCTGGAGCAATGGGAAAATATGTGGAATAAAGGTTTGAAATTCACCTTGACTTAAAAGAGAATTTTTTAAAGATGATGTATCATTGGTATTTAACTCCTGATAAGTTATTAAAAATGTATAATGGTGTAACAAATGTTTGTTGGAAGTGTTCACAGGTAGAAGGAACCTTTTATCATCTCTGGTGGACTTGTGAGAAGGTTAAAAAATTTTGGGATCAAATATGTATTATTATCCAAAAGATTTTAAAAGTGAATATACAAAAAAAAAAGCCAGAACTGTTTCTTTTGGGATTGATGGAGAAGGAGTTGGAGAAAAAATATGGAATTTTGCTTTTATATATGATCACAGCTGCAAGACTTTTATATGCACAGCAATGGAAAGATCCACAGATACATACGGTTGAAGACTGGATTGTTAAATTAATGGATCTGGCCCAAATGGCTAAATTAACAGCATTAATTAGAGAACACTCTGTTTCTGGATTTATAAATGTTTGGCAACCATTTCTAGATTACTTGCTTGTGGTGGAAAAAAATGAAGCTTTGATTTTGGGTTTTAATGATTAAATGGTTTATTTTAATAGAAATAATGTTACTATGGGTTAAATAATGGTAAGAGATTATATTTGTAAATTTACCTGTATCTGTATTGGAGAAGTCGGAAGTCATTTTTCTGTTTTTGTCTTCTGTCTATTTGCACCTTTATAGTTTTTTCTTTTTTCTTTAGTTCTATTTTCTATCTTTTCTATACTTTCTATTTTGTATTTTAACTATACTCTGAAAATTAATAAAGTTCTTTAAAAAAAGAAGAAGCTTAAAAAGTGAGCAACAGGTAACTTTAAAAAAATGTTTTGAAACCCTGGTATTTTGGAGAAGTTGGCAGTCATTTTTAGTACTTCCTGTAATGGGCACACACTCATACAACTTGCTGGATTGGAAATCAGTTCCTTAAGCCAGACCCCCAAAAGGAGTAGACATAGGCTGATCTGCTAATCACATGCATGTTGGTATTACATAGATGGCTATAGAAATCCATACATTCGTTCTATTCTGTGTTCCAGCTCTCAGTAAAACAACTGATAGCAGTTTTACTACAGGACACATTTTTCAGCTAATAGCTTTTCAATATGAAAAGAGCAAACTACTATTAAGTTAATTTGCTTCCTTTCAAATCAGGCTTCAATCAGCCGAAGTGTGACAGAATGGTAAAAAGTGGATCTGCCAATAGGGAGGTTTCAGCCCTGCCATCTTTTAAGAATAGATCATCTGTCAGAATTATATCTTATGCCTCATTCAAGTTTATATGATTATTGCACGTCAACATTCCTTCCCAACATTTAATTGAGAGGTAGGTGCACATACTCTTCTACTTAACCAATAATTTCTTATAATGTCTGGTGTGATGGATTTATACAAGCACTCGTGGCTGAAAATGGCAAAAATATTAAAATGTATAACTTCCTGTACTTAATTTTTATTTACTTAAATCCAATTTTTCCGAGAGTTGCACTAGAACTTGAAATACTTTGACAAATCCTTTTGAGTTCTCAAAAATGCTTTATATTCAAGGAAGACAGTACCTAGAAGAGAAAAGGATGAAAGAAAATATCAAATGTTTAAATCACAAAGCTGAATTTAATTAGCTTCAAGAGGAATATAAGAGTGGAAATATGCAAAATTAATTTATATCAGGTATATGCAATAGTTTCATATTGCATTAAGTCTCTCCCATCCTTGCTTGGATGAGACAACTAAAAAGAAAGTAAAAAGGTTATTCCCTAATTCTGAAAATACAAAATCCAGTTATTAATTCCAATTAAGACTCTTTGGATCATGGAAAGGGAACTTTCCCAGGCCTGTGGAAACAGTTGGATTTTTGAGAGCAATTTCACTAAATTGTTGCAATAGTGGAGATAACCATTAACAAAGCAGTAAGTTAACAGAAGGGAAACTGGAGAGGCTGCTTAACACTATCATTTCAAGCCCCCAGGTTGTTGGCTATACCTCAATTATTTTTATTTTTATTTTATTTCTGGGCAAATTGACAAATTTCCAAAGCAGTGGGCTCCAACTGCCCACATTTTCATTTTCTAAGAACTGCCAAACAGCCCTAGAGGTTTATTTGTGGAGTAGGGATATTTTAAAAGCTGGTATTTTGCTTTGCCAAATTCTACTTCTTGTTTATATATTCAAGTAAAATAATTAACAACCCCCCCCCAAAAAAAGTCAGAGGATTAAGAAGCCTGGTGGACACAAGTCAGTTTTAAGATGTGCAATAGGTTGGAAGACATCTGTGATATCTTTACGAGGGACGCTTGTGCATTATTGGGACTCTCAGTTGAATCACCTCTTAGTGTCAGCTTTTCAGCAGGTTGTGTAGCATTGCCAGCTCTAATTAATATAAAAGCTCTGATAGAACAAAGACAGTTCACTGGTGTTTGGAATCAGAATGATGAATTACCAATTGATGTGGACCTTGGCAAAAAGTGCTGGTATCATTCAATATTTGCTTTCCCTATCCTCCGTCAACAAACAACAGATAATAACCAACCTATGAAGCTGGTTTGTGGTCATATTATATCAAGAGATGTTCTAAATAAAATGTTTAATAGCATCAAATTAAAATGTCCTTATTGTCCTACGGAGCAGAGTCCTGGAGATGCCTAACAGATATTCTACTGAGGACACAGATTATTATATACAGTATGTTTATGATCTGAAACACTAAAGCAGGCAAATGTTTCATTTTATGCTGTACATATGAAAGAGAACTCCTGTGTTTTGTATAAGTCTGATGCTCCAGAAATTTTTGCCAACATTTATTTGGTAGATCTGCAATAGTGATGTCTGCCATACTCTTCCAGGTGACCTGTTGCCAGTCCAAAGGAGATATCAAGAACTTTATCAGCCTAAGCTAGTAGAACTGGAACAAAAGCTTGTGTTACCCACTCTCACTGTTGAAGAGGGGAGCTATAAAAAACAATTTAGAGAAGATGGCTCAACATTAAAGAAAGATTATACAATTGTAATGGAAATGGCAGAGAGAGGACATGTAAAAGCAATGCACTTCCTTCTTCATTTTTCATCTCCTGAGTAGCCAACAGTAAGATCTTCTGACAAAAATGTCCAATTCCAATCTATTTCAGTTCACTCATGCCTACAATGCCGATGTGTGATCAATGCATTTAATCTTTCACTGTGTTGAGCTTTTCCATCTTCATGCTTCTTATGTTCCACATTCCCACTGTAATTCTGCCTTTGCTGCTTCAGATTTTGCTTTCCTGCATGACAATAGACATCCAGAAGGCTTTAGTTTAGTTTAGCCACATCATCAACATGTTAGTACTCTAAAATATCCACAACTGTATCACAGTAGTAGGGGTCCATCATCCAGTACAATATCATTATTTTCATGTGGTTATCTTGGAAAAATACAGGAGTGGTTTACCGTTGCATTCTCTTGCACAGTATGAAATGATGAATTTGCCATTGTCACTAAAAGTGCATCCACCTCCAGCATCTTCTTGTATCATTGCTGCCTGATGTAGGTGTTAGCTTGCTTGAGCTGGGCATTTGGGATTGCCTTTAAGTCTTGGTTGACCTTGCTGGGAGCAAGGTCAACCAATATACTCTTAGGATGCCCTCCTGGCATTCTTTGCTCATCCATCCTAGGAATGCTGCCCCTGCCACAATGAGACAACATAGCTGGACTTGTGGGGGACTTGCCTACTTATTTCACTTCTATTATTAGAGTTTCCATTAATGGCTCTTGCACCCTTATAACTGATTATGTACATCACATGTAATGCAAATAAAAAAGGCTGGTCCTTACAATGTCTGAGAAAAATGTATTGTTGGCTCAACACATTTTGGACAAAACTCTCTTATCAAGAACATTGAGAAATGTATGTGTTGTCTACTGTAGTGCAGAATAAATGAGCTACAACAACCAATATTTCTTAGTGTCCTTGATAAAAGTTTTTCATCCAAAACACCTTGGACCAGCAATAAATTTTTCTCGGGAACTTTGAGGGCTATCTCTTTTTTCTTTGTGTTTAGTTATGCCCAAGTTTCTTCACATATTTCTCCCTATGCACATTTATTCAGTAGTAATTCTGTTCTGTCTGATGGAGTTTAGGATTGTAGCCTTAGATTGCAGTCATATACTCCCTCAGCTGTGCTCGGTGGGACTTACTTCTGAGAAGACAGATATATTGTTGGACATGTGTCTTTTTGGTTGCCTGGAGAAATGTGAAAGTTTCAGGGGACCTGTGTCAGAGCTGCTCTGCACAGATTGACATTTTTGATTATATAGATTTAAAAGATCTTATCCCTCAGTATACTAATACAATGGCAGGCTTATCGTCCCAGGATAGAATGAATTACTATGATGTGTGACTGTACTGAAGTAGTTCATGAGATGCAGGCTGAAAACCACAGATTGAAGGAATAATATTTGACTACAGAGACTTTTCCTAATCTCACATGGTAAGGAGCAGTACTGTCTCTAACTGATTTCTATGCAAAACAAAGTGGTACTAGCTCTCTGCATATCTCTGGTGAATATATTTTCTGACTCACTTGAGCAGCAGAAGAAAGAATAAAGGCAAGACTCTTACACTGAACATGCTGAAAAGTTTCCATTGATCCATTCTGAAAATCTGAAGAATTTATTTATTTGTTTTATTTATTTTATATCCCACCTTTATTATTTTTATAAATAACTCAAGGCGGCGAACATACCAAATACTCCTTCCTCCTCCTATTTTCCCCACAACAGCAACCCTATGAGGTGAGTTGGGCTGAGAGTGTGTGACTGGCCAAAGGTCACCCAGCTGGCTTTCATGCCTAAGGTGGGACTAGAACTCTCAGTCTCCTGGTTTGCTATTGGCTCCTTCCTAGGGCTGAGAGAGAGTGACAGCCCAAGGTCACCCAGCCGGCTTTCTTGCCTAAGGTGGGACTAGAACTCTCAGTCTCCTGGTTTCTAGCCTGTTGCCTTAACCACTAGACCAAAGTGGCTCTCAATACCACTTCTACAACTTGGAGCTTGTAGATGGGGTGAATTTGCTCCCCTTTACCTGGATTAGGTACAGAGTGGCAAAGAACTGCGAACCTAGCTGCTAGTAGGGAGGTGAACCTCTTCAACAATTATTTGCATGGCTGTTATCTTATCTAACCTCCTCAAGTTTGTACCTGATATTATTTATCTGCTTATGGGACTGAGCTGAAGGTTGAAAGCTATTTTCTTTAATTGGTCTCTCCTCACCTATTTTGTGGAGTACTCTCAATTGTGTCTGATTTCATATTTACTCACAATTGGTATGGAAGGAAAGAGAAGAAGAGAACAACCAGCAACAAGGTAGATGGACTCAGTTACAGTGGTGATGACTGCACCGGTGGAAGACCTGAAAGAAAAGGTTACGGACAGATTGTCATGGAGAAAATCTATCTATGTGGCCTCTTGATGGCACATAATCGGTCAATCAGAATTGGCAGTGCTATGTGGGTGTGGGAAGAATTAAGCTTAGTGTATATCATGAGCACCCTATGCAGCTTTTCACAATGTTGTGTCCTCCAAGTAAATTGGATTAGAGATTATGGGAATAGAAACAGAATAGAATTTCAACACCACAGTAGGAAGACTATCCTAATGCATTTTAGTGATGAATTTGATGATTCACTTACTTCTCACTTTTGACTGGCACAAGGTGATATGGGAAGAAAGCTACCTTTGGATCCATTAGCAGATTATTTGTATAAGCAGGATAAATTCAATGACTCAATAATTTTGCAAACTTCATTTGGTTTTAAAGTAAAATAGTCTGAAAAGACAGATAGCAAAAAAAAAACTTAAAGAAAATTCTCTGGACCTCCAGGAGAACAGAATTAGGATACATATGAGAGCGACATGGAGCACACGATATAATTTACAGAATTCATAAAATAATTTCAGAAACTTTCCATCTGTTGCTAGGCAACATCCATACAAAATTCTGATTATATATGCTCCTTCAGTGACTCCTGTTTCAGAATGTATAAAGCTCTAAGGTACAAATTGACCCTTGTTTGCTTCTTGGCATGATTCCCCTGTCATTATTCTTCCAATAGCAACAACATCCCATCTAAAATTCATTTTCGGGTAGGATATGTTCATCAGTTGTTTCACATCCATCACTTGAAGTTACCTATGTAAGGTAAAATCAGATAGCTCCTTCTAACATTCACCTTAAGTAAGAAATAAAACTGTGGCTTTAATCCCATACTCTCTCTCTGTGCGTGCGCGCGTGTGTGCGTGTGTGCGTGTGTGTGTGTGTGTTTGAAGTGTATGAAGAAATGCATCTTGTTCAGCTAGATCCACAGATGAGATAGATGAGAGAGAGAGATCTCATGAGAGCCAGTATGGTGGTCTAGAAACCAGGAGATGGTGAGTTCTAGGCCTGCCTTAGGCATGAAAGCTGGCTGGGTGATTTTGGACTAGTCATTCTCTCTCACCCAACCCACCTCACAGGGTTGTTGTTGTGGGGAAAATAGGAGGCAGGAGGATTATTTTATTTATTTATTATTATTTGGATTTAACACCGCTCATCTCTACAACAGTAGACTCTGGGCGGTTTACAATAATATTATAAAAAGTTAAAACCTATACATCTAAAATCCACTATAAAATAAATAGAAAAATCCAAAAGATGGTGAGTTCTTAAAAGGAGGATATTACTAAGCTAATTAGGTATGTTTGCCTCCTTAAACTGAGCAAATTTAAAGGTGGGATAAAAATCTAATAATAATAACAAATGTTAATTCTGACTGACAAGCAGGTCAGCACAACACATTTTCTGAGAAAAAGTAGTGTCTAAATGTAGAAAGAATGAAGGAATGTATCCTGTATAAAATCATATAATAAAATAAATTTTCCCAAAGCAATATTTGTAGATTGCACAATATTTGTATAATCCTTTCCCCCCCAAATATGATGGAAGAAAGAATGGACATTATTAGGAAACAGCAAACAGATTGCACTTTTTTTTTTTTTTTTGCAATTTCAAGATAGATTTACTTTAGCTAAATTAGAGATCTTTAAATGCTTTCATAACTGGGTGGAATTCTTTTTCTATGAACAGTTCAAACTTCAGTCACAATGCATTATATTTTCCATAAGTCAGGAATGGGGAACTGGAAGATGTGACCCTCCTGAGGCTTCTAAATTCCCTGCAGACCTCACTATTTTGGGGCGTGTTGGAAAAATGAAATTCATAGCTGCTACTGAAGATGTATTTAATTATCATGTAATCAGACTAAATATTAGCATATGGTTCCACAGTTTCCCTTGGTGAAAAAAGGTGGCACTATATGTAATAAGTCTTTAATTGTTGTGGAGCAATCAAACACTGTATATGGAGCTCCAAATGAAGTATGAATAAAGTGCTATTTAGTTTTTGCAGAGTTTTTTTTTTTTGCAGGATATACTTTTTGTTTCCATTCGGAAAACAAATGGGATTACCATCTTGATGTAGTGGGAGGACTCATTAGTTTCAATGTCCCTGAGAATAATGCCATTGTGAGCTTCTGGTAAGATACCCTTGCCAACAAGGTCAAAAAGAGAGAAGTAAAGATAAGTGTAATGGTGGCAGGTGGGTCTTTGTAAGTATAAAAGAAGACAGCTCATCTTAGGTTAAGGAACTCCAAATCAAATCTGGAAAAAGTAATAATTGCCAAGAAAACCGTATGGACGTGGGTGAAACTTTTAGATAAGGCAGGATGACAGGTGGTGAGATCACCAGGTCAGAAAGCACTCAAATTACTGGGAAAGATCATTCAACTTTCACGAATAAATCTGGAAGTGATGATGTGGCCAGATCAAAGCTGCAAGAAAGTCTATTGACTGATAGTTCCAGTACTGACAGAGGCATTCCTTGTATTACAAGGATACATGCAATTGGAAATAGGATGGGACAAGAATGAACCAAGAAAACGTGAAATTATCAAAGCAGAAATTACTGTAAGTGTACAATGTGGATGTTTTAGGAAAGAGCCAAGTTAGGCATAGGGCATTTGAAATCAGATGATTGCATGATATGGACATGAGTCCATATGAAAAAATGCAGAGGTAATGATCTTCAAAAAGGACATCACTAAGTATGCATTCATCTCTAACCCAATAAATGACAGGACCAAGTCCATTAGAATTGATGGATATCCAGTGAATATTAACATTATACAAATATATACATCTACCATCAATGCAGTTGTAGAAAACATCGAAATGTTCTATGGCAAATTGCAAGAGGTGCGCAATACAATATCAGGAAAAGCCACAGAATTATCAATGGGTGAACGGAACGCAAAATTTGGAGAAATGGAGGAAACTTCATTTACAGGAAATTTTTGACTAGATAAATACAATAATGTACATAGTTTCATTTTTCCTCTAGCAAAACATCCAAGGCTGGGATTTGTATTTTTAGTTGCCTCTGGGAAAATAGTAGCTTAACACATCATCACATCATCTCTCAGTCTTCTTTACTGACTGCAAAAGCTATATGTGTTTCATTCCAAAAGAGACTCAGCCTTTGCCTCTTTGTCTTACCATTTGGGGGCATTATTTGCATTACTTGCATTGAGAGTTTTATTATATCCCTTCTGTTCCCAAATAATCATTGTTGGATGGGACCAGGACCTTGCTAAGAATGGTGACATCCTCAAAATTACTGAATGTCCTATAAACTTTATGTTTTTCCTCATTTCCTTTTTCTATATCAAAATTATATATCAAAAAATTCTATATCAAAACTCCAGCAAAGGAGATGGTTACCTTGTTGTGGTGCTGGAACTTGAGTACCTCAATGACACCATGAGCTAAACCATGAAGGGACACCCAAGATGGGAAGGTCATGGCAGAGAGGGCAGACTAAATATGATCCCTGTGGAAGGTAACGGCAACCCACCCCAGTATTCTTGCCGTGAAAACTAAATGGATCAGTACAAACAGAGATATGTCGGTATACCATCGGAAGATGGGACTCCCAGGTTGGAAGATGGTCAAAATGCTACTGGGGAGGAACAGAGGATAAGTTCAACTAGCCCCAGATGTGATGACGCAGCTAGCTCAAAGCCGAAAGGACGGCTAGTGGCCGACGGTGCTGGTGGTGAACGACGAATCCGATGTTCTAAAGATCAACACACCATAGGAACCTGGAATGTAAGATCTATGAGCCAGGGCAAATTGGATGTGGTTATTGGTGAGATGTCAAGATTAAATATAGACATTTTAGGTGTCAGTGAACTGAAATGGACTGGAATGGGCCACTTCACATCAGATGACCACCAGATCTACTACTGTGGACAAGAGGACCACAGAAGAAATGGAGTAGCCTTCATAATTAATAATAAAGTGGCTAATGCAGTGCTTGGATACAATCCAAAAAATGATAGAATGATCTCAATTCGAATTCAGGGTAAGCCATTTAACACCACAGTGATCCAATTATACGCCCCAACCACAGATGCTGAAGAAGCAGAAGTAGATCAGTTCTATGAGAATGTGCAGCACCTACTGGATAATACACCAAAAAGAGATGTTATTTTCATTACAGGAGACTGGAATGCTAAGGTGCATAGACAAATGACACCTGGAATTAAAGGTAAGCATGGTGAAGAATAGATTTAAGGGACTAGACTT
The DNA here is from genome assembly GCA_023362775.1 of Charina bottae. Classification (NCBI taxonomy): domain Eukaryota; kingdom Metazoa; phylum Chordata; class Lepidosauria; order Squamata; family Charinaidae; genus Charina; species Charina bottae. The sequence continues at coordinate 98,347,969 of JALMGJ010000002.1, read as the reverse complement.
AGTAGATAGGGTCCTGGAAGAACTATGGACAGAAGTTCGCAACATTGTTCAGGAGGCGGCAACAAAAATGTCCCAAAGAAAAAGAAAAGCAAGAAGGCAAGATGGCTGTCTGCTGAGGCACTGGAAGTAGCCCAAGAAAGAAGGAAAGCAAAAGGCAACAGTGATAGGGGGAGATATGCCCAATTAAATGCAAAGTTCCAGAGGTTAGCCAGAAGAGATAAGGAATTATTTTTAAACAAGCAATGTGCGGAAGTGGAAGAAGACAATAGAATAGGAAGGACAAGAGACCTCTTCCAGAAAATTAGAAACATCGGAGGTAAATTCCAGGCAAAAATGGGTATGATCAAAAACAAGGATGGCAAGGACCTAACAGAAGCAGAAGAGATGAAGAAAAGGTGGCAAGAATATACGGAAGATCTGTATAGGAAGGATAATAATATCGGAGATAGCTTTGATGGTGTGGTCAGTGAGTTAGAGCCAGACATCCTGAAGAGGGAGGTTGAATGGGCCTTAAGAAGCATTGCTAATAACAAGGCAGCAGGAGACGACAGTATCCCAGCTGAACTGTTTAAAATCTTGCAAGATGATGCTGTCAAGGTGATGCATGCCATATGCCAGCAAATTTGGAAAACACAAGAATGGCCATCAGATGGGAAAAAAATATATCCCCATACCAAAAAAGGGAAGCACTAAAGAATGTTCAAACTATCGAACAGTGGCACTTATTTCACATGCCAGTAAGGTAATGCTCAAGATCTTGCAAGGTAGACTCCAGCAATTCATGGAGTGAGAATTGCCAGATGTATAAGCAGGGTTAAGAAAAGGCAGAGGAACTAGAGAACAAATTGCCAATATCTGCTGGATAATGGAGAAAGCCAGGGAGTTTCAGAAAAACATCTATTTCTGTTTTATTGACTATTCTAAAGCCTTTGACTGTGTGGATCATAACAAATTGTGGCAAGTTCTTGGTGGTATGGGGATACCAAGTCATCTTGTCTGCCTCATGAGGAATCTGTATAACGACCAAGTAGCAACGGTAAGAAAAGACCATGGAACAACGGACTGGTTTAAGATTGGCAAAGGAGTACGGCAGGATTGTATACTCTCACCCTACCTATTCAGCTTGTATGCAGAACACATCATGCGACGTGCTGGGCTTGATGAAACCAAGGCTGGAGTTAAAATCATTGGGAGAAACATTAACAATCTCAGATATGCAGATGATACCATTTTGATGGCTGAAAGTGAGGAGGAGCTGAGGAGCCTTATGACGAAAGTGAAAGAAGAAAGTGCAAAAGCTGGGTTGCAGTTAAACCTCAAAAAAAAAAAAAAACACACCAAGATTATGGCAACCAGCTTGATTGATAACTGGCAAATAGAGGTAGAAAACGTGGAGGCAGTGACAGACTTTGTATTTCTAGGCACAAAGATTACTGCAGATGCTGACTGCAGCCAGGAAATCAGAAGACGTCTACTTCTTGGGAGGAGAGCAATGGCAAATCTTGATAAAATAGTTAAGAGCAGAGACACCACACTGACAACAAAGGTCCGCATAGTTAAAGCAATTGTATTGCCCGTAGTAACCTATGGCTGTGAGAGCTGGACCATAAGGAAGGCTGAGCGAAGGAAGATAGATGCTTTTGAACTGTGGTGTTGGAGGAAAATTCTGAGAGTGCCTTGGACTGCAAGAAGATCAAACCAGTCCATACTCCAGGAAATAAAGCCAGACTGCTCACTTGAGGGAATGATATTAAAGGCAAAACTGAAGTACTTTGGCCACATAATGAGAAGACAGGATACCCTGGAAAAGATGCTGATGCTGGGGAAAGTGGAAGGCAAAAGGAAGAGGGGCCGACCAAGGGCAAGATGGATGGATGATATTCTGGAGGTGACGGACTCGACCATGGGGGAGCTGGGGATGGTGACGGCCGACAGGAAGCTCTGGCGTGGGCTGGTCCATGAAGTCACGAAGAGTCGGAAGTGACTGAACGAATAAACAACAAATATCAAAATTATCTTCTATTTTTGTTTTAATCATTGTCATTCAGTGTGATGAAAATAAATTGCTTATAATTTTTTCCCCCCAAAGGGAGTTCAATTTGATAATATTGTCATTGGTGGGATGAGAGTTTCTGGCATTTCCATGGAGAGTAAAATAGTCAAGGGATGTGCAAGTGTCATGTCTTTCACAGAACAGTTTAAAAAAAATAGTAGATATACTTTGTGCTAAACTATCATGCTTGTGGCATGTCTGTAGCTCACGTACAACCTGGGTGATTGCAACATCAACCCCAATCCTTCATGCTAACATTCCACCTGTGAAATATTTATTCCCATTCCTAATTCCCGACCTCTTGTGAGCAGAAGCACCAGGAGATGGCTTTGATGCACAGTTGGAGCTGAAGGAAGTCTATTTAAGACAATGAGCACACCAGCATATTAAAAAGACTTAATGTAAGCTGTCTTAACTTATTAACATGAGATTGATAATATCTGACAAATGACTGGAGATAAATTGTTAAGCAAAATGAAAATATGCCAGAAGCAGAAATGGAAAATTACAATAAAAGCTTTTATGACTGCAGGAAAATTCAAAGCTAATTTGTCCATTCACCTAAACCTTCATTCTCACTGTTTCCTTTGTCAGAATACTACATCCATTACTGTTCTAATTAGATTACCACAGAGTGGGATACATTGTAGACAGATATTATTTCTGAAGGGAGAAGAATTGTGCAGGTTGGACAATTTAGCTTTTACGTGCGGGCACTCTTGCAGACTTCTTATTTCCAAAGCATCCATCGCTAATATTAATATTAAGAAATTACTTTCCTCTAATATAATGCTAAGATTTATTGTTGTTTTTAACCACGGCTTTCTCTGGTTACATTTGCTGTGCTCCTTTAGGTGTTTTCTAAGGGAAATATCTGTCCCTCAGCATTGTCCTAGCTAAAAGTGTCATCAAATCAGCTCAAAACTAACCAAAAGTGGCAATTCGCAAAGTGGACATTGTTTATTTGAAGCCAGTCTTACAATGGAAGTTACCAACCCATCTATAGGCATCCATCATAAGGGCAAAGGGGCAGATGACATCACATGCTCCATGACGTCTTCACAGAATGGTGTGTGCATTATGACATCATAGAGCATGCAGTGTCATTGAAACTTGTACCGAGTCCTTACACAACCAGCCTTTGACCCTCAAATCCCTCTTTCTTCTTTTTAGATCACTGCCTGACTGGGCTGCTGACAGCTCCACCTCAAAGAGCACAAACTATACATACTGTATATCTAGGCTGACCATATTTCCTTGGGGGTAAAACAGGACCCTAACCTACCCACGGCTCACTGGACAAAGTGGGTGCGCACATGTGTGGGCGCGCGCGCATGCGTGCGGGCACGCTTGCCGCAGGAACTTTTGAAAACAGGACAAAATGGATATTTTTCTTAAAACAATGGGATAGTCGGGAATTGTTTAAAAAACGGGACTGTCCCGTTCAAAATGGGACGTATGGTCAGCCTATGTATATCCTTAACCAGGTGGCTTCCAGAAAAGGTGTCTGCAAGGGGAGTTGAAAGAGTCAAGAAGTCAGTTGCAATTACATTATCAAACCAAAATGTAACACATGTAAAAATAAATGGAGCTTTGACAGTTATGGACACCATCTTGACTTTTTTGACCCCTCCTTGTGGACATCTTTGCTTCCAGATATTTGAGACTTTACAACTTCCAGACTTCTAATCAGTAGAGCCAACCATTCTGGGAATTGTAGTCCTAATTCAGCAGGAATGCAGCAGTTTGGGGGTAACTGTAAGTTCGGGGAGGAAAATCCCCTGATTCTGGATTAGCTATTACCTACAAAATGAAATCCATGTTCTTTAGGAACACTTGGGCTTATTTGGGGGTTACTTTAATTTTTGTTAATATTTAATATTTGTATAATGGCAATATTAATATCACTCTAGTAATCTTTAATATTTGCAATATTTAATATTACTGCTGCTCATGCTCCTCTTGAGTCACATGTAATTAATGCAATTAATAGTACAAGCATCTCTGTCAATCTAGAAATACATTCCGTTAAATTTCATGGCTGTCGCTGCCAGCTAGGGAGAGAGAGCATTACAAACTAAGCCAAAGTCAACTTCATTTCTGAGAACCACATTTTGTCTTCCATGTTCATTAGCATGTTTTAAAAAAAACAGTCAAATATGTATCTAAAACATTGCTGCAGTATGTGTTGAAATGTGGACTTGGATAGATTTAAACTGCTGAAGACTGAATGCCAATATTGGGAGAAGTGCTCCATTCAGTGGACGGTCAAGTCAGAGAAGCAAAGTTCAGATCACTCCATGCAAGAGTCAGAATCCCTCAAGATTCCTTATGCATCCCATATACATATTAATGTTTTTGAACAAGATCTCTTTTATCATCCAATATTTGCTCCTGGTGCACATTAGAAAGAATGCTAAACTATAGTTATTTCTGGCAAAATTAAGTTGATTTAAGCAATGTTGATCTGTAGTCAGCATGCATCTTAATAAGCCTCAGGGATATGTGAAAACTACTAAGGTAAGTGGTAGAATGACACTTATCACTGCATATATCTAGAAGTGTGCTAACAATGTGTGAAAACAACCTTGTTTTAGCACAGCAAGTGATTTTCATTTTCAGGATAAAATATGTCACTAACTCAGCTGAGCAGCCCAGATTCTGCAAGCACAGAAAGTCATCTAATCTGTGGTAGAGAGGTTAGAGTTTGGAACTAGGGCATTCAGTCAAAAAACTCTCAGGTTTACTTGGGACCCTGGCAAAACAGAAGCCGTTTCACCTGTATTTTCTTTTTTGAAAAGTCTGGATCTATGCAATTCTATACTAGAGTGGCTGCATTCAGACAACATATTTAACTTGGTTACTGAATTAACTTTTTTTTTTGAGTTGGCAGATTACATTGACCAATACACTGACCTAGCTGGGTTCACACAAAATACTAAGCCGAATAAAAGCTAACCAAGACTGAAACAATGATGGCCAGTTTGGTGTTGTGGTTAAGGCATCAAGCTAGAAACTGGGAGACTGAGTTATAGTCCTGCCTTAGGCATGAAGCCAGCTGGGTGACCCTGAGCCAGTCTCTCTCCCTCAGCCCTAGGAAGGAGGCAATGGCAAACCTCTTCTGAAAAACCTTACAGAGAAAACTGCAGGGACTTGTCCAGGCAGTTGCCAGGAATCAAGACTGATTAGAAGGCATAAAAAAAGGAAGGAAGGAAGGAAGGAAGGAAGGAAGGAAGGAAGGAAGGAAGGAAGGAAGGAAGGAAGGAAGGAAGGAAGGAAAAGAGAGAAAGAGAAAGAGAAAAAGAGAAAGATTGAAAGTAGCTAAACCTAACATGTTGTACAAATGCAGCTACTAGATTTTTAACTGATCTCAGTAAGCATGTTGGGTGAAGACATGAATTCTTATATTCTTCCATTGGAAATGCCCAGTTAGGAAATGCTCCATTAATTATCAAAGTTAAACTCTGTCACCCAGTTAAAATTATAGAAATGCAAATGTTAAAAGATCAACAACATTAAGATGCTTCTTAGGAAAATATACTTTCTGTAAATGAAATAGTATTGTTTAATAGTATTGTTAAATACGTATTGTTTATTTATTATTTATTTATTATTTCAATTTATTCCCCGCCCATCTCCCTTGCAAGGGACTCTGGGCGGGTTACAACAATTGAAAGTTTAAAAAACTATACAAAATATCATCTAGAAGTACAATAATAATAATAGTAATAATATACAGTAATAATATTATATTATTATTATTACTTATAATTATTATTATATTATAATAATTACTTATTATTATTATAACTCGTAAAAGGGAAGCAGACATGAAGATTGCTTGTATAGATACAAAAAATACAGTATTGTTCTTAGTTATTAGGTTACTTTGTTTCAATGAACATACTTCAATACGAGCAATAGTATTCAATATATTTAACTATACAAGCAATCTTCATGTCTGCTTCCCTTTTACGAGTTATAGGTCTGTTGCTCATGGACAGCTGTGTAAATTTGATCACTAGAATTGCATGAATAAGACCCCTGGCTTGAAAGGACAGAATAAAAGTTTTTAGAAACACATTTTTACACATTCTTTTCCTATAACTGTGTTTTTTAAAATATATTCTACATATAAATTAAAGACAAATGCTATAGACCCAACTAATTCTGGCTTCTTTAAAAGGAAAAGACTCTCAAATCTTACTCAGCTTCTGGTTTGGATACATGGATGCATCTGTGCAGTTTTCTTAGCAAGAATATGGAAGTGGTTTGCCTTCACTGGAATGTTTTATTGACTTCCAATCTAGCCTAAATATTTGGATTTCCTGATAGTCCTTTAACCCAGAGCTTTCCAAACTTTTCATGTTGGTGACACACTTTTTAGACATGCATCATTTCGCGACACACTCTTACAGCAGGGCACAAGACAGGCACTAGGACCTGCGCGGAATCACAGCAGGTTTGGAGGCAGCCAGGCACAAGGCAGGCACTAGGACCTGCGTGGAATCCTGGCAGGGCTCAGATGCAGCAGCAGCCGCGACACACCCAGACACTGCAGCCGACACACTAACGTGTCCCGACACACAGTTTGGAAAGCTCTGCACTAACGTGTCCCGACACACAGTTTGGAAAGCTCTGCTTTAACCTAATCCGATTTACTTTATTTATTTATTTATTTATTTTATTAAACAAATTTATAAGGCCACCCAACTCACATATGGTGACTCTGTGCAGCTTACAGAATTAAAACCATAAAAACACAATACACACCCCATGGTGGCAGCAAACACATTCATATCAACCACTTGATTGGCTCCGAAATGACCTGGGGTCCCCAGGCCCACTGACAAAACCACGTCTTCAGGGCCTTCCGGAAAAGGAGCAAGGAGGGGGCCAACCTCATCTCTGGGGGAATGATGTTCCAAAGGGAGGGAGCCACCACAGAGAAGGCCCTTTTCCTTGCCCCCACTAGATGTACTTCCCTAACTGAAGGGAAAGATAAGCCATGCTCAGCTAGATGCCATCTGCTGAGGCTTTTTGAATTATTCAGCCTCTTCAAGGACTACTAAAAATTCCCTCTGGACAGATCTGTATTTGAAGCTTTCTGATGCTGGGTTTTTCACCAAAACCTTACAGCAGATTTTCCTGTTCTCCTCAGTAACCAGCTTAACTTTTCAAACTCCCCCTAAACCAAATACTGCTGTTTCCTTAGCTCTGAGTTCAGTTCCATCAGTCACCAGCTTACCTTCATGTTTTTTTCCACCAATAATTTGTCATCTCTCAATGCCCCTTTCTTATTTTTTTTAAAAAACTGTCAACTTCAAGCCTCCTTCTCATATGAGTTGTAAGTAAGATATTGTCAGTTGTCTTGAACTCAGTGCACAGCAGCCAAGTCAACCTTCCAATATTTATGGCTATGTTATGCTCCACTCAAGATATTTACGGAGTATAAGCATTACAGATCACAATTAAGGCTTCCGGTGGGAATGGCAGACTGAACAGCTGTGCCCGCTGGTTCAGTGGGCAGAGCTGACAATGCGGTAACTTTTTTCGGGCTCAGGCAGGTTTTCCTGAAGCCCAGAAACGTTCTCCGGATCAAGGAGAATACCTGGAATCATCCCATCTGTCCTCCAGACGGCTGCTTGCAGCCAGAAGATCGCAAACAGCATTTTGCTTTCAACTAGTAAGAGCCAGCTGGGAGGCGGGGACATCATCACTTTCCAAACCGGGCTGTAGCCTTAAAGGGACACTAAGACCAGCCACCCCATTTCTAAATCACCAATTTGTATTTTTTTTAAGTATATGTACCCCAAGAGAGGCTTTCTACAGCGAGGAGAAGCTGGTTCTCTTGGTGCTTAATGTTATTTTACTTTTTTTTAAAAAAAAATTCTTTTAAGTTTTGGATTTCATTTTCCTTCCAAAGGAAATTCCAAAGATTGAGAGTAAACCATTGTCTTCCTGTTACTATTTTTGTACTAAATTTGAAGATATTAGCATATTCCTACACGTTGAATCGGCTGTTTTGAACTTTAGTTTTCTGCTTCCACTTTCCCTGGGGAACTGTCTGCATATCTCACTTTTGCTTATGTAAACACATTCCAGAATCCTTTGATATCTTCGACTTTCACTGGTTAAGCTCCTAGAGGGCACCATAATCTACTGCGTGAGACATGGAGGATTTCAAACAGATTCTTTCTGACTTTCACCAGGATTTTAAACAGATTTCTTCTGACTTCTATCAAACTTTTATGCAAGATATCCAGGACATTGTGGAAAATATGAGATCTAAAATGTGCCCTCAGGTTTATTTATTTATTTTTTATTTATTTATTCGATTTATCACCGCCCAACTCCCCCAAGGGGGACTCTGGGCGGTTTACAACAGAATTAAAATCATTAATATACATTTCTAATAAAAACATACATAATAAACCATAATTTAAAATATAATGAGTAAAATAGAATCCAAAGGCAGAGTATTCTTAAGTTATAAAAAGGGCCCCTCAGAGCGAATCTAAGGTGCTAGCCATCTCCAAGTATCTCCAATCTCCTTCTGGCCCCAAGCATATTGACAAAACCAGGTTTTGATTCTTTTTCGGAAGTCCAGGAGTGAGGAGGACTGTCTGATCTCCGGCGGCAGAATGTTCTAAAGGGCAGGGGCAACAGCAGAGAAAGCACGCTTCCGAGACCCCGCCAGGTGGAACTCCTTAACCGATGGGATCCGTAGCATGCCCTCTCTGCATGCCCGGGTGGGACGGGATGAAGTGATGGGGATGAGACGATCCCTTAGGTATCCTGGTCCCATGCCATGTAGGGCTTTAAAGGTGATAACCAACACCTTGAATTGTACCCGGAAGCAAACTGGAACCCAGTGCAGCTTGCGCAGCAAAGGTGTTACATGAGTCCTCCTTGGGACACCCAAAACAGTCCGCGCAGCTGCATTCTGGATCAGTTGTAGCTTCCGGATATTCTTCAAGGGTAGCCCCATGTAGAGCACATTACAGTAGTCTATGTGAGAGATAACCAGGGCATGAGTGACTGTTCGAAGGGCCTCTTGTTCCAGGAAGAGGCGTAACTGGCGCACAACCCGAAGTTGTGCAAAAGCTCTCCTGGTCACGACTGCCACCTGCTCTTCAAGCAGGAGTCGTGAATCCAGGAGAACTCCCAAGTTACGCACCGGATCTGTCTGGGGTAGTGCAACCCCATCCAGAATTAAAGATGACAATTTCCCAGAAGACAAGGAGCCATTAATACACAGCCACTCTGTCTTACTAGGGTTCAGCTGAAGCCTGTTTTTCCCCATCCAGGCCCCTACAGCCCCCAGGCACTTGGACAGGGTGGTCACTGCATGGTTGGCGATGTGGTGGGTGAAATTGAGGAATTTAAGAGTGATAGAAAAGTTTTTTTTTAAGATTGAGATTGGGATTTTTATCAAGATGCTGGATGAAGATTGGATAATGGAGTTGGAGAAATCTAAAGGACAGAGTCATAAGTAAAATGCAAGCCATAAGTAAAATCAATCTCCTGGTGGAATGCCATGAAAAGAACATGAAATCTTTGAGGGGGGCAGTTGGGCTGTTTGATTCTTTCAAGAGGAAAGCTCTGTGCATATTGTGGGGATATGTAACTGCTTTGGTTTATTTTGAAGTGGGATAAGGGTTGAAGAATGTTCATCTGGTTTGCTTTAAGGATTTGATTGATGCTATTTGCCTTTAAAGATTTTGATTTACTGTTTTGAATTGGCTTTGTTTTTTGGGTTTATTAAGATGAAAATTATTAAAACTGTTGTTTTAGGGTTAAAGAATGTTTACCTGGTTTGCTTTAAGGATTTGATTGATGTTATTCCCTTTGAAAGATATTGAATTACTTCTTTGAACTGTCTTTGTTTTTTGGGTTTATTAAGATTGGGATTATTAAAATTGTTGTACTATTAAGTATAATAGCAGACAACTTATGTGCTTTTTAATTTGATTCTTATTATAGTAGACAGAAATGTATAGAATAGTGGTAGGAAGGGAATAATTAAATATTTTTATCTTTTGGAGAGGAGAAAGATGTTTAGGAGGTTTATATGAACTTTTGTTTCTTTATTTTAATATAAGGGGAGGAGTAACTGTACTTAGTGATTTTTATTGAGTTTTAAAGTGGAATGTCAGGGAGATAACTGGTGAAGAAGGAGGGGGCTCCCTCCAGGGGGATAAATGCATGCGCAGTACTGAATCGCTTTGCTTTCCTCCCAAGAGGCTAAAGAAGGCCCCGCCCTAGTTTCTTGGGCCTTTTCTCTGAGTATCACTAATTCATTTCAGTTTAGCTGGATTCTGTCTAGCAGAGTAGAACAATAAAACACTAGAGCTTTTACACCAAGTCTCAGCATGTTCATTCACTTGAAGTCAGGACATGGAATGACTTATAGAAATAATGTGGTGTTTTGGTTTAATATAGAGTAAGAGATTGATTATGGAAATTTTTGTATATCCTTGCTGTTATAAGTCAGAAGGCACATCTTTTTGTAAATTTGAAAAAAAATTATGTTGTGTTTCGCACTTTTTAAGATTTTTTTTCTTTATTTGTAGTTTTTTTTTTGTAGTTTTTATTTTTTTCTTGAAACCTAATAAAATTTATTATAAAAAAACAAATAAGTAGATAAAAGCAGAAAACTAATCAATATTTCTCCACCTTGCCAACACACAGAATGCATTGGAAAGATAAAACTATAGTAAGAGAGACATGCCTTGAATAGATATATTTAAGAATGATAGTCTGTTCCTGAAAGTTCTCCAGCAAATGAGAAGAGAAACAAGTATTTCAGAACATCCCCCTTTCCTCCCATTAGTGGGGGAACTGGACTATTTTATTCCCTTGTTAAATTCTTATATAATTTTCAAGTAAGGGCAGTATGAATGTAGGTGGGATACAGAACAGTATTTATGGGATTCGTGATTTAAAATAATTCTGCCAGAGATCTGGGTGGATGTAGCCATTTCACTACTACAAGATCCATGAAGGAACAAATGCTAACCACAAACACCTTAAACAACTTTTTTCTAAATTATCACTTTATGAGGTGGCCACCCTTAACATGTAAAATGCCCTGGAATTCACTGAAATGAGGAGATCTTTACCAAGGTGCCTGTCTTGCAGAGCTTCCTGGAATGGCCATGTGCTTATGTGATGTTATGGCTAGGAAAGAGAACCCAATACAAGTTCCTGAAATAAATGCACATATTTTTTCATTGGCTGCTGACTGTATATATTGCATTAAATTAGAAGGTGATTTGCTTCTTTTTGTTGTAATTGGCTCCTCTTGGTCTATGTGGTATTATGTGCAAACCATCCACTATGTCTTTTTTTTTTTTTTACAAAACCATGGTTCAAACAAACCATGGTTTGGCATTATGTGGCAATTGAGGGATGTCTAATTCCTTCCTCAATGGTAGGCTCCAAACCCCAGCCTTCCTGTGCACTAGCAGATAAGCTTGACCTTGGAGTTTACTCCAATGGAGCAACCACCATTAGCAGGACCCTACAGATCTTTCCTCTTGTGCCTCCATGGCAAGAATCTCCCATATCCTAGCATGGACACCATTCGTGGGTGACAATGAGCCATTCTTCAGAGCAACTCTCAGATTTGTGTGCTTTAATTTTCTATCATGTTAGAAGCTCCCAAGGCTTTAAAAAGCCAGGAGCCATAACCTGCTCAAGAGGTCATTTGGGCATTAGAAAAACAAAATATGGCAGCTTCATGTTCCAGGCTGCTGCATTGTGGAACAACTGCTACACATTCCTTCATGGCAGGGGAGCAATTGTGGGGACAAAGCTGGACAAAGAAAAGTATATTCTTTGGTTCAGTTCTATGTTTTATTTTTGCACAGTAGCTCTTATTCTATGAGTGAGGCTCTTTTTATGTTTGTTTGTTGCTATGGCAGTTAATAAAGAAGCATGCAGTTCATTACTCTCTACTCATTTTCATAAACCTCTTTTTGTCAGCATGCCATTAGGATCATCAGAAAATGGTCAAATGCATGAACAACCAGGGATATGTCACAGCTCCATTTACAACAAAGGTGATTTCATATCTTCTACATGCTACAGACATATGAATTAGAGTTTCATTATACTTCCATCAATCTTTAGATAGATGCTGGAGTCTGAAGCATGCTAACCGCAGAGTGGTACATTTTAAAAAGGATGCAAGCTCAATACAGAAAAGCTGAATTCATTACTTTCTACATAACACCCTAAAGGTGAACGATATTTCAGGATGAAATGGTATAGACAACAAAGACTGTAATGCTAATTACATTTACTTAGGAGTAAGCAGTGATGTTATTTAGACTCAGTGAAGGTTTTCCTTCAGAGGGTTCAGCAGATTACCCCAGAAGGAAAATATTTTTATGAGCCCTAGGTGGTAAAGTATCAAAGGACCCCTTCTGGCCTTGTCTACCAGAGAAAACCTGGTTTTGGAAGACACCATACTTTTTTTATCTCTCTCTCTCTTTTTAACTTTCTTCTTATAATTCTTTATGTTCTTTACTCTTCTCCCTCTTCATCTAGCTCTTTTCCATATTTTTTTTAATCTTGTCCAACATGACCAATCTGCACTTCCCTTTGAACTTCTTCTGTCTCCTGCACCTCTAACATTCACGTTCCAATGGTATCTGCAGGGGGATCAAAACAGGCAAGTTGACAAATGTGGCATTTCAATCCAAGCTCTGCCTCTTTTCCACACATGTTATATCGACACACATGCAAAAGGGGCAGGGCTTGTATCATAATGCTGTATGCATCATCTTCTTTTGACCCCATCTCCCCCTGCACAGATGCCACTGTCACTCTCTATTCCTCCATGTATACCCAATAGCTGATTCCATTTTGTTAGCTTTCAGCATTCAGCTAGGTGGTAATGTTGGATAAATGCCGGCTAATAGGGAGGAAGCTAGAGAAGAGTAAACAGACACAGAGTGCAGCTTTTCAAAGCTATAAAATCTTTGTTGTTGTTGTTGTTCAGTCGTTTAGTCGTGTCCGACTCTTCGTGACCTCATGGACCATAGCACGCCAGGCCTTCCTGTCCTCCACAGTCTCTCGGAGTTAACTCAAATTCATGTTCATTACATCGGTGATGCTATCTAACCATCTCATCCTCTGCCATCCCCTTCTCCTTTTGCCTTCAGTCTTTCCCAGCATCAGGGTCTTTTCCAGTGAGTCCTCTCTTCGCATTAGGTGGCCAAAGTATTTGAGCTTCAGCTTCAGCATCTGTCCTTCCAATAAAATCTTTACTTGTGGCCAAAGCAGATTATATACATGTTACAGCATTACAAAAGTAAAAAAACAGCTTACAAGCAGATACATAATCTTCCGTGTTGCTTCCACTGACAGACGCACAAAGGAGCACAAACCCTGGCAACATTCTCATAGCCAGGTATAGCTACACACTTCTCAGTCCTCAGGAGCAGAACACATGAAGATGGCTACTAGACGAGCAGATGTCAAGAGCAAAGGAACCATTGTTCACAGCTAAGATATACACTTACCAATTTTCTGATTGGCTGAAACTTAGGTGTGAAAAACACCAAGCACAAAGCATAGAACATAGCACATAGTACAGAGCTTTCCAAACTGTGTGTCACGACACGTTAGTGTGTCAGCTGCAGTGTCTGGGTGTGTCGCAGCTGCTGCTGCCTCCAAGCCCTGCCAGGATTCCACGCAGGTCCTAGTGCCTGCCTTGTGCCCTGCAGTAAAAGTGTGTTGCAAAATGATGCCCTGCTGTAAGAGTGTGTCGCAAAATGATGCATGTCTAAAAAGTGTGTCACCAAAATGAAAAGTTTGGAAAGCTCTGACATAGTATAACCTGCCAAAAGGTGGCAGTGCTGCATCTAAGCAAGCATGCTGTCTCCCCCTCCCAACTTTCACAGGACAAGCTTCCCATGAAGCATCAGGGGCTGGACATAACAAGACACACGTGACAGTTTCACTAGCCACCTGGCTTCATATCTATGAAAGATATGAAGAAAGCCATTCAAAGCTGTGAGAAAGCTTTGTTTTATGCAGCTCTAGAAACTTCAACACTAAGATAAATGCTTGAGTTTACCTAACTCCTTCAGCTGGAAATACTGCCTCAGCTGACTGACAAATTCTTGTACATGGTGGAAGGATCCAGTTGTTAAGCAAAACTCAACTACATAAGTAAGAAATACTATATAAACTTCTAAAATCTCTTATGTACACACAACAATCAGCACGTGACTTTTTACATCCCAGTTTTTGTCAGAGTTGCATCTTCTGCACTGGTGCTAACAATGACTGGCCTGCTTAACCCATGAAGCGCCTTGTGTAGTCAATGGACTTTCTGGGGAATGTCACACATGTATAGCCAGAGGCCTGCCTCATGCACACTGTTTCAGGGAGATCTACATTCAAATATGCTGTGTCAACATTAAAAATGAAAATGGACAACCATTCCATGCTATGCAGCCAGAGAACGTACCACACATAAAGATTCTGGCCTAGCTGTGGGTGCATAAGTGAGATCACAGTTCACAAACCTCTCTTGTGAAAAATCCCTGAGCAACAAGCCTGGCTTTACATTATAGAGTATTATCAGGAAGAATTTTCTTTCTGAACACTCATCTGGAACCTACAGCTTTCTAAGATAAGGACAGGTCGGTTACTTTAAACACTTCACCACAGTTTCAAATTCACTATCCATAGCTGTGTTCCATTTTTCCTGCTTCTCAACAGGCAGGAGCAACACGTCTTGAAAAGACTGGGTTTTACAGGTAATTTGACACACTGTCACCTGCTGAATCACAAATCTGTCAGGCTTCACACCCTTTGTGGAACGAGAGGACCTATGAGGAATGACCACTGTGCTTTCCTCATCACCGTCTTCTTCCTTTCCACTACCTGACTCCCCCTCCAGGCCCTGCACCTGCTCAGGTGAAATTTCCACTTCCTTCACCTGAGGTGCCCTTTTTAACACACTAGGAGACTGGGGAACAGAAGATACCTGAACTGGTTTTTGTCCATCTACTGGAGCATGGACAGTAGGTTTTACACTAGAATGCAGCAACACTTCTGAACTAGCATGTAACCTTTCGCAACCAGTAGGCTGCTCAAAATTAGCACTTCTGGAGATTTGGATTTGACCATGGCCTAATGAAAAACGATAAGCCTTGGATTTTAATGAACAACCAACAACCCTAAGCATTGTGCTTTTGGTTGGTTCTTCCTTCGCTGAGACCTGGGGATGTGAACACATGCAAATGTTCCAAAGACACGCAGGTACTTCAGTGAAGGGCGCTTGCCAAAAAAAAAGAAAATAAGGAACTTCTTTCACAGCTGGATTTCACAACCTGTTAGTTAGAAACACTGCATTCAAGGTAGCCTCACCCCAGAAATGGGATGGCACCTGAGCAACTAACATCAGGCTATGTTTAATGGTATTCACAACACCAACACTCAGCTAGAACTCCAACATTGGCAAGTCTTTGGGAGATTCCTTTCCTACAAAGCCAATTTTGGAACTCATGGCTTAGGAACTCTCCACTACGATCAGACTAGAACTAACCCACTTGATAACCATATTTTCTCCCTACCATTGCTACAAACTCTTCAAAGTGAGCAAAGACCTCCACTTTAGACCTGAGCGAGTAGTAAAACATAAAGCAGGTATGGTCATCTACCAGAAGGAACATGAAACACGCCCCACCTTTACTTGGGGAATAGGGGCCAACTAGGTCTCTATGAACCAACTGAAATGGTCTAGTTGACACTGTCAATTTGCCTAGCAACAGGTGCAGTCCTGATCTTAGATTGTTTGCACACAGTTTTACACACAAGGAAATTTTTCACATTTTCTGGGTTCTAACTCAAGATGCATTTTGGCCATCTGAGACAAAATTCCCTACCCGGGATGCCCCAGTACTCTGTGAAAATAATGGATGCATTTATAATGTGGGGGAACATTACACACACAATTTCCAGCCACAATCTCCTACTTAGGAAGCATCTCATACAATTGATTTTACAGTTTTTCCTCTAACACACTCAGTTTCATATTTCTCAATGAAATATCTAGCACCCTTGAACACAACAAGTACACCCAGACTTGACCAGGGCTGGAACACTGAGGAGAGAAACCTCAAGTGTAGGAACACATACACATACACATCTCACACTTTTATCAGCTAAAACAACTTGCTGGATTCTAGGCTTGCATTTTGTTAACAATAACTGTTCATGTTTACAAAACTTTGCTGCAAGCCGAGTCCAACAACCAAGTCTCTGGAGATTGCTTACGCACAGCAGTCAGGCAGAGTAGAAACTTGGATTCATTGTTTAGCTGGCTTCCCCTCCTTTTGTCGATCAGGCTTCTTTTGCACTGGCACCATCCGCTGGACGATACGGCAGGGGACAGTCTTCCAGTAAATGCTGAGAAGAATCACACCGAACACATCTTCTCACAGCAAATGCAGATTTCATTTCAGCAGGAATGTTTTGCTTGAAATTCTCAGGAACAACAACAACAGATGGCTTACACTGCAGCTCCTTGAGGTCACAAGCCTGTTGCATCTCCTGGAGCCGGTTTGTAAGATAATCCACAGTAATATCACAGGGAGGTAGCGTCTGTATCTCCTCGATCAGCATATCAAAACTGCTATCCAAGCTTGACAATATCACGCATGATTTCTGATATTCCAGCAAAAACATGCCTTTTTGTTCAAGTGCAGTAAACAAAGTCTTGAGTTTATGAAGGTGGGTCATCACATTCTCACCCAGCTGCAGCTTCAAATTATAAAGCTGTCTTGACAGTCCAATAATGGAAGCAAAGTTTTGCCTTGAATTAAAGGCTCTAAGAGCTTCCCAGCACTCATGAGCAGTCTTTAAGTGTCTGATATAATTCAGTTCAGAGGATTTAATTCCCAAAACCAAAATGCCAGAAGCACGGTCCAAACACACTTGCACTTCTTCAGAGGGATCCTCTGGAGGTGGGTTTTCCACATACTGCCACAAATCTTCTTGTAAAAAGAATGGTTTAATCTCCACACACCAGGTCAGATAGTTTGTGCCATCTAAACGCTCAAATGGCAAACTAACCAGACCCTGTACAGCCATTGCTGACCACTCAAAGAAAAACATGTTTACTCTGAAATCAGCCTCTAAAAACAAACTCCCTTTTACAGCCAGAACAAACGCAGCAAAGAAAACGTAATTTTCTCTCTGGGCAACCATAACCTGTTGGATAAATGCCGGCTAATAGGGAGGAAGCTAGAGAAGAGTAAACAGACACAGAGTGCAGCTTTTCAAAGCTATAAAATCTTTACTTGTGGCCAAAGCAGATTATATACATGTTACAGCATTGCAAAAGTAAAAAAACAGCTTACAAGCAGATACATAATCTTCCGTGTTGCTTCCACTGACAAACGCACAAAGGAGCACAAACCCTGGCAACATTCTCATAGCCAGGTATAGCTACACACTTCTCAGTCCTCAGGAGCAGAACACATGAAGATGGCTACTAGACGAGCAGATGTCAAGAGCAAAGGAACCATTGTTCACAGCTAAGATATACACTTACCAATTTTCTGATTGGCTGAAACTTAGGTGTGAAAAACACCAAGCACAAAGCATAGAACATAGCACATAGTATAACCTGCCAAAAGGTGGCAGTGCTGCATCTAAGCAAGCATGCTGTCTCCCCCCTCCCAACTTTCACAGGACAAGCTTCCCACGAAGCATCAGGGGCTAGACATAACAAGACACACGTGACAGTTTCACTAGCCACCTGGCTTCATATCTATGAAAGATATGAAGAAAGCCATTCAAAGCTAGGAGAAAGCTTTGTTTTATGCAGAAAGCGATTTGCCATTTCACATGAGAAATCTGACAGGTAACACCTAGAGCAGGGATAGTCTTGGTTAGTCCATGGATGGAAGACCATATGAAAATACCAGGGCTACGTATATACTGTATACTATACACTGGGAAGTTGGAAACATATTCTGAAAGAAGGCAGTGACATATCACTTCTCTTATTTTTCTCAGGAAAACTACATAAACATGTCCTTGAAGTCGCCAAGAGCCAAGCTCAATTTGAAGAAGAATGGGTTTTACTTTCCAGCAGCAAGGCCAAGAAAGAGGAGAAAGACCTCATACGTCATTCAGCTCCTGAAGTTTTGACTGATTATTCCATCAGCCCTATGGTGTTGGCTCATACATACATCCCAGCCCTACTCTTCCTACAAAAAATGAAAGGCAAATAACATGGGGATGGGTGTGTGTGAATGCCCTAGACAAGAGAAGATGACCTAGGAAACCTAAGGATTTCCACTGTTAACCTGTATAGATTTCATGGATTATCAAATATTCTTTGATTTTTTTTTGTTCTAGAAATTTCTTTACGACTGAATATATTGGGTTTATATGTGAAGGTTAGAGTAAGACCAAAAGAACAGAGATTTGGGAGTGGGGAGTGGGGGGGATCAGTTTCATCATAAACCTCAGAGATTGGCTAATTAGAAATATGGGTTATTTATTTTGTCAGGATTCTGCATTCAAGCTAAATGAGAGAGTAAAAATTTGCCAGCTTTGGGCTTACAGACCATGACAAAAGAAAAGGGCCAAGCTAATTGTAACATGGTAAATAAATAAATAAACTTTATATCAATAAATATGTCATTTTCTGTAACAACAACTTGTCCAGGAATGGTGGATTTATATATCTACAAAAAAGTATGCCTCTGTAAGACATTAAATTGTTTTGCAATTTAAAGATAAACATTATCGGTGGGTATTCATGTGGAAGTTTCTAGTGGATAAATGGAAGGGGATATGAGCACAAGCAGATTTACAGGTGAGATTACTTTTTAATTATTTTTTAAATAAATGTTTGGGATGTTTTCCTGTCCTTGCCCAGTAGGAGGAATTCAGAGGAAATTCACTTTTCCTGGACAAAATAAGATGCACTGAAAGAGGGAAGTCCCCCACCCATCCCAGTTACCTGCCCAATCTTATGCCAAAAATGCATTTCCTTAGGAAAATTACTTGCAAAAACTGATACATTATTAAAATTGTGTGGAAACATATCACTTCAATTTGACCTTTAAAACTATTTTCAGCATTCTAGTGTGACAACAGCCATTTTTATGATTTTTGTTGTTTATTTTCAGATTTGCTGTGTGCTGTCTTGGCAGCTCGTAGCAGAAAAGGTGGTAGGATATAAATATTAATAATAAGAAAATGTGGGATGAGAAATGCACTCAGAGATGCACCAACGTTTTTGTGTGGAATTTTAAAGAAGACTTGAAACCTGTTGCAGAAAAAGATCCAAGTGAAAAATGATGGACAGATCTGTCCATTTCTAGTTGTAGCTAACATTCAAAATGCTTCAAACTTATGGTAAAATAAAATGATATAGGTGCAAGAGAAAAGGTTATGATAATCCTAGTCTAATATTACACTTCCAAGATTATCACATTATCACATTGATAGAAACTACTGGGTTATCCTGATCACCAATGACGTCTATTGGCTGAAATTCAATATTCAGAAATGATGTCCGAAAAATGCCTTTAAGGGAACTCTAACCCTCACTGCATTATTTCAGTGTCTAAACTAGAAGTGAAAAGTTCTAATCTTACACGTGACCCAGACACGTGATACTCTCATTCTACGTGAATGAATGATTTATTGAAAAGCTAGTTTAAACTTCACGTGTTTTCCCTTACTTTACATTTTTCTTTCTTGCATATTCAGCTGATTAAAGCTTCACTGGCATTGGTATGTTCCAGTTCTGAGGTATACAAACCAATTTTTTGTAACACCTCCTATTTGGATTTTTTTCCCCTTCATCTTTCCATGCCTCTTTCTGATCAGTAAAAATACCTTCATGTGGTAAGCCCATTTATATTTCATCCCAGAGTCACTAGCAGTCAGCGACATATAAATTTAATTAATTAATTAATTAATTAATTAATTAATAATAATAATAATATACACATTTGTGTATATAACAATTATTATATACACAGTTGCTTGGTGGTGGTCATTTGTGATGAGGCAACTGCATATATGTGTAGATCCAATTACCCTGTATTACCTTCCACAAACAAATCTCCTCAGAATCTTCCTTCATTTTCTAAGGCCCTCATATAAAATGTATGCTGACAGTACAAACAAGTTATGGTCAACTTACACAACTTCTACTAGAATTGCTCTGATTACTGGTTTGTTTCCAAGTGCAATTTAAGGTGCACCCATAAAACACTACTAGTGTGGGATCTACATTGACTGTGAATCAGTGTCCATGTGCAATTCAAAATGCTGGTTTTCACCATAAAAATCCTACATGGCTTGGGGCCAAGACCACCATCTCCAAGTTGAATCTTCCTGTCTAATGAGATCTAGTAGGGAGAGACTGCTGACAATCCCAAATCAGAGGAAACACCATCTACATAGAACCCATACTTGAATAAATAGTTTGTCAGTATAAAGAAGTTTCTAGATTGGGACCCACCATGGAGAAATGGCTACAACACTGTAATCTGTTTGCCATGCAGTGTCGGAGACTCTTTGATGGATTTAGGTTTCAGCTGTAAACCTAGGGCAGCAGAGATTAGGGAGAGACACCACAATAGCACCAATTGGCTAGGGTTTTTACTTTCCGCCTTGATGAAAAATCATCAAGGAGAATTAATGGGGCCAGTGAACCATTAAAAATGGGATTTTAAGCCAGTAAGAGATTTAGTAAACATGAACTCTCTCCTCCAATGGGATCTTACCAGTTTCCATGTGGATTAAAGCAATTGAGATACAGCAGGAGGCCCATAACAATGCTCATAAAAACCTAGTTTGGACAATGTCTAAGGATGTTGAATCATTATAGATGCATACTTGTGCACCATAAAATATGTGAGATATAGTTTCAGTTTGATGGCAGCCTACTGTAATGATCTTTTTACTGAGTGAACACTTGGGAGAAGTGACCTGCAAGGAAGGTTATAAATTATCTTCTCTTCTGGTTTGTTACACCTGTCTCAATAATTAACATGTCAGTTAACTATATTTCTCATAACATTTTCAGGTAAAGTAGCAATCTTTGATAAATCCCAACTCCCAAGTATTTCTTTTCATGTCTCCTTGACTGTCTACAAAATTATTTTATACTTGAAGTATTTTTGTAACCTTGAGGTAAAGTATAGGCACCAAGGTATCCTTCAGATGGATTAGACCTCAGTTCCCATCATCCCATGACCAAGGGATTGGGGGAAGTGTATTCCAGAAAAAATAAAGGGCACTATTTTATATTTTCCTTAATTTTTGTCACTGGATAAAATATTCAGTAGCAAGTTCTTCCGTAAAGCTGCAATATTAAACTCCCTTACTAAGAAGTAAAACGTACCACATACAGTTTAATTCATTTCTAGTAAACATGTAAACATGCTTAGAATATCTATGATATTCTAAAAGAGTTAACATTATCAATTTTATAAAACAATATGTTTTATATTTTAGTTTCTTTTTTATTTTGTTTCACATCAAGTTTTCTCTACTTTTAACTTGGGGCAAAAATGTATTTTCAGCACTAAGGCAGAGTACTTTCCTGATTTTAAAACCACTAATTTCTGTAACCTGTTATCATGGCAGTAATCAATATTAGTGTAAGTTGCAATGCCCAATATGTCCTCTTTGATAAGTTATCCATGAAGTTCATAGGTCTTGGGTGAATAAAGTTTATGAATGGGAAGATCAGACAAATATATGAACTGTGAAAAATCACTTCAAAAATTATAAATTTTGAGTGATGAGGCACTCACATCTGTTAACTGGCATACTTGACTCCGAACAGTCACTCATGCCCTTGTCATCTCCCGTATAGACTACTGTAATGCGCTCTACATGGGGCTACCCTTGAGGAGTATCCAGAAGCTTCAGCTGGTGCAGAATGCGGCGGCGCGAGCAGTTATGGGTGCTAGGAGATCGGCACATGTGACACCTCTGCTACACGAGCTGCATTGGGTGCCAGTTTGCTTCCGGGTCCAGTTCAAGGTGTTGGTGATTACCTTTAAAGCCCTACATGGCATAGGGCCAGGGTACCTGAGGGACCGTCTCGTCCCGACAACGTCGGCCCGCCCCACCCGTGCATGCAGAGAGGGCATGCTTCGGACCCCCTCAACAAGAGAATTCCATCTAGCGGGGTCCAGGAGGCGTGCCTTCTCTGCGATAGCGCCCGCCCTATGGAACATCTTGCCCCCGGAGGTGAGACTGGCCCCCTCCCTCCTGGCCTTTCGGAAGGCCCTTAAGACCTGGCTCTGCCGCCTGGCCTGGGACGACGGAGGTGGTAGTGCCTCTTGGGGTTGGCTGGCCCTGTAGCACCATGATCTACTCTGTGGTCCTTAATCCATCTTTGACTTTATTCATTTTATGCTTGTTCTGTTTTTAGATATTTTGTATAGTTTTTAAATTTTATTTGTTGTAACCCGCCCAGAGTCCCTTGTATGGGAGATGGGCGGGGGATAAATTGAACAAATAAATAAATAAATAAATAAATAAAATACTTAGTGGTCAGTAAATTAACTGCAGGATTATAATTTTTGAAGTTAAAGGAGGATATTTCTGAAGTTAAAAAACAGATAGAAAGCTGTGAAAAAGACTTAGAGAAAGAAGAAGAGCGTATAACACTATTGGAATTTAAAGAAAAAGAATATTGTATAAGATTGAGAGGGATACCAGAAGGAAAAGAAAGTAATGTAAGAGAAATAATTATACCTATGCTTGCCAATTTAATCGAATGGGAAGAAGAAAGCCTAGAAGCTGAAATCGAAAAAATGTATAGAATAAATTCAAAGTATGCAAATATGTATAATAAGCCAAGAGATGTTTTGATAGAATTGTCAAAAAAAAAGATAAGAAATATAATAATACAAGCATCCTATAATAAAAAAAATGAAATAGAAGGGAAGGATATCACCATCTTTAAAGAAATTCCAGTCAAAATTTTAAGGAAGAGGAAAGAATATAGATTCTTGACTGATCTTCTAGGTAAAAATAACATTAGCTTCAGGTGGGAAATACCAGAAGGGTTGAGTTTGACGTTTAAAGATCAAAGATATAAATTAAATTCAATACCAAAAGCAAATTTTTTTTTGAAAAAGTTTGAAAAAGAAACAGCACAGACTAAAGAGCAGAGACAAGGAAGGGAAGATAAATTTCAATATCAAAAAGAAAGAGGAGCTTCTAACACTAAAGAGTTCACTTCACTACTAGTAAATGAATGAAATTAGAGTAACCACATGGAATATCAATGGAGATAATTCACCTGTTAAAAGGAAACATATATTTCAAATATTAAATAAATTAAAACTTGATATAGTATGTCTCCAGGAAACACACATTAAAAGAACAGATATAAAATATCTAATTAACAAGAAATTAGGAGTAGAATTTATTGCTGCAAATGAGAAAAAAAAATGAGTAGTAATATATACAAAACCATATTTAAAACCTAAATTAATTTAAAAAGATGAAAACGGAAGGTATATCATTATTGAAATTGAAATTCAAAATTCTAAAATGCTATTAATTCCAAATAAAAATCAAAATTTTTTTATAAAGAATTATCAAATATTTGCGATGAATATACGCAAAACAATTGGATTGTGATGGGAGATTTAAATGGAGTAGTCGACCCAAAATTAGATAAGAAATCACAAAGTCAGATCAACAAACATCAAGGTAAATTGCCAAAAGAATTTTTTGAAATGGCCAAAAACTTGACATTAATAGATGCATAGAGAAGCATAATAAAGATCTTGCTCAAGATCTTGCAAGGTAGACTCCAGCAATTCATGGAGCGAGAATTGCCAGATGTACAAGCTGGGTTTAGAAAAGGCAGAGGAACTAGAGACCAAATTGCCAATATCCGCTGGATAATGGAGAAAGCCAGGGAATTTCAGAAAAACATCTATTTCTGTTTTATTGACTATTCTAAAGCCTTTGACTGTGTGGATCATAACAAATTGTGGCAAGTTCTTGGTGGTATGGGGATACCAAGTCATCTTGTCTGCCTCCTAAGGAATCTGTATAACGACCAAGTAGCAACGGTAAGAACAGAGCACGGAACAATGGACTGGTTTAAGATTGGGAAAGGTGTACGGCAGGGTTGTATACTCTCACCCTACCTATTCAACCTGTACGCAGAACACATCATGCGACATGCTGGGCTTGAGGAATCCAAGGCTGGAGTTAAAATCGCTGGAAGAAACATTAACAATCTCAGATATGCAGATGATACCACTTTGATGGCTGAAAGCGAGGAGGAGTTGAGGAGCCTTATGACGAAGGTGAAAGAAGAAAGTGCAAAAGCTGGGTTGCAGTTAAACCTCAAAAAAACCAAGATTATGGCAACGAGCTTGATTGATGACTGGCAAATAGAGGGAGAAAAAGTGGAGGCAGTGACAGACTTTGTATTTCTAGGCGCAAAGATTACTGCAGATGCTGACTGCAGCCAGGAAATCAGAAGACGTCTACTTCTTGGGAGGAGAGCAATGGCAAATCTTGATAAAATAGTTAAGAGCAGAGACATCACACTGACAACAAAGGTCCGCATAGTTAAAGCAATGGTATTCCCTGTAGTAACCTATGGCTGCGAGAGCTGGACCATAAGGAAGGCTGAGAGAAGGAAGATAGATGCTTTTGAACTGTGGTGTTGGAGGAAAATTCTGAGAGTGCCTTGGACTGCAAGAAGATCAAACCAGTCCATACTCCAGGAAATCAAGCCAGACTGCTCACTTGAGGGAATGATATTAAAGGCAAAACTGAAGTACTTTGGCCACATAATGAGAAGACAGGATACCCTGGAGAAGAAGCTGATGCTAGGAAAAGTGGAAGGCAAAAGGAAGAGGGGCCGACCAAGGGCAAGATGGATGGATGGTATTCTGGAGGCGACGGACTCAACCATTGGGGAGCTGGGGATGGTTACGGCCGACAGGAAGCTCTGGCGTGGGCTGGTCCATGAAGTCACGAAGAGTCGGAAACGACTGAACGAATAAACAACAAAGAGAAGCATAAATGGTAATGAGAGATATTATACATTTTATTCAAATAGACATCAATCATTTTCAAGAATAGATATGATATGGTTATCAAAGAATTTGGAAAATAAAATTAAAAAATCTACAATATTGGCAAAAACTTTATCTGATCACAACCCTGTACAAATAAATTTGAAAATAAATTCTAGAAACTTTAGATGGAGACTAAACAAAAATATTTTGAAAAACAACCAAGACTTAGAGGATCTTAAAAAAAAAGGCAAGAATATTTCCTTTGGAATTCAGGCACGGAAGTAAAATTAGAAACAGTATGGGATGCAAGCAAGGCATTTATGAGAGGGCATTTCATAGCAGTTGACAACAGCCATTAAAAAAAAATTCTAAAAAACTGCAGATAATTATGGACCAAATTAAAGAAAAGGAAAGAGAATTACAAAATAATAATAATAAAGAAGAAATTTTGAATCAGATTAAATTACTTCAACTTCAAGTCCAAATTTTGACAACAGAGGATATCGATAAAAAGTTGAAATATATTAGGCAGAGAAATTTCGAAAATGCAAATAAATCAGGTAGATGGTTGGCTTATAAATTAAGGAAAGAAAGAGAAAAAAGAATAATTTCTAAAATTAGAGAAAACGATGTGGATCTAATTCAAAATGATAAACTTAAAAAAGCCTTTCATATTTATTATTCAGAATTATATAAAAAACAGGAAATACCATTAGAAAAAATTGAACAATATATACAGGAGTGTAACCTTAAAAAATTAACCAATGACCAAAAAGGATATAACTAATAACTTAATCACAACTCAAGAAATAATAGATGCAATAGATAGATTAAAAACAGGTAAAACTCCAGGACCTGATGGACTTTCGGCTGGATATTATAAATACTTCAAAGAACAATTGTTAGATCCACTAAAAATACTTTTTAATTCAATTTTAGAGGGAAATAAGGTACCACAACCATGGACAGAGGCCAAGATTGCCTTAATTCCAAAGGAAAATCAAGATCTAACAAAATGTCAGAATTATAGACCGATTTCTTTATTAAATAATGATTATAAAATATTCACTATTATATTGGCTGAAAGATTAATTTTTTTTACAAGATTTGATAAATGGTGACCAAAATGGATTTATGCCTAATAGACAAATTAAAGACAATTTAAGGACAGTAATAAATCTTATAGAATATGCAAATGTACATAATGAAAAATCTATAATGTTGTTATTTTTAGATGCAGAAAAAGCATTTGATAATGTTAATTGGGACTATATAATAAAAACTTTAGAATATAGAAATTTTGGAAATAAATTTATAAAAGCTATACAAGTGATTTACAAAGTACAGAAAGCCAATGTCATAGTGAATGAAGAAGAAACGCAAGAAATAAATATAGGAAAAGGTACATGTCAGGGATGCCCAATGTCACCATTAATATTTATATTAGTATTGGAAAGTCTACTGGAAAAAATTAGGAAAGATGACAATATCGAAGGAATAAAAATTAAAAAAGAAATTTATAAACTAAAAGCATTTGCCGACGATTTGGTGATAACAGTTCAAAATCCATTAGATGCAATAGAAAATTTAAATAAAATGTTAAAAGAATTTGGTGATTTGGCAGGTTTCAAAATAAATAAACAAAAGACCAAAATGATAAATCTAAATATGACAAAAGAAGAAAAAATGAAATTGGAATATATAACAGGATTTCAAAATGTGAAACAAATTAAATATTTAGGAGTTCAGATTACAGCTAAAAACATAGATTTATTTAAAAATAACTATGTTAAAATATGGAAAGATATTAAAAAAGATTTAGAAATATGGGAATCCCTACAAATATCATTATTAGGTAGAATAGCAACAATAAAAATGAATGTACTACCCAGAATTTTGTATCTGTTCCAGACGATACCCATAGAAATTACGGACCAAACCTTTTTAAATTGGCAAAAAGATATAACAAAATTCATTTGGCAAGGGAAAAAACCCAGAATAAAATTAAGATATTTACAAGATATAAAAGAAAGAGGAGGATTGGGATTACCAAATTTAAAATTATATTATGAAACTTGCGGTTTGGTCTGGTTAAAAGAATGGATGAAATTGGATAATACAAATATATTAAATTTAGAAGGCCATGATAATAGATTTGGATGGCATGGGTATATGTGGTATAGTAAAAGTAAAATCAATAAAACATTTAGTAATCATATAATTAGGAAATCATTATTAAAAATATGGAACAGATACAAAAACTATCTACTACCTGTACTACCATTGTGGACATCTCCTCAAGAGGCAAATGCCAAAATAGAGAATCCAAAAGACAAAAAATGGATAAGATATAAAAATTTACTTAAATTTAATGGAAATATTTATGAATTTAAAACAAGGGAAGAACTAGAAAGAGAAGGTTTTGAATGCCATTGGTTTAGATATTTACAACTAAAAGAACAATTTAAATTAGATCAAAAGACATTTAAATTTGTGAATCTATCAGAATTGGGACAATATATTATGGAATGAGAAAGATCATCTAATATCTAAATTGTATAAAAAATTATTGGATTTTAAAATGAGTGACATAAGAAGAAAAAATTATATGATAAAATGGGAGGAAAATTTAGACAGAGAGATTGACAATAGTGAATGGCAAACTATCTTAATGAAAAATAAAAAATTCTCCTTAAGCAATAGTTTAAGAGAGAATAATTATAAAATGATCTTTAGATGGTATTTGCCTCCGGAGAGATTGTATAAAATGAAGTGTCTAAGATCGAATGTATGTTGGAAATGTAATATAAAGGTGGGCTCTTTCTATCATTTATGGTGGACTTGCAAAAAAACTAAAAATATTGGGAAAAAAATACATGATAATATCTGCAAAATAATTGACATCAACATGGAAAAAAGACCAGAAATATACCTACTGGGACTTATGGATACAAAGATAAAAAAAGATAAAAAAAGACTACTATATCACCTGATAACAGCAGCAAGGATAATTTTTGCAAAGCATTGGAAAGAAGAATACATCCCAACAACAGAAGAATGGATGATCAAAGCAATGGAAATAGCACAGATGGACAGATTAACAATTTTAATAAAACACAAAGAAATTGGAGACTATGAACTAATTTGGAATCCCTTTCTAAAATTTTTACAAAAGGAATATAATATAAAAATATCATAAAGAGTTTGAAATATTTAAGAGAAAAATAATATAAAGAGAATAAATGTTATATATGTATAAATGATTAGAAAAAGGAAATTTAAAAGTGTTAAAAATAAATTGCAAATAGCAATAGTAATAGTAATATTAAAGGGAAGAGAAAAAAAATAATAGAAATAGAGTATATATGGATAAATGTAAAAGTGCTTCTTCATGAAAGAAACAGGAAGTCTTTTTTTTAATTGATTGTTCTAAGTGTAATTTGGTTTATTCGTATAATGTTATGTGTAAGTGGTCTTGTATGTATTGTAAATCTGTGTAAATCTATCTATCTGTATGTTTAATTTTATTTTAATGGAGGAGGGGATCATTCTCAATAGCTTCAAGTCTTGATGACTATATATTACCTCCAGTATCAGAGTTAGGAAGCCTTTCAAAGCTCAAGTAAGAAGTTATTAATACCTTCAGTATTATAAGGATGCTATTCCCACTCATGTGCAACAGGGTTCCCATTTTTTTCAGGTATTTCACTATCACAAAAGAACTCTGGACTAGAGAAACTTCTGATCAGATTTAGAAGGGAGGGAGGGAGGGAGGGAGGGAGGGAGGGAGGAAACCATGTTTCTTATAGCGGTCTTTTTCCAAAATGTATCTTTCTTATATGAAAATCAGCTTGGGGAACTTGAGACCTCTGCCCAATCATGGGTTCTGTCAGAGGGAGTGCGCGGAGATGGAGCGGCCTGCCTCTCTCCTAGGCACCAGTGATCCACGTTTGTTGTTTATTCGTTCAGTCGTTTCCGACTCTTCGTGACTTCATGGACCAGTCCACGCCAGAGCTTTCTGTCGGCCGTCACCATTCCCAGCTCCCCAATGGTTGAGTCCGTCACCTCCAGAATACCATCCATCCATCTTGCCCTTGGTCGGCCCCTCTTCCTTTTGCCTTCCACTTTTCCTAGCATCAGCTTCTTCTCCAGGGTATCCTGTCTTCTCATTATGTGGCCAAAGTACTTCAGTTTTGCCTTTAATATCATTCCCTCAAGTGAGCAGTCTGGCTTGATTTCCTGGAGTATGGACTGGTTTGATCTTCTTGCAGTCCAAGGCACTCTCAGAATTTTCCTCCAACACCACAGTTCAAAAGCATCTATCTTCCTTCTCTCAGCCTTCCTTATGGTCCAGCTCTCGCAGCCATAGGTTACTACAGGGAATACCATTGCTTTAACTATGCGGACCTTTGTTGTCAGTGTGATGTCTCTGCTCTTAACTATTTTATCAAGATTTGCCATTGCTCTCCTCCCAAGAAGTAGACGTCTTCTGATTTCCTGGCTGCAGTCAGCATCTGCAGTAATCTTTGCGCCTAGAAATACAAAGTCTGTCACTGCCTCCACTTTTTCTCCCTCTATTTGCCAGTCATCAATCAAGCTCGTTGCCATAATCTTGGTTTTTTTGAGGTTTAACTGCAACCCAGCTTTTGCACTTTCTTCTTTCACCTTCGTCATAAGGCTCCTCAACTCCTCCTCGCTTTCAGCCATCAAAGTGGTATCATCTGCATATCTGAGATTGTTAATGTTTCTTCCAGCGATTTTAACTCCAGCCTTGGATTCCTCAAGCCCAGCATGTCGCATGATGTGTTCTGCGTACAGGTTGAATAGGTAGGGTGAGAGTATACAACCCTGCCGTACACCTTTCCCAATCTTAAACCAGTCCGTTGTTCCGTGCTCTGTTCTTACCGTTGCTACTTGGTCGTTATACAGATTCCTTAGGAGGCAGACAAGATGACTTGGTATCCCCATACCACCAAGAACTTGCCACAATTTGTTATGATCCACACAGTCAAAGGCTTTAGAATAGTCAATAAAACAGAAATAGATGTTTTTCTGAAATTCCCTGGCTTTCTCCATTATCCAGCGGATATTGGCAATTTGGTCTCTAGTTCCTCTGCCTTTTCTAAACCTAGCTTGTACATCTGGCAATTCTCGCTCCATGAATTGCTGGAGTCTACCTTGCAAGATCTTGAGCATTACCTTACTGGCATGTGAAATAAGTGCCACTGTTCGATAGTTTGAACATTCTTTAGTGCTTCCCTTTTTTGGTATGGGGATATAAGTTGATTTTTTCCAATCTGATGGCCATTCTTGTGTTTTCCAAATTTGCTGGCATATGGCATGCATCACCTTGACAGCATCATCTTGCAAGATTTTAAACAGTTCAGCTGGGATACCATCGTCTCCTGCTGCCTTGTTATTAGCAATGCTTCTTAAGGCCCATTCAACCTCACTCTTCAGGATGTCTGGCTCTAACTCACTGACCACACCATCAAAGCTATCTCCAATATTATTATCCTTCCTATACAGATCTTCCGTATATTCTTGCCACCTTTTCTTGATCTCTTCTGCTTCTGTTAGGTCCTTACCATCTTTGTTTTTGATCATACCCATTTTTGCCTGGAATTTACCTCCGATGTTTCTAATTTTCTGGAAGAGGTCCCTTGTCCTTCCTATTCTATTGTCTTCTTCCACTTCCGCACATTGCTTGTTTAAAAATAATTCCTTATCTCTTCTGGCTAACCTCTTGAATTTTGCATTTAATTGGGCATATCTCCCCCTATCACTGTTGCCTTTTGCTTTCCTTCTTTCTTGGGCTACTTCCAGTGTCTCAGCAGACAGCCATCTTGCCTTCTTGGTTTTCTTTTTCTTTGGGACGTTTTTTGTTGCCGCCTCCTGAACAATGTTGCGAACTTCTGTCCATAGTTCTTCTGGGACCTTATCTACTAAATCTAATCCCTTAAATCTATTCTTCACCTCCACTGCATATTCCTTAGGAATATTAATGAGCTCATATCTAACTGATCTGTGGGTCTTCCCTATTCTCTTTAGTCTGATTCTAAAATTTGCAATAAGAAGTTTGTGATCTGAACTACAGTCAGCTCCAGGTCTTGTTTTTACCAACTGTATAGATGTCCGCCACCTTTGGCTGCAAAGGATGTAGTCAATCTGATTTCGGTGTCGACCATCTGGTGAAGTCCATGTATAAAGTTGTCTTTTAGGTTGTTGGAAGAGAGTGTTTGTTATGCACAGTGAGTTGTCTTGGCAAAATTCTATCAGCCTATGTCCTGCTTCATTTTGTTCTCCCAGACCATGCTTGCCTGTAATTCCAGGTGTCGTCTGACTACCCACCTTAGCATTCCAGTCTCCTGTAATGAAAATAACATCTCTTTTTGGTGTATTATCTAGTAGGTGCTGCAGATCCTCATAGAACTGATCTACTTCTGCTTCTTCAGCATCTGTGGTTGGGGCGTATATTTGGATCACTGTGATGTTAAATGGCTTACCCTGAATTCGAATTGAGATCATTCTATCATTTTTTGGATTGTATCCAAGCACTGCTTTAGCCACTTTATTATTAATTATGAAGGCTACTCCATTTCTTCTGTGGTCCTCTTGTCCATAGTAGTAGATCTGGTGGTCATCTGATGTGAAGTGGCCCATCCCAGTCCATTTCAGTTCACTGACACCTAAAATGTCTATATTTAGTCTTGACATCTCACCAATAACCACATCCAATTTGCCCTGGCTCATAGATCTTACATTCCAGGTTCCTATGGTGTGTTGATCTTTAGAACATCGGATTCGTTGTTCACCACCAGCATCGTCAGCCGCTAGCCGTCCTTTCGGCTTTGAGCTAGCTGCGTCATCACATCTGGGGCTAGTTGAACGTATCCTCTGTTCCTCCCCAGTAGCATTTTGACCATCTTCCAACCTGGGAGTCCCATCTTCCGATGGTATACCGACATATCTTTGGTTGTACTGATCCATTTAGTTTTCATGGCAAGAATACTGGGGTGGGTTGCCATTACCTTCCCCAGGGATCGTATTTAGTCTGACCTCTCTGCCACGACCTTCACGTCTTGGGTATCCCTTCACAGTTTAGCTCATGGTTTCATTGAGGTGCTCAAGCTCCAGCAC
Organism: Charina bottae; assembly: GCA_023362775.1. Taxonomy (NCBI): domain Eukaryota; kingdom Metazoa; phylum Chordata; class Lepidosauria; order Squamata; family Charinaidae; genus Charina; species Charina bottae. The sequence goes on along the minus strand of JALMGJ010000002.1, from coordinate 98,315,710 downwards.
CACGACAAGGTAACGATCTCCTTTGCTGGAGTGATCCACGTACTATGCAGTAAATAGACTCCAAACAGAAGTTATATCAAATATCCTATTTACTTTATATACATACGTATTTACAGATCACTTCCACAAGTAACAAATGATACACCATCAACGATACAGCTTTCACGAGGTAAAATGGGAATAATGGGAACTGAGAATGTCCCTGTATATATAGTGAACCTGACCAATCACATTATAGGTCACTCTCGTTATTCACCACACCCAACCTAACTCTAAGCACCTGTTGAATGAGTCACACATGACACATCATTCCTACAACAATGGCTGCTAATTGGGTGACTGTGCAGAATATTTCACCTTTCACCTAAATATCAAGCCTTTCTGTATAATTTATTTGTTGTTGTTTATTCGTTCAGTCGTTTCCGACTCTTCGTGACTTCATGGACCAGTCCACGCCAGAGCTTTCTGTCGGCCGTCACCATCCCCAGCTCCCCAATGGTTGAGTCCGTCACCTCCAGAATACCATCCATCCATCTTGCCCTTGGTCGGCCCCTCTTCCTTTTGCCTTCCACTTTTCCTAGCATCAGCTTCTTCTCCAGGGTATCCTGTCTTCTCATTATGTGGCCAAAGTACTTCAGTTTTGCCTTTAATATCATTCCCTCAAGTGAGCAGTCTGGCTTGATTTCCTGGAGTATGGACTGGTTTGATCTTCTTGCAGTCCAAGGCACTCTCAGAATTTTCCTCCAACACCACAGTTCAAAAGCATCTATCTTCCTTCGCTCAGCCTTCCTTATGGTCCAGCTCTCACAGCCATAGGTTACTACAGGGAATACCATTGCTTTAACTATGCGGACCTTTGTTGTCAGTGTGATGTCTCTGCTCTTAACTATTTTATCAAGATTTGCCATTGCTCTCCTCCCAAGAAGTAGACGTCTTCTGATTTCCTGGCTGCAGTCAGCGTCTGCAGTAATCTTTGCGCCTAGAAATACAAAGTCTGTCACTGCCTCCACTTTTTCTCCCTCTATTTGCCAGTCATCAATCAAGCTCGTTGCCATAATCTTGGTTTTTTTGAGGTTTAACTGCAACCCAGCTTTTGCACTTTCTTCTTTCACCTTCGTCATAAGGCTCCTCAACTCCTCCTCGCTTTCAGCCATCAAAGTGGTATCATCTGCATATCTGAGATTGTTAATGTTTCTTCCAGCGATTTTAACTCCAGCCTTGGATTCCTCAAGCCCAGCATGTCGCATGATGTGTTCTGCGTACAGGTTGAATAGGTAGGGTGAGAGTATACAACCCTGCCGTACTCCTTTCCCAATCTTAAACCAGTCCGTTGTTCCGTGCTCGGTTCTTACCGTTGCTACTTGGTCGTTATACAGATTCCTCAGGAGGGAGACAAGATGACTTGGTATCCCCATACCACCAAGAACTTGCCACAATTTGTTATGATCCACACAGTCAAAGGCTTTAGAATAGTCAATAAAACAGAAATAGATGTTTTTCTGAAATTCCCTGGCTTTCTCCATTATCCAGCGGATATTGGCAATTTGGTCTCTAGTTCCTCTGCCTTTTCTAAACCCAGCTTGTACATCTGGCAATTCTCGCTCCATGAATTGCTGGAGTCTACCTTGCAAGATCTTGAGCATTACCTTACTGGCATGTGAAATAAGTGCCACTGTTCGATAGTTTGAACATTCTTTAGTGCTTCCCTTTTTTGGTATGGGGATATAAGTTGATTTTTTCCAATCTGATGGCCATTCTTGTGTTTTCCAAATTTGCTGGCATATGGCATGCATCACCTTGACAGCATCATCTTGCAAGATTTTAAACAGTTCAGCTGGGATACCGTCGTCTCCTGCTGCCTTGTTATTAGCAATGCTTCTTAAGGCCCATTCAACCTCACTCTTCAGGATGTCTGGCTCTAACTCACTGACCACACCGTCAAAGCTATCTCCAATATTATTATCCTTCCTATACAGATCTTCCGTATATTCTTGCCACCTTTTCTTGATCTCTTCTGCTTCTGTTAGGTCCTTACCATCTTTGTTTTTGATCATACCCATTTTTGCCTGGAATTTTCCTCCGATGTTTCTAATTTTCTGGAAGAGGTCTCTTGTCCTTCCTATTCTATTGTCTTCTTCCACTTCCGCACATTGCTTGTTTAAAAATAATTCCTTATCTCTTCTGGCTAACCTCTGGAATTTTGCATTTAATTGGGCATATCTCCCCCTATCACTGTTGCCTTTTGCTTTCCTTCTTTCTTGGGCTACTTCCAGTGTTTCAGCAGACAGCCATCTTGCCTTCTTGGTTTTCTTTTTCTTTGGGACATTTTTTGTTGCCGCCTCCTGAACAATGTTGCGAACTTCTGTCCATAGTTCTTCTGGGACCCTATCTACTAAATCTAGTCCCTTAAATCTATTCTTCACCTCCACTGCATATTCCTTAGGAATATTAGTGAGCTCATATCTAACTGATCTGTGGGTCTTCCCTATTCTCTTTAGTCTGATTCTAAATTTTGCAATAAGAAGTTCGTGATCTGAACTACAGTCAGTTCCAGGTCTTGTTTTTACCGACTGTATAGATGTCCGCCACCTTTGGCTGCAAAGGATGTAGTCAATCTGATTTCGGTGTCGACCATCTGGTGAAGTCCATGTATAAAGTCGTCTTTTAGGTTGTTGGAAGAGAGTGTTTGTTATGCACAGTGAGTTGTCTTGGCAAAATTCTATCAGCCTATGTCCTGCTTCATTTTGTTCTCCCAGACCATGCTTGCCTGTAATTCCAGGTGTCGTCTGACTACCCACCTTAGCATTCCAGTCTCCTGTAATGAAAATAACATCTCTTTTTGGTGTATTATCTAGTAGGTGCTGCAGATCCTCATAGAACTGATCTACTTCTGCTTCTTCAGCATCTGTGGTTGGGGCGTATATTTGGATCACTGTGATGTTAAATGGCTTACCCTGAATTCGAATTGAGATCATTCTATCGTTTTTTGGATTGTATCCAAGCACTGCTTTAGCCACTTTATTATTAATTATGAAGGCTACTCCATTTCTTCTGTGGTCCTCTTGTCCACAGTAGTAGATCTGGTGGTCATCTGATGTGAAGTGGCCCATTCCAGTCCATTTCAGTTCACTGACACCTAAAATGTCTATATTTAATCTTGACATCTCACCAATAACCACATCCAATTTGCCCTGGCTCATAGATCTTACATTCCAGGTTCCTATGGTGTGTTGATCTTTAGAACATCGGATTCGTCGTTCACCACCAGCACCGTCGGCCGCTAGCCGTCCTTTCGGCTTTGAGCTAGCTGCGTCATCACATCTGGGGCTAGTTGAACATATCCTCTGTTCCTCCCCAGTAGCATTTTGACCATCTTCCGACCTGGGAGTCCCATCTTCCGATGGTATACCGACATATCTTTGGTTGTACTGATCCATTTAGTTTTCATGGCAAGAATACTGGGGTGGGTTGCCATTACCTTCCCCAGGGATCGTATTTAGTCTGACCTCTCTGCCACGACCTTCCCGTCTTTGGTGTCCCTTCACGGTTTAGCTCATGGTTTCATTGAGGTGCTCAAGCTCCAGCACCACAACAAGGTAACGATCTCCTTTGCTGGAGGTATAATTTATATCTAGCAGTAAATTCCTGGGTTTATCAAACCCCAACTCTGGACTAGAGAAACTTGCTATTATAAGGATGCTATTCCCAAACATGTGCAACAGGGTTCCCATTTATTTCAGGTATTCCACTATCACAAAAGAACTCTGGACTAGAGAAACTTCTGATCAGATTTAGAAGGGAGGGAGGGAGGGAGGGAGGGAGGGAGGAAGGAAACCATGGTTCTTATAGCGGTCTTTTTCCAAAATGTATCTTTCTTATATGAAAATCAGCTTGGGGAAATTGAGACCTCTGCCCAATCATGGGTTCACACCAGCTGGTTAACAGCCAGGCTAGCACATTCCTTAATTTTAACTATGAATACTTTGTCAGTTTCTAAGGGCTAAAAGTTCATCTCATCAGGTTAAATTATCTGTTTTCCTGATGAACTAAGTAAGCCGTAATGGAATCTCAGCAGCTCCTCATCCTGCCTTACTTAAGAGATGATTTCAGCAGGGTATAGAGCTTGAGCTCTCCACTCTGGTAGGAGATCAGCATAATGCAGACTGGCAAAGAGTTAATGCCCAAGGGCAGATTAGCAATAGTGCCAGTCTCTTATGAAGCTCATCCCTTCTTCTGTTTAATAGACAATACCAGTTTTCAGACAACGAGTTGTTAAGCTCTTTCTATCTTGGGCTGTGGTGAGAAAGAAGGGAAATAATGATAAAACAAAGAGTAGAGAATACAAAGAGCAGGGCTAGCATGCATTTATTTAGGAAATAAAATTTATATATTTCCAAGAATAAGAGGCCACCTGATTCCAAAGTGACTCTGGGCAGCTTACGTTAAGAAGAAAGGATAAAAAGGAACCAACAGAAAGAAAAACACACACTCCAGAGAACCAACCCAACTCAAACAGGAAACAAAACCAACAAGGCTCCACCAATAGCCTACCCCACGTCTGAAGGGTGGAAGCTCTGCCGATCTCTGGGGGGATATTGCTCCAGAGGACAGGTGCTGCAACAGAGAAGGCACACAACCTGGGTCCCAATAGATGGCATTGCTGGAGTGCAGGAACCTGAAGCACACTGACTCAGCCTGATCTTACCACGGTTCTCCCTCATTTAACCTGGTCCTAACCTGGCAGAGAGTGTGGCAGCCTCAGAAAGTGTGGCAATTTGGAGCCCTGGGGGTTGGTGACAGTGTGGCTGGGACCAGTAAAGATGGCAGAGACCGAGGAACCAGTGTCTCTATTTTGAGCACTGGGGGAAGGCCAGTGCTGTGGACTGCAGGATGTTTAGGGTTGGTGGAGCAGAGATGTTTTGCTGCCCTTATTGCCAGGAGGTAATTCCAAATATGGTCTTTTACTGTTTTCGATCAGACTTGCTGTTCATCATCCTTCAGTGATGCTCTCAGGGCTTCATCTCCCAGGGCTCCCAGGCAAACCAAAGTGCACCCCAGGGTCGAAGCACAAGGAGAGGCTATGTAGGGGCAATGAGGTCAAAGGCCCCCACCACTTGCCCGCACAGTGAGTAAGGCCTCAGCTTTACTGTCCACCAGATCCAACAGGGTCCATACGTTGCCTGGGGTGGGCCAATGGAATAAGCCCCATCGTTCCATGGATGGGGAGGTGTGACACCAGTAAACCAGAGGGCAATCAGAGAATGATCTGTGTATGGCCACAGACTGATATCAATGTCAATCGAAGAGAATATTTGTAGCTCAGGGTTGAACTCTGGAGTCCCCACATCTCCATATCAATGTCCTCCAACACCAAATCATATTTTTAATTCCATGCAAACTAATGCTATGCCAGTTTCTTCTGCATTTTTTTCCAATCATAGCACTTACATTTGATGGGAAGGATATTATTTTCATTTTTTTCTCCAAAAGAGGAAAAATTGTGAATTGGGGATGGTGGGAGCAGATTGCTGGATTATTGCATTTTCCTTAGATCAGGGGTGGCTTACAGGTGTCCCTGACTGTCCTATCTTTTATTGCAGAATCATCTCTCTGACAGTCTGTAGCTTCCTTGTCTTCTTCCCATGGTTCAGGTAAATCCCAAGGAATGATATTTTATGAGGGAACCCCCTCCATGGAGCTTTTTCAAAACAGGAAATGTGGACAGCCATGGAGACTGCAGAATAATGGAAAAATACGTGCCAGAATAAAAGCATAACCCCTTCCCTTTCCTTGTAACAATAAAATAAACCTGAGAACATACCATAAAAATGTTAAAGTACTCTGAGAATAAGGTAGAAAAACAGCAGAAGCATGGGGGGAAAACAGTGGCTATAACGTTTTACCTTATTGTCTTTAAATTTGTCAAGGCAGAAATAAATGTGGCTTTTCAGCTAAATTTTTCATTTTCAAATTCTTTTAGCGAACATTGGGGTTTGCATCACATTCCTACTGTGAGGGACATGCTAGTAGGACTTATTAGCTGAGATCAATTAAGCTGGAGGAATCATCAATATGTCCTAAAAGAAGGCAGTAGAGTATCATAGAGCAGACAGATTCCAAAAGAACTACAGGTAGTCCTCACTTAATGACCACAATTGGGACTGGCAACTCTGTCACTAAGCAATGTGGTCATTAAGTGAGACATCACATGACCACAACTTGCAATTTTACTGCCAGCATATTTTCATCTAGCATATTTTGATTCAAATCTGGAGTTTTTAAAACATTATTTTGATAGAAAAAGATGATGCTAAAAATAGTCCATTGACTTTAATTTGCGGCCATTATCTGTATAATAGCACCCTCCAGGTGTATGGACTTCAACAACCAGAATTCTCAACAGTGGCTCCATTGGCTGGGGAATTCTGGGAGTTCTGCACAACTGAAGGGTAGCCAGATTGGGGAAGGCTGGTATTTACAACATGTCCAGTTATATTCTACTTAGAGTAGCCTATATAAAAAGGTCAGAGTCTCTGACAGATTATCTAATTAAAACTCAGTTTTTGAGGAACCTTTTACTCCAAACTAATATTCTGTTACTTTCAGGAGGGAGAAGTGTAGAAAAAAAATTACCAGAAGAAAAGCTATTCACCATATCTTTGCCATCTTTCAATTACTATTAATTTTGATATATTTGTCCTTTCAGATTAGTTTTCAGACTCTTACAAGTGAATCACATCACAGCCGTGTGAGATGAATTTCCACATGGTATCATCACCAGTGATCTAAAACATGTTCCCAGCATTGCAAAGACATTTTTTGAACATGCACAATATATTTGATCATCACTGTATAATCATTTTTGCTTTTCAAGTAACTCAAATACTCCTGCGAGATCTTCCAGTAACTTACCCACAGGAAGAAGAGAAGTTTCTCTGTCTGTTTCACTAGTACTGTAAAAAGTAAAAATGTTACTATCTCTCCCAGTCTCAGGAGATGAACCATAATTTGTAAAAGTCATATCTTCCCCTCCTTTTTCCTTGAAAGATTCTACTTCTCTCTTTCCCAAGTATATTTCTTAATTTATCTATCTATCTATCTATCTATCTATCTATCTATCTATCTATCATATTTATACCCCGCCTATCCCCTCCCTATCGGAGGACTCTAGGCGGCTTACAGTATTACAAATTCATATCTAATTATACCATTATACAACATGATAATATACAATTTATCATTGCGCGCGCTCAGGAAGGGGTTGGGGAACCAACTCTTCTTCCGTAGGTATTGGACTACATGTCCCAGCATACCTCGCTTCCGAGTCGGCTGCTGACGTCCTGGATGTTCGCCAATCGGGTTCCGTCGTCCTCTGTCGTCCTCCGTCCTCCATCGCCATTTTCGGGATTTCCGGGATCTTCTTTCCATTCCAAGGGCAACCCCCGAATTACAGGACGTCGGCAAATTGACCCACTTTAACGTGGTACCCATTTATCTACTTGCTTTCGCTTTCGAATTGCTGGGTTGACAGAAGCCGGGGCGAGTGGCGAGAGCTCACCTCGTCACGCAGGGATTTGAACTGCCAACCGTTAGATCGGCAGACTTTACAGCTCAGCGGTTTAACCCGCTGAGCTAACCGCGCCCCCGTAATTAAAATAAAAGTGTTCGAAGCAGGTTCATGTAGCAAATTCTACTTGTAGAATGTTAGGAAAGCACCATAACTGCCAACATGAAAAAACAACTGGGGATTGAGAGAGAAAGAAGAGAAGAGAAGAGAAGAGAAGAGAAGAGAAGAGAAGAGAAGAGAAGAGAAGAGAAGAGAAGAGAAGAGAAGAATCTCCAAATAGAAAAAAAGGAATTTTTTTTTCACATTCTGCAGGCATGCCTCAGTATTTCGCATCTCTACCCCAAAAGCAGAAGATAATATGTGAAGTATTTTTGCTACCTTCCATTAAACATCTGTGGTTACTTTTCAGTCTCAGTATAAAATGAACAACTGCTTCTCCTAAAGAGTTGAATTGCTCTATTAATATTGCTCTACAATATTAATTCACATCCCCATTTTATTTTTGGCACTGTGTTTCTTGTGACGGAACTAAGTGATGCTTGACTATTATCGGCCTGACAGTAGACAGCTAGACAAAAGTACATGTGGGCAATTCTGCCAGTTTCAATTTCACTCAATTTTAATCCACCCCATTCCATTTCCAGACCAACTTGCCATTAATTTTTTTTAAAAAAGTAAAGATCCTCACAAGTATAGATATTTATGTGCCTCTCACTTAATGCATACATACATTTTCCCTAACATACTCATTTTTCCAAATTATTTTCCTTAATGCAAATATTTTTGTATATTCATTTTATAAATATGCATAGGTTGGTGTGCACTTTTCTCTAATACATGTCTTTTGGCATTTGGCTTACCTACAGCACCAAATTTAAAGGTTCCTTTCACATATTGAAAGGTTAATTAGCTAAGCTTGCCTTAAAGTATGAGCCAAACCAAGATCCATATCTTGACAGAAGCCCTGTCAGATTCATACTTGATCAAATAATTATTTATTTTAATAAAAGACAGTAAAATGATTGTATATTTAATGATGCTGTATCTCACTACTTTATCTTTGAATTGAGAGCCAGTTTGGTCTAGTGGTTAAGGTGCTGGGCTAGAAACCAGGAGTCTGTGAGTTCTAGTCTTGCCTTAGGCATGAAAGCCGGCTGGGTGACCTTGGGCCAGTCCCTCTCTCTCAGCCCAACTCACCTCACAGGTTTGTTCTTGTGGGGAAAATAGGAGGAGGAAGGAGTATTAGGTATGTTCGCCGCCTTGAGTTATTTATAAAAATAATAAAGGCGGGATAGAAAATAAATAAATAAATCTACGCTAGCAGTAGGTAATGTGTGCCTCCTCCAAATATTACTGAACTGCAATTCTCAGCAGATCCAGTTAAGAAGAGGGGTGCTTGCAATTACAGTTTAGCTACATCTGGAGCACCATCTGTTGCTTATCCATCGTGTAGACCACACAAACACACCTGTAATTAGGGACAGACAAGCCAAATCACCTGTAATTCAAATCACTCTATCCTCTTTCCTCATTATTGGGGAGTGGGGGAAGGTGTTAATTCAGAAGTATAAACATATTTAAATATTATTTTACACACACATGTGAACCAGGTGACTTCCTCAATATATGATAGTGGTCCATACTGACCTTGTAGAGTTACACATGTGCAGAAAAGGTTGTGTCTTATATGCCTAGCGGAGTTGTCCAAAATATCCTCAAATAACCATGATGTTTCTGCAAAAAAAGAAAGAGCAACTGAAATTCAGCAGATCACAAACAAAGCATTTTCTACTTCCTTTAAGAAAGAACAAATCAGATATTTCGAAAAAATCGTGTTATCCATCAGTAGACTGGCTGACAGATTGTATGTACTCTTCACTAGACAAGCTATCATAATACATGAATGCATGTTACCAATATAACAAAAGCAGAAATGTTGATGGATGGCCCAGTAGTGCTAGCAGAAACCTCCTTTATAATCTGATTAAAACTTGAGAATTGACTAGGGTAGAATTTGTTCATACAATACCCAGCAAATACATAGTGTTAAATGAGAGGCTGCTACATATCACAGCCGATAAAATCCAAGGCAAGTTTACAAATTATCTTGATTCTTTAAGGGAAAAATACATTTTTTCATAATAATTAATTCAAACTGCTCTTTCTGGATTCTGGAGAATCTATGCAGCTTAGAAAACTATTGTTGTTTATTCGTTCAGTCGCTTCCGACTCTTCGTGACTTCATGGACCAGCCCACGCCAGAGCTTCCTGTCGGCCGTCACCATCCCCAGCTCCCCCATGGTTGAGTCTGTCACCTCCAGAATATCATCCATCCATCTTGCCCTTGGTTGGCCCCTCTTCCTTTTGCCTTCCACTTTCCCTAGCATCAGCTTCTTCTCCAGGGTATCCTGTCTTCTCATTATGTGGCCAAAGTACTTCAGTCTTGCCTTTAATATCATTCCCTCAAGTGAGCAGTCTGGCTTTATTTCCTGGAGTATGGACTGGTTTGATCTTCTTGCAGTCCAAGGCACTCTCAGAATTTTCCTCCAACACCACAGTTCAAAAGCATCTATCTTCCTTCACTCAGCCTTCCTTATGGTCCAGCTCTCGCAGCCATAGGTTACTACAGGGAATACCATTGCTTTAACTATGCGGACCTTTGTTGTCAGTGTGATGTCTCTGCTCTTAACTATTTTATCAAGATTTGCCATTGCTCTCCTCCCAAGAAGTAGACGTCTTCTGATTTCCTGGCTGAAGTCAGCATCTGCAGTAATCTTTGCGCCTAGAAATACAAAGTCTGTCACTGCCTCCACTTTTTCTCCCTCTATTTGCCAGTTATCAATCAAGCTGGTTGCCATAATCTTGGTTTTTTTGAGGTTTAACTGCAACCCAGCTTTTGCACTTTCTTCTTTCACCTTCGTCATAAGGCTCCTCAACTCCTTCTCGCTTTCAGCCATCAAAGTGGTATCATCTGCATATCTAAGATTGTTAATGTTTCTTCCAGCAATTTTAACTCCAGCCTTGGATTCCTCAAGCCCAGCACGTCGCATGATGTGTTCTGCGTACAGGTTGAATAGGTAGGGTGAGAGTATACAGCCCTGCCGTACTCCTTTCCCAATCTTAAACCAGTCCGTTGTTCCGTGCTCTGTTCTTACCGTTGCTACTTGGTCATTATTGGCGGTCATATAAATTAAATAAATAAATAAATTAAAAAATTATACAGATTCCTCAGAAGGCAGACAAGATGACTTGGTATCCCCATACCACCAAGAACTTGCCACAATTTGTTATGATCCACACAGTCAAAGGCTTTAGAATAGTCAATAAAACAAAAATAGATGTTTTTCTGAAACTCCCTGGCTTTCTCCATTATCCAGCGGATATTGGCAATTTGGTCTCTAGTTCCTCTGCCTTTTCTAAACCTAGCTTGTACATCTGGCAATTCTTGCTCCATGAATTGCTGGAGTCTACCTTGCAAGATCTTGAGCATTACCTTACTGGCATGTGAAATAAGTGCCACTGTTCGATAGTTTGAACATTCTTTAGTGCTTCCCTTTTTTGGTATGGGGATATAAGTTGATTCTTTCCAATCTGATGGCCATTCTTGTGTTTTCCAAATTTTCTGGCATATGGCATGCATCACCTTGACAGCATCATCTTGCAAGATTTTAAACAGTTCAGCTGGGATACCGTCGTCTCCTGCTGCCTTGTTATTAGCAATGCTTCTTAAGGCCCATTCAACCTCACTCTTCAGGATGTCTGGCTCTAACTCACTGACCACACTGTCAAAGCTATCTCCGATATTATTATCCTTCCTATACAGATCTTCCGTATATTCTTGCCACCTTTTCTTCATCTCTTCTGCTTCTGTTAGGTCCTTACCATCTTTGTTTTTGATCATACCCATTTTTGCCTGGAATTTACCTCTGATGTTTCTAATTTTCTGGAAGAGGTCTCTTGTCCTTCCTATTCTATTGTCTTCTTCCACTTCCGCACATTGCTTGTTTAAAAATAATTCCTTATCTCTTCTGGCTAACCTCTGGAATTTTGCATTTCATTGGGCATATCTCCCCCTATCACTGTTGCCTTTTGCTTTCCTTCTTTCTTGGGCTACTTCCAGTGTCTCAGCAGACAGCCATCTTGCCTTCTTGGTTTTCTTTTTCTTTGGGACGTTTTTTGTTGCCGCCTCCTGAACAATGTTGCGAACTTCTGTCCATAGTTCTTCCGGGACCCTATCTACTAAATCTAGTCCCTTAAATCTCTTCTTCACCTCCACTGCATATTCCTTAGGAATATTAGAATATTAGTGAGCTCATATCTGTGGGTCTTCCCTATTCTCTTTAGTCTGATTCTAAATTGTGCAATAAGAAGTTCGTGATCTGAACTACAGTCAGCTCCAGGTCTTGTTTTTACCGACTGTATAGACTGTATAGATAGAACTATACATCAGCTATATTATTAGCATGAGAAATTTACTGCACAAATCAGGATGAAAGTGTGGGGATGATCTAATCATAGAGTCTATGACTATTATAATGCGCTCTACATGGGGCTACCCTTGAGGAGCGTCCGGAAGCTTCAGCTGGTTCAAAATGCAGCCACGCGGGCTATTTTAGGTTCCTCAAGATCGGCACACATAACACCTTTGCTCCGTGAGCTGCATTGGGTCCCAGTTTGCTTTCGGATTCAATTCAAAGTGTTGGTTATTTATTTATTTTATTTATCTTATTTATACCCCACCTATCCCCTCCCTAATGGAGGACTCTAGGCGGCTTACAACATCATTGCATATATTTAATTATACATCCATATATATTACAATACCCGCGCGACTAGGGAGGGGGTGAGGGAACTGGCTCTTCTTTCCAGGCATCAGAACTACAAGCCCCAGAAAGCCTCGCTTTCAGAGCTGGCTGCTGACATCCCGGAAGTTGTTAAATTGGGATCCGTCGTCCTCTGCCGCCGTCCTCAGCCGCCATCCACGGGCTCGTCCAGATCTTATCTTCGGTTCCGAGGCGACTCCCAGACAGGATGCCAGCATATTGCCCCACGTGAGTGGTACCCATTTATCTACTTGCTATTTAGCTTTCAAATCGCTGGGTTGGCAGAGAGCTAGGGCTAGTGACGAGAGCTCACCTCGCCACGCGGATTCGAACTGCCAACCTTATGGTCAGCAGACTAACAGCTCAGCGGTTTGACCCGCTGAGCTACCGCGCCCATTTATTAACTTTAAAGCCCTACATGGCATGGGTCCAGGTTACCTGAAGGACCGGCTCACCCCCGTTCATTCAACCCGTCCCACCCGGTCCTGCAGAGAGGGCACGCTACGAACCCCGTCGGCAAGAGAGTTTCATCTGGTGGGGTCTAGGAGGCGTGCCTTCTCTGCAGTAGCCCCCGCCCTTTGGAATATTCTTCCCCCAGAAATAAGATCGGCCCCCTCTCTCCTGGACTTTAGGAAAAACTTGAAGACCTGGCTATGTCACCAGGCTTGGGGAGGGGAGGGAAATAGCCAGTCTTGGGGTTGGCTTGCCCCTTAGATCTGTCCTGACCAGCCTTGTCGATCAGTGGAATAAGATCTACCACTTTTGGATCAGATTGTATGATGTGTGTGTATTTTTGTTGTTCAGTCGTTTTATATGTGTGTGTGTGTGTGTGTGTGTGTGTGTGTGTGTGTGTGTGTGTATATATATATATATATATATACATACAGTATATATATATATATATATATACATACAGTATATATATATATATATATATACATACAGTATATATATATATATATATATATATATACATACAGTATATATATTGTTTATTATTGATATTTATTGTTTTAATTGATTTTAAACTTGTTGCGAACCGCCCAGGGTCCCTCCTTGTGGGGGAGATGGGTGGGATATAAATGTAATAAATAAATAAATAGAGTCATAAAATCGTAGAGTTGGAAAGAGGCACTTAGGCCATGAAAACCAGCCCTTTCCTCAGTCTAGGAATCCCAATTAAAGTATTCCCAACAGGAGACCATCTAGGTCCTGCTTGACACTTCCAGTAAAAGGGAACTTATGCAATCTTTTCTCCCTTGTGTAACCTTAGCATTTTCTAATAATTACAACTTTGCACCTTGAAGGTAGCCTTGGCCCTGGCAACTGCCTGGATAAGTCTATGCAGTTTTCTTGGCAAGATTTCAGAAGAGGTTTGCCATTGCCTCCTTCCTAGGGCTGAGAGAGAGTGACTGGTCCAAGGTAATCCAGCTAGCTTTGTGACTAAGGCAGGAATAGAACTCACAGTCTGCCAGTTTCTAGCCTAGTGCCTTACCCACTATACCAAACTGGCTCTCTCTAGCAGCTGCACAGAAAAATGAATTTCTGCATTGGCTTAGCCTCCATATGCCAGTAGGGGTCACTGCTCGGAAGTATACCATTAATGGAGTAACTACTATTGCCTTTTCACTCTGATTCCTTCCAGATGTGTTGGGACCAAGGTGGTAAGACTAATTGACAACATCATTAGATGGACATACCTTATTATTCCATTAAATATTGGCTTGAGCACAGATGGATAATGTGTTATTATCAGCATATTGCAGTTTAATTACCATTCGGCCTAAAGGCATTGGGCACTGTACATCATTTGTTTTAAATAAACATTTCTCTACAGTTATGTTTAATGCAAACCATATAGAGAAGTTTAAATATTCCGCACGGTTATTCATACAAGTTTATCCCATTCTTGCCATTCTTAAATGCAATTATTTGTTGGGCAGTTCTGCAAAATTTAAAAGTAAGGTTTGGTCCAAGACTGCAGACTGGATCAATGAGCTCTGAAGCCCATATTCAGGGTGTTAAGAGGTGGACCATGTTGGTAGGACAAGCACAGGAATATAATATTCTAGTAACACAAGAAAAACATTGAAATCTAAGGAATGAAGTCCAAAGCTTTGATAGGCACATCCAATCTAATGAGGTGATATGGTTCATTGGCCAGTTATTGATGTCAATGTCAGAAAACAGGCATGCGCGCACACATATGTTTTATAAGGCAATGGTTGCCTAGCATATTTCACACCCAGGCAGATTATTTTTTAACAACCCCCCCTCCTCCATTGCTGAGAGCCAGTTTGTGTAGTGGTTAAGGCATCAGGCTAGAAACCACAAAATGGTTAGTTCTTATCCCACCTTAGGCACAAAGTGAGCTGTATGACTTTGGGCCAGTCACTCTCTCTCCCAGCCCTAGGAAGAAGGCAATGGCAAACCATTCCTGAAAAACACCACCAAGAAAACTACATGGAGAAATAACCAGGAGTCAAAACTGACTTAAAAGCACACATTTTTTACTCTGCCAAGCACTGACTGCCAAACAACTGATTGGCATGCTGGCAGCAGCAATCCATCTCCACCCCCCACAGCTGGCCTCCCCTTCGGCAGATCCCTCCCTGCCACTGATATTCAGAAGTGAAATTGCAACCCTTATAAGTTGTTGAATATTTGCAGTTACCTGATTCAGTCCATGGTATCCAAGTAGACCATTCCTTTCATTTGCAATTTTCCTTTGGACAGGTCAGCTTATTGTTGAATTGAAGCATCTTTTGGACACTTTGAAAAGTCCTAATACCTAGCTGAACTTTTTCTGGCTTTGGCCACTGTTTCTGACAGAGTGTGAGAAATCTGTAGGTCTATGCACAGTTTATTGAAAATAGATGTGTAAACAAGACATTTGCTCCCATCTGAGGCCTGCACCACAGCATTCAAACACCTTCAACTTTGTCCATTTCAGGCCTTTGGAAAAGTGGTTGAAACGATTGAGGAGAAAGGAAGGCATCTACATCTTAACAAGAAAGGAACTGTAAACAGATTTTGTTGCACATTTCTACAAAGCAGCTGTTAGTTTATTGTTTTTCAGCGGTTTCCAAAATGAATAAAAACTTCATTAAAACCACTTGTGGTCTGTTTCCTGTACAGATTCCTCAAGATAACTTGGCTGTAAATTTTTATATGCTTTACAAATGGAGCAAATATAATACTCAAAATAGACAATTTTAATAGTAAAGCCATTAGAAAGTTACACATTCCATTTTTAAAGGCAACTTGAATTTGTGAAATGCTCAAGTTATCTCCTGCTCCATTACCTTTTAACATAACATTAGAGGAGATGGTTTAGGCCACTGAATTCAACCCTCCACTCAGTGCAGGAATTCAAATTAAAATATCAAATACTAATATTCCATTGCATCTCTACACATACTGTACTATAAATATGCAAAAATGTTCTCATAGACATCTGATACAAGCCATGACATCATGTGTGCTATGTCACTGGGCAAATCATGCAAATTATGGACTTTCTGACATTTGTGTGATGACATCACGATATACATAGTATCATCTGACCCCTCCCCTTGTTACTCTTTGTGGATGCTCATGAATCATCTGCTTTTGCTCTGGAAATTGTGGAAAAACCTTCTATTGGTTACACAAAATGGACTTAATTCTTTTTTCTACAGAACTTAGAAGTAGAGAAACTATGAGCTAAAATCAGAAAGGGCAAAACCATTTCTTTTTTAAAAAAATAAATGCTCAAACTAAAAGTAAAAGTTGCTTCACTAGCACTATGTATATGTTTTTTAAATGAGGCTAAACAAATTCATCTTGGCATCAAGATTTAGATATGCTACAGACCTGTGATCCTTGGTGCAACATTTGCATTTTCTCATTTAAGGAAAAAACAGTGGAAAAGATGTGAAAAACATACTAATATAATTTGTACAGGTACAGCAAGAGCATCCTGATTTTCAAGTGATTGGATATTTTACTCATTAGCTTACAGGATCTAGTTAAGATGGAAAGGTGGAGAAGTAACACTCTTTCTTTAGAGAGACATAAAAATGAATTCTAGCCTAAATCACTCAATGTTCTAGCAGGAATGACTGTTAATGGGTGTAATTATTTTGTATTACACTGGGCAAACAGTTTCCCGCATTTCTAAATGGGAACAAAAGACACACTGAAGCCATAATATTAGCAGACCTATTTATTTTTACAGGGGCCTCAGATGCTACAACCCAGCAAGAATTATGTAACAGATGAAAAATATGCAGTATTAATTGAATGGGCACCAGTCCAAAAAAGCAATACCTTCTCTTTTCTCATTTATTTATAAAAAGGAGAGTAGGACTTGTTTCTTCTCCTTTTTTCTATTAATGTAACTTCTACTCTTTGTCTTGACGGTTTGCCAGAGGTCGACTAGCTTTAAATATCACTTATATCAGGGGTGGGCAACGTCAGGCCCACGGGCCGTATAAGGTCCTCGGGGCTCCCGCCTAAGGCCTGCGGGGCTCCTGCCCACAAACCCCGCCCCTTCCATGTGATTGGCTCCCGCCCGCAAACCCCCCCCCAGTGTTTGTGATTGGCTCCCGCCTGCAAACTCCGGCCCCCGGTCCGCGGAAATCCCAGAAACCCCGCCCCCCACCCACCCCCAGTCCCCAGTTATAAATATCCAAATGGCCCTTGGCAGAAAAAAGGTTCCCCACCCCTGACTTATATTTATATGTAAGAAGAGAACATTGATTTTAAAAAAAGAGAAGAAAATGGCTTGATTGAAAGTAGTAGGGATTAGTATGAAATGGCATCCTGCTTAAAATGGAATATGGTACCCCTGCTTCACTTGCAGAGCTATTGATTTGATTTTCACCAAGTTCAAATGAAGGAAAGAAGAAATTGGTCAAAGTGAGTTACACATTCAACAATCCCTTCTAGTTTCTCTCTGGCCTCATTCCACTTCTCTTTTCCCACCCATTCCCTTCATTGGTTATTGTAGCTTCCTATAAAAGCAGACAACTATTACTGAACTTAATGAGCAGAGTCTGGCTCCTTGAGGTGACACTGCAGGCAAAGCTAATGGAAGTCTCCCATTGCAACCCCTGATACATCAATCCATCATCTTTATTGCACAAAGAGTCACCAATAAATAAATAAATAATGCTCTTTCTCAATAGTGCCAATTACAAAACAAAGCAAAAGAAAACAATTATCACTGAGGAGATAGCTGGGTGGACCTTATGGTAGTTAGCCATATCTGGCCAGGAAAACTCAATGGCTGCCATAGACTTGATTACTGAGGAAGGACAGTGGTAAATGCAGTAATGAAGCGTTGAAATCTGAATCTGATTGGTGTTTTTTTTTAAACAGGAGACTGAAATTCTGAGCTGCAGGCAGAGCTCAGTCAACAGGTGGGATCATGAGATCTCAATATGGCAACATAACCGTAGGTTATGGGAATAAGGATTCAGTTTTCTTAGGCAATGACCCTTTTCTTCAGTAAGGCCCTATTCTGGATCACAAAGGTATAAAAAAAACACTGATTTTTTTAAAACTAGCCTGCAGTTCCAAATTTTATATACCCAGAACTCCCCTGTTTATTTGTTTATTTGTTTATTTATTTATTTATTTATTTATTTATTTTATTAAATTTATATTACCTCCCATCTCCCCTATCGGGGACCCTGGGCAGTTCACAATAAAACATCTCTTCAGATGAACATCTGTTCATCTCTTCCACTGCCCCAACATCTGGCATCCAGCCCTACCAAGGATCCTTCATAATCAGTCCTTACCATTTCTTCTCCAGCTTGAATCAAGTAAGCCAAGATTAATTCCACTCTTTCCTTTCAGCCACTCTGAAGGCAGTGGGGAGATGCTCAAAGATTTCATTCAGACTCTATTTCACAGTGGACTGAGCTGATTCAATCCCCCAGAGTAATGTGGAGATCAAAACATAATTAACTTTCAAAAGGTGTACATCCCTGAATTTTGTGATGTAAACCTTGGCTTGGAAATGCATTTTAAAATATGTAATTTTGGATAAAATATATTTGGCAATACAAATGTTAGGGAAAATACATTTAAATAATGCAAACTTTGATTTTTTGGGGGGAGTGAGCATTGATTAAAAATTAAAACTGAAATGATGTTTAAATGTTCATGGGATGAAAAGAGAGCTGTCAATCCATCCTCAACTATTTTCAATTGGTTAGGAGAAAATAGTTGATTTTAATATACAGTCTATATTGTTAACATGAGGACATTCCATGTTACATTTATGTTTAATAGAAAGAGGGGCCGACCAAGGGCAAGATGGATGGATGATATTCTGGAGGTGACGGACTCGACCTTGGGGGAGCTGGGGATGGCGACAGCCGACAGGAAGCTCTGGCATGGGCTGGTCCATGAAGTCACGAAGAGTAGGAAGTGACTGAATGAATAAACAACAAAGAGGCGCGGTGGCTCAGCGGGTTAAACCGCTGAGCCGTTAGACTGCCGACCATAAGGTTGGTGGTTCGAAACCGCATGGCGAGGTGAGCTCTTGTCACTAGCCCCGGCTTCTGTCCACCCAACATTTCGAAAGCTAAGGCAAGTAGATAAATGGGTACCACTTACGTGGGACAATTTGCTGGCGTCCTTTCGGAGGGTCGCCCTCGGACCAAACAAGACCTGGTGAATCCCGACAATGGCGGCGGAGGACGGCGGATCCCGAATGACAACTTCCTGGACGTCAGCAGCCGGTTCGGAAGCGAGGTATTCTGGGGCATGTAGTCCGATGCCTGTGGCTGAAGAGTCGGTTCCTTCACCTCCTCCCTATCGCGCGGTAACATTGTTTAATATATATGGCTGTATAATATATATGAATTTTCATGTATGTAAGCCACCTAGAGTCCTCCATTAGGGAGGGGATAGGCGGGGTATAAATAAGATAAATAAATAAAAATAAACAATTTGGAGGGGTGTTTTGCAAAACCTTTTGGTTTGAGTGAAACATCTCTTCCTCAAAGCCTTAAATTAGTTACATCCTCCGGAAGGCCCTGCATCTCTATGGAAGGCTTTTCCCCATTGTCTTCACACACCTCTATTCCCAGGGACTTCACCAGCAGTCTCAGCAGCATCACAGTATTGTGGAATTGGAAGAGAACACAAGGATCATCTACTTCAGCCCTCTGCAATGTGCAGGAAAACCAGTTACACCATCCTTGAAAGGTGGCTGTCCTCAAGAGGTGGAGAACCCACAAGTTTCATAATTAGACTGTTCCACTGTTATACAGATCTTACAGTCAGAAGTTTTTTCCTTATACTGTATTTAAGAGAAATCTATTATCTGCAACTTGTGCCCATTATTTTTGGTCCTACTTTCTGTGCCAGAGGAAAATAGTTCCTGGTCTTCTTCCTTATGTGACTTTTTCATGTACCTGAACACTGATGCTATGTCCCCCCTCAGTCTTTTCTCCATGCTGAACATCCCAGGTTCCTTCACTTTGCCCCATAGGACACGTCCTGAGGTCTCTGTATCATCTTTCTTGCTTTCTTTTGGACCTGTTCTAACCCGTTAATATCCTGGAATTGTGGTGTAGTACTCCAGAGCAGTTTCACCAGTTCAGAGTACAGGAGAATAAGCACTTCATTTCATGCATCTTTGATGCCGCACTTTCTGTGCCAGGGATGGAACTAGGATTCTGTGTCACCCAGGGCAAACATGGATTCCACACACACCCCATGTGTTATTTTGTCATTTTGGAGACCCCCCAGCGTGGCACCCAGGGAATATGCCCCACTTGCCCCCCCCCCCCCGTTGCAGCCCTGAATGCAGCCCAGAATCACACTTACCTTTCTAGCAGCTGTCTCACACTGCTGGCTCAAACCTTCCAGGGACATGGCTCCTTCAGCACTTCAGAGGGTGCACCTCACACTTCTTCAAATGCTCTGCACAATCCAGCTTCATGCTTTCCCTTTGGGAATAAATATATTCACAAACAACTCTCAGTCAGTTACATTGCTTATCAGATGATGGCATTGTAGTTCCATTCCTTGAAATGTCTGTCCCTAGGGACATGGGACAATATGACAAACAGACAGCTAATCAAACCAGATCTGGGGAGATAATCCTTCCAGAAATCAAGTGAGTTCAAAATATAAGGAACTGTGTGGAAAATACATTCTGACAAAAAGGAATCATTTCAGGGAAGAGAAAATATTTCATTCCAATTATATTTGCATACACTATAATTCTCATCCACCAACTTGTATCCTTCATGGTGCAGAAAAGAGGAATGAACACCTGGTGTCCTATTTTCCTCTTTTTTTATCTTCCATGCTGCAGTATTTAAGACAAATCTCTTAACTTACTATTTCCTTGCAGTTTATGCCAGAGTGTATCTGTAAGTGCTTTTATACTCCTCTAATAACCATAAAAGGGTTTCTTGATCCTAGAATTAAAAAGCATGTCTAGAATCATCATGATAACCTTATGATTAGAGACAGTGTGCATGTATATATACTTCAGAAATGTATTAGGGCTGGCACATTCCTTGCTATATTTGGCTGATTAGATGGAAGGTGTTTTTTTTTAAATTGCTCAGTGGGTAAGATGCCAGGCTTGTTGATCGGAAGATCGCAAGTTCAGAGGTTCGAATCCCTAGCCTCGCATGACAGAGTGAGCTCCCGCACTACCTCCAGCTCTTGCCAACCTAGCAATTCGAAAGCATGCAAATGCAAGTAGATGAAAAGGTACCACTGCAGTGGGTAGGTAACAGCGTTCCGCATGCATCATGCTGGCCACATGACCGTGGAAGCGTCTTCAGACAACGCTGGCTCTTCGGCTAAGAAACGGAGATGAGCACCGGCCCCTAGAGTCGGACACAACTGCACAAATGTGCAGGGGGAAACTTTACCTTTTAACAAAGTTTAGTACAATGGTTGCACATTGACCAAGTTTTAAACCATAGCTAAGAAAATTACATGCACAGATAATGTGTTCAGTAATTTCAGGCTCATTTTCTGCTCTAAAATAGTTTAGAGCTCATCTTGTCTTTTACAGGTTTATAACTTTTTAAAAATACCATCATTGACCACAATTAGTTCAGTATAAACATATACATATACATATACATATACATATACATATACATCATATACATGTATACACACACACACAATTAATTTTTTTAAAAAGAGGATAAAAACTAATACAAACTAATATAAAGAAGAAAAATACATATACATATACATATACATATACATATACATATACATATACATATACATATACATATACAATACACACACACACACAATTAATTTTTTTTAAAAAGAGGATAAAAACTAATACAAACTAATATAAAGAAGAAAAGGGAAAAAGAAAGAAAGCAAAGAGAAAGCAAAAAGTGAAAGAAAAGAAAAAGTTTAAAGAAACATAGAAAGGAAAGAAAAAAGATGCAAAGCAGTGGCTTTCGATATTCTTCACAGTAGTTATAAGTACAATTATATTTTAACCTCTCTCTCTAAAGTTATATCATATTACTCTTTTTTCTATAATCTATCCTGTCTAATCATCAAAACCATAAATCACAAGTTCATTTTTTTTTCATTTTTATGCAAAAAGTCCATAAGAGGTTTCCAGTCTCCAATAAATGTAGATAGTGTCTTTTCTCTAATCAAATAAGTTAGTTTATCCATCTCAGCAAGATCGGTCGATTTCACCAACCATTACTCCATAGGGGTAGTGTTGAATCTTTCCATCTCTGTGCATATAACAATCTCACCACAGAAATCATATATTGAAATTATCTTCCATGGCTTTTTTCTAACTGTTTATTCATTAGTCCTAAAAGGAAAAGCTCTGGCTTCAATTGAATATTAATCCTTAAAATCTTCTGTATCAAAGTATGTATTTGAGTCCATTTTTTTTAGCTTTTTTACATGTCCACCAAGCATAATAAAATGTCCCTTCATGTTGTTCACATTTCCAACATAGATTTGAAGTGCCTTTATCAGTATAAATATTTCCAATATGGTATTCCAGGATTCTAGGTTTGTAAAGGTAAAGGTAAAGGTTCCCCCCGCACATTTGTGCAATCGTGTCCGACTCTAGGGGGCGGTGCTCATCTCTGTTTGTTAGCCAAAGACCCAGCGTTGTCCGAAGACGCTTCCACGGTCATGTGGCCACATGACGCGCGCGGAACGCTGTTACCTACCCACCGAAGTGGTACCTATTCATCTACGCCCCTCTTCTAGGTTTGTACTGTGCTTGAAATTATGAACAGGCACTATATATGCTATGCAGGTTTAAAGAAAAGGAAGCAAGGAAGAAAAAATTTAAATTTAACATTATTTATTTACTATACCTATATGCTGTACTCCCTACAAGGACTTCAAGACAATGTAACAGCTCCCAGTTTCCATTTAATCCTAAATTGTTGCAATATAGTAGGTGACCCATGTTGTCCCCAAAAATTTCATGGCTGACAGATTTGCACCCAGTTTTTTCAGGTCCTAATTTTTCATTCTAATCACTGCATCACCAAAGGCTTCTGGAACAAACCAGTGATATAAAAATGACCAGACTTGCATTGTGACATCATGGCACAATCTTTGACCTTTTGTTCTTGCATCTCAACTTCAGACTCGTGGCTTGCATCACAACATTGGGATGCACACTTCATAATTTGGTCCCACTTTGTAAGTGGACACCTACATGAGCCACACAGCTTTTCAGAGATAAAGTCATGAGAGGGGTAAAAGAGAGAGAAAAATAAAAATGAAGTTGGAAGTCTATGATGAATCACAAGATATACAGTAGATATACTTTTAAAAAATGGCAGGATGGACTTCTTTAATTTTATTTTTTTTCCTTGCTACATGCAAGCTGTGTTAAAAAGTGCTCCTCACCACTGATCCCTCCATACTTCACGTTGACTATAGCTCAAAAACATGATTCCCTTCCCATTCCCTTCCCCCAAACAGGAAAGTAGTTTAATTCTAAGCCAAAGGCAAATTCAGCTTGATTTGTATGAGCTCCCGAATTCTTGACTCCTCCCAGATACTATCCAGATTCATGTCCCTCCAAATTCTCTCCCTTTAAATCCTTTCCTGGTAAAGTCAGCTGTGAGAAGGTGGAAAGAAGGCCACAGGAGTCTTTGTGAAATGTAGTTTTCCCAAGGCAAAGCCATTTAATGTTGGATTTAAGAGGAAGGCTGGAGGGAGCTGCAATGAAGGAGAGCATAGGAGGGAAGTTCAGGAAGTGGATGGGGTTGGAAAGGGGTATGAATGTGATTTCCTTGCTGCCTTGGGTACTGAACAGAAAGGCTAAGGATTTGGGAAAACTGTCCCACCAAACTGCCAGTTACATCCTCAGTAGTCATTCAGTTCCTGGAACGACCCACCCCATTTCGACTAACTAGTGAATCTTCCTGTATAGAAAGGACCGTAAAGGGCTTTCAGTGCGAGTTAAGCCTTTGTTTAGCAATATGTTATTCCTGAATTCTGGCATGATTCTATATTTCATTGTCCTCCTGTCCTGATTCCTGGCTTGTTCCTTGATTCCAAGTTCTGGTTTTCCTTTCATCCTGACTTTCACTTCAGTCCTGACTTCAGTCTTTGATATCTAGTTCCCGATACATTTCTTCTCATTCACCTGTGGTTCAGCCTAGATACCTTGAGGCTTCCTTTCCATAGTTGGAGTCATGTGGTTCCACCTGGCTGAGTTCCAGTGGGTATAGAGGAGGCTAATCATGCTGAGGAAGAGGTTCATCCTATAATCCCTCTTGAGCACAGTTCAGATAGCTCAGGGTCTTCTCAGCCCTATTACATGCACCAAGGCCTTTTCATAACTAATTCATTCTCTGAACTGGTTTCCAAAGTCATTATGAAAAGCAAGCAGGAACTGAATGGATAATCACTGAGCAGAAGTAACAGGCCCTACTTATTTCCGCATCACTGGAAATGCAGTAACTGTTTCATTCATTGCTTTGGGCTGGTTCTTTTGATGCCAAAATGTAACACTTCTTAGCAAACAAAATATCATAAAGCATTCAATAATTCAATAATTAAAAGTATCTAGCCTCTGAAATCTGAATGCCTAATAAATGTGGGTGGGGTGCAGGGTGGAACCTCAAAAGACAGTCCAAAGGCATATATTTGGAAGGCAGATCAATCTTCTAATGCTAAAAAGGAGTTTTAGGATTTTCTCTCTAACATAAGGAAATCTGCTAGCCCAAAATAGAGAGGAAGGGAATGTTCCTAATAATTCCCCTGCAACTTAAAAATCATTAATTAATTTAATTATTATAAAAGAACAAATATGAGATTCCTGGATTTTAATCATGTTCTCATCAGATACTCCAATCAAATCCTTTTAGACTTTAAATCATTCATTAAGAATTAAATCTCTGGTCCCAATGGAAACAACAGAAGCATCCTCTCATGGTTCATGAGCTGATTTCCTCCTATGCATGATATTTTATGCAAAGGAACTCCACAAACAATACCTTCAATATAGTCTTATTAATCTTTGTAATAAGGTGACAGCAAAATGCACTCATTAATGCATGGAAAGGTTCCAGTAGAAAAGATTATCTGTAGCTCAGGGTTGAACTGTGAGTCCTTGGTGCTCTCCGAGCTTGGTTGTTTGCTTGCAGACATTTCATTACCCAAAATGTCTGAACGATAGTTGAGACTCAACCATAGGTTCAACTGGGAAACTGTGAGCATCCTAGACCAAGCTAAATCCAAAAACGCTAGGGAATTCCTGGAAGCTTGGCATTCAGACCAATCGAGCATCAATAGACACATAGAGATAAACAACATTTACATACCATTCAAAAGAAACAATAAAAAAGCTAAGAAGGAAACAAAAAGACCAGAACACATCCTCTCCAGCAGGCAACACCCAGATAAGCAGGGATTAACACCAGACAAACAATCAAGCAGAAAATAATACCCCAATCAAGGAACTAAGGTAAGTTAAAGGTTTTCCCCTGCACAGTCATGTCCGACTCTAGGGGGTGGTGCTCATCTCTGTTTCCTAGCCGAAGAGCCAGCGCTGTCCGAAGACGCTTCTGTGGTCATGTGGCCAGCATGATGCATGTGGAACACTGTTACCATCCAATGGAAGTGGTACCTATTAATCTACTTGGATTTGCATGCTTTCGAATTGCTAGGTTGGCAAGAGCTGGGGCGAGTGCGGGAGCTCACTCTGTCACATGGCACTCGGGTCTCGAACCGCCGACCTTCCGATCGACAAGCCTGGTGTCTTAACCACTGAGCCATCACGCCCCTGTAATCAAAGAACTACCAAGGAGAAAATTACACCCCCACCAACACTGGCAGAGCAAGCTACTGTATATAAACTGGGAGCAAACCCCACACTCACTCGCACTGATGATGTTACCTAGCTGGGTAATGAAATGTCTGCAAGCAAACAACCAAGCTCAGAGAGCACCAAGGACTGCATGGAAAGGTATCACAAGCATACATTCATTCATATTTCATCCACTTTTCTTTTAGGTTGCAGAAGAATGTTCATATTTTGAACATCTGTAAAAAGCAAAACAATTGACTGATATTTGTTTATTTGCCCCATTTATATTCTGGCATTTTGTTTATTGAACACTCAAGACATCCAAATCCAGCTGGTTTGGGTCCATGTGGTGCACTGTCCAACACTGTTTGTCATAGTTGTCACCTGGGAGATATTGTGAAACACTCCAAGGCTGTTGATCTGTTTTGTATCGGGGCAGAAAATCCCATCAAAAAGTGGCTGCAGCCCAGTTCCTGAGTCCAATTTCCTTCTGAGCAATAACACCCCCATCAGCTCTCAGTATAATTCTAGGGTGTTCTCCTCATTCAGTCAAAATTTGTGCTCTGTTGTCAACATTTTAATAAATGTTTTTCATTATGTTATAGATGTTAACAAGTTTGCTTTGAAAAGCCTGTATTATTAGAACAAACATAAATATGGAGCTTTTGAATCTTAGGGCATTCATTCCATCACCCACTCTCATTCATTCTTGACATTCATTCTGTGAAGCAGTGCACAGGCTGGGTAACTCTGAGTTGTTAGTTGGCTGTGGTTAGCTACTTTACATCCAATTAGTTTCCCAAGGAAAAATACATCCACTCACAGATAGTGCTTTCTTATCATGACCCCTTAGCACACTATCATGCTTATTTCTTATTACATGGCAATTTAGTTGGACTGGCCCTTGCCTTGGAAGAAAACGTCAAATTTATATTAACCTACCTTGTACTTCAAAAATTACCTATCCCCTTGAGCTATACATGCTGCAAAATTAGGCTGGCAGAACCTTGAGAATGGTAGAAGGGACTTGACCCTTAAGACTGAAGATGAGGAGTCATCTTGTATGTCAGATCCCATGAGGCTAGCATGTTCAGAAAACAATAATCAGTTTGATTTCTGGAAAGATCTTGATTGCCTAGTAGGGCAATGTACAGAATCTTCAAAGCCTCCCAAAGTAGTTTTCCAGCTCAGTTTATACCTAGAGTAATTAAGGTGGAGTTACTCTGAGTCTCTTTCTCATGCTTCCCTGGACTCAAGAATCTCTTTCTGTGATGCCCGTTTCCTCCTTTAACTGTTGTGCTGCCTCCTCAGTATTCCCAAGATGTGTTAGATATTCCCTCACACTGTTCCTGTTTCCCCAACATTTCCTAACATGAATCTGCCAGATACTGTACATTTAGGTGCATCCACAGGAGAAAGCAAGGGAAGGCTCAGAACTTTAGATTCTATAGAATAATTCTATTATGCACTGAATAATCACTGGATTGCTAGAACTGTATGACTCACAAGAGTGGCACTGCTATTTTCTAAAAGAAGACTAGATTCTATTCCCAATTTCTTTTTCTTAAAATACAACGCTACCTTGATTTTACTGGGAATACAGAGACAAAAAGTGCTCTTTTTGTTTGTTTGTATGTTTCGTGTTTCTTTGGGGGGGGGGAACATGATGATCATGTTCAATTCAAGACTGCCCTCTGTTCAAATAAATCTAGTATTTTTGTACATTTCCCACATAAGATAGCACTGGATACAATTACTTCTATTGGTGACCAATTCGCAGCAGTCACCATTCCCCACATGAAAGTGCCTACTTTGAACAATACTCCCAATCTCCTTTCAGACTTCTTTTCTTTTTTTATAAGAATTTTATTAATTTTCCAAATATACTGTAATTAAAATACAGAATACAGAATATAGAACAGATAGAGTACAGGTCTAAAGAAAAAAGAAGAAAAACTATAAAAGTGCAGAACAGAGAGAGAGCAAAAGCAGAAAGTGACTTCCGACCTTCTCCAATACAGATATGAATACATTTACAAGTATAATCTCTTACCATTAGTTAAACCTTAGTAACATTATTTCTATCAAATCAAGCCATTTAATCATTAATACCCAAAATCAAAGCTTCATTTTTTTCTGACACAAGCAAGTAGTCTAAAAGTGGTTGCCACGTAGAAACAAATCCAGAAACAGTATTTTCTCTTATCAGCGCTGTTAACTTGGCCATTTGGGCCAGCTCCATCAGTTTAATAATCCAGTCCTCCACTGAAGGTATTTGTGGATCTTTCCATCTTTGTGCATATAAAATTCTTGCTGCTGTAATCATTTGTAAAAGCAAAGTCCCATGTTGTTTCTCGAGCTGCTTCTCCATCATGCCCAAGAGAAACAGTTCTGGGTTTTTTTTGTAAGTCCAGTTTAAGGGTCCTTTGAATATTAGCACATATTTGGTCCCAGAATTTTTTGGCCTTTTCACAAGTCCACCAAAGATGATAAAAAGTTCCTTCACTAAGAGAACATTTCCAACAAACATTCGTTACTCCATTATAAATTTTTGACAACTTATCCGGAGTTAAATACCAACGATACATCATTTTATAAAAATTCTTTTAAGTTATAATTCAAAGTCAATTTCAAACCTTTATTCCACATGTTCTCCCATTGCTCCAACATAATATTGTATCCAAAATTCTTAGCCCATTTAATCATACATTCTTTAACTTGTTCATCTTCTAAATTCATCTGTAACAACATTTTATACATCTTTGTAACATGTTCATCATTTATACAAAGTTCCATTTCAAATTGAGTTGTTTCATTAACAAATCTAAAATTCTTTTTATCCACTATATAACATTCTAACAATTGTACATATGTAAACCAATGACATGTAAAACCTTCCAACTCTAACAGTTCCCTTGTTTTAAGCTTTGGTTCACCCTCTTCAAAATTTAACAAATCTTTATAATTTAACCAACTTGTTCCTCCCACATTTTCTCTTCTAACAAATGCTTCATGAGGTGACAACCACAATGGTACGTACATTAGGAGACAGTCTTGCTTTATATTTGTTCCAAACCCTCATTATGACACTCCTAACAAAATGGTTTTTAAAATCTTTATTAACTTTAACTTTATCATACCACAGATAGGTGTGCCACCTGAATCTCAATTCATGTCCTTCAAGTTGCAATAACTTCTTATTCTTCAAAGTTATCCATTCCTTCATCCAAAGCAAACAGCAGGCATCAAAATACAATTTTAAATCAGATAAACCCAAACCTCCTCATTCTTTGGCATATTGTAACAATTTATATTTAATTCTTGGTTTCTTGCCTCGCCAAATGAACTTAGAGATATCCTTCTGCCATTGTTTAAATGGTAAATCTGTTGACAAAATCAGTATAGTCTGAAAAACAAACAACATCCCAGGCAAAACATTCATCTTAATCACAGATATTCTCCCCATAGGAGACAATTGTAATTTTTCCCATCTTAACAGGTCTTTTTTCACATCATTCCAAATTTTAACATAATTATTCTGAAACAACATACTATCCTTGGTTGATAAAATCACCCCCAAATATCTAACCTTTTTTTCAATCTTAAAACCAGTCTTACCCATCAACAGTTCTTGATTGGACGAAGTCATGTTTTTGGTCAGCATCTTTGTTTTTTGTTTATTTACTTTAAGTCCTGCCAATGACCCAAATTCTTTCAATTTCTTCATCAGATGTTCCACAGTATCCAGAGGATCTTGTCGTATCAAAACTAAATCATCAGCGAAAGCCCTCAGTTTAAAGACCTCTTTTTTAATCTTTAAGCCCTTTATTTGTTCATCTCTTCTAATATCTCTATTAAAAACTTCCAACACCAAAATAAAGAGCAAAGGCGACAAAGGGCATCCTTGTCTTGTCCCTTTTTGTATATGACACGGTTCAGTTAACTCATCATTCACAATGATGCTTGCCTTTTGAGGTGTATAAATTGCCTTAATTCCTTGAATAAAATACTCTCCAAAGTCCATGTTTTCCAAGACGTTAAATTTTAAACGTCTAGGAAAATAAGAGCCGCATGACATTCATTATGATATTGTAAATATTCTATAATGTCCAAAACAATTCTTACATTGTCCTTTAGCTGTCTTTTGGTTAAGAACCCACATTGATCATGGTGGATAAATTCCTGTAAAGTTTTCTTCATTCTTTCAGCCAGTATTGAAGCAAATATTTTATAATCATTGTTCAACAATGAAATTGGTCTGTAATTCTTAATTAGAGAAGGGTCTTGTCCTTCCTTTGGTAAAAGTGCAATATTAGCTTCTTTCCATGAATCTGGCATTGTGGAACCTAACAAAATAGAGTTCATCAGTCTTTTAAAAGGTTGAAGAATCTAATCTTCAAAACATCTATAATTTTATATCTTTTTTCCTTATATGAGTTTCTTGTAGGCATATCACATCATGTTTCAATTTATTCAAATAATGAAAAAAAATTCTTCTTTTTTGAGAGGCGTTTGCCCCATTTATATTCCATGTCAGACAGTTCAAGGCCATTTTTATGCAAACAACCCACTAAAGTCTTTGGATGTAGGACCCATCTCTTCATCTTGTATAGTGGAATACACTTGTTTAGTTCCAGATGCAACCTTTTCAGCTGCATCCTGCTCCAACTTAGTTCCATGCCTGAAAAGGAAATCTTTGGCTTTAGGGATTGAAGATCTTTCAGACTTCTTTTCATGGATACCCTAAGTCAGGGCTTTCCAAACTTTTGCCGTTGGCGACACACCAACGGCCGGCACGCAAAACCCCGGAAGCGCTGCTGCTCCGGTGCACAAAGACCCAGAAGCGCTGCCGCCGCGGTTCACAAAAACCTGGAAGCACCAGTGGCGGTGCTTCCGGGTTGCTGCCGCTGCACTTTCAGGTTTTTGCATGCCGTGGCAGCAACGCCGTCATCGTCCTAGTGTGTCATGCAACAACCCAGAAGCGCTGATGGCCTGCCGCCGCCGCCACACGTGGCGGCGGTGGTGTGCCATCAGCACTTCTGGGTTGTCGCATGACACACCTGGGGCCCCCAGGCGACATAGTACTGTGTCACGACACACAGTTTGGAAAGCCCTGCCCTAAGTAATGTTATTTTCTCTAACAGAAATATCAGTCCCAAAGGATACAGGAACATGTCAGAACAGGAAGAAGTCAGAGACAACTGGAGCTGTGAGCTAGATGGTAGGATAAATGTGCTATGTCTTCATTGCAGGAGGAGAAAAACTTAAATATAGTAGCTAAAACATCTCCCAGTGAAAGCCTGATTTGGAGAGAAAAGAGAGACAGATAGCACATTATATGCCTCTTTGCAATTGGCCAAAACATTAGGAGACAATTGGCCTGGATATTGGACAGCTCTGTCTTGGGACAAGATGCCCATTTAAATGGGCAGCAGTTCTACCCTTGTTACTTGATTTTGAATCTTGATATCCTGATTGATCTGATGCCTACCTTCCCTTAATTCTGGAGGGATACTGTTCTCTTTTGTGCAGAGATGCTATTTACAAACAAAACACTGGCTGCAAGGTCCAGGCGTACCACCCAGGAAACAAGGTGCCCAAAGCTGCCTTATGCCTCCACTCCGCCCCATCTCAGCATCAACCTTGACCTAATTTCTACATTTTTTATTTTACCCAGCGAGGCAAGATTCCATCATCGATTCCTGGTGTCAAGGCACTTCACAATAAATCAGAAATAAGCCAATCGGTCTACCCTGCATTTGAGGGGCAAGCTTGAATATATCTACATTGTATAAAAG
This sequence comes from Charina bottae, assembly GCA_023362775.1. Lineage (NCBI taxonomy): Eukaryota > Metazoa > Chordata > Lepidosauria > Squamata > Charinaidae > Charina > Charina bottae. The sequence goes on along the minus strand of JALMGJ010000002.1, from coordinate 98,284,222 downwards.
AAGGTAGCAGGATCCCAGACAAAAAGATTTTGAAGTCTTCCAATGCTCCCCATAAAAAGAATGGAATACCTGAATGCTCTCTCTTTTGCAGAATATTTTCTTTCAGTAAGACAGTGTATGAGAAAGGAAGCTTTCATATAGCTCTGGCCTTGACAGGCTTTCCCATTACAGGCATGGAGTTCGTGTGTGTGTGTGTGTGTGCATACTGTATAAACACACACACATAAATAATATATGTATATTTATTTATTTTCAAAATATCCAACTTACATTTTGATAATGTGCAAAAATGTACCATTATGTCAGTGTGTGTTTTTCTTAAACTTTTGTTCTGCTCCTATATGCCAGAAGAGTCATTCAAACATTTCTAGTGATCAGATTTGCACAATAGCATGTGGGTGGCAGGTCTACAAAACAGGAGAAAAATATGAATAGCTGCTCATATTGATGTGTTTTCCACAAAACTATTCATTAAAACAGAATTACAGCTTGTCTTTATATGACAAATCTTGCAGCAGTTTCAATAGCACACTGAAGCTTTTTGGTCTTTGAATTGCAAGAAAACATCATGAAAAATTCACGCTTGATACATAGTTTGATACATAGCGTTGGGCGGCCAAGGTCAGAGAAAGGGATATGCTAGCAATGAAGAATCTCACCCTTTGTTATTGTAGGCTCAGCAAAGGTAGACCTAAAAGTATTAAAACAAAAAGTTACTGTTAAAGCTAAGAAAATCCAGGAAAAAGCAACAAAATGGAAGTTTTAGGATCGCCTGAACAATAGATACCATGAGCAAGGTAGATTAAATATCTATGCTATTTGCCAAAATTGTAGTATAGATTATAATGGAGTGATTTAAAATTCAAAATTAAGACTGCGTCTATTTTCCCCCATTGTGTGAGTTTAAAGGGCAAGTTTCAGATTTTTTTTTTACTCTTTCCCAGGTTCAGAAGCTGATTACAGGGAAAATTTGTGTTTCTTTTTATATTTCAAGCTATATGATCTTGTCTCATTCACACACAGAGAGAGAGAATATGCACAGTATTTATCAAGGTTTTCTATATACTATCAAATAGAGTCAATTAGAGTAAACAGAACATGCTTGACCCTTGTCCCTCCTGGCTGGTGAAATCGGCCAGTCAGGTGACATGTGGATGGGTCCAGGCGATGATTAATTTGTCCTTGAGTCAGGGGGTGTTTCCGGAGGCCTTTAAGGAGGCGCTGGTGCACCCCCTCCTCAAGAAGCCGTCCCTGGACCCTACCATCCTGGGCAACTTTCGCCCAGTCTCCCACCTTCCCTTTTTGGGAAAGGTGGTTGAGAAGGTGGTGGCGTGGCAACTCCAGAGGATTCTGGAGGAAACGGATTATCTAGACCCCTTCCAGTCAGGTTTCAGGCCGGGATATGGGACAGAGACCGCATTGGTCGCGCTTATCGATGATCTCTGGCGAGAGCGGGATGGAGGGAGTGCGTCCATCCTAGCTCTCTTAGATCTCTCAGCGGCTTTTGATACTGTCGACCACGGTATACTTTTGGGACGGCTCAGGGAGTTGGGGGTGGGCGGCGTAGTTTTGCGCTGGTTCGCCTCCTTCCTCCAGGGCCGTTCCCAGTCGGTGTTGATAGGGGAGGAGAGAGCTGACCCGCGGCCCCTGATTTGTGGGGTGCCGCAGGGGTCGGTTCTCTCTCCTCTCCTGTTCAACATCTACATGAAGCCACTGGGCGAGATCATCCGTCACCACGGGATGAGGTATCACCAATATGCTGATGATACCCAGTTATACATCTCCATCCCGGGTGAAGTAGGTGATGCGGTCGATGCCTTATCTCAGTGTCTGGAGGCTGTGGGGGTCTGGATGGGGAACAACAGGCTTCAACTGAACCCTGGTAAGACGGAGTGGCTGTGGATTGATGGCCCCGCTAGATCCGGGAAGTTGTCATCTTTGGTTCTGGGTGGGGTGGCACTACCTCGCTCGGATCCAGTGCGGAATCTGGGGGTCCTCCTGGACTCGCGACTCCTGCTCGAAGAGCAGGTGGCAGTCACGGCCAGGAGGGCCTTTGCACAGCTTCGTGTTGTGCGCCAGTTACGCCCTTTCCTGGATCAGGAGGCCCTCCGAACAGTCACTCATGCCCTTGTCATATCCCGTATAGATTACTGTAATGCGCTCTACATGGGGCTACCCCTGAAGAGTATCCGGAAGCTTCAGCTGGTGCAAAATGTCGCGGCGCGAGCAGTTATGGGTGCCATGAGATCGGCACATGTTACACCTCTGCTACGCGAGCTGCATTGGCTACCAGTTTGCTTCCGGGTCCAATTCAAGGTGTTGGTGATTACCTTTAAAGCCCTACATGGCATAGGACCAGGGTACCTGAGGGACCGTCTCGTCCCAATAACGTCGACCCGCCCCACCCGTGCATGCAGAGAGGGCATGCTTCGGACCCCCTCAACAAGAGAATTCCATCTAGCGGGGTCCAGGAGGCGTGCCTTCTCTGCGATAGCGCCCGCCTTGTGGAATATCTTGCCCCCAGAGGTGAGACTGGCCCCTTCACTCCTGGCCTTTCGGAAGACCCTTAAGACCTGGCTCTGCCGCCGGTCCTGGGACGACAGAGGCGGCAGTGCCTCCTGGGGTTGGCTGGCCCCGTAGTGGTATGGTCCATCCTGCGGTCCCCCCTTGGATTTTATGTAATTTATTATTATTATTGTTCAATGTATTTTAGATACTGTTTTTGTATTTTTAAACTTTCAATTGTTGTAACCCGCCCAGAGTCCCTTGCAAGGGATATGGGCGGGGAATAAATTGAAATAATAAATAAAATAAATAAAAAACATCTTGAATGACTATCACCACTTCTAGTGATCTGCAGAGATGAGCAAGATTTCTTCATTTTCATTTCAAAAGCCCTATTTCCAAGTCTTTGGGCAGAATCCTTGAGATGGCTTTTTTCCCTAGGTCTCCGGAGCAAAGCTCAGATAAGTGCAGTTCATGGGGTAGGATCACCAATACTTCTAATCAACCAGGTTGCGGTCAGCTGGTGGTGGTGATGGTGGGAGACAAATTTCATAAATAGCAGAGAACTCTCCTTTAATACAGCCTCCTGCACTGAAAGCGTCACAGCTTGCTTCATCCCACCATTCTCCACAGGAGTTCTAGTAACTACAGTGAGTTGAATCTAGCCTTTTGTCATATTTACGGCTAGCTTATTAAAATCCATGGGACTTTAGTCAGTCACAGCTGGCTTGAGCCTCATTTGTTTCAATAAGCCTCATCTAAATCTAATGAAGTCTGGACGCCATCCAGTTTGTCCTCCTATTAAATGCATCAAGAAATCGTCATCATTAACCTAACAGAAAACAAACTGTACTTCTCAGGATCAAACAGGCAGTTCTCAAGTGAACTCAGAAATGGTACATTCAGTGTAGGGTGAGGAACTGTTTAGAAAGAAACAACCACCCCTGAATCAGTTTTGAGAATGGTGTTGTTGCTTGTACTACTTCCTGGTCAATGAGCAAAAAGGAATTTAAACAATTAAGAACAACTTGGAGCAGGAACAACATCAAAACAGCATTCATCTTTAATTTGGACTGCTGTTTTCAAAACATATAATTAAGCTTCACAAATTGGAAGGGCTGCATAAGAATGGAAAAAGAGTGGGCGGGGGAGAAAATGGGCAGTTATGAATATAGAACATTAGGAGTCAAAGCAAAATTTGGATGTTATATGTGTTCAGCTCAGCTCATAAGCTATCTAGGATTTCCTAACTGGTACAGAAGTTTCCAACTTTCTCCTTCCAGATTTTGAAAAATTCTGGAATAGCAATTTGAAGAGGACTTCTTCAAATTCTACTGTTATTCCCTGAATCTATATAGAAATGCTAACACATACTGTATGTATCTACTTTCTGGGTATCACATTTCCTTTCCTTTTTTTTCCAGAAAGAAGTAGAAATAGTCACCTTTCTATAAAGCAATCCTGCTGAGTTTGGTAAAACGCTTTTATTTTACTGTAGATACAGTTTAGCTTTAAAGAAATAAAATGACCACACATTTCAAGCCACGGGGAAGTGGGGAGTTGATGACAAGACAAGTGTCATCATGATGAAATCTGCCTAGTTGAGAAACATCACCACATTCTGTAGATGAAAGTTGTGTATTTCTGTAATTAAGAGTCAAGATAGACATTTGAACTATTGACACTGTATTGCTCTTTAGCTCACAGGACACAAAGGTCCTGCATCAATTTACCTCAGAGATTGAGGTTGAGGAAATCTAACTACAAATCTATACTTAGTGTGCTGATGTGCTTTGGGCGTTCCCCTGGGACCATGGAGGCCCTAGGTCAAGTCCAAACAGGCTTGGCCTTTAGCCAGACTTGCTCACAGGGCTGCTAAGGGAGAACAAAATGGGAAGAAGGAGTGTTATGTTTCTCACTCTGAGTCCTGAAGAAAAGGTGAGCTATCTTGAGTTTAACTTTTCCGACTTTCTAGGGCTATTTTGTTGTCTTCATCCTTCAGTTTACATGCCCTTCCTTTCTCTGTGAGATAATTTTACTTCAACAGTAATGAGCCTGATGCTACAAACTGTGGCCCATGATTTCAGAACTGAAAAACCAAAATGAGCTGTGAGAAAACCAAAAATGTTGTTTACATTTAAATGCCAGGGACACGGAGAAGGAGACAAACACAGGCTGGAATTTAACAATTTGAAATCTGTCACTTTAGAAAGGAACTAGAATAATTTCCTGCCCAGTTTTAGAAAATAGGTTGCCACGCAGCACATCCACCACTGTTGTTCAAGGAGCAAGTGGTACCTCCGATCTGGCATGCGTGTGTGAATTTGCACTTGCCACTTTCCAATCAGTAGCTGGAGATTTCTCGTAGTAACACCCAAAGCCTGCCTAAGAAACCACGTTATCTTGATGCATTGGTGGCACCTGCCATAACCCCAAACATGGGTGCCACCATGAGATTTGTTTGTTATTTGTGTAAAAAGAGGATCAAGGAATTCAGCCTTATTTTAGACATCAGCTGGATCAGGGTGGTTTTCTGATATGAACAACAAAGGAAAGAAGTAGAAATGGAATAAAGTACTCATCAGTCTAAGCTGAAAGCTGTAAACAAAGGTACTAGAGCCGCACGAAAAGCCATAGGCGAAGGATGGGCTACCTGCAGCCACAGAACCACACCAGCCCTCAGTTTAATTTAATGAGCCAGGGTCCAAATATCCAAAAAAAAATTATCTAGGCATCAACTCAGATCTTTGGCAACAATTATCTGCTAGTCAGCTGCATGGACAGAGAAATGAGGCCATCACAATGACATAAAAAGGGTATTGGAGATTGGGTGGCTCCTGCTTGCTTATTTCTCATCCATTATTGTGATGTCAGGAGCCAGTTTGGTGTAGTGGTTAAGGCACCAGGCTAGAAACCAGGAGACCATGAGCTCTAGTCCTGCCTGAGGCACAAAGCCAGCTCGGTGACCTTGGGCCAGTCACTCTCTCTCAGCCCTAGGAAGGAAACAATGGCAAACCACTTCTGAAACCTTGCCAAGAAAACTGCAAGGACATGTCCAGGTAGTCGCCAGGAGTCAAGACTGACTAGAAGGCACCACCAAAACATTTTTTTTTAAAAATTGTGATGTCACCCCACACAGATCACCACTAAGAGAATGCGGCCTTTGATAGGAACAAAAGTCTGCCCTCACCTGCTTTATTTCATACCACATGACCTATAAAATTTTTGTTCAGACTCATGGTCCTCCTGAATTTCTGCTAATTAGTTTTGTGGCAGGAGAATTTGGAACAGTATCAATGATGACATTTTACTTCAGGGAAAATCAATCAGGTGTTACTACTGGAAGCAATTTAGATGTATTGTGGAATTTGGGGGAGGCACTATGTCTTGTGCAGCTTCATTGGGGAATTTCCCTATCAAGTGACCAGGGAAGATACACCTGTTGAATGCCTGCCTGACACAATCTTCCCTAATTCGATTGACCTGAGAGATGAATGGATCCTGTGGATCCATTGTGGCACCGAGTCCAATTCCATCCTCATACAGTATGTATGAAACATGAGGCAGAATGCTGCTGCTTGACCAGGTGAACCACTGCCCCATTTCTGGTTTGAAGAAGCAAGGAAAGCAACAGAGAGGAAAAGCTCTCCTTGTTCAATTTGTCTTTGCTTGCAAAGCAGCAAAGTCCAAGAAAGTATCACAACAGCCCAAAGGTTCTAGGCAGAAAGAAAGCTTGCCATTTGTTGGAGAGTCTCCTAGAAGTATCCTCTTCTGCCCTCCTAATTTGTGAATTTTTTGTTCACAAGTGAGAAGGGCCATGGGAAGCTTGTGGCATTTTGAGCATATAGCTGCTGAACGTGTGTGCATTTTGCTCCTGCTTGCATCAGAGGAGTGTTTCACATGGACTTTTACCATCCAATCCTTCAGCATGGATGGAGAGTGTTTCCAAGTTAATAAGGAAACCTAAAGAAATGATTGATGCTGTGGGTGGTGGTGTTAGCCCTCCAAGGTAATCCAGACAAGAAGCACAACCAGGAGCATCAGCACTACCTTTATTGTAGGGTTACATTAAACAGAATCTTGCAAGACAAAGTATTTCTCTCCTCCTCTCTCCCTAGTCTCTGGAAAACTAGGGAGGGTCCCTTCTGAAATGCTTCCCATGCTTTTCCCCCACTTGCAGACTGAGCTGCCTCTCATCAGACCATTGCCTAGGCTGGGGGTCTTCCTCCTGTCTTCCAAGGTCATTCCCACATACCATCACAGGTGGGGAAGAAAATATATCAAGTGAGAAGTCCAAGAAACCCCCCCCCCAAAAGAGAGACCATCTAGGCCATAGCTTTCCAAACTGTGTGTCGGGACACGTTAGTGTGTCGGCTGCAGTGTCTGGGTGTGTCGCAGCTGCTGCCGCCTCCGAGCCCTGTCAGGATTCCACGCAGGTCCTAGTGCCTGCCTTGTGCCTTGCTGCCTCCAAACCTGCCCTGCCAGGATTCCACGCAGGTCCTAGTGCCTGCCTTGTGCCTTGCTGCCTCCAAACCTGCTGTGATTCCGCACAGGTCCTAGTGCCTGCCTTGTGCCTTGCTGCCTCCAAACCTGCTGTGATTCCGCACAGGTCCTAGTGCCTGCCTTGTGCCTTGCTGCCTCCAAACCTGCTGTGATTCTGCACAGGTCCTAGTGCCTGCCTTGTGCCCTGCTGTAAAAGTGTGTCACGAAATGATGCCTTGCTGTAAATGTGTGTCATCAACATGAAAAGTTTGGAAAGCTCTGATCTAGACACACTCAGGAGTGTAGCAGGGATTCTGCCACCATTGCCTATCTCCCAAGTTTTCTGCCAGTTCTCATTTGTAAAGTTTGGGTTTGTTCTATCTCCAATTCCCATTCCAGCTAATTCAGCACATCTAATAAATCAGTGATTGGCCTGCCAGTTCACCAAAGCTCTCTCCCCCTATCCAAAGCAGCTGAATGAATAATATCTCTCCCACCTTAGAAACAATGGTACAAACACTGTAATTGAACAGGAGGACTTTAATTATCACATGGGACATCTAAAATTGAAGGGGATGGAAGGGAGAACCAGATGAAGCAGATCTGCACCCCTCTACTTGCCACCAAGTGAAGCAATAACAGTTAAGAGAATGAGAACAAAAAGGAAAGAACAGGAGAGATTGCTGGATTCCCATACATTCTAAAAAGGAGGCAGCAAGGATCAAAACAGGCAGCAGGTCTTCCTGAGCCCATCAAAGACCAAAGACCCAGCCCTCTCAGAGTAAGGCCCACCTAGGAGGTAGGTACACACTTGCTCACCGAAGAACACTGAAGAGAGGACAGGATCCTGAGGACACGATTTACAGTTGCCATGTTTTTTCTCCTAAAGGCAAAACTGCTTCCATATTCTGTGCCGAATTTAATCTGTGTGTAGAATCAACCTTTTTCCACTGTAAATTCTCGTAGAAATTTTCTGTCGTCTCAGTTTTTTGAAAAGTAAGTGACTGGGAACATTAAATGCCCCAAAGTGAAAGTGAAGTTATGTTTTCACCAGAGAGAACACCTGGGCATATCTGAAGCAAGCTTCACCAAATTTGAAGTGATCCAGGAGGTGGCCCAGCACTCCATACGAGTTCCATGAACTGGAGATGTATTGTTTTTATTTTACAGACAACAGAATGTTCAAATAATGAATAGCGGAATTTCAAACTTGGTGACACTCAAGATATATAAGTAGCAAGTGGGATGGGTTAAATAATAATATTTAAGCTTTCTATATCTACTTCTTATTTTTTATGAACATATTTATATTTGCTTGAATATTGCATTTTTTGCAGCATCCGTTAGCCATGAGAACATAACATTTATAAAGAACATTGGTGAATGATGTACCAGCTATTGGCTGATACTTATCATAAACAGGCAATCGGATTAGATACCATTCAAACACATTGTCAGTTAATCACATTTTGGGAAATCTGAAATGTGGAACTTCTGGAACTCTGACTATATATCCAATTTGGGGAAAATAAAGTCCAATTTGTTTTAGAAAATGCCTGTCTAAAAGGAGGGTAAGACATTATTGTAGATGTCAAATTGCCAAAGATTAAATGAGAAACAGAATTATTTCAAAATTATTTCTGGAAAGGTTGAATGCTACATAGGCATTAGGTGGATCAAACAATTTGACAGAATTAGTCCCAGAACTTTAGAGAAGCTGAGAAGGATAGACACAGGAGCCCAATTTTTCTATGGTCAGAATATGAAAACTCCTCCTATTTGGATTTTATCTAATCTTTCCTGGAAGCTATCTTCTCATTCAGCAAAGGTGCTTTTCATGGATACTTGCTTCCTCTCCTCAACACAACCCACCTATTTTGGCATGGACCCCGAAGCCTTGAACATATAGCATGTTCAAAGGCTGCTACAAAAAGGAGATGTGGAAGTCCATTCCTAGCATCCCTGTTATACATTCCTGAGTTTTTGAAATGGGTCTGGAAACTGTAATGTGCACAAGCATTGCAGGGTGCCATATTTCCCTTCTGTTAGATACACTGAATGGGGTTTGGAGGAATATCCTCTTCCACTCCCGGAGAAAGTTGATGCAATCATCCACAATTTCATGTTAAATGTTTCATGTGTTTCTCTTAACATATTATTCTGAAGTATTCTGTTTGTCTAGAGAATAAATGTTCTTTGTTTTTTCCATTTTTGACATATAGCTACCGAAAAAGAAGACAACTCTGAATTTAAAATTATCCATCCCCCTGGAAAAAAAAGAGGAAAACTACACAGAAAAAGCACTCTTATCTGCCTCTTTTACTGTATTTTTTCTCAGTCTAAAATTACCTTTCCCATTTAAGAAGTAAACTGAAGGGGAAAAAAATCTTTTCAAGAAAATAGCCATTGTGTTTGTTATTTATTTATTTATTTATTTATTTATCAAATTTTGCCACCGCCCATCTCCCCTCAGAGGAGGGACTTATCTTTAATTTAATGCACAGGAATGTTTTTTAACGCTTTTATTATCCAAACAGACCACATTACCATATATTTCTGCATGCATATCAACACTGCCATTTTTCATCCTCCTTGAGGCTGTTGCAACCCTGTTTGTGACATTTTGTCTATTTCTGTAAAGGCTGATGAGAAATGATGTAAGATGCCCAATCTTTATGTCTCAACAGATTTACTTAAAAGTTTAACTTGATAAGATAGATTCCGGTCTGTTGGTACATTACACATATTGAGTCTGCCATCTCTGGGTTAACAATAGCTGAAGGGCAATTAATCTATTCCGGGTATCAACATATATTAATGTCTTAGGAGGGCAAGATAGAGAACCTAAGGTACGGTCTAAGTTGAAATTTCCAAACATTTATACTAGACCTAATCTTTTTCAACGTTCAACTTCAGCGGAACCATTTCCCTGTAAATTCTTGGAGAATCGGCACATTTGATTTAAATACATGAGTCACCCAGAGTCTACAGTCATGCTAGCATTTAAATTTGTGAAATAAGTCACTAAATGTTGCCAAAAGTTAAAATTGAAAAATGTAGATTGCTGAACCCATCTAACCATCTTGCTATATTCAGTGTACCAACCTGGGCTAGAAAAGGAAGGTTTTGATTCAAATCTGGAATTCCAGGGAACAATTTCAGAGCTGAAATACTGTACCCTAGCTTATTCTTTTTCACTTTCTCCCATTCTGCTGCTGCTGGACCTGATTCAATTCACGCCTTCTTCTCCAGACCAGAGGTACACCTTCCTTCTTTTACCTACTATCAAGTAGTATTGTCCTGAAGCCAAATATTTATTTTATTTGTATACTGCCAGTCATGACAATTTACAAGCAGACAAATCAAAATAGGATAACATTACAAAGATAAAACAATCAAACCACTAAAGCAACAATAACTCAGTACTCATAGATGCCAACCTCAGGGTAGATATCAGCAATAGTCACATCTTAAAGGTCCTACAGAAAACTTATATTTTGATGGCTTTTTGGAATGAAGGTGAAGTGGGTGCCAATTGGACTTGGGGGGGGGCTGTTTCATAAGCTGGTGGCATCCCCAGTAAAGCATTGTTGTCAAGACCCTCTTCCACCTCACATGTGTGACGAACTCTTAACATCCCCACTGGGGACAAATGTTCAGGATGGGCTGGTTCCACATGGAACAGGAAGTGGAGTGAAAACAGAAGTAGGAAAGGTTTTCTTTTCTTTGGTTTTTCTTTTTTGTCATCACTGTGGCATATTTATCCCTCCTGCCTTTTCTCTCTGTTTAGTTTCTTGACAACAACACAGGGCAGTAGAAGAAAGCAATGAAGTGGTATCTAATGGGGTTCTTCCTTTTACCAAACATAACTTCTTTCCCACCATCCTGCACCCTCAAAATATGCCTGAAAGTGGGGCAAGGGGTCTGCCAGAGCAGCTTTTAGGAGAAGAGACTTCCTGCTTAAATGGAAGAAATAAAGGAACTTTAGAATAAACCATGCCTAACTCCAGAATGTAAAGTAACTAAATCTAGCTATATGAAAAACTATGATGAAAGAGCAAATGTTAGCATTTTTAAATCTTGTCCACATTAAATTTAAATACAAATTGTGCTAGTACCACATTTACAGTGGAAACAAACTTAACTTTTCTTAAAATTAGACAAGGGAATGGTGTAGACATTGTACTGGTGGTGGGGATGATTGTAAGGACACTGTTACATATCTGAAAATCACAACATCTCCAAAACAAGTTTGGGAGACATTTTTGAACTCAAGTAGTAGTTCCTCTCTGTTCTCTGTACATATACTTCTCAGTGTATGATTATCATGGGCTACCTCAATCAATGTGAATTTCCACAAAGGCAGTGTTAGAATTATGACAAGGATTTGTTACTAGACAGATATGCTACAGGTACAACCAGACCAATGGTCTGACTCAATCTGCGGCCACCTCATGTGATCATAAGTTCAAGACTTTAAAAAGAATGTGAGGTGATACAACAAAAACTCAGCAAGAGTATTTTCTCTTCTTTTATATAACTAGGCATCATTTGACTTCTTATTTAATAATTAATACTGATATACCCCCAGACCTCAGCAACCTGTACAAGGTGTTGATTTCTTAGAGCTATCTGATTTTTAATTTAAAGAAGAATAGACAATACTCTGGAACTAATTCAGAAACCCTGTACAAAGGGAAAAATCTTATTAGATTATCCCTGGCAAAGCAGTCAGGGACACAGAGACATAAAAGGGCTTACATGACACATTTTTATAATGACTTATTGCCTGGTTATCTGAAAAATAGTTCTGAGTTATAATTAGCCAGGCATTTCACTGCTTTAAGAGGCAAAGATTCTTATCAGTCATACACCTGGACATTTGCATTTTAATGGCCAAAGATGTATATCAGCAATAGCACTGACTAATGCTCTCTTATCTCTGGCAATAATGCAAAAATATAGCAGAGGAGGGTAACCTATATTCTGTGCACCCAGTCAGATCAATAAAGGACAGACGCTGGGCAAAAGAAGGCAGACCTAAATGTCATTGTATTGACGTGTTTACAAATAACATTACAATGCTTTGGCTGCAGGTTAAGGCCAAAACATATTGATGCTGTGAATGTGCAAAAGGTTCAGTTAATTGCAGTAGATTATGTGTTCAATTTTTCCTATGCAGAAGAAAGAAAGAAAGAAAGAAAGAAAGAAAGAAAGAAAGAAAGAAAGAAAGAAAGAAAGAAAGAAAGAAAGAAAGAAAATTAATATATAACAATTTTAAAAAATTAAATCTACTACAAGGAATTTCAGTACTGTCCAGATTTCATATTGTTTCATGAAGAATAAACAGTGTAAAAAGAAATAAAATAAAAAGAGCTTATCTATTTACTCATCTATTGGTTATTTCATTGGGAGCTTCATTTAACAGAAGGTCTGTAAAATCCACAAGTAGTTGAGATCTCCATCATTCATTCAGCAATGAACTTTAATCTGGTATGGAATTTGTCTTTCTTCATATCTGACCTTGCTATTACATTGATATTGGCTACCAGCCCTTGAAGTAAAGTCATTTACAGAGCAGAGGGTTTTGACATCAGAGTCTCAGAGAGAAACTATTAGACCAACTGAGCAATGGGTTTAAATAATTCTCCAAGTAGTATGCTGGAGGCCTGGAAGGGCATTGGTCACATATGATCTGCAGCTCATCCCAGCAAACCCTTCATTCATTTCCACCCCACCCATCCCCAATTCCTCTACATCAGAGCTTTCCAAACTGTGTGTCGCGACACAAAAGTGTGTCGCCACACACAGTCTAGTGTGTCGCCACACAACCCGGAAGCACTGATCATCATCAGCGCTTCCGGGTTTTCCCGCGGAGACACACCAACGGCAGCGTGCAAAAACCTGAAAGCGGCAGCAGCGCTTCCGGGTTTTTGCGCACTGCCACAACGGCGGCACTTCCAGGTTTTCCCACGACGACACACCAACAGCGGTTGGTGTGTCGCCGTGGGAAAACTTTGGAAAGCCCTGCTCTACATCCTTCTCCTAGTTCACAATGTTGGAGTTTCTGACATTAAGAAACCAAACCTCATCGGCCAGCGGGACAGGGAAAAGGAGTTTCTTGGCAGTACATTTCCTCCCTTCCAAAATCAGAGTTCTATCTGTATAGTCAGAGGATGAAATCCAATCTATTCTTTGGCCCTTAGGATGCTGTTCTGCTGACCATAAAACTGCAGTCTCAGATTAAAGTGTGCATATTAATGGGTATTTAATCCAGTCACAACCTATTAACTAAATTCTTGGTAATAAATCACAGAATCTGCCTTTCTGCAACTTAAATTTGTCACTATCCAAATATTTTGTTTAAACTGGAGTGTACTGTAGATCAGCAGGATATATAGTACATATAATATATGTATATGTGGAGTCCTTGGTGCTCTCTAAGCCTTGTTGTTTTCTTGCAGACGTTTCATTGCCAGACTAGGCAACATCTTCAGTGCAAAAAGGGAGTGGAACTTGCTCTCTGTTTATATACCATGGTTTGTCCTGCTTGTGTTGGTGGGGCTGTTGTTGTTGTTGTTGTTGGAACTCCCTTGGGAGTTCCTTGATTGGGCTGTTGTTTGCTGCTTGGTTGATTGTCCTGCTCTCATAACTAGTCCTCTAGGTGAATTATTAAGGGGTAGCTTTGCAACCATTCATGGAAGGGATCAGATACATTTACAGGCAAATCTGCCACATTGGCCATTACTGGCCTTCCAAGCACTGGATAATAGTTTGAGATCTGCCCCGCAGTGTTAGTGAAACTGGCCACTCTGGGGATGAGTAAAATGTTCTCCCACAGTGGTTATAACTGTTGGTGTATTATTCATCTCAGAAACTACTAATAGACTGTTAAAACCACACGGCATCACCGTAGCACACAAACCAACCAAAACCCTTCAGAACATCGTAAGTAACCCAAAAGACCCAGTAGCCCAAGAAGAAAAAACAGGAGTCATCTACAACATACAGTGTAAGGACTGTAACAGCCACTATGTAGGACAGACCGGTAGAAGACTAGCAGAACACATCCACAAACACCAACTAGCAGTCAGAAGACATGATGAAAACTCCTTAATCTCACAACACATGGACAGACTTAACCATACTTTCAACTGGGAAACTGTGAGCATCTTAAACCAAGCCAAATCCAATAATGCTAGAGAATTCCTGGAAGCTTGGCACTCAGACAAAGCAGCCATCAAGAGACACCAATTTTTAAACAGAGAACCAGGGTAAATCCACAAAATTATAAGATAATCAGCTTCAATCAATCAATAGCTTTATTACAGTCATAGACCAGTACAATGGTATGTAAATGTTGTTTACGTCTATGTGTCTACCAACAACAACAACATTTACATACCGTTCATAAGAGACAATAGAAAAGCCAAAAGACCAGAACACCTCCTTGCCAGCAATCAATACCCAGATATGCAAAGATTAACACCAAGATTAGCACCAGAGGAACAATCAAACAGCACAATATAGCCTAATCAAGGAACTATTAACTCAGTCAATCAACCAAGCAGCAAACAACAGCCCAATTAAGGAACTCCTAAGGGGAGAACAACACCCCCACCAACACAAGCAGGACAAACCATGGTATATAAACAGAGAGCAAGTCCCACTCCCTTTTCGCACTGAAGATGTTGCCTAGCCTGGCAATGAAATGTCTGCAAGACAACAAGGCTCAGAGAGCACCAAGGACTCCACAGTTGAACCCTGAGCTACAAATATTCTCTTCGATTGGTACATATCATGGAATCATAAAATATTAGGGTTGGAAGGATCTTGGGATGTTTTTTCCTCCTGTCCAACCAAATCTTCTTCCTTGTAATTTAAATCCTTTGTTTCTTCCCCGGCCTTCTGTAAAAATTCTGAACAATTCTGCCACATCTTCTCCATGACAGCCCTTCAAGTTAGCATGTCTTTCCACCAGCTTCTCTTCTCCAAGCTAATCATGCCCAACATTCCCAACCATTCCCTGAGAGTTTTTCCTTCCAGATCTCTTACCATCTTGGTTGCTTTCCTTTAGGCATGCTCCAGTGTCAACCTCCTTCCTAAAATGCAGATATATAATTCTAGCTACAGCTGACCAGTGCAGAATAAAGAGGAACAATTATGAAGCCCATTGAATGGAATGGGTTTCACTTCAGAAGAAACACATACAGAATTGCAGTGCTGCAGAAGTCTGCCTTTTTATTCCCTTTTTTTCTGTGAAGAGTGATTTTGATTTGTTCTGTGGGAATCTTTTATAAGCTGTCATCCTTGCTCATCCATGTTATTACACTTGGCTTGTAAGCATGCTTACACCTGTCATTGTTTTTGCAGTTAGTTTTTTTTCCCCCTTCAGTTGTTTTTTACTTTGTTATTGTACATTGCTTTGGAATTTTTACTCCTATAAAAGAGGAATATACTGTAAGTCCTTAAGATGAGTATAAAAAGCTGCCAATTTATTCCTGTTAAATTGTACCCTTTTACCTAATACTTTTTAAAGTGTACTGTTCATTTCTGCAGTGACATAAATGAGGTGGAGATGAGAGGACAGAAGGGCATTAGAGAATAATACAGTATAATCATGGTAGCAGTAACAACAGCCATGGACACTGAAAGATTTCTGGCTCATTGGGAGCTTTAATTCTAGAATGATATATTCCCCTGACCAAAATAATATTAGAGAAAATGACACTTTTGGCTCTATAAGTATCAAAAGAAATATTTCATTTAGGTTTATTGAACTGTATTCTGCACTAAAACTGTCACTGCTTGACTAAGAGGAAACTGGAGAACAGAAGAATTTTTTCCTGCCTTGATTTTCGAAAACGCTCTTCTACTTTGATTATAGGAGTTAATATTGAGGATAGGAAAATCAAACTCTTTGTTATTTATTTCTGTAGAGGCTACTGGATGCAGGAAGGCCTGCAGGGGAAAAGATTCATACAAGTGGGCAGGGTGGACTGGGTGGGGCTCAGTGGGGTTCAAACTCATGCCCCTCCTTCGGTAGATTATCCAAGCCCCAAGTCACTGTTTCTCAACCTTGGCAGCTTTTGGATGTGTGGACTCCAACTACCAGAATTCCCCAGCCAGCCAAAAGCTGCCAAGGTTGAGAAACACTGCCCCAAGGTAAGACAGTTCACAGAGAACTAGGCTCACAGTGGCCTAGTCACAATTGCAGGTACAGACAAGGGTTGCAGCTTGGTCCCATGTACAGGATGCCGGGTGGAAGATGTTGGAGGTCTCAGCAAATCAGCATGCCTCATTAGCATATGGGTGAGTTCGTTCTAGGACGCAAACTCTCTATGTGCTTCCAGAGGAAGCTGTTTGTTGCCCCTCCCACATTCTCTCTCACTCTCTTCTGACTCCATCCACCATCGGATGAGGAGCACGTGGCTGCGGCTCCCTATCGTGAGGCCATGCCTAGGCCCCAACCTAGGAGTCTTTCCCCTTTCTGCACGCAGCCTCTAGCAGCAATGAGGGCTAGAGGTCTACACAGTTTAGAGAGAAAGAAGAACAAGAATGTAACTGGACCAAATAAATGTAAGAACTCTTTTGGACTTACTTTTTTGAACCTACTTTGTCTAAGCGTGTGATTCTTTATGCTTGGGTGGGCTAAGTGTGTAAGATCAATAACCTATATCTCTCTAGCATGCTCATTAATGCTATTGCTGATAATATCCCTTTCTGTGTGCTTATTGTCTCGCTGCATTAAGCTCTGCTCCATTCAGTGGTTCCTAAGCAGTCCACTAATGGCATCAGAAGAGTGCTTGAGAAAAACCCAAAAGAGGCCAACCTCACACATTGTTACCTGAGAAAATTAATCACTCTTAATTTGACTTACTTGACTGCAGATGAACAGGAAGAAAGAGAAAGTACTTTGCTTTTCCAGACCTCTTATGGGCTTTTTTTGTTCCCCTCCCCTACCATCTGTGACTGGAAAGTCAACAACTTTTTTGTGCAACCTCATGTTAACAAATTAGCAGCCCAGGCCACATAATGGAGGACTTCAATTACCCTGATTTAGACTTGATACATTCCACATGTCTTAAAGCTGCCAAGGTTGAGAAACACTGGACTAGAATCTTCCTGTGGAGTCTGTTTCCTGATCTGGACAACCTCAAAGAACTAACACATTGGGAAATGGAAAGCCTATCCTATGGAGGAGAAGGAAAAAGGAGCACAAACTCTTACATGAAAAAGCATACAACTGTTTGTCAAAAAACATTAAAGAAAACAATAAGAGCATCTTTAAATATATTTGATGCAGCAAAGCATCCAGGAAAGTGAGTGGGCTGTTAGACAACAAAAAAGTGAAAGGAATGCTCAGGAAGGATATGGCAGAAAAACTAAATGATTTCTTTGCATTTGTCTATGCTACAGAAGATACAGGACTGATACCCAAACCTTACTTGCTTTCCTACCCTGGGAAAATCAGGGAGCAAACTAAAGTAACAAGAAACTATTCTCTATAATTTATTTATTTATTATTTATTTATTATTTAAATTTATCCCCGCCCATCTCCCGGAATAAGGGACTCTGGGCGGTTTACAGGATAAAATGGTTAAAAAACTATACATAAAAATTACAGACTATATAAAATAATTATAAATTATGAATCCAGATGTGTAAAATATTCGTTAAAGAAGGACAATAAAATCAAGGGATTAGCCATCTCCATGATGAACTACCCCTTCCTCCATCCCATGCCAGGCAGCAGAACCAGGTCTTCAGCTCTTTCCTAAAGGTCGGGAGGGAGGAGATCTGCCTTAACTCTGGGGACAAGCTGTTCCATAGCGTGGGCGCTGTCACAGAGAAGGCCCGCCTCCTAGACCCCATCAGATGACATTCTCTAATTGATGGGGTATGTAGCAGGGCCTCTCTGGATGACCGGGTGGGGCGGGTCGATAACATGGGGATAAGACGGTCCCTCAGGTATTCTGGTCCCATGCCATGTAGGGCTTTAAAGGTGATAACCAACACCTTGAATTGTACCCGGAAGCAAACCGGCACCCAATGCAGCTCGCGGAGCAACGGTGTTACATGTGCAGATCTTGGCGCACCCAATACTGCCCGCGCAGCCGCATTCTGCACCAGCTGAAGCTTCCGGATAGTCTTCAAGGGTAGCCCCATGTAGAGCGCATTGCAATAATCTACATGGGAGATGACGAGAGCATGAGTGACTGTACGAAGGGCATCGTGTTCCAGGAATGGGCGTAACTGGCGCACCAACTGAAGTTGCGAAAAGCCCTCCTAGCCACGACTGCCACCAGCTCTTCGAGCAGGAGTCGTGAGTCTAGAAGAACCCCCAGATTACGCACCGGTTCTGAACGGGGCAGTGCTACTCCATCGAGAACCAAAGATGATAATTTCCCAGAAGACGCTGAGCCATCAATCCACAGCCACTCAGTCTTACCAGGGTTCAAATGAAGCCTGTTGTTCCCCATCCAGGCCCTCACAGCCCCCAGGCACTGGGACAGGGTGGACACTGCATCACTTACTTCACCTGGGATGGAGATATACAATTGAGTATCATCCGCATACTGATGATACCTCATCCCATGGTGTCGGACGACCTCACCCAGCGGTTTCATGTAGATGTTAAACAGGAGAGGAGAGAGAACCGAACCCTGCGGCACCCCACATGGGAGCGAACGCGGGCTGGATCTCTCCTCCCCTATCACCACCGACTGGGAGCGGCCCCAGAGGAAGGAGGTGAACCAGCGCAAAACTACGCCACTCACCCCCAACTCCCTAAGCCGCCCCAAAAGGATACCATGGTCGATGGTATCGAAAGCCGCTGAGAGATCCAAGAGAGCCAGGATGGATGCACTACCTCCATCCCGCTCCCGCCAGAGGTCATCCGTAAGCGTGACCAATGCAGTCTCCATCCCATATCCTGGCCTGAAACCTGACTGAAAAGGGTCAGGATAATCCGCATCATCCAGGGTCCTTTGAAGTTGCAACGCCACCACTTTCTCAACCACTTTTCCCAAAAAGGGAAGATGGGAGACTGGATGAAAGTTGTCCAGGATGGTAGAGTCCAGGGATGGCTTCTTGAGGAGGGGGTGCACCAGTGCCTCCTTAAAGGCAGTTGGAACCACCCCCTCCAACAAGGATGTATTAATCATAGCCCGGACCCATCCACCTGTCACCTCCCCGGCCGATTTCACCAGCCAGGAAGGGCAGGGATCTAAATAGCATGTGGTGGGATTAACAATTTGAAGGATCCTGTCCACTTCCTCAGGTCCAACAGGATCAGATTGTTCCCAGATAATAGGGTAAGACCACTCTCCCAGCATCTCCCCAGACTGCAATCCAGGCATGGAGTCCAACTTAGACTGAATCTGAGCAATTTTATCCTGCAGATGCTCAGAAAATTCCTCCGCATGGCCCTGCAGGTGGGTGGTCAAAACCACCCTACCCAAGAGAGATCGAGTAATCTTAAACAGGGCCGTCGGGCAGCATTCTGCGTATGCAATAAGAGCGGAGAAATATTTACGTTATTATAATATCGTAAGAAACCACTGGGTCCTGATGACATCTACCTGATAATTCTTAAAGAACTCAGATGTGAAATGGCTGATGTTCTAGCAAAAAATATGTAGCTTGTCACTTAAATCAGGGTTCACTGTCAGAGGACTGAAGGGTATCTAACATAACACCAATTTTTAAACAGAGAACCAGGGTAAATCCACAAAATTATAAGATAATCAGCTTCAATCAATCAATAGCTTTATTACAGTCATAGACCAGTATAATGGTATGTAAATGTTGTTTACCTCTATGTGTCTACCAACAACAACAACATTTACATACCATTCATAAGAGACAATAGAAAAGCCAAAAGACCAGAACACCTCCTTGCCAGCAATCAATACCCAGATATGCAAAGATTAACACCAAGATTAGCACCAGAGGAACAATCAAACAGCACAATATAGCCTAATCAAGGAACTATTAACTCAGTCAATCAACCAAGCAGCAAACAACAGCCCAATTAAGGAACTCCTAAGGGGAGAACAACACCCCTACCAACACAAGCAGGACAAACCATGGTATATAAACAGAGAGCAAGTCCCACTCCCTTTTTGCACTGAAGATGTTGCCTAGTCTGGCAATGAAACATCTGCAAGAAAATAACAAGACTCAGAGAGCACCAAGGACTCCACAGTTCAACCCTGAGCTACAAATATTCTCTTCGATTGTGACCACTTTCCTTAGCAATGGCAATCCCGGCAGTCCCCATTGTCATCCTTAAGTGAGGATCACAGGTCATTAAGTGATGACCTCCTCACAACTTCCTGCCAGCTTCCAACAAACAAAGTCAATGGGGAAGCTGGTAGGAAGTTGCCAGTTCCCGGTGGCTCACAAGCAGGCCAGCAGGCGTATAAATGGCTGCTGTGCTGTGATGCGAGCATGGTGGGGCTGGAGATGGCTGCTGTGGGCAGGGTGGTGCTGCAGGTACATGTGCACTATGGAGTACAAGATCCCCAGGATCTCATACTCAGTAGCCAGACTTCTCAGGAGAAAAAGCTTCAGGAGAGCAAGCAACTTACAGGAGTGTCTTGCTACCTTCCCTGCTGGTTTCCCCATTGACTTTGCTTGTGGTAAGCCATCAGGGAAGGTCATAAATGGTGATCACATGACCACAGGATGCTGCAATCATTGTAATTACAACCCGGTTGTCAAGTACCTGGATCGCAATCACATGACTGCAGGGATGCTGGGATGGCTGGATCTTTGAGGATTGGTCGTAAGTTCCACACATTCAGCACCGTTGCAACTCTGAACAGTTGCTGAACGAATGGTTGTTAACCAAGGACTAACTGTAACACACTCTTAATCATCAGGTTATACATTCCTACTCCCCATTTGATAAAGCAAAGTTCTTATTCCTTATCTCATTCTGTTCCTAAATTCCAAAATTCTCAAATGCCAAGCTATGATTTGAGGCACTATAAGCAATTAGGGTAAAAATGCAAGAGTTTTTAAACATTAAAGTAGCAGTGCTGAATAGGATATTATGAGAGGCAGATGATGTATAAACATGGTTGCAAATCAGACATTCCTGATTGCATGGATGTGTCCATGTAAGTCACTAAGAGTTTCAATGGAATTGAGAGAGTCTTTATTTTGTCTGTATGTGAATGAGATGACTACCACCATAGGTGAGAAGTAACTAAGGGAAACAGGCTAGGTTGGGTGAGAAATTTTGGGGATGGCAGTACGTTTCCTAAGTGTTTCCCATTAGCAGCTTACAGCATCTTTCTTCCCAACATCACTGTGCCAAATAACACAACAATGGTAGGGAATCTATAAAGACACTATAAATCATTTGTGTCAGGGAGTTCCCACAGCAGAAAGGGAGGGAACAATTTTCACCAATTTTCCTCTCTGCCTGCAATCTCCAGTGTCATAATACTATTTTCTTTAAAAAAAAATAAAAAAAAATAGAGCTACCTGGGGGGTGGGGGTGGGAAGGCTGAATTTATTCAAATGACAAAAATGATAACCCATGGATAATTAGAAGTTACTGAAAAATTTTCCTTGACATAGTGATTCATACACAAACAAAAGTGATGTTTTTTCTTCACAGAATAATCTGCCTTTCTAGTTGCACAGAATCTTTTACAGGTTTATAGTGACTGTAGTGAAACAATTAAGTAAAATGGAAAATCTGTACCATACCATGTCATATGCTTTTGACAGGCAGCATTGTGGATTTTCTAGTAATCAATAAGCAAAGGCAGAATGACAGTTTAACTGCCTTATGAATTTTATTAAGTAGATAGAAATGACCATACTTTAAAATTATATTGGCAACTTGATCCACCAATGTATGAACTCCATGCCTATTTCACACAAAAATATTTGGAAGATATGAGTCAGGAAAAAAATTACAGCCACCTGCCCTTTTCCTCTTGCAACGCATTTCCCAAACTGTTTTTTCTTTCTTCCTGCGGGTCTCCAGTCCTGCCTTTGCAAGGATAAATATGCCCACCAACCCCATTCATGGGAGATGCAAACTGGAGCAACATGTTGAAGAAAGAAAATGGATATTCAGCTCTTTAGCCCCTGCCTCTTTTGCCCTGAGACACCACCCTCCTTGTTGAAATGTTGCATGTCATATCTATTGTCCTCCCCCATTCCCAACTGTAAATAAAATATCTGCCTAAAAGGCTTTCTTCAATCTGATTGGCTCCAGCGATGAGAGGACCTGTTTTCAAATTGCCATTTCGTTAATGGGATGTTATTTTTCCTTACCTGCCCCAATAACTTTTTTTTCATGGTCTACCTTTTAGATTATAAACTTGCCTGCGGAGACTCTGAACCCTTGGAGCCTTTTAGTTCTTTTTTTAATCAGCTGATGAAGGGGATAAAAATGCTTCAGACAATGGTCCCATGTAGGTGAATGGTCTGAATTCTATCTACCTAGTCAATCCTTTGATCTTTATGCT
Source organism: Charina bottae (assembly GCA_023362775.1). Lineage (NCBI taxonomy): Eukaryota > Metazoa > Chordata > Lepidosauria > Squamata > Charinaidae > Charina > Charina bottae. The sequence goes on along the minus strand of JALMGJ010000002.1, from coordinate 98,261,737 downwards.
GGGGTTGCCTCCTCCTCCTCCTCCTCCTCCTCCTCCTCCTCCTCCTCCTCCTCCTCCTCCTCCTCCTTCTTTTTCCCCCATGGGAAATGTCCTTTTTGAAACTGTTAGCATTGGGGCACAACTGAAATGAGTGAGATATAAAACACAAATAAGTACAGGTCCTACTGTTCTAAGGGGCGTGGTGGCTCAGCGGGTAAGACGCCAGGCTTGTTGATCGGAAGATCGCAAGTTTGGAGGTTCGAATCCCTAGCCCTGCATGCGGAGTGAGCTCCCGCACTAGCTCCAGCTCTTGCCAACCTAGCAATTCGAAAGCATGCAAATGCAAGTAGATGAATAGGTACCACTTCGGTGGGTAGGTACTTCCACGGTCATGCTTCCACATGACCGTGGAAGCGCCTTCGGACAACTCTGGCTCTTCGGCTAACAAACGGAGATGAGCATCGGCCCCTAGAGTCAGACAAAACTGCACAAATGTGCGGGGGGAACCTTTACCTACTGTTCTTATTGTTTCAACATTACTTTGGTTCTCTTAACTGACCCTTAATTATGCCTTACCTGTATAGGCTATTCAGCCAAGAAAACAAACAAACAAATCAGTCAGTCAACGTGTAGGGTATTCAACTAAGCAAAGATATATGGTTTACCAGAAATGTTAAGAAAGGAGGAAACTCCTCTTTGTTATGATAGTTCATATTGTGAAGAATGACTGCAAGAAATTGTTCTGCTCTTAATCTGTACCAGTTCCCTCCTACTCTTGATGTTCAAAACATTTAAAGCTTGCAGGCTTAGTCTCCAGTGATGACTGGAGAAAGGGAAGGAGGGAAGGAGCATATTTAATTTTGTTGTTGTTGTTGTTGTTCAGTCGTTTAGTCGTGTCCGACTCTTCGTGACCTCATGGACCATAGCACGCCAGGCCTTCCTGTCCTCCACCGTCTCCCGGAGTTTACTCAAATTCATGTATATAAAAAAGGTGTATATTTAATTAGCCACCCAGTATAATAGCTTGTGTAAAAGTGTAGGTTAATGGGTTGCTCTTCACATTTAAAAATAATGTGGGTTAAAAGAATTTCTCTGAACTTCAGCATGTTGTTGTTGTTTATTCATTCAGTCACTTCCGACTCTTCGTGACTTCATGGACCAGCCAACGCCAGAGCTTCCTGTCAGCCGTTGCCACCCCCAGCTCCCCCAGACTCACTGGTCTTTTCCAGTGAGTCCTCTCTTCGCATTAGGTGGCCAAAGTATTTGAGCTTCAGCTTCAGCATCTGTCCTTCCAATGAGCAGTCAGGGTTGATTTCCTTTAGGATTGACTGGTTTGACCTCCTTGCAGTCCAAGGGACTCTCAAGAGTCTTCTCCAGCACCACAGCTCGAAAGCATCAATTCTTTGGCGCTCAGCCTTCCTTATGGTCCAACTCTCACAGCCATACATTACTACTGGGAAAACCATAGCTTTAACTATACGGACCTTTGTCAGCAAGGTGATGTCTCTGCTTTTTAATATGCTGTCTAGGTTTGCCATAGCTTTTCTCCCAAGGAGCAAGCGTCTTTTAATTTCATGGCTTGTGATCTTGGAGCACAAGAAAATAAAATCTGTCACTGCTTCCATTTCTTCCCCTTCTATTTGCCAGGAAGTGATGGGACCAGATGCCATGATCTGGGTTTTTTAAATGTTGAGTTTCAAGCCAGCTTTTGCACTCTCCTCTTTCACCCTCATCAAGAGGCTCTTTAGTTCCTCTTCACTTTCTGCCATTAGGGTGGTATCGTCTGCATATCTGAGGTTGTTGATATTTCTCCTGGCAATCTTAACTCTGGCTTGTGATTCATCCAGCCCGGCATTTCTCATGATGTACTCTGCATATAACTTAAATAAGCAGGGTGATAATATACAGCCTTGTCGTACTCCTTTCCCAATTTTGAACCAGTCGGTTGTTCCATGTCCGGTTCTAACTGTTGCTTCTTGACCCGCATACAGGTTTCTCAGGAGACAGGTAAGGTGGTCTGGTACTCCCATCTCTTTAAGAATTTGCCACAGTTTGTTGTGATCTACACAATCAAAGGCTTTAGCGTAGTCAATGAAGCAGAAGTAGATGTTTTTCTGGAACTCTCTTGCTTTTTCCATGATCCAGCGAATGTTGGCAATCTGATCTCTAGTTCCTCTGCCTCTTTGAAACCCAGCTTGCACTTCTGGTAGTTCTCGGTTCGCATACTGCTGAAGCCTAGCTTGTAGGATTTTGAGCATAACCTTGCTAGCATGTGAAATGAGCGCAATTGTACGGTAGTTGAACATTCTTTGGCATTGCCTTTCTTTGGAATTGGAACGTAAACTGACCTTTTCCAATCCTGTGGCCACTGTTGAGTTTTCCAAATTTGTTGGCATATTGAGTGCAGCACTTTAACAGCATCATCTTTTAGGATTTTAAATAGCTCAGCTGGGATACTGTCTTCTCCGCTAGCTTTGTTGTTAGTAATGCTTCCTAAGGCCCACTTGACTTCACTCTCTAGGATGTCCGGCTCAAGGTCAGTAACCACACGATTGTATTTATCAGGGACATTAAGATCTTTCTGGTATAGTCCTGTGTATTCTTGCCACCTCTTCTTAATCTCTTCTGCTTCTGTTAGGTCCCTGCCTTTTTTGTCCTTTATCATGCCCATCTTTGCACAAAACGTTCCCTTGATATCTCCGATTTTCTTGAAGAGATCTCTAGTCTTCCCCATTCTGTTGTTTTCATCAATTTCTTTGCATTGTTCATTTAAGAAGGCCTTCTTATCTCTCCTTGCTATTCTCTGGAATTCTGCCTTCAGTTGTTTATATCTTTCCCTTTCTCCCTTGCCTTATGCTTCCCTTCTTTCCTCAGCTATTTGTAAAGCCTCATCAGTCAGCCACTTTGCTTTCTTGCATTTCTTTTTCTTTGGGATGGTTTTAGTTGCTGCCTCCTGTACAATGTTATGAACCTCCATCCATAGTTCTTCAGGCACTCTGTCTACCAGATCTAATCCTTTAAATCTATTCCTCACCTCCAGTGTATATTCATAAGGGATATGATTTAGGTCATACCTGATTGGTCTAGTGGTTTTCTCTACGTTCTTCAATTTAAGCCTAAATTTTGTGATAAGAAGCTCATGATCTGAGCCACAGTCAGCTCCAGATCTTGTTTTTGCTGATTGTATAGAGCTTCTCCATCTTTGGCTGCAAAGTATATAATCAATCTGATTTTGGTATTGACCATCTGGTGATGTCCATGTGTAGAGTCATCTCTTGTGTTGTTGGAAAAGAGTGTTTGCTATGACCAGCGTGTTCTCTTGACAAAACTCTATTAGCCTTTGCCCTGCTTCATTTTGTACTCCGAGGCCGAACTTGCCTGTTATTCCGGTTATTTTTTGACTTCCTACTTTAGCATTCCAGTCCCCTATGATGAAAAGGACATCTTTTTTTGGTGTTAGTTCTAGAAGGTGTTGTAGGTCTTCATAGAACCGGTCAACTTCAGCTTCTTCAGCATCAGTGGTTGGGGCATAGACTTGGATCACTGTGATGTTGAATGGTTTGCCTTGGATTCAAACTGAAAGCATTCTGTCGTTTTTGAGGTTGTACCCCAGTACTGCCTTTCCCACTCTTTTATTGACTATGAGAGCTACTCCATTTCTTCTAAGGGATTCTTGCCCACAGTAGTATATATAATGGTCTTCTGAATTAAATTCGCCCATACCTGTCCATTTTAGTTTGCTGATTCCCAAGATGTCGATGTTCAATCTTGTCATCTCATGTTTTACCACATCCAGCTTACCTTGATTCCTAGATCTTACATTCCAGGTTCCTATGCAATATTGTTCTTTACAGCATTGGACTTTCCTTCCACTTCCAGACACATCCACAACTGAGCGTCCTTTCGGCTTTGGCCCAGCCGTTTCACTCTTTCTGGAGCTACTTGGAATTGCCCTCCGCTCTTCCCCAGTAGCATTTTGGACACCTTCCGACCTGAGGGGCTCATCTTCCGGCGTCATATCTTTTAGCCTTTTGATACTGTCCACGGGTTTTCTTGGCAAGGATACTGGAGTGGTTTGCCATTCCCTTCTCCAGTTTTGGACCACGTTTTGTCAGAACTCTCCGTCATGACCTGTTCTTCTTGACCTGACTTCATTGAGTTACGCAAGCCCCTTCGCCACGACAAGGCAGTGATCCATGAAGGGGATTTTGCTAATAAATGTGGTTAAATAATAAATGTGGTTAATTATTTGCTAATAAATGTGGTTAAAGAAAAAATAATTACTAATTATGTTATGAGATGGAAGTTTATTATTTTCAAATATATTGATACTAGTTATCAGCCTTAAACATCAAGCCCATAGATTTGATCCCTCAATTATGTTATATAAGAGATTGTCAATAAGAATTTCACAATGTAAGATGCAAATTTGATGGCGCAGGATATTATTATGCAAATTACAGCATTACCATGAATACACGTATGGTAAATGTCAGTTACTGTAATTTTGTGATGTTCTGTTCTTTAACCAAAGAAAAAGGAAGATAATTTTGAGAAAGGCCATTTGTAGGGGAAAAGAAGTGCAAACTCTGTTTTCACCTCATTTTACCTTTTATCAAGCAGCAATGAAAAGTTCTATCACTATAGTGAAATGCCCATTTGTTAAACTGATAAAATTATACTGCAAGCAATCTCTTCTTCGTAAACGGGTGTTTACTAAGATGCATTTTCTGAAAATTCTTCATTACTATGTAAATCTGATAATAATAACCATGTGAAATTTGGCCAGGAGATGGGCTTTCATGAGAGAACAAAATAATGCTTTCAGTCACTCTTCAAAGGTTCCTGTGGATAAAGAGGAGAGAAAGAAGTAGCCCCTTCTATGTTATTAGACTAGAGAAGTTATCAACCTTGACCACTGGCCATGCTGGCAGTGACTGATGAGAATCACAGTTCAAAAAGTTCTAGAGGTTTCCTACTCCTCGTATAAGGAGATTAACTTGGAATTAAGCAAGACTTTTAAATATTTTTATAGTTCTTGACAACTGTCCATTGCTGATTAGATCTTATGGGAATTGTTGTCTAAAACCTCAGCCTACCCCTGCTTTAGAGGAACTGGTGGGATATGTCTTCCAGTTGCTATATGCACTTTTGAGTGAAAACCAAAGTACTTTTTTATCACATAGTGTACATTGCATTTCGTATAACTAAATGCATACTTTCAGATGAAGTTTCTGCATACCCATATATTACTGTAGAATCTCCACTATAAGCATGAGGAATATGGCTTCCTTTTACATGAGTCTTCCTATTGTGTGGATGATACGTGTAAGGGCTGAGCTTCAACTCAGCATGCAGTGGGACAATTCAGGTTGGTTTTTAATCGGCTCAAGCAGGCATGGTAGCAATTTGCCCCCATCACTCATTCAAAATCCTTCATGGAGTTCTGTTTCCATGGATGCTGCAAGGCACAGAGATACTGTAGTCTTGGTGAAGATCATTCAGTGGCCTGTTAGAACCAGTGAATTGAGCAGAGCTTAACGCTGTGTGAACTCATGGGCAGAAAAAGGAATATTGTTTAAAAACACAGTCTGTGAGCATGTTAGAGATTCAGGTGCTTATTCTTACACTTTTAGCCCACCCAAGCATAAAGAAACACATTTAGACATTGCAGGTACAAAAAGTAAGTACACAAGAGTTCTTAGATTTATTTTGTCCAGGTACAGCCATTTCAGTAGAAAAATGATGTTTCAGTTCTTCTTTCTGTTCACTAAACTGTATACCTCTGGTCCTGTTTGCTGCCAGAGGCTGCATGGAGAAAGGGGGCTTGAGGCCTAGGCATGGCCTCTCCATGGAGGAGCTAAGGCACATGCATCCTACCCCAGAGAGAGAGAAGAGGAAGTGGTAGGGGCAAAAAGCAGCTTCCTCTAGAAGCACAGAGTTTGCCTCCTAGAGCAATCACCCATATGCTAATGAGGCATGCTTGATTTGCCGGATTCCAACACTTGGGAGGGGGAAGAATATTTTCAGAGCCAAGGATCTGGCAGGTGGAGTGGTTCTTGCACAGCCCTATTATTTATTGGCTGTCCTGTTCCGACTAAGACTTGACACAGGAAGCGATGAGTAATGATCCTTTTATTTATCAACAAAATATACAATAAATCCATGCTGGCTAATAGCTCACTCGCACATAGTCGTAGCAATGTGCAGCGACGGGCATGGTGTGGAAGGGCGGTCCATGTGGTGGCAGGGTGAGATCTGGAGTGAAGCCTCCAGGTAGGGCTTGGAACTGGAGTCCAACATGGTAACAAGGCAAGGCATGGAAAGAAGGTCCTGCACAGCTACAAGGCAAGGCTTGGAAGTGGGATCCGGCGCGGCAGCAAGGCACAGCGCAGAGAGGCAGTCCTGCGTGGCAGCGAAGCAAGGCTTGGAAGCAGAAGCTGGCACGGCAACAAGACGAGGTGTGGAGAAACAGTCCAGCGAGGCAAGGCTTGGGAATGGAAGCCGGCGCAGCAACAAGATGAGGTGCGGAGAAACAGTCCTACACGGCAGCAAGGCAAGGCTTAGAGATGGGATCCGGTGCAGCAGCAAGGCAAGGCTCTGAGGCAAGGTCTGGCACGGCAGCAGGGCAAGGCTCGGGGTCTCGGCTCTTCTCGGCGGGAACAGGCGTCAGCGTAGGGCTGCGTGAACGGTTGTCTCCGGTAACCGGGCCTGGGTTCTGGGCCCTTTTAACCCTTTGATTTTCCCATCATTTCTGTGAAGGGCCCAATTGTGCCTTGCACTGCTCAGCCCATCTCTCTGCCCTCCTTTCTCACACGCTGATAGGTGGCAGTGAATCTGCCCCCTGGCTTTCGCCAATCGGCGGCTTAGGATCTTGCCGCCCAAAGCTCTGTGCTGCTCCACCCCGATTCAATTTTCGCGCCTTCCCCAACCTTTCCCACCTTTTCAACAGTCGGCTCCCCCTCCTCCCCCTCGGACACAGCCTCCATCCTGACATTAGCAGATACAAACTATTCTCCATTTTTTTCCACTGGCAGAGTCATCTTGAAAACTTGCAATATATTAAATGTACTGCAAACATCACAGCAATGAAAATATACCACCTAAACTAAATGGCATACATTTTGATATAGAAATCCATTTAATAGTACATGGGGTTATTCTCTCTTCTGTTCATATATTACTACTGTCTTTTTTGTAGCCTTGATATTTGCTTCTTTAATTTGCATTGGGTTTCTTCAGAGAATAACAATTCAATTTAATTCATGATCCAGGGCAAATAGTAAGAAGCTGGATTTTTAAACTGCACAGTGTTAAATTGAGGCTTAGAGAACATCTTGTGACAAAAATAACATATTTTTATCAACTGCACATACTGAATAACATTAAAATATAGTGATAAGAAAAGAAAAGATTAAAGAAAAGAGAAAGCAGATGGCTAAAAGTTTGATGTTGGGAGTTGTAGCCAATGGCTCAGATTTTAGCAGCATATGGAAAAGTATGCAGCAAAGCACAGCATTAAGAAACAAATTGTCTTAATTACATGGGAATAATTGGTTTTAAAAAACAATAAAGCTCCTTCTTTTTAAAATGAATGGTGGGTTTTTGTTTTTGTTTTTTTAATGATGCTGCATTCTTTGAACATTCAAAATATGGTGTGTAATTTTTCTCTTGCAACAACTTTGGGTCATGGGCCACATTAAACTTACTCCATGAATCAACTGGGGGGCAGCAAAAGTGAGCCAGGCTAGGATGAAAATAAAATTGGCCAAAGTCGATGAGATATATGGACTTGTTTCTCCTTGGTCAGCTTAAGCCCTTCCACTCCCATTGATTAAAATAAGGATTAGGTTCATTATTCATTATTCCCCCATTGGTTCCAAGGGAAAATGAGTTGTTATGTCACTTTTAATAGAGTATAGCAGTATTAGAAATGCAAGAATGAAACAGAGATTGCGTTTCATTCTAAAAAAAAATATTTTTTTGCTTCTAGTGTGTTCTGTCCAGCAAGCACAAAAGATTTGCCTTCCATTCTCATTTTCATACGCTTGTTAGAATGTGAACCCAGAGGTTGGTAACTGCACTTTATGTTCATCTACTTTACCTAGGATATTTTATTCTTTTTATAAATAATACAATATGATATTATAATATTTTAATCTATGCTGGCACACTTAGCACAGGGAGCAGGAGGCAGGCAATTTTCAAGGGTCCAAAGTTTATAATGGCTTTTTCATTGCCATGGTGACTTCCCCAGGCAGTGACACTTCTAAACGGGAGCTGAGCCAGCATTTGGCTCCATTTTCTGCCTGTTACTTACCATGTTATATTATCCTAAATGCAGTGGTCTAGTCCTCTAAGATGGCACATGATAGACACTCTGTCTTCCATTCAAAAGTAGCAGCCATTCATTCACCTCCATCGTGAAACATCTCTTCAGGGCCAGTGACATTTCTGAATGGGAATCATTTAGAAATGCTCTCCTTCTAGCCAGGCATGTTGCCTTTCCACACTTCCATCTAATCTTAAACCCTAATCCTAACCATGATACAAGCATGCTCTTACAAACCAGAAAACGTTCCTGGCAGACCCTTTTTTTCCAAGGGTTTCCTGGTAAAAGAGATTTAGAACAGGCATCACCAGACCATCCCCCCTTCCCCAGTCTGTTCACCTGAGGAGTCTTTAGTCCTTCTGCAGCCCAGTCTTCAGCCCAGCTTTAGATTTTCCTGTCCAAAGTCCAGAAACACAGAACTGTAACAAATCTTGGGCCAGTCTTGAAACACACGTAACCATGTGATCTTGCATGTGGGGAAGTTGATAATGAGAAATTATCTTATAAAATTGATGAAGCCAAATCCACAGATTTACACAGGGGTTTATTTGGGGAAAGGGAAAGCTATGGGAAACAGAGAAGGTGTTCTTGTCTCTTACACACAGGATGTCAGCCTAAGTAAACTAGTTATCTACCACCTCATTGTATAAGGTCTTGGACTACAGCACATGCTCATATCAGTCAGGATGGTTGGAGTGAGATTATTTGAGCCTCCTTCTTACGTATCTATAGGAGGACTACCTTGCTCCTTCTTCTTTCTTCTTAATTTCCCATTTCTTTCAGCACATCTTCCCAGTTCTCAGTTTTACTGAATGTGAGTGTAACTCAAGGGCTGCAGCAAATGTTGGGAAACAAATGAAGGTTGTAAAAACTGGTAGGGGATTGTCTTGGGAAGCAAGGGAATAACCTGAGTGCCAGGAAGCTGGGTACCCAGAGTTGGTAATTAGCAGAATGTAGGAAAGAGGCCTTGGATGTAAAGGTAAATGCGGAGGGGGGATAAGGTAAGGTTAGAAAGGATGCTTTTAGCAGACAAAAGGGAAACCTGCAAGGAAATTAGAATAAGAGAGTAAAGGTCACCTTGAAGAGATAAGAAGAAGAAACAAAACCTAGTTTGGAAAAGATATAAAAGCTGTAGAGGTACAATAACATGCATGCATATCAAGGGTGAAGGAGCACATGGAAGGACTCTGTTTGACCCAGATAGGCTCGACCCTGAAAAAAAAAATGGTTAGGAAAAAAAAAAGAAGCAGTTAGTGCAGCAAAGCAACCTGAGGAAATAAAAAGGAGCTTGAGGTGTAAAGTGAGACAAAACATTACTCAAAAGTAAGGGAGAAAGGAGACAAAAGTGAGAGAAAGATTACTTGCGTGTCAGACAGGTTTTGACGACAAAAGGGAGTTAAGATGCAAAGCATTCTGGTCAACAGAAAGGGCAAGAGGCAAAGAGGGAACACCCTCTGCTAGAGTGCCTGCCTGCAGATGGGATTCCGGTGAGGTGGATCAATGGGCAAGTTCAACCCATGGAGGGAATCGACCCAGAGAAAGTTGAGGCCAAGAAAGTGAGGAGTGCCCAGCATATGAAGGCTGAGGAAGTGGATTGTGAGTAGAAGAACTGATGACCTGGAGCTGGATTGGAGCCAGTGAGGAGGAAATACCAGAGAAATCAAACAGAGCCAAGAGGAAGGAGAAGAAAGTTTCTCCGTGAAACTTTTGCAATGCAATTAGAGTTGCTAATTTATCTCTGTAGATCTGTGTAACTATTTTTTCAATGCAAGGAGTAAAACTGGGGTTTTCTCAACCATTGGTTCTGAAATCCAGGAAAGCATAGCTGTGCTGTCTGTTTATAAGTGAACTGGGATTGGCTGGATCAGGGAGCAGGGTGTGCTTCTTAGGGACCCCTGCTGGCTGGAGGGTTTGGGAGCAGGCATGATGGGAATAGCTTCTATAGCAGCTGGAATTGATTCTGCTTGGAAAATCTTGGAAGAATTCAGCTCTTGAAGTCAGGATCAGTTGCAGTGTTATAACTCGGGTTACGTGGGGGAATAACCTCTTTAGGGAGACTGTTGCTTTGCCCAATCAAGGACAGTGTTTCATTTATGAAGTCCTGGATCTGGTGGGGCTAAACCCACCTTCCTAATAATCTGTGATGGAGTTATAAAAACACAATCTAATTTTCACCAGTTCTGCCTTGTATAAATGGGATTGTATAGGAGACATTCCTCTGGGAAATGAAAGCTGAATTCCATTTATTCAGGCTTCTCAATATAGGTTCAATTTATCAGGTGCTTTGGGGCACTGTTGTGCTTTAACAAAATGAGGGGTTTGTCACACTTTCCCTGGCAACAATGTTCTTCTGCTGTGTTCCCATGCTATTGACTTCATCTTATCCCCAGCCTCTGAGACAAGTTTAATTTGTCCGGAGCTGTAGCAAGTGTTAAAATAGTGTTTCCCCCCTGAAGCCAACAGCATTTAATGACTGCTGCAATGTGTGTAACATCTGCTAGGTTTCATCATCTGTTATGTTAGAGGTAGAGAAGTGATGAACAGTGGGTGGAATCAGAGGTCCTTATTGGCCGTTTGAGCTTGTTATAGGCACTTCCCCACTCCAGCCAGCCTGGTCTGCTGTCATTTTGCTTTTGTCTCCCTAAAGAATTGGACACGGAGGAATCTGGAAGTCAGCATTTGTTGTCTATATAAAGAAAGGAACAGGAGAGAAATCCAAAAAAATGCTGCTTGTGATTCAACTCCTTTTTTTTCTCTGTTTTTTTTTTATTTGATTCATCATAGGTTATAATTGAATGGGGTGTAGGAGAAAAATCAGAGGAAGGAGCTTAGAGATGATAGACAAGAGTCCTCCAGCCAGACAGGCCCCACTCCTGCTGCAGCACCATGGTTGGAAGGTACAGTTTTTTCCCCACCAGCTGGTGATGCGCAAAACAGGTGTGGGCAGGAAAGCTGGAGGAGTTGAGCAATCATTGTGCTTATCTCATGCCACACACACCACATCAGGACAGTATCAGCTGGGCAGTGAGTCAGAACAGAGGCAATGGAGGTGAGATGGGGCTTGGCAACGAGGGCAGCAAATGTCATTCCAGTGATACTTTTCTGCTGACTGAAGAGCGGAACACACTTTAACTTAGCAGCAGGGTAAGATCTAAAATGGCAGGCACAAAGTTTGCTGAATATGGCTCAGCTTCCATTCAGTAGCATTTGCTGGTGAGAAGAGGGGTGAATAGAGAAGGGGTGGAATTGTAGACCACTGAAAGCACCAAGGAGAGGCTATTGGCAGTACCAAGATGAAATGCCCTTGATTGGCATCATCCCTACATGCTGGAGCAATCATGTTTTTTCCTCAGAAGTAGTTCGAATGTGTTGCTCGCACTACTCACAAAATTCTGGCCTCTAAGCATTGGGAAGAACAGAAAATTTAGTGGTATACTTACACTGTGGACCATTTACATGCATGTGTATAATTCATAGGTTACCACTTGCATAAATGACATATCAAATATTAAATCATCCTTTTTATAGTATATGATATCAGACCTCAAATAAAATATTTAATAAATACATTTTATTCCACTGACAGTAATAAATAATCAAGAGGTATGCTAGGGAAAGTGGAGGGAAAAGGAAGAGGGGCCGACCAAGGGCAAGATGGATGGATGATATTCTGGAGGTGACAGACTCGACCGTGGGGGAGCTGGGGGTGGTGATGGCCAACAGGAAGCTCTGGCGTGGGCTGGTCCATGAAGTCACGAAGAGTCGGAAGCGACTGAATGAATAAACACACATGTGGATATATGAAGGAGCCATTCTTATGACAACTTTTGGGATTTGCTCTATAGTTATTGTTATCTCTCAAATTTTCTTTCAAGGTGTCAGGGATCTCTTTGCTACCCATCCTTCCTCTCACACATTTAAGAAGAACAAATTATGCCATTCCCACAATTCAGAGCAATGACTTCAACTGTTAACATTTGGAGGAGATGTCATCTTTACCATTTTATGATCCCATCAAAACCTAATAGCATGAACAGAACACTTTCCTCTGTTGATTTTATAAGGCTTTTAAAAATAGGCATAATACTGCAGACAATTGTGAGGAATGATGTGCATATTAAATATGATGTTTATGGGCATATGTTAGGGCATATGATAAGCATTTTTGTTTTGCAAGCAGTTTTACAGGAGCGTCAAGAATAAAACAGGAAATTAAATTCAAAGCTTTCCAAAACCAAAATTCTTAATCTGGGGGGAAATTTAATGAGATAGATTTCAAAACAAATGAGTGGGAAAATGAATTTTGGAACATTCTAAATATGCATAGGTTGATTTGATTAAATGGAAAACAACAAGCAAACTGGAAATTTAAACTACACAGCATTTCTTCTTCTTCTTCACAGTGTACATTCTATTTAGTAAGCTTTGAAAACCTTCACAAAATAAATGAGAATATTAAATATGGCATTTCTCTTTGAAGTAACAAGCATCCTACAAAGCATATGCAACAGCCCATAGCCAGTGAAGAAGAAAACCATTTTCTGCCATTTGGTGTCAAGTTAACTACACTAAACCATCCTAAAAGAGCTCTGTGTGATCTCAATGATTAGTGATGATTTTCTTCCCTGGAAGAAGAAGTGCTTTCTCTTTTAATACAGTATGTATATGGACTCTCCTTGTGGGGGAGATGGGTGGTCATAGAAATATAATGTATAAATAAATAAATAAATAAATAAATAAATAAATAAATAATAAATAAATAAATAAATGCATGTTATAGGGAAAGTTGGCAGGTGGTCTTTAATAACATCCATAAATCCCACTTACTGATTCTTCTCCAGTTTTGGCCAAAGCTAGACTGATTTGGCATCTCCTACTACTAGCAACCTGAGGGGGTGTGGTGGCTCAGCGGGTAAGACGCCAGGCTTATTGATCAGAAGATTGCAAGTTCGGAGGTTCGAATCCCTAGCCCTGCGTGACGGAGTGAGCTCCTGCACTCGCCCCAGCTCTTGCCAACCTAGCAATTCGAAAGCATGCAAATGCAAGTAGATGAATAGGTACCACTTCGGTGGGAAGGTAACAGCGATCCGCGGGGGTCATGCCGGCCACATGACTGTGGAAGCATCTTCGGACAACGCTGGCTCTTCGGCTAACAAACGGAGATGATCACCGGCCCCTAGAGTCGGACATGACTGCACAAAATGTGCAGGGGGAACCTTTACCTTTTTTTTATTACTAGCAACCTAAGAAGACATCATAAAAAGTAAAGGGGTCCTCCTCCTTTCTCCCCCACCTTGTAATTCAAGCAATGTCTAATAGGAGATGAACATACATTTTCCACCAGTGCATCTCAAAAGACCCCTCTAAAAGAGCACAACCTCTCACACAATAGGTGAAAGGAATTAAAAGGAGGAGGAGGAAGCTCACCACCTTGAGCTCCTAGAACATATAATCTAACTAAGGTCACAAATGATCTAGCCAATAGATAACATAAATGCATAATACAAAAGTCCTAACTTTTTCCAGATATGCATACTTAGAAGTATGGCTTCTATGTTTACATGTACATTCCCATTATACTTGTGCTTATTTATTTTCCACACTTTATCTTATCAATCTCTATTCTTATATAAAGAGCAGCTAAGGATTGCAGATAACAAAAAACTCAATACACTATCCTCCTCCCCCACATACACACACACACACAAATATACAGAACAGAGAAGATGAAAAAAATACCAAAATAGGCTTGCAGCGCAACAAAACATAGTACCAGTATTAAATAAGGGGTTAGATAAGAGATTAGGTAAGCCTGGAGAAAAAATCATACATCACCATCTGGCACTAAATAAATCTTCACCTGGTGCCAGACTGGATGCCAGTGAACCTCTGTGTTCAACTGCTCCTTGATTACAGGTCTATCTACATATAAGTTCTTCTTGATCCATATTTACATAGCATGTAGTTGACAGACCTCCCAAATTGAGCATAGCACGTGTGATTCCATGTTCCATATTATAATGATTATGAAATAGTTACTAGTTAATTTAACTTTCTCAGGCTGTTTCTATTGACCCATTTAGATATTCGTTTTATGATTTGATGCTCATTCGTTCTCTCACTATAAGCAAAACTTATCAATGTGCTTCTTTTATACTGCTCATTCACTGTTACATAGAGTAGAATCCACATTTGTTCAGCATCCATTTAGTCTTGGTCTTCTCGTGTTCTTTTACTACACACTTCTTAAGTAACCTTCTCCCACTGAATTCAACTTACTTTTATGTTTCTCTTGACACAGCCAACTCTCATTTCCAATATATGAAAGCACGCAGAACAGGCTCTTATACAAAACCAATTCTCCTTCTTTCAACAAACACATATTCTTCAGAACAGAACATATACTAGCCACAGCCTTTTTAACACCCTTTGCACATCATACATTCCCTCAGTCCTACTCCCATACTTAGTAAACATTCTACTAATGTATACAAATTCATCTACTTGCTCTGTTTTTGCCTTTTATCTATAACTTGCAATTTTTTGCTCCATTTTTCTGTCAAATACAACTACCGCTATCTTTGATATGTTAATTTTCAGATCCACGCTTCAGTTCACATCTTACTTCCTTATACATTTATCCATAGATACACTAAACAACAAAGCGAGAATACATATCCTTGTCTAATTCCTTGTTCAGTCTTTTGCTAAGCATTTCATTTATTCTCTCATATATTTTACTTCCGTCCTAAACCACTCTTATTCATTTTACTATATGCTTTTGCTAAATCAGCAAACATACAATACATTTTTTTTCTTGGAAGCATCTTTGAATCATCTGCTGAAGAACAAAATCTGGTCTACACCCTCCACTCACCCACCCCCTGACCTGGCAAGAGGCTGCATTTCCCAAATCTTGTTTACTGTCACCTCTGGAACACTTCAGTATGAATTCTGCTACAAGTCTTTGCAGGCATACCTAACTAACTAATCCCTTTATAGTTTTGGCATTCACTTCTGCTACTTCCTGCTACCTCTCTTTTCGTATAAAGGAATTCATGGAATTTGTCCAATGGTCAGGACAAATGCCGTCTTCACACACACAGAGAACAAGTCTCACAGCTGTTCCATAAACAAAAGACACCATATTTTAACATTTCTGAAGCTTACACCATCTACATCTGCAGGATGTACTGTTTTTCAACATTTTCAAAGCATTTATTGTATCTTCTCATCATTTTTTTCTTGGCATTATACTAACATTTATAACGTTTATTTCAAATCCAGTTTGTGCCATATCAGTATCATTCCTATACAGATATCCAAAATATCCATTCCAGCATTTCCTCACTTGAGTTTCACCCCAAATCATTTCATTACTGCCTTTTTAATTTCATTCACTCTGTTGGAGGCTCCTTGTTTAGCCCTCTTTGACAACCTCCATCAAAATTGCTCTGGCTTGCTAATTTTGACTTCATTCTTTGTAACTTTACTCTTTTGTTCTCCAAAACAATACAGTATCTTTCTGTCATTTTTTGCAGCAGTCATTCTCTTATATGCATTTTGTCTCTGCCTTTTTTACTTCATTATTCCAAGTGTCTTTTTTCATACTTCCAGTTAGTGTAACTCTGCACATTTGATGACACTGTTTAACATATCTTTTTCATTTTATTTTAAATAACTTCCACATTATCTTTCATTGCATCCACTTTTCATTCATTCTGTTGGCAATTTAATCTAACCACTAATATTTTTTTATATAAGACTCGCACTTTCCCCTGTTTAATAGTTGTACTTTTACCCTAGTTTCTTTATTTCTTTCCTTTTCTTCTTCTTCTACTTTTTTGAACATTTTTTATTTTAACAGATATTTAAGAAAGCAATCAAGAAAAAAGAAGAAAATGAACAAAAAAGAAATAAAGATTTATAAACTGCATAAAATCGAACAAGCATTTTCAAGCTTTTTTTCCTCCATGATTATTTTTCCCAAGATTCACTCTTGACCCTTACTCACATTCAGAACCTTTCATTACTAACAATAACAATCTATCCTTTCACTAACCTTAACCTTTTATCATAAATAAGCAAATCAATTGTGCTTTTCAGCTTATTCTGTTTCCAAGTGTACTGTTGAATAGACTTATGCCTAAACAATGCATTTAAAACAAACAGTAGTTACCATTCTCATTTATTCTTGGATATCTGAATAGACCAATTCCTTTTTCTGTACTCTGTCATTATATTTCCACCCATCCATTCATGTCATAACAGGGTAAGTCTTTCCCCTGGATCTCAGTCATTCAGAATCTTGCACAAATTTTCCCAAAACTACTATCTGATTCTTCTGTTATCACAATTCCCTGAAGCATAAAATGCTACTGTCACCAAGCTATGTATTCCTACTTTCATATGCACCCACAACTTAGATGACACCAAGCTATACTTTCTGATATATATTTTAGTCTTTTCATTCAAAATTAAATTTACATCTTCACTTCCCTGGATACATTCATCAGTTCAGCTCTACAAGATTAGACCACCTTCATTGAGTTCTACTGCATCCTTCCCCTTAGATTCACCAACACACCAACTGACTTGCAAACATGCTGTTGTCTAGATCCCACTAACTAGGAATAAGTTCAGTATCCAGACTCACTCAGGATACATATTCAGAATATGCACTGACATGACACACAGGATATGTACCAACAAACTCAGGATATGTATGCACTGACACACCCAACACAGAGTTTTAATATTCCAACAGTTGCAAAAAAAATCATTTCTAAACTCATCTGTGACATCAGACAGTCCAAATGACATCATAAGTCAGGGAAGGCCACACTATATGTGAATTGCAATGGCTCAATATTGTTCCTTTGCAATGAAATTAATTAACCTTAAGTTGCACTGAAGTCTCTTTTTGCTAGAGCAAGGGTCAGAAATGGCAGCTCGCGAGCCAGATGCGGCTCTTTGGCCCCTTGAGTGTGGCTCTTCCGCAGCTGAACTCACCCCCGCCCCTTCCACGTGATAGGCCCCCGCCCGCAAACCCCGCCCCCTGGCTCTCGCACTGAGCGAGGCCCGGCGCGGCAGGGAGGCAGCGCCGTCTCCAGCCGCAGCAGCCCCTGCAGCCGCTCCTGCGCCGCCTCCGATGGCGCCGCGTCCCGGGCCAGCAGCGCCTCCCTGCCATGGCTTATTGGGGCAGGTGGGAGGGCGCGGGGGAGCCGCACAGGCGCCGAGGGGGGCGGGCCGCCCACCCGCCCGCCTGCTTGCCTCCCTCCACGAGGCCCCCGATCCGGCTTGGATCCCGGGAAGGCAGCGGGGGGCCTCGCGGAGGGAGGCAAGCAGGCAGGTAAGCGGGCAGGCCTCGTTTGCCGCCCCCATCATCTTCTTCGCTCAACGCGGGCGGGCGGAAGCGGCCGAGGGGGGCGGGCCCGCCGACGGAGGCCAGGGCTGCCCGCCCGCCTGCCTGCCTGCCTCCCTCCGCGAGGCCCCCGATCCGGCTTGGATCCTGGGAAGGCAGCGGGGGGCCTTGCGGAGGGAGGCAAGCAGGCAGGTAAGTGGGCAGGCCTCGTTTCCCACCCCCCATCATCTTCTTCCGTCAACGCAGGCGGGCGAAGAGCAGCCGTGGGGGGGGCGGGCGGCGACAAGCGGCACGCTTCAGGCTTTCAGCGCTGGAAGGCGGCCCGGGCCTCCTTCCAGCGCGCCTGGGCCTCGTGGAGGGAGGCAAGCCCAGCTGCCCGGAGTCCAGGGAGATCAGCTCCGGCGGGATCTGTGGCGAAGACCGGCCGTGGGGGGGGCGGGCGGCGACGACAAGCGGCGCGCTTCAGGCTTTCAGCTCTGGAAGCCTGAAGCGCACCGCTTGTTGTCGCCGCCCGCCCCCCCCACGGCCGCTCTTCGCCACAGATCCCGCCGGAGCTGATCTCCCTGGACCCCGGGCAGCTGGGCTGGGTGGACGCCGTCTCCCGCCCGCAAACCCTGCCCCCTTCCACGTGATTGGCCCCCGCCCGCAAACCCCGCCCCCTTCCACGCGATTGGCCCCCACCCGCAAACCCCGCCCCCTGGCTCTCGAGCATTTCAAAATGTGCACGAGCATGTCAAAATGGCTCCCGGCATAAAAAGTTTGCCGACCCCTGTGCTAGAGGATCCCATTTACAGATCAGCTTCCAAGTAACTTTCTTTATCTTGATTCATTCATTGTATTTATTGAGGAATTTTGAATCAAGCAGTCTTTGAAGTCACTGAATGGCTAGTGTGATCTTCTATACTGAGAGCTTTGAAATTTTCACCTTAAAAACAATGTTAACCATTTGGGAACATTGCTGTTGGGGAGCAAGGAGGTGGAAGAAGAAAGACAATCATCCTTCATCTTTACACACAAGGATATGTACACTGCAATAATTGTCTAATTGTCACTACCTTGAGTATAATCCAGCAATTCAAGTCAATGAAGCTCTGACTTTCTTCCCCACAGCATTTGGTAGCTTGTTTTTTCCCACAACTCCACATACCTGGAATTTAATTAGCATATCTAGCATAACCTGGGCTTGTGGTGGAAATGATAACTGAACACTTTGGAACCATTTTGTTCTTTACTAAAACCATTTCCACAAGAAAAGTTTACACAGTTTAAAATCAGCTCCGGACTCACCCATTCCCATGATGCTAGCAAAGTCTGGGAACTGAGTCAGTTTATTACTAGTTCAGCTGTAGTGTACACAAAATCATACCAAATCTCCTCTTTTTTCTTGAAGCACTACAACTTGGTGGAGCTTCAGGGCACTCTCATCCCCCACTAGTGGAAGCTCTTTCTCTCACTGTAGCAGTTAATTTCATCAGTTCAAGACCAGCACCTGTTAAAGTGAGGGTGGGTTGACTTTACACTGCTCTTTGAAGATTGTGAAAACACTGCTGAACAGCACTCAATAGAGAAGAGTATGGAACTGTTCTCTATTGAGTTTATGGAATGTATTTCTTTTGGAAATTTACAAGCAGCTCAGGGCCAGCAGCAAGCAAGAGTATCAGTGTTGCCAAGGCCAGTGGAAAAAATGGAGAGGATTCAAATTTAGCCCTTCTAATTTGTCGATTACAGGTAGCCTTCAAGTTACGTCCATTTGTTCAGCAACTGTTCAAAGTTATGACGGCACTAAAAAAATGGACTTACAACTGGTCCTTGAATTTCCGGCCATTGCAGCACCCCCAAGTTCATATTAACAACATTTGTGCGCTTGGCAACTCCCCCTCCACTGCTTCCCCCAGCTGACCTTCATTGTCTTCTTCACCTGCCTCCCCTCTGTTGGGCTCACCAATGCCGGCTGCCCTCAAGCCCTATGCCCCCGCCCCTCACCGCCTCATCGCCCTCTGGCTGCCTTGCCACATGGGAAGCCCTCGGCTGAGCAGCCACCAGGAATCGCTGCCAGGCATCCTGGCCACATGTGGAGGAGGCACTGCGGAAATGTCCCTGCCTTGCTGCCTGGCAGGAGGATCGCTCTGGCTGGCAGTGGTGCACAGTGTGGAAGACTTGTGGCCCAGGCCCCTTCACTTCCTGGTGAGGCAGCAGCACCCACCTGCCTGTGCTCCCTAGCTCCCGCCTGCAGCGCCCACCCTCTGCCTGTGGCACAACCCATGCCCATGGCACCCTCCGCTGCCTGCAGCACCCACCCACACTCCCTAGAGCCCACCTGCAGCACCCACCTTCCTGCCCACACTCCCTACACTACCTATGGCACCTGCCCCCCTGCTCGTAGCTCTCGCCCACAGCTCTCACCCACCAGCCTACTTGCCTGGGATTTCCACCTTTTCCCATGTCATGGTCATGTGAGGTCCTCACTTAACAACCCACCCACGGGGTTACAATGGCAACTGGGACTGCCGAGATTGCCATCGCTAAGCAATGTGGTCACATGACATCGCGCTTTAGGATTGCATCACTCAGCAATGGAAATTCCATCACAATTGCCGTTGTAACCCAAGGACTCCCTGTGGGGGAGATGGCGCAGTGATAAAAGTCTAATAAATAAATAAATATTGAAGTGGCCAGTGTACACATATGTGGAAAGGAAGGAAGATTCCAATTAAATATTAGGAAAAACTTCCATGAAGACCAGTTGTATAATGTAACCTATTATCTAGAAAAGTGGTTGGTTCCTCATTGATGGAAGTGTTCAAGCAGAGGCTGAACAACTCTCTGTTAACAGTGCTAAAATTTCCTTTCAGCAGCAAATTGGACCATTGGCCTGAAGGATCCATTCCAATTGTATAATGAATTAGCCTAAGTATTTTCTCCATTAAAAATTACAGAGTAACATTGCATAAAATATTAACATGTAATACACAGCACTGTCTGAATGAAGAGCAGATAGTTCCAGTGATATTCACTTTAGAGTACTTGCTCTGCATAATTTTGCCATGCCTACTTTGCTTTATTATGTTCATTACGACACCATCTAAAAGAGCCGCTTCTGTTTTTCACTGGTAAACTATCTCAGCCGTGAAAACTTAAATATGCATTGGAAAGGGACTTAAAATTAATCTTTCACAAATCTTGGAAATCGGAAAGATTCAATTAAAGGGGAAAATGTCTTACATAATCTTAACTTCTCTGTTTCTGTTTTATTTTATTTTTATTTACAGGGCTTATAGGCTATTCCAATTAGCCAACTTTGAGTGGCATACAACTCTCCAAATGGGTTAAACAAACGAAGCACCCCAACACATTTAGTTTTGGTGCCTTTGGACCATCCAGCTACTTACCCAACAATGGTTGCTTCAACTATTTTACAGGAATTTTGCTAAGTTGGAGAGAAGGTGTGTGTTTCACACATAAGTGCTAGTGCTGTGAGGTTACGAATTCATGACTAAACGCAAAGCTGGTCTGCATAGATGATGCTGTCATCCAGTTTGTGGATGCTATTGTGTCCTGCTGATGTTGAACTTTCAGAGTGCCTTTGAATATCAGTACTTGTTTCATTTTTAAAATCATCCTGAATTTCAGCATTGTGCACAGAGTACACAGGCAGACCTAAGTTCAACGAGCCAATGCATTATCTTTTCAAAAAGATATCTCTATGCTAGTTTGGTTGGGTGGTTGAGCTTTGGCCCTGATAGATCTTTCACAGTGTATTTAAAAATGCAAAGAAAAGGGTTTGGGTTTGGGGTTGGGGTTGATTTGCTGAACTGTTCGGTATTATTGCACTGTGTGCATGGTCTTGTAGCCTGTTAATTGTAGAGACTTTGGAGCAGGGCTTTCCAAATTGCCGCCACTGGTGACACGCCAGTGGTGGTGCGGCGGGTGGCGGCACGGCGGCGGCGCGGGGGCGCGCACGTGGCGGCAACACAGGAGGGCACGCGGCAGCGGCACGGGGGGCGTGCGGCAGCACACACGTGCGCGGCAGCAGCACAAGGGGACGTGCGGCGGCGCGGGGGGATGGGCGGCGGTGCGGGGGGATGGGCGGCAGCGTGGGGGGATGGGTGGTGGCGCGGGGGGATGGGCGGTGGCGCGCGCGTGCACGGCGACAGCGGCAGCGGCTGCTGATGCTACCGTGCACGCGCGCGCCACAGCTTCCGGGTGGTATGGCGACACACCACGCTGTGTGTGGCAACACACTTTTGTGTCACGACACACAGTTTGGAAAGCTCTGCTTTGGAGTGTGTTTAAAAATGCAAAAACACTATGCCGGGATGGCTGAGGTGCTGAGTTTTTATATTTATTGCTCTTTACTTTTCCAGTCTGTTGAGGCTGCTCACAGTGCATTTACTGCAAAGACAATGTCAACTTAGTCTCGTTTGCTTCTGAACTCTACTATCCTGCTACAGCTTGAACGTGTACAAAGAGCTGGGATTTTTTTGCTGAGCAAAGGGTGTGCGATCACAATTAAAGCTCCTTTTAGGATATTAAGGCAGATAGGCAATATTATTGTGCTCTTCTGCTGTGACACTGGAGAAATATAGTGGGCCATATTCTATACAAGTAGTCCTAGGTTAACGATGGCAAGTGGGACCACAATTTCCATTGCTAAATGATGCGATCATAAAGCACAACATCACGTGACCACGCCACTTAGCAACAGTAGTTCTGGCACTTCTGGTTGCCATCATTAAGCAAATACCACACTGTTGTTAAGCGTGACATCTTGTGGTCACTATTTGCGACCTCCTGCTGGCTTCCCCATCGACTTTGCTTGTTGGAAGCCAGCAGTGACGGTCAAAAAAGGCGATCATGTGACCATGAGACACGATGACATAGTAATTTTGGAGTGGATCCATTCTCGCTCTCTTGGACCTCTCAGCGGCTTTCGATACCGTCAACCACAGTATCCTTTTGGAGCGACTCAGGGAGTTGGGGGTGGGCGGTGTAGTTTTGTGCTGGTTTACCTCCTTCCTCCAGGGTTGCTCGCAATCGGTGGTAATAGGAGAGGAGAGATCCGACCCATGGGCCCTTCTTTGTGGGGTGCCGCAGGGTTCGGTTCTCTCTCCTCTCCTATTTAACATCTACATGAAGCCACTGGGTGAGATCATCTGTCATCACGGGATGAGGTATCACCAATATGCTGATGATACTCAATTATATATCTCCATCCCGGGTGAAGTAAGTGTTGCAGTGGACACCCTATCTCAGTGCCTAGGGGCTGTAGGGGCCTGGATGGGGAACAACAGGCTTCAACTGAACCCTGGTAAGACGGAGTGGCTATGGATTGATGGCCCCTCGGCCTCCAGGAAGTTATCATCTTTAATCCTGGATGGGGTGGCACTACCCCGTTCAGACTCAGTCCGGAGCTTGGGGGTCCTCCTGGACTCACGACTCCTGCTCGAAGAGCAGGTGGCAGTCGTGGCCAGGAGGGCCTTTGCACAGCTTCGGCTTGTGCGCCAGTTGCGCCCCTTCCTGGATCGAGAGGCCCTCCGAATAGTCACTCATGCCCTTGTCATCTCTCATATAGATTATTGCAATGCGCTCTACATGGGGCTACCCTTGAAGAGTATCCGGAAGCTTCAGCTTGTCCAAAATGCAGCCGCTCAAGTGGTTATGGGTGCGAGAAGATCAGCACATGTAACACCACTGCTCCGCGAGCTGCATTGGGTACCAGTTTGCTTCTGGGTCCAATTCAAGGTGTTGGTTATCACCTTTAAAGCCCTACATGGCATGGGGCCAGGCTATCTGAGGGACCGTCTCATCCCAATTGCATCTACCCGCCCCACCCGGTCATGCAGGGAGGGCATGCTGCGGACCCCGTCAACAAAGGAATTCCATCTAGCGGGGTCCAGGAGGCGTGCCTTCTCTGCGATAGCGCCCGCCCTGTGGAACATCTTGCCCCCAGAGGTGAGGCAGGCATCCTCCCTCTTGGCCTTTAGGAAGTCCCTAAAAACCTGGTTCTGCCGCCTGGCGTGGGACAAAGGTAGAGATAGTTCCTCCTGGGGGTGGTTAGTTTAATAATGACCTCCTTTTAAGATCCTACCATCCTCTGGATTTTTATATTCTTATTTATTGTATTGTTTATTGTATTTTAATGATTATTGATTTTTAACTTTAATTTTAACATTTGTTGTAAACCGCCCAGAGTCTACCGTGGTAGAGATGGGCGGTGATAAATTTGATAAATAAATAAATAAATAAATAAATAAATAAATAAATTTTGAGCTGGTCGCTGAGCACCCAGATTGGATCACGTGACCATGGGGATACTGCGATGGCCAGTACTTTGAGGGCCAGTTGTAATTACCACTTGTTCAGTGCCATCATAAGTTCAAACAGTCGCTGAACGAGTGGTTGTTAAGCGAGGACCACCTGTATTTTTCTCTTCACAGGGATATTGCTACCTCCTGTATTACCTCCATTTTGCTGGACAAAATAGATAGGGCAGTTAACTTATATGTATAATCGGGGGTGTGGTGGCTCAACGGGTAAGACGCCAGGCTTGTCGATCGGAAGATCGCAAGTTCGGAGGTTCAAATCCCTAGCCCCGCATGACGGAGTGAGCTCCCGCACTTGCCCCAGCTCTTGCCAACCTAGCAATTCGAAAGCATGCAAATGCAAGTAGATAAATAGGTACCGCTTCGGTGGGTAGGTAACAGCGTTCCACGCACGTCATGCCAGCCACATGACCGTGGAAGTGTCTTCGGACAGCGCTGGTTCTTTGGCTAACAAACGGAGATGAGCACCGGCCCCTAGAGTCAGACATGACTGCACAAATGTGCGGGGGGAACCTTTACCTTTACCTTTATTTTACCTTTTGTCAAATCAGCATCTACACATTTCTAATTGAATGGCCATGTTTTGTGCCACTGCTTGTACTACAAGTCAGCAGCTGATTAATGTTTAATTCGCTTTCTAGATGTTGAGATAAGTCAATATTAGCAGAATCTTAGGATTTAGCTAGGATGTCAAGATGTTCATGTGCAAGACATGTATTATAAGAAATATTTTGTCCTTTGTTTTCCTTCTTTGCTATCTAATGGTTGGGCTTTCTCTGCTAGACTAATTGGCCAAAGTAAACAAACTTAATATTCTGGAGGTGACGGACTCGACCGTGGGGGAGGTGTGGATGGCGACGGCCGAGAGGAAGCTCTGGCGTGGGCTGGTCCATGAAGTCACAAAGAGTTGGAAGCGACTGAATGAATAAACAACAAACAAACTGAAATTTGTGTTATGTATTCTAGTCATTCCAGTCAGAGTGAAACATAGACTGTGAGTTTAGCCACTTTTTTATGCCAGATAGTGTGCCAAATTTCCAGTGTGGAATAAAAAACTCCCAGCAACATGCAAAATAGATAGTTATTTGAACTTACCATGTAGAGCAGAGCTTTCCAAATGTTTCATGTTGGTGACACACTTTTTAGACATGCATCATTTCGCGACACACTCTTACAGCAAGGCACAAGGCAGGCACTAGGACCTGCGCGGAATCTTGGCAGGGCTCGGAGGCAGCAGCAGCCGCAACACACCCAGACACTGCAGCTGGCACACTAACGTGTCCCGACACACAGTTTGGAAAGCTCTGATGTAGAGAGTCCAACTAGCTGCCATTTGCCATATAAATTAATTTATTTAATTTATTTTTATTTATTATTTGGATTTATCCCTGCCCATCTCTACCATGGTAGACTCTGGGCGGTTTACAGTCACAATATAAAAGTTAAAAACTTATACATTTAAAACTACCATAAAAATAAAAAATAGAAATCCAAAAAGATGGTATGTTTTTAAAAGGAGGATATTATTACGCTAACCACCCCCAGGAGGAACTATTATGTCCTTCGTTCCAGACAAGGTGGCAGAACCAGGTCTTTAACAACTTCCTGAAGGTCAGGAGCGAGGATGCCCGTCTCGCCTCAGGGGGCAAGATATTCCATAGGGCGGGTGCTATTGCAGAGAAGGCACGCCTCCTGGACCCCGATAGATGGAATTCTTTTAGTGATGGGATCCGGAGCATGCCCTCTCTGCATGATCGGGTGGGGCGGGTCGATATAATTGGGACAAGACGGTCCCTCAGATACCCTGGTCCCATGCCATGTAGGGCTTTAAAGGTAATAACCAACACCTTGAATTGGATCCGGAAGTAAACTGGGACCCAATGCAGCTCACGGAGTAACGGTGTTACATGTGCTGATCTTATAGCACCCAGAACTACCCGTGCAGCTGCATTCTGGACCAGCTGAAGCTTCCGGATACTCTTCAAGGGTAGCCCCATGTAGAGTGCGTTGCAGTAATCTATATGGGAGATGACAAGGGCATGAGTGACTGTTCGGAGGGCCTCCTGATCCAGGAAGGGGCGCAACTGGCGCACAACCCGAAGCTGTGGAAAGGCCCTCCTGGCCACGACTGCCACCTGCTCCTCAAGCAGGAGTCGTGAGTCCAGGAGGACCCCCAAGTTTCGCACTGAATCTGAACAGGGCAGTGCCACCCCATCCAGAGTTAAAGATGACAACTTCCTGGAAATTGAGAGGCCATCAATCCACAGCCACTCCGTCTTACCAGGGTTCAGCTGAAGCCTGTTGTTCCCCATCCAGGCCCCTACAGCCTCCAGACACTGAGAAAGGGTATCGACTGCAACACTTACTTCACCCGGGATGGAGATGTACAACTGGGTATCATCAGCATACTGATGATACCTCATCCTGTGGTGATGGATGATCTTGCCCAGTGGCTGCATGTAGATGTTAAATAGGAGAGGAGAGAGAACCAAACCCTGCGGCACCCCACACAAGAGGGGCCGAGGGTCATATCTCTTCTCTCCTATTACCACCGATTGGGAGCAATCCCGGAGGAAGGAGGCGAACCAGCGTAAAACAACGCCGCCCACCCCCAACTCCCTAAGCCGCCCCAACAGGATACCGTAGTCGACGGTATCAAAAGCCTCTGAGAGATCCAAGAGAGCGAGAATGGATGCACTGAATCCATCCCACTCCAGCCAGAGATCATCCATAAGCATGACCAATGCAGTCTCTGTCCCATATCCCGGCCTGAAACCTGACTGAAAGGGGTCTAGATAATTCGTTTCATCCAGAATCCTCTGGAGTTGCAGCGCCACCACCTTCTCAACCACCTTTCCCAAAAAGGGAAGGTGGGAGACAGGACGAAAGTTATTTAAAACAGTAGGGTCCAGGGAAGGCTTCTTGAGGAGGGGATGAACCAACACCTTCTTAAAGACCGCTGGAAATACCCCCTTAATTAATTAATTAATTAATTAATCTACAATAAAATTGGTGAAGGAGCTCTTGTTTATTTATTTACTTTGAAAATACTATATTAAAAACCCACCAGTCATTATATCTGCCTTGCCTTAAAGATGCTAAACTAGTTGGAAAGGAACCAATTGATAAGATTACTTTGTGCTGGTTCAGTGCTTCAGATGGGGTTTATTTAAATACAAGTTAATTCCTAATAGAAACAATTGTTTTGATAGTCTAATCTGGGGATTTTTTTAATGTTTTCAAAATATATTTAAAAATTAGCCTCTTGGCCATTGTCATTGCAGTTTGAATGGCAAGTAGAGTTCTACCAGCATAAGATGTGCAGTAGGATGGAAAATAGCAGAACAGAGTAGCTGAAGAATGGTACTTCTGATGAGACTTCACAAATACCAGCCCACCATCAGTGAATGCAAGATTAGAACAAATCATGCACCTAGATCCCATAAAGACAAAAATAACTACCATCAATACTACAAAAGGAAAACAACAAAAGGAAAGAAGGAAAGAAGGAAAGAAGGAAAGAAGGAAAGAAGGAAAGAGGAGAGGAGAGGAGAGGAGAGGAGAGGAGAGGAGAGGAGAGGAGAGGAGAGGAGAGGAGAGGAAAACTGAAAATCAAACCGCTAAATCTAAACCTAACAGAAAAAGATAAATCTGTAACTGAATGGATGATAAACATCTCCAGCCATCCTGTATCTACCTCAGAACACAACATCCTCCAGAAAGGACTAAACTATAACACAGAGAATTTCATCCAAATAAAATTATTCACAGCCTTAGAAGCATTATTCAAAACAACTGGATTAATCAACGAGAACCAAGAAAATATAATACAGACAATTATTCCTTTGACCAGATGGATACAGAAACAACCACATCAAGGCAAAAGAAAGAGCAGACCTGAAAACATTTTAAAAATGACCAAACCATTCCAATCCTCTCAGCAGACAAAGGACAAACCATGGTTATTATGGACAGGACACAGCACATCCAAAAAGCAAAAGAATTCCTGAATGATAAGGAAATTCCTTAATACAACACTTGGACAAGTCCAAACACAATTTCAGTTGGGAAACTCTAGACATTTTAGACCAAGCCAGATCCAAAAAGGCAAGAGAATTCCTACAGGCTTGGCACTCTGACAACTCAGCCATAATCAGACACATTGAGGTAAGCTCCATCTATAAACCATTCAAAAAAAGGAAGCTACCAAAGATCAAGGAAAGGGACAAATAGCCCTAAGCACATCCTTCTTCATCGCACACCTATTAACCAACACCCAGATAAGCAAGAACCAGTACCAATAAACAGGAACAATCAAGGAAGAAAAAATACCCCAGTCAAAGCTGGTAGGAGAAGCTACCTACATACAAAGAGCCAGGAAACTTCACTCTCCTATGTACTGATGATCTGACCTAGTCTGATAATGAAAGATCTGCAAGTAGACAAGCAAGCTTAGAGAACACAAGAACCCAACATGGACTGCCATCCCACCTTACTCTTGTAATCCTGGGATGTAAACAAGGGAGCATAGCCATAACACTTTTTCTTCCTAATGGGATACAGAATACGCAACCAATTTTAAGTTTTGTTCCACTGGAATAAAGTCAGTAACAGTAACCAGTTGCAGCATCTTGATTCTAGACCTGCACATCAAAATATGAACTGAGAAATCCAAATATATTTCCCAGGACAGTAATATAATTTTGTTCTTCTCTCAAATGCAATACCCAACGTTATTTTGTTTGGCTCAAAGAGAAGAAAAATACTGCTGATAGGAATAGAATGGGGCTTTGAGCAAGCCAAGCTTAAAGTGTTGAAAAGGCTGGTGTGCAATTTTGAAAGCTGCTTGACAAGATTGTAAATTATGTCATATGCAGTTCATCAATTATCGAGATAAAACTGTGAAGGAGAGTGGTTTGTCAGGAAAGATAAGAAAAAGAGGGACTGAACCAAGATATATGTCCCATCCTGATGATCTGGTCATTTTTAGAAGTGAAAGGAGTCCATTGAAGGAGTCACTTAATAACATTAATGACCTGTTAGAAGGGACAGGATGAAAAAAAAGATAGGATAAAATGTTAACTTTCCTTGCAGTTGCAGAATGGCTAGATCCCTTCATTCAATTTGCTAATGACTATAGAAATGGCCTTAAAATCAATAGACAAGAGGTGGAGAAGGCTAGCTGTTCAGCATAAAAATGAATCCATGCTCGAGTGACATAGCTCAAGAAAAAGGGGCATCACCTGAAACCCTGGAAAGCTTCGGGTTGTGCTTCTATAGATCTCTGATGTTGCTACCCAACTGTCATGTTTAATGTGGCAGGAGGAAAAATATCATTAATACATGACCAGAGAGGAATCATATTAAATTTATTTAATTTAGATCATATTTAAATGTACATGAAATCAAATTAAGGTTTTGCTCTGGTACTCCCAATTACTTTCTGACTACAGTTCTTCTCCCAGAAAAAGGAAACTCACCTTGGAATAATAGGGTGGTCCTTCCAAATGGAAAAGCCAAATAAAAGATGGGAAGAATCAAAAGGCAACATCATGCCGTTAGACATGGCCAATAGCAGGCCTCAAGGTGTTATCTAGACATGACAGGAAAAACACGTTACTATGTCAATTATAAACATTAGGATAGGCAAACCTAGTTTACATCTTCTCTATGCTACTAAAAAGCATTATGGGAAAGCTTCAGTTCATCAAAGCAATGATGGATATCAGAAAGCAATATCTGTGGGCCATTCCAGTGATGATCATATGGTATATGGAAGGTTGGAAAATAAGAGAACTAAACAGTACAGAGCATAAATACAGGAATGAAATGAAATATGCTCTTGTCTGCTGATCTGAAAGAAAGGGGAAGGATGTTATAGTTCTGAAATGAAAGTGGAGCTGTAAAGTGGAGTTGATGAATACCCACAGGGTTGTGAAGATGTCGTTTTAATGATGAATGAAAGGATATAATTATTTTTTATATATAATAAAATTGGTGTCACCAAGGTTGTTGGGTGTATGCAAGTAGGAAACCATAGACTGGTGACAATTGTGTATTATACTCCACTGAATGTTGATAATGGAAGAACCAGAGATGAACTTTTGGAAAAATTCTGCAACTCTCTGAATGAATGCAATCAACAGGAAAATAATTGTTCTGCTAGCTAACATGGATTGATGGGTGGAATAAAACAAGAGAGTTTAGAAAAAGGAATTGGGCCATTCAGAAATCCAGGAAAGAACAATAGTAAATAGAGAATACCAACTTAGAAAAAAATATTGTTTCAAACACAAGATTTAAGCAGAAGTCTTTTCATCCATTCTCATGGCAAAGGAATGAATATAATTTTCAAAGTATTATTCATTTGTTTATGATGAAAGATTGAGAGAATTAGTGAAGGATACTAGGGTGATCTGAATGTGAAACTGACCATTTTTGGTAGTATGGGAAGTAAATTTTGGGGGGAAATGGACATAGAACACGATCTGTATAGAGAGAAAAATATAGTTGCAGATAATGGTTCATATGAAAAAAGGCAGAGAAAATACAGAGTGATTTTGATGGAAGTGGGTAAAGTGAGCTAAACAAGGACATTCCAACAAAGTGAATGAATTAAAGATAAAGTGATGACATTTATCTTTAAATAATGGGATGAAACTAAAGTGAGGGAATGCTGGAAGGAATACTCGGAGATTTGTGTGGAAATGATAGTGATGTGTCAAAGAGAAGACTTGAAACAAATGCTATAAAAGTTAGTGACCAAGAAAAAAAATGATAAAAAGGGGGTAGTAAATTGTAGAGAAGTATGGACTGATGAAGGAATGCATGAACTGTTTAGAGAAAGTAAACCACAACTCAGTCCTAAGAAAGGAGAAGGCATGAAAATGAAACTCAAAACAATCCCCCCTTGATTCCATTTGTTATAAGAGGGGGCAGATGGAAACCCTGGCAGGCTTTCAAGATTCTGTTATTGTTATTGTCCCTACAACAACAAAATAGTATTCCTGAAATCTTTGCTCTGTCTGTTTCATGACCTGTCTTCTTTGATATAAATCTTACTTGAAGGTTGAAAATTGATAAGACTGCAGGTGTACATGGTATAACCGCAAAAATGTTAAAATATGGATGTGGTTTGCTTATGAGTGTCTATGTGACCTGTTTAATGTGTGTATAAAGACCACATTCAATGGTTAAAAGAATGCTATTATTACTCCCCTATCCAAAAAAAAAAAAAGTAGGAAGAGTGAAAGCCAAAGCTACAAGGAGATTAGTTTGTTAAGTGTGCCTGGGAAACGTTTTGAGAGAATTCTAATAAAAAAAAGTGTAATTAGCAAAAATTGGGGAGTGCACTGTGGTTTTATGTCAGATAGATGTATAGACCAAGTATTTACTCTTAAGCAAGTCATTAGAAATTATAAATGTGAGGGAAAAAATTATTGTATAGTTGATTTAGCGAATGAGTGTGATAAAATGAATAGGCATGATTGGAATAATTTGCACTAATATGGAGTTGAAGGTTGATCACTTTTTGAGATGTGAGCAGTATATGATGGAAATAAAGCAAACTTGGGAATAAATGTAATGCTTAGCAAATGGTTCAATGCTGAGGAAGAAGAAAGACAAGGATAAGTGATTTTTCCTTGATTGTTTCATACTTTGTACATTGTTGCTTACCCTGAAAGGATCATGTAGTGTGTGTGTGTGTGTGTGTGTGTGTGTGTGTGTGCATGTGTTTACCTTGCAAGCTTGCATCAGGCTTGGTAATTTGTTTTGTCTCATCTACTTCCTTCCTGCTCAGACCATTCTGCCTCACTATCAAGCAGATTCATTGGAGGCCAGTCATGTTTCATGTGTCATGTACATATACTCTTAATGTCCCCAAGTGTCCTGTTCCGACTAAGACTGACATGGAAGCGTTACTGAAATAACTTTATTTACACAGATACACAAGCCGCCCAGTTTACACAGTCCTCTTCTTCTTCTACAGGCTGGATAGCAACGAGTCCCATGGATACTCCTGGCCAGACAGGGAGGAGCAGAGAGGGTACAGGCACTGTGGAAGAGGCTGCAGCTGGCGGCGAACCGGAGGTGACAGGCAACGTGACCACGGGCGTGGAGTTAGCTTGGCTGTCAGGGCTGGGGGTAGACCGGGGCCCGACAAAGGCAACCCACTGGTGGCCAGCGTCTGCTGAGCTTGGCTGCTGATCTGGGCTGGTGGGGGTCTGGGTAGACCGGGGCCCGACAAAGGCAACCCACTGGTGGCCGGCATCTGCTGGGCTTGGCTGCTGATCTGGGCTGGTGGGGGTCTGGGTAGACCGGGGCCCGACAAAGGCAACCCACTGGTGGCCGGCGTCTGCTGGGCTTGGCTGCTGATCTGGGCTGGTGGGGGTCTGGGTAGACTGGGGCCCGACAAAGGCAACCCACTGGTGGCCGGCGTCTGCTGGGCTTGGCTGCTGATCTGGGCTGGTGGGGGTCTGGGTAGACCGGGGCCCGACAAAGGCAGCCCACTGGTGGCCGGCGTCAGCTGGCTCTGGAGAGGAGAGCAACGGAGAGTCGGTGGTTCGGGCAGTCAGGAGAGGAGCAGGCAAGGTGGCGGCGCTTACCCCGATGCTGGTTTCTTCCGCAGGGAACAAGGACAGAGGCGCGCTGACTGGAAGAGGTTCGGGCACGAGGCTTGGCATGGCAGCAAGGTAAGGCTTGAATCTAAGGCTCGGCGCGGCAGCGGGGCAAGGCATGGAATCCGGGTCCGGCGCAGCAGCAGGGCCGGGCTCGTCAACGAGGTCCGGAACGGTGGCAAGGCAGGGCTCTAGATCGAGGTCCGGGGCGGCAGCAAGGCAAGGCTCGGGAACAGGGTCCGGCGTGGAGTCTGGAGGCTTCGGCGTAGAACGGTTAGAACGGTTGTCTCCGGCAGCTGAGGTAAGTTGCGCTGGCCTTTTATTTCGTTTTTCGCGCCTTGGGGCCAATCGGGCTTCACGTTGCTCAGCCCGCCTTTCTGCTCTCCTTTGGCGCGCGCTGATTGGCGGAGGCGTCTTTCTTTCCGAGCCTCTGCCAATCAGCGTTTCCGGGTCTTTGGCCATTTTCGCCCCCAAACTGCTGCCTCCTGTGATTGGCTCTTCCTCCTCCTCTGAGTCCAGCATGTCTGCCGGTAACCAGGTAAGTGACCGAAACCTCACACCAAGTCTCAACCCATGAGACCTTTGGAAAGTAGGACTATCATACTTATACTGCAAAAATCCAGAAAACCACTAGGTGGCAGCAACTATATAAGGAACATCTTTTGCTGCCATCCAGTGGATATCTGGAGTTTGCCGCTCAGATTTGGTTATTGTATGGGAGAGGAGACAGAAGCAGTGCAGAGCAGAGAAGGCAGACAAAAGATGAGCCAGATGATGGAGGTGGACAGAGGACAAATTCAGAAACTTGGACTGTCCAGCATAATTCTAGACATCTGCCCAGCCTGGTCTGACCTGATCTAGGCAATTCTCATCATAATATGGACATGTTTTTTTTAAAATAATAATAATAATAATAATCATCATCATCATCATCATCATCATCACCAGTTGTTTCCAAAAAACATTAGAATGTTTATAGAAAAAATAAAGCAGTGGAAGACAGAATTGGTGGTTGGAAATGAAAAATATGGGCTTGTCAACATTAGGAGAGGCATCTTCCCCATCTGACCCGTGATACGGTTTTTCTCATTTCTGCAGGTTTTCACCTTGAATATAAGATTACAATCTCAAGACTGTCCATCTGTGCTCACCCAGACATAAACTACATTCTCTTGACCTGTCTTTAACTGAACTCTTGAAAGTTTCACCCACCTCTCAATTTCATTCAGATAATTTTTATAAACATTTTTTTTTTGGCCAGGTTAGGCAATATCTTTGGAGAACGAGACATGTATCTTTTTAATTACTGCATATCTTGCAACTGGAAAAGTGATTTTCAGTGAGACACTGTTGTTACTCTCAGGCATGAAGCAAAGGCTACTGCTGCAGCTGAAGAAGCATCAGTTAAAGTATTCAACCACTTCTATAAGCTTTTTAAACAACAGTGTGTTGGTCAAAGAGTTCCTGTCTCAAACAGAATGCTGTGGCCCTTTCTGTGTACTGTTTGGAGATGAGTGGTGACTTTTATACTTAAGGAACAGCTCAATGTAAAAAACTTTATTTAACAGTATCCTGTTGAATCATATGTTACATCCATCATCCAATGCTATTAAAACAATCAACAAGCAGCTAACATATAATGGCTTTTTACATTTGTACTCCCCTTGCCATTCAGCAGTCATGAACATAGTTAAAAATGGTTTGATTTGATGTGCCATCACAATGGTGTCAACTGTTAGGGAACCACATTGATAGACCTGTTCCTGGATGACTTGTTCCCAACATTTCCCTTTAGGTCTTCCAACAGTGCACTCATCACCCTTGTAACTGATCCATCCACCTTGCTGCTGGTCATCCTCTTCTTCTCTTTCCTTTCCCAGCATGATTGTATTCTCAAGGGGCTGCGGTGGCTCACGTGGCTAAGGTGCTAAGACACTGAGATGGGAAGATCTTAAGGTTGGCGGTTCGAAGCCCATGTGCGGATGCCGCGTGACAGGGTGAGCTCCCGTCAGCTAGCCCTAACTTCCGACGTCAGGCTCTAGTGACAAGCCGGTCAGTTAGCCCCCATCGCAACTAAATGGATCAACCAATTACCAACTTCCGGTTGATCCGGAAAAAAGCAGACCCTGCAGAAAAGTGGGATAAATGAAGAAGATTGTATTCTCAAGGGAGCCAAGTTTTGTATAAAAGGTAAAGGTTCCCCTTGCACATTTGTGCAGTCATGTCCGACTCTAGGGGCCAGTGCTCATCTCCATTTGTTAGCTGAAGAGCCAGCGTTGTCTGAAGACGCTTCCGCGGTCATGTGGCCGGCATGATGCATGTGGAACACTGTTACCTACCCACCGAAGTGGTACCTATTAATCTACTTGCATTTGCATGCTTTCGAATTGCTAGGTTGGCAAGAGCTGGGGTGAGTGCGGGAGCTCACTCCGTCACGCGGGGCTAGGGTCTCGAACCGCTGACTTTCCGATTGACAAGCCTGGCGTCTTAAC
This sequence comes from Charina bottae, assembly GCA_023362775.1. Taxonomy (NCBI): domain Eukaryota; kingdom Metazoa; phylum Chordata; class Lepidosauria; order Squamata; family Charinaidae; genus Charina; species Charina bottae. Next base: position 98,226,629 of record JALMGJ010000002.1, on the reverse strand, counting down.
CACTGAGCCATCCCACCCCATAAGTTTTGTATAATGTGTCCAAAATATGACAATTTGAGCCTGGTCATTTGTGCCTTGACTGGGAAATCTGAACAGATTGATTCTATGATCCATTTGCTTGTTTCTTGGCTATCCATGGAATTCAAAGAGTTTTTCTCAACATCAAAGTTCAATAGCATCAATACTCTTTCTATTCTGCTTCTTCAAAGTCCAACATTTGCTTCCATAGAGTGTCACAGGGATAATAATTGCCTGTATGACTCTGATCTTTTTATGTGTGTGTGTGTGTGTTTGTGTGTGTGGGTGTATATACATTCATTCATTGGCGATCACTTGTAGCCGAGTAAGATTGTCTTCCAAGGATAAAATTTTAACAGTGGATCCGTAAGTGGCTGTAAAGGCCAATTCTGGATCCGCACAACCTCCCACAATGAGGGCATAGGTTTCCAGGTGGGAGACGGTCATGATGAGGGTTTGCTTGACGTGCCTTCCTTTTAGCTCTTTTTTCCCTTTCGCCCTGTACACGTGCTTCTTCAAAGTCCATAGCGCCTTTAATAAAGGCTGACCTCCAATTGAAACGCTCATGAGTTAGGGCTTCCCAGTTCTCAATGCTGATATTACATTTTTTTAAATTAGCTTTGAGAGTGTCTTTGAATCTCTTTTGCTGTCCACCAATATTCTGTTTTCCATTCTTAAGTTGGGAGTAAAGCAGCTGCTTTGGAAGACGATGGTCAGGCATTCGAACAACATGGACGGTCCAGCGAAGTTGATGTTGGATGATCATTGTTTCAATGCTGGTGGTTTTCACTTCTTCTAATACTCTAACATTAGTCCACCTATCTTCCCAAGTAATTTGCAGAATTTTTCGGAGGCAGCGTTGATGCAATCTTTCAAGAAGTTGGAGGTGGCATTTGTAGAGGGTCCATGTTTCACAGGCGTACAGAAGGGTTGGTAGTACAATGGCTTTGTAAACAAGCATTTTGGTCTCCCTGTGAATGTCCCGATCCTCAAACACTCTACGCTTCATTCGGAAGAAAGCTACACTCGCAGAGCTCAGGCGATGCTGAATTTCAGCGTCGATGTCGGCTTTTGTAGATAGATGGCTGCCGAGATAAGAAAAGTGGTCGACATTTTCTAGTGACACACCTTTAAGCTGGATTGATGGCGCTGCGGAGGGATTGGTTCGAACTTGCTGGTAAAGCACTTTGGTTTTTTTAATGTTAATCGAGAGGCCAAGCTTTTCATATGCTTCTGCAGAGATGTTTAGGATAGTTTGAAGATCTTCCTCGGAGTGTGCACAGACTACGTTATCATCAGCATATTGAAATTCTATAACAGAAGTTGTAATTACCTTATTTTTTTGCTTTCAGCCTACTAAGTGTATACACATACACTATGGTGTATACAATATTTTTATTTATTTATTTATTCTGATATTTATACCCCGCCTATCCCCTCCCTAATGGAGGACTCAATATATGTATAATGTATACAATATGGTGTATACACATATACACGCACACCTATTGTTTTGACAACAGCAGTGTCATTAATGCCGCTAAAAATAGGGTAGCATTAAAGCTCCACAAAAACAGTTATACTAGGATTATATTGAAATTGTACTGTTCCTAAATAAATTGGAAATTGCTTATCATTTTAATAGAGGTATGTTAAATACATGAAGGAGCATGATACTTTTCCAGATATTGACATGACCTGGAATCATAACTAGATTTTGAGTATATAAGGGCAAACAGGCATGTGAGATTGAATTATCCAAGTAAATTAATTCACTGCTTGCAATAGCGTTACTTTCTCTAATGATTATATTTGTATATAAACCTTCGTGCCAGAAGAAGTACACGTAGGGAAAATATCCATCCTGACCATTGTGTAGAGACCAATGGCTCAAGGAGGAAAGATCATGAGAAGTACTGAAGTTTCTTGTGTAAAATGTCTAGACTTTGTTTTCCATACCACCAACAGTTTTGAGAGGCTATCTAGCAAGATGCTTTCTGTGACCCCTGCATCTCATAAACTGATTGTCTCCCCTCTACTCCCATCCTTTACAGCAGAGCTTTACTTTTTTGTTTATTTGGCACTAAACGAAACCTTCCCTTTTTCCTCCTCACTGCTTCCATCACTGGCCTGTTGTTACCCATGGGGCCCCAGCCTGTAGGGCCCTTAAACTGAATCCCGTGGGCTTTGTTGATTTCTTATTGAAGATCAGCTAGTTCTTTAAGATGGGTGATTTCCTAACTTTTAGTTACTTTTGAATACAAATCTATTAGCAATAACTAAATATTGTCTATAGATAAATTATAATGTACTTACTCTTTCTTATTTGTAAGAACAAAACTGTCTGCAGTAATTAGGCTTACAATATCTAGGCTGCAAAAATTACAATAACCATTGGATGGGAGCAAAGAGTTAAAGTTTTCTCTATTCTTTTGCTGCCATCTAGTGGATTTTTCTGGCTCAGGTATGATAGTCCTTGTCTTAAGAGGCTCATAGGGACTGAATGGGTCTGAAGTCAAACCAGCATCTTAAACTGAAATTGTGTATACAGCACTCACTCCAGAACCAATTCCATCATTGTATTTCTCATTATCTCTTCCAAGGAGAACAAGGTTAAGTACTTGGCTTCCTTCAACCTGGTGATACATTTATTCTGGCATATTTGTAACGAGCCGTTTAAGACTGTCCTGTTGTTTGAAAAGCAATAGGAGCATGAGGGACAGGGAGAGAAGAAACCTATGCCAATGCACTTACTAATGTCACTGCAACTCTCCAAAATCAACTCAAATCAGATCAAGAGGAGGCTTAATGAACAGGGATACTTAGAGGACAAGCTAGAATCTTCTATCATTGCTTCCTCAAGTAGCAACATTTTAAAACAATGCTGGCTTTATTCATTCTACTAATGGATTTGCAGGATAACAACCTATTTTTAAACATCTATTTTAATGGCTCCCATGAAAGAAAAGTATTCTGCTGTTTGAAACAGCTACACTCAGTGCTTGCACTAGTTTGCTTCTCATTGAGCCTGATGTGATTCTGGGAAGCTGATCTATACCAGTCAGACGATTTGCCCCTCTAGAATAGGAGTGGGCAACCTGCAGCCTCCTAGCTTCTTTGTTTCAGCCTCTAGAGCCTCTTCCAGCTGCGCCATTGAGTTATTGAGATGGAAAACAAATCAAAACTTTAGTTTTAATCTACATTTAGTAAAGCTGCATCCTCCCACAATACCAGAAGCTGAGAAAATCCTGATTCGTTCCATATACATGATGACCCACTTTGCATCATCACCTCTTCTACTGTACCCTTGAAGTCCCTCAAATATTTAAATTCAGTCACCAAAAGCTTGCCTACTCCTGAGCTAAAATAGTAATGTTTACTCTGGCCATCAGCATCATCTCTTCCTGCCTAGAATGAATCTGGGATTTGATAGAACTAGAGAACTTTTCCATGACTGCTATAAAAATAAGAGGTAAAGTTTAGCAGTGTTTATTTGTACATATTATTGGAAATATTTTTTCAGATGACCATTAAGGGTAAACCTTCTCAGTGTGGCTTACACAATAACATTGGTTAAATGGGACACAGTGGCTAATCCTGTTGGAGGATAATGGAGAATAGTCTAACAAATTAAGCAGTAATGAGTCCCAAGGACAGGGCTAAAAAGCTTGATGTCATCTGATGATGGGACCAAAGCTGACTTTTAGAACTCCAATATACCTGCTGGACAACTTCTTTGTCAGGCACTTTCTGTTGACTTCTAGTGCTTACTTATTATAACTGAGTTTCTTGCTCTTGGTCTTAGAATATGACGTCCTATTCTGCAAATTCATTCTGCTTTATAGAAAACAGTCAGGTTCCTGCTGTCTAAGATCTAAATTTTTACGTACTAATTCTAATACTTGTTTTACCAACAATTCCAACCTTGCCAAAGTTTTCCACCTTTCATCCCTTCTTACCCTTTGTTCTCCATATCCCCCATGTTTCTGTCCTTTTTGCATATCAACCCAGATTTCTGTGGCAAGTTTTCTGACCAGGTAGATAAATGTAAATACCCATCCCAGTGTGATCTGCTGTTTCTGACAGCTTTCATAGAAAACTGAATATTCTCAAAGCATTACTAATTGCATGCTCCAAAGCATCAATGCCGTATCTGGACTTGCTTAATTCAGTGACCTGATTCTTAACATACAGCCCATGATCCAGTTGCTGACCCAAGTTTGTTCATGTTGCATTAAAACATGCAAACACAAAATGCCTTCGAGTCAGTGTTGACTCCTGGTGATTGCCTGGCCAATTCCCTGTAGTTTTCTTGGCAAGGTTTTTCAGAAGTGGTTTGTCATTGCCTCCTTCCTAGGGCTGAAAGAGAGTGACTGGCCCAAGGTCACCCACCTGGTTTTGTACCTAAGGCAGGACTAGAACTCATGATATCCCATTCTAGCCTGGTGTCTGTCTGTCTCTCTGTCTGTCGACAAAAGACAACTGAAAGGAACTTTTTAAAAAGCTGTGATGCACATCCAGCAGATTTATACACTCCTATTTCACATTAGCAAAACAGCCTTTTTAATTCATCAAAAGGCACATAGATAGATGATAGATACCAATCAAAGATAATATTTGTAGCTCAGGGTTGAACTGTGGAGTCCTTGGTGCTCTCTGAGCCTTGTTGTTTTCTTGCAGATGTTTCATTGCCAGGCTAGGCAACATCTTCAGTGCTAAAAGGGAGTGGAACTTGCTCTCTGTTTATATACCCTGGCTTGTCCTGCCTTTGTTGGTGGGGGTGTTGTATTCTCCTTAGTAGTACCTTGATTGGGTTGTTGTGTGCTGCTTGGTTGATTGACTGGGTTAATAGTTCCTTGATTAGGGTCTATTGTGTTGTTTGATTGCTCCTCTGCTGCTAATCTTGCTGTTAATCTTTGCATATCTTGTTGTTGATTGCTGGCCAAGAGGTGTTCTGGTCTTCTATTGTCTCTTATGAATGGTATGTAAATGTTGTTTACCTCTATGTGTCTGTTGATGGCTGCTTTGTCTGAGTGCCAAGCTTCCAGGAATTCTCTAGCATTTTTGGATTTGGCTTGGTTTAAGATGCTCACAGTTTCCCAGTTGAAAGTATGGTTAAGTCTGTCCATGTGTTGTGAGATTAAGGAGTTTTCATCATGTCTTCTGACTGCTAGTTGGTGTTCATGGATGCGTTCTGCTAGTCTTCTGCCAGTCTGTCCTACATAGTGGCTGTTACAGTCCTTACACTGTATGTTGTAGATAACCCCTGTTTTTTCTTCTTGGGCTACTGGGTCTTTTGGTTTACTTACAATGTTCTGAAGGGTTTTGGTTGGTTTGTGTGCTACAGTGATGCCATACATCAGAAACATCTCAGAAACTACTAATAGACTGTCACAACCACACGGCATAATAGCAAGCAGAACGCATCCATGAACACCAACTAGCAGTCAGAAGACATGATGAAAACTCCTTAATTAACTCAGATAACACTCACATTTACAGGCAGTAGGGAAGGATTAGTTTATTTTATCCACATAAACACACAAGGAGAAATATTTATTTATTTATATATTTATTTATTTATTTAATTTATATGACCGCCCATCTCCCCCAACAGGGAACTCTGGGCGGTTTACAATAAAATCAAGTTTAAAATAAGAATATAAAATTACAATTTAATTAGCACAATCTAAATGAATATAAAATCCAAATTTGGCGAATTAGTTTCAACTAAAAGGAAGGACATTATGGAATTAACCACCCCCATGAGGAACTGTTACTTTCCCCTTCCCATGCTAGGCAGCAGAACCAGGTTTTCAGCTCTTTCCTAAAGGGAGGGAGGGAGGAAAACTGCCTCAACTCTGGGGGCAAGATATTCCAAAGGGCGGGTGCCACTACAGAGAAGGCCCGTCTCCTGGACCCCACCAAATGAAATTCCCTTATTGAAGGGGTCCGTAGCAGGCCCTCCCTGAATGATCAGGTGGGGCGGGTCGATGATATGGGGATAAGACGGTCCCTCATGTATCCTGGCCCCATGTCATGTAAATATTAATGTACAGAAGAGAAAAATGACTTGGTTTGTATGCCAAACTACTGGCACATTGAGCAACTTACTGATGCTGATTATCCTTGCTACGAAATAAGAAAGACAAAGGCAGAAAAATATATTTAGTAAATATTGAGAAAAAGAAATCTCTAAGGAAATATCAGATATAATTTGCTAAGTGTAAGGAAATGTTGGGTGTCTCACCAGCTTACTGTTCTGATTCCAGATCCTGCTCACTTCAGCCTCAGGGACTCATGGCTCCCAGAGGCAGTGGTTCTTAAACTGTTTGACCCAATTACCCTTTTCCTGGTGTCAAATAATGTCATTACCCCCACAAAAAAACCCAGACTCTGCTGTTTTACACAAGCATCTCAGCATCGGCAGTCCCATACTGGATCCTCAGCTCACAAACAAGTAATTGCAAATTGCTCCATTGTCTCCAGGATAATCCTCAGTTTAAGAACCACTGCCCTAAGGGAATGTGGCCCTCAGCAGAAAAAAATGACCATCATTGTTGTCTTTCACTTCAAATTAAGACAAAGTTAAAATATCTCAAGATTGTTACATTTCTTTCAGAGTGACATTGACAAAACTCAACAAGAAAAGAGTTTTTCTAAATGCCAGGCTGTGGTAGTGAAGATGAAGGGAGAGGTTAATAAACTCTTATTAGGGACCTTTGAATCATAACAAAACTGTTATTAACTCTATCTGAAAAGACTTAATAGTTGTAGTTTAGTAGCAATCACCAACTTGGAATTCCTCTACAGAAATTTCCATCAGGTGTCAATAAGTGCTGATTGAAGAGCAGGCAACCATAATCTTTTTATGTATAGATCCTGGACGTGGTGGCTTCACAAATGGCAAAATGTCCCTATGGCAAATGGATCAGTCAAGTGAGATAAAAGAACTAGAGAGCTGCGTCCCTAGAAACACAGATAAAAACAGAAAGCGAAATATTTTCTTCCAATTTTTCTGCCCTCCCAATTTTTCACTGCCTCCCCCATTACATTGGGCCATCACATCAGCAGGTAAGAATAATGCAGAATGGTCTAAAACTTAAAATGTACCTTTTTCTCACACTAGACTGTAGATTCTAGTGAAGTAGGCAAAAGAACAAGGCAAGTACTCAGATTCCAGAATACTGTAGTTACATGAATTCAGACAAAGGCAATAAAGAACTTAACCATTTCAGGGCTAGACTCAGGATCAGTCAGAACAACCAAAGCCCTAAGCAATGAACAGAATCCTCAGAGAGCTTTAGTGTTAACCAATCATTCAAGAAAAAAAGTTTGTAGAAACAAGAGAAAGTTGTTGAGTATCACTGAAGTAGCATCTGTGCTGTGATGAACTCTTTGACCTGTGAGAAGAGCTGATAACATTTCAGAATCTATCTGCTTATCCCCAGAAGACCCCTGGTTGCCCAGTTCTCAGGTTTTCAGGTATTCATAGTCATGGGACTATGTTCGTACGGAATAAGACCACCACCTTTGCTTTTGTGTTTTAACTGTCATCACTTCCTATTCAAGTCAGTTCCATTCTGCTCATGATGTGGGGTCTTGATTCCAGGGAGGAATCAACGTGCCTAGAAAAGGTTCCCCCTCATGCAGATTTACTTTCCTTCTCCCTCCGCCCCCCAGCATAGACCAGCAGACAACTGGAATGCATCAACAGATACAGCCAATAAATGCAGCCTGTTCTTTTCCTCCCAATCACATGAATGTGAAGGCTTAAGATGATGTGTGTAGCAAAGGAAAGGGAAAGTAGAAGGAGCTAGTGAAGGTTTGGGTGTTGGATCAAGGAGAGCCAAGTTCCAGTCCTGTCTTGACCATAGAACATACTGACTGGCCTAGAAACACTCTGCCAGCACACTCACAGAGTCATTTTTGAGCGATAGAAATAGGGGAGACCTCCAGATATGTCACCTAAAACTCTAGCAAAAAGCTGGGATATGGACACATACTGAAAATAGAGAAGAAATTAATTTTAGTTGTTGACTAGTATATGGAAGGTAGATACACCAGACCTAAGAATATATACCAATCTCTGTATTTATGACAAACAGTATGTACATGTATGTACTGTGTTTGAAAGTTTAGAGCAGAGCTTTCCAAACTGTGTGTCGGGAAACGTTAGTGTGTCGGCTGCAGTGTCTGGGTGTGTCACGGCTGCTGCTGCTTCCGAGCCCTGCCAGGATTCTGCGCAGGTCCTAGTGCCTGCCTTGTGCCTTGCTGCCTCCAAACCTGCCCTGCCAGGATTCCACGCAGGTCCTAGTCCCTGCCTTGTGCCTTGCTGCCTCCAAACCTGCTGTGATTCCGCGCAGGTCCTAGTGCCTGCCTTGTGCCCTGCTGCCTCCAAACCTGCTGTGATTCCGCGCAGGTCCTAGTGCCTGCCTTGTGCCTGGCTGCCTCCAAACCTGCCCTGCCAGGATTCCACGCAGGTCCTAGTGCCTGCCTTGTGCCTTGCTGCCTCCAAACCTGCCCTGCCAGGATTCCGCACAGGTCCTAGTGCCTGCCTTGTGCCTTGCTGTAAGAGTGTGTCGCGAAATGATGCCCTGCTATAAGAGTTTGTTGCGAAATGATGCATGTCTAAAAAGTGTGTCACCAACATGAAAAGTTTGGAAAGCTCTGGTTTAGAGGATTTAAGCCAAACTAATGGATAAAAATGTGATCACTGATTGAGACAGTCTGAACTTAATGGCCATATTTGTCAAAGCAAGAAAGTATTAGAGTTTGGATATGAGAATTATGAAAGCCCTTTTGTTTCAGGTGCATCTCTGACCTTGAAAAGACAACAGTTCTAATCACCTCTCTCATCTTCTCATATAAATGGTGATGAAAACTGTGTTGTAGCATAGACACCCAGAGGACAAAAGCCACAACTACTACCACTTTCAGTGTAGCCAAGGAAGAATAGCTTTCAAGGTAATAATGTTACATTTGCTGTATACCTAAGCTGCTCTATATTACTTCCAGAAATGTAACAGGAATACAATTAATCTGTTTTTTTCCTAATGTTTATGTCATATACATCATCAAGGAACTGTGACTGGATATACCTCATGCTTGAATGCACACTTGCTAGTGCATAATGCTCTATGAGAAGCATTGTGGAGAATAATGTGTTAGTCTTTAAAGCACAACAGCATTTTTACATGTTGTTTTTGTTATAGCAGCCAAACAAATTAAGAATTCTAATACTATTTGTGACCGAATTTCGGGACAAAAAAAAAAAGGCACAGTGCTCACAAAGAAGTGAAAATTACCCACATCCTGTACACTCTGAATCAATCTTTTCCCCTTTGAATCTAGATTGCTGAAGGTAGGTAGGTAGGTAGGTAGGATGGATTTTTTTTTATTGTACATGGGCATCAACAACAATTCTACAGTCCCAGCAATTTGAAATGGGCAATCATGTTTATAAGAAAATTCTTCAGTTGAGCAGTGTTGGCTTAATGGTTTACTGACTGTAGTCTAGACAATGGATTTCCTGATGTTTCGCTGGCAACTGTAGCTGGCATCTTCAGAGGCAAGGTGGTCTGCTATGCATGTCAAAAGTCAGGACACCTGGCTATAAAGAGAGGAGCCCAGTCAGTCTCTGCTCAGTTGCCTGTGAAGATGCCAGCCACAGTTGCCAGCAAAATGTTAGGAAATCCAATGTATCGGCCATGGCCACTAAACCCTGAAGCCCAACACTGCCCAATGGATACTGGCTGTGAAAGCCTACACCAAAAATTCTTCAGTTATTTTTTTACAAGTACTTGTTTGTGTTCAGAATCCCAGTACATTGATATTTCAAAGTAGGGCTCAGTTTTCACAGATAAACTGACCACAGTTATGATCTTTTAACACATAGGATTGACTTTTAGTAATGGGAATTTGTCTTTGAAGATTATTCAGAAGCTGTAGCTTGAAACATGTCAACTGGATTTCTATTTTCTTAATGGAAACGTTTCGCTCCTTATCCAAGGGGCTTCTTCAGTCTTCTTCACTGAAGAAGCCCCTTGGATAAGGAGCGAAACGTTTCCATTAAGAAAATAGAAATCCAGTTGACATGTTTCAAGCTACAGACAATTCCACCTGGATGACTGAGAACCTTCATAGAATTATTCAGAAGCAGCATTTGGTTCTGCAACTGTTCCTGACTGAAGCTAGTGGTCATTTTGAAAATACTGTTTGAACATATTTTTCTGGTGTATTAAGTTTTTCAGTGGCTGTTAGTCCATTCTTGAATACAAATCAGAGTGATCTTAATTACCTTTAAAGATCTATAAAACTTAACACCCTGAAACTTAACATGTCCTGGAAGAAAGTTTTGGTCCCAAGTTAATGTGCCAATCTATTGAAGTCATCTATAGAGGTTCTTCTTCAGGTACAGTACATTCACTATTCTGCTATAAGTCAGATGGCAACTCCAGAGCTTTGTAAGATTAGTACTTGGGATCACAAAGGATCTGTTGCAAGCAGCATGCTATTGTTATACTGAATTCAAGATCTGACAGTTTACAAACTGATATGTGCAACATTGGCACATGTGTTGAATATTAGAGGGGGACATCATAAATTTTGTCTTGTACTACCAACTTAGTTAGCTCACTGTAAATACCCATACCAGATTGCCACTGCAATCTGTTCAATAAATATTTTCTTTTGGAGTTTTAAATAAATATTGCTCCCTTTTTTGAGAAGAGAGTATTTCTATTTTTTAATGAACTTTTTTTCTAACGATTCCAGAAGCAGCAATATATCAGAAGAGCTGCAAATCTTTGACCATTGATGAGCTGTAACTCTCCTGTAAATTAATGCAGTGTTTTTTAAATAATACATGAAAATTCCAAAGAATACTCATCTTTCTTCCCAATATGGGCAGGCTGTAACTCTCCAGATGCAGCTGAATGCCAATTCTCACCAGCATGGCCAACGGTGAAGAATAATGAAGAATGTTGTCCATTCCCCCTCTAGACTCTTCCTTCTTATTGATATCCTTCATACTCCATTTCCTTCATACTCCATTTCCTTCTTTCATTGCTGCTTTTAAAAAATACAAATTTTATATTACGGAGACAGGGATGCATTAATTTATTTGTAGGAAAACTTTGAAGCCTATTTCTTTCCATAAAATGCCATCACCAGACCATCTAGCAGCTACATCAAAGTGATAATCTATATCTATTTTTCTCTAGGAAAGAATCCACCACAACTAGTACTGGGAACAGGTACATCTGCAGTGTCAGGTGTTTTTGTACCTAGGATTTTAAATTTACAGGTAGGAAAAACCAAGGAATTTTCTTTGATACAAAGCATCTTAATCCTAATCTGTCCGATAAATACTGTATATTCAGTGCATTTGGAAAGTATTCAGACCCCCTTCACTTTTTTCAATTTTCTTATGTTGCAGCATGATACTACAATAGTTAAAATTCATGTTTTGTCACATTAATCTACACTCAGTACCCCATAATGACAAAGTGAAAACAGAATTTCAGAAGTGTCTGTAAATTTATCAAAAAGGAGAAACTGAAATATCACATGTACATAAGTATTCAGACCCTTTACTCAGTACTTTGTTGAAGCACCTTTGGCAGCAATTACAGACTCGAGTCTTTTTCGGTATGACGCGACAAGCTTTGCATACCTGGATTGGGGGATTTTCTGCCATTCTTCTTTGCAAATCTATTGCAATGCGCTCTACATGGGGCTACCCTTGAGGGGTATCCGGAAGCTTCATTTGGTCCAGAATGTGGCTGCTCGCACAGTTATTGGTGCGCCTAGATCAGCGCATGTGACACCTCTGTTACAACAGCTGCACTGGGTGCCTGTGTGCTTCCGGGTCCAATTCAAGGTGTTGGTTATCACCTTTAAAGCCCTACATGGCATGGGGCCAGGTTACCTGAGGGACCGTCTCATCCCCATAACGTCGAACCGTCCCACTCGGTCATTCAGAGAGGGCATGCTACGGATCCTGTCCGTAAAGGAATGTCACCTGGCAGGGTCTAGGAGGCGTGCCTTCTCGGTAACGGCGCCCACCCTTTGGATTATGCTACCCCCAGAGGTGAGGCAGGCCTCATCGCTCCCGGCCTTCAGAAAGAACTTAAAGACCTGGTTCTGCCGCCTTGCATGGGGGGAGGGGGGGAACAGTTCCTCTTGGGGATGGCTGGTGCCATAGGGCCCTTTTAAACATCCAAACATCATACCACCGCATCTTGGATTTTTATACTTAATTTTAATATATTAGAGTGTTTTATTGGGTTGTTTTAATTGTCGGATTTTAATTTTTGTGTTTTGTAAACTGCCCAGAGTTCCCTTGTGGGGAGATGGAGCGGTATATAAATTGAAACATAAATAAAAAATAAATAAATAAATAAATCCTCTCAAGCTCAATCAGGTTGGATGGGGACCATTGGTGGACAGCCATTTTCAGGTCTCTCCAGAGATGTTCAATAGGGTTCAAGTCAGGGCTCTGGATGGGCCACTCTAGGACATTCACAGAGTTGTCCCTAAGCCATTCTTGTGTTGTCTTGGCTGTGTGCTTAGGATCGTTGTCATGTTGGAAGGTGAACCTTCAGCCCAGTCTGAGGTCCTGAGCGCTGTGGGACAGGTTTTCATTGAGGATATCTCTGTACTTTGCTCCATTCACCTTTTCCTCAACCCTGACCAGTCTCCCAGTCCCTGCTGCTGAAAAACACCCCCACAGCATGATGCTGCCACCACCATGCTTCACTGTTGGGATGGTATTGGGCAGGTGATGAGCGGTGCCTGGTTTCCTCCAGACATAACGTTTAGAATTGAGGCCAAACAGTTCAATCTTGGTTTCATCAGACCAGAGAATCTTGTTCCTCACAGTCTGAGAGTCCTTCAGGTGTTTTTTGCAAACTCCAAGCGGGCTTTCATGTGTTTTGCACTGAGGAGAGGCTTCCGTCTAGCCACTCTACCATAAAGCCCAGATCGGTGGAGGGCTGCAGTGATGGCTGTCCTTCTGGAACTTTGTCCCATCTCCACACAGACTCTCTAGAGCTCAATCAGAGTGACCATCAGGTTCTTGGTCACCTCTCTTACTAAGACTCTTCTCCCCCGATTGCTCAGTTTGGCCGGGCGACCAGCTCTTGGAAGGGTCCTGGTTGTGCCAAACTCCTTCCATTTGAGAATTATGGTGGCCACTGTGCTCTTGGGAACCTTCAGTGCAGCAGAAATTTTTTTGTAGCCATCCCCAGATCTGTGCCTTGCAATAATCCTGTCTCTGAGCTCTGCAGGCAGTTCCTTTGACCTCATGTCTTTTGCTCTGATACAGTATGCATTGTCTGCTGTGAGGCCTTCTATAGAGAGGTGTGTGCCTTTCCAAATCATGTCCAATCAATTTAATTTACAGCAGGTGGACTCCAGTCAAGGTGTAGGAACAGCTCAGCAACGATCAAGAGAAATGGGAGGCACCTGAGATAACTTTCGAGTGTTGATGCAAAGGGTCTGAATACTTACGTACATGTGGTATTTCAGTTTCTCCTTTTTGATAAATTTACAGACACTTCTGAAATTCTGTTTTCACTTTGTCATTATGGGGTACTGTGTGTAGATTAATGTGACAAAACATGAATTTGAACGATTGTAGTATCAGGCTGCAACATAACAAAATTGAAAAAAAGTGAAGGGGGTCTGAATACTTTCCGAATGCACTGTAGATTGGAATTTAGCATTATTTTGGTTTGTGACACATTAAACATGCATTTGAAAGGGAAAAACATAGATTTTTTTAATGTGCAGTTTCATATGGATTGTGGTACCCTAGCAGAAATAATTATCATATGTAAAAACATGTAACAGTGTAGGACCCAAAATAGATACCGTTGGCCACCAAAAATTAAGACTACAGCAGCCTGATGCTAGATGTGTTGTGATGCAAATTCAGCTTTCTCAGTGCTTGCTCAGAATTCCGGAAATTGTAGGGAGAACACACCTGCAGAGTTCTGACTCGAATCAAATTATCCATTCAGTCGTATCCGACCCTTGGCGATTCCATAAGCCAGCTCTTGGTAAAGCCAGGTGTATGGTATGAGGCATGTATACTCCCTGAAACAGGCTTCCTAAAACACTTTATGAAAATCAAGGTCAGATTGGCAAGCTACAACTTTCAGATGGAAAGTGTCTGTGTCAGAACGATTTATGAGTCAAAATGTGTGCATCAAAATGAAATGACATTTTGGACATCTCAAAGATCATCAGTAAAATGTAACTGAAGAAAGTACAAACAGGCTTGGGTTTACTTATGACTACAAATGAATCTATTTAAGATAGTGGTTCAAAACCTTTTTTTGACATGAGAAACTGTAGAGTGAGCTGAGGCACACATTGCAAAACCTAGACAGGTAGACTAGAACAAAAGTTAAATATGGTTTCATTTTTCATATGTATAGTAAACAAACATTAAGTATAGTTTATAAATATGATTGTTTATAAATATAGAAATATGTTACTTACCAGTCATGTGTTTAATAACTTTCCTTTTCTTTCACCAACTAAAGCAACAACTTTGGGAGGTCTCATGAGATCTCGACCAGGGCTTTCAGAAGCCGCATGCAGCCTGGTGGCCTCTGACTGTATACCTATGATTTATAGTGAAAGTCTGTAAACAGCTGTCAGTGCTACTAGATTATAATACCCAAGCTTCTTACTCAACCCTCCTTCTATCAGCAGCCACTGGCTTTCTCTTGGACTGAGAGAGAAGCAAGAAACTGGCAGCAGAAGCCTCAGTTTACCATGAGGAACCACATTGGGGGTTATTGGTAAAATTATCTGTTCTCCAAAAAACAATGTCCATGAATCAGTCTAGAACTGGCTTGATTTTCTCCAAGTTAGTAGGATTTCTTCCTCCAGGTTAGTAGGAAGGCAAAGCTAGGTTGGATAGCATCACTGATGTGATGAACATGAACTTGAGTAAACTCCAGGAGGCAGTGGAGGACAGGAAGGCCAGGCGTGCTATGGTCCATGAGGTCATGAAGAGTCGGACACAACTAAACGACTGAACAACAACAAAAGCTGGTTCAAAAGGGCAAAGATCATTGCACTCTGTTGAAATGTTTCTATTATTGTTGTTATTATTTTGGGTGGAGTGACAAAATAATGTCTTGCAAACTCAACATTTTAAAAGGAAGTGGGGTGAAGTTCATCACTGAATAGTTCTGCATCTCTAATCAGTAGCAATTCCATTGAATTCAATAGCTTTTCCCATCAAACCTATTTCCTGTTTACCTAGCATCATTTGGCCACTTTCAAGGTTGCATCACTATTTGTTGATTGTTAATGGTAGTGATCTGTCCAGTCCTGGTGCTCCAGTCCTGGTGACTTCATGGACATATTCTTTTGGCAGGAATATAGAAATGGCTTGCTATTGTCTTTTTCTTGGTTGTTTTCAACTCCCCAGTCTAGCCTTCAGTTCTGCAATTTCCTGGTGAGCTCCCATCCAAGTACTAACCAAGGCCACTTTGTCTTACCTTCTCAAGATATGCCAAGGTCAGGTAGGTGTTTTGTAAGACAGAAATTGGCACTGAGAAGAAAAATACTCAACTAGTTCAAGAGAGTGAATTAAATAGTTATCTTCATTTATTTCACCTTGATCTATATATGCAATTGTGCCACATTTCCTTTAATGACCTCAAGGATACAATACAAATACCAAGCCCAATTTCATCTCTACAAAAACCCCACAAAGAAATAAGGGCTTAAGAGTATGTACCTTAAAGATCACTCAAGTATCATATTTCAACAAGGATTTAAGGACATATCTAGTCCATCATCTTATTTTCATAATATACTTCTTGCCCTCCACCCTTCTACACAATTTCATAGATTTATAAATACACACATTTATAAAATACATAATTTCCTTGTAAGCTTTGCATCTACCACATTAATACCAGTTTCTGATAAACTGCTATTCCCAATTAAAAATATGATTGCTTAAAACAGAAGAAAAAGAGAACCATCTTTCTGAACCCAATCAGAGTACCAAAAACAAAGTGAGATTTACACTGTAAACTTATAGCTCGTACAACAGTGGAATCTTACACAGTGCTCTAAAGACCTCTTGTGAAAATTTTTATCTCTAAACCTTAAGTCATAAAATATAGCTTGGTTCTATAACAATGATTTGTTTGGTTAAATAAAGAGAACAGCAACAGTCATCAAATGAACATGAAATATTTTCTTGAATGAATCAATACCATTTTTCAAGAAGCGCTTTAAAAATGTATTGTGTGAGTCATCGCTCTGATATCCTGAATGTTCAAAGCACAGCAGTATGCTGTAATGATAAATTAAAGCATACAAGTCTAAAGAGAAAGAGAGAGAAACAGGTCATGCTGCTAAGGAATCTTTCATTATATAAACCTAGTCTAACTAGTATCAAATTCATCCCTGAAGAATAGACGTTGCTCTTTCTACTTTACATGAAATCATTCTATTGTCTCTCAGTAGTTGAGAAGTTATCATGGCTATTCTGGTTTGGATTCTTTTGGAACAAGGTCACTGGAGAAGGAAGAGGCTTCTGACATTTTGTAGCATCAGAGTTCACTTACCATTGTACAGAGCTAAGTATTGGCATAAACAGTTTAACACTTCAACAACATTCAAAACTACTATCCACAACGGTTCTGTAGAGACCAGCCCTCCCTCTTCCAGCCAAAAGCAGTTGTCTCATTCACTAGGCCCTGTACAAAGTGGATGGCAGTCATTTGTTTCCTTTAGCAGTCACTTGAATTGCATCATACTTAGGAGTTGTGGGAAGGCCTGTTTTTGCCCAGTTCAAAATGCAAAAGTACTCTATGCAAGTATTTGTCTGAACATGCAAATGTTTATGGAGGAGGTACATGGGGAAGTCTCCAGCAAAGGAGATCGTTACCTTGTCGTGGTGCTGGAGCTTGAGCACCTCAATGAAACCATGAGCTAAACCGTGAAGGGACACCCAAGACGGGAAGGTCGTGGCAGAGAGGTCAGACTAAATACGATCCCCGGGGAAGGTAATGGCAACCCACCCCAGTATTCTTGCCGTGAAAACTAAATGGATCAGTACAACCAGAGATATGTCGGTATACCATCGGAAGATGGGACTCCCAGGTCGGAAGATGGTCAAAATGCTACTGGGGAGGAACAGAGGATACGTTCAACTAGCCCCATATGTGATGACGCAGCTAGCTCAAAGCCGAAAGGAGGGCTAGCGGCCGACGGTGCTGGTGGTGAACGACAAATCCGATGTTCTAAAGATCAACACACCATAGGAACCTGGAATGTAAGATCTATGGGCCAGGGCAAATTGGATGTGGTTATTGGTGAGATGTCAAGATTAAATATAGACATTTTAGGTGTCAGTGAACTGAAATGGACTGGAATGGGCCACTTCACATCAGATGACCACCAGATCTACTACTGTGGACAAGAGGACCACAGAAGAAATGGAGTAGCCTTCATAATTAATAAAAAAGTGGCTAAAGCAGTGCTTGGATACAATCCAAAAAACGATAGAATGATCTCAATTCGAATTCAGGGTAAGCCATTTAACATCACAGTGATCCAAATATACGCCCCAACCACAGATGCTGAAGAAGCAGAAGTAGATCAGTTCTATGAGGATCTGCAGCACCTACTGGATAATACACCAAAAAGAGATGTTATTTTCATTACAGGAGACTGGAATGCTAAGGTGGGTAGTCAGACAACACCCGGAGTTACAGGCAAGCATGGTCTGGGAGAACAAAATGAAGCAGGACATAGGATGATAGAATTTTGCCAAGACAACTCACTGTGCATAACAAACACTCTCTTCCAACAACCTAAAAGACGACTTTATACATGGACTTCACCAGATGGTCGACACCGAAATCAGATTGACTACATCCTTTGCAGCCAAAGGTGGCGGACATCTATACAGTCGGTAAAAACAAGACCTGGAGCTGACTGTAGTTCAGATCACGAACTTCTTATTGCACAATTTAGAATCAGACTAAAGAGAATAGGGAAGACCCACAGATCAGTTAGATATGAGCTCACTAATATTCCTAAGGAATATGCAGTGGAGGTGAAGAATAGATCTAAGGGACTAGATTTAGTAGATAGGGTCCCAGAAGAACTATGGACAGAAGTTCGCAACATTGTTCAGGAGGCGGCAACAAAAAACGTCCCAAAGAAAAAGAAAACCAAGAAGGCAAGATGGCTGTCTGCTGAGACACTGGAAGTAGCCCAAGAAAGAAGGAAAGCAAAAGGCAACAGTGATAGGGGGAGATATGCCCAATTAAATGCAAAATTCCAGAGGTTAGCCAGAAGAGATAAGGAATTATTTTTAAACAAGCAATGTGCGGAAGTGGAAGAAGACAATAGAATAGGAAGGACAAGAGACCTCTTCCAGAAAATTAGAAACATCGCAGGTAAATTCCAGGCAAAAATGGGTATGATCAAAAACAAAGGTGGTAAGGACCTAACAGAAGCAGAAGAGATCAAGAAAAGGTGGCAAGAATATACGGAAGATCTGTATAGGAAGGATAATAATATTGGAGATAGCTTTGACGGTGTGGTCAGTGAGTTAGAGCCAGACATCCTGAAGAGTGAGGTTGAATGGGCCTTAAGAAGCATTGCTAATAACAAGGCAGCAGGAGACGACGGTATCCCAGCTGAACTGTTTAAAATCTTGCAAGATGATGCTGTCAAGGTGATGCATGCCATATGCCAGCAAATTTGGAAAACACAAGAATGGCCATCAGATGGGAAAAAATCAACTTATATCCCCATACCAAAAAAGGGAAGCACTAAAGAATGTTCAAACTATCGAACAGTGGCACTTATTTCACATGCCAGTAAGGTAATGCTCAAGATCTTGCAAGGTAGACTCCAGCAATTCATGGAGCGAGAATTGCCAGATGTACAAGCTAGGTTTAGAAAAGGCAGAGGAACTAGAGACCAAATTGCCAATATCCGCTGGATAATGGAGAAAGCCAGGGAGTTTCAGAAAAACATCTATTTTTGTTTTATTGACTATTCTAAAGCCTTTGACTGTGTGGATCATAACAAATTGTGGCAAGTTCTTGGTGGTATGGGGATACCAAGTCATCTTGTCTGCCTCCTGAGGAATCTGTATAACGACCAAGTAGCAACGGTAAGAACAGAGCACGGAACAACGGACTGGTTTAATATTGGGAAAGGGGTACGGCAGGGCTGTATACTCTCACCCTACCTATTCAACCTGTACGCAGAACACATCATGCGACGTGCTGGGCTTGAGGAATCGAAGGCTGGAGTTAAAATCGCTGGAAGAAACATTAACAATCTTAGATATGCAGATGATACCACTTTGATGGCTGAAAGCAAGGAGGAGTTGAGGAGCCTTATGACGAAGGTGAAAGAAGAAAGTGCAAAAGCTGGGTTGCAGTTAAACCTCAAAAAAACCAAGATTATGGCAACCAGCTTGATTGATAACTGGCAAATAGAGGGAGAAAAAGTGGAGGCAGTGACAGACTTTGTATTTCTAGGCGCAAAGATTACTGCAGATGCTGACTGCAGCCAGGAAATCAGAAGACGTCTACTTCTTGGGAGGAGAGCAATGGCAAATCTTGATAAAATAGTTAAGAGCAGAGACATCACACTGACAACAAAGGTCCACATAGTTAAAGCAATAGTATTCCCTGTAGTAACCTATGGCTGTGAGAGCTGGACCATAAGGAAGGCTGAGCGAAGGAAGATAGATGCTTTTGAACTGTGGTGTTGGAGGAAAATTCTGAGAGTGCCTTGGACTGCAAGAAGATCAAACCAGTCCATACTCCAGGAAATAAAGCCAGACTGCTCACTTGAGGGAATGATATTAAAGGCAAAACTGAAGTACTTTGGCCACATAATGAGAAGACAGGATACCCTGGAGAAGAAGCTGATGCTAGAGAAAGTGGAAGGCAAAAGGAAGAGGGGCCGGCCAAGGGCAAGATGGATGGATGATATTCTGGAGGTGACAGACTCAACCATGGGGGAGCTGGGGATGGTTACGGCCGACAGGAAGCTCTGGCGTGGGCTGGTCCATGAAGTCACGAAGAGTCGGAAGCGACTGAATGAATAAACAACAAAAACATGGGGAAGTATGTAAACCTTACCCCAAATCCCTTTCCACACATATACAGTCTCCTTTTCAGCACATGACGTTGCACAGATGTGAAGATTTACTTTTATTAACCGAACAGCTTTACAAATCTCCACTGCTCCAATCAGATGGAGGCTTAAGACTACTGGCCTAAATCAGTGGCTAAGGAAGCCAGCTCTAGGCTATCCCCAAAGAAGGGCATGTCTGATTACTTTGACATCCACCATTTTGATTTTAGCATTCTCTCCAGTTCTGTTCACTTTCACCTATCTCAACCGTAATCTTAAACTCGCATGAGTAACACTTTGTTTGTTTGTTTGTTTGCTGAATTTATATAGCTGCCCATCTCATTTGCATGTGACTCTGGGCGGCACTTGGACTATAAACATCTAGACAGCAAGTTGGTCAAGCCAAGCACCATTCGCCAGGAGTAGATATGAAATGGCAAAGGCAGCTTCTTTGAGAATTCAGGGAATCCATTTCAAATTCCATTTCCAAGTCAAGATATTGTGCTGTACTACATATGTATAGATTCAATATCTCAGCATATGCAAAGTGATAAAAAGATAATACCTCAACTATCGAAAAAGATGTCCACCAGTTGTTTTCTCATAGACAGGGGACTTATTAACCTATCCAAGCCATTTATGTTTTGCCCCACCTCCCAGGAACTGCATACATGATTGACCCCCTACCCTGCAATTTACACTCACGGTATTCCAGTGAGGTAATTTGGGCTGATAAATGGCCCAAAGTAATTCAGTGAACTTCATGGCTGGATGCAGATTGAAAGGACCTACTGAAAGGATATTCAAAGCCAGGCAGCCTGGGTCTAGTCCAACAGTCTAACCATCACATCCAAGTTACATTTGAGCAATATGCCATGAATGGAAAAATCTTTAAATGGACACCAGGGTGGTATTTGCTTGCTGAATTTCTCTATAACCCCAAACTGACACAATGCCAAGTAGAAACTGTCAAAGAAAGGAGGATTATTCATGTCACCAGTTCAGTAATTATAAAGGCAATAAGTTTCTAATTCTTCTCTGTGAACATGATATTAATTAGCAGGCCAAGGAGAAGGAGAGGAAGAGGGGAACTCTCTCTTTTAAATTCCTGCACATCTGTGGTCTCCTTATGACTTGAAAAGTGAGTAAGGGGAAGGGGAAGTAAGTTTGGGAATGACTGGGGGGTCAAAGGGATTGGAAAGGTAAAAGATAGACATACCTTGTGGCTTGGAAACATAAATTTAGGACTTGAAAGAAACTGAAAATCAGTTCCAAGTTATGATGGAGAGAGAGTTGAGAATCTCACTCATCTCTATGGAGTTTGTCCTTTTGATCAACAGGCTGCTGCAAACATGAACAGGCAACTTGCAGTAACAAAATACAGAAAGATATTAACTTTCAAGTCTAAGCAATCATTGAGCATTGCATCGTTCCAGGAACCACCAAGTTTGTCCAAACGCACTGATGTTTCTATATCTCAGAGGCTGTACTAGCAAAAAGCACTAAACACTGGAATACAGGTAGTCCTTGCTTAACGACCACAATTGGCACCGGAATTTCAGTTGCTAAGCGAAGCGGTCATTAAGCGAATCCGAATTGATTTTATGACCATTTTTGCAGCAGTTGTTAAGTGAATCACCACAGGAATTAAGCAAACCCTGTGGTTGTTAAGCAAATCACATGGTTCCCCATTGATTTTGTTTGCCAGAAGCTGGCCAGGTTGAAAATGGTGATCATGTGACCACAGGACACTGCGACGGTCATAAATGTGAACCGATTGCCAAGCACCCAAATCGTGATCACGTGACCGCGGGGACACTGCGACGGTCATAAGTGTGAGAACCGGTCGTATGTTGTTTTTTCCAACACTGTTGTAAGTCTGAACCATCACTAAATGAATGGCTGTTCACTAAATGAAAGCCTTCGACAATACACTAAATGAATGGTTGTTAAGTGAGAACTATCTGTTGTCCTGTGATATCACAGAATGTGGGTTTTCACGGCAGCTATGAAATTAGTTGTTGGTGAAATGAATTCTGGGTAATGCTGGATGAGGCCGTGAATTTGTGCTGACCTTTGGCTAAGCATGGGTCTAGCCTCCTCAGAGCAGACCTGAAATGCTACATGGCAACAGATGTCACATCATCACATACTTTTTGCATTGATTGAAGTGGAATACCTACAACTAATTGCTCACAACTATGTAGGATAACAGTTGATAAATTTTCTCCCTGTTTAAATTATCTGGATGTTTATAAATGTTTGTTACTTCTTTAATAACTCTGAAGAAATATCTGTTACATCATACCAGGATGCTGATGTTTTCCAGGCCTATTTTGTGATTTAACTTGGGTGGCTGGTTTCAGGCAAGGCTGAGTGTCCTGTGTGTTTAAGTCTAATATTCTTTTCATCTTCTTTAATTCTGTGTTCTATAAAACATCTACTTTGACCATCCACGCTGGCAATTCATTTTATGCACTTACTCAGTTCATACTTTGTATCCTTATTAGGGGCAGCAGAAGTTGTTCCATATTGTCCACTGCCCCAAATCTGACTCTTATATCGTATTTGTCCAGTATTTTTCTCACCTGTTAATATCACCTGAGAATTTTAAAAATCTATTTTTTAATTTTCAATTTTTCATTGAGTTTTATAAAGAGTACAAATAATAATTTAAAAGTTATTAATTTTCATTCTAGAGTGTTCAAAAAGAAGCTATGTGTTTAAAAAGAACAATTTTTTTTTATCCCTTCAATCATGTCCAATTCTCAGAGACTGCCTGGACAAGTCCTTGCAGTTTTCTTGGCAAGGCTTTTTCAGAAGGGGTTTTCCATTGCCTCCTTCCTAGGGCTGAGAGAGAGTGACTGGTCCAAGGTCACCCAGCTGGCTTTGTGTCTAAGGTGGGACTAGAACTCACAGTCTCCCAGTTTCTAGCCTGGTGCCTTAACCACTACACCAAACTCGCTCTCTAAAAAGAACATTAATAAAAACTAACAAGAAACAAAGAAGAAACATGACAAGAAAAAACCAAAAATGAGGAAAAATTAAAAAAAAGAAAACTGCATTAATACCATTGTATTCTCTATTTTTCTACAATAGAGAAATAATACTACCATAATTGTATAAAAATTGATCAATCATTTTTTAATCAGCAAATTAATCCAAGATCATACAGAATGATATTGTCTGATCTTGCCTCTCCACTGATAAAGAGACAGTTCAAAGGCTGAGAGTTTTCATTAAGCAAACATTCAGTGTCTGGTACACACACATCCTTCCAAGAATACATAATCACCATATTTGCAATTGTCCAAGCACAATATATCCAAAGCTCTTTATAAATAGATAAGTTATAATTTTTAGAATATAATTCAACAACACTGATATTGTCAAAACTTAATTTCTTCCCAAGGACTCAGTTAACCATAATAAAACCATCTAATCAAAATGAACTATCAGCGGACAGACCAAAGCATGCACACTATTGTTCCCTTGAATGTATTACATCGCCAGGACAAGTACATCCATTGAGGAGTCCAATAAATCCCAGAAATATTTATTTTGTGGAGCTAAACTGTTTTTAAATCATACTAAACATATTTGTTGTTTCTTAAAACCCAAGATCATTTTTAAATATATGATTGATTGATTGATTGATTGATTGATTTTTTCCCCAAAGTTTTTATTATTTTTTACAACAAGGATAAAAAACTACAAAAAACAAAAACAGTACAAACAAAAAAAACACATTAAAAGTGTAAAAACACAAAAGACAAAACTTTTAGAAAGTTACATACATACAGGTAGCTTTCAGCTTTCCACAGCAAGAATATACAATTCCCACAAACAAACCCTTCCTCTATATCAAACCATAATCACATTATTTCTATAAATCCCTCCATTAACACATATATAAATCTCTAATACAATTGCTCCTTCCCCTTACATAATATATATATATATACATATATTTAAATTTTACTTCAAACTTCCCTTCCTCTTAAAAAATAATCCATTTAATTTTTTTCCTTCTGCTACTATTCTATATACTTCTGTCTACACAATAAACATCAAATTATAGAAACAAATAAATTGTCTGCCTTTATAATAAACAATCTTAACCCTATTAGATCTCAAAAACAGTATAAAACATTATAATATCTTATCAATATCCTTTAAGTTTTACAAATCTATAACCCTATAAAACAATCATATTAGTCTCTTTATCAATCCAATTGAATATTCTTAATTTTTATAAATTGTCTACCTTTATAATTAACAATCTTAACCCTAATTATGCTTAAAAACAATATAAAATATTACCAGAACATGTCAATATCTTTTAAGTCTTAGAAATCAAAAATCCTGTAAATCATGTTAACCTCATTATCAGTCCAATTAAATATTCTTAATTTTTTACCCCTCCTCAAAATATACCAGGGCATCCAGATATTTCACCCTTACACCAACAGCATTTTTTTTACAAAGATCTAACAGTCCAATAGCTTCAAAAAAATACAAACTTTCCAGGGAAAGAGAAAAAAAACTCCCACATAACATACTCTTCTTTCCCATAACATTGATTGAAATAGTCATAACATTTCCCCCGCTTGGCAGTTCCTTTTGCAGTCCTAAAGTTACACAATCGTTTTAATCCCATAAACACCAATCCAGAGTTTTCAGCTGAGAGTTTTCCATTTTCCCCCACAACAGTAAAAACACCATCTTTTCCAACTTCGTCTTCTTCTTCTATCATAGTATTTTCATATAGTTGTTGCATTTTAAGTAAAATCTCATCTCGAATGTCCCAAATAGTTTGTATAATGGTTTGACAACTCGTTGAAATTATATATTCTTGCTGAAAATGTAATTCTCTGAGATCTTCTTTAAACTCTTCCATTGTTCAAACAGTAAATTATAACACACCCTAAAAAGTTAACTCACAGAAATAAAGGTTAATGAATTAATCCAAAATTAACCAAAGAAAATATACTAGCAGACAGTGGAAAAAAGTAAACAGAAAGCCTAAAATTTAAAATAAGTGTGTAGAGAGAAAAAACTTCAACCTTGGAATTTAGCAACATAGACAATGGAAAGGCAATGTTACAGCTCTGAATATAACCCAGAAGGGGAGAAAAGCCAAAACTTTTTTTATATAATTAAAAATCTCCAAAAATAACTATAATCACCAAGAGATTCCGCTTTTTCTTACTGTAAAAAGCTTCTCTTAAGATACAAAACTTAAAAAAACAAATTGGGTGTTTAAGATATGGAAAGGCGATGACTTATTTCCCTTTTTAATAAGGGAATACAAACGTGGATTAGAACAAGATTAAATCCCAGCCTCCCAGTGTAGTTTTACCGCTCGGTCGCAGACACTGTCTATGATCTCCTGGCTACAACTCACCATCTGGAGGACAAATGGTTCGATTCTCAGCGTTTTCCTTAATCCGGAAAAACACTTGGGGCTACAGAAAAACCTGTCTGTGCCCAAAAAGAACTACCACGCTGCCAGCTCTGCCCATGGAGCTCACAGGCAAAGTTGTTCAGTCAGCCATTTTCCACAGGAAGCTCCGATTGATTGATTGATTGATTGATTGACTGATTGATTGATGATTAATTGATTGATTGATTGTAAGATTCTTGGTGATTTACAATAACTAAGCACATACAATAAAACATCTGCAGTATAATTAAACTAAAATAAAATTCAAAACCTAAAACTATAAATAAATAAAAAAAAAATACTCACCATAACCCCTCCAGAATAAACCAATTTTCAAAAACTTCTGGAAGGCCAAAACCTTTGGGGCAGGTCTAATATCTGAGGGGGAGGCTATTCCACAGAATACTTTGCCCCTCTCTGATATCTTGTAGAAATTATGAATCCCCAATAGTTTTTCTGGGATGTACAAGCTGATTGGGCTGATTCCTGATGAAGAAGGCGGTCCTGCAAATGTCTCAGCCCCAAGCTATGTAGGGCTTTATTGGTAATGGCCAGCAGTTTGAATTTTACTCTGAAGTTGATAGGAAGCCACTGCAGGTATAATAAGCTCTTGACGATGAACACTGGCTATTAACTGGGCCACTGCATTCTGGACCAAGTAAGCTTCCACGTTATCTTCATAAGCAGCTCTACAGTACATCAAGTTCAATGAAGTAGTCCAGATGAGTGGTGATGAGGGCTTAAGTTACTGCTAAGAGCTCCACCCTCTGTTTGGGGCCTTCTACCTTAGGTGACTGAAAAATCAGTGAAACTCTTTAACTTTTTAAAAAATCCTGGTGAAATTCAACCAACAATGATTAGAGGGTAAAAACTTAACTGAATATGCTAGTGTAATATTTGGGATAAATGGGAAGACTAAATGACACGAGAGGTAATGTTACTGAGCACTGGCTCAGTTGAAATGATGGTCCCTTCTCTGCAAGTAGCTAATGAACGGCTGAGTTTAGCCTCTAGCCCAGTGGTGTACCTAGCTGCATATTTGACACCAGGAGCAGATCATTTTTCCTTTATTCCTGAGCTCCAGTTTGGTATTGTAGTTAAGATATCACACTAGAAACCAAGAGACTGTGAGTTCTAATCCTACTTTAGCCACAAAGCTAAATGATGATGATCTTGGGCCAGTCACTTCTCTCAGCCCTAGGAAAAAGGCTGTCAAGAAAACTGCAGGAGGCAGTTAAAAGTAAGGTAAAGGTTCCTCCCGCACATTTGTGCAGTCGTGTCCGACTCTAGGGGCTGGTGCTCATCACCGTTTGTTAGCCGAAGAGCTAGCGTTGTCCAAAGACGCTTCCACGGTCATGTGGCTGGCATGACGCGCGCGGAACGCTGTTACCTTCCCACCGAAGTGGTACCTATTCATCTACTTGCATTTGCATGCTTTCGAATTGCTAGGTTGGCAAGAGCTGGGGCTAGTGCGGGAGCTCACTCCGTCATGCGGGGCTAGAGATTCAAACCTCCGAACTTGCGATCTTCCAATCGACAAGCCTGGCGTCTTACCCGCTGAGCCACCACGCCCCTCAGGAGTCAAAACTGATTCAAAGGCAGTTTGTTTTTCCTCCATTGCTGCTGCATTGCTACCAACTGCCAAAGAGTGCATGGGCAGCAGTGAGTCAACTCCACACCTGCCACTCGCCTCCTTTGGTCCTCAGCAGCAGCACCCCCACCCCTGATTGATGCACCTGGGGCAGACCCCCACCACCCCGCCTGGCTCCTTGGTATGCCACTGCTCAAGCCAACTGAAAGTGCAAAGTGCTCTGGCTGAAATGGCAAGAACACTTGAGCTGACATAGGGAAGAAGAGTGTGCTTTTGAAGCATGGCAGGGAAATACATATAGAGGCTGCTTTGAGAACAAGAGGAGGAAACATGGAGGACGATGTCATCTATTTTTCTTCTCCAGAAATGGTTGCCAGCCAGTTCCAATGACAGGGCAAGAGTAAATCTGGATCTAGCCTAAGAATATTATCCATTTTCAACCCATGTTTTCTAACACACACATTCAAACAAAGAATTTTTAAATAAGGCTATTCCAAAGTCTCAAATTCTCATGAAAATTAGCATAAATTTTTAATTTCTTCCCCAGTAATACCCAAATATATGTAACTGCCTTTAATGCTGGAAATGTACCAAAATTCCAACTTTAATTGGAACCAAACACTTGCTAGGATTAACTTCGCAACTGAGCGCACAATGGAACATAATATTCCATTTCCTTTTCATTCCAGTTCATTATTAAGCTTAACAAATAGGTTAAAATAAATTTAAAATGAAGAAAATTAAATCCACCATTACATATGAGAGTTGTAACTTTGCAAGAGAAATCCTAAGTATTTGTTCCTTCCAAAGAAATTTAATCATTAATTTATCAATCTGTTTAAAATATTTAAGTGGAACCAACATAGGCAAATACACTCAATAGCTAGCTATTGAAGCCCTATTCATTTCCACCAAATGTATTCTTCCCCACTAACTAATCAACATTTTTATCCATCATAATATCTTCTTTTATCTGAGTGATACAATTCAAAATATTCCTGTCTATTAAACAACATATTTTGCTAAGAATTATCCCCAGGTATTTAATGTAATCATGGCAATAAACAAATCCTAGTTTTTCCCTACTTCTGTGGGTCCCTTATTACCAATTGGCATGATGTTCAACTTGTTCCATTTTATAGTGTATCCAGGGTATTTATTATATTGCTGTACCATTTCTACAAACCAAGGTAAAGATTGGTGATGATAATTAAAAAGACCCAAAATATAATCTGCATATAACAATAAGCAGCAACTTATATTCACTTTTTGATCTACAAACAGCTTGAATATCGTCAAATTGTCTTATTAAACAGACCAAAGTTTCCAACATCAAATTATTATTATTATTATTATTATTAATTTTTATTTTTATCCCGCATTTATTATTTTTATAAATAACTCAAGGCGGCGAACATACCTAATAGGCCTTCCTCCTCCTATTTTCCCCACAACAGCAACCCTGTGAGGTGAGTTGGGCTGAGAGAGAGTGACTGGCCCAAGGTCACCCAGCCGGCTTTCATGCCTAAGGTGGGACTAGAACTCTCAGTCTCCTGGTTTGCTATTGGCTCCTTCCTAGGGCTAAGAGTGTGTGACAGCCCAAGGTCACCCAGCCGGCTTTCACGCCTAAGGCAGGACTAGAACTCACAGACTCCTAGTTTCTAGCCCAGCACCTTAACCACTAGACCAAACTGGCTCTAAATATTAAAGGAGAGTGTAGGCATACTTGATGTATTTCACATTTCATCTTGATTACAGGGAAAATAATCCTGTTGGTAATTACCTGAGCAGAAGTTTAATGATAATGATGATTTATCCTTTCTTATTTTCAAAATATTTGTTATATAAGCTGCAAAGTATGGTTTTTCAAAAGGTTCCTTATATTTCTCTATATAAGCCAAGCTGTCTTTATTTTATTTTATATCTCTCTCGCTCTCACTGTATGGTATCCCATCTGGCCCAAGAGCCTTTATGTCAAACTTTCAGTAGTATCAAACATTCCTGTAATGTTAAAGGTACAGCTAAATTCTTTGAATGGGCATCCAATATTTCTGGAAGATTTATTCCATTTTAAAGAACATCAATCTGCTCATAAGGTAATCCTCTGTAAAATACAAACTTGTACAGAACTCCATAAACTGAGAATTAATTTCATGGCAATAGCTATTAAATATCCCGAGTTGTCAGGAGCTAGCTGTGATGATGTATGGTGACATCATGACACAAGTTCTACCCTTTCATACTTGTGGTCACAATGTTGCATTATATAAGTATATAAGGAGCAGAATTTTCATCATGACATTGTAATGCATGTTTTCTCATTTGCCAATGGATACCCATGTCTATTCCCAAAGAATATCTTATTGTAGGGATTATATCCCTCGCTGGATCGTCACCTTGTTGTGGTGAGTGGGCTTGTATGTTCCCAATGAACCCTGTGAGCGAAGCCGTCGGGAGTCATGTACTCCTGGTAGGGTCACCCATGGCGGTAAGGTCCAGGGGGAGGAACCAGACAAAGAACGATCCAAGAAAGTCCTCAACGGCAGAACAGGCAGAAGATAACAAGGTGGATTGTTACAACGGCTGCGAAGGCGGATGAAAGCTGCAGCAGACAAAAGGTCACCAATCGTCATGGTACCCATGCCATTGGATTAGAGCCTTTTTCTGTGAATGTTGTGTGCTGATCGTTGTGCACCGATCTCCACACATAAAACAAAGTCACGCACAGGCATCTTCCAACCACACCAAACCCAAAACAACCAAAAGTCCCATGGCAATTGACGAATGGCAACGGGGGCAGAACTGTGAAATCTGGAAGCTCCTAGTCATGGACCAGCACATGGGCGGTGGATACAGATTCAGTCGTCCTGACTCAAGGTTCGAGGCAGTTGAGTAGTTCGGCAGCTGTATCCATGACTGAGCAGCCCTATTTAGGATCCACTCTGCTCACCCCATATGGGGAGGGGGCTAGAAAAGGTGCCCTAAACATAGTCTGCCTCATTCTGTCCCTGACTGGACTACCGCGACCAGTGGGGTCACCATCTAGCGGTCGTAAAAGACTCATGAATTTTGGAACATGGAATATACGGACACTGCAAGACAACATGGATAGTGAATGACCTGAACGTAGGACTGCCATTATTGCAAGGGAGCTGAGATGTTTTAATATTGATATAGCAGCACTCCAAGAAACTCGAAGAGCAGGAGAAGGACAGTTGAAGGAAGAAAAAGGAGGTTATACCTTCTTTTGGAAAGGACTGCCTGAACAAGAACGACGAATACATGGGGTAGGCTTTGCTATCAAAAACGACCTTGTGAAGCTCTTGTCAGAAGTTCCCACTGGGATTAACAAACGACTCTCAACTCTCTGAATAAAACTCGCCAAAATCCAACATGCAACTATCTTAAGTGCTTACGGACCAACACTAGATGCAGATGAGGATATCAAGGAAAAATTTTATACCCAGCTGGACACCATCTTATCAGAGATATCAAAGGAGGATAAAATTATCCTCCTGGGCGATTTCAATGCAAGAGTTGGGCGTGACTTTAATTTGTGGCTGGGGATCATTGGGAAAGAAGGAGTTGACAATAGCAACATGAATGGAATCTTACTTCTGACTAAATGTGCAGAGCATAACCTGGATTAAATTGAAGACTTCTATTATTTCAGCCTGTGAACAAACTATCGGATACCAAACTAAGAGACATCAGGACTGGTTTGATGAGAACGACAGTGAGATTGAACATATTATTGACAAGAAAAGGAAAGCCTTCCGGATATGGCAAAAAGATATTAACTGTGCAGTTAAGAAAAAATCTACGCCAGTGCAAAGGCAGAAGTCCAAAGAAGAACTAGAGAACTTAAGAACATAGGTGGATTAAAAAAGCCCAAGAAACCCAACATTTTGCAGATGCTCATGATGCACGGGGCTTTTTTAATGCCATAAAGGCCATCTATGGACCAACAAACTATGGTACAAATCCCTTACGCTCAATAGATGGTGCTAAACTTCTAAAGGACAAAGAGTCTATTGCACTGCGCTGGAAAGAGCATTACTACAATCTCCTTAATCATCACTCTACTGTGGCTGATGAAGTCTTCTTGCAAATCCCGCAAAAACAAATAAGAGATGAGCTTGCAGTACCCCCTAGTTTGGAAGAAGTCAGTAAAGCCACTAAACAAATGAAAAATAACAAAGCTAGTGGACCTGATGGGATTCCTGCTGAAGTCTTTAAAGAAGGTGGGCCTGAACTTACACAACAACTTCATAAGCTCATCGAAAAAATCTGGATGAGGGAGGAGATTCCAGCAGACTTTAGGGATGCCATAATTATCACTCTCTTTAAAAAGGGTGATAGAACAGACTGTGGAAACTATCGAGGCATCTCCCTTCTAGCCACAGCAGGCAAAATCCTGGCAAAGATCATCGCAAACCGTCTCCTATCTATATCAGAAGACATCCTCCCTGAAACGCAAAATGGCTTCCGGCCTTCCAGGGGAACAGTGGATATGATCTTCACTGCAGGACAGCTTCAAGAAAAATGCAAGGAGAAAAACCGCCCTCTGTACATGGCATTTATTGATCTGACTAAAGCTTTTGATACTGTAAATTGTACTGCTCTCTGGACCATCCTTCTGAAAATCGTATGCCCTGATAAATTTGTGAACATCTTGCGGCTACTCCATGACGACATGATGGATACTACTCCTGGATAACAATGGCTCTCAAAGCGATCCATTTAAAGTGGAATCCGGCGTTAAACAGGGATGTGTTATTGCTCCAACCTTATTCACTATCTTCATCTCTATGATTATACACCTTGTTGAAGAGAAACTTCCTACTGGTGTAGAAATTATATATCGAACAGATGGAAAGCTTTTTAATCTTAGTCGGCTGAAAGCAAAAAATAAGGTAATTACAACTTCTGTTATAGAACTTCAATATGCTGATGATAACGTAGTCTGTGCACACTCTGAAGAAGATCTTCAAACTATCCTAAACATCTTTGCAGAAGCATATGAAAAGCTCGGCCTCTCGATTAACATTAAAAAACCCAAAGTGCTTTACCAGTAAGTTCGAACCAATCCCTCCGCAGCGCCATAAATCCAGCTTAAAGGTGTGTCACTAGAAAATGTCGACCACTTTTCTTATCTCGGCAGCCATCTATCTACAAAAGCCGACATCGACGCTGAAATTCAGCATCGCCTGAGCTCTGCGAGTGTAGCTTTCTTCCGAATGAAGCGTAGAGTGTTTGAGGATTGGGACATTCGCAGGGA
Source organism: Charina bottae (assembly GCA_023362775.1). Lineage (NCBI taxonomy): Eukaryota > Metazoa > Chordata > Lepidosauria > Squamata > Charinaidae > Charina > Charina bottae. The sequence goes on along the minus strand of JALMGJ010000002.1, from coordinate 98,194,142 downwards.
GACCAAAATGCTTGTTTACAAAGCCATTGTACTACCAACCCTTCTGTACCCCTGTGAAACATGGACCCTCTACAAACGCCACCTCCAATTTCTTGAAAGATTCCATCAACGCTGCCTCCGAAAAATTCTGCAAATTACTTGGGAAGATAGGCGGACTAATGTTAGCATACTAGAAGAAGCAAAAACCACCAGCATTGAAACAATGATCATCCAACATCAACTTTGCTGGACCGGCCATGTTGTTCGGATGCCTGACCATCGTCTTCCAAAGCAGCTACTTTACTCCCAACTTAAGAATGGAAAACGGAATATTGGTGGACAGCAAAAGAGATTCAAAGACACTCTCAAAGCTAATTTTAAAAAATGTAATATCAGCATTGAGAACTGGGAAGCCCTAACTCATGAGCGTTTCAATTGGAGGTCAGCCTTTATTAAGGGCGCTATGGACTTTGAAGAAGCACGAGTACAGGGCGAAAGGGAAAAAAGAGCTAAAAGGAAGGCACGTCAAGCAAACCCTCATCATGACCGTCTCCCACCCGGAAACCTATGCCCTCATTGTGGGAGGTTGTGGGGATCCAGAATTGGCCTTTACAGCCACTTACGGATCCACTGTTACAATTTTACCCTTGGAAGACAATCTTACTCGGCTACGAGTGATCACCAATGATGATATCACCACGTTTCAATTGTTTCAAAGGAGAACACTATTGTTTATCAGGTTTTTCTCCCTCCTCCCAATACAACTTCTTTATACAATTTAATATTCTTTTCAAATCATAAAATTGATCAAGCTCCAATATGACAGTTTTAAAAGCATAATAGGTTTCCAAAGAGTGGTTTTTAGCATATACAGTACATTCAAAGCTTCCTTTATCTCCTTTTGTAACTTTTTACAGAATGAATTTCTCTTTTTTTCTTCCAAGAGGCATAGGCTACTACCCTACCACATATAAATGCTTTAAATGCATCCCAAACAATCCTCATATTGTTGATCCTCTATTTTTTGTCAATCACATCTGAGATGTATGGAAGCATATTGTTCATAATCCCAATAGAAGAGAATATCTGTAGCTCAGGGTTGAACTGTGGAGTCCTTGGTGCTCTCTGAGCTTGGTTGTTTGCTTGCAGATGCTTCATTACCCAACTAGGTAACATCATCAGTGCGAGTGAGTGTGGGGTTTGCTCCCTGTTTATATCCAGTGGCTTGCCCTGCCAGTGTTGGTGGGGGTGTGGTTTTCTCCTTGGTAGTTCCTTGATTAAGGTATTGTTTTCTGCTTGATCGTTTGTCTGGTGTTGATCCCTGCTTATCTGGGTGTAGGCTGCTGGAGAGGATGTGTTCTGGTCTTTTTGTTTCCTTCTTAGCTTTTTTATTGTCTCTTTTGAATGGTGTGTAAATTTTGTTTATCTCTACAGTATTTGTCTATTGATGGCTGATGGCTGTTCATAATCCTTCCTTGGTAATGCTGGTAAGTTTCTTGCTCTAGTTATATCTTTTAGAGTGTATTCACTACTTAGAAGGATTAATAAGTGCACTCTGTACTGTAGTATTTTGTTGCAGGGCAATGCATCATTCATTGTTGAACTACACCTAAAATAAAACCAAAGGTGATATCCCAAATGTGTAATCAGTCATCCATCCATATAGTTTTTACCCATATTAAAGTGAAATATTTATTAAAAAAAACACTGAGTTTTTAATAAATCTGTTATTTTTTCAGTCTCCTCACTAAGATTGTGTGGATTAAGTCCTGTGGCACAGAAGAAAGTATTCCAGACTCCTTTTCAATTACACTGTCTTAAAAATTGGATCTGTAAGGAAAGATTGCATTCTTCATGAAATGTTTATGGACATATTTATCATAAAGATCATTATATTTCAGATTTGATAATCTTGAAATAAGCATGTAAATTATAGCCCAGAAGAACTGTGCTGTCAGTTCACAGAATGTCAGTGCCATTAGAATGCATCAGTGTTTGGCATATTGTTTTGACATTTTAAAAACTGTAGTTTTAATAAATGCACTGCATATCATCATGAAATAGGATCATTACCTAAAAAACAACTACATCATAACCACACATGATTTTCCTGGAAAATCTATGGAAGGTCCCCATGCATTTGTAGACTCTGGCTCTTGAACACATAAATTATTTTTCATTTCCTTTTGATTAAAGAAATTAGGATCACTTAGTCCAAAGATATTCACTTTCTTACTGCTTTTTGAATATCCCACCATTAGACCTATGATTTTCATAGTCATTTACCTGCAGAAGAATATCTGTAAATGTTCTGTAAATGTTAAGGAGAGTGAAAAGAGTATATGTAAACACACACACACACACACACACACACACACACATACACACACTTAGAAAAAAACTATCCTGAGGATCCTTGACAAAGATATTTTCTTCCACTGGGAATTTTGATAGTGTTTCCCTAAATGCCAGTAAAATCAACTCACACTAAACATTATCTATAAATGTTACTTCCTTCTCAAGTATGTATTTTGTGTACCAATTGCACTCTTTTTCTGCATCAGGAGGTCCTACTCACAGTAACTCACCCCTTAGTCACCTCCTATTTGTATTACTGCAGTGCACTCTACATGGGTCTGCTTGAAAAGCATTTGGAAAGTGCTACTTGTCCAGAATGCAGTGGTGCAGGCAATTATGGGTGTCTCACAATGCATCCATATAACACCACTGTTGCCTGAGCTGGGCTGGTTTCCAGTGAACTTCTGGGTGCAATTCAAGGTGAAAAGAAAGAGAAAAAAAGAGAAAAAAGGAGAAAATAGAAGAACAGAAAACACGAAAGGAAACATAATGCCTTCCAATCTTCCTCTCGCAGTTATACATGCAATTCTAATCAAACCTCTCTCTCTATTACATCATTATTCCCTTCTTTCTATAACCTATTCTTTCTAATCATCAAAACCATAAGTCACAAAATCGTTTCCCTTTTTTACACAAAAAGTCCATAAGGGGTTTCCAGTCATTGAGGAATGTCAATAATGACCTTTCTCTAATTGAAGGAGTCAGTTTGGCCATCTCAGCAAGTTCTGTCAATTTCACCAACCATTCCTCCATGGTGGGTAGTGCCGAATCTTTCCATCTTTGTGCATATAATAGTCTCGCCACAGTAATCACATATATATCCCGTGACTCTTTTCTAACTGTGTATCCATCAGTCCTAAAAGGAAAAGTTCTGGCTCCAACTGAATATTAATCTTTAAAATCCTCTGTATCAATGTGTGTATTTGAATCCAATTTTTTAGCTTTTTTACATGTTCACTAAGCATGATAGAATGTCCCTTCATGTTGTTCACATTTCCAACATATATTTGGAATGCCTTTATACATTCTAGATAACTTCTCTGGTGTCATGTACCAAAAACAAAATACTTTCCACTTAAAATGCACCTTGACTTCTCTATACTGAAATCAAGAATATCCATGGCTTCTGTCAGTGACAGAAGCTGCTTGGTGTCCCTACTGCAGGAATTCCTATTGCAGCTTGGAACGTCTTCACTGTCCAATTAGAGCTATAGTGGAAATAAAGAGGAATCCTATTTTTTTCAGAAACAGCACAAAACCAGCACACATGTTCAAAAAAGTGAACAAAACATTTCACTTCCACTTGGAATCCTATTTAAGATCACAAACCAGAGTTGTATTTGCATAAGTCCGTAACAGGAAAATGACCCCTCATATACTGAAAGATTTAATATGGTTTTGGGGTGGTGGAATGAGAGAGAGAGAGAGAGAGAGAGAGAGAGAGAGAGAGAGAGAGAGAGAGAGAGAGATTGGAATTTGGTGACAATGTTAGAAAAATGCTTACCTCCTGAAAAAATATGAAAGGTTTAAGGTTACTGTACTATGAGGATTTGGAAAGGATAATAGTTTCCCCTTTTGAGATCACCAAGTAACTCTGGCTTTTATCTGAAGCAGGTTGCTGAGGTTTCTGTTCATGCAAAATTAAGAGGAGAATTATTTGATGTCTATCATACTGTAACTAGGGATCTCCTGATCCCATATAATGCTTTCAAATTATCAGCTTCCTTTGCCACCTGATACCAGAATCTGGATGAAAGCAAATGTTCCAATCATTCATATAGAAATATGTGATTTAAAATAATTCCATTTTTAGAAAGAGAGAGGAAAAATCCCCACGGGAGTTATGTCCATTCATGTACTGTATCACGTAAGTTCACACAAAGAGCAAACTGGGACCATTTGCTGCCTCTGCAGACCTGTTGGAAGAGGTCAGGACAGGAGACAGATTTTCTTGTCATTTTTTTCCAAATGAACCTCAGTCATTTCCCTCTTTATTCTGATTTCAAAGGGAAGGAAAATGGATCCATCAGTTCCTATCAAACATTGCCCCCAGAAACCCAGTTTCAGTACTTTCTGTTAGCTGTTATGCTGACAGTAGCTTTATGCCTAGATTTGCTTGGAACATAATAAACAACTCTTTAGTATCATGCAAAATTAATTAAAAGCAAACCATAGAATAACGATCCAACAGTAAATCTTTAAAGTTCAACAAACTACCTCCTCAAATCCTCATATTGCACTGTAAAAATGCAATAAAAATCACATTTGCTAAAAAGAGCCATTCAATACAGGAGCTGAAAACATGATCAGGGCCACAGCAATTCCAGTAAGGATATCTTAATTAATCTTTATAATTCTGGAAGAACAGAATTTCCATGTGCAGCTGTGAACAGCATTTGTTGTCAGCACAGAAGGCACTCTTTTTATCAGTGCATGTGGGTATGCTTGTGTGTTTGTAGATCTTCTGTGGGAAAACCTTATGTACATCATCCTGGTTGGTTGGTTGGTTTTTTTGTGCCTTCGAGTCAGTGTTGACTCCTGGCGACTGCCTGGCCAAGTCCCTGCAGTTTTCTTGGCAATATTTCAGAAGTGTTTGCCATTGCTTCCTTTCTAGGGCTGAGAGAGAGTGACTGGCCCAAGGTGTCAGGGTTCATGTCTATGAATCCTGCCATTAGAATCTATAATACCTTAGTGCTTGTATAGTAGGTGGGAGGGGGAATGACAGTTGAGTGTTATGTCTGCTGCTGGAAGCTAGAGACAGCTAGGCCAAGGTCACGCACCTGCAACGGAGAGGAGATGGGACCGTTTGCTCCATGAGATCATCGCTGGTGATTTGGCGCGCAAAGGGAAGGGTTAAGAGAGCATAGTTTGGTGGGAATCAGTATTCAAGTCTTTAGGAGTGCTTCAATGAACATGTATCCTAAATAAAGCTTTATCTGCATTTCAATGAATTGCATGGAGAAGTGTTTATTGGGACATTGTTGTTGAGATCATCACAGAAAGACTTGAATCTACAATTCAGTCGGTTTATCCTGAGGTTACAAGTGGTAACTCCATTTAGTGCCTCCTGAGTGAGAATCGGCTTGTCCAAGCAACTTCAGCATGGAAGAATCTATGGAATGTTTCCAGACGGAGCAACCAGGCCCCTCTTCAGGTTGGGAAGCGAATTCCAAGGACGGGAAGAGTGCGGCTTCTGAACCCGAAGCAGTTAAGAAAAAAGCCTCTAAGAAGGTGTCTCGACGAAGTGGAGTAGAGACTACCGAACTAGCCATGGCACGCACCCCTCGAGTGGGAGCGGAATGGTCCGTGGGAATTGGAGGCGGCATCCGGGCTGGGAAGGGAAAACGCACGGCTAAACCCAGAGTGACCCAGTCCCAGAGGATGGCTTCACTGGAAGCGAAGACTGCACGTATTGATGGTGAAATGGAGACTATTAGTCACCAACTACAAACCCTTATTCAATCCGTGCAGCAACTGGCTTTGATTTCAAAGCAGGAAGGTATTCCAGGGGCGGATTTACCACCTAAATTGATGACCACGGCAGCAGAAAGCGGCACGTCTAGTGGAGAGGAGGAGGAGGAATCCTCTGGATCCGAAATGGAGGTGCCTCAACCGGCCGTGAGTAAATTACAAAGGGGCCAACCGAGGGTGTTCGCGTTGAACAAACTGAAAACAAGATTTGATGGGGACCCAGCGAAATTGGCTTGCTTTATGACCCATGTCAGGGGTTTTATGGAGGAGTTTGAAGAGTCTTTCTTAACGGAAGAAGCCAAAGTAAGGTACGTCTCAAGTTTCTTAGAGGGAGAGGCTGCTTTATGGCTGGTGGCATTGCATGACTCTAACTCTCCAGATTTATGGACTTTTAATGGCTTTATGCTAGCTTTACGACGCCGGTTTGAAGATACCCTCTCTAAAATGTCAGCTAAAGTGCAGCTGCAGCAGCTACGCCAGGGAAACCGATCTGTTGCCGAATACGCAATGGAGTTTAAAAAACTCATAGGCATGGTCCCATCTTGTCCTGAGACTTTTCAGGTGGAATACTTCCAGATGGGGCTGAAACCCGAGATTTTAGAGATGGCAGCAGGACGGGGTGACCCTGACAACCTAGAAGAATGGATTCAATTAGCCAGCAAGGTTGAGAGCACCCAATTAAGACTGAGATCGTACAGGAAGCTACATAGCTCGGGGAAAAGCCCTTTGGGACAGCCCCCGGCGAAGAAGCTAGCTAGAGCCACTGCTTGGGAAGAGGAAAAGGAACGCAGAGCAAAGAGAGGCTTGTGTTTCAAATGTGGCAAAGAGGGACATCGCATTGGTAACTGCCCTCAGAACCCCTCTACAGTAAAAGCAAAGCCAGACAGCCAGCCTTCCAAACCATCTAAGCTACCACCACGCAAGGGAACAGCTCATGCTCTGGAGGACAGCAAGACTCGGGATCTGGTTGGGGGAGAGAACGACTCCTCTGACGAAGAGTTCATGCAGCCGGCGGAAAACGAGCGATGTCTGGCTTGAAGTGCGCCGTGGGCCAGGCATTTGCAGATCGGCGCTCCGATCCGCTGGTGAGTGGAGATTGTCCTACCATGCAGGTTAAGATAAAGCTTGAAACTTTGGATGGGAGGGATCAGAACAATTTGATGGCAATGCTGGACTCGGGGTGCTCAAGATGTTTGATGCATCCTGCCATTGTTACAGGACTGAGACTTAAGTTGCATAAGTTAAAAGTTCCCATCATATTTTGTCAGCTGGACGGGTCAGATATGAAAGGGGGTCCAGTGGAATACTATACAGAAGCCCTAAAAATGACTATTGGGACTCATCAAGAGACTATTAGGTTTATTGTGGCTCCCATTTCCAATCAGCCCATAGTATTGGGGCTCAAATGGTTGAGGGAGCGTAACCCTCAGATTGACTGGGTTTCTGGAGAAATGGAATTTGCAGATGGCTCATATTTGGGAGTTGAGCGGGAAACTGCAGGACTCGGTGTGGTGCGGGAGCTAGCTCAAGCAGCGGTGGCACCGTCACTATATGAGGAGGAGGGGGAGATTTTTTTAGAGACGGAATCAGACCAGATGCCCCCTCATTGGAAAACAGACTGTTCTTTACAATTGGAGCCTGGGGCAGTGTTACCTAAACCCAAGTTGTATTCAATGACTCATAAGGAACTACAAGAGCTGAGGAATTTTATAGATAAGAACCTCAAGCGGGGGTTTATTGAGCCATCCACCTCACCCACGGCTGCTCCGGTTTTATTCCGGAAAAAGAAAGATGGCTCATTACGGCTTTGTACGGACTACAGGGGGTTGAATGCTGTTTGTATTTCTAACCAATATCCGCTCCCGTTGATGAAAGATATGCTGGCTCAACTGACCAAAGGGAAAATATTCACTAAGCTGGATTTGAGAGAAGCGTATTTTAGAGTACGCATAAAAGAAGGGGATGAGTGGAAGACCGCTTTTAATTGCCAATTAGGTTGTTTTCAATATAAAGTCATGCCGTTCAGATTAAGGGGCGGGCCTGGAGTCTTCATGAGCTTAATTAATGAGGTTCTGCATGAATTTCTGTACCAGGGGGTATTGGTATATCTGGATGACATCTTAATATACACAGAGACCATGGAACAACAGGTAAAACTAGTAAAAGCAGTGCTCAGAAAGCTTTTAGAAAACAAACTGTATGTTAAGTTGTCTAAATGTGAATTTCACAAAGAAAAATTGGATTTTCTAGGCTACAGAATATCCCATCAGGGCATTGAAATGGATCCCGCCAAAGTTAAAGATGTATTGGCGTGGGAAACCCCCAGAACAAAAAAGCAATTACAATCTTTTCTCGGGTTCGCAAATTTCTATCGCCAGTTCATTCCCGGGTTCGCCAAGATTGCGTTACCATTAACCGATATGTTAAAAACCAAGAAATTGGCTGATGGCGTATTAGCAAATAAACCTCAACCGAAATTAAAATGGACGCCGGCGTGCCAAACGGCTTTTGAACAACTGAAGCAGTTGTTCACTGCAGAACCCGTTTTAAAACATCCTGATCCAGAACGTCCCTTTGTGATCCAGACAGATGCGTCCAATTCTGCGGTTGGATACGTATTATTGCAAAGAGACAATAATGATCAGTTAAGACCTTGTGCATATATTTCTCGTAAATTTACTGAGGCTGAACAACGTTGGTTGGTTTGGGAAAAAGAAGCTTTTGCAGTGCGACATGCTCTAGCTACATGGCGACACCTGCTGGAGGGTTCGCCTCATCCCTTTGAAGTCTTCACTGACCATAAGAACTTGGAAGCACTTAAAACGCCTCGGAAATTAAATCCTAAACAAATCCGTTGGGCTGAATTTTTCAGTAGGTTTAATTTCACATTAAAGTATTTGCCAGCTGGAAAAAACTTTTTAGCAGATGCTTTATCTAGGCTGCCACAGCATGACACTCAACCAGAACTGATGGTATCCACAGTAATGTCTCCCCAACAATTGGGCTTATCCAACCAGGAGGAACCTGGTTCTGACAATGATGCAGCACCCATACCTGTACAATTGCAAGGGAAGGTGGCTATCACTAGAAGCAAGGCCAAACCACCGAAACCTCTATGCGAACCCTCTCTAGAGAAAGAACTTAAAACCGCTATAGAGGCTGATGATTGGTGGAAAGAGCACAAGCAAACATTAACTGAGGCGAATGGGGTGTGGTGGAATGGAGACAGATTATATGTTCCAGAGGCTGTGAGAAAGGCTATTTTACAACGTTGTCATGATAGCAAAATTGCCGGACATTTCGGATTTGTAAAAACTTTACATTTGGTCAGAAGGCAATTTTGGTGGCCAACTTTGAGGAAAGATGTTAAACAATATGTTTTGTCATGTCATGTGTGTGCATCCATGAAAAAAGCACCCGGGAAACCGGTGGGACTATTGCAAACAGTGGCTGAGCCAACAAGCCCATGGAAACAAATTTCAATGGATTTCATTGTAGACTTACCAGAGAGTAAAGGCAAGACCGTCATATGGGTAGTAACTGACTTATTTTCTAAACAAGCTCATTTCATCCCTTGTAAAGGACTGCCATCTGCTGGTCAACTGGCAAAGTTATTCATCTTGCACATTTACCGAGCGCACGGCGCCCCCTTGCGGATTATCAGCGATCGCGGAAGTCAGTTTACCGCCAAATTTTGGAAATCATTTCTAAAATTGATTGGAACTGAACAGGGTCTTACCTCTGGGCATCATCCGGAGGGTAACGGAGCTTGTGAACGGCTTAACTCCGTGTTGGAACAGTATTTACGGTGTTACATTAGTCATCAGCAAGATAATTGGGTGGAGTTGTTACCCTTTGCTGAGGTAGCGTATAATAATGCTGTTCATCAGAGCACTGGATTTTCACCATTTAAGGTGGCTACTGGCCAGGATTTTGTACCTATTCCTGAACTACCTGACCCTGCCATGCTTCAACAAACTGATCCTGTACTAGCAGATGAATGGATTACAAAAATACGATCAAATTGGCCGATAATGTTGAATATATTACAAGAAGCAAAAAATTCATACAAAAATTTTGCTGATCGTAAACGGGCTCCAGAATGGCCTTTAGTGGTGGGAGAAAAGGTCTACCTGTCCACAAAACATTTGAAATCAACTCAGCCATGCAAGAAACTGGGGCCTAAATTTATTGGGCCATTTCCCATTGTGAAAGTGATCAACTCGGTAGCCGCTCAATTGGACTTGCCAAAGAACCTTCGTAGAGTACATCCTGTCTTCCACATCAGCTTATTGAAACCAGTTAAACCAGCTGATCAATGGCATCCAGATCCAGTAGCGCCTCCACCTATCATGGTGGGAGATAACGAACATTTTGAAATTGTGAACATTTTGGACTCCAGATTGCACCGAGGGAAATTACAGTACTTGGTGCAATGGAAACATTTGCCTGTGGGGTTTGAGGAGTGGGTTGATAAGATTCATGTTTCAGCGCCAAGGTTATTGAAGAAATTCCATGATCAATTCCCTTCTAAACCTGGTTAACTGCACAATTATTCTTATTTCTGTTTTTCAGATCTCAGTGCCTCCCATTGTCTTGCAGCCTGAAGAATTCTGGAATTTGTCCATGTGCCTTTATGTATACTTGTATTTCTTAACCTTTCTTGTTCTTGGCATACTATTCTTTCTTTTGGAGGGTCGGCATGTCAGGGTTCATGTCTATGAATCCTGCCATTAGGATCTATAATACCTTAGTGCTTGTATAGTAGGTGGGAGGGGGAATGACAGTTGAGTGTTATGTCTGCTGCTGGAAGCTAGAGACAGCTAGGCCAAGGTCACGCACCTGCAACGGAGAGGAGATGGGACCGTTTGCTCCATGAGATCATCGCTGGTGATTTGGCGCGCAAAGGGAAGGGTTAAGAGAGCATAGTTTGGCGGGAATCAGTATTCAAGTCTTTAGGAGTGCTTCAATGAACATGTATCCTAAATAAAGCTTTATCTGCATTTCAATGAATTGCATGGAGAAGTGTTTATTGGGACATTGTTGTTGAGATCATCACACAAGGTCACCCAGTGGGCCCAAGGTCACCCAAGGCAGGACTAGAACTCACCATTTCCCAGTTTCTAGTCTGATGCCTTAACCACAACACCAAAGTGGCTCTCCATCATCCTGGTACACTCCTATAATTCCCAACTTCTTGAGTGTCCAAGTATTTGGAGGGCACTAGTTTAGAGAAAGTTAATGCACAGAACATTGTTGTAAGCCACCTTGAGTCCTAATACTTTATAAATAAAAGTGGGGCTACGTCATTGTTGTTGTTATTTTAATTGGATATTATTATATTGGATATCCATTTGCAAAAGATTTCAGAATGACCTGTAGATAGTGTTATTAATCATGTACTGGATATCATTGTTTGAATGTTCCAACTGCTACCTATACATTAAAACAATACTGTAGAGTAGGTTACTGATTCTCAGCATACTTACAGGAGAATAAGAGTGGAAGAGAATAGTCTTCCTAGTGCTTCATTGGTGAATGATGAAGTTCCTAATTTATAGTTTATTTCTAGTTACTACCCTACATCTCCCTTGTCGTTGCCAAGCTGTTCAGGGAGTCATGGGAACGATAGCCCTATATAACAAGAGGTGACTAGGTTTAAGAAAGCCTAATATGGTGGTTTCCAGTATTTTTCTTTAGGTGGACCACTATATTATCATCAAAGCCTCTGAGGACCATCACATAAATATGAAGTTGGCAATATGGTTGTCCTGGCTCAAGCCACGCACTCACAAAAACGCAGAGGGGGTTGCAAACTTTATTAGGAAGTTTTCAAGCAAATGACCAAGCGGCAAAGGAAAGATACGTGTGCGCACACACATGCACACACACAAGAGAAATCAAGTCTCCACAAGTCCAGCAGCTTGCCTTGAGCGAGAGTCCAAATCCAAAACAGCAGGCACAGGTGAAGTCCAAGGTCCTGGTGTCATAGCAGGGTCATCAGCCGTTCCAGGTCCAGAATCACGGTCACAAGATTTCAAGTTGAGAGGCAAGGCACACGGAGTCTAGGTGAATGAATGGCTGTTGCCAATGGAGGGGCTTGAGCTCACTGCTCTTCTTAAATAGAAGTAGCCCCGGTATGTCGATGAAGATTCTCAGTCATCCAGGTGGAATTGTCTGTAGGTTGAGTCATGGCAACTGGATTTCTTTCTTTTGGTTGAAACGTTTTGCTGCTTGTCCAAGTAGCTTCTTCAGTCTGGGCAGCAGTTTGCCTGGCAATTCTGGCTGCTCGCTGTTGGTTTCCTCATCAAAGTCTGAGCTAGCCATGACAATGGTGAGACTTGAGTGCTTGCCAGAGTATAAAGGAGGGGTTATAAACATATAAACAAACAAACATGGGCCCTATAAGTACCACTATATATGTATTTCTCCTCAATTACATCCTAAGAACCTGTAATGGTATGTGGGAATGACCTTGGGAGACAGGGTGAAGAGCCACAGCCAGGGAACAGGCGGATAAGTAACCCTCCCTAGTTTCTCGGGCTGTAAAAATGATGGGGGAGAAATGTACTTTCAGACTTTCAGGATTCTGTTAATATAAACTTATAATAAAGTAGAATTAGTTCATCTGGGCATGCTTCCTTGTGTGGACTACCTCACAAGGCTGACAGAACCCCAAATTTAAATGCAAATTAATTTAGTATTATATATTTTTTAAATGAATGCTCCAAATTTGCCAAATAGAAAATTGCCAAACCTGGGTAGAAACCAAATATCATAAGATTTTGACCATTAAATTTATTTATTTATTTAATTTATATTACTGCCCATCTTCCCCCGAAGGGGGAACTCTGGGCAGTTTACAATAAAACCTAAATAATTATTTGAAAATTTATTTTGATGTTCATACCAAGCATTATCTGCAGATCATAATCTCAGAATCTATCAGCTCTTGAGATAGGCCAGGTCAGGAAACAGATGCCACAAGGATTACTGGAACTCTACTGTTACAAGAAATAATAACAGAATCAGGAAAATTTAACAGAATTTCTCTCTCCATCCCCTACCCCACCCCGCACTTTTAACCAAAGATAATCAAGGTGGAACAATCTTGAGTTTCTTCCTCGCTCCCTCCTCCCTTTCAGGGATAAGCAGGAGTTTACCTCATGGCTGTTGAATATTTTTTTCAAGACGGTTTCCGTATTCCTCTACAGAACCAGAGCCTATGTTCCTGCATTTACACTCATGAAGAAATACAGGCCACTAGCAGAGGAGATTAAAAGTTCCCCATTCCTATATTAAACACATGAGCCTCCTAAATAGTAACATTAACATTTTGTGGAGTAAAATGGCAAAACCTAGCCAACTTTTAATGAATAAGATGATAGATGAGATGATGAGATGAGATGAGATGAGATGAGATGAGATGAGATGAGATAAGATGATAAGATAAGATAAGATGGTAAGTAGGGTTGGTCTCAGATTTATTTATTTATTTATCTATCAGATTTATCACCGCCCATCTCCCCCGATAGTATTTGGAAGAAAAACCACTGGAAAATTCCAGACCTGTAGACGGAGAAGTTGAAAAAAACATCCCAGATGAAAGCAATGAGAATAGCAAACCACTGCTATATTCCTGCCAAGAAAATTATGGGAAGGTGTTAATGAAGTCACATGGAGTAGAGCTCAACTTTACCTTTTTAAATTTTCAGAGAAGAAGCTTCTCTCGGTCTTCTAATGGTGTCTCAAACACGTCTTCTGCATTTTTAAAACTGTTCTGATTCAGTCTGATGGAAAAGTAATTGCCTTTGCTTGTTTTTCCAGAGGAGAAGAACATGCAGTCAAATTCACATGAATGTCATACAGGGTTCATGTACTGACTAGTTACGAGGTGGACAAGAATGATATGTGCGTGTCTTGTCTTTCACTGTCAACCCACTGTCTGCACCATTCCTAGCTTCCCCAGCTCTCATTAAGTCCCACAGATCCTCTGTGAGGGTTTTTCAGATGAAAAAGCAGTGAGAAGGAATGGAGAAGAGTGATTGAGAAATATATATATCAGAAAACAACAACAGTACCCTCTACCAACTTTGCACCTCTAGAGGAAGCTCTAAAAGACAACCAGAAGTAAACCCAAAGAAATTTTGAAGCATCTCAAGTATGAAGTTGGAAAAAAGATAAATGTATTTTGCAGAGAGCAGAAAGCAACTGGAAAGTCAGGCAACAGAAACAGGATTAATTTCTTCTGCTTATGGAACCTCTTCTGAATCTAGCTCTAACTCTAATTTCTATTTGAAACCAGCCCATCTAAACAAACTTTCATTATCTCCCATCTTTTGCATGAAAGAATACAAAAATCACCAGAGGGATTAAACTAATTTCCATTTTATTGTATATTTCCACTGGGGGAGTTGGGCAGTCATATAAATTTAATAAATAAATAAATAAATAAATAAATAAATAAATAAATAAATAATTCAAAACAAGGACATGTATCACAAATCTATCAGCAGGAAAATGTTTTTAAAAGAAAGACCCATGAATTATGCTAATTTAGATAGGCCATAACTATATAACCCTAAAAGATCCCACAGACCCAACTAGCTATTTACTTTTATTTGCTTATAAACATAAGTAGGGAAAAGATTAAGGGAAAAGCAAAATGCCAGTTGAGAGCAAAAGGTATTATTATGTGTTGTTTTCATTTAAAAATTGCTTTAAAAATAGTATTCTATACAATCTTCTTTCAAGTTGCTATGAGTGAGGAAAACTGGATTAAGATTACAATCAAATGGAGATTTTAACTAAAGAATTAGAGATAGAACGTTTTTTGCATTAAATTCAAATGTTGTGCTCTATTTTCATATGAAAATACATACTGTACATACTAGATACACACTCAAGTATACCCCCCACATATATACAAACAGACTAAGCAACTTTATGCAGAGTGCAGAAAAGGTGTAAGAAACAATAAGCCAAAAGATTGAAAAGCACTGCAAAAGAGAAAAGACAAAGCCAGTTTACACCAACACCTTTCATTATACTTCCCCAGATCTTTCTATTCCTTGCTAACCATCCTTGCTTCCACCATACATACCTTGAAAATAACAATTCACACATTGACTTTTGTTCTTTAAATTTCTCACCTCTCCATTTTTCAAGATCTCATCAACTCCATCCAATCAAAACATTTTGGCCTTCTCCTTCCTCTCAACCCATTCACTGTTCCTTTATATATTTCTTTTGCAATTCCATCTTCATTCATTCTGTCAAACTACCTCAACATGCTTCTTTTGTATAGGTTGCCCACTTTTGTATTCCATCCACATTCTCTCAGCACCCCTTCATTCTTCACCTTATTTCCTCTTATTCTATTATACCCACTTCTCACACATACACATACCCAACTCTCACTTCCATACAATAAAGTGGATAGAACATATACAACTATTTTTGCTTCTTTCAAACTCACAACAGCCAATATACTACCCAGTACTTCCTACCTTCATTTGCATGTTTTAAAAATGTCTTCATCTATTTTCACATCTTCAGTAAACATTCTTTTAAGATACACAAATTAATCTACTTGCCCTAGTTGTCAGCATTTAATATAATCTGTAATTGTTTCTTTAATTTTTTTCCTTCTCAAGAGACACTTGTCCTTTTTCACAGTGTTAAATGCTTGGTAAGTAGGGCTCAGTTCTGCTGCTAGCAGACCTACAAGCATCAACTAATTTGGCTTTGGCTTGAACACATGGTTTAGAGTCCCCTTGTGGGGGGAGATGGGCGGTGATATAAGTTAGAAATAATAAATAATAATAAATAAATAAATTAGAGAATTTAGTGGTGATCTGAGTTTAAGAATTACTAGAGGTCAGAAGTGATTGTGTACAAATAATAATTTTTTGGTATAAGTAGTCCTCATTTAGCGACCACAATTGCCTCTGGCAACTTGATCATTAAGTTACGCAGTTGCTAAGTGAAACCACGACTGTGCTTATGATCTTATTTCAACTTTCCTTTGCTTTACAGACCTGAGAAGGTTGTAAATGCAAGGATTGGTCGTAAAGTTACTTTTTCATCACCGTCATAACTGCAAATGGTCACTAAATGAGGCAGTCACTAAATGAGGACTACCTATATATACTTAGCACTCCATTGGCATCCTTTATATCAGCTATCCAATGTTTAAAATGCAAGAGACTAGGGGAACAGAAAAGCTTGATGCAACAAATTTCCCAGTCTACCTAGTTTGAGCACTCCTTGCAGGAGCATTGCAATAAAGTAGAATTAGCTCTTCTTGTTGTGTTTCCTGTCTGGTCTGCCTGGGAGGCTGACAGCTCCATTCAGAAAGCTATATTATATTTTAAGCTTCTATCATACCTGAATTCATTTTAACTAAGTAAAAGGGGAACCTTTTTCTTAAATATTATAAAATCTAGATATCGTTTATATAATGCTATTATTAATTGCATTTTTCTTTTTGTTAGTTATTTACTTATTGCTTGTCATAGAATCAAAACATTGGCAGGGGTCATTTAGGAAGTGAGTCCAACCTTCTTCTCATGACAGGAATCTACATTAAAACATTTCAGACAAACACCTGTCTTGCAATTATTATTATTATTATTATTATTATTATTATTATTATTATTATTATTATTATTTAAACTTGTATCCCCAATCAGGGGACCCTGGGCGGTTCACATATCCAAACAGATTTAGTTGTTTTACATATACAGAAAAATAAGCAAATTTCTAACATCTTTGTCTTAATGATACTCCCAAACACCTTCTGATAAGTAGGTAAAAACATACTATGGGAGTGAAAAAAGACCAGAAATGCCTGTATTATTAAAGATTTTCTGTTTAATTGTGTTGGATGGCCAGATTTTTGTGACCAGAACCAGTAGTGGAAAGAAAGTTTAATTTGCACCTGTTCCGTTCTTTCCAGTACATACTTCCATCTCACCTGGAGAAAGATTGTACCTTCCAAGTTATTTTTCCCTATTTAAATAATGTCCTTCTAGAGCAGGGCTTTCCAAACTTTTCATGTTGGTGACACACCTTTTAGCCATGCATAATTTCGTAACACAGTAATGAGGGGTCCCCGCCCCCTGGCCCACGCGATTGGTTCCCGGCTCCAAACCCCACCCACCGGCCCATGCAATTGGCTCCCGGCTCCAAACCCCACCCACCGGCCCACGCGATTGGCTCCCGCCTGCACCCCCACCCCCAGCATGGCGGCCTAGTCATGTCCCTGCCCCCCACCCCCCAGAGCGGCGGCCTAGTCACGTCCCTGCACCCCCCAACATGGCGGCCTAGTCACATCTCTGCACCCCCCAGTTGCGGCCCTGCCGGGCTGGCACCTTACCTGGGTTCTGTGGCGAGAGCTGGGCACGGAGCAGGGACCGGCGGTGCAGCAAGGGCTGGGTGGGACTCCACGTGGTGCATGGCCTCCTCTTCCGGGTTCCCCCACGACACACCTGGACCCTGGACACAACACAGCAGTGTGTCGCAACACACAGTTTGGAAAGGTATGTTCTAGAGTTTGCTTGCTGCCATGTTTATCAAGGGTTGCATTTTGGTGTCTTCATTTTTATTTTTCTTCAAAGGTGAGAAAGGTTAATGGGAGACAAACAGAAACCTTTTCCAGCAGCCTTGTGTTTTGATCTGTATGGGTAGGAATGTAACAATACTATTTATCGAGTGGTTGGATTCTTCTGATGAATCACATTGCCCACATACAGACACTTTTAACAAACAAACAAAAAATGCTCTTGCAGCAAAATGTGTTTTTTATTACTTGCAGACAGCAGCATCAGTTGGTCTCAGAAAATGCACCACCACACTTGTTCAGAATCTAAAAAGGAAAGCAGTAGATGTAACAGCTAAAGTTTAAGGTCTAGACTTTCTATTTTTGAAAAAGAAAAAAAGATTGTGCAGCTTTAATTTAAAAAAAAGGTTATTATTATTAACTATTAATTGTAAAGGTAAAGGTTCCCCCCACACATTTGCTCATCTCCGTTTGTTAGCCGAAGAGCCAGCGTTGTCTGAAGATGCTTCCATGGTCATGTGGCCGCATGACACGTGCGGAACGCTGTTACCTACCCACCGAAGTTGTACCTATTGCATTTGCATGCTTTCGAATTGCTAGGTTGGCAAGAGACTATTAATTGTACCTTATTGTTAATTGTACTTACTGCCCTACTGAGAGATCCATACAAGTGATGGAAGTGTACAGTTTCCATCATGCACATAAAGTAATTGGAGATAAATAAACTTTTCCCATGATATATCAAGGATGCATAAATATAGGGAAGTAAGATCACCAGAACTGTCCTTATCCTAATCTGTGTGCATGCCACTAATGTAGTAGCTTATATGTAGATGAGCCAAATGTAGTTCCATGAGACTTTACATATATTTTGCCCCAGACATCTTCCAGGTTATTTCAAAATATAAAGGACACTAATTCTAGAAACCCTTCCTTCCTGCACTGAGTGAGCCCTGGAAAAGCTGGATTCCTGATAATAATAATAAGGCCCTAAGGGTGTCCCGGGGGTGGGGGTGGTGCAGGGACGGCAATGTCAAAACAGTAATGATGGTGGCTAAGACCATGTGATTGAAGCCTCACCCTATTTTTAACGCATTGCATACTTTTTTACCCTCCTGTTGGACACCCCTAAATACCATATATCATTAAATACTATGCACGCATATGTAAATTTTTCCCTCCAAGAATGATGGATTCCACATATACACAAATACTTTTTTTGCCTGATTCCTATTATTTTGAGGAACAGGGAATTATTCAGAGAAGGTTGGAAGGAAACAAAAATAAGCTAGTGATGTCACCCCCTATTTATGTTGAGTCCACACTTCACGGATCCTGATATTTGCCTGTTGGAAGGGAGGAGCAGATATGTACTATATCAGCAACTAAGCTGCAATATTGGCCCAGAAATTGTGTGAACCACAGTACTGAAGCCTCTTTATATTGGTTGTGAGAAGGGGAACCGTGCAAATGTAAGGGTTTTACTAATGATGTGAGTGGAAAACTCATATATCAAAGCGGTACTAATACAGACTGACCTGTGTAACATAATTCCTTTGGTTACAATCGTGGCTTCTGCTCTTCCCACTTTAGAATAGAAAAAAGCCTCTGTCAACTTAGCCTAAGGGCAGACCAATTCAAAGTTGCTAAAGTTATTAAAATGAATTTCTATGGTTTAAGGTTGAATTCAGTGAGAAATAAGGAAAAAATGGCCGAATTATTTCTCAATCCCTTCCATTCACAAATGGTCTCATTAGTTTAAATAGGAGGTTGTGAACAGGACAATGCCATGCATGCTGTATCAGATGCAGTAAACAAGAGCCAATGCAATGAACACAGGCTAGATTCACACCCTATGCTAAATCTTTTTTAAAATAATTATTTGTCAAATAAGCCACAATTGTCTGAATAAAGCTGATGCTAATCCATAAATTATGGTTTACAATCCATAATGGCAGGTTTAACAGAACATGATAAGTCAATACTAAACAAATGAAATTGTAGCTTAATAAAAGGTAGGGACCCAGCCACAGTGTAACTCACATAATTGGCCTTTCATCACTGACAAATGCAACCAACCCAAGTCAGATGAAAACAAGCATTTCTTCAAAAGAATGCAGATTAATTTATGGAATCCACTACCACAGATTGTGATTGATTCTACTAATTTCTATCACAGATCCAAAATGTAACTCATATGTAATTATGTGCATATTAAAAATGATCTTTCAACATGTTTCAGTGACTCATCCTTTATTGACGGCTTGCAATTTAATGTTGCTCCCTTAATGTTTGTCAGAAGGGTGAACCCCCTACTCAGCCAAAGATTACAAGAATTTATGCATCACCCAACCACCTTGACCTATAGGTGCACATCAGGATACGTGTAATATAATAAAATGGTTTTGGCAGTCTGGCCGTTTTACATAATACAATAAAATCACATTAAATCCAATTTTTAAAAGTTAGAGGAAAGGGGGGATGCAAGGAGTACACGAAAAATAGACCTTGCAAAACACTAGAAAATAAAAAGGTCTTCCAGCACTTTGTCAAATATAGGAAAGATGGAATGAAGTATTGGGTATTTATGCCTTGGGTGTATATGTGTGTTTTATCTGTGTGTGTGTGTGTAAAACAAATCAAGAGACAAAAGTTGAGGCTCTGACTCTTGTAAGTTCTGGTATGAAATTAAACTTGTAATATGAGAATTTAATAGCCACTGATCCTGTAATAATCCATCCTGCTGGTACAATGCATTTGGTACACATTTTATATACAGTGTATTTAACTGAAATGTATACACATTTTCTATAACAGTCTATGGTTCTATCATTCCTCCCACATCAACACTGCTGGAAAAATAATTTCCCCTTAGAAACATTGCATTCTAGGCAGGGAAAGCTTTGAGAAAGCCCAGTAAAAAAGATGTGACTGAAGGGTGAATGAGCCAATACTGCAATTTTAAACAATCGCTGAATTTTAAAAGCTAAGCACTTCAGGAATATGTGGTAATGAAATACTCTTTGAAATGCCTATATATCTAAATTTGATCCATGCAAGAACCTTAACATTTTTTAAAACTAAGTAACATTTCATACAAAATTATTTGTTTAACTCTGTAATGATAGATCCCTTTAGATAAGAATACCAAAGAGGTTTCCCCACCCCCCCAAAATATAGCAAATAGCAACTGTGGATATAGAATTATATGGTGCCAATGCCTTTTACTATACATTGTCTGCTTTTCATTTGCTTCTTTTGCTGTATCTGCTAATTTTGTTCTTGACAGACCTTTGCATTTGCCAGTTATTCTGGTATGCCCCTTTTAAAGTAACAAGAACAAAATTGCAATAAAGACCTCTTGGCCAGGAATCCAATATAGCCAGGGATTCTTTTTAAATGGGCACTCCTTATGCTCTTGGTGCACCTTACCCCAGTACAGTACATTTACTCTTGTTTCCAGATTTATTTTATATATGAAAAAGTCTCAGAAAAGCACAAAGCACTCTCTCAGTACTGAATACCTGATTGCGATGCAATTATACTGATCTTGGTTGCAATTTCTTAAAAGAGAAAGCAGAAATACCGTGGCATGCCTCCAATCATACCTTTCCCCCACAGTAAATTCCTAACAAACCTCAGACTGCCTTGTCTTGGTCTACATTGTCACCTTTGAGGCTCCTGAAAGGTCTTCTGAGGTTCTGCTGTTAGGTCTGGCTGATGTGGAACTCTAGATTTCCATTCACAGGCCACATTCCTTCTTCTCATGGTTTCCAGGCATGCGAGACAGACAATATGAATGCCTGGAACCCAAAACAAGCCAGTTAAGCTCAGATGGTTACAGCAAGCATACCAGCCAACCAATGACAATTACTAACCAACTCCTTAGTAAGGTTGCCCACATTACCTGGCTTAACTCAACTGAAAAGAGAATTTATTACTGGTTCACAAATAATGGGGACTGAGGCAGCTTTTATTTGGGACCAATCAGGCCCCATTTTGAAGGTCTATAGCAGTGTTTCTCAACCTCAGCAACTTTAAGATGTGCGGACTTCAACTCCCAGAATTCCCCAGCCAGCGCTGGCTGGGGTATTCTGGGAGTTGAAGTCCACACATCTTAAAGTTGCTGAGGTTGAGAAACACTGGTCTATAGAAATGTGAGCACTTATGTATATTTTCTTGAACTGGCTCTGAGAATAAGGATTGTCACAGGTAAACAGGAAAAAAATGGGAATGTTTTGTGAGCATGTTTCTTGGGCCATTTCCCCATTAGTGACTTATACTGTCTTCATAGCGTCAGCCAGACATTCATGAAGTGACATAAAGCCTGTTGTTATTACTGTTATTTTGGTACAGCAATGGTTGGATGACTCCAGAAGTTGCTCGTGGGAAAATACACTTTAAAAAGCTGCTCCAGCTTTAAATGTCTTGTTTTTCAATCACTGCTTTAAGAATTATTATCCTAGTAAGCAGCAGTGAACCGGACCCTGAAAGTGCCCTGCTATGTTTCTGTAACATCAGTATTAGTTACTACATTGTTACATTAGAGTCTGAGAGACATGATAAAACATGTATATCAATATTAGCTAAATGCATTATATGCGTTCAGTTATGCCATAGTGAGAGTTTTATAAGAGCAGAGACTCACTTCTGCAGTTTAAGACCGATGTCTCCATTTATGTCATAAAACATACAAGCTAGCTTAAGGCTACAGCAACATTTTAAGTTACAAGCCTTTTATGTATTGCTACAAAATGCCAGAGAAATAGGCTTTGAAAATAACAGAGAAGACAAGAAACGTGTTTTGCCAACTCCTGTATCTGCTAACTGATTTTCCAACCAGTTTCTACCCTCAGTAGTTTTCAGTAGCTACAAGCTGGGTTCTTTGAGGCTATACTATTTTGAATTTGTACTAAAGGACTTTGTGACTTCATCTATTCCAGCCTTCCCTAATTTGATGGCCTTCAATTTGATGGTCTTCAGACTATGATTCCCAGCCAGCAATGGCATCTGAATATCCAAATGGATGCTATTCCATTTGCTAATCTGCAATACAGTAAGTGAAAATGAAAAACGAAACAAAACCCTACATTGGCATCAAATAACAATGTCAAAAGGTTCAGCAGCTGTGAAAAAAGGAGCTGTACAGATTAAAGACCAACCCATTTCTGATGGCTCTAGTCCATCAGACCTTCACCTATAATACTGTTGTGGCTCTTTTAAGTGTCACAAGACTGTTCTTTCTTTTCTTATCAACAGTAATTCTCTTCTAATACTAGAAAAAAAGAACTAGGAGATCACTTTTAGAGTAAGAGTAAATATTCAAACAAACAAATAATTTCTTATATAAAAGTTTTTATATCAAAAAAGGTCAATGTTCTGGGTCCGGTCCAAAGTCCCTGTCATATTAGAATTTATCTAGCTTGTATTTTCCATCTGGAAGGCACAACCAGAAATGTATTGGAGAGACAGATCATGACACCGGAGGGCTTTGGAGTTTAATAAAGACTATTGTGTTCTAGGTATCATTGACAACTAATTACAAATTCAGCAAATGCTAGCTTTTCCAGGAGGAAACAGAAGGATACACATTTATGATCTGCAATGTTCAGCATGGATGAAGCTGCAGCTTACCTGCTGTGAATTCTGCAATTAGAAGAGCATGTTTCACAGTTATTGAAACAATAGGAATAATGGTAAGCATGAGGCAAGAAAAAAAAGGCAAGGCTGCTGGGAGAAGGAACAGATTTATGCAAAGGCAGAATAAAAAAGGGGGAGAAATCTCTTCTATCTCAATTATTCCATTTCATCACTTCTGACTTGCTGAAATTGCCATCTCATGAATAGAATGAATGATTACAATACAGTCACTTCAGCACTTTTTAAGCTTATTGCAAATAAGAGCATAATTTCTCAATTTCTTCCTGGTTCTTCAATGCCAAGTAGTTTTGCTGGGAAGGAGGAAGTGACATTTCTAGTTCCTGGGGCAGGATTCTTCTTCCTTTTATGTTAGCAATAATAGCTTTTCTGTTGTGATGAAGCCTTATGCAAAAGGTAAACTAAGGACTAATCTATGAAAAAGAATCCTGTAATTCATCTCATTGCAGTGGTTCATCTTGACAGTACTGGAGTGATGTGGAATAAATTTAGCACATTAGCCAGTCATTATTTGTACTGTTCCTATAGAGAACTTTCAACCTTCCAGCTTCCAGCAAGCAATTGAGAATTGTGTAATTCTAATAACAACAAGACTTCAGCTTTATCCACACTAAACATTTCAGATCATAAAGGTATTTTCCCAGAGTGTTTAGAGAAGGAGTGTATGAAGGATGCTTTAAAGTAAATGAACTGGTCACCTCTATCACTTTTATTGTTATTATTCTGAATTCCAGAAAGGATGAGAGCTGCAGACAAAGTTTCCCACAAATTAGAGAAAAAGCTTTAGTCAATCCCTTAACATGTTAACATAGAATATATTTTGAGAGAGAGAAAGAGAGAGAGAGCGAGAGAGAGCGAGAGAGAGAGAGAGAGAATTGTGCCTTCAAATCAGTCTTGACTCCTGATGACTTCCTGGACAAGTCCCTGCACTTTTCTTGGCAAGGTTTTTCAGAAGTGATTTGCCACTGCCTAGGGCTAAAATAGAATAATTGGCCCACAACCACCTAGCTGGTTTCAGGACTAGAACTCATAGTCTCCTGGTTTCTACCCTGGTTCCTTAACCATTACACCAAACTGGCTCCCTATTTTCCTGGTTACCTTCCTCAAAATAAAAGAGGAAAAGTATGTGAAAATGAATTTGGGGTACTTCCATATCATTCTTGTTTTCGGTCCCTAATCCTCCAAAGTAACACGAATCTGCCCTCCAGCTGACTTCATTGGTTCTGGTAGAAGTAATGGGAGAATGCAGAAAGTTTTTTTTTCTAGCCCTTCTACCTGAACCTGGGGCTTCTGTAGGAGGTTTGATTTCTACATCACATTTTCACTTGCGTGCCACTTATTCAAACAGATTGCTTCTCATGCAGTTTGTTGTTCATGTTGCCCTTTAACATCCCCCCCCTCCCGTCTATAGTTTCTTATTTTCCTAATCTGCTTTCCTCTTTCATGGATCCTCCCCTCCCTCTTCTTTTGGAATAATAAGAAAACCTGCCCCACTAGGCACAGCATTTGCACCCATGAAATTAATTAACTATTGTTAGGCTTTTTTTGCAGATGAGTCCTCAGAGTCCACTTGTTAAATTAATTGCTCTCTGGGCTGGCAAAACTTTTCATAATATGATTTTTCTCTTATTTTCCAGGTGGGCAGCTTTGTCAGAAAGCATTCTCTATATCAAAGCAGGCAGAAGTCATGTGAAGAAATTCTCAAAACAGCAATTTTAGAAAAAAAGGACATAAAATATTGTTCTCTCTGATACAATTCCAAGATTTTAAAACAATGATAGCAAAGGCCAGCTTCCCCATAGCAATTAGTATTCATAGGAAGTGTCTTGGAATATTTCAGAGAGTTTGTGTATCTTTATATTTATATAACCATAATTGATACTGTATTATATGTTCTTTCCATCCCATCTATGAAGAATTTTGTAAATTTCAATGAGTTCTTATCCAGAAATGAACTAAATGAAATTCTCACCCAGCTGCATTGGGCAAATTCAATTACCTACAGCCATTCCAAGCATGAAGAGGACCATGTTGTATGTTGTATCAATTACCATGTGGTGTTAAGACGCCAGTCAGATGAAAAAAGTGGCAAGTCAAACCCAGCGGTGCTGATATACTGGCTCTCTAAAGCAGGAGAACTGGGCCTACTGGTCCTCTTTATAGGACGGGAGGGCTTGAATCCTTTATCTATGGACACTGCTCCAATTTAGTGACAAATTGCCAAACAACACCAATATTTTTCTATCAGTTTTGAGTAGGGCATAAAATGAAAACTTAGTAGACTTGATTCATTGAGCAAAGTTTGAAAAGCACAATGCTAAAAACAAACAAAAGCAAAGAAAAATCTGAACTTCTCAGCCCTGCCTCATCCAGTGGCACTATTAAGTGGGCCATTACGTCCATTCATAATAAAAGAAATGTATCCCCTGTTACCACAAGGGTGTCTAGTTCTGTCTCAAACGGAAGCTCAGTCAGACAACTGTTTCCACAGTAAGACAGATCTGGCTCAGTAGGATGACTGACCAACTTCTTTCTAGTCTCACGATTCCTGGCTCTGGAGAACTAACAGAGGAGGCTCTAAATTCCTCTGCTGTTCAACAGAGGGTTAGTTCTGATTTGCACACGCAATTGAGTAAGTGAAGAACTTAAAATCACAGATGTTGGAAGGATGTTTTATTTGGCACATTATTCCAGCCTGGTTTGTTTGTTTGTTTGTTTGGAAATTTTATATAGCCTCCCATCTCACATACATGACTTTGAATGTCATGCAAGGTTAAAAAAACGCAAAAAACAATAGAACAAAATAACCAAAAACGTAACAACAAAAATCATTTTAAAAAAACATAATCTGTGGGAGAGCGCACTCAGTTTCCGTAGTAATGCAGCCACTTTACAGGCTCAATACCCATGTTCCTGGAACTGGAAAGCCAGCAAGGTTGGGGCCAATCTGATCTCGGGGGAGTGATATTTCAAAGGGTGGGTATCATGGCAGAAAAGGCTCTCCTCCGGGGTCCCATCAAATGCCATTCCTTCGTGGACCGGACCAGCAACATGCCCTTCCTGCCAGACTTGATAGGATGAGTAGATATGATTGGGGAGAGGCTGTATCTCAAATAACCCGGCCCCATGACATGTAGGGTTTTATAGGTCATTATCGGCACCTTGAATTGAACCTGGAAGTAAAGTGGTAACCAATATAGCTCACAAAGCAGAAGTGTAATATGCAGTGATCTGGGTGTGCACATACTGTAACTACCTGTGCTGCTGCATTTTGTACTGTCTGAAGCTTCCAGATGCTCTTCGAGGGCAGCCTGATGTAAAGTGCATTACAGTAATCCAGGTGGGACGTGACCAGGTCCTGCATGACTGAACATAGGGCCTCCTGGTCCAGGAATGGGCACAACTGGCACACAACCCAAAGCTGTGCAAAGACCCTCCTAGCCACGACTGCCACCTGCTCATTGAGCAGGAGTCGTGAGTTCAGAAGGTCCCAGAGATTGCGCACCAGGTCTGTCGGGGGCAGAGCCACCCCATCAAGATAGTAAATTCCCAGATCCTGGTGGCCCCAAAACCCAAAGCCACTCAGTCTTGCCAGAGTTGAGCTGAAGCTTGTTGTTCCTCATCAAAACTCCCACAGCCTCCAGGCACTGAGACAGGATGCCAACAGTATCACTTACTTCACCAGGGTAGAGTTATACAGCTGGGTATCAACAGCAATCTGATGATACCTCACCCCATGATTATAGATTACTCATCCAGTGGCTTCATGTAGATGTTAAAGAGAAGTGGAGAAAGTACCAAAACATGTGGCACCTCACAATGTAGGTCCAGAAGGATACCACGGTCGATGGTATTGAAGGCCACTGTGAGGTCAAGTAGAGCAAGGATGGAGGCACTATCCCATCCCACTCCTGCCAGAAGTCATCTAAAAGTGCATCCAATTGTGAGGTTCGTAGTCTGTAAATCCCAAAACCAGTAACTTCATCCACAAGTCATTCAGAATATGGAAAGTTCTTTATTAGGATTTAAGCAGCTAGATCCAAATCGAAGCCACAAATGGCTTTTCCCACATAAAACCGTTAGAAAAAGCACTCCACTCCCCCCTGTGCCAGCCCCCTTACTCTTCCCTCACAAAGCAATTAAAAAGAAAACAATAAAACAATTCACATTCCCCTGTTGTTCTCCTTCAGTTGTTGTTGTTCAGTCGTTTAGTCGTGTCCGACTCTTCGTGACCTCATGGACCATAGCATGCCAGGCCTTCCTGTCCTCCACTGTGTTGGGGCTTTGATATACCCAGGAATTTACAGTTAGATATAAATTATACCAGAGAGGCTTGATATTTAGGTGAGAGGGGAAATATTCTGCAGAGTCACCCAATTAGCAGCCATTGTTGTAGTGATGATGTGTCAGTGTGTGACTCATAGGACAGGTGCTAAGAGTTAAGTTGGGTGTGGTGGATAATGAGAGTGACCTATACTGTGATTGGTCAGTTTATGTACAGTATATATACAGAGAAATTCTGTAATTCTTTCTTCTCATTCTACCTCTCGTATGCTGTATTGTTGGTTTATCATTTGTTACCCGTGTGGAAGTGATCTGTATATAAGTATGTATATAAAGTAAATAGGCTATTTTATATAATCTCTGTGTGAGTGTCTATTTACTATACAGACTAAGGATCACTGGTGTCTAAGGAAAGAAGCAGGCCGCTCCATCCGCTCGCCCTGACACTCTGTCTCCTGGAGTTTACTCAAATTCATGTTCATTACATCGGTGATGCTATCTAACCATCTCATCCTCTGCCGTCCCCTTCTCCTTTTGCCTTCAGTCTTTCCCAGCATCAGGGTCTTTTCCAGTGAATCCTCCCTTCGCATTAGGTGGCCAAAGTATTTGAGCTTCAGCTTCAGTATCTGTCCTTCCAATGAGCAGTCAGGGTTGATTTCCTTTAGGATTGACTTATTATTTTATTTATTTATTTATTTATTTATTTATTTATTAATTATTTAAATTTATCCCCGCCCATCTCCCGGAATAAGGGACTCTGGGCGGTTTACAGGATAAAATGGTTAAAAAACTATACATAAAAATTACAGACCATATAAAATAATTATAAATTATGAATCCAGATGTGTAAAATATTCGTTAAAGAAGGACAATAAAATCAAGGGATTAGCCATCTCCATGATGAACTATCCCTATTTTACTATCCCCTATAAACTATTATTTGACCTCCTTGCAGTCCAAGGGACTCTCAAGAGTCTTCTCCAGCACCACAGCTCGAAAGCATCAATTCTTCGTCGCTCAGCCTTCCTTATGGTCCAACTCTCGCAGCCATACATTACTACTGGAAAAACCATAGCTTTAACTATACGGACCTTTGTCGGCAAGGTGATGTCTCTCCTTTTTAATATGCTGTCTAGGTTTGCCATAGTTTTTCTCCCAAGGAGCAAGCGTCTTTTAATTTCATGGCTGCAGTCACCGTCTGCGGTGATCTTGGAGCACAAGAAAATAAAATCTGTCACTGCTTCCATTTCTTCCCCTTCTATTTGCCAGGAAGTGATGGGACCAGATGTCATGATCTGGGTTTTTTTCATGTTGAGTTTCAAGCCAGCTTTTGCACTCTCCTCTTTCACCCTCATCAAGAGGTTCTTTAGTTCCTCTTCACTTTCTGCCATTAGGGTGGTATCATCTGCATATCTGAGGTTGTTGATATACTTGTGATTCATCCAGCCCAGCATTTCTCATGATGTACTCTGCATATAAGTTAAATAAGCAGGGTGATAATATCTCGTACTCCTTTCCCAATTTTGAACCATTTTTGGAACATAAACTGACCTTTTCCAATCCTGTGGCCACTGCTGAGTTTTCCAAATTTGTTGGCATATTGAGTGCAGCACTTTAACAGCATCACCTTTTAGGATTTTAAATAGCTCAGCTGGGATACTGTCTTCTCCGCTAGCTTTGTTGTTAGTAATGCTTCCTAAGGCCCACTTGACTTCACTCTCTAGGATGTCTGGCTCAAGGTCAGTGACCACACCATCGTATTTATCAGGGACATTAAGGTCTTTCTTGTATAGTTTTTCTGTGTATTCTTTTCACCTCTTCTTAATCTCTTCTGCTTCTGTTAGGTCCCTGCCTTTTTTGTCCTTTATCATGCCCATCTTTGCACAAAACGTTCCCTTGATATCTCCGATTTTCTTGAAGAGATCTCTAGTCTTCCCCATTCTATTGTTTTCCTCGATTTCTTTGCATTGTTCATTTAAGAAGGCCTTCTTATCTCTCCTTGCTATTCTCTGGAAATCTGCATTCAGTTGGTTATATCTTTCCCTTTCTCCCTTGCCTTTTGCTTTCCTTATTTCCTCAGCTATTTGTAAAGCCTCATCAGACAGCCACTTTGCTTTCTTGCATTTATTTTTCTTTGGGATGGTTTTAGTTGCTGCCTCCTGTACAATGTTACGAACCTCCATCCACAGTTCTTCAGGCACTCTGTCTACCAGATCTAATCCTTTAAATCTATTCCTCACCTCCACTGTATATTCATAAGGGATATGATTTAGGTCATACCTGAGTGGTCTAGTGGTTTTCCCTACGTTCTTCAATTTAAGCCTAATTTTTGCGATAAGAAGCTCATGATCTGAGCCACAGTCAGCTCCAGGTCTTGTTTTTGCTGATTGTATAGAGCTTCTCCATCTTTGGCTGCAAAGTATATAATCAATCTGATTTTGGTATTGACCATCTGGTGATGTCCATGTGTAGAGTCATCTCTTGTGTTGTTGGAAAAGAGTGTTTGCTATGACCAGCATGTTCTCTTGACAAAACTCTATTAGCCTTTGCCCTGCTTCATTTTGTACTCCAAGGCCGAACTTGCCTGTTATTCCGGTTATTTCTTGATTTCCTACTTTAGCATTCCAGTCCCCTATGATGAAAAGGACATCTTTTTTGGTGTTAGTTCTAGAAGGTGTTGTAGGTCTTCATAGAACTGGTCAACTTCAGCTTCTTCGGCATCAGTGGTTGGGGCATAGACTTGGATTACTGTGATGTTGAATGGTTTGCCTTGGATTCAAACTGAGATCATTCTGTCGTTTTTGAGGTTGTACCCCAGTACTGCCTTTCCCACTCTTTTATTGACTATGAGGGCTACTCCATTTCTTCTAAGGGATTCTTGCCCACAGTAGTATATTGTCCTGGTTCAGCCTCTGCCCCAGGGCCTCAGCGATGAGTCAGAGGACGAGCTGCCCCTGGCAAACCCCCAGGGGATTGAGCCAGGAGAGGCCCCAGACACAGACACGGGCCCAGATAATGACCCAGCACCGCAGGAGGCAGCAATACCTGAGGCTGCAGGAGAGCAAGCTGGGGATGGTGGTTTGTCCCCACCCTCTAGCCAGCAGCCAGCAACCGAGCATACAGGGGAGCAAGCTGGGGATTGTGGTTTGTCCCCACCCTCTAGCCAGCAGCCAGCTGGATCCCATCAGCCTCCCAGCTCTCCTGAATCCCCCAAAGGGCAGAGGCGGAGGCGTGTGCGCCTCGCCTTAAGGGACAGGAAGAAAAGTGCTCGGCTGGCTGCTAGGGAGTTACGCAGAGGGCAGGGAGAGTCTTTGCAGGACCCAGAGGAGCTCCTGATAAATTACCAACGGAGCAGTGAGGGAGTTGTGGGGGCAACGTTGCACTTTGGCTTCGCGACCACTCTGGTATCCTGTCTTGTTTCCTGCGTTCCTGACCCTGTTTGGACTATCGTTACTCTGCCTTCTGGACCCCTGGACCTTGTTTGGATTATCGTGGCTCGGACTTCTGGAACCCTTGACCCGGTTTGGATTATTGACTACCCTTTGCTTCACTACTCTGATTATTGGCACACGCTGGTTTGTCTCTCTCTCGGCCAGTCTTGCAAAGTAACCTTGGGCATTCTGGCTGACTGCCAAGACTCTCCAATCTGTTCTGGAGGTGAGCCAGCACATATATATAATGGTCACCTGAATTAAATTTGCCCATTCCTGTCCATTTTAGTTCGCTGATTCCCAAGATGTCGATGTTCAATCTTGTCATCTCATGTTTGACCACATCCAGCTTACCTTGATTCATATATCTTACATTCCAGGTTCCTATGCAATATTGTTCCTTACAGCATCGGACTTTCCTTCCACTTCCAGACACATCCACAACTGAGCATCCTTTTGGGTTTGGTCCAGCTGCTTCACTCTTTCTGGAGCTACTCGAAATTGCCCTCTGCTCTTCCCCAGTAGCATATTGGACACCTTCCGACCTGAGGGGCTCATCTTCCGGCGTCATATCTTTTAGCCTTTTGATACTGTCCATGGGGTTTTCTTGGCAAGGATACTGGAGTGGGTTGCCATTTCCTCCTCCAGTGGACCACGTTTTGTCAGAACTCTCCGTCATGACCTGATCTTCTTGACCTGACTTCATTGAGTTACGCAAGCCCCTTCGCCACGACAAGGCAGTGATCCATGAAGGGGTCTCCTTCAGTACTTTTCCCTATCTTTCTCAGAGCTTCCCAGATGGTACCGACATGCCTGACCTTGGCTGTAAATCACCTAAACAATTTCCAACATTCCCTCTGGAATGCTGGTGCTCGTCTTCCTTCCTCCCCCCAACTTCATGCCATTCCCTTGTAGCTCTACACGTGTCTACCCAGAACTAAACCCCATGACAGGAACTTGCCATTAACCACAATTAACTATTGTGGCTAAAGGCTCAATTCTGACACCAATGCTGTTTCAGTTTCATATTCAGAACTGAAATCTGACTGAAGGGGGTCCAGATAATCCATTTCATTCAAGATCCTCTGAAGCTGCTGTGTGACCACCTTCCCAACAACTGGATGATAATTGTCCAGTATGGTTGGGTCTAGCAATGGCTTCTTGGGGAGGAGGCAAACCGATGCCTCTTTAAGGTGTGGAGGAACTAACCCCTCTCTCAAAGAAGAATTTACCACTGCTAAAACCCAACCACATGCCACTTCCCAGGAAGCCTTCGCCAGCCAGGAGGGGCATGGGTCTAATAAGCAGGTAGCTGAGCTCATAGTCATGAGGACCCTGTCTACTTTCTCAGATCCAACATGTTCAAACTCCTCCCAGTAAGCATGGCTGAATTTCACCCCAGGCACTCCACAGGACCTGTTCTAAGGCTGGTGTCTAACTAGGAACAAATCCAAGCAATTTTGTCTGACAAATGCTCTGCAAGTGAGGCCCTGTAGGTGCCCCTGCAAGTCCCCTCGAACCAAGCAGGCTGTAGTCACTCTAAACAGGGTTGCCAATGGCTATCTGTAGACACTATAAGGGCAGAGAAGTACTGATGCTTCTCTACACTTACCGTCACAAAATAGGCCTTAATAGCAGCTCTAACCCGACGGGTTCCGGTTCCGGTGAAGATGGTGGCAGGTTGAATCCTGGAGCAGCTCCGTTCCAGAATTCGCAACACGACTTAATAAAGTGCTCTGCAGATTTTGCAGAGACAAGGAGGTGACTCCGGGAAAGGGAGAAACCTCAGCGTCTGACTCAGAGGGCTTCCGGACAGCTGATCGTTTGAAGAGAACAGTGCGGCTTCGTTTTCGGTGAGCGGAGACTGTCAGCGCCGATCAGCTGGGGAGCGGAGAGAGAAGTTGGCAAGAATCGTGGTTGCAGCCATCCAAAGGCAAAACTACTGCCTCTTCACTCTTAAAAGGAAAAAAAAAGAAAAGAACTATTTCTACAAAAAAAGAGGTTATCTGAAGCGGTGAAAGAACATTCCAGCTTGGTGAGTCTCCTCTATTTCACGAACTTGGAGAAACAGACAAGAAACGGACTTATCAATTAATTAATTATTTTGGTCGGCCATATTTTCTTAATACTATACTGAACTCTGTAGTTATTTTTGGAAAAGGAAAACTGGGCTAGTGAACAGTATAAAAGTACAAAAGTATTAGACAATTTAATAAATTTATAAGAAATCAAAAGAAATGAATACAAGAAAACAAACACGAAGAGGGTCTGGAACAGGATTAGGGATGGGGGAAGGAGATTGGCTAAAAGGGATGTTTGAAGAGTATACAGCGAAAATAACACAAAGTATTACTCAAAATATAAGTGTGCTGGACAAAAAATTAGACAATTTAGAAAGAAGCATAGAGCAAAAATTAGAAAAAATGGATAAGAAAATAGAAATTGAGACTAAAAAAGTAAATGAAAGAATTGATAGACTATAACATGACAAAGAACAAGAATTAGATAGAATTACGTTACTAGAACTAAAAGAAAAAGACTTCTGTTTAAGACTGAGAGGTATACCTGATAAAAAAGAGAACGGTGATACTGAGGAAATAGTAATCTTGCAAATCTAATTGGTTGGGAAGAAGATAGACTGGAGGAAGAAATAGAGAAAATGTATCGTATAAATTCGAAATATGCTAAAATCCACAATAAACCAAGAGATTTACTTATAGAATTTTCCAGAAAAAGAATCAGAGACCTGATTTTACAGGCAAATTATGATAAAAAGATTAACATAGAAGTCTGTGGCTTGAATCATGTCAACTGGATTTCTATTTTCTCAGTAGAAACGTTTCACTCCTTATCCAAGGAGCTTCTTCAGTCTGAAGAAGCTCCTTGGATAAGGAGTGAAACGTTTCTACTCAGAAAATAGAAATCCAGTTGACATGATTCAAGCCACAGACTGTTCCACCTGGATGACTGAGAACCTTCATCGACATATTAACATAGAAGGTAAAGACATACTGGTACTAAAAGAAATTCCTCTAAGAATATTAAAGAAAAGAAAAGAATATACTTTCTTAACTGATATATTAAAGAAAAATGAAATTCCATTTAGATGGGAGAGATTAGAGGGATTAAGTTTTACATTTCGAAGGGAAAGATACAAACTAACGTCTATCGTGAAAGCTAAGGAATTTTTCAGAAAATACAAAAGGGATTTAGAACAAAATGGAAACTCAGAAACAAAAGAAAGAGAGAGTACTAGAGAGGAAATACCATCGAGCTCTAAGGAACCTGAAATGAATGCATGAACTAAAATGTTTAACATGGAATGTTAATGGTTTAAATGCTCTCACAAAAAGGAAGAATATTTTTCATTACTTATATAAATTAAAACAAGACATAATATGTATTCAAGAAACTCATATAAAGAAAAAAGACATTAAATATTTGGTGAATAAAAAATTGGGTATTGAATTTATATCTGCAAATGAAAAAAAAACTAATGGAGTAGTAATATATGCAAAGTCTCATCTAAATCCTAAATTAATAAAATCAGAAGAATATGGTAGATGTATGTTAATTGAAATAGAACTACATGGAATGAAAATGCTAATAGTGGGTATTTATGCACCAAACGAAAACCAAAACAAATTCTACAAAGATCTATTGAATGGATTATCTACCTTTTCATATAGCCATTGGTGTATATTAGGAGATTGGAATGGGGTGACCACCCCAATTATAGATAGAAAATCTGCAAAATCAATCAAAAATAATCAAGGGAAGTTACCCCAATCATTCTTTAATCTAATTTATAATTTAACACTTGTAGATGCTTGGAGGCATAAAAATAGAAAAGCAAAAGATTTCACTTTTTATTCAGATAGATATAAGTCATTTTTGAGAATTGACATGATTTGGATTTCATTAAATTTAGCTAATAAAATTATAAATGTTAATATCCTGCCTAAAACTTTATCGGACCATAATCCAGTTAATACTGCAATAAAATTAAATCAAAAATGCTACAAATGGAAACTAAATGAATATATTTTAAAAAAAGAATTGGTAGAAGACTGTAAACAAAAACTTAAGGAATTTTTTCAAATAAATTTAAACAATGAAGTTGATGCCAGCACTGTTTGGGATACGAGTAAAGCATATATGAGAGGATATTTTATGTATTTAAACAGAAAAATGAAAAAGATAAATCAACAGAAATTGCAAACTGTTTTGGATCAAATTAAATTAAAGGAAAAAGAATTACAACAAAAACCTACAGAAAATAAAATAATCCATCAAATTAAAATATTACAACAACAAGTAAATATGATCACACTTAAAGAAATTGAGATGAAATTGAGATATGCTAAACAAAAGAACTTTGAATATGCAAATAAGACAGGCAGATGGCTGGCCTATAAATTAAGGAAAGATAAGGAAAAAAACAATTACTAAAATTCGAGAAAATAATACGGATATGGTTGATAACACAAAAATTCAAAAAGCACTTCAAAAATATTTTTCTAAATTATATGAAAAGCAAGAAATTGCACCAGAGAAGATAGATGAGTATCTGATGAAACACAAGATTATTAAATTGACTCAAAATCAGAAATTAATTCTCAATGGGGCTGTATCAACACAAGAAATAGTAGAAGCAATAAAAAAAATGAAATTAGGAAAAGCCCCAGGTCCAGATGGAATAACAGCAGGATATTATAAATGTTTTATTGTTCAGATTATTTCTCCATTTAAAGAATTGGCAGATTTAATTTTGACTGGAAGTCTGATACCAAAATCATGGACGGAAGCCAACGTTATTCTAATTCCTAAAGAAGGTCATGATACAACACTCTGCCAAAATTATAGACCTATATCATTATTAAATAATAATTATAAATTATTCACACTAATTTTGACAGAAAGACTGAAAAGAGTTATGCAAGAAATAATCAAACAAGAACAAAGTGGTTTTCTTCCAAAAAGACAAATAAAGGACAATATTAGAAATATCCTAAATGTAATAGAATATGCTCAAACTCATAACGAAAAAGAAATAACTTTGTTATTTCTAGATGCAGAAAAAGCATTCGACAATTTAAATTGGGACTTCATGCTTAAAACCTTAGAATATATGGAATTTGGTACTCCCTTCAAAACAGCAATAAAAGCAATATATACAACCCAGAAAGCGAAAATTATAGTTAACGACGAATTTACAAAAGTATTTAAAATTGAAAAAGGAACAAGACAAGGATGTCCACTTTCTCCTTTATTGTTTATATTAATACTGGAAATTCTCCTTAATGATATCAGAGATGAAGAAAAAATAGAAGGGATCAGGATTAAAAAAGAAAGCTTCAAACTAAGAGATTTTGCAGATGATATTGCATTAACAATACAAAATCCAATAGAATCTATTGAATACTTAAGGAAAAATATAAAAGAATTTGGAAAATTGGCAGGTTTCAAAATAAATAAACATAAAACTAAAATGATAAATATAAATATGAATCGAAAAAATCAAGAAATACTAGAAAACAAAACAGGATTTAAAAATGTCAAAAGTACAAAATATCTAGGAATAATAGTATCAGCAATAAACAAAGATTTATTTCAAAATAATTATGTAAAACTGTGGAAAGAGATTAAACAAGACTTGATAAGATGGGGAAAGTTACATTTATCTTTGATGGGAAAAATTTCAACAATTAAAATGAATGTATTACCAAGATTTTTATTTCTATTCCAAACAATACCAATACTAATTACGGATAATACATTTCAATCCTGGCAAAAAGAATTATCAAAATTTATATGGCAAGGAAAAAAGCCAAGAATAAAATATAAACTATTACAAGATGCCAAAGAAAGAGGACTAGGACTCCCAGATTTAAAACTATATCACGAAGCATCTAGTCTCATGTGGATAAAAGAATGGGCTACACTAGAAAATTATAAACTATTACTTTTGGAAAGTCATGATTTAAGATTCGGTTGGCATGCATATCTTTGGTACGACAAAATTAAAGTAAAATTAAAGTAAAGTAAATTCAGGAATAGAACGTTTAATAATCATCGTATAAGAAGAGCTTTGATAAAAACCTGGAATAAATATAAGAAAAGATTACTACCAAATACACCTTATTGGCTATCTTCCCAAGAAGCCTTCACTGGAAAAGAAAGTGCTGACAGATGTAAATGGTTCAGATATAAAGATTTACTATATTATGAAGGTGACAAATTAGAAATAAAAACTAGAGAAGAATTGGAAAAAGAGAAGGATTATCAATGTAATTGGTTCATATACCTACAGTTAAAAGAACAATTCAAATTAGATAAAAAGAAATATAAATTTACAAAAGAACCAACGTGGTTAGAAAACCAATTATATTCTAGTAATGAACATACCATAACGAAATTCTACAAAATGCTATTACAAATAAAATTAGAAGATGAACAAACCAAAGAATGTATGATAAATTGGGCTAGAAATTTTGGATATAATATTATGTATGATCAATGGGAAAAATGTGGACAAAAGGACTAAAATTTACATTAAATTATAATTTGAAAGAAAACTTTTACAAAATGATGTACCGTTGGTATATAACTCCATATGTATGTATATATGATTTGTGTGTATGTATATATGTAAAATGTGTATGTGTATGTATATATGTTGTATGTTGAAACAATTTTATATAATAAAGTTTCATTACAAAACAAAAACAAAAAAAAATAGCAGCTCTAACCCATGTTCAGTGGAGTTTGTTCTTCTTTGACTGCCAGTGGCACTCCAGGAATCTCTTCACCCTCTTCATCTCCCTCAACTCTTCCATAAACCATAGAGAGTGACAGATCCACGAAAAGAGAGAGGCCGCATGGGCGCATTTCAGGCATTCAAGAGAACGTGTGAATTCATGGTGAACCTGGCATGAGACTGAAGTCAGGTATACTGGTCCCACCACTTTCTCTCCCTAACCTCCATGCTTTCAGCTGTAGGTTTGAAAGAGAGCCCAAGTTTGCATGTGCAGTTGTTCCACATGATCTGGGGTCCTGATTTATGAAGGTCCTGGATTGTGTGGAGAGCTGTACCCAAGTTCAAGAAAACAGAAGAACAGCTTTCCTTCAGACCAGTCTGAATGCATGGATACTGGACAGAGTACGGAGTAAATATTTAATATTTACTCCGTAAATGTTTACGGAGTAAACATCTGAAGAGTCGTTCTAGAGCCAGCCCTCTATACATTCAGCTGAATGTCTGAATACAGCTATGATATCAAGTTGATCCCCATATTGCTCTATTGA
This sequence comes from Charina bottae, assembly GCA_023362775.1. Lineage (NCBI taxonomy): Eukaryota > Metazoa > Chordata > Lepidosauria > Squamata > Charinaidae > Charina > Charina bottae. The sequence continues at coordinate 98,156,090 of JALMGJ010000002.1, read as the reverse complement.
TTTCCATCATGTGGACAACTGAATTCAAGCTTCAGAGTGATCCAAACCAGTTTTTTCAAAATACCTAAGGTAAAACAAATCCATCATGATCCAGATCTGTTACCTAGAAAGGAATTCTAGTGCTAAGAATCTGGATAGTGCTGTATTAAGGTTAATGTTTTCTAAGTTCATCCTGATTTTCATTCCTCAGCTTTCCAAGCCCTCAGGCTTGTATATTGATATTAGGTAATAAATGAGGTAACAGGTAACAGCGTTCCGCATGCATCATGCTGGCCACATGACCATGGAAGCGTCTTCGGACAACGCTGGCTCTTTGGCTAACAAACGGAGATGAGCACTGGCCCCTAGAGTTGGACACAACTGCACAAATGTGCGGGGGGAACCTTTACCAAATAAATGAGTCACATGTGTAAGAATTTATTCCCTCCAGTCATTTTACCCCACAACCATCTTGTGAGGTAGTTTGGGCTGGAAGATGACTAGTCCAAAATCACTTAATGAGCTTCTGTGACAGGGAGAACATGAACCTAGTCTCCTAGTCTTAGTCCAACACATTCACCACTACATCACAGTACACCACACTCTCTATGAATTGATTTGAGAGGGAAAATATTTTTCCTCTGAGAAGCTGAAGTTAGGCCTGGACATTTATTTTATTGATTCTTAGATTTATATCTGCTGTTCCTCCAGGAATTCAGGCAGCAAGCTAGCACTCAATTACATTTAATTATATAATTATATTAAGGTTATAATTCTATTTTATTTTTGTATCCTACAGTTTCTTTTCAATTATCCTTTCTTCTTTTCGTTAAAAACATATTCTCCAGAACTATTTTCCTTTTCCAGCTGCCAATGCTGACTAAGATTATTGTGGAGTTATAGTGCATCTATCAAGAAGTCAAGTGTAAGGCTTGTATCTGTCTGATTGCACTTGTTAGAAAACTCAGCCTTTAATAGAGAATGATCAGATTATAAGCACAATAGTTCCATTAACAAATTTTATTGTCTTGGTCCCCCTGTCATACTTCAGTGCCTTAACATTTCAGTTATTGAACATGACATATTTGATTCAAGTAGAACAGATTTTAGAACAGGTCAGGCTACATTCTGTTAACTGAGTGGCTAAAACATAATTCATAGCTAGGCAGCGATACAGTACAAGGACACACAAAGGCAAGTTATATGTTAAAACATTGAGTATTAAGAAAGATAATAGCTACTGCAGTCCTCAAAGGGGAAATGCTAGCTAAGGAATTTGGATGCAATTCCTTTATTTTTTTTATTTATTCAACAAAATGAAGGCAAAATATTTTTCTAGTCCTGGAACACATGTCCCTTTTGTCTATGTCCTGATCATCAGAACAAATTAACTGTAAACGGGCTTGATTGCTGTCATCTTGTCACAAAGACAATCCAGATTCAGCAGCTCCAGTACAGGAGAGTGGGGAACAAGGTGAAAGCCTCACAGCTGGAGTCCCAGATGTTAAGGGACTGGAGTGGGAGCAGCCCTGTTCTTAAAAAACCATTGAAGTCAAGTAAACCTAGCAAGTTGAATCCTTCAAGATGACTTGACAGTGTGAGGGCTTCCTGTTACAGAATAACTGTCATCCTGTAATGATAACAAATGGGCAGTTTTCACAGTAGAAATAAACTGATTTCTGATTTATTGATTTGCTACTGATTTCTTTGGTGGTTGGTGCTGTTTTTTAAAAAGGCAGGCTCCCTCAAGTTGTGCATGACTCCTGTTGATCAAATGGACCTGTCCAGATAGTTTTCTTGGCAACAGTAAGTGAAAGTGATTGGCTCTTCCTTCTGGAGGGATGTCTAGCCTAGAGATCTGAGACTTCAAGTGGTCTCCCATCCAAAGGTGTTCAGCTTTTTTTCTGAGATGGGCCAAGGTCAACAAGGTCTTGCCATTTGTGGCTATTTTGAAAAAAACTTCTCAGGAAGGACATGGTGAAGTGTTATATGCTTCTATGTGAGGCTAAAAAATATTTTTCTCTGTATGTTGTTACAGGAGACTTTGGTTCATCCAATGAAATTGATTGGCTGTAGATTCAAGACAAACAAAAGAAAGCAGTTGTATTGAATGGAGCAGAATTAATATATGAAATTCAATATCACAGATTTTGAAGGTGTGCGACCAGCGAAAGGGAAATTTAAGAATAACTTTACACTCTAGGATGCCTCTACTTGGAAGTATCACTACAGTTGAGACACAATAAAATGGAGGTGGGCAACATCCAGTTCAGCCTCCTGATCCTCTAGAGGACCAAAGGAGGAACCCAGTAGAGGTGACATTATCAGAATGAGGGCAGCCAATATTTTCCAGGCCTTTTAAGAGGAGGTGGTTATCTCTGAGGGCAAACCGTTCCCGTTCCCACTCCTAAAATTTCTCAACCACCCCAAAGGGTCAAAGCCATCATTTTTTCCCCAGAGTATTAGGTGGTGGTGGGATTAAAGACAGGAATGAGAGAGTTTGCCTCACAAAATCCTCCTGTTCCCATTTCTACCCTCAATACCTCCATCCCAAACTATTAAAAAATGTTCTGCAATTATTCTGAAAAACAGCAATTTTGGTGGCTTCATGGTAGATTTCAAGGGGGGAATGAGAGCAGGTTGCCTTCCAGATACCTTCTACCCCTATATGTCCCATTGATTCTGAAGGGGGCAGGAGTGTCCACAGTGTATGGTCTAAGAATCAAGATGGTGGCCACCATGGTGTGATTGAATCTCTGCCTGTTTTCTACATTCAACACACATAAAAAACAGGTGGAGCTTCAATTGCAATGTCATGGCCACCATCTTGACTTTTTAAACCATATCCTCCAGACCCTCCTGATAGGGGGGAATTACACCTGCCAGAATTTTGGCTATGATGCCCCTGAATTTTGGCAGCATATTCTCAGAGTGATGTGAAGTTGCATCTGGCCCAAATATAGCAGTAATGTATCTATGCCAAAATCTATAATTGGCAGTTAGATTCTGTAACTATTTAGAACCTGCAGTTTCATAAGCAGAGCCACAAAAATCAATTACCTGGGGAACAAAAGCAATACATGGATGTTTTTTCCTACATGCCCTGGCATCCAATTGGCCTCTATGGTATCAGGTTGCTGTATTAATGGAGCTTCCTTGTACAACTACTTTATTTTGTCCTCTATTCAAAAATGAAGTTTATGTTCTATAGATTTATCATCTGAAGGCTCCAACTTGGAATGCACATTGAAAAAGGTGTCAGATAAGTCATATTCTTTTAAATAAATAAAACTGAAACTTATCCCTACTTAAACTAGATTCCATAAATAAAAGAGATACAATTTAATCCTGTTAAAATTAAGTTGAACTAATTTTACTGGTCCTAATCTCATTAGGACTAAGACTAGATTTTACATCCATGATAACAGATTTGGATTAAAGAATGGATAGTTTTGAAAAATGAAAAATTATTGAATTTGGAAGGACATGAATTAAGATATGGATGGCATGGATATTTGTGGTATGATAAAGTTAAAATTAATGTGGACTTTAAAAACCATTATATTAGAAGATCCTTGTTAAGAATTTGGAACAAATATAAATTAATCTTATGTTATAAAAGACCTTTATGGATTTCTACACAAGAAGCATTCTACAGAACAGAAGTAAGAAATAAAGATAAATGGTTAACCTACAAAGACTTTTTAAAGAAAGAACAAGGACAATATATAATTAAATCAATAGAAGAATTGGTATCAGAGGGATATACTTTTCAATGGCTTTCATATATGCAGCTCGTAGAGAAATTTAAATTAGATAAGAAAGACTTTGAATTTGAACAAACCAAATCAGAATTTGAGTTACAATTATGTGAGACAGATGATCATCTAATTGCAAAAACGTATAAATTATTGTTAAAAGGTGAAATGGTAGAGGAACAAGTTAAAGACTGTATGATTAAATGGGCTAAAAATATTGGTCATAACATTCAAATGCAACAATGGGAAGATATGTGGACCAAAGGACTAAAATTTACTTTGTGCTATAATTTAAAAGAAAATTTTTATAAGATGATGTACAGATGGTATATGACCCCACAAAAACTTTCTAAAATGTATGGGAATGTTTCCAACTTATGTTGGAAATGTAAAAAAAAAGAGGGGTCTTTTTACCATATGTGGTGGACATGTGAGATTGCAAAGAAATTTTGGACTCAAATACATTTATTGATGCAAAATATATTACAAATTCGAGTTCCATTTAAACCGGAATTTTTTTTATTGGGAATAATTGATGGACAACCTGGGAAGCAATTTACAAGAATTATGCAATATATGATTACAGCAGCAAGACTTATTTTCGCACAAAATTGGAAAAACCAGATATCGCCTACGATACAAGATTGGATATTAAAATTGATGGATATGGCAGAGAATGATAAACTGACATGTTTATTAAAAGAAAATTCAAATTATTATTTTCTTAAAGAGCGGAAACCATTAACTGACTATTTACAAGATGCGGGAGGAACAAAGCTTATATGGGGATTTGAAGATTAATATATATATATATATATATATATATATATATATATATATATTGATGTAATAGACAAGAAATATTCTTTAATGTTTTATATAGACCTAGCATGTAAGATAAAATTGTTAAAACATCATGACCAGATACAAATCGGAAGTTGACTAAATTGTATGTTTCAGCTTTATCTTTTATCTTTTTTACTTTACTACACTTTTTTATCTTTTCTTTTTTCTTGATTTGTATTTTCATTTTCCTTTCTGTTTCAAACTTTTATCTATGTAAATTTAAAACCTAATAAAATTTGATTAAAAAAAAGGAATCTTTATCTTAATAATAACAAAGTCAAGCTAGTATAGTTCATTGATGCAAAAGCATACAGGTAAAGGTAAGTGAAAATCCAAAACATGCATATCTTAATAGCCTTTGATATGGAACAAAAAATGGGGCAACTTTTGCAAGATTTGCATTTGCAATCATGTTCATAACTCAAGTCCCAGCAGCTGTCTGAAACTGCATAATGTGTCCATAAAGTCACCAGGAGCTGATCATGACTCAGAGGAGACTTTACATTTTCATAGCTCAGATCTAATGCTAAACTCTGAAAATAATGAATAGAAAGGGGGAAAAGGGTGCCAATAAGAGAGGGTCTAGAACCCCACATTAATGGCAGAAATACATTGATCAATAATTTAAGCTCCATCCAATAATAATAATAATAATTTATTAAATTCCAAAATTATTCTATCATACATAGAAAGACATAGAACATGGAATAATGATGGACTGGACTTATCATTCTCATAAAAATAGGTCTGTGATTACAAGATTCAATAAAACACAACATGAGATGAAATTGCTTGCTTTATGGTGTTCTGGTTAATGCTAAGTTCAGGGGTGCATTAAAGAAGTACACATAAAACATTAATAATCATAGCACCCTTAACATTTTTTTGCCATTGGTTTTAACAGCACACAATCATGCTAAGTAGATTAAAAGTCCCCAGTTCTGGCATTAGGGTTCATCCACACAGCAATGTCTGCTTTCTCCTGTCCCTGCAATAGGATGAAAATATATCAGTATGAAAAGTAATGTCCCATTAACCCATGTTTAACCACATTTCTGCCCCCACAGAAGGTAACATGGGTTACTTTCAGGTAGTGATGCATTGGTTCCCAGGAATCCTTTTCTCTCCAACCCAGGATCAGTGTGTGTGTGTGTGTGTGTGTGTGTGTGCACGCATGCATACATGCCTTCAAGTCAACTATCTGGACAAGTCCATGCAGTTTTGGTTGGCAATGTTCTTGGAAGTAGTTTGCCCTGGCTTTCTTCCTAGGGCTGAGAGAGAATGACCAGCCCAAAGTCACCCAGCTAGCTTAGTGCCTAAGGCGGTACTAGAAGTCACCGTCTCCCAATTTCTAGCCTGATGCCTTTAATCACCACATCAACTATTCTCCTGAACGAATCACAGGGCAGGGCTCAGAATCTCCAACATTGCTTTGCAGATGGCTAATTTCAGGACTAAAGGAATTGATATTATTGCTAGCAATTCTCAGAGTGTTTCTTGAGCTGTAAATACAGCCTGATTGTCTCCCCTTCCTCCTCTCTCCTTCCATGGAGGTTCTCCCTCAAAACTGATTCCATTCAATCAAAGAGAATATTTGTATGTATTGTCGAAGGCTTTCGCGGCCGGAGTTCAATGGCTGTTGTGGGTCTTCTGGGCTGTGTGGCCGTGTTCTGGAAGTTGTGGTTCCTAACGTTTCGCCAGCATCTGTGGCCAGCATCTTCAGAGGGCAGGAGCATCTGTGGCCAGCATCTAGAGGGCAGGAAAATCTCTCTAGATTTTGCTTCTATCTGTGCTCCTGCCCTCTGAAGATGCTGGCCACAGATGCTGGCGAAACGTTAGGAACCACAACTTCCAGAACACGGCCACACAGCCCGGAAGACCCACAACAGCCATAGAATATTTGTAGCTCAGGGTTGAACTGTGGAGTCCTTGGTGCTCTCTGAACCTTGTTGTTTTCTTGCAGACATTTCATTGCCAGACTAGGCAACATCTTCAGTGCGAAAAGGGAGTGGGACTTGCTCTCTGTTTATATACAGTGTTACTGAACACTATTCATACTGAACACTATTCATACTGAACACTATTCAGATGAGCACAAACACACTGCAGCAACCCAGAACACCAGAAAAAGGAAACAGACCACTTATATAGCATCTTCCAGCAAAATGGATACCCACGCAACTTTATCAAAAAGTGCCTGACGACTCAACCCACCACAGCAAAACCAACAGAAGCTATGAAAAGGATTACTCTGCCATACATCAGAAACATCTCAGAAACTACTAATAGACTGTTACAACCACAAGGCACTACCGTAGCACAACCAACCACAACCCTTCAGATTATTTTAAGTAACCCAAAAGACCCAGTAGCCCAAGAAGAAAAAACAAGCATTATCTACAACATACAGTGTAAGGACTGTAGCAGCCACTATGTAGGACAGATGGGCAGAAGCCTAGCAGAGTGCATCCACGAACACCAACTAGCAGTCAGAAAACATGATGAAAACTCCTTAATCTCACAGCACATGGAGAGACTCAACCATACTTTCAGCTGGGAAACTGTGAGCATCTTAAACCAAGCCAAATCCAAAAATGTTAGAGAATTCCTGGAAGCTTGGCACTCAGACAAAGCAGCCATCAACAGACACATAGAGGTAAACAACATTTACATACCATTCATAAGAGACAATAGAAAAGCCAGAAGACCAGAACACCTCCTTGCCAGCAATCAACACCCAGATATGCAAAGATTAACACCAGGATTAGCACCAGAGGAACAATCAAACAACACAATAGACCCTAATCAAGGAACTATTAACTCAGTCAATCAACCAAGTAGCAAACAACAGCCCAATCAAGGAACTCCTAAGGAGAGAACAACACCTCCACCAACACAAGCAGGACAAGCCAGGGTATATAAACAGAAAGCAAGTCCCACTCCCTTTTCGCACTGAAGATGTTGCCTAGTCTGGCAATGAAACGTCTGCAAGAAAAGGATAAAATCGCTCGGATTCAGTCTAAATTGGACTCCATGCGTGAAATGCAGTCTGGGGAGATGTCGGGAGAGCGGCCTGGCCTTATTATCTGGGAATGATTTGATCCTGTTGGACCTAAGGAAGTGGACAGGATCCTCCAAATTGTTAATTCCACCACATGCTATTTAGATCCCTGCCCTTCCTGGCTGGTAAAATCGGCCAGGGAGGTGACGTGTGGGTGGGTCCAGGCGATGGTTAACTCATCCTTGTTGGAGGGATTGTTTCCAACTGCCTTCAAGGAGGCATTGGTGCACCCTCTCCTCAAGAAGCCATCCCTGGACCCCACCATTCTGGACAATTTTCGTCCAGTCTCCCACCTTCCCTTTTTGGGGAAGGTGGTTGAGAAAGTGGTGGCGTTGCAACTTCAGAGGACCCTGGATGAAGCGGATTATCTAGACCCTTTTCAGTCAGGTTTCAGGCCGGGATATGGGACGGAGACTGCATTGGTCGTGCTTATGGATGACCTCTGGCGGGAGCGGGATGGAGGTAGCGTGTCCATCCTGGCTCTCTTGGATCTTTCAGCGGCTTTCGATACCATCAACCATGGTATCTTTTTGGGTCGGCTTAGGGAGTTTGGGGTGGGAGGCATAGTTTTGCGTTGGTTCACCTCCTTCCTCCAGGGCCGTTCCCAGTCGGTGGTGATAGGGGAGGAGAGATCCAGCCCGTGACCGCTCTTACATGGAGTGCCACAGGGTTCGGTTCTCTCTCCTCTCCTATTCAACATCTACATGAAACCGCTGGGTGAGGTCATCCGACATCATGGGATGAGGTATCATCAACATGCTGATGATACTCAATTGTATATTCTCATCCCAGGTGAAGTAAGTGATGCAGTGACCACCCTGTCTCAGTGCCTGGGGGCTGTGAGGGCCTGGATGGGGAACAACAGGCTTCAGTTGAACCCTGGCAAGACCGAATGGCTGTGGATTGATGGCTTAGTGTCTTCTGGGAAATTATCATCTTTGGTTCTCGATGGGGTAGTACTGCCCCATTCGGAGCCAGTGCGGAACTTGGGGGTCCTTCTAGACTCACGACTCCTGCTCGAAGAGCAGGTGGCGGTCGTGGCTAGGAGGGCTTTTGCACAGCTTAGGCTGGTGCGCCAGTTACGCCCATTCCTGGATCGAGATGCCCTCCGAACAGTCACTCATGTTCTCGTCATCTCCCATGTAGACTATTGCAATGTGCTTTACATGGGGCTACGCTTGAAGACTATCCGGAAGCTACAACTGGTTCAGAGTGCAGCTGCGCGAGCAGTTCTAGGTGCGCCAAGATCAGCGCATATAACACCTTTACTCCGCGAGCTGCATTGGGTGCCGGTTTGCTTCCAGGTACAATTCAAGGTGTTGGTTATCACCTTTAAAGCCCTACATGGCATGGGACCAGAATACCTGAGGGACCGTCTTATCCCCATATCATCGACCCGCCCCACCCGATCATTCAGAGAGGGCCTGCTACGAACCCCATCAATAAGAGAGTGTCATCTGGTGGGGTCTAGAAGGCGGGCCTTCTCTGTGGTGGCACCAGCACTCTGGAACACCTTGCCCCCAGAGTTGAGGGCAGATCCCCTCCCTCCCGACGTTTAGGAAAGATCTGAAGACCTGGTTCTGCCGCCTGGCATGGGAAGGAGGAAATAATAGTTCCTCATGGGGGTGGTTAATTTCATAATGTCCTTCTTTTTATTTAACTATCTGGCCATTTGGATTTTATAATTTATTTATTGTATTATTTGATTGTATTTTATAATCTTTATTCTATTTTAATCAGTTTTATTGTAAACCGCCCAGAGTTCCCCGTTGGGGGAGATGGGCGGTCATATAAGTTAAATAAATAAATAAATAAATAAATAAATAAATAAATAAATAAATAAATAAATCAAGGCTCAGAGAGCACCAAGGACACCATAGTTTATCTGTTTAGTCAGTGGGTTTAGAGTCCCCCAAGTGCTCCCTGCCCCTTCATCTGATGTCCCTCCTTTCAGTCAGTGGCAATATTTTCCATCTGGGATTAGTTCAGTGGCTGCCAGCCATTGTTTTCCAAGAGGGTGATCAGGGTTTTATCAGTCATCTTTTTCTCTCTCAATTTTTGTTTAATACTAAGTATGCAAGCTGCTCAAGAAGATGGATTGACAAATTCCCCTGACACTAGTCACACCAGTGGAGTTAATTGCACCTTGTGCATGACTGGATCTGTTTTAGGTTAAATATCAATCCACTAGGATTGTTGACTAGGTCAATTCAACTTTTTTGATCTTTACAGATACTAACCATCCATTGGCCTTGATGATCTGGGCCAAGAACATCATGGAAACAGGGCCATGGAGTTCCTGCTGCCTGCAAGTTTATATGAAAAATTGTTTGTCATGGGAATCTGCATCCTTAACACTCAGAACCCCAAAGCATAGTTTAAATAGGAATTCCCTTGAGCTTTTCATTTTCTTGTTGCTGTTTTTCTTCCATTTCCAGTCTTCCTCCTTTTAGGCACAACACTCATTAACCTGCTCAAATAACTCTTCCTTTAGAAAAGTCTCCTGTCTTTGGGGCTGTGAGCCCTATGGGGATGACTTTGCTGACAAATTTCCTCCTCCCTCAAAAAAGAAAAGAAAAGAAAAGAAAAGAAAAGAAAAGAAAAGAAAAGAAAAGAAAAGAAAAGAAAAGAAAAGAAAAGAAAAGAAAAGAAAAGAAAAGAAAAGAAAAATCTAGGAATAGATTCCATCAACCGTCCTCCATCCCACCAGACAGGTTGTAAAAGGTGAAAAATGTATACTATCTGAAAATAAATTAAAGTATCCTACCAGACAGATTATACCTGGAGAACAAGTCTGTAGGACAGAAGGTAGCTGTAATTCATTACTAGTTTGCTATTTGTTCCTCCAACCCCAATACTTAACAACATAATTTACAGTCAGATATAATATTAGCAAAGCTGAGCCAATTCAAAAACATCTACAGAAAAAAGGGTGTGCAAACTAAGAATCTGTTCTTTAAGGCCATATTTAAATTTATGATTTTTTTATTCATGCATGCAACCAATCATTCAATTTTGTAGTTACCCTCTAACAATTGTCTTCAGGACGTCAGGCAGAAGGTAATAAACCTGATAAAATCAGAATAGATATTTTAATGCATTCAAAAAGACAGGTCATTTTTTTGAAGACTCAAATCTGGCAAACATTTAACAGATCAGAATTGAAAGTAAGGAGCTCACAAAGTTTGCTGTTTTATTTACAGAACCAGGATTTGTCCAGAGATGTTTTCTCTTTGGTGTACATAGCAAACAGATCTCTCATGAGAAACAAAGGAAAGGGAGCAATTGAGCAACAGAGCAATGTAAGGGTAGTGCTAGGAAAGTACTTGAGAAAGAATCTCAGAGATCAAACAGACTTTGGGTTAATCTTAGAGATGAGATGCAACCCACAAATGTGCTGAGTGCCTGAGCGGAAAGAAAAACCTGCAACAGATTCAAGTACAGTGGTAGACTTTAAGACAAAAAGTACACAGAAATAATGCCTCAGAGGCTGTATTCAAGATGGATCAGAACAAAGGCAGCAATAGTGTGGTGTTATGGAATGAAAGGGGGAAAAATAGACCTCTCAGTTGACTGAAGAGTGCAAAAAAACATGCTATGGAAAGCAAGTAACTATTTAGATGCAAAATGAAAGAATGGCTAGGTGGTATATTAACCAGCTAAACTGTCATTGAAATTGAAATATTTCAGGACAAGGCCATTGTAACTCAAAGGTGCCAATGGATAGTTTAAAGATACTGTTGGCTGGCTGGTGATTTGATAGTCAAGAATTTGCATTTATTCCAAGTTTCATTTAACCAGGGAAGGAAGCACATAATCATTACTCTGTTTTTGTGCAGTTGAGGCAGTCTTTTCATTCCTGGCTGCTTCCAAACCAACAGTTCTTGGAAGCCTCTAACAAGTCAAAACAAGACTGATTCTGGAGCGCAAATGTCAATGAAGTGAGCAAACATGTTAAGCATGACAACAACAACTCATATACGGTATGCCTGAGTTCTTCAGTACCACAGCAAGCCAAATAAAGGAAATTCTGCACATCTGGTATCACTACTAATACTGCCATGATCCTAGGACCAACCAGATCAACCTTAGTGCAACTTTAAGAACAAGACCTCTGAGCCAATCATAAGGCTCAGTGTCAAAGCAATACTTAAATGTTGAAGTCCATAGGACCTCTATTTAGATCTGGTCAGTCAATGAAGATACTACTGAATGAAATCGACTAATGGTCCAATGTAAATAATGATCCAACTTGATATCCATATGCTCTCTTTCACCTTCTTATCAAGGTCTTTCTTTTCAGGCTCTATATGCAGTTATTATGATCTTTTCAATTAAAAAAATATTATAAAAACTATTTTAAAATAGCACTTTTGGGGAACTGAAGGAGGGGGTATGCTATTCATCACAGGTATCTTGTTAGTACTTGGATGAGAGACCATAAGTAATCCTCAGAGCTATTAAACTAGATTCCAGAAGTCAACAAAACATCCCAGAAGACAGCAATAGCAAACTAATTCTGTCATTTTCAAGAAAATTGCTTAGATGGATCCATAACATCTCCAGGATTTGATTGAAATGAGACTTTTTCTTTGTTACTCAATAAGTGCACATGATGTCACAGCAAGATGTAGAGAAATCTGCAAAGTATGCTGGGGTTGATTGAGAGTTAATTGTAGCTTTCCTCTGGACATAAAGTGCTACAAAATATTGTATAGCATCTAGGCCAGGGCTTTCCAAAGTGCTGCCGCTGGCGACACACCAGTGGCAGCGGCGGTGCGCGCGCGCACGGCGACGGCGCGGGGGGGCGTGCGGCGGTGCGGCGCGCACGGTAGCGGCGCAGGGGTGTGTGTGCGCCGCCGCTTCCGGGTGGTGTGGCGACACACCACGCTGTGTGTGGCGACACACTTTTGTGTCGCGACACACAGTTTGGAAAGCTCTGGTCTAGGCACTAGATATAGGAAAGATGAGCTCCGTCAGTCAGTTGAAGACTGTTGATCCAGCTGTTTTTTGGCTGGATGTGGAAGAGGCAATCTTTACAGATTGTCTTCTTTCCCTGCAATTCCTCACATCTAGAATATCTGCACTAAGGATTGAGGTCCCTGTAGGCCAGAAGAATTGGCAGTGGGGTGGAGGTGGGGATTTCAAAGGAAAGAAAGATTCAACAGATATTATCTCTCAACCCAGCAGAAGCATTCTGAGCACTCAGGACAATCCAGTTAGCAGAATAAAAATTCTAGATCCAATCTTGATTTTGGAAAGATTCTGATGAGCTGACTATGCTGATGGAAAAGACTAGCATCAAATAAAATGTGAAGACCTTATAGATTTTGCCAAGCTGATTACCTCCTTTTATAATGTACAAAGTTAATTCTCTCAGCTACAAATGTTTTCCCTAACAGTGATTCTTCACAGGAACGTGCACCTGAATGATCATCTGCCCTACTATAGTGCTTTAAGCATTATTTTCCTACTGTCATTAGAAAATATTAAATTCAGCCTTATTGCAAGACCTACTAACAGTCCTCTCTTTTCCTAAGAAGAGGCTGTTGTGTGTTGACATTTGGGAACATTAATATAAAAATGGTATTTTCCACAAAAGATTCAAAACAAGGAATAACAACAAATAAGATTGCCTAAATATTTTGTACCCCAGGATTTCCTTGTAGTTTTGTACAAGAGTCTCTGTCAAGTGTCCTTAGATCATAAACACTGTGTGAGCCAGTCAACTACTTACGTCTGTGGAAAACAAAGTTATGATGAACCTAGTCTAAGAAATTATTCTCTTCTGACTTTAGTAATAGTAATATGGCCTTTAAGACTCAGTATGATATTTATCTGAGTACAAGTCTAACAAAACCATGACAGTTTTGAATAAATGTGCTGCTCCAATGCATCTGATATATGAAATGAAGTAAAAAATAGACAATAGACAGCACCACAGAAAAGTAGGTGTCTACTATTTGGGGCACCACTTCCAGCCCATCCCTACAATGAAATCCAAATAAGGTTTCTTCTCACTTTTCATGGGAAAATTTCTCATGGCCTTAATGGAAGCCTCAGCAAAATATGCCTTTTCTAAATATATCTTCCTTGAAACCAATCTGTTTTTAAAGCTACTATCCCAACACTTCATTCCTCTATTAGAGGAATGAAGAAGGAATGAACTTCAAAGAATGAAGAATGAAGGAACTCTATTATAAGAGTTCAGCAGCAGTTCTTTAACCCAAACATGGTTTATAATATGAGAGCTGTTGTGCAAGGGGAGAAAAGTTAAAGGAAGCATTACAAATGTATGTAAATAATACGTATATTATATATATTATTTATTATAATATTATTTATTAACCAGTTTGGTCTAGTGGTTAAGGCACCAGGCTAGAAACCAGGAGTCTGTGAGTTCTAGTCCCGCCTTAGGCATGGAAGCCGGCTGGGTGACCTTGGGCCAGTCCCTCTCTCTCAACCCTGGGAAGGAGCCAATAGGAAACCAGGAGACTGTGAGTTCTAGTCCCGCCTTAGGCATGAAAGCTGGCTGGGTGACTTTGGGCCAATCCCTCTCTCTCAGCCCATGACATCAGGCTCGGGCGACAAGCTGGTGAGTCAATTCCTGTCGCAACCAATGGATCAACATTTGGTTGATCCGAAAAAAAGTGGACCTGGACCTGGACCTCCCTCAAAAAGAATCTTTGGGATTCTACAGATGTGAATCTTGGAATTTTCCAGTCATCTTAAAGCTGATTCCTATATTCACCTACCCAATTGTGAGCAGCCTGACTCTATTTAATAAAATGCTTTCTTCCCAGGCAGTACACTCGTGCCTTTTCCTCACAAAACAGGCAGTAAAAAGTAAATGTAGAACTACAGAGTTGCAAGTTCTTATGTATACAAACTTCTTACAGAAAAAGTGAGTAGTAAGAGAGAGAGAAAGAAATGACACAAATGATCCCATCACTACTCTGGGGTAATATTCAGATATATGTCTGAATATCTGTGGGCCCCATCTGCCTCTAAGATTCAAGCAAAGGCCACTCTCATACCACATCCTTCAGAGAAGGAACAGGAACACACACAGATTTCTCTAGATCACTGCCAAATAGTTTTTAAACACTACTTCTACTGCAACAGCTCTTTCACTTAAGCCTGGTGAAAGCTACAAGGTATCAGAATTTCCAGTTCCCAATAAATGTTAGAGTGCTTATTTTCTTATGTAATTCTGTCTGGTAGATCTAAGTCACATATGGATTGTCAAATCTTGTTAGTTTATACGATGTATTTATATAGCCATTCAAACTCACTAATTGTAGAATGACAAAGTTAATTATAATCAACCAAGATTGCACATTTTCTGCCAGTATGATTAAAAGTATTTGGAAAGAGGTAAGAGCAGCTTGTGATCTGACTCATATCCTTTTTGTCAAGTCCAATTCTACAGAAAATAATGTAGTGGCATTGATTTAAAAAATCGAATTATTTGGATAAGAACTTAAATAGCAATATACAGTATTTGATATATTTTATTTAACAGCTTTTAAGTTAGATAACATGTTTTCACATTTCACATTCTAAGGCATCCATCAGTTATCTGTGTATTATTTTATTAGAAAGGATAAGATACCGATGATGATGACGACGATGTTGATGATGATGATCATTATTATCAGTATTATGGATAATTAATGAAATATTGGTACTACAGTATAACACCTCAACATGAAAGAATGATGCATTAACAAATATAGGATCTTGGCATCCAAAAATGTTTTGCAATCTTCCACCTCCTCCAGACATTTTATGGTTAAAGTTGAGAAAAAAATGATTCTCACTTTACTGGCATACCTAAATCACTTGTATTCCTTTAATTGACCACTCTAAAGCCTTGTTCTTCTCAAGATGGCAAACCACTTATTTCACAATTATTGTTGTTGTTGTTCAGTCGTTCAGTCGTGTCCGACTCTTCGTGACCTCATGGACCATAGCACGCCAGGCCTTCCTGTCCTCCACTGTCTCTCGGAGTTTACTCAAATTCATGTTCATTACATCGGTGATGCTATCTAACCATCTCATCCTCTGCCGTCCCCTTCTCCTTTTGCCCTCAGTCTTTCCCAGCATCAGGGTCTTTTCCAGTGAGTCCTCTCTTCTCATTAGGTGGCCAAAGTATTTGAGCTTCAGCTTCAGCATCTGTCCTTCCAATGAGCAGTCAGGGTTGATTTCCTTTAGGATTGACTGGTTTGACCTCCTTGCAGTCCAAGGGACTCTCAAGAGTCTTCTCCAGCACCACAGCTCGAAAGCATCAATTCTTCAGCGCTCAGCCTTCCTTATGGTCCAACTCTCACAGCCATACATTGCTACTGGAAAAACCATAGCTTTAACTATACGGACCTTTGTCGGCAAGGTGATGTCTCTGCTTTTTAATATGCTGTCTAGGTTTGCCATAGCTTTCCTTCCAAGGAGCAAGCGTCTTTTAATTTCATGGCTGCAGTCACCGTCTGCGGTGATCTTGGAGCCCAAGAAAATAAAATCTGTCACTGCTTCCATTTCTTCCCCTTCTATTTGCCAGGAAGTGATGGGACCAGATGCCATGATCTGGGTTTTTTTAATGTTGAGTTTCAAGCCAGCTTTTGCACTCTCTTCTTTCACCCTCATCAAGAGGCTCTTTAGTTCCTCTTCACTTTCTGCCATTAGGGTGGTATCGTCTGCATATCTGAGGTTGTTGATATTTCTCTCGGCAATCTTAACTCCGGCTTGTGATTCATCCAGCCCGGCATTTCTCATGATGTACTCTGCATATAAGTTAAATAAGCAGGGTGATAATATACAGCCTTGTCGTACTCCTTTCCCAATTTTGAACCAGTCGGTTGTTCCATGTCCGGTTCTAACTGTTGCTTCTTGACCCACATACAGGTTTCTCAGGAGACAGGTAAGGTAGTCTGGTACTCCCATCTCTTTAAGAATTTGCCACAGTTTGTTGTGATCCACACAATCAAAGGCTTTAGCGTAGTCAATGAAGCAGAAGTAGATGTTTTTCTGGAACTCTCTTGCTTTTTCCATGATCCAGCGAATGTTGGCAATCTGATCTCTAGTTCCTCTGCCTCTTCGAAACCCAGCTTGCACTTCTGGTAGTTCTCGGTTCACATGCTGCTGAAGCCTAGCTTGTAGGATTTTGAGCATAACCTTGCTGGCATGTGAAATGAGCGCAATTGTACGGTAGTTTGAACATTCTTTGGCATTGCCTTTCTTTGGAATTGGAACGTAAACTGACCTTTTCCAATCCTGTGGCCACTGTTGAGTTTTCCAAATTTGTTGGCATATTGAGTGCAGCACTTTAACAGCATCATCTTTTAGGATTTTAAATAGCTCAGCTGGGATACTGTCTTCTCCGCTAGCTTTGTTGTTAGTAATGCTTCCTAAGGCCCACTTGACTTCACTCTCTAGGATGTCCGGCTCAAGGTCAGTGACCACACAATCGTATTTATCAGGGATATTAAGATCTTTCTTGTATAGTTCTTCTGTGTATTCTTGCCACCTCTTCTTAATCTCTTCTGCTTCTGTTAGGTCCCTGCCTTTTTTGTCCTTTATCATGCCCATCTTTGCACAAAACGTTCCCTTGATATCTCCAATTTTCTTGAAGAGATCTCTAGTCTTCCCCATTCTATTGTTTTCCTCGATTTCTTTGCATTGTTCATTTAAGAAGGCCTTCTTATCTCTCCTTGCTATTCTCTGGAATTCTGCATTCAGTTGTTTATATCTTTCCCTTTCTCCCTTGCCTTTTGCTTCCCTTCTTTCCTCAGCTATTTGTAAAGCCTCATCAGTCAGCCACTTTGCTTTCTTGCATTTCTTTTTCTTTGGGATGGTTTTAGTTGCTGCCTCCTGTACAATGTTACAAACCTCCATCCATAGTTCTTCAGGCACTCTGTCTACCAGATCTAATCCTTTAAATCTATTCCTCACTTCCACTGTATATTCATAAGGGATATGATTTAGGTCATACCTGATTGGTCTAGTGGTTTTCTCTACATTCTTCAATTTAAGCCTAAATTTTGCAATAAGAAGCTCATGATCTGAGCCACAGTCAGCTCCAGGTCTTGTTTTTGCTGATTGTATAGAGCTTCTCCATCTTTGGCTGCAAAGTATATAATCAATCTGATTTCGGTATTGACCATCTGGTGATGTCCATGTGTAGAGTCGTCTCTTGTGTTGTTGGAAAAGAGTGTTTGCTATGACCAGCGTGTTCTCTTGACAAAACTCTATTAGCCTTTGCCCTGCTTCATTTTGTACTCCGAGGCCGAACTTGCCTGTTATTCCGGTTATTTTTTGACTTCCTACCTTAGCATTCCAGTCCCCTTTGATGAAAAGGACATCTTTTTTTGGTGTTAGTTCTAGAAGGTGTTGTAGGTCTTCATAGAACTGGTCAACTTCTTTGGCATCAGTGGTTGGGGCATAGACTTGGATCACTGTGATGTTGAATGGTTTGCCTTGGATTCGAACTGAGATCATTCTGTCGTTGTTGAGGTTGTACCCCAGTACTGCCTTTCCCACTCTTTTATTGACTATGAGAGCTACTCCATTTCTTCTAAGGGATTCTTGCCCACAGTAGTATATATAATGGTCTCCTGAATTAAATTCGCCTATTCCTGTCCATTTTAGTTCGCTGATTCCCAATATGTCGATGTTCAATCTTGTCATCTCATGTTTGACCACATCCAGCTTACCTTGATTCATAGTTCTTACATTCCAGGTTCCTATGCAATATTGTTCTTTACAGCATCGGACTTTCCTTCCACTTCCAGACACATCCACAACTGAGCATCCTTTCGGCTTTGGCCCAGCCGTTTCACACTTTCTGGAGCTACTCGGAATTGCCCTCCGCTCTTCCCCAGTAGCATTTTGGACACCTTCCGACCTGAGGGGCTCATCTTCCGGCATCATATCTTTTAGCCTTTTGATACTGTCCATGGGTTTTCTTTGCAAGGATACTGGAGTGGTTTGCCATTTCCTCCTCCAGTGGACCACGTTTTGTCAGAACTCTCCATCATGACCTGTTCTTCTTGACCTGACTTCATTGAGTTACGCAAGCCCCTTCGCCACGACAAGGCAGTGATCCATGAAGGGGATTTCACAATTATACCATTTCAGATTGTAGGCTGACATGACTAAATATTTCTCTATATAATGAAGAAATGCCTGCATATAAAAAAAAAAAAAAAAAACTAACTTGTCAGAAAAAACTTTGGCTAGAACTGTTCTCCCTGACATCTAGTGTCATATGCAGAGGTTGATTTTTAAGATGGAGGACTTTTCATCAAGTAAGTCTGTCCCTGAAAACGAAAATGGTACAGTTCAGATGCAGGTGTATCATCTCAGTCAGAATCATGTTTAAGAGCAATCTGCTTTTACCTTATGAAGATTGGCATTTTAATGCTAAGTTTCTCCACACATCCATATAATGTAGTAGCAACTAACACAGGAATCCTATTGATTCTGTGAATAATGATAATAATAATGATAATAATGATAATAATGATAATAATGATAATAATGATAATAATGATAATAATGATAATAATAATAATAATAATTTATATGCCACCCAACTCCCAGTGACTCTCCTTGTAGATCTCCATGTGGTGGCCACACTTCAAAAACACTTTGAAGGTATGGAAACATATGATCACGATGCTAATGGGTATGGGATGCATAATTTCTGGAGCAGCATTAAGAGGCATCACGTGGATGGAAATGAAGCCATCTCTGTTTCTTTAAAAGCAGTGGTGAGTGTGGAAAAGGGCAGTGCAATGGCATCTAGAGAAGAGGGAACATTCTTCCATTCTTCATTTTTTTAATACTCCTTTGCCATAACACTATTTAGATTAACTTGACTTTAGCATGTCAGATAAGAACTCCTGTGTAATTGTGTGAAATCCATCCCACCCCAACAAAAAAAGTGTTCTGCTCTTTGGAGGGTCTTGTATAAAATGTCCACAGTGCAATATGCCAACATGAATTTAAGACATATACACACACTTCCTGATTGGAAGTTACCAGCAAATATACTGAGTTCAATATACATTTAAAACTACAGTAGCTATATAATACATTTGATGCAGATGCATTTTAATAAGAATTTGCCAGATTTGTAAAACAATATACAAAACACAACTTACCTTTGTTCAGTCATACATCTCAGAATGTTGTAATGAAGTCCTCAAAAAAAGGCTGAGAGTTTCAAAAAAGCATATGCTGGAGAAAAGCACACAGCTAAATGTGCTTATCTATAAAAAAAAGTACAAAAAATATGCCAAATAACTAAGCATACATATGAGAGAAAACTATAACATTTGTATATTAGGTAAAGTTTTCATTCAGGCTTTTGGCTTCTTTAAATTACAAAATAATATCAAAATAGATCACAACAATTGGAAAAAGGAAGAAAAACAGAAATGGACAGACTGGTCCATAACTTCTTCCAACATTCAGCAATGCAAATTGTGCCACCATGGATGTCCTGTGAGATAGCAAGGCTAGAGAAAGCCTTCCTTGGAGAATAAATGCAATCCTATTTCAACTGGCAAGTTTTACTGTTACTACTTTAAAAAAAACACAAACCCAAGAAGCAGAAGCAGCTGCATTTAATATTAAGTACAGAATCCAATCACAGGCATCACATTTTACTGCTTTACATCAGGGGAGTTCCAGCTGTTTCAGAGGAAGGACTGGACTTGGCTTCTGAGTGCTGATGATATGTCCTATGGTATTTTCAACTTTGGTCTCATTGTTTTGGAATAATGGGATTTTGAAAGTGGTTATTATGTTGTAGATTAAGCCTTGGTTTTAAAGCTGATGTGATTTTCCTTCTTTCCTTGGTATTCCACCTCACATTAAGGTTGAGATGGGAGATGTGTGGCCTCCAGATGTTATTGACTTCTAATTCCCATCATACCCAGCCAGCAATCAGCAGTGGCAGGGTGATGGGAGTTGTAAACTAACAACATACATTCTCCACCCTGAATTAAAGAATAGAATAAGGAGATACACACAATATATTTGTGGCTATTAATACATACAGCAGGGCTGGCACAACCAATATTTTTCTAGATTTTTCCTCCCAGAATGCCTGAATGGATACTGTCCCCCATATAAAGAACGAATGTGGTATAGTGGCTAAAGTGTTAAGACCCAAGTTCAAGTCTACCCTCAGTTACAGCAACCCATGAAGTGGCTTTGGCCCAGTCATTTTCAGCCCAACCTACCTCAGAGGGTTGTTGTTACAGGAACAAAAATAGGAGGAGGGGATACAAGGTATCCTGCTCTAAGTGCATGGAGAAAAGATGGGATATAAATCAAACAAATATTTCTGATTACATTTTGTTCTTCATCATTTGCTTCTAGATTATACTAAATCCTTGTAACTCAAAAACTTAAACATCCACAAATTAAGAATCTGCCTACTCCAGAACAATACAGAAGAGAGTACAGGTTTGGAAAACAGCCCAATAAACAATCATGCAGAACTATTTTAGCTTTCAGCCTTAATCTTTGCATCTTTTAATCTTTATGTAGCTGGAGAACCTGACATTTGTGACTGCTTCAAGAATCTCGGAAAATTCTATTCATGCTAAGCATTTTGACCATTCAGAACAATTTTCAAGAACCTTGTTAGCTGAGTCTTCCTGCATTGCATCAAGATTATTGATATTTTGGCTTCTTTTATTTATTTATTATATCAACTTATATGACCAGCCAATTCACACTTGTGATTCCAGGGGGCTAACCTAGGATTTAAAACAAAATAAAACATCAATTTAACCACAGAAAATAATATAAATCATGCCCAAGACCCATAAACTATGCCAACAAACCCAAAAAAATACATAAAATGGGCTCACCTGATGTCCTGGCCCCATACCCGGAGGAACATTGAGGTTTTTAATACTTTACGAAAAGCAAGCAGAGTTTTTTTTTTGTTGTTGTTGTTCAGGCGTTTAGTCCTGTCCGACTCTTCGTGACCTCATGGACCATAGCACGCCAGGCCTTCCTGTCCTCCACTGTCTCCCAGAGTTTACTCAAATTCATGTTCATCACATCGGTGATGCTATCTAACCATCTCATCCTCTG
This sequence comes from Charina bottae, assembly GCA_023362775.1. Classification (NCBI taxonomy): domain Eukaryota; kingdom Metazoa; phylum Chordata; class Lepidosauria; order Squamata; family Charinaidae; genus Charina; species Charina bottae. The sequence goes on along the minus strand of JALMGJ010000002.1, from coordinate 98,134,334 downwards.
CTGTCCCCTTCTCCTTTTGCCTTCAGTCTTTCCCAGCATCAGGGTCTTTTCCAGTGAGTCCTCTCTTCTCATTAGGTGGCCAAAGTATTTGAGCTTCAGCTTCAGCATCTGTCCTTCCAATGAGCAGTCAGGGTTGATTTCCTTTAGGATTGACTGATTTGACCTCCTTGCAGTCAAAGGGACTCTCAAGAGTCTTCTGCAGCACCACAGCTCGAAAGCATCAATTCTTTGTCGCTCAGCCTTCCTTATGGTCCAACTCTCACACCCATACATTACTACTGGAAAAACCATAGCTTTAACTATACAGACCTTTGTCGGCAGAGTTGGGACCATACAAATCTTGGGGCTTTGCTGTTGGCAGAGTGCTGGTTCCTGCTAGATGGCATTCTTTAATAAATGGGATGCAGAGCATGCCCGCTTTGTCAGATCTAGTTGTAGACAGGTGGTTCTGCAAATAACCGGGCCATATGCCATGAAGGGCTTTATAGGTGACATCCAGCACCTTGAATTGCACCCAGATGCCTACTGGGAACGAGTGCAGTTCACAGAGGAGTGGTGTAACGTGGGGTATTTAAAGTGAAACCATAATTACCTGTGCCATTGTGTTCTGGACCAGTTGCAGTTTCTAAGTGGTCTTTCAAGGGCAGCACCATTGCAGTAATCCACATGGGAAATGGTCCACCCAGGAGCTGACTAAGGCATGAGTGACTGTGAGCAGTGCTTTGTACAGAAGACTTGCATGGCTTCCCAATCTGTTACATTTTTAGATGGATAAATAAATCACAAAGTGTTTTTAAATGTCACCAAAATCCAGGTTATCTTCCTCCCCATCATAAAGGTCAAATTGTTTGGAGCCATTTTTCTAATGTCAGAAACATACAGTTCTTTCAAAACAGCCTTTGACCACATTCACAGCAACATCTGTGCAAAGCCAATCTAGCAGCCATTCTCTGTCTCTTAAGAAACCAGTTCTTTCAAACCTCACAAAACTAGCCTCGCATTTAAAAGCTCTCTTGTTTTGCAGATTGATTTGCTACCTCAAATGGGTTTGGATCTAATTCAAAATACCTTTTCTTTTAAATATGAGCCTGATGGTACATTTACAGTACTAAAAGGATGGTCTAAAACATCGGTCCATTGGTCATAACATCTTCATTCAATCACCAGTCTGTCTGGTTCACAGCATTACATTGTGTTGTTCGACATCTACAGTACAACAGTAGATACTTCTGGTCAGGGTGAGCACATTTATGTCCTGGTAATGGCATAAATGTAGGCATGTTATAACAATTCTGATCATAGATTTTGCAAGTGTTGTAGAGATAAGAAAGCTGAAAAATCTGGGGGAAGGGAGATGCTGAAACACAACAAGAAAGAGTTTGTACAACGTGGGACAATTCTATCTCTCTTATACTACCTCCAACTCTGTTAAAAACTATCATCTATCTCCAGCCTTTGAAACAACTACAAAGAGATGTGTAAATGGAAATGCTGACAGCCTCTTTATTCAAGCACTATGAAGAGTGCTGCTACAGGGATAGAAAACTATTGATTGTTGCCACTGTCCTCTCCAATTGACCAGTTCCTGAAAATCTCTGATAACACTCATCATTAGTTGTCAGTATTGGGCACTTTGGGAGAATATAAATGAATACTACACTACTATCACCTGCTCCAATTGTCAGACAGAACAAATGCTGGGGATCTTTCCTATTGATTTGTAGATAATATTTCCTGTATCTTGAAAACTGTCAAGAACTTGAAATTCTTGGGTACAGAAAAGAGTGTTTCTCTTATTAGATTCTAAGTGCAGAAAACAAAGAGGCTGGAAAAATCAGCAGATTACCCTACCAACTTTTCTTTAATCAGAGACAGATAACATACTGGACTTGATACTTTGCTCAATAAGCTAAGAAATTATTCCTTGCCTGCAGGTATTTCTGCCAAGTATGGTATTTACTCCTGCCAAGTATGGCACAGTGAATTTTGTCACCTAACTTGCCATGCACAGGAGAGAAAGGGCATCCCTTGACAATGTATCATAGAGACTGCTGGGACATAATTTTCAATTCACAGACAACTTTGACATTTAAGAGATCTTAGAATAATAATTAGAATAATTAGAGGACGTGTGGAGATGCCGAGCTGTTAGGAGAAATTACAGTGTTGTGGCTAAGAACCAGAATGGTGTTGAATAGTCCCAAAGAATCTCAGGTTCAAATCCTTGTTCAACCCAAAAACCCTCTGGATGATTTTAAACAAGGCAGCAACTCTCATCCCAAGCTGTCTCATGGAATTTTTGTTCTGAGGGTCAAATTTGAGGAAACTGCTAGTAGAGCCAATCTGAGCTCTGAGGAGAAAGGCAGGACAGAAACAATAAACAAGCAAATAGAAGTATGAAGTCATGTGTCACGTATGACCCCCACCTGGGTACCATCCGTGACATGGCACCAGCCAAGAGACCCGCAGCAACCAGACAATTGAAAGCAATAGCCGGCAGACAGATAGAAAGAGGGAAATGTGGATTCAGCACCTTGGACCTTCAACTGCACAGCAGAAGTGCCAGACGGGCTGGAAGGGGGAGAATAGAATGTGTATATATACTAATCCTTTGTAAAACTCAATTCACTTGGAGCATTGAAGTGCTTGGAGTCACTGATACAATAAAGATTCCTAACAATTCCAACCTGTCTCGTGTGTGGAGTGCTGATTGTAATCCAGGACCATCCATCACATCATTACTTACTCAGTTCCAGGCATGAACAGGGCATTTGCATAGTATATTCCACTGACCAACCTATTCCATCAATGATTCTCTCCTGGCTGCAGTAGAACATAGAGATTAAATTGGTAGTCATTAGGCTGCTAAGAACTAAATATTTAGGGTGGGGACAGGGAGGAGGCCCCAGACAGGCATTAGTGGTGTTGTCCTAGCTATTTAGAACTCATCTACTGTCTGATAGGAGGGATGTATTCTACTTTTCAAAGTACTATAGTCCTCTGCTTGAAGGGCTGCAAGATAATGATCCTCTAATTGAGGATATCCTCTGTCTCAAAGACTTCCCAGTCCCAGTCCAATTTAAACATAAATACATTAACCACTGGAAAGCAGCCTGATCAAGTATGTGGTCACCTATCTATAGTATTCCGGTGGGTGGGGGGGAGATAGGGCTGTTACAGAAGCAGCCTGTCCTGTCCCGACCCAGGGAAATCACAGACACACAGGTAAATCTTATACCTTTATAAAAAGGTTTTCAGACAGATCTCTAATGTCAAAAAGATTTGAACAAACAATCATAGTCCCTCACACCCAAAATATCCAGCCCACAAAAACTCAACCAGTTTAAATTAGAGGCAAAAGAGAGTTCAAATTATAAACAAGGTACTAGAGGGTCAAACAAACGTGGTATGAGAGTCTTGAGAAGGCAGGCTAAGGAGTTGAAGAACACAGTTGTGAGGTAAATGGAGAGTTATCGCCAACGGATCTGTGAGGCACGCGGCTCCTCTTATATAGGGATGGCATGACCTGGATTTGTTCCTTTGGTGGGGCAGGGTTCTTTCTGGCCAATAGTCTTTCTGGCCTTTGTTCAGCCCTCCTCTCTTTGTGGCGAGCCCTTGTATTGGAGAGAAGTGTTAGCTCCACCTCTTTGTCTTCTGAGGCCAGCGATATCTGCCTTTCCTGGTTGCTAGGCAATGCTGCTTTCCCTGCCTGTGACTCTTCTAGCTGAATCCATCAGGCTGATGACCCTCCTCTAACTCCTCTTCATCTTCTGAGTTTGAGCTGGCCATGACACTGCCTGTCTTAATCTAAGGGCTGGAACCAATACTAGAAGTATTTGTGATGGGATCTGCAGGAGGTGTCCATTTGCGTGTGCTGTGGCCTGCATCAGAATAGCCAGTTTTGTAAATTACTTGAGACTAAGCCTTGTAAGGCTTTGTGTACCAAAGTAAGCTTTGAACCGGGCTCAGAAAGCAAACAGCAGCAGATACTGTATGACACTCAGGGGCAACTACAGTCTCAGGGTTGTCATTAAGGAACACTCCACCAAGAATGAATTATAATAATCCAACCTTGAAGTTATCTAAGCATGCATACCCAATGCCAACTCTCCTCCAAATAAAGATGCACTGGTTTATGAGCCAAATCTGATAAAGCTCCCTGCCACAGATGTTACTTAGCTTGTCCAGTGTCAAAGCTAGATCCAGGCAGACTTGCTAGACCATGAACCTGCTCCTTAAAGGAATATATAGCACCACCCAGAACGAGCCTATCACCTGAATACTGAAGCCCATCTCTTAGAATCAGCAACAGCTCTGAATCATCCAAATTCAGTTTCAGCTTGTTCTCCCACACACATTCCCTTACACGCTGGAGGCAGGCAAAGACTGAATGATTAATTATAATGAAAGTAATATTTCTACCAAGTTTGGGTCAAGTGATTGATTCAGAACGATTTATGACAGGTTTCCAAACTTGTGTTAGAAACATAATGTAATCCCAGAAAGAGACTTTTCAAACTTGAGTAAAACAAAGACATTTCTGCATAGCCAATCTTGGCAGCTGACAAGGAAAATAAAAGTTCATTTTCTGTGATATTCCCAAAAAATATTTTTATATGAAGCTCTTCATAACTTAACCTTGCATGATCAATGATATTTCAGAAATCAGAAGGAGACTGGTAACACCTTTTCAAAATAACAAATTTTATTAAAAGACATAAGCTGTTGTAAATTGCAGCTCACTTCATCAGATGTTTCAGCTGTCAAGATGAGTTTCCCTCATCCTCCCTTCTTTACTCTTGGCCTGAGTTTCACAAATAATGTTGTTTTAAATTAAATCCTTAAGAAACTTCAGAGTAATTTCCCAGGTCTATGATATTTATAGAATTTACCAGCACTTATATAGCACTATAGTCATGTTTATGGCATGGGAATAACAGTTCAGATTGTGTAGCTTATTTGACAATAGTGGAGAAACATTTATGCTAGTATCAGTGTAATAAATATACATTTACTTTAACAGACTGACATTTTGCTGACACGAGCTGTGGATGATGAAAGGATGATGTCACTAAATATTTTTCTTGATTCCCTTCATTGCTACACTGGCTATATGTCATAACAGTTCTCTAATACTGTTATGTTCTCAAGCCATTGTCAAGGTACTCATGGCTACATTGAGGGAGAATTTCCTTCACTTTCTGCTGATTTTAGTCTAAAAGTCAATGTGCTTTTGAATCAAGTTCAACTGCTGATGACTTCCTGGAGACATTCAAGCAGTTTTCTTGGACATACTGTAGTATGAAAATGGTTTGCCATTGCCATTTTCCAGAATGCTTCTTCAACTTTTTAGTCTAGCCTCCACCCTGGAGTTCTTGCGTGGTCTCTCAGGCAAGTATTAACCAGGCCCATGAATTCTTAGCTTCCAAGCCTAGAAAAAGTCAGCCAGGTCCTGCTGAGGAGTCTTTAGATTACAACATTCAGTAGGACTAACAGGTCTAGGATGCCAAAATCTAGATGACCAATAGATGGCAGCAAAGAGAAACAGAAACCTCTAAATCTTTGCTGCCATCTAATGGTTGCCTGGACTTTTGCAATCAGATCTGGTAGCTGTAGCCAAAATAAGGCTTTAGTTCAACACTGTGAAGCACTATTCTTAACTCAGAAGCTCCAATATATTTCCCCCTTTTGTCACAGGCACTGTTGTTTTCTGGTTATAAACAGACAGTTCAGCACACACAAAACCTTCTGATGATTTTTTTTAAAAAATTAATAATACAAGAAATTGGTTCTTAGTTTCATTTAACAGTTCAGCTTTCAGCCAACCCAGATAAAGTGAATAAATAAATGATCTATTCCCCCCTCCCACTTCCCTTTATACCAATGGAATGTGATTTGGATTTATAACCTATCCTTTTAAGTGTATCTAGGTAAATTAGTGTCCTGTTTGGAAAATAAATTTTTGCTTCTAGCCTGTAAATACACAGCAATTTCTGTCTTTCCCTCTCCCTCTTCTTACTGTTACAGTTAAATAGGGGCATTAATTAGGTTTAGGTGGAAATTCCTCCAGCTAGCAGTACAGGGTCTTCATAGGTCTACCTCCAGAACATTGTCCCAAGTCAGATGATCTGTTCCTTCTCTACATAAGGTCTCACAATGTGATGATGCTCTATCCACCCTCATTCTACAGTGGTCTTCTCTGGACCTTGTTCATGATTACTTCAGGAGTCTTGACCAGGCTCTCCTGGAACAAGCAAAAGCTTCATCAGCCTTAAAGCTGCCTGGTGCCACATGGTACACCAGGCTTAATCTCTCCTTCTCTTTCCCTTCTCCCTTTTACCAGCTTAGCCTATATTAAACTTCTGCTTCTCCTCCTTCTGGAAATTTACTATGAAAAAGGGTAGAGACTCTTATTTTTTTCCTAGCAAAAGAATTCTTGTTAGATTGGGAAGATCTCTTGGCCAGATAGATGACAGTCCTTAGCTGCATCATTCTCTCACCGCCTCCCATCATTCTTAAGCTTTGTTCGTAACAGAGATTCTGTGTTCCCTACCTCCACTGGATTCCATAACTAAAACTACATATACTGGGGAAAGGAATGACTTTGTTTTAGAGGTTTATAATTCTGCAGCTTTCCCATATACTTTAAGATGGCTGAAAAAGGAGATAAAATTAACGCAAGTTAGGAGAAACAATAACAAATAGTATATAAAATAGGAGGGCAGTGATTAAAATCCCTCAAAACAGCAATCAATCCATTCATCCATTAAAAGTTATTATAACAGCCATCAAGTGACTTTACAATCTGAGCAGATTTCACCTTGAGGATAAACAACTATTAAAAAAAGGACAGATTGTCAGATTATCCAGGAGGCAGGCCATCATTTTGTTGCCACCAAGTAAAGACCAAATCTCCAGCAGCGAAATGACCAGATTAGGGCAGCAGACCCAACATCAGTTCCTCAGATGTCAGGTGTTTATATGTAAAATATCAAAACCATCCGAAGAAAATTGCCTCTCCCTGCAGGAAAATCATTAAGTCCAGAATATAAAATTACTTAACTACAACATTAACAGCAGCAGTAGACAATATGGCAGGCGTAGCAGCATGATCCAAGCCCCCTCCCCGCCCTTCTCTGTGTAAAGTATCAATACATGTACAAAAGGGGTAGGGCTTGGATTGTGGTGCCATGACTACCATACAGTCTGTTTTGACCCCCTGCCAACATGGCTGAACAGCAGCCATCCTACTTCATCTCTGCAAGTGGTGGTGCCCTAGATGGGCCTTCAGAGGGTTAGAGGTTGAAGCAGTCTCTGTGTGCATGTGAGCATCTCTCAGAAAAGGAATCTAACCTGAGCAATGTTTGGTGAAGCAGGTTTTATAAGAATAACAGAAAGGAGATTTATTTACAGGAAATATGTTAGCAGAGTGTTTTGATATCTGGAGATGCTGCTTCAGTCAGGACATTTTCCAGTCAGGATGATACTTCAAACATGACTGACACTTTATTCTTTATACAACAACATGAAGAAGGAGGAGGATATGACATCATTTCACAGAGACTTGAACACAGAATAACTTTAAACACTGCCACCTACTGACAAAACACACTATAGTACACAGTATATTTGTGAGATGTTATTTGTTGCTTATATGACACACACTAGTCTAACAAAATACATTATAGGGATAGGCAAAGCCTAGCACCTAGCTAGCAACATCCTACTAGGAAGAGGCTCAGAGAAGCATGTGTTCCACGCGTGTGGGCCTGGTAAGGAAGGCAGAAGCTGAACTCAGCAATTTCTTAAGCCAAGAACAGCCAGCGTGATAGACAATAAGACACAGAGTAACTCCTTAATTTTCCTTAGAGATACCTACTCTCCCCCTCCCACCCCCACTGTCCCCTTGTGGTCAGTAAGGCATGAGGTGCTGAAGACTCAGTACCACTGGATTTGGACCTGCAATTCAGAAAAGATCTTAAATGATCTTATCTTGATGCCAAAAATCAATTTGATCCCAGAAGCAAACTGGCAGCCTAATCTGCAGTCCAGCTTTTAAATAAACCTGAAATATTTTCAAACTTAAATCGATGTCTGCAGTACAAATTGAGCATTAGACTCATTATAATCCTCAATACTGTACAGTAAGTGCTCCCCTTTATTCTCCAAAAAGGAAGCAGCATTCAATATTAAAAATCCTTTTCAAGTTCAGCAAGATCAAACGTTTCTTTAATGTAATGAGAATGCTTTCCTATAGTAAGATGCTAACACTTTGCAGAACCTTCAGACTACAGGCCTAAGTTCTGCATGCTGTAACTTTGGCAAATTAAGAAGGAATGGCAATAAATCCCTACATCTGATGGATATACAGTATTATGGACAGATATTTTGGGGATCAGCTGATTTATGAGGCTGACAAAAGATGCTGGGAATCACTGCACCAGCCTTATCCCCATTTAGAACTGAGATTAAAAAGAGATGCCTGCCAGCAAGGCTGCTTAAATGGAGATGATGTGAGTATGCACATTAGTTGGCTACATGCTCTCCACCAAACATGAATTATTGACTGTGCTGACTGGGGAAAAGGCTGGGCTAGGTGGTGCAGAAATGGGGACAGAGGTAGTACTAAGGAAACATCTGCAACTATTGGGCCATATGAAGCCTCAGGGAATCTGTTGAGAAGAAGCTGCATTTGCCTCCATCAGGAGAGATAACCAACAGTTTACAGCTTCCTGTCTTCCCCAGGAGGGTCGTCAAAGCTAATGGCTGAACCACATTATAAGCTTCAGCTTCTGGTAGGTCAGGCAGGAGGGAAACCAAGGACAGCAAGGAATAATAGGGCTCAAAAGAAGGAATCCGTTTATGCTCTGATATACTGTATATTTATTTACTGTATTTATGCACATCTGGAAGTCTTGGGAACCAGTGAGGCTTTCAGGAACCCTCATAAGTTTATGGAGTCAAAACTATGAATGATGTCTCTTTCAACATCTCATTGTAAAGGAGAAGTTAGCATTCTCAAGTTTGTGCCTTCTGCAGAGATTATAAAACGCTTTATGAACTTTAACACTTTGGGTTAAATGTCTGTAGCTTGAATCATGTCAACTGGATTTCTATTTTCTCAGTGGAAACGTTTCGCTCCTTATCCAAGGAGCTTCTTCAGTCTGAGCAAAGTTGGTAAGGGAATCCTAAATATGTTTCTAGGTAGCTGTGTGACCTTACACCTGGGGCTAGGTCATGGTTATATTGAGATGTTATTTTTAAGTCCTTTTATCATCTAAAGATGATAAAAGAATAGAGGTGGGGGCCTCAGGCACAATCTCTCCCCCATCTTCCTCCCTGCTTTGTCTTCTGTGCCTAGGAAGATTAAGACCATTTCACAAGCTCAACAGCAGCATGGTGATCTTAACGATCCTCCTTTAGATGATAAAAGGACTGGTAAGTTTGAATATTTAGTCATGCCTTTTGGACTAAGTAATTGTGGGGCAGTATTTTCCAGGTTCATGAACCACATTTTCTCAGACTTATTAGATAAATATGTCATCGTGTATCTTGATGACATTCTGATTTATTCTGAGGACACCACCTCCCACATAACTCATGTGCGAAACGTTCTGCAGAGGCTGAGGGAGAACAAGCTGTTTGCTAAACTAGAGAAGTGTGCTTTTGACTTAACGCAATTAGATTATCTGGGATACAGGATTTCCACAGAGGGCGTAGCCGTGGATCCTGCGAAGGTCCAAGCAATTATGTCATGGAAGCCTCCCTGTAACGTCAAGGAGCTCCAACAATTTCTGGGGTATGCGAATTTCCTTCACAAGTTCATTGCCTCGTATGCGGAGAAAGCGCGTCCCCTTACTCAGCTTTTAAAGAAAAACAGACGCTTTTGCTGGGGGGAACAGCAGCAAGCGGCCTTTCAGGAATTTAAATAGCTGTTTACCTCCCCACCACTCCTGAGGCACCCGAACCCTTTAAAACAGTTCCACGTCCAGTGTGACGCCTCTAACTTTGCCGTCGCCGCCATTTTGCTCCAAGCGGCGGACGAAAGGGGGGAAGATTTATTACCCTGTGCCTATTTCTCTCGCACGCTGTCACCAGCAGAGAGGAATTACGATGTCTTCAACAAGGAACTGCTTGCCATAAAATCAGCCTTTCAAGAATGGAGGCATTGTTTAGAGGGAGCAGCCTTGCCAATCAAGGTTTACACAGACCATAAAAACTTAGCGCTTTTGCAGAGCTCAGGATCCCTCACCCCCCGTCAGGTCAGATGGAGTCAATTTTTTTCACGCTTCGATTTCGTCATCTCGTATTTGCCAGGCAAACAAAACAAGCTGGCTGACGCGTTGTCTAGGCAGCCGCAGGAAAAAGCAGAACCTGACCAAGCCACCCAAGCCACGATCTTGCAACCTCAAAATTTTGAGAAGCCTCCCGAAGGGGACCAAGTAGAGACCTTGGCAGCAGTCAGACTAGCAGACGACCTCCTTGTAAGAATCAAGGCGCAGCAGCAACTAGACCCTTACGCACGGGCTAGGCTGGAGGACCTAGCAGGGGCCCAGAGCGGAACACCGTCCCCTTTCACAGCGGAGGCAGGGACCCTTTGGCATAGTGGGCGGCTTTATGTTCCCAAGACCCTGAGGAAAGAAGTCCTGCAACTCTGTCATGATAGCCCAACGGCAGGACACGGGTGTGTGTGTTCAAAATGCTGCACAGAACACTCAGAGATTTCTGGTGGCCCAAGATGGCAGCACACATTAAGACTTACGTGGCCTCTTGCCACACATGTAGACGTGCTAAAACTGTTCCAGGGAAACCAGCAGGCCTTTTACAACCCCTACCCACACACCCCCAACCTTGGGACACTGTCTCCATGGATTTTATCACTGACTTGCCACAGGCACAGGGTTTCACTTCCATCCTGGTGGTGGTAGACTGCTTTACAAAAATAGTGCATTTCATTCCCTGTAAGGGCCTACCAACAGCACAAACCACAGCACAGCTCTTTTTGGACAATGTCTTCCGATATAGAGGTATGGTTAACCACTTGATCTCAGATCGCGGTTCGCAATTTACATCCAGGTTCTGGGGGGCGCTTTTCCAGACGTTGGGGGTCAAAATACACTTGTCCTCTGCGAATCATCCTTGCAGTAATGGCGAAGCTGAGAAAACTAACCAGTTACTGCAGCAATATCTCAGATGTTACATTAACTACCGGCAGGACAATTGGCCAGAACTTCTCCCCATGGCAGAGTTCGCTTACAACAATTCGGTACATGCCTCAACCAAGATGTCCCTTTTCCAGGCTCTCTATGGCACAAACCCAAGAGCGTTGCCTCTGTCCTCACAACAAACAGCTGTTCCTGCAGCCACGGATTTCCTGGCAGAAAGACAGGCAGCCCATCAGCTGTTAGTGGAGCAGCTGGATCTAGCAAAGGCAGCCTATAAACGGAACGCAGATGAGCACAGACAGGAAGGACCCCCCATCTCACTGGGAGACAAGGTCTGGCTCTCCACAAAGTTTCTACCCACTAACAGACCTTGCAAGAAACTGGACTCTAAGTTCTTCGGCCCTTTCCCAGTGCTACAGCAAATAAACCCTGTCGCCTATCGTTTGCAACTTCCCCACTCCATGAAGATCCACCCAGTTTTCCACAAGTCCTTGTTAGTCAAAGATTCCCCTCCAAGCGCCTTGCGATCGCATACCACCACCCCACCTCCAGTACTTATCGAAGGGGAACCGGAGTATGAAGTGCAAGAAATTTTGGACTCCAGGAGGAGGGGCAGGGGAATTCAGTATTTAATACACTGGAAGGGGTATTCTCAGACAGAGCGCTCCTGGGAAAATGCCAAAGACGTTCACGCACCCTTGCTAGTGCATAGGTTTCATCAGATTTTCCCTCACAAGCCACAACCAGCGCAACTCCCAGAGCTGCAGCCACCAGAGGAAGGCGAGGAAGCCGACCAGCCTGAGGGTTTCGTAAGTTGCCAGCAACCATTCCTGCTCCCTCCGCCAGACCCAGCGAGGGGGGAGGAGGTGGATTCGCATCCCTCCACCTCGGGTTTCCAGCTCCCAGGAGGGGGGAGGGAGAACCTTTCTAACGAATTAGCTGTTTTTCAGGAGAGGCCAGCTGCACCCAGGCTATCAGATCAAACAGAGAGACACGAGACCTCCCCTGAAATTCCTTTCATGGATGACCTCCCTTCACTGCCCAGCTCCCAGGAGGAGGAGGAGGAGATGGACACATTTTCACACAGGATCCTTCCCGACACCAAGGACGAAGGAGGGGAGGGGGTTGCTATGGAGTTTTTGGATGGAGGAGGGGGTGGTGTCAGGGAGACTCAAGAGAGCAGGGAAGAGGGCTGGGCGATAGATAAGAAGCGAGCACGCAGCTCAGAGAGCCTGGCCTATTTCCCCAAGCGTCAGAAGAAAGCTCCGCCCTAGGTTGAGCTGATATACTTGGGAATCTTCAGGCACTGTTAGTTTAGCAGGATTTCTGCTTGTAGGTATGCAATAAACACTAGAGACTAGATTCCTGGCCTCGGCGTGTTATTTCTGCATCTACACACGACAATTATGAACCATTGTAGTTTCTGGTATACCGCACTGAATCCAGTCCACCCCTCCACCCATTTTAATTTTTTTCATTTCATAATTCCCAGATATAATATGACCAAATCTATATGAATACACATTCCAGGTTGACTTCTTATATGATTCATCCCTATACTAAAATCATCTGTTAAGACAGCTGATCAGATTGTCTAAGATACCGTATTTTCCGGCGTATAAGACGACTTTTTAACCCAGGAAAATCTTCTCAAAAGTCAGGGGTCATCTTATAGGGCGGGTGCAACTCCACTTCCCCGCCACACAGCTGATCCCCGGCGCACAGCTGATCGGCGCCGAGATTTTCCACTGGGGCCCTCCCCCCCCGAATACATCTCCAAGCTTTAGCAGAACAAACCATGAAGGAGGAGGAGGAAGAGGGTGGTGGTGATGATGGGGGGAGGTTTGAAAAAGCAGATCCAAGCACAAAAGTTAGTGAGTCATTTCAGCCTCCCTCCCTCTCGCTCTCTTTCCCTGGTGATGGATCAGTGCCGGGGGGGGGGTCGGGAGGGAAGGGAGGAAACAGCAAGGGAGGGAGGGAGGGAGCGGAGGGAGGGAGGGAGCGGAGGGAGGGAGTGGAGGGAGGGAGCGGAGGGTGGGACACCCCCCCCACTGATCCATCACCAGGGAAAGAGAGCGAGAGGGAGGGAGGGAGGCTGAAATGACTCAGTAACTTTTGCGCTTGGATCTGCTTTTTCAAACCTCCCCCCATCATCACCACCACCCTCTTCCTCCTCCTCCTTCATGGTTTGTTCTGCTAAAGCTTGGAGATGTATTCGGGGGGGAGGGCCCGGGTGGAAAATCTCGGTGCCGATCAGCTGTGCGGTGGGGATCAGCTGTGCGGCGGGGAAGTGGAGTTGCTCAGTACTCACTCAGTAACTTTTGCGCTTGGATCTGCTTTTTCAAACTTCCCCCCATCACCCTCCTCCTCCTCCTCCTCCACCTCCATGGTTTGTTCCGCTAAAGCTTGGAAATGTATTCTTCACCCCTCTGCCTTGCCCAGGTAATTAAAGCTTTCTTTAAATCGTTAAAGCTTTCTCACCCCTCCCCACAATATTCTCCTTCACACACACACCCCGCGCTGCTGCGCTTCGCATTACTACGGTATTTGCTTTCTACTCCGCTTCCCTGTTTTCTCCCTGCAGTTTTTTACTTTCTACTCCGCTTCCCCACCACACAGCTGATTGGCGTGGATATTTTCCACCCCGGGGCGGAGCAAGCTGCAGGTTTTGAAGAGGGGTAGTCTTATATGGCGAGTATATCCCAAACTCTATATTTTAACTGGAAAAGTTGGGGGTCGTCTTATATGCCCAGTCGTCTTATACGCCGGAAAATATGGTATGTATTGTCAGTTCTGATATAAATGCACATCGGAAATTCCCAAGAGAAGAAACTTGCCCAAGCTCTTAAGTCTCAGATAGATGACGTGTTTTCACATGCCCAGTTCTCTGATAATTCTTTGTTTTGTTTTTAAAAGCAAATGATAATTGGGCACCCACCATGAGTCATAATGAAATTGGCAACGTACATATTTGACAGATTAATAAATAAATTCTGGGCTCTTTCTGCTTCATTAGGAATTGAGTTACCACAGACCTTGTCTGAAGTACTGTAGAGAATCCTATCCTTCTCATGATGTTAATTATTCCCCATGAAAATTCAAGTTAGCAGCTATTAAGAATTGTGAGTGATGGTGCTCTATTATTATTTATTTATTTATTTATTTATTTATTTATTTATTACTCATATCTCACAGAACATGACAAAAGTCTCGCAGATTGTCTACCTCACAGATTCCCATTTGTCACACATGCACTGCAAGCCATTCATGCCTGTATACAAATGGAAAAAGAAAAAAATGAAAGGAGCAAAAGAACCAGACAGAAGAAAGAGTGTAGAAAGACTGGAAGGAGGCAGTCAAATATGCACATGGGTCTGTTCTATTGCCTCCCATTTAATTATATTGTATTAATTATATTTTTAAATTGGAAGCCATTAACCTCAGAGTTAAAAAGCAAAAGGTTACAGTACATGCTGCTGAATTGGAGAGGCGGAAGATTTATCGTGAACTCCTTTTCTGAGTGACAAGCTTGTGTCCTCTGCCCAACAGAGCTCTCTCTCTCTCCCTGAGCTACAAGCATGAAATCCAAATCATTCTGTCTCTTGAACTGCAGGCTTTAGAAAAATGTTGTCTAGTTTCGGTCCAGAGTGAGTGAATAATTGTGGGTGAAATGTCTTGAAGTCAGAAGACCCCAAATAACTTGCAGGGGTGCTTTGCAGTATTATCAGAAGTGAAGTCCATTAAATCAATAGCTTCTGGGCAGATTGTAATAGGAAATATTGACTCAAAAAGTTTGACCTGTAGATTTAAAACTTTGAAGGAAACAAACATACCTACACTAAAAGAAGTATCACCATAAACTGATTAGTTGGAATTTAAAAACATGCACTGAAAATTCAGGTGTTCGTTATGACTGTTAATAAACTGTGATGCCAGATGGATTCCAGTTTTCACAATAGTCAGACTTCAGAAGTACAAAAGCATCCAAGAGCTGTCATCTCATCATTATAGATGGAACATTCTTATAATGGAGTCTGTGTGGCAAGGGCCATTCAAGGCATTGTAAAAACTGATCTCCTACCCAAAGTGAATTACTTAATCTAAATCAGTTTTAATATAGTGAGATCACCTAATGAACTAGCCAGGAGAAATAAACAGGATGAAGAACAATAAATTGGTCCAACTGTGTACCTGTCCTGGGCCAAATCTTCTCATTTTACCTATATATTCATAGGACCATGCTTCCTGATAGTTAGCAATCAATTTTCTTCAAATATGTGAGCTAAATGAATATTGATGCACATATCCAGAAAAGAATCATGTGCAGCATACAGTACTATCCTGAATTTTTTATTTATTTTCACACATTATCATTTTCATACCTTAAAGCAATCATTAAAATTATTTGTTTTAATTGGTCCATGTGAGACTTCAATTTAACGACACTAGATCATTTAGAAGATTCACAAGTGTTTCTTAGGTCTCCTTGTCCCATGCTGGTAGGTAGTTCAGAATTCCTTTTATTGAAGGCATAACTGAAGCTACAAACTCCTAAAAGGAAAGCTCAGATAGAGATAGAGATAGAGATAGAGATAGAGATAGAGATAGAGATAGAGATAGAGATAGAGATAGAGATAGAGATAGAGATAGAGATAGAGATAGAGATATGTAGATATGTAGATATGTAGATGTAGATGTAGATGTAGATATAGATATAGATGATATAGATGATATAGATATAGATATAGATATAGATATAGATATAGATATAGATATAGATATAGATATAGATATAGATATAGATATAGATATAGATATAATTCAACCATGGTATCCTTTTGGGGCGGCTCAGGGGGTGGGCGGCATAGTTTTGAGCTGGTTCCCCGCCTTCCTCCAGGGCTGGTCCCAATCGGTGGTAATAGGAGATGAGAGATCCGACCCTCACCCCCTCTTCTGTGGGGTGCCGCAGTGTTTGGTTCTCTCCCCTCTCCTATTTAACATCTACATGAAACCACTGGGTGAGATCATCCGCCACCACAGGATGAGGTATCATCAATATGGTCTGGGGAGATGCCAGGGGATCGTACTTGCCCTGTTATCTGGGAACAGTTTGATCCTGTTGGACCTGATAAAGTGGACAGGATCCTCCGGATTGTAAATGCCACCACATGCCTTTTAGATCCATGTCCCTCCTGGCTGGTTAAATCAGCCAGGGAGGTGACATGTGGTTGGGTCCAGGCAACGATTAATACATCCTTGAGGGAGGGGGTGTTTACGGTTACCTTTAACGAGGTGCTGGTGCACCCCCTCCTCAAAAAACCATCCCTGGACCCCACCGTTTTGAACAACTTTCGCCCTGTCTCCCACCTTCCCTTTTTGGGGAAGGTGGTTGAGAAGGTGGTGGCGCTGCAACTCCAGAGGATTCTGGATGAAACGGATTATCTAGACCCCTTTCAGTCAGGTTTCAGGCTGGGATATGGGACAGAGACTGCATTGGTCACACTTATGGATGATCTCTGGCGGGAGCATGATGGAGGGAGTGCATCCATTCTCGCTCTCTTGGACCTCTCAGCGGCTTTCGATACCGTTGACCATGGTATCCTTCTGGGACGGCTCAGGGAGTTGGGGGTGGGAGGCGTAGTTTTGCGCTGGTTCACCTCCTTCCTCCAGGGCCGTTCCCAGTCGGTGGTGATAGGGGAGGAGAGATCCAGCCAGTTTTGTTGCCCAGGGATTTGTTTCACAAGAGGAGTTTGTGAACTGTGATCTAATGTATGCACCCACAGCCAGGCCAGAATGTAAACGTGTGGTACATTTTCTGGTTGCGTAGCGTGAAACAGGTGTCCATTTACATAGTGTGATGTTGACACAGCATATTTGAATATAGATCTCCCTGAAACTGTGTGTGTAAGGCAAGCCTTTGGCTATACATGTGTGACAATTCCCAGAAAGTCCATTGACTTCACAGGGTGCTTTATGGATCTTAAAGCAGGCCAGTCATTGATGTGTAGAAAAACTGGGATGTGTAGAACAGTCACGTGCTGTTTTCTGTGTGTACATAAGAGATTGTAGAAGTTTGTGTAGGACTTCTTACTTATGTAGTTATTTTCTGCTTAGAAACTGAATGTTTCCACCTTGTATAAGAATTTGTCAGTCAGCTGAGATAGTGTTTCCAGCTGAGAGAGTTAGGCACAAATTCAAGCATTTATCTTGGTGTTGAAGGTTCAAAAGCCCAGAACAGAGAATCCTATGGTTCTTGATTTCCTACAGAGTCATTTGTGTAAAGGAAGGGTTATCCTTAATTTGTTGTATATCACTCTGCAGTGACACAGTGAATACACCCTGATTTAGTTTACCTAGTTTGCCCAGGTAAAACACCAAGGCTGCAAAATGTTTTAGCCATCTATGCGAGGCTGAAAAAGGGTTGAAACAGTCCTGCGGTTTTTCTTTAAAAAAACAAACCTTTGCTTCAAACAGAGCAGCTAGCAAGTTTGGAATTTTGGCTTATCTATGCCAGCTGCATTTTTGCAAAGGAGGGGTGTTACACTGCAGAGTATTATTTATTTATTTATTTTATTAAATTTATATTACCGCCCATCTCCCCCAACAGGGACCCTGGAAGGTTATCAGGAAGAAATGTCTTTCTGAACACTCATTTGGAACCTACAGCTTACTAAAACAAAGGACAGGTTGGTTACTTTTAACACTTCACCAAAACTCTCAAACAATCCACAGCTGTGTTCCAATGTTCTTGCCTCTCAAAAGGCAGGAGCAACACGTCTTGAAAAGACTGGGTTTTCTCAGGTAACTTGACACACTGTCACCTGCTAAATCACAAATCTGTCAGGCTTCACACCCTGGAATAAGAGGACCCATGAGGAATGACCACTGTACTTCCTCATCACTGTCTTCTTTCCTTCCACTACCTGACTCCCTCTCCAGGCCCTGAACCTGCTCAGGTGAAATTTCCACTTCTTCACCTGAGGGGCCCTTTTAACACACTAGGAGACTGGGGAACAGAAGAAACCTGAACTGGTTTTTGCCCATCTACTGAAGCATGGACAGTAGGTTTTACACTAGCAATGCAGCAACACTTCTGCAACATTTAACCTTTCCCAACCAGTAGGCTGCTTAAAAATAAAGCACTTCTGGAGATTTGGATTTGACCATGGCCTAATGAAACACCGATAAGCCTTGGATTTTAATCAACAACCAACAACCAACAACCTGAAGCACTGTGCTTTTGGTTGGTTCTTCCTTCGCTGTGACCTGGGGATGTGAACACATGCAAATGTTCCACAGACATGCAGGTACTTCAGTGAAGGGCACTTGCCAAACAAAAGAAAAATAATGAACTTATTTTTACAGTTGAATTCCACAACCTGTTAGTTAGAAACACACACTGCAATCAAGGTAGCCTCTCCCCAGACATGGGATGGCACCTGAGCAACTAACATCAGGCTATTGTTAATGGTATTCACAACACCAACACTCAGCTAGAATTCCAACATTGGCAAGTCTTTGGGAGAATACTTTCCTACAAAGCCAATTCTAGAACACATGGCTCAGGAACTCTCCACTATAATCAGATTGGAACTGACCTACTAGATAACCATATTTTCTTTCTACTATTGCTACATACACCTCAAAGCGAGCACAGACCTTCACTTTAGACTTCAAGAAGTAGCAACAACACAAACAGGTATGATCATCAACCAGAAGGAACATGAAACTCGCACCCCACCATTACTTGGGACATGGGGGCTAACTAGATCTCTATGAACCAACTGAAATGGTCTACTTAACATACTGTCACTTTGCCTAGCAACAGATACAGTCCTGATATTAGATTGTTTACACACAGTTTACACACAACACAATCAAGAAACTTTTGCACATTTCCTGGGTTCTAACTCAGAATTCATTTGGCTATCTGAGACACACTCTCCCATCCTGGGATACCCCAGTACTTTGTGAAAACTTTATGGATGCATTTATGATGTGAGGAAACATTAAACACACAATGTCCTGTCCACACAATCTCCTTCTTAGGAAGCATCTCACACACTTGATTTTACAGTTTTTTCTCTAACACACTCAGCCTCTAACACACCCAGGTTCATATTTCTCAATGAAAACATCCAGCACCTTTGAACACAACAAGTACACTCAGACTTGACCAGGGCTGGAACACTGAGGAGAGAAAAACAAGTGTACACATACACATTTCACACACTTATCACAGAAATACCAGCTAAAATAACTTGCTGAACTCAAGGCTGCAAGCCGAATTCAACAACCAAGTCTCTGGAGAAATGCTTACATACAGCAGTCGGCAGAGTAGAAAACTTGGATTCATTGTTTAGCTGACTTCTGGCTTCTGGCTTCCCCTCCCTTCGTAAATCAGGCCTCTTGTGCACTGACAGCATCCGCTGGACGATACGGCAGGGAACAGCCTTCCAGTGACCTCTGAGAAGAAACACCGGACCACAGCAAATGTAGTTTCCATTCCAGGTTTCATTTCAGCTGGAACGCTCTGTTTGAAAGTCTCAGGAACAACAATAACAGATGGCTTCTGGAGGTGTAAAATAATCCACAGTAAGGTCGCAGGGAGATAGCGTCTTTGCTTTCTCGATCAGTAGATCAAACCTGCTGTCCAAGCTTGGCAAAATCACGCACGCTTTTTCATATTCCCAGAAAAACATGCCTTCTTGTTCAAATGCAGCAAACAAAGTCTTGAGCTTACCAAGGTGGGTCATCACATTCTCACCCGGGTTGCAGCTTCAAACTATAAAGCTGTCTTAATAGTCCACCAAGGGCAACAGAGTTCTACTTTGTATAGCCTCCCAGCACTCA
Source organism: Charina bottae (assembly GCA_023362775.1). NCBI lineage: Eukaryota > Metazoa > Chordata > Lepidosauria > Squamata > Charinaidae > Charina > Charina bottae. The sequence goes on along the minus strand of JALMGJ010000002.1, from coordinate 98,114,316 downwards.
TTACGCAGTCCTTGAGTGGCTGATATAATTCCGTTCAGAGGAGTTGATTCCCAAAAGCAAAAAAGCTATAAGCACGGTCCAAACACGCTTGCACTTCTTCAGAGGGATCCTCTGGAGGTGGATTTGCCACATACTGCCACAAATCTTCTTGCAAAAAGAATGATTTCATCTCCACACACCAGGTCAGATAGTTTGTGCCATCTAAAGGCTCAAATGGCAGACTGACCAGACTCTGTTCAGCCATTGCTGACCACTCAAAGAAAACATGTTTACTCTGAAATCAGCCTCTAAAAACAAACTCCCTTTTACAGCCAGGTCCCAATGCAGCAAAGAAAATGCAAATTTCTCTCTGGGCAACATAACCTGTTAGGATGTACGCTGGTTCAAAGGGAAAAATCAAGGCTTGAGAATAAACAGACAAGAGTGCAGCGTTTAGGGCTAAAAGTGTTTACTTGTAGCATAAGGCAATAAATGCAGATATAGTTAAGGCAATAAATGCAAATGTTACATTATTGCAATAAGGAAAAACAAAAACAAACTTATAAGCAGAGATACGTGTATTGTTTCCAGGGCCAGAGCTCATGCCATGCACAGCCAGGCATAGCTACGCACTGCCCAGTTCTCAGAAGTAGAATACACACACAAACATGACTACCAAGACCAGACAGAAGTCAAGAAGCATAGAACACCATTTTGCATGGTTAGATATTCAGTTCTTCCAGCTCTCTGATTGGCTGGAAGTTAGGTGTGACACACACCAGGCCTAAAGCATAGGCTATAGTACAGGGTGGCAGTGCTGCATCTAAGCAAGCATGTGATCTCCCCCTCCCTGTTCTCCCAGGGCTTCCCACGAAGGCTTCAGGGGGAATTGTTCTCATGGGAAGTTCCCATTGCTTGTGTAGGCACTAGCCACAACAATACATCACATGGTACCTTCTGGCTTCATGTCTAATGAAGAGATGTAAACAAAGCCATTCAAAGTTATGGGAAGGCTTTTTGTTATCTAGCCACCTGGCGTCACATCATCATGAGACACTTTTCTCCGTACAGAAAATAATTTGCCAATTTCATACGGGAAATCTGACAACTTGGGGGTCCTCTTGGACTCATGACTCCTGCTTGAAGAGCAGGTGGCAGTCGTGGCCAGGAGGGCTTCGGGTTGTGCGCCAGTTGCGCCCTTTCCTGGATCGAGATGCCCTCCGAACAGTCACTCATGCCCTTGTCATCTCCCATATAGATTATTGCAATGCGCTCTACATGGGGCTACCCTTGAAGAGTATCCGGAAGCTTCAGCTGGTCCAGAATGCGGCCGTGCAAGCAGTTATGGGTGCGATGAGATCAGCCCATGTAACACCACTGCTGCGCGAGCTGCATTGGGTACCAGTTTGCTTCCGGGTCCAATTCAAGGTGTTGGTTATCACCTTTAAAGCCCTACATGGCATGGGACCAGGGTACCTGAGGAACCGTCTCATCCTGATTACATCTACCCGCCCCACCCGTTCATGCAGAGAGGGCATGCTTCGGACCTCATCAGTGAAGGAATTTCATTTGGCGGGGTCCAGGAGACGTGCCTTCTCTGTGGTAGCACCTGCCTTGTGGAATAGCTTGCCCCTGGAGTTGAGACAGGCGCCTTCACTCCTGGCCTTCAGAAAGTCTTTAAAGACCTGGTTCTGCCGCCTTGCTTGGGACAAAGGAGGTAATAGATCCTCCTGGGGGTGGTTAGCCCCATAATACCCTCCTTTTTAAGATCTTCCCATCCTCTGGATTCTTATCTATTTATTATTATATTGTATTTTTAAGTGTGTAAGTTTTTGATATTGATTTTAATGATTTTAATGTTGTAAACCGCCCAGAGTCTGCTGTCGTGGAGATGGGCGGTCATAAATTCGAAAAATAAATAAATAAATAAATAAGCCAATGATACTCAATTATATATCTCCATCCCAGGTGAGGTAAGTGATGCAGTGGCTGCCCTTTCTCAGTGCCTGTGGGCTGTGGGGGCCTGGATGGGGAACAACAGGCTTCGACTGAATCCTGGTAAGATGGAGTGGCTGTGGATTGATGGCTCCTCTGGATCCAGGAAGTTAACATCTCTGGTTCTGGATGGGGTTGCACTACCCCACTCAGACCCAGTGCGGAATCTGGGGGTCCTTCTGGACTCACGTCTCCTGCTCAAAGTGCAGGTGGCAGCCATGGCCAGAAGGGCCTTTGCACAACTTCATGTTGTTCGCCAGTTACGCCCTTTCCTGGATCAGGATGCCCTCCGAACAGTCACTCATGCACTGGTCATCTCCCACATAGACTATTGCAATGCGCTCTACATGGGGCTACCCTTGAAGAGTATCCAGAAGCTCCAATTGGTCCAGAATGCAGCTGCACATGCAGTTATTAGTGCCCCAAGATCAGCACATGTGACACCTCTGCTGCACCGGCTGCACTGGGTGCCAGTATGCTTCCGGGTCCAATTCAAGGTGTTGGTTATCACCTTTAAAGCCCTACATGGCATGGGACCAGGTTACCTGAGGGACCATCTCATCCCCATAACATCGAACCGTCCCACTTGGTCATGCAGAGAGGGCATGCTACGGACCCCATCTGTAAGAGAATTCCATCTGGAGGGGTCCAGGAGGCAGGCCTTCTCTGCGGTGGCACCCGCCCTTTGGAACATTCTACCCCCGGAGGTGAGGCAGGCCCCATTGCTCCCGGCCTTCCGGAAGAACTTAAAGGCCTGGTTCTGCCTCCTCGCCTGGGATGAGAAGGGTGACAGCTCCTCCTGGGGATGGCTGGTCCCATAGAGCCCTTTTAAAAACAATTTTGTGCCACTTGGATCTTATTTTTAATTTATTGTAGTTATATATATATATGTATGTATAAGGATTGTGTTTTTATCCATTTTAATTATTGGTTATGTAAACCGCCCAGAGTCCCCTTCGGGGAAGATGGAGTGGTAATATAAATGGAATTATAGATGATTAGAGATAGAGCTAGAGCTAGAGCTAGAGCTAGAGCTAGAGCTAGAGCTAGAGCTAGAGATAGAGATAGAGCTAGAGCTAGAGCTAGAGCTAGAGATAGAGATAGAGATAGAGATAGAGATGATAGATAGATAGATAGATGATAGATAGATAGATAGATAGATAGATAGATAGATAGATAGATGATAGATAGATAGATAGAGCTAGAGCTAGAGCTAGAGCTAGAGCTAGAGCTAGAGCTAGAGCTTGAGATAGAGATAGAGATAGAGATAGAGATAGAGATAGAGATAGAGATAGAGATAGAGATGATAGATAGATAGATAGATGATAGATAGATAGATAGATAGATAGATAGATAGATAGATAGATAGATGATAGATAGATAGAGCTAGAGCTAGAGCTAGAGCTAGAGCTTGAGCTAGAGCTAGAGCTAGAGCTAGAGATAGAGATAGAGATAGAGATAGAGATAGAGATAGAGATAGAGATAGAGATAGAGATAGAGATAGAGATAGAGATAGAGATGATAGAGATAGATACATTAAAGCTTTTGGTATACCTATGGCACTATATAAAAAATGAATATGTTTAATTTGCTTTTCTTGCAATGTAGTTTATGCAATCCAGTGCAGTGAGGAGTGCTCTGAACTCTACATTGGAGAAACCAAACAACTTTTGTACAGGAGGATGGCCCAACACAGGAGAAGTAACACCACAGGACCAGAGTCAGCAGTTTATCTTCATCTAAAGGAAAAAGGACACTCATTTGAGGACATTAATGTTCACATTTTAGACAGAGAAGATAGGTGGTTTGAGAGAGGGGTCAAGGAATCCATTTATGCCAACTTGGAAAATCCTTCCTTGAATAGAGGTGGGGGCCTCAGGCACAACCTCTCCCCCATCTTCCTCCCTGCTTTGTCTTCTGTGCCTAGGAAGATTAAGACCATTTCACAAGCTCAACAGCAGCATGGTGATCTTAACGATCCTCCTTTAGATGATAAAAGGACTTAAAAATAACATCTCAATATAACCATGACCTAGCCCCAGGTGTAAGGTCACACAGCTACCTAGAAACATATTTAGGATTCCCTTACCAACTTTGTTCAGACTGAAGAAGCTCCTTGGATAAGGAGCGAAACGTTTCCACTGAGAAAATAGAAATCCAGTTGACATGATTCAAGCTACAGACAATTCCACCTGGATGACTGAGAACCTTCATAGTCATCTTGACTTATTTTTCAAATGTTGGCTGGTTTCTTTACTTGTCTTGATGTAATCATTAAGCTCTCATTTTATCTCCTCCACAGTTTGTTTTACCTATAAAAGTCTTCGCTCACCAATTTTCATTGAAGATACAATCTATTGAAATCACTGTGAGGGTGGAGGGCCTTATTCAGTTATCCATTTTCAGGTTTCCCAGTCAACATTAACAAGGTCCATCTGAGTCCAACTGACTATTCCTGCAGTACAGTGAATTATTGGTATTGCACATGAGTTGATGCCTCTAACTGTATTTCTACTACTTAGGCTAGACTTTAAGGTATTTCTTAATATCTTAGACTTTAGGATATTCCTTAATTGCTTGCAATAAAAAAGGTAAAGGTACCCCCTGCACATTTGTGCAGTCGTGTCCGACTCTAGGGGCCGGTGCTCATCTCCGTTTGTTAGCCGAAGAGCCAGCGTTGTCTGAAGATGCTTCCATGGTCATGTGGCCGCATGACATGCGCGGAATGCTGTTACCTACCCACCGAAGTGGTACCTATTAATCTACTTTCAGTTGCATGCTTTCAAATTGCTAGGTTGGCAAGAGCTGGAGCTAGTGCGGGAGCTCACTCCGTCACACGAGGCTAGGGATTCGAACCTCCGAACTTGCGATCTTCCGATCGACAAGCCTGGCATCTTACCCGCTGAGCCACCACACCTCATACATACATACACTTGCAATACTCTGAGCTTATTTTTCTCTTTGCTTGTTTGTGCAAAATATCTGATGCTTCCATGTTTCCCAAATATTTATAAGTTAGATATAAACTAGACCAGAGCTTTCCAAACTTTTCATGTTGGTGACACACTTTTTAGACATGCATCATTTTGCGACACACTCTTACAGCAGGGCACAAGGCAGGCACTAGGACCTGCGCAGAATCACAGCAGGTTTGGAGGCAGCAGCAGCCGTGACACACCCAGACACCGCAGCCAACACATTAACGTGTCCCAACACACCGTTTGGAAAGCTCTGTGCTAGACCTTTGATGGTCATTTCATTTATGAGCTGAATTCTTTCTTGTGAGCTGGTGATTTTCTCTTTCTTTACTTCAGTGACTGCACATTTATCAAATCTAAATTGCATTGCAATATCACTACTAAATATCTGAACAGTATTTCATAATAATTCCAGTTCAGCTTTTGATTTGGCATATACTTTTTGGTTATCCATGTAAAAAAGTTGTGAGATATTTTTCACCTTGCTTTGAAAATTGTTAGCCATGATTTGCCTTACTTAGCATCCTTGTCAATGGGATCATTAGGAAATTGAATAATAAAGGTGATAATGAATCAACCCTGAAAGATCCCCCTTTTTATTTTGACTTCATTTAATCTATCATCATTAAACATTATCTTTGTCTTCCATGTTTTCATTGTCATTTCTACAAAACCTTGTATATTTTGATTTTGTTGTTGTTTGTTTGTTGTTTGTTTGTTGTTTGTTTGTTGTTTGTTGTTGTCTGCCTCACCACCTACTTTCAGTTTGATGGACAAATATTCCAACAAATCAAAGGAACACCTATGGGATCACCACTCTCAGGACTCATAGCAGAGATAGTAATGCAACGTCTAGAAAGGATAGCACTCCCACACATACAACCCAAAGTATGGATCCGGTATGTAGATGACACCTTCGACATAATAAAAAAGGATCAACTGGAGGAAACACATGAAACCATCAACAACATCTTCAAAGGAATAAAATTCACAAGGGAAGAAGAAAACAACAACACACTACCCTTCTTGGACATCCTCATCAGTAGAGGAAATGATGGCATTCTAGAAACACAAGTCTACCGGAAATCTACCCACACTAACCAAGAGCTCTACTATCAAAGCAATAACCCAACCTCACACAAGAGGAGCTGTGTAAGAACACTATTCAGATGAGCACAAACACACTGCAGAAACCCAGAACACCAGAAAAAGGAAACAGACCACTTATATAGCATCTTCCAGCAAAATGGATATCCACACAACTATCAAAAAGTGCCTGACCACTCAACCCACCACAGCAAAACCAACAGAAGCTATGAAAAGGATTACACTGCCATACATCAGAAACATCTCAGAAACTACTAATAGACTGTTACATCCACACGGCATCACTGTAGCATACAAACCAACCAAAACCCTTCAGAACATTGTAAGTAAACCAAAAGACCCAGTAGCCCAAGAAGAAAAAACAGGAGTTATCTACAACATACAGTGTATGGACTGTAACAGCCACTATGTAGGACAGACTGGCAGAAGACTAGCAGAACGCATCCACGAACACCAACTAGCAGTCAGAAGACATGATGAAAACTCCTTAATCTCACAACACATGGACAGACTTAACCATACTTTCAACTGGGAAACTGTGAGCATATTAGACCAGGCCAAATCCAAAAATGCTAGAGAATTCCTGGAAGCTTGGCACTCAGACAAAGCAGCCATCAACAGACACATAGAGGTTAACAACATTTACATACCATTCATAAGAGACAATAGAATAGCCAGAAGACCAAAACACCCCTGGGCCAGCAATCAACAACAAGATATGCATAGATTAACAGCAAGATTAGCAGCAGAGGAGCAATCAAACAACACAATAGACCTTAATCAAGGAACTATTAACTCAGTCAATCACCCAAACAGCACACAACAGCCCAATCAAGGAGCTACCAAGGAGAGTATAAGACCCCCACCAACACAGGCAGGACAAGCCAGGGTATATAAACAGAGAGCAAGTCCCACTCCCTTTTCGCACTGAAGATGTTGCCTAGCCTGGCAATGAAACGTCTGCATGAAAACAACAAGGCTCAGAGAGCACCAAAGACTCCCCAGTTCAACCCTGAGCTACAAATATTCTCTTTGATTGTTGTTGTTTATTCGTTCAGTCGCTTCCGACTCTTCGTGACTTCATGCACCAGCCCATGCCAGAGCTTCCTGTCGGTCGTCACCATCCCCAGCTCCCCCACGGTTGAGTCCGTCACCTCCAGAATGTCATCCATCCATCTTGCCCTTGGTCGGCCCCTCTTCCTTTTGCCTTCCATTTTCCCTAGCATCAGCTTCTTCTCCAGGGTATCCTGTCTTCTCATTATGTGGCCAAAGTACTTCAGTTTTGCCTTTAATATCATTCCCTCAAGTGAGCAGTCTGGCTTTATTTCCTGGAGTATGGACTGGTTTGATCTTCTTGAAGTCCAAGGCACTCTCAGAATTTTCCTCCAACACCACAGTTCAAAAGCATCTATCTTCCTTCGCTCAGCCTTCCTTATGGTCCAGCTCTCGCAGCCATAAGTTACTACAGGGAATACCACTGCTTTAACTATGCAGACCTTTGTTGTCAGTGTAATATCTCTGCTCTTAACTATTTTACCAAGAATATTTTGATTAACACCAAACATTTCCATACTTTTCACAATCCTGTTAGTGGAAGGGAGTAAAATGCATTCTTGTAATCAATCCAAACCATACTTAAATTCACTCATCTTCATTTTCATTTTTTAATGATTGCTTTATCAATCAGTACTGATCTTTAACTCCTCATGAATTTTTGCCATTACCTTTTTGCTCAACTGGGAAGAGAATTTTCCTTCAGAGAACCATACATTGAATTTGCTATTATTCCAGCAAGCATTTTGAACATGGTAGGCAAACAAAGTATTGATCTGTAGTTTTGAGGTATGGCTCCTTTTTCACTGTCTTTCATTATTAAAATGATTCTTCCAGTTGTCATCCAGTCTTAATTTGTTCCCTTATTTTGTTGTTGTTGTTGTTTTTCAGTCGTTTAGTCGTGTCCGACTCTTCGTGACCTCATGGACCATAGCACACCAGGCCTTCCTGTCCTCCACTGTCTCTCGGAGTTTACTCAAATTCATGGCCCTTATTTAGTTCAACATTAAACTGATAAGCTAACCAACCATGTAAGGTGGCTAGATATTTAAACCAAATCCATACAGTTCATCAATCTCAAGTGCTATGGTTGTTGTGGTTTCGCCAGCATCTGTGGCCAGCATCTTCAGAGGGCAGGAGCACAGACAGAAGCGTTCTTAACCATCTGAATTGGGTCCTACAGGCGAATGGCTATTCCAAGAATGAAATAAAAAGAGCCATCAAACCAAGAAAACAACATCCAACTGAAGAAAAACAGCCCCCCACAAACAAAGTATTCCTGCCCTACATCAAAGGAGTCACTGACCGCATGGGAAAACTGATGGAAAAACACAACTTTCAAACAGTCTTCAGACCCACCAGAAAAATACAACAAATGCTAAAATCAGCAAAAGTCAAAAGGGACCCCCGCACCGCTGCAGGAGTATACCGTATACCATGTAGCTGCGGACAAGTATACATCGGAACCACAAAACTAAGCATTCACACCAGGATAAAAGAACACGAAAGACACTGCAGATTACAGCAACCGGAAAAATCTTCAGTAGCTGAACATGCTCTCAAGCAAACAGGACACAAAATCCTATTTGAAAACACAGAAATACTGGACAACACCAAAAGCCACTACACCAGATTATACAGAGAAGCCATTGAAATTCACAAACACCAGCACAGTTACAATGAAAAAGAAGAAAGTCTAAAAGTTAGCAAAACCTGGCTACCAGTCCTGAAAAACACAGCCTGCAAAAGGTCAACGAACTCAGCTCAACTACCAGGACATGGGAATACTTCTAACAATGAACATGCTAAATACGCTCAGCAGCCACTCGTTAACATTTCAACACAACAAAAAACCCCACCTAATCTCCTATAACTTAGCTCTATAAATAGAAAACAAACATTGCCACTATACCTGAGCACAGAAAGAACGCTTCTGTCTGTGCTCCTGCCCTCTGAAGATGCTGGTGAAACGTTAGGAACCACAACTTCCAGAACACAGCCACACAGCCTGGAAGACCCACAACAACCATCGAACTCTGGCCGTGAAAGCCTTCGACAATACAATCTCAAGTGCACTCCAGTTCTTGATTTTCTTTGACTATTTCTGTTCCATCTCTCCTGTTACATTTTCCATATTTTCCCCTTTTAATTCATTTTTTGTATCGTAAATCCACTGTGCCCTCTTAGTTACGTTTGATGGCCAATCCCCCAGTTCTCTCTAGAAACATAAACATTTCTTCATTGTCAGGTTTCAATATTTTTTTCACTTTGATGATGCTTAGAGGAAATAGTTGAACTGATCCTGATTTATTTATTTATTTATTTATTTATTATTTATTAATCAAATTTATCACCGCCCATCTCTACCACGGTAGACTCTGGGCGGTTTACAACAAATGTTAAAATTAAGGTTAAAAATCAATAATCATTAAAATACAATAAACAGTACAATAAATAAGAATATAAAAATCCAGAGGATGGTAGGATCTTAAAAGGTCATTATTAAACTTTGTTCTAAATTGTCAATTTTGTTAGTATTGGCTTATATGAGCATCATACTAATTGATTTGTCCTGATAATGCCACATTCCTCAGTGTAGTTCTTGAATTTCAGGTATGGTTTTGGTTCCAATATTGTATAATTTTATGGGTTCAGCTTCAGTTGTTCAGCTTTCAGTTTTTTTAGTTTTACTAAAATTGCTCACATCTTTCCACATTTTTTTCACATTCAATTCTAATCTAATTTTCCATTTAGGTTTACCCTTTTTCTTTACTCTTGTTTGTTAATGTCATGTCCAAGTTCTTTAGTAATGACAGAATCAATATATTAGTTGCTTTTTTCCTATCACAGGCTGATTTGAAATTATTTCCAGTGCTTTGTTTATGTCCTAAAGTATCTCAGATAAGAGTCTTGCTTTTGTTTGCTTTAAGACAGATAGCCTCATTCTTGTTGTCAATTTTGAAAACTTTTTAATGACTTTTTCAGTTAATTCTTCTTGGCTCTTGGTTAGGTCTGACTGCTTGTCTCCACAAATTGCTACATTTTCTTGCCTAAGAAGAACATTGTCTTGTGAATCTTGATTCTCCTTTTCTGTTTCCACTGACAGATTGAGAGAGCCTCTATCGTGCATTTCCAACTGTGTTCCAATTGCTCACTTTTTCCAATTGCCCATTTGATTCACCTTCCAATTCAACTTCTCTAAAGACATTGGGTTTTGAGTAATCATTGATCCATAAGACTTTTTATAGTGATGGTTGAATCTGGGATCTTTCCAAATGTGGCACACCCATTTTTGAAACCCACTTGCTGAGGGATTGGATTCACAGTAGCATTTTATGTCTATGAAGGTTCTCAGTCATCCAGGTGGAATTGTCTGTAGCTTGAATCATGTCAACTGGATTTCTATTTTCTCAGTGGAAACGTTTTGCTCCTTATCCAAGGAGCTTCTTCAGTCTGAGCAAAGTTGGTAAGGGAATCCTAAATATCCCGTTCCTCAGAAGGGGACCAGGATTCCATTTTTGTCTGCCTGCCAGATGCTTTGCAGTTCCTTACTGGATCACCTAGCAGAGGGCTGCTGCATTGTCCCAGGTTGCAGGGCTTGCCTTTATTTTCCCCTTCTTTTACATTTGCCACTGGCTCAGGAATTGTTCCCTCTTTTTCAGAGCTTTTGAGGTTAGGTGGGGATGAAGTTATAGATGGTAACTGTGCCTGTTTATTAATCAACTCTTCTCTTAACCAGGAAAATTTAGCTATTTTGTTCCATGGGGGGCAATTCATTAAAAGTATTTATAATCTCTATTTGTTTGTTTGTTTGTTTATTTATTTATTTATTTATTTATTATTCATATTTATACCCCACCTATCCCCTCCCTATCGGAGGACTCTAGGCGGCTTACAACATTACAAATTCATATATTAACAATTCATATATTTAACAATGTTACTACCGCACGCTTAGGAAAGGGGTAAGGGAACCGAGTCTTGAAGTATTGGACTACATGTCCCAGAATACCTTGCTTCAGAGTCAGCTGCTGACGTCCTGGATGTTGCTGTTCGGGATCCGTCGTCTCTGTTCTCCGTTCTCCGTTTCCGCCGCCATTCGCGAGGTCTTCTTCGCTCCGGAGGCGACCCCCGACAGGACGCCAGCAAATTGTCCCACGTAAGGTGGTACCCATTTATCTACTTGCAATTAGCTTTCAAACTGCTGGGTTGGCAGAAGCTGGGGCAAGTGACGAAGGCTCACTTCGCCACGCGGAGGTTCGAACTGCCGACCTACTGATCGGCAGTCTCACAGCATCAGCGGTTTAGCCCGCTGAGCTACCGCGCCCCTTGTTCAGGTAAGGAATTCCTGGTTACTATTGGATTATGTTAATTAGGTTTATCTAGAGGGGTTACAAAAGTATTCTTAAAACATCTAGTTACTACAAGCCCTCTTGCCTGAAGAAGGTATTTAAATTGATAAACCATATATGCCATATTAACAAAGTCAAAAGTTACCATTGCTGTTGCTGTCATACCATTGTAATAACATATTCCACCTTTAAAGTGTCATCTGAAACAAGTCTAAGGAGGGTGACTGTTTGAAGTAGATGCACCAGATGCAATCTTTGTTCCATCTATGAGAGTAAACCTCTAGGTTTTGTGAGGTGGATAAATGCCAGCTTAGCTTTCATCACTTGCAAATACAGGTGGTCCTCATTTAACAACCACTCATTCAGCGACTGTTCAAACTTATGATGGCACTGAATGAGTGGTAGTTATGACAGGTCCTCATACTTATTGCCATTGCAGCATCCCCACAGTCACGTGATCGCAATTTGTGACCTTCCCTGTTGGCTTCCCATAAGCAAAGTCAATGGCGAATCCGGCAGGAAGTCAGAAGTCATGGTCACATGAGGTCCTCACTTAACAACCTGTGCGGTTCTCGCTTAACAACAGCAACCAGGACTGCTGGAACTGCCATTGCTAAGTGGTGTGGTCATGTGGTTTTTCTACTTATGACCGTGTCACTTAACGACAGAGTTTCCAGTCCCAATTAGCATTGTTAAATGAGGACTACCTGTACCCCCTTCTGCATGGAACTTCTCTATCAGTCCTCAGAAGAACAGAGTTTGTTGAACTATTTGCTAGATGATTTTGTTCAATTATAGAGTCCTCTGCAGTGATTGGACATTGCTGGATTAGAAGACCTGTATTGATCATTTCAACCTTATTAGAGACCTTACTCCCTTCATTATGTACTTTATTTGCTTTTGACTTCTTCCTGGGTAGCTTTTTGGTTGGTCTGTTATTTATTTGGTCAGCTGTTACCAAAAGTTCAAAAAGATTATTATACTTCAGTTTAGATGCCTGTTTGGGAATAGCAGTGCTCTTCTGGTTATTACTTTTCCTTGCTTGATTTTCCGCTTGTGCCTTCTTTTTCCTTCTCTTGGTTTTCACCTGGGGCTTTATTTTTTCTTTTATTTATAAAATGAGTCTGGGTTTGGGAATGGTTGCACATGGTGTATTATCATCAAGTACGGCATCTTTCTGTGGTCTGATCTCATTTGAAAGTAATTTGGTAAGGGTCGTCAGTAGATCATTTGAAGTAGAAAGAAATTCTTTCAGTTGTAATAAATCAGATGACCACTTCATGGCAAACAGCCTCACGCTGTTCTCCCAAGGCTTGTATATCTTTTGCAAACAGGAATCCTTTGAACCCCTCAAATCATTTGCCTCATTTGCCAATAAGGAATCCCAAACCATATGGCTGGAAGTTGTCTTGATATGGGGCTTTGTTGTTATAGATTGAGTTCTTTTTGTACATGGTTGTATTGGAAGTATGCTATTGTCCATGTTTTTTCTGTAGTCTCAAAGTTTAACTGTCCCTCAGCAATAGCTATTTCTTCTGCAATATTTGCAAAATTCGAGGTCCTCTTATCTATAATGTTGGTAATATCTGTCCAAAAGTGATAAAGACCAAAAGACCATTCACACGGCATGTGGTTTTCCTTTCCATTTTCTTTTGTGTCACTGCTCTGGTCACCAGAATTTATTGGGGTTACACCTCTGGAGAAAAAGTCAGTAATTGTTGATTGTTTCTGAGATTTAATGCAGACATCAGTATCTTCAGTTACGAGGCACAGCCCCTTGGTTTGTAGCCGTCTCTTGGCATCCCTTCATCAGCTCAGTTTATAAACAACTTCCAGTAAGTGCTGATAGAAGCTCTACAAAGAGGAATCTATTACTTAAAAGGCACAAGTTGAAATTGCAGATTCTCTCTTTGTAATATTTCTGGATGAAAACTGTCTAGTTTACATAACAAATTTCTTTGTGTTCAATTGTAATCGCCAAAGGAAGTGTTTAAAACCCACACATATACATTCTGGTATAACCTTCAGGTATGCCGATACAGTCTTCCGATCAACAAGCCTGGCGTCTTACCCGCTGAGCCACCACGCAGAGTGCAGAGTGAGCTCCTGCACTAGCTCCAGCTCTTGCCAACCTAGCAATTCGAAAGCATGCAAATGCAAGTAGATGAATAGGGACCACTTCGGTGGGTAGGTAACAGCGTTCCGCGCGTGTCATGCGGCCACATGACCGTGGAAGCGTCTTCGGACAACGCTGGCTCTTTGGCTAACAAACGGAGATGAGCACCGGCCCCTAGAGTCGGACACGACTGCACAAATGTGCGGGGGGTACCTTTACCTTTACTTATGCCGATACAGTACCTAGTACAATGAACGACATTTATTTGAGGGAGTTTCAGCTCATTTGCAAGGCTTCCTATTTCTGCTACTCTGTCCTCCCCCTGAGCCACACAAGATAAAGTTTCATAAATAATTAGCTAGAAACCAGGAGACGGTGAGTTCTAGGCATGAAAGCCGGCTGGGTGACCTTGGGCCATTCACTCTATCTCAGCCCAACTCACCTCACAGGGTTGTTGTTGTGGGGAAAATAGGAGGAGGAAGGAGTATTAGGTATGTTCGCCGCCTTGAGTTATTTATAAAAATAATAAAGGCGGGATAAAAAATAAATAAATAAATAAAATTAGAGATTAGGTTCCAAAAGAAGATAATTATTATTTGAGACTCGAAAGCTCATGTAAACTCTGGCTGTCTCTTCTTCCACGTCCCCCAACATAGCAAAGGAAACCAAGCCTGATAATCCACTTGTCATCTGATGCCCAGGACCCACAGTATCAGATGTGACCCTTGTTGACCCAGGAAATTACTGATCTGGTATGTACCAATGTATTTTTTAATATTCATCACTGCAAATGGGTTATGGAATTCACATCAGTTAAGATCTTTTCAGCTTGTGTGATCCTTATGATAGGCATACCACTCAACATCATTGGACCACACAACCCTGCCACCAAGGAAAGCTGGCATGGCAAGGATGATGATGATGGTGATGATGATGATGATGTCAGGTGGGACAGATAGCTCAGCAGTCACCTGTAGATATGTCTGCAGACATAATGATGATCATTGGCACATTTCCCTAATCTTTCCCCTCGGCTGGAAGAGACAGCTATGTGTGCCTCAGTTATAGTAAAAGATGCATTTACTATTAAATTAAGATCTCACAGCATGTAGTCCTCTTCTGCATGCAGAATGATGGAGAAGCAGAATTTTGTCCTTCACGTCAGACAGTAAAATGCCTTGGGCTGTTCCTGACCATTCCCAGGGTTATCCAAATGGTAGAGGAACTTGCAGGAAAAATAACATGATAGAAAAGCCCCTATGGTTTGTTTACACAAAGAAACTTAGTATCCCATCATTATCTAGCACAGCAGTGATAGGCATCTCGAGGACAAAACTGTTGTACTGGCAAATTCTATTCTGTTTCAATGAGTATGAAAGACTTAAAAACCTAATGACTCACTGGAGCTTTGATCTGGCACAATTCTAAGTCAAATGGTTCTCCAAAGATATTAGAAAGAGAGGGTTTTCAATAAATCCTTAAACTGTGTTTTCCTTCAAGTTTTTATACAGGGGTATATACAGCAGACTAATTATAATATGTTGCAAATTCTTCTTATATCTTGCAAGTCAGAAGTAAAAGCTTTTTATTGCTCCTTTATGCAGCTGTTTCCACATTCCTTTCAGCGCTGATGCAATAACTCTCTGTTGTAATGTTCACTAATCTTTTCACTTTATTGTTCTTTGCTGGTAAAACAGGCTATAGAAAGCATAGACATATATTAGTTGTTGGTTTTCAAAAGCAAGTGAGGAAGTCTGATGCTTTATACCTTCCATCCTCATATTGTGTGCATTAAAGAGGAAGAAAAAGTGAATGGCTGAAGGTGAATGGGAATGCTACAAGGAAGAACACTTTGAAAACAAAGCAGGCAGAAATTGCACAACTGCAAGTCATTCAGATGACCCTAGAAAATGCAGAACAGATTCACCAATTGAGAGTGGAGCTTCACATAAACATCCACTGTAATTGAGTCCATCCACCTTGCTCCTAGTCATCCTCTTTTTTCTTTCCTGCTTCCTTTTCCAAACTTCTCAAGAGACGTAGGTCCTTGCATAATATGTCCAAAATATGATAATTTGAGCCTGGTTATTTGTGCCTTGAATGAGAAATCTGGATCGATTTGGTCCATGATTCATTTGTTCTTGGCTGTCCACGGTATTCTCAGAAGTGTTCTCCAACACCAAAGTTTAAAAATGTGAGTATTTTTTTCTATTCTGCTTCTTGAAAGTCCAACTTTCACTTCCATAGAATGTCACAGGGAAAAACAATTGCCCACACAATTCTGAACTTTGTAGGTATAGACACATCACAACATCTGAATATCTTTTACAAGGCTTTAATTGCTATTCTACCAAGTGCTAATCTGTGGTGTATTTCTTGACTGTTGGTTCCTTTACTGTTCGTAGTCAATCCTAAAAGTCAAAAGCTATCCACCATTTTAGTCTCTTCATTGTTAATTGTAAGGTCGGTTGCTGTACTTATTGTCATTAATTCAGTCTTCTTTATATTTAATCTTAGCCCTTTTTTTTCACTGTGCTCCTTGACCCTCATTACTGAAATTTCCAGTTCATTTTCATTTTCAGCTATCAGAGTAGTGTCATCAGCACAGCACAGGTTATTGCTGTTTTGCCTTCAATCTTAAAACCACACTCATCAATCCTGCCTCCCTCAATATATACTCAGCACATAGGTTGAATAAATAAAGGGAGACTATACAGCCTTATCTCACTCCTTTGCAGGGCTGGAGCCAGTGTGTTTCACCATGTTGTGTTTGGACTGTGGCTTCCTGACCTATGTATAGATTTTGCATGAGAACAATTAGATGAGAAATTCCCATTTTCCTAAGGAAAATTCCACAGTTTGATGTGATTGATAGAATTGAAGGCCTTTCTATAATCAATGAAGGACATAATGACTTCTTTTTAGTATTCTTTGCCTTTCTCAGTTATCCAGCATGCATCAGCAATAATGTTTCTTGTTCCAGCCTTTTCTAAAGCCAGTATGAACATCTGGCATTTTCCTTTCCAAGTGGTAGTAGTGAGAACTGTAAAATTATTGTTGGATCAATTATGATTCTTACTGAAAACCAAAGTCCTTAGAGAAGTTGAATTGGAAGGTGAATTAAATGGACAGTTAGAAAAATGGGTAATTGAAACCCTGCAGAAATTATTGTTATGATTGTTATTATATGTTTTTATTAATCAAAGAATAACACAGTACAAAGGAAAAGAATCACTTCTTTGATTGGTGTTCCTAGTTAAAACCTAGGAATTATCCAAGTAACATCAAAAAATATAATATGTGCCCAGCAAAGTGGGGGCTTTGTAAATCCATGGTTGATATAGCAGACACACACCCACATGTGCGCATATGCGCACGTGCATGCACATGCACACACACACACACCTTACTGTCTGTCCAGTAAGACTCACCCACAGGAAGTTTAAGATTTTCTTAACTGGCTTAGAATCAAGTTGACATGGTCCCAACATGGGAGCAGCTGTAAGAGATGGATGAACCCAGAGGAATTTGGGGGACCCATGAGGAACTTAGTCCTAATAAAAAGGTTTAGCCTTAGCCAAACAGACTTAGTAGGATGCAAACAGCACAGAATAGATAAGGAAACAGTTGCTATGCTTACTGCACACTTCGCTGTGAAACAGCTGCTATAGATAAAGGGACAAACGCTATAGTAGGTTGCTATGGAAATGCTACTACTATACACATGTGCAAAGGTAAATGTTTTGGGGATTTTCCATTTACTGAGAATTGTGTCAGTGACCAAATGTGGATTACTCAGTGCAATTGTACCATTTGAAAGGCCTTGTGTGAAACTAATAGTATAAGCTTGCTTGTATGTATTTATGGGGTTTTTCACCTGGGAACGTTACTTAACATTAACCTTGCATGTCTGACCAAGACTCTGCAGACTCTTAGTAAAGTTCAGCAGAGAAGGGAGAGGGTTGCTGGGGTTTTTTCGTAGGGTATTTCTCCCACACAGCTTAAGCAATGAGTGGATTTGCCCTTGGCTTCCTCCATTTTCTCTTCCTGAAATTCCTTTTTCTTCTCTTTCTCCTATTTCCTCCTGCTCCTCCTCCTTTTCTCTCTGTATCTCTCTCTCTCTTTTTATCTCCCTGGGATTTTGGAAGTCAGCTGAGGGCCACACAAAACCAGGCCAAACGCCATATTCCTTATTTATTTATGCATTTATTTATTTGTGAATATAAACCTTACCTTTCTGAAAACAAATTGCTGTCATGGTGGCAAGAGATATATGCCATTATGTAGCAGCCATGGTTGTTGCTTCTCCACATTGTTCCCACCTCTGTTCCTTTCACATTATATTAATTTTCTTGATTTGTGTGATACCTTGCATCAGAAAGCCATTGCATGGCACCCAAGATTCGCTTTGGACTAGCACACCATGTTGGGTTAGCACATTTTTTAAAACTCACATCTTACCACTTGATGAACATCTCTCTTAATTGTTTTCAAGACTATTAAGAGTACAGTTCTTGCATAAAATTTTATTTGAGCATTAAAAATTAACTAATTATTATGCACAGTATTTTAGCAGCCTCACACAACTCAAGTAACCTTCAGCTGAGTGTTAATTATAAATAACTTTGTCTACTGGGGGAAAATGGAACCAAATTAACCAACTTTTAAGTGTCTATCAGGAACTGTAGCAGTCATAAACAATAGAAAAGAATAAAGAATAAAAGAATAAAGACATATTTTGAATACTGAGAACTTTTTTTACAAGCAGTAAAGCTACAATAATAAAAATTAGCATGGACCAAATTCCACCCTTTTTCTGTATAATCTAGGATCACTTATTTACAGTAGAGCATAAAGTTGTACAGTGCTAGTCCCGTCACAGTAAGGCCTCTCATTTAGCTGCAGCTGTCAGAAACATCTGCTTTGCAGATTACTCTCCAAGATGAGTGGAAATGATAATGGTATTGCAGGAGATGATCCATTTCCTTGCAATGAACTTCCTTTCATTACATGCAAAGTTCAGTAAATATTTAATTTTTAATTGAAAATACGTGATATGTGTTTGGTATGGGACATGGTATCTAAATTGTCTAAATAAATATGTATATACAATATTATAGATATGTGTGACTGTATGCTACAAACAGGCATAATGCAGAAAGAACGAGAAGCTTTAATGTTTCCACTTGTCATTATTCACATTGCCTTGCGAAGTATTTGTGTTTACCCAAACCTATTAGGGGTCCTTTGAAAGAAAGGAAGAACCTAATAAATAACCTTCTTGATGCTTGTGAGAAAAACTGCTTTCTGATCTCTCCCATATTTTTGTTTGCTTTTAGTGGCTGCAAACAAGAGACCTAAGATACATTACAATAAAAGGACATGGAGCCACGGTATATATTATTTAAGATGTAATAGCCAGTATCTACTTGAGAGAAATAGCCCAAATCCTTGAGTTCCATACTTCTTACCACAATTTTGGGTAATGTTTTTTTTTTAACCCATACATCAATGTTGCCTAACTTTGATGCCTCCTAGTTTCTGTCATTGTGCTGCCCAAACCACAAACAAGGCATTTTCCCCTAGAAGTACATGAAAGCACAATAAAGATGGACAGATATCCTATGTATTTTATTATGAGAATTTAAACCAGCAATAGCAATGATGATGATGACATGCTTTTACCAAGGTGTGGTACAATTCAGAAAAACACAATAATTACACAATCAGTCCAGTGAAATTAGGTCACAACTTAACAGCCAAACCAGTTAACAAATATTAACACTAAGATAAACTACACACAACCATACTTATTTAAAGCAATGCCCAAGTGTGTATACATCCATTGTTAAAATAAACCAAGTATTAACCTAGGAATGAGAATAGGGTAGATAAATGATAAGAGAAAATGTCTGGCTGAAGACTAATAGTGGAAAGAACAGGGGCTGATGATGTGCTTTCCATAATGTGGAAACACACATAATAACTTTGGCATAAAGTTCATCAGAAGCTATTTCTGAAATTTGGGGATTTACTGTATTCCTACCACAAAACACTGAAAACCAAAGGAAATGGAGATTAACTCTCCTCTTCCCATGAAAATAACATTCCGAGAAATTATTCTGAGGTTTTGTTTAAAAAGGACAGAGCTCAGTTTCACTTCAGAGTTCTCAGCTGCCCCAACTTCCAAGAAAGCCAAAACCCTCCTGTCCAGGCAGAAGAAAGGAATGGCTGGTGTCCTCTTCCCATCCTTTCTGTTCCTGCTGTTGGGGCAATAATTTGGTTCTGCCAACTGCAAGGGACTTAAACCTAGGAATGAGAATAGGGTAGATAACCAGACCCTACATAATCCACATAACAAATAAAAAGTCTTTAACCCATTTTATAGTCCATCAAACTTTCACAGAGATGAAGGGAACAAGGGAGCTGATTCCAGAGTCAAATGTTGACCCTCAGAGAAGGAACAGAAGAAAGGTCCTGCTCATAGGAATGTTAGGAGCTAACAGGATTGTTGAAAGAAATAGCAGCAGACAAATACTGGGGGAGGGGGACTCTAAACACAAGCACCAGTACTTTAAACTGGGTTCTTGGCTCTTCTTCGAATCCTCATCTTGTATCTGATTTGATCAAATGAGTAGAGTAGAGTAGAGTAGAGTAGAGTAGAGTAGAGTAGAGTAGAGTAGAGTAGAGTAGAGTAGAGTAGAGTAGATGACTAGAGTACAAGCCACTCCTATTACATCTTCCTATGTGCCCATCTATAATTACTTGCAGAATGGATAGAAATAGATATTTAGGTCCCTATAGCACCATAGCATGATGGAAATAATAATCTGGGAGCTAGACAAACAGTCCAGCAGAAGTATAATATGGGAAAGTATGCTTCCATAATCGAAAGTGTGGCTTCAAAAGAATATGCATTTAGGTGGAGTTGAAATGTTATGCATCTTTTCTATATCTTGTCACACATATCAGACACTGTTGAAGTGCTCTGTCAGAGGAACCAGAATGTCACTTGCTTTAGTTAGTTCTTAATAATACAGTAATATATAGAAGTGATCCCTTAGATGAATCTCTAGACCCTGGCATCCTCAAATTTTATTACACAGGCTGAAGTGTCCTTGTCAGTTGTCCACTACCAGCAAATGGACACTATTATACTCTATTTGCACACAATGCCCAGAAGATTTTGGGGAGTGACATAATCACATAAAATTATTCCAAAATTCATTGTTATCACATATTTCAAGGTCAGCATGATCAATATACGTTTTAGTGTATTTCTGCTGGGAGATCATAAAGTTATGTCAGAGATGCTTGAATATGAATGTCACTGGATTTTGATCTTCACACTCCAACTATTATTCAGGGCATGAGCTTGCTAGCTGGCCTTTACTCTAAGTCCTCCAACACATGGAAGTTGTATTTTAATATCTTGTTTTGTTTGTTTTTAATTACAGAGGTTGTTTAATGAAAATATAAACCAACGATGCATAGATTCACCTGATTGCCTTGGATAAGTTAAGTGCTGAATAATATGTGTCCATACCCAAGGTCAGACATTCCTATTGAGAAGCTATAATTTATTTCAAGAAGTCAACATTATAAACTTGGAGGTCAAAAAACACTGAAAACATTTAACCAGCAATCATTTATTACCCTTACATCAGCATTTGATAATCCCAGGTCAGGGTCATTAATATATTTGGGAGGGCCGCATTTATTAGTAACAGCAGGAACACTGAGAGAGCATTTGTGCATAAAGCTATCGCCTTAAGACTGGTGAACTTGGTGTTCACCCATATGCAGTAGCACATCTTAATAACAAATTATGTCCAGTCCCAGTACAGTCACAATCTGCACTGCCTAACAATATGGATCTCCTTTGTCTGCTTAAAGTAAAAACACTGTCTATATTTTTTCTCTCCAGCAAAGGAGATAGTTACCTTGTCGTGGTGCTGGAGCTTGAGCACCTCAATGAAACCATGAGCTAAACCGTGAAGGGACACCCAAGATGGGAAGGTCGTGGCAGAGAGGTCAGACTAAATACGATCCCTGGGGAAGGTAATGGCAACCCACCCCAGTATTCTTGCCGTGAAAACTAAATGGATCAGTACAACAAGAGATATGTCGGTATACCGTCGGAAGATGGGACTCCCAGGTCGGAAGATGGTCAAAATGCTACTGGGGAGGAACAGAGGATACGTTCAACTAGCCCCAGATGTGATGACGCAGCTAGCTCAAAGCCGGACGGCTAGCGGCCGACGGTGCTTGTGGTGAACGACGAATCCGATGTTCTAAAGATCAACACACCATAGGAACCTGGAATGTAAGATCTATGAGCCAGGGCAAATTGGATGTGGTTATTGGTGAGATGTCAAGATTAAATATAGACATTTTAGGTGTCAGTGAACTGAAATGGACTGGAATGGGCTACTTCACATCAGATGACCACCAGATCTACTACTGTGGACAAGAGGACCACAGAAGAAATGGAGTAGCCTTCATAATTAACAATAAAGTGGCTAAAGCAGTGCTAGGATACAATCCAAAAAACGATAGAATGATCTCAATTCGAATTCAGGGTAAGCCATTTAACATCACAGTGATCCAAATATACGCCCCAACCACAGATGCTGAAGAAGCAGAAGTAGATCAGTTCTATGAGGATCTGCAGCACCTACTGGATAATACACCAAAAAGAGATGTTATTTTCATTACAGGAGACTGGAATGCTAAGGTGGGTAGTCAGACAACACCTGGAATTACAGGCAAGCATGGTCTGGGAGAACAAAATGAAGCAGGACATAGGCTGATAGAATTTTGCCAAGACAACTCACTGTGTATAACAAACACTCTCTTCCAACAACCTAAAAGACGACTTTATACATGGACTTCACCAGATGGTCGACACCGAAATCAGATTGACTACATCCTTTGCAGCCAAAGGTGGCGGACATCTATACAGTCGGTAAAAACAAGACCTGGAGCTGACTGTAGTTCAGATCACGAACTTCTTATTGCAAAATTTAGAATCAGACTAAAGAGAATAGGGAAGACCCACAGATCAGTTAGATATGAGCTCACTAATATTCCTAAGGAATATGAAGTGGAGGTGAAGAATAGATTTAAGGGACTAGATTTAGTAGATAGGGTCCCGGAAGAACTATGGACAGAAGTTCGCAACATTGTTCAGGAGGTGGCAACAAAAGAAAACCAAGAAGGCAAGATGGCTGTCTGCTGAGACACTGGAAGTAGCACAAGAAAGAAGGAAAGCAAAAGGCAACAGTGATAGGGGGAGATATGCCCAATTAAATGCAAAATTCCAGAGGTTAGACAGAAGAGATAAGGAATTATTTTTAAACAAGCAATGTGCGGAAGTGGAAGAAGACAATAGAATAGGAAGGACAAGAGACATCTTCCAGAAAATTAGAAACATTGGAGGTAAATTCCAGGCAAAAATGGGTATGATCAAAAACAAAGATGGTAAGGACCTAACAGAAGCAGAAGAGATCAAGAAAAGGTGGCAAGAATATACGGAAGATCTGTATAGGAAGGATAATAATATTGGAGATAGCTTTGACGGTGTGGTCAGTGAGTTAGAGCCAGACATCCTGAAGAGTGAGGTTGAATGGGCCTTAAGAAGCATTGCTAATAACAAGGCAGCAGGAGACGACAGTATCCCAGCTGAACTGTTTAAAATCTTGCAAGATGATGCTGTCAAGGTGATGCATGCCATATGCCAGCAAATTTGGAAAACACAAGAATGGCCATCAGATTGGAAAAAATCAACTTATATCCCCATACCAAAAAAGGGAAGCACTAAAGAATGTTCAAACTATCAAACAGTGGCACTTATTTCACATGCCAGTAAGGTAATGCTCAAGATTTTGCAAGGTAGACTCCAGCAATTCATGGAGCGAGAATTGCCAGATGTACAAGCTGGGTTTAGAAAAGGCAGAGGAACTAGAGACCAAATTGCCAACATCCGCTGGATAATGGAGAAAGCCGGGGAGTTTCAGAAAAACATCTATTTTTGTTTTATTGACTATTCTAAAGCCTTTGACTGTGTGGATCATAACAAATTGTGGCAAGTTCTTGGTGGTATGGGGATACCAAGTCATCTTGTCTGCCTCCTGAGGAATCTGTATAACGACCAAGTAGCAACGGTAAGAACAGAGCACGGAACAACGGACTGGTTTAAGATTGGGAAAGGAGTACGGCAGGGCTGTATACTCTCACCCTACCTATTCAACCTGTACGCAGAACACATCATGCGACGTGCTGGGCTTGAGGAATCCAAGGCTGGAGTTAAAATCGCTGGAAGAAACATTAACAATCTTAGATATGCAGATGATACCACTTTGATGGCTGAAAGCGAGGAGGAGTTGAGGAGCCTTATGACGAAGGTGAAAGAAGAAAGTGCAAAAGCTGGGTTGCAGTTAAACCTCAAAAAAACCAAGATTATGGCAACCAGCTTGATTGATGACTGGCAAATAGAGGGAGAAAAAGTGGAGGCAGTGACAGACTTTGTATTTCTAGGCGCAAAGATTACTGCAGACGCTGACTGCAGCCAGGAAATCAGAAGACGTCTACTTCTTGGGAGGAGAGCAGTGGCAAATCTTGATAAAATAGTTAAGAGCAGAGACATCTCACTGACAACAAAGGTCCGCATAGTTAAAGCAATGGTATTCCCTGTAGTAACCTATGGCTGTGAGAGCTGGACCATAAGGAAGGCTGAGCGAAGGAAGATAGATGCTTTTGAACTGTGGTGTTGGAGGAAAATTCTGAGAGTGCCTTGGACTGCAAGAAGATCAAACCAGTCCATACTCCAGGAAATAAAGCCAGACTGCTCACTTGAGGGAATGATATTAAAGGCAAAACTGAAGTACTTTTGCCACATAATGAGAAGACAGTATACCCTGGAGAAGAAGCTGATGCTAGGGAAAGTGGAAGGCAAAAGGAAGAGGGGCCGACCAAGGGCAAGATGGATGGATGATATTCTGGAGGTGACAGACTCAACCGTGGGGGAGCTGGGGATGGTGACGGCCGACAGGAAGCTCTGGCGTGGGCTGGTCCATGAAGTCACGAAGAGTCGGAAGCGACTGAACGAATAAACAACAAAAATATTTTTTCTGTTTTTTCCCCTCTGTAAAGGAAATGTAAAGAAATGTAATACTGTACTTAGAAATCACAGCAATTCCAGTCCCCTAGCCCTCAAATCTATCTCTCTGAGTGAGATCAATATTACCCAAGTTATCTACTCGTGATTTAATGAGGCACGGGCTTGACAGAAAAAAAATCTGTATTATTGAAAACACACTCTTTAGCATTAGCTGAAAATTAGTGATACTTCTGTTTAATTGTATTATGAGCCTTATCCATATATGCATCTTCATAAGCCACTCTAAGAAATTAAGTAATGTAAGTCTAAATGAAAATGCTGAGAGTGCTAATTATGTCACTATGAACAGAATTTATAGCAGCCTGATAGAGTTTTTCTTTCCCATAGCATCTAGCTTGAAAACCTAATGAACTATGAATCATGCATACTTTCCATGAGTGAAAGACATTTCAAAAATGTGTGATCAAGAGTAAATCAAAAGGTGCACATTTAGAAATTGGAGAGTATATCATCTGAATATTTATTTGAAAGTTTTATTTTTCTGACACCTTGTCATTAAACTAATTCTGTTTTTTGACTTCAGGGATCAGGAAGGTTTTAGATAGCTGCCTGAAAAGTAAAGATGTCAGTTTGTAGTAAGAAACAGAAGAATAAGGATGAACAAACATGATGAAAATTTACAGCTTGTGTGAAGAATCCAACTTGAAACACAATAGTATCTGCAGTACTCAACTGGCATTGATCTCCAAATCTCCACCTTTGATTTTGTACTTATGACTATATGGTATAATCCTAATTCAAAATCTTGAATAAGCAAAATTGTATGGCTCTATATCAGAAAAGCCAAGGAAATAAGGAAATGAGGAAATAAGCCTATAGCTGAGGGCAGCAACCACATTGCCATTTTCTTCCCTAAATTTTAAGGAGTCTTAAAAGGATGAGATAAATTTCCCTTTACTTGTTTTCAGGATCCCT
Source organism: Charina bottae (assembly GCA_023362775.1). Taxonomy (NCBI): domain Eukaryota; kingdom Metazoa; phylum Chordata; class Lepidosauria; order Squamata; family Charinaidae; genus Charina; species Charina bottae. The sequence continues at coordinate 98,088,639 of JALMGJ010000002.1, read as the reverse complement.
CTAAACTTTTAAGTTGACTAAAAGCCTGAGAGGAAGATGACACTCAATAAAATTCTAAATCCCTCACTGGAAAGGTTATTAATTTTTCAGATATAGAAATCTAAAAAGTAGTAGAAATTGATTATTGCAATTATGTTGCTCAGGATCTCACCACCACAAGATCAAGTAGACCAATTGGGCCAATCTATTATGCTACTCTTTTCAACTCTAATAGTAATAAATCATAGAAGGCCAGTGCTTTGGAAGAAAGAAGTCTTGGGACTGGATTAATCATGAAGAACCGGCTGATCTGATCCTTAAAGTTATAGATTTTCCTTCATTATAACATGAATTATTATATCATCAATCATGGAAGTGATTGTGGTATGCTTTTCGCTGGTACTAAGCTGAAATATCCCTAAAGGTTTTTCAGGTTTACTAGAAGATAAAGTCACTTATAGCTGCTCTGATTTGGATTCCAGTTGGGCAAAATCCATTATGGCAAGCCTTATGCTGCAATCTAGGATTCATTTGATCTTGTGCAGCCAAAAGATGAGGGAGCTATCTGTATTCTGAATTCTGCTATCTGTAAGCTACTGTAGATCCATGCCCCTCCTGGGTTATTTGGATATCTAGGGGAGTGTGAGCAGCTGGCTGTAGGAGAAAGTCAATGCCTATCTGGGGGAGAGCAAATTGCCACAAGCCTTAAAGAAGGTGCTGGTGTGCCCTTTCCTGAAGAGGCCCTCTTTGGACTTCACTGTTTTTGATAACTCACCCGGTTTCTAATCTCCCTTCCTCACAATGGTAGGTAAGAAGGTGAGAGAAAATCAGCTATAGAAGATCTTAGATGAAACAGATTTTCATGAATCTTTCCAGTCAGGCTTCAGACATTATTGGACATAAACAGCATTGGTTGCTGTAATCAATGATCTCCAGTAGGACCCTGAGGCGTGGGTTTGTGCCCTTCCTGTTCCTATGAGATATCTCAGAAGTGTTCAATACTATCAGCCATGGTATCCTTCTGGATTGTTGGCAGCAACTAAGAGCTTGGGGCATCATTTTAAAGTGATTCCATTTCAACCTCAGGGGATATTTCCAATCAGTGGTCATGGGGGGGGGGGCAGTGATTGATCCTTGGATTCATGACTCCAGCTTCAACAGCAAGTAGAAACCATTGCTGAGGAGCCTTCACGCAGATTCAGCTGGTATTTATTTATTTATTTATTTATTTATTTATTTATTTATTTATATCCCGCCCATCTCCCCCACAGGGCTGGTATGCCAGGAACAACCCTATCTGGACCAACATACCCTGGCAACAATAACTCATGCCATGACCATCATCCAGCTGGACTTCTGCAATTTATGTAAGGCTGCCTTTGGAGATGATCCAGAAACTAAGTTGGTATAAAATGTGATGGCTAGACTCCTGACAGATCAACCCCATCAAGCAAGAGTAGCACATTTTGTAATCACTGCATTGATTACCAATAGGTTTCTGGGGCCACTTCAAAGTGCTGGTTATCACCTTTAAAGTCTGTGGTGGTGTAGCACCACAATATATCATGCAGTGTTTTGCCAAAATAAAATCTGCCTATTCAGTCATTAGATGGAAACATTTGCAGGTCTCTATTCCTCATGAGGTTTATATGATGTAGACCAGGCAACAGGCTGTCTCAGTGGTGGTCCCCAATTTATGGAATACTCTCCTCTTACCCTGGAAATATGGATGGCACCTACTCTACAAGTATTTTAAAAACAGGCCAAGGTAGCACTGTTCCAGGGGGAGATGGTCCTGTAGATTTTATTAATGTCATATTTGACACACTAGGGTTTCTTATTGTTGATTTCTGTTATTTAAATTTGCTTTTAAAACTTTTTTTTTATTTTGTTGTATCCCATCCAGGGTCCATTTATAAAGAATAAAGCAAAAATAAAATATTTCAATACAAATATAGGAGCATTTGGGGCAGAATCTGCCAGACTCTTTCCAAAATGTGACCAATGTTTTTTTTCCAACTAAAGCACAAAAGACCCATAGTTTAACAACACAGCATTGTTAAAGAAGCTTTTCTAGTTACCTCTGCAGTAGAACAAATCTTGGTATATTCTATCTCTATGCTGTGAACTATACAGAGTTCAGTTCATCCTGTGCTATGTGTGCATACCAATAGCATACAGTATGCACTTGATCCCATACCTCTGAGAAGACAAGTTGTCAGCAAGGGTAACTGAGGGAATTAAATGTACAGTATATCTCATATTTACAGTATTTGCTACATCATTGGAACTTAATTGTGTTTTATCCATGCTTAGCACTTACCACTGACCATACACACAGAGAGACATTTTTTAAAAAAGCTTGCTTGTTTGTTCATCTCCATTTTATCCTATCTGTCTGCCCAGAAGTCATTCAAGGCAGCTAACAAAAAACATTAAACATAAACAGTTAAAGTCATTGTTAAAATTAATTCAAAGAGAAAATGTCTGGCTGAAGACTAATAGTGGAAAGAACAGGGGCTGATGATGTGCTTTCCATAATGTGGAAACACACATAATAACTTTGGCATAAAGTTCATCAGAAGCTATTTCTGAAATTTGGGGATTTACTGTATTCCTGCCACAAAACACTGAAAACCAAAGGAAATGGAGATTAACTCTCCTCTTCCCATGAAAATAACATTCCGAGAAATTATTCTGAGGTTTTGTTTAAAAAGGACAGAGCTCAGTTTCACTTCAGAGTTCTCAGCTGCCCCAACTTCCAAGAAAGCCAAAACCCTCCTGTCCAGGCAGAAGAAAGGAATGGCTGGTGTCCTCTTCCCATCCTTTCTGTTCCTGCTGTTGGGGCAATAATTTGGTTCTGCCAACTGCAAGGGACTTAATCCCCTGCCCATCGTAGGAACATGAAGAGGAGAACTTTGGGATTTGGTGGGTGCAGACCATCTCCTGATCAATTCATGCTGCCTTCTTGATCCTCAGAAAATTTTCCTCTCCCAGCACTACAGCTCTGATACTATGATGGGAAGGAAAGAATTGCAGGTATCTTCTCAGGGTCAGCAGGGAGGGTCCTTCTTCAAAGTCATAGCACTCTCTCTCACTCTTTATTTTTAAAAAAATCCAGTGGCATATAAGATGCTTGTTTCTGGTAAGAATGCATGAAGATAGTTAGTTAGTTAGTTAGTTAGTTAGTTAGTTAGTTAGTTACTAATTGTAACTTGTTGATTTACATTCTGCCTTTCTTCAGAAGCTCAAGACTCCCTCTCCTCACTTTTCCCCACACAACCCTCAGAGAAGGTGGGGCTGAGATGGATAAATTGGCACAGAGTCATCCCATGAGCTTCAGTAGCTCTGTGTGAAAAATTACACCATAACTATAGGACAAAAGTCATCAGATCTTTTTTTCCTGTGAACCAGTTTGCCTTGTCTTATCTTTGTTCCCCTTATCTTAATAAATAAATACTCCTTCCTCCTCATATTTTCCCCACAACAACAACCCTGTGAGGTGAGTTGGGCTGAGAGAGAGTGACTGGCCCAAGGTCACCCAGCCAGCTTTCCTGCCTAAGGCAGGACTAGAACTCACAGACTCCTGGTTTCCTATTGGCTCCTTCCCAGGGCTGAGAGAGAGTGACTGGCCCAAGGTCACCCAGCTGGCTTTCATGCCTGAGGCGGGACTAGAACTCTCAGGCTCCTGGTTTCTAGCCCATTGCCTTAACCACTAGACCAAACTGGCTCTTATTACAACCAAAATGCTCAAACTAGGATGTGCATCTCAGAAGGACTATTTTACATATGCATATCACAAATGTACCTGGCAATGTTTTGTCTGATAATACTTTTCCCCCCTTAATTTTAATCTTATGTTAAAGTTAAGTTCTAAATTAACATTCATTTTTACTGCATATTAACAGTAACTGTAAAAAGGTATGTTTAACATGCCAGCCTGTTAAATACCTACATTATTTCTAGTGCTTAGATGGGGTAGAATATTGCTCAAAAACCTGTTCAAAACCAGCCATCTAATGTTATATAATTTTTGTTGTTGTTGTTCAGTCGTTTAGTCGTGTCCGACTCTTCCTGACCTCATGGACCATAGCACGCCAGGCCTTCCTGTCCTCCACTGTCACCCGGAGTTTACTCATATTCATGTTCATTACATCAGTGATACTATCTAACCATCTCATCCTCTGCCGTCCCCTTCTCCTTTTGCCTTCAGTCTTTCCCAGCATCAGGGTCTTTTCCAGTGAGTCCTCTCTTCGCATTAGGTGGCCAAAGTATTTGAGCTTCAGCTTCAGCATCTGTCCTTCCAATGAGCAGTCAGGGTTGATTTATATAATATTATATTAAGGTAAAGGTAAAGGTACCCCCCGCACATTTGTGCAGTCGTGTCCGACTCTAGGGGCCGGTGCTCATCTCCGTTTGTTAGCCAAAGAGCCAGCGTTGTCCGAAGACGCTTCCACGGTCATGTGGCCACATGACACGCGCGGAACGCTGTTACCTACCCACCGAAGTGGTACCTATTAATGTACTTGCATTTGCATGCTTTCGAATTGCTGGGTTGGCAAGAGCTGGAGCTAGTGCAGGAGCTCACTCCGCACGCAGGGCTAGGGATTCGAACCTCCGAACTTGCAATCTTCCGATCAACAAGCCTGGCGTCTTACCCGCTGAGCCACCACGCCCCTTAATATTATATTAAGAATATATATATATTATGAACGGATAACATCATATACCATCATATACTGGCCCCTTCACTCCTGGCCTTTCGGAAGACCCTTAAGACCTGGCTCTGCCGCCGGTCCTGGGACGACAGAGGCGGCAGTGCCTCCTGGGGTTGGCTGGCCCCGTAGTGGTATGGTCCATCCTGCGGTCCCCCCTTGGATTTTATGTAATTTATTATTATTATTATTCGATGTATTTTAGATACTGTTTTTGTATTTTTAAACTTTCAATTGTTGTAACCCGCCCAGAGTCCCTTGCAAGGGAGATGGGCGGGGAATAAATTGAAATAATAAATAAATAAATAAATAAATAAACATACAGTATACTCTGTGTGTGTGTGTGTGTGTGTGTGTGTGTGTGTATACTGTATATATGATGCTATCCGTTCAATCGTGTCCACTTCTCGGCAATTCTATGGACCAGCTCTGTGTGTGTGTGTGTGTGTTTATATGATGTTATATAATGTTAATAATCTAACTAATGTTGATGGGGGCAAGAACTGTTTACAAAGAGTTGTCAGAATTGATTGCCTAGGTGATTCACATTATCTGCCAGCCCCAAATCTCTATAATCTCAGAAACCAAATTATTTACCAGTTTTGTTGTTTTTCAGCTCCATGTGATTATTGGGCTTCTACAATATTATTCAATCAGAAGTAGCAGAAAAAATCCCACTTTTGAGAACACCTACGTTATTCCATCTCTGACAACAATATCTTAAAGACCTTTTGTCTAGTGCTTTCCAAAACATTTAACCCCCACATTTTAAAGAGCCATGCAACTACTTTTCCTTTTCCAAGAGATATGCTGAAAAGCATATAATTCTCTGAAGATTTCTTTGAATTCATGAAGTGGCTGAGATTTATTTTTGTTTTTGTTTAACTTGCAGTGTGTTTTCACTGTGTTTCACCTCTTTCTATCCTTAATGGAAAGGTGAATCAAAACATATTCAGTATCCAATGTATCCTTCTTTTGTACATAAATACATTGACAACCACCTTGTGTTAATTGTGTTGTGTTGCCAATCATATGCTGCTCAGCAAAACACATATAATTGATTGGTTTTGTTCCAGCTCTTGTAATTGCCTCCTTCTATGTGTTGACTTGGGAACAATTGCAATTCCCATTGCTTTGGAGAATCAAGATTTCCCACTGAATAAGCACTGCCTTGTTCAGGATGCAGATTGAGTGGAGAAAAAAAGAAAATTACAGCACTGTAAATGTGTGCTAAAGGTGGTTGGTTTGTAAGCCATGATTACAGTTTTGCTAATAATAACAATAACAACAACAACAACAAAAAGGAAATAGGCAGTGTCAGAATCTTTCAAATCACTTAGTGTTAGCACTGTCACACAATCAGTCCATTATGGAGATAAAATTGCAGTACTATACTGTTTTTCTGCACAATTAGTCTAAGGAAGTATGCTTTATTTTTTGTATCCAGACAGTTAGCAGCCTGCCTGTGCACTGAAATCACTTAAAGGCCATCACGTCAGTCTTATTTTAACAAATATAAGAAAAATCACTATAATATAGTATGATTTATTTGAAAATCTATAAAGAGACCACTTCTATTTGGACCAAAATCACAGAATGCTGTATGTCTTCTCCTTTCTTGTGAACAATATCCACAAAGATGGAATAGCATTATGAGAGAATGTGCTATAGAGTAACGTCATCTAACTTCCTAACTTCTCAATACACAAGTACAGAATGCGGTTTTTCCATAACTTTGAGCAGCATCAGCTTCCAGGAGTTATTCACAGAAAATTGGAAGAGGAAATGACAGCTTTTCTCTTTAATACAATGGAGATTCTCCAGAGACTGGAGGCATTGATTCAGGACAATGCCAAATATTTTTTGAGAACAGAAGAGCCAACAAAGCAGGAATGGCCACCAGAGTTGGAAGAGTTGGAAGGTTGGGTCACCTACACATGATTTGGTTTAATGAACCTCCAGTCTCAATGCTTCAACTAACTGAAGTAACTGCTCTAAATAGGAGTAAGTATCTTCTGAGGATGAAGTAATTGATTGGTATCCGTCTGCCTGGTGAGGTGAAGAGAGAAATGGAGAAAAAGGAGGAGGAGGAGGATTAGAATTGTTATTTTCTATATCTGCACAGTATATTGCAGGCCCTCCAAAGTGGATGGAAATAGACACAAGTGGGTAGAAACTTGGAAAGAGAGAGAATAAGACTAAACCTGCTGATATTGAGCTGAATGATTGTGTAGGATTCATATGCAGTACCATAGTGAGAGTCAGAGGTAATACTGAAGATGGTGTTGAGTGGCATAGATTATGACTCCATATGGGTGATGGACTTGGAGAGTCTTAAAACCATAGAAGAAATTTCCCACTGGTGTTGGAAAGGCAGCAGAGAGGAGGACACAGTATAATCATGTTCTAAAGCCTTAACTATGGCCTGGTATACTGCTCCTCCAATTTTAGAGGTAGTGCCTAGTGCTCCATGGGGAAATTTTTTTTTTCATGTCAGAAGCACCAAGGAGCTTTTGTAGTGAAAAGATTTGCCGGTGACATCACCGATGCCCGGGGGACGCCCGAGGAGGCTCCTTTCATGTCCCTGTGATTTTTCCCACCAAAGTGGTACCTATTTATCTACTTGCATTTGCATGTTTTTGAACTGCTAAGTTGTCAGGAGCTGGGACAAATTGCTGGGAGCTCACTTCAGCATGATGATCTATGATGTTAAGATGGTGAAGAAAAAGATCTGGCACAGTAGCAGTCTCTGTAGCACTGATTCCTAAAGGAGGATTTAGGATTGGTGAACTAATATAGTATACCAATCAAAGAGAATATTTGTAGCTCAGGGTTGAACTGTGGAGTCCTTGGTGCTCTCTGAGCCTTGTTGTTTTCTTGCAGATGTTTCATTGCCAGGCTAGGCAACATCTTCAGTGCGAAAAGGGAGTGGGAGTTGAATTGGGAAACTGAGCATCTTAAACCAAGCCAAAACCAAATACTCTAGAGAATTCCTGGAAGCTTGGCACTCAGACAAAGCAGCCATCAACAGACACATAGAGGTAAACAATATTTACATACCATTCATGAGACAATAGAAAAGCCAGAAGACCAGAACACCTCCTTGCCAGCAATCAACACCCAGATATGCAAAGATTATCACCAGGATTAGCACCAGAGGAACAATCAAACAGCACAATATACCCTACTCAAGGAACTATTAACTCAGTCAATCAACCAAGCAGCAAACAACAGCCCAATCAAGGAACTTCTAAGGAGAGAACAACACCTCCACCAACACAAGCAGGACAAGCCATGGTATATAAACAGAGAGCAAGTCCCACTCCTTTTTGCACTGAAGATGTTGCCTAGCCTGGAAATGATACGTCTGCAAGAAAACAACAAGGCTCAGAGAGCACCAAGGACTACACAGAACTAATATAGTGTCTGCTGTCTCAAAGAGATCAAGACAAAGTGTTGGAATCTCAGCTCAGTCTAGATCTTTCTACCAGGAAAGACTCTAAGTCATCCTATCTGATACACAATCCTGTGAGTCAAGGTAATCCTGAGTTGTGACTTTACGAAACAAAGATATGGCAGTACATGATTCTACCTGGGCAGGAGATATAGTTGACCCTTGTAACAACTCCAATGGAGTTTCAGTTGCCAGGACTGATGGCCTTGGGATTGATGAGTAAGAGCAGGGATGTCTATGGGGTTCAGGAAAAAAAAGACTCAAGATTGGTGTCCATCTGCCTCGTGACGTTGCAATCAAAGCTCTGCTCATTTTTTATGTGCATTGCACATGCAACTTACATAAAAAGCAGGCAGAGTTTCAATCACAGTCATGACCTCAATCTTGATCTTTCTAACTATCATTGGTGATCACTCGTAGCCGAGTAAGATTGTCTTCCAAAGGTAAAATTTTAACAGTGGATCCGTAAGTGGCTATAAAGGCCAATTCTGGATCCGCACAACCTCCCACAATGAGGGCATAGGTTTCCAGGTGGGAGACGGTCATGATGAGGGTTTGTCTGACGTGCCTTCCTTTTAGCTCTTTTCTCCCTTTCGCCCTGTACTCGTGCTTCTTCAAAGTCCATAGTGCCATTAATAAAGGCTGACCTCCAATTGAAATGCTTATGAGTTAGGGCTTCCCAGTTCTCAATGCTGATATTACATTTTTTAAAATTAGCTTTGAGAGTATCTTTGAATCTCTTTTGCTGTCCACCAATATTCCGTTTTCCATTCTTAAGTTGGGAGTAAAGTAGCTGCTTTGGAAGACGATGGTCAGGCATTCGAACAACATGACCGGTCCAGCGAAGTTGATGTTGGATGATCATTGTTTCAATGCTGGTGGTTTTCGCTTCTTCTAATACGCTAACATTAGTCCGCCTATCTTCCCAAGTAATTTGCAGAATTTTTTGGAGGCAGCGTTGATGGAATCTTTCAAGAAGTTCGAGGTGGCGTTTGTAGAGGGTCCATGTTTCACAGGCGTACAGAAGGGTTGGCAGTACAATGGCTTTGTAAACAAGCATTTTGGTCTCCCTGCGAATGTCCCGATCCTCAAACACTCTACGCTTCATTCGTGAGAAAGCTACACTCGCAGAGCTCAGGCGATGTTGAATTTCAGCGTTGATGTCGGCTTTTGTAGATAGATGGCTGCCGAGATAAGAAAAGTGGTCGACATTTTCTAGTGACACACCTTTAAGCTGGATTGATGGTGCTGCGGAGGGATTGGTTCGAACTTGCTGGTAAAGCACTTTGGTTTTTTTAATGTTAATCGAGAGGCCGAGCTTTTCATATGCTTCTGCAAAGATGTTTAGGATAGTTTGAAGATCTTCTTTGGAGTGTGCACAGACTACGTTATCATCAGCATATTGAAGTTCTATAACAGAAGTTGTAATTACCTTATTTTTTGCTTTCAGCCTACTAAGATTAAAAAGCTTTCCATCTGTTCGATATATAATTTCTACACCAGTAGGAAGTTTCTCTTCAACAAGGTGTATAATCATAGCGATGAAGATAGCGAATAAGGTTGGAGCAATAACACATCCCTGTTTAACGCCAGATTCCACTTTAAATGGATCGCTTTGAGAGCCATTGTTATCCAGGATTGTTGCCATCATGTCGTCATGGAGTAGCCGCAAGATGTTCACAAATTTATCAGGGCATCCAATTTTCAGAAGGATGGTCCAGAGAGCAGTACGATTTACAGTATCAAAAGCTTTAGTCAGATCAATAAATGCCATGTACAGAGGGCGGTTTTGCTCCTTGCATTTTTCTTGAAGCTGTCATGCAGTGAAGATCATATCCACTGTTCCCCTGGAAGGGCGGAAGCCATTTTGCGTTTCAGGGAGGATGTCTTCTGATACAGATAGGAGATGGTTTGCGATGATCTTTGCCAAGATTTTGCCTGCTGTGGCTAGAAGGGAGATGCCTCAATAGTTTCCACAGTCTGTTCTATCACCCTTTTTAAAGAGAGTGATAATTATGGCATCCCTAAAGTCTGCTGGTATCTCCTCCCTCATCCAGATTTTTTCGATGAGCTTATGAAGTTGTTGTGTAAGTTCAGGCCCTCCTTCTTTAAAGACTTCAGCAGGAATCCCATCAGGTCCACTAGCTTTGTTATTTTTCATTTGTTTAGTGGCTTTACTGACTTCCTCCAAACTAGGGGGTACTGCAAGCTCATCTCTTATTTGTTTTTGCAGGATTTGCAAGAAGACTTCATCAGCCACAGTAGAGTGACGATTAAGGAGATTGTAGTAATGCTCTTTCCAGCACAGTGCAATAGACTCTTTGTCCTTTAGAAGTTTAGCACAGGTTGTTGGGTTTCTTGGGCTTTTTTTTATCCACCATATGTTCTTAAGTTCTCTAGTTCTTCTTTGGACTTCTGCCTTTGCACTGGCGTAGATTTTTTTCTTAGGTTTTTTCTAACTATACCCTTTCTTAGATTTTTTCTAACTATACGCTTTGGACAACCTTGAATTAGTAAGATCCTTACTAATACTTACTAATAAGTGATCCATATTCTCCTTTGCTGATTCATTATTCTGGTGAGTTTTGGAGGAAAAGCACTTAAAGATGTCCATTTGCAGGGGAAGTAGGAGTGACAACTAATTTTCCTAGCATTGTTATTGGCAGTTGGGCTGTCAAAATAGATATTATTTTGGACGTCAGTTCCGCTGGTGGGACAGATGGTCTCAGTTCCAAAGGGACAGCGGTGCATTCTAGTACAATCAAGGATGAGTCTGTAGCAGGCATAACCATAGCCTTTTCCTGCAGAAGTATATGAAAACACAATGCATTATTATTTGTAGCGTGCTTTGTAAATTTTTAACAGTGTGGAAAACTATCCCCCGACAAGCCCTTCCCAAAGGCAGATAAGACAGAGTTTCTGTTAGTTGATGGCAGTTTGCTGTCACACTTAATGCCCTTCCTAAAATATACTTTAATTATCATAGGTCTCTGGCCAAATAGAGTTAAAAGGGGCAGAAAATACCTCTTATATAAATTTCCTCCTCAAATGTTCTTCAAAAGGGCAGAATTATAGAATCAAGGACAGAAAATAACACCCTCCCCAGTGTTAAAACAGCTATGAAGAAGTGCTCAAATGTCACTGCCAACGTGGCAGTTGAAAGAGAACCGACTAGACAAGCTTGAACTTCAACAAAGAGCAAATAGTATACTGGAGAGTGAGTTTCCCACCAAAAAGATCTCTGCAGCTTGGAAAGTTCTGACATGGATTCTATATGGTGTATGATTCATATGTGTAATGTACAGAGATCACAAAGACAAAGTTAAGAAAATAATATGGGAGAAGACTAGGTCTTAGCATAATTTTCAGCTGGTGATAAATATCCAGACTGTATTTAGAAATGTTCAGTGGCTCCTCTTCCCATTGAAATCTACAGAAACCTGAAATATCCACAGAACGGATTCAGGAAACATAGAAAGACAGTTATCCCTGCTTATTTATCAGAAAGCATGTGATTATAACATACATATTTAAGAGAACCTGACTCCTCATTCTGATTTAATGCTGAATATATACAATAACAGACATTCAAATGTCAGATGAATCTTATCCTCTCCCTTTAAAAACTTGAACTTGTACCCTGAGCCTCAGATTAAAATAGTCCCTGGTGAGCTTTGAGTGTTTTTGTATGAGTGTGTGTCTGTGTCTGAGTGTGTGACTGCTTAGCCTAGTAGCAGTTTTATCAGCTGCACTGCAAAACCTTGCCTCAACTAGGACTTGTATAAAGAATTGGTACTCACTGTGCTGAGCATAAAGTGACCCACTAGCAACTTAAAAGGACAGTACAACTCAATGTGAGATGAACATCTAAAAAAACTAGACAATTGGATATATTTAAGAATCACAAGGACATCTTAAAGCCCTTATCTTCTTCTTTCATGATTCTTCTGCTCTTTGCCAAAAAGGTTTCTGTCCTTGTAATTTTTATTTCAACCAATTATCCAAGATTATAGATATAAGATATAAAATCATATCCCCCATTAAAACTAGTCTCTTCACTAATAAAATATGATTTTGCACAAGGGATGAGTAAACGGTCTCATTTTCAGACACTCACCTACTTTCCATCATTCAACACTTACTCATAATTATTGTCAATATACCATTCCCCAACAGTTATTAAAATTGTTCAGTTATTTCTATTGCATTGCTAATAAAAATGTAACCTCATGTGCAAAAAGTATTTTTAAAGCTATATGACTTACAGAACAGATATTATGTAAATCACCATCCATAAAGTGACCCACTAGCAACCTATTGCCTTCCAGTGTTTTAACAATAATTCCCATCATCCCTACCTAGTACATACAGAACGGCTGTGTTAGACTATAATTCCCCAGGATGTCTTGACAACACAAAGGTATCAAACTATCCTAGCACTGTTATATGTAGGAAATATCCACCCTTTGGGGGTAGAAAGTCCTTGAAACTATAATTTGCATGCATAAGAGATCTTGGAGTTCTAAGATAACTTTTTTTTCCATTACAGCAGAGTATGGGACTGCAGAAGATATTTTGTTGGTTAGTAATTCTGTCACCTGAAAGTCCTGAAATTAGTGGGCGGAGATGTTTTCAAAAAGTATTTTAAAGGAATATAATTAATCTTTGAGACTGCAGTTTTTCACTTTATTTGATAATTTGATAGTATTTGCTTTTAAATAAATAAACAAATACTCTATGGCCATAACACACAATTCCTGATCATTGACAGGATATTTCTTTCTTGTGACCAAAACAAGCCTCATCCTGAATAATTACCAGAATGTATTATCTATGGTTTGGAGATGAATGCAACTGATTATTTTTTAAAAATTAAGATCTCACTATGAATGCCTGACAGGGAAGAACTGTGGGATTTTCTCTCTAGTTAATGATTGCATGAACTCATGAACTCACCTTCATTTTTGAAGACTTGCAGTTGCATAAACTGAGGGATGGTAATTAATCCCTGCTTTCTAATAATTTCACAGTCCTTTAAAACCACATTTGACGATAAATTTTGGAAAGCCTTTATTTGTATATTTAAGCAAAACAGATCTTGGAAAAGTCTTTTTGAAGGAAACAGACACACAGAACAAAACAATGCCTTATTTCATTGGGCCATCTGAACCAGGAGAGACAGGCTAAAATGTAAATCAGTTCTTATAATACAGGTAGTCCTCAACTTACGACCACAATAGGGACTGGAAAATTTGTAATTAAGCAGTGCGGTTGTTAAGCGAGGCATCATGTGACCGCACCTGATTTCATGACATTTTTGTGGTGGTTGTTAAGCGATTCATGTGATTGTTAAGTGAATCACATTATTCCCCATTGATTTTGCTTGTCAGAAGTCAGCTGGGAAGGTCACAAAATTTGATCCTGTGACCACAGGGACACTGTGACAGTTGTAAGTACGAGGACCGGTTGTAAGTCACTTTTTTCAGTGCCATCGTAATTTCAAACAGTCACTAAATGAATGGTTGTAACTCGAGGACTACCTGTACAGTAGTAGACTGGGTGCAAGCCATTTAACTGAAGCTGAATCTTCATCAGAAGATGGTACTGAGTGAGTGACCCCTGGCTTCAATAAAGTGAAAGGAAAAATGTTCCCAGAATGAATAGTTCTTCTAGCTTCTTCAAAAGTACATGGGTGAATTTCTGCTCAAACAATAGGACTTCCTACTTCTTTCTTCTGAATCCCCTTGTCCCCAACTCCAAATCCACTGGGGGTGAACCACGAATCCTTGAAAATAGATTTAGAGGATGCCCCTAGTCATCTTTCTCATAGATGCAATCATGCGAGTGGGAAAAGTTCACAGGATACCACCTTTTGCTTTTAGACAACGTGGGGTGTGGTGGTAAAAGGTACCCCCCCATACACATGTAAACTGCAGTCACTACCAAACCTATGAGATGCCCCCCTCCCAATACATATGAACTCCTTAAAGTGCCCTTGTAAGAAAACATTCACAGCAAGTTGAAATGACCCTGAGTGGCAACAGGGAGAGGACTCAGCCAGGAACCTGTGGCCCAGTAAACCAAATTGTTTATATTCACTGACCATATCTCAGTTAGTATGTCTAGCAGGCTGACCTAGTAGGAAGGGATAAATAATAATAAGGTCACATGGATGGGTTTATCTAAAATATTCCAATGTCACACTGTAATTTCCACTGTGTCTGCCTTTTCTTTGTTTTGCCTTTGCCTTTCTTTGCCTTGCAATGTAGTGGGCCAAAGGAATATAAGCCCTGGTTCTGCTTTTGCTCATGGCCGCTCAGCAAAGTATCAGAGCTTTGCTGGGGGTCCAGTATATACTGTATTATTGCTTGTATGCATGCAAATAAAAATTATGTTGTATCTTCAAAGTGATTTGGTTGCTTTAAGTGAGCCAGGTTTGGCCACAACAGGGGCTATGTTACAGCCTACATCATTTTGAAAAAACTGCAATAAGTTTTTCTTAACAAAAAAGTGGCTCCCAATGAATTTGGCAGAACTCATTTCTAAATAAAATTTTTAGGAGCACATTGTAAATGTTTCAGTGCCACAATATGCCCACGTTGTACGTCAGTCTTTACTTTTACTGTATTTAACTAATTAAGAGAAAGGAAAATAAATGAGGGTGCTGTATTCATTTGTTATTGAGCTGTTTTTTTAAAAAAAAAAATGAGAATGTGCCTGTATTGCAGGCAATGAGAACAAATTTAGCCATTTAAAATGCCATTTACTTCAGCTTATCCCCTATTTTTAGGCATCATTTCTCATATAAATGAGAACCTAAAAGGCTCAGAGAACACTAATGACCCTCAGCACCATAGTAATGGAATGCGGTTTCCCATTTCTCTGTGAAAGGAACAAGAACATGCCAGCCTTATTGGGGGCTGGAATAGCTGAACAAAGAAAGAGTAATAGAGAAAGGGTCCTGTTCTAGAAGCAATATGCCACTACGTAAGAATAAAAAGAATTAAATGACCCTCAGTTGCCAGGACTATGAACCCTCTTTTGGGTGTTGTACCAAGCAAAGTGAGACAGGGAGCCATAAAGGAAGCACCCTTTTTCTTGGTCTGGGGCCCTGTGTAATGATTCCAACTTCAATGCCCCAATAAACCCTTCTCGATGCAATTCATTGAAATGCAGAATAAGCTTTATTCAGGATACATGTAAATTAAAACACTCCTAAAGATCTGAATGCGGATTCCCGCCAAACAGCGCTAACTTAACTCACCCCCTGCGTGCCAATTTCGCAGCGTCTATGATGTCAATGTCCAGAACTTTCCCTCTCCATTCCCAAGCCTCCAGCTCCTGCAGGTGGTTGACCTTGGCGCTGCATTCCACAGTCTCCGATGAAAGCCACAACACTTAGCACACACTCCCCCTCCCTCCAGTTCACACGCTTAGACTACCTCTATACCCCTAGTGGCAGGCTTCAGCTATGAACCCTGACACCCTGCTAAAAGTAAATCTCTGGCACCCACAGTAACCTCTCTGGGGCACCAAATATATTCCTCATCTCAGAGTTTTCTACAGTTCCAATCCCCTTTTGATTTTGCAGCGCCTGTTCAGTAAGAAAGAAACAAATCAGTAATACATGTAGGGTCATCTATCAGGAGGCCTGCATAATTAGGCATCCTAAATAAGAGAGAGACTATTATCTTTCCTGAATGTTGGATGAAGAGACAAATACAGTAAGGAGAAGACTGCATGCACAATTCTTCTCCTTGCATTAACTCTACTGTGGAAAATATGGCATAGAGTTTTAGAACTTTTTTTTTACTTTTTTTAAAAGTTTAGATGATGCTCCTTTATTCCAATTTTGTTCTAGGAAAAGAGGCAGCTAAATTATTACAAAATATATTAATTCAAATAATCATTCATTGTATCTTTATACAGAGATTTTGCTTAGGAGTACAAATGAGTAGGAGTACAAATTTACCTATTACTCCACTAGAAGACATAGAGATTTCTTTTCCAGTGATAAATACAAGAATACCATAATGTGAATTGTATGTGTTTGTGGGTGTTACAATTTGGGGGATTTGGTTTAGGAGTGTATTTTTGAAGTGATCACATTAGAAATTATTTCAAACAGTTTGTTGGGGGTTATTATTTCACTTGTTCATCACTTCTGTTACAAATGTTCTTATCATAGCAGTGATAAACTTAGAATTAGGGTTATCCAAAGGGCACTTGGATAATCTTTGAAACATGGAGCAATATGCTTGGCCAGAAATGGAAAATGCAACCCATATGAATGACAAGTAAAGTTAAATGGATAGGTGCTAATGTGAAAGTTTTAATACACTGTTCAAAAAATAGGAAATTAACTTAATAATATCTTGCTTGTCTTAATGAATGTTACTCCATGGAAAAGATATCCACACAAGTTTTAAAATGTTAATTTAACAATGGAAAGTAAGAAAGGGAGGATTAAAAGGAAAACAAGCTTTCCCCAACTTTAAATAATCAAGTACCAAGTCATTAGGGGCGTGGTGGCTCAGCGGGTAAGACGCCAGGCTTGTTGATCGGAAGATCGCAAGTTCGGAGGTTCGAATCCCTAGCCCTGCGTGCGGAGTGAGCTCCCACACTAGCCCCAGCTCTTGCCAACCTAGCAATTCGAAAGCATGCAAATGCAAGTAGATGAATAGGTACCACTTCGGTGGGTAGGTAACAGCGTTCCGCGCGCGTCATGTGGCCACATGACCGTGGAAGCGTCTTCGGACAACACTGGCTCTTTGGCTAACAAACGGAGATGAGCACCGGCCCCTAGAGTTGGACACGAGTGCACAAATGTGCGGGGGGAACCTTTACCTTTACCTTTACCAAGTCATTACCAGGGGACGGTAGTGGATTTTAGTTTGAACCAGGTTATCTGGGGAATCATCTGCTTTTCATTCTGGTCTGGATGTCCAGCTGGTGATGTTAATTTGACCACAGTGCAGAAGTCGGCATTCTTAGTAGTGACACTCACCTTGTGGAGAAAAAGCTTCCAATGGAAATTAGGAAGGCTTTCACTATGGAGTATTTCCTTATAATATTAACGTCTTATCTGTTTGTTGAGACCTTCTCTTGATTTTCCTTTCTTCTTTTTCCTGCCTACCGTTCCAATTATTGTTATTTATTACTTGTTTGAACGGTAATGTTTTTAGTGTTTCTACCTATTTTAACATTTCTCTATTTTTACCGCATTTATTGTAATTTTTATACAAAGGGCTTTGGGTTGTTGTTTTTTACTGAAAAACAGCATGGAAATATTGTGAATAAATATATTTTTCATGCATCTATTAATATAGCACAAAGTTGCTTGTCTACTAGCTTATTTGCTTCACAGGATTTCTATTATAATGCTACCAACTCAGCATATAATTTTCTGTTCTTTATTGAAATGGTGATGGAATTCATTCTTTTGGAAAGAGATAGCATATTTTCGGATGTACATGTGAATATAGAAATATAATTACTTACGTATTCGTATTAAGATCTGTTCCCAAGTTGATGATGCTGTTGAATCTGTTTTTGTAGGATCTAGCAAGCAGAAGTCTTTGTCAAGTGAAAACAAATGGAAATATTTTTCCCTTCAGCTTTTTCCTCTCAATGTGGGAAGAATAGGATCTGAGGGGACAGGATCACATGAACTACTGGAAAATCTGCAAAGCACTTTAAACTACTTCCAGCAGAAAATTCTCAAATGGGTCAAGTCAACTGGAAAAATTCCAAGCGTTGGTATCACTAACATTAATTGGTTGCACGTATCATAGAGGGGGAGTAGAGATAGATGATAGAGAGAAGAGAGAAGAGAGAAGAGAGAAGAGAGAAGAGAGAAGAGAGAAGAGAGAAGAGAGAAGAGAGAAGAGAGAAGAGAGAAGAGAGAAGAGAGATATAGATATCTTACGTTCAGTGTTTATGAAATTGATTTCATTTTGTAAGTCAGGAATGTTTAACTACAAGTTTTTTCTCTCTCACTTCTTTTAATGGTTCTTTATCTCAGCTACTTTCTCACTGTGCAGCACAATGGCACTTCTTTCTCTCTTTTGCAAAGGAGTCTAAAATTGTATATAAAGCACAATTGTACTTAACCACGTGGAAGATCTAGTTTCATTCATTAAATATTCAGGGATGTCAGGAAACCTGCAAAATTCTACATTTCAGCTAAAAACTTAGCATAAAGATTTTTGTTATCCAACACAGAAACTTATTGTATAAGTGAAGGTTATTTCTTTTCCTTCCCCATTTTACAGGGTGAAAAAGAACTTTCAATGCAAGATAAAAATGTGTTTATTATCAGAATTACATAGAATATCTTCCTCTGTGCCCCAGCCCATTTTGGGATATTGAAAAACCAAGTCAATGCACAGAAAATGCATTTATTCATTTTCTACTCTACAAGTTTACAGTCTAATTTGAAATAGTTTCTATTATTTAAACCAACAAAATTGGATTATATTTCAGAGTGTATGAGCTAGATCTCTTTAGATAGTTCAGAGCATGTATATAATACCTGCCCAGACACCAGCTTTTCTATATCTGTTCTCTTCCTTTTCTATATCTGACATATAAGATGTGTTTTATAATGGAAAAATACACATATGAAAATGTCAAATAGGTGTAGAAACAGGACAGACACAGAAAAGAGGAAAACTGAAAAAAATGTTGATTTCATAGATTTAGCTACATTGCCAAGGTTGTTTTAGCGTTATGAACAAGCCTTATGCAGATTTCTATCCCAACTTCAAAACAGCATTTGCCTCCATTCCACCTTGCAGACAAGAAAACATAAATTCTATTCACAGAAATATTTATAAAGTACAATCTATTTGATATCACACTGACTGCAGTTACACTGTCTGAATGCCCCCTATCCTATCCCTGGGCTCAAAAAGAAAGGAATATCTTGCTGAACTCTAAATTATAAAATTCCATTTTATGCAATACTGCAGAAAAAAGTGGACATTGAAAAATTATCTGACTGGGAGCTTAGCAAGAGAAAGCTATAAATCTTTCTGGCAGTTATTCACTTTTATTGTGAGGTGATGCTTATGGGAGCTGCTGTTAACTAACAGATGCTGAAGTTTGGCATGGCAGCTTTGAGATTTCTAAATCCATAGGTGTGCTCTGATTCTGCAGTATTCAGACTGGTCTTTACAGTCACTGGTGTAGCAAAAAGAACGAGAGTTAAAAAACATTTCCAAAGTCAATTGAGGACTCAGTCAAGAATTTAAGAGATCCTGAAGGAGATGCAATGCTGAAAGAGATGCAATGGCAAGAGCTTCCAGTGAGGATTTATGGAGGACTAGACATCCCTAAAGGAGTGGGTATGGCATTGCGACAGAGATTGGTGGCCAGAGGGTGAATTCTGGCTGGTGCAGTCCTTCCAGATAAAGGAAAGATTGTGAGATCTCTCACTTGCACTCCAGACAGCTGCTCCTCATGAGTAGACTGAAGGAGCTGAGATTTTTGTGGTTGGCTCATGAGTTGAATGGCTAGAAGTCGAGGGATTTTGATCAAGCTCACAGTCCTAATGCAGTCTATATGGATACAAGGTTCATACAAACCTCAGTTTCTTAAACACTTTCAGGTGTAATTAATTTACAGCTAAAGAGAGATTTTCTGAGCAGCAGGATAAGAGAATTCCACTTGGTGAGTCAGCATTCTTTCTGGATTGCAAAGGAAAAAAAGGGGGGGTTAAAGGTTTATAAACTTCTGGGGAAAAGCCTAACAAGGAGTGGATGTAAGAAAGTTTAAAACAGATAAAGGGGGTAGTTATTTTGAAATATTATTTTTTTTGGTGAAAATGCTTTTGAATAAGTTGGAATTTTGTCAGCACAAAAAGTATTTTATAGATGAGAAATAATAGGCAAACAGAAATGGCTAACCTATCATGAGATACTAAAATTTTGTCAAGGGTAATATGTGTAGTCCTCAACTTACGACCATTCATTTAGCAACCGTTCAAAGTTACAACGGCAGTGAAAAAAGTGACTTATGACCAGTCCTCACACTTACAACTGTTGCAGTGTCCCCGCAATCACATGATCAAAATTCAGACACTTGGAAACTGGCATGTATTTTCAATGGTTGCAGTGTCCCGGGGTCACATGATCACCATTTGAAACCTTCCCAGCTGGATTCTGACAAGCAAAATCAATGGGGGAAGTCAGATTCACTTAACGACCACATGATTTGCTTAACAACCACATGATTCGCTTACCAACCATAGCAAAAAGGTCATAAAATCGGGTTGCTCTAGGTTGGCAAAGGAGAGCGAAAAGGCTATTTACTCTCCCCTTATTCATCCAACCTATCTATTACAGGGAAGCTGGATTGGAAAAAGACAAGCATGGTTTTAAAACTGGAGGAAGAAAGATCAATAACCTGTGCTATGCTGATGACACTACACTGATAACTGAAAATGCAAATGCAAATGATCTGCAAGCTCTAGTAATAAAAGTCAAGGAGCACAGTGAAATTAAGTCTGATTAAGACCAAACTAATGACAATGGGTACAGCAATCAGCCTTAGAATTAACAATGAAAATATTGAAGTGGTGGATAGTTTCTGCCTTTTAGTGTCAGGTACATATCAAAAGTAAAGGAACCAGCAATCAAGAAATATGCCACATAGTAGCACTTGGTAGTGTAGCAATGAAGGCCTTAGAAAATATATTCAGATTCTCTGATGTTTCTATAAATCACAGCAGGCAATGGTTTTACCTATGATACTCTATGGAAGCCAAGGTTGGACTTTGAAGAAGCAGGATAGAAAGATTCTTTTGAATTTTGGTGTTGAGGAAGTTTCTGAGATGGATAACTAAGAAAATAAACAAACAAATGGATCATTGAATATACCAGTCCAGAATTGTCATGAACAGGTTCAAATTATCCTACTTTGGACACATGATGCAAAGATCTAGCTCTCTGGAAAAGTCTATAATGCTGAGAACAGTGGAAGGAAAGAGAAGAAGAGGATCACCATCAGCAGACTGGATGGACTCAGGTACAGTGGTGATTGGTGCACTGTTGTAAGACCTGAAGGACCAGTTTGGGAACAGATTGTCATGGAAAAAAAATCTATCTATGTGGCCACTACGAGCCGACACTGACTTGATGGCACATATCAATCAACCAGTATTATACTGGAAAATTATAGCCTCCATGACATTTCTAAATCCCATGTTCATTCATTGGTATTTTATTTTTTATTCCCCTTTCTTGTCTTCTTTTTATATTTGTTGACATATTTCTTATATGTTGTTATTTTGGCATCTTCACACTTGTTATTTATTTATTTATTTATTTATTTATTTATTTAATTATTTAATTTCTATGACCGCCCATCTCCCCCCATGGGGAACTCTGGGCGGTTCACAATAAATAAGTTAAAATAAGGTCTAAAATCTCAATTATGCAATAAAATATATATTAAAAAATCCAGATGGTGATGGAATAATTAAAAGAAGGACAGTTATATAATTAAGGGATTAAGGGATCCCTTAAGTTATGGATGCCACTGGACCTACTACAATGGTATAACTCATTAGTAGAATAAGAAATGGAATCATCTATGATACTCAAATACAGTATCTTTAGAATGGAAGTATATGCACTTTATGTTAATAAAATATAATTTAGAGTTTAAAATGAGCTACTGCTGCAACCGCTAGTCCAAATGAATTTGCATTACTTGAGTAGAAGTGCTTTTCTCTTGCATACAAACCAAAATACCACTTAGAGAAAGCCTTGATGATTCTGTTCTCCCACTGAACAGGCTTCTAAAGGGAAATTATGGCTCTTTGATATCTTTCCTATTTTATAGAATTCTTAGACGTTGATTTCTGCCACATGTCTGACAAGACTCACGCCCATTACCAGCTGTGGGTATAGGTGAAGGCATCAAATTACAGACCATTCATTGCAACTTTGACAAAAGTACAGTGCATTTCTTAAGATAAATACAGTGCTTTCAGATAGTCACTGACCTCTCAAAGAATGCAATTAGAATGATAGCTTATGTAAAGTTCCAAAAGACATGTTTGCTCAAAAGCAGGTGGTTTAACATTTCCTTTTAGTTCAAGGTTATATATCATGCTTCGTCCTCCATTTTTATTAGATTCCTTGTGCACTGAATATAGATAAATATTTGTTGGCTTCCAAACAGATTTGCTAAATGCGGCATATAGACTTGTAGATTGTATTTATTAAGATATAAAATGGACGGGAAATGATTTGCTGATGGAATAGATGTGGTAGGGGAGAAAATTATGTCTTGTAACATGGGATGTAACAGCTTGATTCACAGTGAGGAGAGAAGAGGTGTTGCTATGAATTGAAGAAAGAAGAACATGTTTTTTTATGTGGATATGATAAATTTTTAAATTAGGAGTTTAAAGTTACTTTTACAGATCAATCAAGATAGCATTTTCCAGGCCTAACTGAAAATGGAGAGAATAGCAGTTAGAACAGTGCTTTAGGAAAATATAGTTCTTATATTTACTGTTTTAGAATATAAGCTATATGGAAGATATCTACATCTACATCTACATCATCTATCTATATCTTTATTTCTGGCATATCCTGAATGTTTGTCAATGCAAAACATATAAATAGTGTACTAACATTTACATGTAGTGAGTGAGGTAACACTCTATGGGTTTGCAAGATAGTCCCTATTTCAGAAATTCTAGCTTATATAGAATAGCTTAAATAGCTGGAAGTATAACTGGGCTTTGATTGCACTTGTGGCATACTGCCCAAAATCTGCCAAAGGTGACCAGTACCTATCATTATCATTAGCAGGAAATGCCACACATGACTAAAGTTGGCAACCTGCTTTACTCTTTTTTCGTCTTACTAAATGTTCAGTTGATCCAAACTATGATGGGTGGTAGACAGTGGTGTGCTAGAGCCAGCACATGTACGTAAGACAAATAAAACTTACAACAGAATGAATGGAAATTACATGTAAAGAAAGAAGGTGAGGAACAGACTAAAAAGAATTATGTCTTCAAGTGTCACAGAAGTATGTAGAATTAAACTATTGGGAAGCAAAAAAAGGGTGCTTGGTGAAATGATGAAGTGGAAGAGGCTGTGAATTACGGAAAAGTACATACTGTATAAGAAAACAGTTGCTGAAAAAGAGAATTTAATATATTGCATAATGTATATACAGAGAATAATAGAGTTGCAAAGAATGCAATTAAAGAGAGCAAAGAAGAGCTAAGATTAAAAGAGGCAAAACAAAATGTAGTATGAATTTGATGGAAATAAAACATTCATAGTGGCTGAAAAGGACTAAACAGGGAGCCTCCAGAAGAATTAATGGAATTAAAAATAAAAGTGATTAAACTATTTGGGATGAAACTGTAGTGAAAGAATGTTAAAAAGAGTACTTTTAGAGATTTATATGTTGATTATAGTGTATCCCAAATAGTGGAATTCAAATGAATAAATATTAGTGTCCAAAGAAAATCATGGAGAAAATCTATCTATGTGGTTTCTAGGAGTAAAAAACTACTTGAAAGCACATAATCAATCAATCCAAGTAAATATTTGATGACAAGAAAGTCATAAGTGCTGTAAAAAACTCAAATAAAAGAAAATAACTTTACAAGTGTAGGGTTGTAACTGGAGAAATGTTAAAATATAGATATAGTTTGTTTATGGAAAGTTGTGGGACCAGTTAAAAATGTGTGAAGATTGCATCTATGCCTGATGATTAGAAGAATGTTGTTATTATACAATGCCTTATACAAAGGGGAAAGTATAAAGGATTGACTATAAAAACCACAGGAGGGTTAGCTTGTTAAGAATCCCTGGAAATATATTTCACAGAATTTTGGCATAAAGAATAAGAGAAGTGACCATAAGCAAAATGTCCATACCAGAGTTTTGCCATTCAATAGGTCACCTAGAAATGTATGAATGAGGCAAAAGATTTTACGATCTGAAGAGAAACCAGAGGCATTGAGGTAAAGAAAGTTAACTGCATGTTTGTTGACTTAGAGAAAACATATGATAAAGTCAATAGGCTTGAATTATGGAACCTTTACATGACTACGAGTTTAAGGTTGACTGCTGAATGTGATATGAGAAATAGGTGAAGGAAGTAAAGAATTTTGAGAATAAATTGAATGCTTAATGAATGGTGCTACACTGAGCAAGGAATAAGACCATGAGATGTGGTATCCCTTGCTTGTTTGATGTATTTATGGGTAAATGCATAAAGAATGCTTGTGGTAACATTTAAGTATGTTGGTTGTGAATGCAAATGTACACATACTTTTCCATGCAGATGATGTTGGTTGAGAACCTGATGATTTGTGGTGAATGTTAGATGTATAGAATGATGCAATGAGCAGTATGGACCTGAAAATTAAGGTATCAAAAACCAAAGTACTTGTGTTAAAAATAAAATCAAGGTGAACAATAAGTAAACAAATTATACAAGTACATCAATGGTGAAAAACTAAAGCAAGTAGATGAATTTGTTTGCTTGGTAGCATGGCATAAATATCCACACAGCCCCAAAAATTTCAAGTCAAAATCAATGTTTAAAAATTACTTCATCAACTCTCTCATGTAAATGCATGGCTGAAGTTTGTTTATTTTTATCCTGTTGTTCTGTAGAAGACATGAGATGCAATGATCTCCCCCACTCATCCATTTCTTCTTTAAAATAAATAAGTCTATCAAGTGTAGTTATACAGTCTTCTCTCTCTGGATTAAGAGGGAAAATACAAGCATTAATCATTTGTTCCAGGGCTTTTTTTTCCTTGTTACCTGTTTCTGTCAAATTATAAGACCTCACTTTCAGGTGTTCCACAGTTATGGCCATGAGGTCCACTTGAGCAAGTTCAAAGTGCATCAGCCAAGTCTTTCCTATTCATCATGCTCTGACATGAAATCTCTTGATAGTATCTGCTCATTTGTCTGTGGGCTTTGGAGACGTTGTGAGTCTGAAAGGCAGAGGGGAAAAGGTTAATTGGTTTTGCTGACCATCTGTTTGTCCTGGGAATGAATGCAGAGCATAATATATAAGAAATGTCATCTACACGAATTAAGTAAAACATTTCCACAGGTTTAGTAACTTATGGATTGTGTTCTTGGAGGAAGAGTCGGTGTAACAAAAAACATTTTTACTTAGTTGTGAAGGCTGTGACCCTGGGGGGAGAGAGCCAATAAGACTTTCCTGGGAGCATCAAGGAGAAATACAAACTTTTCCAGTCAATTTTTTAAAACAAAAATACTTTATGCCTATCGTTTTATACTTCTTTTAATGAGAAAGAGGGCATCACCCAACTCTACAACTAATAGCAGCATCCAGGAATTGAACAGCTCGATCTACAGGAGAAAGGCTTTTTCTATACAAAGCAACCAGGTCATTCTTTCCCTTCATTGTTGCAAACCATTTTTGCAATTCCAGGACATTTCAAAAGCAGTTTGCAGTTTGTTAGATTAGTAGGGGAAGGCTCTACTTTATATAAAGTCTGGGGTAAGGAAGGCAAACTAGATGATATATATGATATGTGTGAATTATTTAATGTATCCAAGCAGAGCTAGCTGTGTCTACATAATTATGGAGGAGGAAGGGGAAGAGGAAGAGGGAGGATTGAATGGTACCTCTTCCCAAAGTATAAAATCAGGGAAGGCATTATAAGTTTACAATTATGAAGCTGCAGAACAGCACTTGGCAATATTGTTTGTTCTAGGTCTCTGTGTTAAATTAGCTTCAAAAAGATATCTATACAACAAGGTGTACATATATAACGGTAAAGAAAATGCATCTTATTTATTTATTTATTTATTTATTTGTTTGTTTGTTTATCGAATTTATCACCGCCCATCTCCACAACAATAGACTCTGATTTTCCCTCAGAGTTTGCAGCCATGGTGTTTAAAAGGTTATAGCTTTGAGTCCAGGATGTCCATAAAAGGACAGGATGAAAGTTCAGGGTGTTTAGAAAGAGAACATTTCACTATTGCACCAGTGACCTTTTTTAAGTGTCAGCAATAGGTCAGCCCTCCAATCCGCTTGAACCTCTTCAGAGGTTTTCACAGCTATTGTGCTTAATCATAATTAACATATTAGAAGAAAACAACAATTCTGACACATTGTTATATAGTTCACAGTTATTAGTTGTTCGCACATTTTCAGTTAAAGGACAAAAATCCAGACAATCCCTCTTAACGTATCCTTTGAAGTCCAGAAATGCTATTTCTTGTTATACAGCAAAGAATATATTGTGAGGAAAAAAATCTGCTTCCATGTAAGCCCTGTATCATTATGGGATATTTCACTGTGAGCTCTGCAGCTGAAATGTCTGCAGCCGGAAAAAAAAAACTATCATATTTCTTAAACAAGAAAAGCTTGTCTGTTATTCTGCTGCTCAGTTAAAATAATTTTTATATGAAAGATGCTTTTGTTCTGTGTAGGACCTCTGCTTCACTTTTTCCTTAGGCTCTTTGCAGTAACATTGCAACCAAGGCATAACCCTTCAAAACCTATATAAAATAAGCTGCTCAAAAAAATAAAGGGAACACTGAAATAAGACATCATAGATCTGAATGAATGAAATATTCGTATTAATTACTTTGTTCATTACATAGTTGAATGTGCTGACAACAAAATCACACAAAAAGCAATGGAAATCAAATGTAAGCAACCCCTGGAGGTCTGGATGTGGAGTTACACTCAAAAATTAAAGTGGAAAAGAACACTACAGGCTGATCCAACGTTGATGTAATGTCCTTAAAACAAGTCAAAATGAGGCTCAGTAGTCTGTGTGGCCTCCACGTGCCTGTATGACCTCCCTACAACGCCTGGGCATGCTCCTGATGAGGTGGCGGATGGTCTCCTGAGGGATCTCCTCCCACACCTGGACTAAAGCATCCCCCAACTTCTGGACAGTCTGTGGTGCAACGTGGCGTTGGTGGATGGAGCGAGACATGATGTCCCAGATGTGCTCAATTGGATTCAGGTCTGGGGAACGGGCGGGCCAGTCCATAGCATCAATGCCTTCGTCTTGCAGGAACTGCTGGCACACTCCAGCCACATGAGGTCTAGCATTGTCTTGCATTAGGAGGTACCCAGGGCCAACCGCACCAGCATATGGTCTCACAAGGGGTCTGAGGATCTCATCTCGGTACCTAATGGCAGTCAGGCTACCTCTGGCGAGCACATGGAGGGCTGTGCGGCCCCCTAAAGAAATGCCACCCCACACCATTACTGACCCACTGCCAAACCGGTCATGCTGGAGGATGTTTCAGGCAGCAGAACGTTCTCCACGGCGTCTCCAGACCCTGTCACGTCTGTCACATGTGCTCAGTGTGAACCTGCTTTCATCTGTGAAGAGCACAGGGCGCCAGTGGTGAAGTTGCCAATCTTGTGTTCTCTGGCAAATGCCAAACGTCCTGCATGGTGTTGGGCTGTAAGCACAACCCCCACCTGTGGACGTCGGGCCCTCATACCACCCTCATGGAGTCTGTTTCTGACCGTTTGAGCAGCCACACGCACATTTGTGGCCCACTGGAGGTCATTTTGCAGGGCTCTGGCAGTGCTCCTCCTGTCCCTCCTTGCACAAAGGCGGAGGTAGCAGTCCTGCTGCTGGGTTGTTGCCCTCCTACGGCCTCCTCCACGTCTCCTGATGTACTGACCTGTCTCCTGGTAGCGCCTCCATGCTCTGGACACTACGCTGACAGACACAGCAAACCTTCTTGCCACAGCTCGCATTGATGTGCCATCCTGGATGAGCTGCACTACCTGAGCCACTTGTGTGGGTTGTAGACTCTGTCTCATGCTACCACTAGAGTGGAAGCACCGCCAGCATTCAAAACTGACCAAACCATCAGCCAGAAAGCATAGGAACCGAGAAGTGGTCTGTGGTCACCACCTGCAGATCCACTCCTTTATTGGGGATGTCTTGCTAACTGCCTATGCTTTCCGCCTATTGTCTATTCCATGTGCACAACAGCATGTGAAATTGATTGTCAATCAGTGTTGCTACCTAAGTGGACAGTTTGATTTCACAGAAGTGTGATTGACTTGGACTTACATTGTGTTGTTTCAGTGTTCCCTTTATTTTTTTGAGCAGTGTATAATGCTATCAGGGCTCTCAAAACATTTTGCTTTCTAGATCAGCTGCCTGGTAAGTAGAGTGTTTGAAAAAGTTAGCCCTGAGCAGAGGGTTGTACTAGATGACCTCTTAGATCATCTCCAATCCTATGATTCAATGATGAATCATAGGATTGGAATCTATGGAATGGTTTCTCAGTACAAGGATTATCATCAAAGAACACTCTATATAAAGCTGGGACTTATCTTCTTCCCAGATTAACATAAATCCTCTTTTGTAAGAATGCCTAATCAACAAAAGAGTAATTATACCTTGTACATGAGCTATGTACCCTATATTGCAGAAGATAGTCTGATATCAATAGGATTCTATGTACCATGCCTTTAGAAATCTATGGGTTGGATGCTTGCCCTACCTGTCTTCTTCAGACAGCTGGGGTGGGGGGTGAAGGGCTGGATTCAGGGAGATTTTGGAAAATGTGGTCAGGTTGCAGTTGCAGAGGATCCTCAAGGATCACACTATCTGGTTCCTCTATAGATAGGCTTCAGGGCTAAATATGGAATGGAAATGGCTTTGGTCACCCTTGTGGATGACTTCCGACAGGCCCTGGGTGGAGGCAGTGCAACTCGTTTGGTCCTTTTAGATATCTCAGTGGCATTTGATACCATTAATTACAGTAACCATCTGGAACACCAGCAAGGGTTGGGAGATGGGGGACACTGTTCCACAATGAGTTCTCTTTTCTAAGTGGGTGTTTCCAGTTGGCTACTCCAGTATAGGGTGCCCCAAGGCTTGGCACTGCCCCATGTTATTTAAAATATGAAACTGGTGAGAGAGGTCATCTGTCAGTTTAGGGTGAGGTACCATCAATGTGCACATGATACAGAACTATACATCTCCATCCTAGGCTATGCAGGAGATGTGTTTGGCAACTATAAAAATCTAGATGGGATGAACAGGCTGAAATTGAATCCCAGCAAGGCTGTTTGTCCATAAACCAGCTGGTTCTCTGCTGGCCCTTATGCTAACCCTGGATGGGGTTACATTCTACCTGAAGCAGGAAGTCTGCAACCTAAGATCCTCCTAGACTTCCTGCTAGAGTGGCAGGTGGAGGACTTAGCTAGAAGGGCCTTTGCACAGTTTTAGCTGGTGCATGAATTAAAGCCATTTTTTGAGCAGAAGGCCTTAGCAAGAATGACTTGTATTCTTATTACTTCAGAGCTGGACTACTGCAGCAACCTACTTGAGGCTGATCTTGAGGATTACCAAGAAAACTTTCAGTGGTACAAAATGCAGCAGCCTATATGGCGGCAGGTGAGATTCTGTATGGCAGCACTACCTCAGTATTGCATTATATCATTGGTTGTCAGTTCATGTGGTCTAGTGTAAGATGCTGGTTATTATCTATAAGGCCCTGCATGGCTATGTCACCACCTCCTATCCATCCCATTCAGTCCATCCTTGAAGGGATGCTTTAGTTTCCCATTTCTTAACAGATCATAAACCAGCCTTTTCAAAAAGTGCCCTATCTGTGTGGTACATGCTGTCACCTGAAATCTATATGGCCTCCATACTCCTATCTTTTGCAGAGTGACAACTGGCTCTTTAAAACTGTAGTATGGATTGTTTTAATCCACTCATGTGTTTTTATCAAATCAATAACCATTTGATCGTTGTTCTATATCTGTTGTGATAATTTTTAATATTTGATGAGGGTTTTTTTTAGTGTTATCCATCTGGAATCTCTGGAGAATGAATGAATGAATGAATGAATGAATGAATGAATGAATGAATGAATGAATGAATGAATGAATGTTGAAGTTCAGTCCCCCAATAAACAGACTACCTATTCCAGGTCCAGTTAAAGATAAAGAAATCTGAAGGGAGATACCAATAATTATCACTTGGACTATAGACTGAACAGATTATTATGGTCACAGTCTCCCCCATAATAGTGAGATTCATTCTTTTTCTATTTCATTTTCAAGTAATAGTTTCTAAATGTGCATCTAAATATATAAATAAGCATGCACCATTTTAAAGCAAATCAGTATCCTCTTTTTGCGTGATGTCTTTCCTCTTTCCAGTGATGAGGAAATGGACATTCCTATAATATGACATGAAGTGCAAAACATCCATGTTGTGCCCATGGATGTCCCACATGATATACTGGCATTTGATAGGTGGAGGATAGGGTTCCCATGGTGACACTGATCTTTCTAATGCCTGAATAGAGCTAAACTGACCCCTGTTACTAGAACATGTGAAACTCTAAGATGATGTTTGGGTTATTTGTTTATTTAAAATGTATTCCACATTCCACATTCTGAAAGCCAGTTTGGTGTAGTGGTTAAAGCATCAGGCTAGAAACCAGGAGACCATGAGTTCTAGTCCCACCTTAGGCGGAAAACCAGCTGGGTGACCTTGGGCCAGTCACTCTCTGAAGCCCAGGAGTATTCTCCAGAAAAAAGGAAAACACCTGGAATTACCCCATTTGTCCTCCGGATGGCTGCTTGCAGCCAGAAGATCGCAAATAGCATTCACGTTTGACTGGTAAGAGCTAGCTGGGAGGCGGGGACGTCACCATTTTCCAAGCCACGCTGTAGCCTTAAAGGGACACTAAGACCAGCCGCCCCATTTCTAAATCACCCAATTTATATATATTTTTAAGTATGCATACCCTAAGAGAGGCTTTCTACAGCAAGGAGAAGTGGGTTCTCTTGGTGCTTATCATTATTTTTGGAATTGTTTTTTTAAATTCTTTTTAAGTTTTGGACTTTGCTTTCCCTCCAAATATTAAGGAGGATCGAGAGTAAATAATTGTCTCCCTGTTATTATTTTTGCACTAAATTTGAAGATATTAACATTTTCCTACACATTGAATCGGCTGATCTGAACCTTCAGCTTTCTGTTTCTACTTTCTCTGGGAAACTGTCTGCATGTTTCACTTTCGCTTGTGTAAACACATTCCAGAACTTTTTCATATCTTCGACTTTTGCTGGTTAAGCTCCTACAGGGCGCCATAATCTACTGTGTGAGACATGGAAGATTTTAAACAGATTCTTTCTGACTTCCATCAAGATTTTAAACTGATCCTTTCTGACTCCTACCAAGTTTTTATCCAAGACATTCAGGACAATGTGGAAAATATGAGGTCCAAAATGTGTCATCTGGTTGGGGATGTCGTGGATGAAATTGAGGAATTCAACAGTGATAGAAAAGTTTCTTCTAAGAGTGAGATCAGGATTTCTATTGAGATGCTGGATGAAGATCGGATAGTGGAGTTGGAGAAATTTAAGGGAGAGAGTGATTTGCAAGCCACAAGTGAAATTGATCTTCTGGAGGTATGCTATGAAAAAGAAGGGGTTATTATGTATGGGAAGCTTTCTGAAGAGAAGTCGGAGTTTTTGAGGGGGTCAGTTGGGCTGTTTGATCTTTTTAAGAAAAAGGCTTTGTGCACATTGTGGGGATATATAAATGCTCTGGTTTATTTTGAAGTGGGATAAGGGTTAAAGAATATTTATCTGGATTGCTTTTAAAGTTTGGCTGATTTCATTTATCTTTAATGATTTGGCTTAAGTTTAATAAGGTATAAAAATGTCTACTTGGAGGGTTTGGGGTTTATGAAGATTAAGACCATTAAAATTGTTGTATTATTAAGTATAATGGCAGACAATTTATGTGCTTTATGTGTATAGAATAGTAGTAGGAAGGGAATAATTAAATAGATGTTATTTTTGGGGTGGGGGAAGTTGCTTAGGAGGTTTATATGAATTTTTCTTTTTTCTTCTTTTAATATAAGGAGAGGGGGGTAACTGTACTTAGTGATTTTTATAATGTGCCAATGTGGAATGATTTATAGAAATAATGTGGTTTTGGTTTAATATAAAGTAAGGGATTGATTATGGAAAATTTTTGTATATCCTTGCTGTTAAAAGTCGGAAGTCACACTTCTCTGTAACTTTGAAAAAAAATTCTCTTGTGTTTTCATACCATTTTAGTTTTTTTCCTCTTTTTTTGTAGTTTTATTTTTTTCATTTTATCTTTGCTTGAAAATTAATAAAATTCTTATATATATAAAAAGAAGGGAATCCAGCCTCATAAGCAAAATTACAAACATTGGTACAAGAATACAGCTGAAATAATGTTGTCAATACTGTGAAATACAACTATCAAGTATTATCATACATCAGTGTTCGAGGAACAATGAAATCAAAATTCACCAACTGCCAAATTTCCTTCCATGCTGGAAATGCTAGCAGTGTCCTAGATTATATACGTGTCTCAACAGACAAAACCAACTTATTCTCAGATATTCAAGTTTACGTGAGGGAGGACAGTGACCATCAACCGACTACAGTTAATTTTTATGGCAAATCTGATTTAAGACCACCCACAGCACATGACAAGAGGCTACTTGCTAACCTTGAAGTGAGGTGAGCCAGGAGGCTCAAATGGTCTAAGGCAACTTCTAGTTTTTTTAAGGTCACTGACCGCATGGGAAAACTGATGGAAAAACACAACTTTCAAACAGTCTTCAGACCCACCAGAAAAATACAGTAAATGCTAAAATCAGCAAAAGACAAAAGGGACCCCCGCACCGCTGCAGGAGTATACCGCATACCATGCAGCTGTGGACAAGTATACATCGGAACCACAAAACAAAGCATTCACACCAGGATAAAAGAACATGAAAGACACTGCAGACTACAGCAACCGGAAAAATCTTCAGTAGCTGAACATGCTCTCAAGCAAACGGGACACAAAATCCTATTTGAAAACACAGAAATACTGGACAACACCAAAAGCCACTACACCAGATTATACAGAGAAGCCATTGAAATTCACAAATACCAGCACTGTTACAATAAAAAAGAAGAAAGTTTAAAAATTAGCAAAACCTGGCTACCAGTCCTGAAAAACACAGCCTGCAAAAGGTCAACGAACTCAGTCCAACCACCAGGACATGGGGATACTTCTCACAATGAACATGCTAATCATGCTCATCAGCCACTCGTTAACATTTCAACACAACAAAAAACCCCACCTAATCTCCTATAATTTAGCTCTATAAATAGAACATTGCCACTCTACCTGGGCACAGAGATTTTGCTTCTATCTGTGCTCCTGCCCTCTGAAGATGCTGGCCACAGATGCTGGCGAAACGTTAGGAACCACAACTTCCAGAACACGGCCACACAGCCCGGAAGACCCACAACAGCCATTACTCTTTTATCTTTATCTTACCTCACTGTATTTTATCTCATTTTATGTCTCTCTCTAGTCTATTTTATCGTATCACATTGTATTTTACCTGTCTTATTTTACTGTATTTTATTGTGGCTGATGCCCATTTTTTGATATGGTCATTTCACTAATCAATAAAGCTATACATACATAAAAACTGCCAAATACCCTAATATTATGTATTAAGGTATTCAAAAATATGTAAATGTGAAATATCAACATACTAAAAGTAAATTATTAAGAAAATGTGGGGGAACATTTTTTGACAGCCGTATAAGTTTCAACCCACTGAAAATGGTTCTACTATTTTACCTCCCCTGCTTTATAGAACCTTAATATATTAATAGTGAAGCTTTGTTCCTATGCTAGGAAAAACATCACCTGTTAATTTGCTAAGTGCCAGGGCTTAATTACTCTTTTTTTTGTTCCCTTGAGTCAGTTGACTCTTGCTGACTGCCTAGACAAGTCCCTGCAGCTTTCTTGGCAAGATTTCAGAAGGGGTTTACCATTGCCTGCTTCCTAGGGCTGAGGGCTTTCCTCCAGCAAAGGAGATTGTTAGCTTGTTGTGGTGCTGGAGCTTTAGCACCTCAATGATGTCATGAGCTAAACCGTGAAGGGACACCCAAGACGGGAAGGTCATGGCAGAGAGTTCAGACTAAATACAATCCCTGGGGAAGGTAATGGCAACCAACCCCAGTATTCTTGCCGTGAAAAGTAAATGGATCAGTACAACCAGAGATATGTCGGTATACCATCGGAAGATGGGACACCCAGGTCAGAAGATGGTCAAAATGCTACTGGGGAGGAACAGAGGATAAGTTCAACTAGCCCCAGATGTGATGATGCAGCTAGCTCAAAGCCAAAAGGATGGCTAGCGGCCGATGGTGCTGGTGGTGAACGATGAATCCAATGTTCTAAAGATCAACACACCATAGGAAACTGGAATGTAAGATCTATGAGCCAGGGCAAATTGGATGCAGTTATTTGTGAGATGTCAAGATTAAATATAGACATTTTTGGTGTCAGTGAACTGAAATGGACTGGAATGGGCCACTTCACATCAGATGACCACCAGATCTACTACTGTGGACAAGAGGACCACAGAAGAAATGGAGTAGCCATCATAATTAATAATGAAGTGGCTAAAGCAGTGCTTGGATACAATTCAAAAAATGATAGAATGATCTCAATTCGAATTCAGGGGAAGCCATCTAACATCACAGTGATCCAAATATACGCCCCAACCACAGATGCTGAAGAAGCAGAAGTAGATCAGTTCTATGAGGATCTGCAGCACCTACTGGATAATACGCCAAAAAGAGATGTTATTTTCATTACAGGAGACTGGAATGCTAAGGTGGGTAGTCAAATGACAGCTGGAATTACAGGTAAGCATGGTCTGGGAGAACAAAATGAAGTGGGACATAGGCTGATAGAATTTTGCCAAGACAACTCACTGTGCATAACAAACACTC
This sequence comes from Charina bottae, assembly GCA_023362775.1. NCBI lineage: Eukaryota > Metazoa > Chordata > Lepidosauria > Squamata > Charinaidae > Charina > Charina bottae. The sequence continues at coordinate 98,053,665 of JALMGJ010000002.1, read as the reverse complement.
TCTTCCAACAACCTAAAAGATGACTTTATACATGGACTTTACCAGATGGTTGTCACGGAAATCAGATTGACTACATCCTTTGCAGTCAAAGGTGGTGGACATCTATACAGTCGGTAAAAACAAGACCTAGAGCTGGCTGTAGTTCAGATCACGAACGTCTTATTGCACAATTTAGAATTAAACTAAAGAGAATAGGGAAGACCCATAGATCAGTTAGATATGAGCTCACTAATATTCCTAAGGAATATGCAGTGGAGGTGAAGAATAGATTTAAGGGACTAGATTTAGTAGATAGGGTCCCGGAAGAACTATGGACAGAAGTTTGCAACATTGTTCAGGAGGAGGCAACAAAAAACTTCCCAAAGAAAAAGAAAACCAAGAAGGCAAGATGGCTGTCTGCTGAGACACTGGAAGTAGCCCAAGAAAGAAGGAAAGCAAAAGGCAACAGTGATAGGGGGAGATATGCCCAATTAAATGCATAGTTCCAGAGGTTAGCCAGAAGAGATAAGGAATTATTTTTAAACAAGCAATGCATGGAAGTGGAAGAAGACAATAGAATAGGAAGGACAAGAGACCTCTTCCAGAAAATTAGAAACATCAGAGGTAAATTCCAGGCAAAAATGGGTATGATCAAAAACAAAGATGGTAAGGACCTAACAGAAGCAGAAGAGATCAAGAAAAGGTGGCAAGAATATACGGAAGATCTGTATAGGAAGGATAATAATATTGGAGGTAGCTTTGACGGTGTGGTCAGTGAGTTAGAGCCAGACATCCTGAAGAGTGAGGTTGAATGGGCCTTAAGAAGCATTGCTAATAACAAGGCAGCAGGATATGACGGCATCCCAGCTAAACTGTTTAAAATCTTGCAAGATGATGCTGTCAAGGTGATGCATGCCTTATGCCAGCAAATTTGGAAAACACAAGAATGGCCATCAGATTGGAAAAAATCAACTTATATCCCCATACCAAAAAAGGGAAACACTAAGGAATGTTCAAACTATCGAACAGTGGCACTTATTTCACATGCCAGTAAGGTAATGCTCAAGATCTTGCAAGGTAGACTCCAGCAATTCATGGAGCGAGATTTGCCAGATGTACAAGCTGGGTTTAGAAAAGGCAGAGGAACTAGAGACCAAATTGCCAATATCCGCTGGATAATGGAGAACGCCGCAAAACTGAAGTACTTTGGCCACATAATGAGAAGACAGGATACCCTGGAGAAGATGCTGATGCTAGGGAAAGTGGAAGGCAAAAGGAAGAGGAGCCGACCAAGGGCAAGATGGATGGATGATATTCTGGAGGTAATGGACTTGACCTTGGGGGAGCTGGGGGTGGCGACGGCCGACAGGAAGCTCTGGCGTGGGCTGGTCCATGAAGTCACGAAGAGTCGGAAGCGACTGCACAAATAAACAACAACAAAGGGCTGAGGAAGAGTGAGTGGCCCAAAGTCACCCAGTTGGCTTCATGCCTAAGGTGGGACTAGAACTCAGGGTCTCTAGCCTGGTGCTTTAACCACTACACCACACTGGCTCTCACTCATTATTAGTTTACTGTAATACCAGAGCAGACCCAAACAGCAGTGTTGCAACACATGCTTATAGCAGCTTGCATGCAAACCCCCGTCGGATTGCCTTTTGGCACGTCAAATGCCTGTAAGCTGCTCATGCAGAGATTTCCCTGAGTACGCTGGTTTCATAATCAAACCAGCAATCTTTGTTACTGGTTGGTAAATACATATGACATTCAAGATGAGAATATCACCCATTTGCCTTCCAAAACTCCAAGTTTGCATGCATCATTCAAATTAGAAAATGTAGGTCCCTCTAAAATACACTGAGGATTTTTAGCAGTGCTAGTATTATTGTTTGGAATATACTGTATTTCTAATTTACCACTAATGCCTACAAAAATTCTTACAAAAAGTTTTTATTACTTTCAGGATTAACCACACCTAACCATTTAATCTACTATGGATGATAGCATGTAGTCCATAGGTAGATGAATTCTATCCACTATATATTTCACTGCACCAACAACCCCTGAAAGATAAAACAAGTCTTGTTCAAGACTTTCACATTACATATGATAAAAGGGTTTTTTTTTAAAAAAAAATTGAGCCCTGTTCAGTTAATTGAATTGCTAACCACCTTTATAAATATGTTACGGTATATGACATTGCAGGCAGGCCTATTAAAAATGGCTGTCAGGTTAAATCCTGGCTGAGGGAAAAAATGAAAGAAAAGAATATAAACAGATTTCTTAGAGACTTGGCAAAAATAAAGAATTATAGGAAATATCAACTATCTGTATATGTAGACCTCATGTTACAAATTAATGTGATTAATCTTCAGATGAAAGCATATTTCGATTAAACAGCTAGCTCCACAACTTGGTTGAAAATTACTAGGTTTTTTTCCTGAATTGTTCTAAGCCATTTTATCATCAAATTCTATGCATTTCACATTGATGTTCTGAACACATTTTGAAGACTCTACACACTGCTTTCATAACTGTAGACCTCTGAAGTTTCAGATATTTTGCACTTAGTTTTTAAATGCAATATAAATAAATATCATTACTACTCACATTTCTTCTTATTTAACTATATTTGTGTGCAGGCAAATATCTGCATAGTGGTGCTTTTTGTTTTTTGTTTTTCATTTCCTCCTACTAAATTCTGGATCACTGAAATTTAGCAAGGATGTGGATCAAAAGTCGGCAGCTATTTCAGTCCCCCAAAGCCAGAGTATGTATATTCCCATTCTTATACACACGGTACATTTTCATACCTCTTCAAACCAAGAAGCAATCATAAACAGATTATCTGGAGGAAAGGGGAAGAAAAAACAATTCTACCACCACTATTTATTTTATTTTATTTTATTTTATTTTATTTTATTTTATTTCATTTCATTTCATTTCATTTCATTTCATTTCATTTCATTATTTTATTTTATTTTATTTTATTTTATTTTATTTTATTTTATTATTTATTTTATATGACCGCCCATCTCCCCCCATAGGGAACTCTGGGCGGTTCACAATAAACAAGTTAAAATAAAATCTAAAATATCTCTATCATAAAACTATCATAAAACATCCTAGGAAAGAAACTGTGGAAAACTACTGATTTATAACTAGTTCAGGGAGAAGGAGAATCCTTATTCCTCCTTCTAACTAATCCTGCTTGAGATCATTTGCTCCTGATGCAATTAATAAAGGGAAAATGGCAATCTTCTCTCCATAAGCCAGTTGACTTAATAATTTAATGGCCAATGAGAAAAATAAGGCAAAATTCCCCTAATGGCCATATTTTTTTATGGACAAGGACTTTGTGCATCTCATGGCTTTCAAGTTCCCTACCCCATTGTAGTACTAACATACTAAAGTCTGACAAAATATTTCATAGGCCTCTGTTCATGTAGTATAGCTGAAAGTTGCCACTACTATATAGCTGAAAAGGTTGGTTTCTTTGAAGGCAGAAATCTTCTACGGACCCAAGCAAGGTACACAATTTTCTGTCATAGCTGCAGCAGACACATCCATTCAAGGAGTCCTGTCGTGTTTTTCAGTGCCATGGCAACAGGAATTGTGGGTTCTTACAATATCTTTAGCTTCACAATATTTTAACTGATTACACCAATCTATTTCACGTCCTGTCATCAAATCCCATGGTGCTGATGAAGAATTCACCCAGAACTGCATCACAAAATCTCAGATGCTGTACGATTATCATGAATGACATATTGCACCCCAGGCTTCTAAAGAGCAGGATTTTACTTCATCGGTGACCGATCTTGAAGGAGAAGCACACTTTCCTGCTTTCCTTTAATAAAGTTTTAAATTTAGCCTCCTAACCTGACCAGCACTGAGCCAGGCATTAACATTTGTGTTTGTGTGTATTTGTGAACCTTTAGTCTTACCTGATTATCCATAAGACATTTTTCAAACCAATTTCTGATTGGGAAGAGCATGCCAGGAACCACCATCCGAAGGGAGAGTACAGCCAATCGAAGAAGCAGGTGGGGCCAGAGAAAAACTCAATTCAACTTGAAGTATAATTAAAATGAAATGAAATCACTTCAGTTAAATTGATTTAACGTTAGTGATTTAGAGTTAAATACGGCTAAAATGACTATTCTCCATACATTAATCATTTTTACCTTTTGTCATTTTGAAAATTAAAATCATAATTAGCAAGCAACTATGCAAGGGATCTGAAATCACACTTAAAGGTCCTGGAGGGGGAACTGCTTTTCCTGAGTTTGTAAGTTATTCAATCTGTTTTTCTTTTCAAAAATATAGCTGTACTTTTATTATAAGCCCTCGCTTAGGGATTCTGTTCAAAATGGTATTAATACTGGGCAAACAATAAATATAAAGGGCTTGAATTATTTCTGGAAAATTCATGGGACCTATCCAAGAAGCTAGGTTTGTAATGGAAATGCTAAGTGCTAAAACCGCTATAGTATTTTTGAGGCATGGTTCGTATATCTTGAGTATAGAATCTATTTTGTTTAGGAAGCTGGTTAAACTCAGGGAAAGAAAATAGTTATTTATGCTTGCTGACCCCTAAGCTAATTAAATCATCTGATGGGTAATCAAAGCATGGGGACTCCAGAGTCTGCAAATGACAGCCTGATTACTAAGTCACAACTCTTAAGTCAAGATAGATTTTGAATAGACAAATCCAGAGCTCTGACTGAAAAAAGGTTTCCTTCACCAAATAGTCAGGAAACACATTCACAATAATTTCCAGTTATTAAAGTCAGATCTCTCATGTCAATGTGTTCAAATAGTACCAATTATGACTTAGAACTCCTATAATATTTAGCACACAGAGCTGTCTGTCTTTCAGTGATAATGGGTTAAGGCTGCTTAACTCACCATTCAGTCATGCATGCTCCACAAAGAGAAAAAGCACCCATCAACCTTTTTTGTTCTTTCCCCCTTAAGTTAACATTCATCCACCACAACCAAGATTTTTTTTCACCAGTTGTTCAGCAAGGATTGAACAAATTTGCCTGACTTCTTTCAAGGCAGTTACAGAATTCTGCCAGGTAGCGTCACTGAATAGCCCTGTAAGTAGAAAGCAGCATTGGAAACACTTTTTTGCAGCAACTTAGAAGTGTGAAATTCTCTGCTGTTCCACTTTCTCTTTGAGGATTACAATGGCCTCTTATATATTGCTGACTTAAGATTCTGGCAATCAAATTACTCATTGCAGTGGTTGATCCCTCTCTGCTAGTCTGTTGTCTCCTCTTGTTAAACCCTGTTCAGAGGCACACAAACTCTGTCATTTTGTGAAAAAAGATGTGCCGCTCGAACTCTTTTACATCGGATATATCCGAGCTAATCAAATCCCTGCCAGCCTCTTCTGCCTCTTTTGAAAGCATCTGCCTTTGCCATTCATCACAAAGTCCCGTTAATTCCGGCAATCTTCCTGATCCATGGCCTTGCACACCCAACTGTGATATTTCACACTGTCAGATATTTCCTTGTAATAACAGCTTTACCCACAGAACATTTAGGTTGAGGCCACACCAACGTATTTCAATAATTGGAGGCATTCTCTTTCAATAAAAATCCTCTCCATTCCAGAAACGAAGACAGCTATTTTGAAATACAATGATTTCTGGGATGCCTCTCCTCCAACTTGTACTTCATGAAACAGCTGAATTCTTAACTATAAAAGCTCTGTCATCTGTCAATGAAGGTAAAATTACAATCAGCATATTTCCCCTACTTTTACTGGATCAGTAAAAAGTAGGACCAGTACTACTCTTATGTTTATCCATTCTAGAAAATATCAATAACCACTTAGGATATATCTATACTAGGAATATATTTTTTGTCCTTTATTAAAACAGTTGCCTATTCTTGTCCATTTCAAGTTCTTAATTTCTATACACTTTGTTCTATTGTAAAATGAAAATGATGGTTCACCCTTTGATTCTGCTTCCCATCCCTAACATTTTTTTTCTTCTATTACCTGCTCACTTCTTACTGAGTCTGGTTTATAATTAGTCAACTTACTGTCTCTGCAGAAAGTCTACTGGGAGTTGGGCGGCATATTTATGATTATGATTATGATTATTCCTCTCTTCTGACTTCTTTTTCTGCAAAACATTAATGTAACCATTCTTTTTCTGTCTGTATAGTTTGGCATACCTTTGGCCCTGTTTATGTAAAATATTTTTCTCTTCGTATCACACTCTCATGTCTGCTTGGATCTACTCACATTTTGTAATTTTGCCAATCTAAAGTTTCTTCATCCATTTCCCATCTTCATCCCTTTTCTCATTCAATTATTTTTCTTTGGAAAGATTTTTATTCTAATATGTGACTTCTGCATCAGTTCTATTATTTAAAAAGCACTTAATGTGTACTTTCTCCCTTCATTTGTTTAAGTTTATGAGACTGTAGGCAAGCTTTTAGGCTCCTTTTTTTCCCCCTGCCCAATGCTTAAAAAATTCGGAGGTGGCTGGTTGTAGGTGCCATTATAATTTCCCATTATAATCCCTCTAGAATTGATCCATGAAAAGAGACCTTTGTGAAAGTTGTTACACACATACAGATGTTTGTGTGCCTATACATAATTTCCAAAGGGATGTTGAGTACTCATTTGAATAAATAAGTAAGATGTAAATTGGCTAACTAAAGATGCCACGTACTTTTCAGGTTTATTATAAAGTGTGGAAGGAGAAGAGCTTTTCCACCGAAAGAAGCTGGCAGCGATTTAAAGCAAAATTCATTCCCCTCCCTTATTTTACATCCTTCATACTCTGGGGCTTTAAGATGTTTTAACTCCACCAGCTCAATTCTACCCTGAGGCAAACTGAAGAAAACAGTCATGAAGTAGTGAAAGTTTGGGAATTAAGGCAGGAGAGTGAAGAAGGTAGCTGTGCTCCATCTTTTCGGGCCAGCAGAGATCCTGGGAGGGCAGCAGATGGGGAGAACTTCCACAGCTTCTGCCTTCCTATTCTGCCTTTCCTGCAGGAAAGAGTAGAAAGCAACATAGTTCCAATAAAACATCTCTATTGACCAGAGTTGGTGAGATCTTTGGTGGCATGCTGGGCAAAGTATGCTTTGTAGGTGTTCCTCTGAAACGATACTCAGCATTTAAGGAACACAAACTACCTAACTGTTTCTGAGAAGGTTTGTTTAAAAGATTTGCGTGGCTACCCATCTTAGAACACAATTCTGGGTGGCTCATAACAACAATAAAAACAAGAAACAATAAAACACATAAAACACAAACCTGGCACCTCAGCCATCCTCCTTAGATCCTTCCAAAAAGAACATCCACAGGCTCCCATCTCACTATATTCCAGCACCTGGGGGAACAGCCAGTTCTTTATTGCCTTCTGGAAGGCAAAAAGGTTGGTGGCCTGCCAAGTCCACAGGACAGGGGCCACTATTGAAAAGGCACTCTTCCTAGGTCCCACTAGAAGACGACATTTAGGGGAAGGGACCTGGAGTGTGCCCACTCTATCCAACCTGGTCGAGTGGACAAATATCCTCAGGGAGAGGCGGCCCTGCAAATAACCTGGCCCATGTAGGGCTTTAAAGGTGATAACCAGCATCTTGAACTGCACCCAGAAAAAAACTGGGCACCAGTGAAGCTCAGGCAACAGTGGCCAACACTACACAGACTGCTACATCCTGGACCAGTTGTAACTTCTGGGTGGTCTTCAAGGACAGCCCCATGTAGAGCACATGGCAATAGTCCAACCAGGAAGTGACTAAGACATGAGTGACCATAGAGACTTCCCTATCCAGGAATGGGTGCAATTGATGCACAAGATAAATCTATGCAAAGGCTCCCCTGGCCACAGCTGCCATCTGTTCCTTGAGCTGCAAGTCCAGGAGAACCCCCACATTGCACACTGACTCTGTCTGGGGAAGTGCAACCCTGTTGAGGATCAAAGATGACACATCACAAAAGCCAAAAACACTCCATCTTGCTAGGGTTGAGTCAGAGCTGATTCCTTCCCATCCAGACTCACACAGCTTCCAGGCACTGGTTTAGCACCTCAACATAATCACCTGATCGGCTGAGGGCAGAGATGTATAATAGAGTATCATCAGCGTACTGATGATACCACAACCTGTGCCATCAAATGACCTCAACCTTCCATAAAATCCATTGTTGAAGGAATTTTGGCACTGTGCACTTTAATTTTGTTAGTCCAGTTATGGTCACCTATTGTTAAGATGAGATCTTATCTTAAAATCACATTCTACCTCTCAAGCCAAGCATTTCTGTTGTTTATTTGTTCAGTCGCTTCTGACTCTTCGTGACTTCATGGACCAGCCCACGCCAGAGCTTCCTGTCGGCCGTCGCCATCCCCAGCTCCCCCACGGTCGAGTCCGTCACCTCCAGAATATCATCCATCCATCTTGCCCTTGGTCGGCCCCTCTTCCTTTTGCCTTCCACTTTCCCTAGCATCAGCTTCTTCTCCAGGGTATCCTGTCTTCTCATTATGTGGCCAAAGTACTTCAGTTTTGCCTTTAATATCATTCCCTCAAGTGAGCAGTCTGGCTTTATTTCCTGGAGTATGGACTGGTTTGATCTTCTTGCAGTCCAAGGCACTCTCAGAATTTTCCTCCAACACCACAGTTCAAAAGCATCTATCTTCCTTCGCTCAGCCTTCCTTATGGTCCAGCAAGCCAAGCATTAGCATGTGGTATTTTCAAGCAGATGCTCCGACTCAGCATCCTGTCAAGGTCCATCACCCTAAGCATCACCTGCACCAACCCTATTGCTGCTAAGGAATGGATTGCATTGCCTCTCTTTCATTTTGGCCAAAGTACTTGGTGTTGTATGAAGAATTAAACCTAACAATACTGATATACATAACTTTCAAGGTACAGTGAAGGTACACAGATCAATGCAATGACATTTTTGTAGGCTGAAAGGTATAAAAAGAGAGAACCTCCATATCAGGGAGGTGAGCAACTCAAGAGAGGAGACCTCATGGGGCAGCTTCCTCTTGCCAACTTGCTAACACTCTTTTGTTACCCCCAGCTCCTGGGCCTTCATATGAATTGGAACAAATCAAAGTTTATTGATTAGCCCTTAGGCCATATCAGAATAATTGGAACAAGTCCTCTCTACACCATGCCAGCATCTCATGTACAGTATATTGGAGTCTTCTTCAACACCAGTGTCAACAAGCTTTAGCATGACCGTAATGGATTTGCTTAGCAGAACTTCAGTTGTGAGTCAACTGGATGCTAGATCCCAGTTTGATTTTACCCTTTTTTTGCCTTGGGGGGTAACCTTCCAAAGGTCTGCTTGTGGACAAATATACTGCCCAATGTCATCATATCATTGAAGTAACCTGCCCAATAACCTTGTTTTCTCTTCCACTGGCAGGAAACTCTGTTTTCTATCTTTTCTCCCTCTCCTCTGCTAACTTCATTAAGTGGATCCATGCTGGCAACATTGATTGTAACATAGCACTTCCATGGTGACCATGACAACCTTGATTTGTCCCCTCCTATGCTTGAAAGCATAGCTCAAAATCCTACAAGCTAGGCTTCAGCAGTATGTGAACCGAGAACTACCAGAAGTGCAAGCTGGGTTTCGAAGAGGCAGAGGAACTAGAGATCAGATTGCCAACATTCGCTGGATCATGGAAAAAGCAAGAGAGTTCCAGAAAAACATCTACTTCTGCTTCATTGACTACACTAAAGCCTTTGATTGTGTGGATCACAACAAACTGTAGCAAAGTCTTAAAGAGATGGGAGTACCAGATCACCTTACCTGTCTCCTGAGAAACCTGTATGCGGGTCAAGAAGCAACAGTTAGAACCGGACATGGAACAACCGACTGGTTCAAAATTGGGAAAGGAGTACGACAAGGCTGTATATTATCACCCTGCTTATTTAACTTATATGCAGAGTACATCATGAGAAATGCCGGGCTGGATGAATCACAAGCCGGAGTTAAGATTGCCGGGAGAAATATCAACAACCTCAGATATGCAGACGATACCACCCTAATGGCAGAAAGTGAAGAGGAACTAAAGAGCCTCTTGATGAGGGTGAAAGAGGAGAGTGCAAAAGCTGGCTTGAAACTCAACATTAAAAAAAACCCAGATCATGGCATCTGGTCCCATCTCTTCCTGGCAAATAGAAGGGGAAGAAATGGAAGCAGTGACAGATTTTATTTTCTTGGGCTCCAAGATCACCACAGACGGTGACTGCAGCCATGAAATTAAAAGACGCTTGCTCCTTGGGAGGAAAGCTATGGCAAACCTAGACAGCATATTAAAAAGCAGAGACATCACCTTGCCGACTAAGGTCCATATAGTTAAAGCTATGGTTTTTCCAGTAGTAATGTATGGCTGTGAGAGTTGGACCATAAGGAAGGCTGAGCGCCGAAGAATTGATGCTTTTGAACTGTGGTGCTGGAGAAGACTCTTGAGAGTCCCTTGGACTGCAAGGAGGTCAAATCAGTCAATCCTAAAGGAAATCAACCCTGACTGCTCATTGGAAGGACAGATACTGAAGCTGAAGCTCAAATACTTTGGCCACCTAATGCGAAGAGAGGACTCACTGGAAAAGACCCTGATGCTGGGAAAGACTGAAGGCAAAAGGAGAAGGGGACGGCAGAGGATGAGATGGTTAGATAGCATCACCGATGTAACGAACATGAATTTGAGTAAACTCCGGGAGACAGTGGAGGACAGGAAGGCCTGGCGTGCTATGGTCCATGAGGTCACGAAGAGTCGGACACGACTAAACGACTGAACAACAACAAAATGCTTGAAAGGGTGGTGATTATCACCCACATCACCTTTGGGATTACCTCTTGGCAGATTCTACATCCTGACCCACTGCTATGTTGTTGCCTGACTGTCTGGAGGATCCAAGGGATCAACTCAGTTGCTGTATAGACTTCTTAGAATCCTCTCAAAAGCCATGTATTGAGTATGAAAAAAACCTCTCTTTGTTTTGCCTCTCCAAATGGACTAAACCCCAATCCCCTCTTAATGACATAGTCCTAGCTTGTTGGTTTTTTGTTGTTGTTGGTTTTGAGTTTCAAACATAAATACCTTTCCAAATCCTCATTAAAGGTTTATCTGGCTGTTTTGCACCTGGTTTGGGCTGCTATAATGAAGTGGTCATATCTGTCTCCACAATTCATTTCTGCCTGCCCTGAAAATGCTTCCCTCTTGCAGTCACTAAATTATCCTTACTCAGTTAACTGCTCATTACTTCAAGCCTATGGCCTCCTCCTTTGCATCTCTCCATCCTGAAAGGTGCATTCCTGATAGCCATAACTTCTGCCCACAGGACTAGTGAATTTTGAAGCTTTGGGATGGATCAGCCTTACCTATGGACAAAGTTGTCATCTATACTGATTTTACATTTCTGCCTAGGGTCACTTCTGCTTTTTTCAAGGTTTTTGTCCAATGTAACTACTCCCTAGCATTCTCTCAATGTTCATCATTGCCTATTGCACTGCAACAGTCTTCTATAAGGCTCCTGGACTCGGGCCACTGTGGCCAGCATCATGGTATTCCTCCAGTGTTTTTGCTGATGGATCTTATCTCATTCATCTCACGTATTGGCTTGCAGCCTTGAGTGAGTGCCCCCTCTACAGCCCTTACAGATGCTTCAGGGCATTTGTAAAGCTGCAACACAGTCTACTACTTGAATGTCTGTGAAACAAAATATCCCCTCAATGTTAGAGAATGAGCTCATGGGTCATTCAGCAGACTTGTGCTTTCATCCATCTTATCTTAGAACGATCTATCTACCACTGTCAGATAAGTTTACCTTGTGTAGAAGGACCACAAAGAATAATGACAGGTTGCTTACCTGTAATTGTGATTAGCTGAGTGATCATCTCCTCATTCACATGACCTTCCACCATCCTTTCTGCAGAGGTTCTGTCTGCATCACAGGCAACATATTGTGACAAAGAAGAAGTGAGACTACTTGCTAGGTTGTAGTTATATAGGCATGTGGAAAGGGGAGACTTTCCCTCTTTCAGCTCAGCTAGAGAAATATTGGGAAACATGAACCTGCATGGCATTAAGTCTATCAGTCTGAATGTACAGATTATCACTTGAATAACTATAATGACAGGTAAACAACCTGTCATTATAATTATGCTACCATGCTATTTTAAGATTTTACATTTTATTTTTCATATCCTGTGGAAATAATAATTTGGGAGCCCCTTTGGGGAGGGTTTTACTAGAAGAAGCAAATATCTTACAATAAATAAACAAATTCAGCAAGAAAATAAAAAATAGAAATCTATCAATTTTCCCAGCTTTAAAAATGCTTAAAAATGTAATTATTCTAGTACATCCAACTGCTGGAACTTTTTATCTTCCTTAAGTATCTTTTCTTGCCTGAGCTCCACCCCAAAACTCAATAGCTGCCAACGGATTGTCTTTGAAGAGTCACATATAATTTAGGTGATCATAAAATAACCAAGGTTTGACTGCTTTGACAGCCAGTTTGGTGTGGTGGTCAAGGCATCAGGCTAGAAATCAGGAGACTGAGTTCTAGTCCCGCCTTAGGCACGGAGCCAGCTGGGGGACCTTGGGCCAGTCCCTCTCTCTCAGCCCGAGGAAGGAGGCAATGGCAAACCACTTCTGAAAAACCTTGCCAAGAAAACTACAAGGATTTGTCTAGGCAGTCTCCGAGAATCAGACACGATTGAATGGATTAAAAAAAAAAGGACTGCTTTAGGTAGAATATGGAATATTCCTTTTTTTTTTAAAGAAACTTTATTAGATTTTCAACATATAGATAAAATAGAAAAAGATAGAAAAAGAGTAAAGAAAAGAGAGACAAACTTAAAAGTGCAAAAAAAAAAGCATAGTGACTTCTGACCTTCTCCAGTACAGATACAAATAAAAAATATATTAACCTCTTACTCTAATTTTAACTATAATATACATTATTTCTACAATCTTATACCTAATCATCAAATCCCCAAATTAAAACTTCATCTTTTTCAATTACAAGTAAAAAGTCCAAAAGTAGTTTCCAAGTAGAAACAAAACTAGACAAATTATTTTCTCTAATCAATGTAGTCAGTTTCGCCATCTCTGCCAGTTCCATTGATTTTATCATCCATTCTTCCACTGTAGGAATTTGTAAATCCTTCCACCTTTGTGCATACAAAAGTCTTGCCACTGTTATCATATATAAAAACAAAGTCCCAAAATTCATTTCAAGCTGTCCATCAAACCTAAAAGAAAAACTTCTGGTTTCAATTGTACGTTCATCTTAAGAATCTTTTGAATTATAATACATATCTGCTCCCAATATTTCTTAGCATTCTTATAGGTCTGCCAGAATCAGTGGAATATTCTGTCCACCTACGGCAATCAGTAAATACAAAGTATAATTAAGATACAAATCTCCTTCCCAAAAAGTAAGTCTGCATAGAAACTTTCCATTTATTTGTGCAAACAAGGAGGCGAAAGAATATCTCAAATGCTAGTAAAAAATGTTTTATTTTTTAAAAGGCCAGTGAATTTCAGAAATTCTTTCACTGAGGACTCAGTGCTAAAATATTTCACTATACACCAGTTGAGATATTCTCTCCCCCTTTTTTTGTTTTTCACTTCCTGCCCCTCCTTTTCTGCCCCTTCCCATTTATTTTACAGTCATTCTCTTTTATGGTTCCCAGATTTAATATTCAACAAACCCATCTTGCAATAATGAGAATCTGACATTCCACATATCCATTAATGCTTCTTCCTAAAACATTCACTTCCTCTAATCCGAATAATCTCTTGCAAGAATTTTAAAGGTTTCTGTTTCCTTTACTATTTGATAGGGATGATTTTGCATTAACAGCACCTTTAGTTGCCATTATCTAATGCCATCCTTAAAAAAATACTTAGCATGCAATTTCATGAGCTGAAGAAATGAAACAGAAGCTTCAACAAGCAGTGGGACTAAACATTTATTTTCAGAATTATATGCTATTCTTGGTGACATTAGTACAAATTCCAAAATAAATCTTTTGAAGTCAGTGAATCAGCTGAGTAAAACTCTGGTGCAATATGTTATAAAGTATAATTGGTCCAACTCCATTAGAAGCAGATCTATCAAGCCATGGTCATCTGGGGACTGAAAGTATAGGCAGACCTTTGGAAAGGAATATGATATTTAATTAAATTAATTTGGGAGCTAGCTAGCTCCTCCATAACTAGATAAGGTGGCTGTAGCCCTGCCTTAGCTATACTTCATTTATCTCAGGCATGGAAAGAAACACTTGGCTGCTGAATGGATATGTCATCCTTCCATACTGGATGTCTTTCAATCTCCAACTTGTTAAGTATCACTGCATACAACTTGAATTTTGAGTGGGATGAGCCTTACTCTCTTATTGCTTATAAGCGCCAAAATTGCAACTGAACAAGGAAAGAAGTGTCATGGACAATCTGGCCATGAACTTTGTATCCATAATCTTCATGTCACATAATCCCCCTCCCACTCAGAGGAAGGTCAGTGGGAAGGGTTTGTACTGTGCATAACACATAGTACTACAGCCATGCAATATATATGTGTTCTCATCATTACTATGCAATGGGCAAAGATCAGTGACAACATATTTATTAAAAAGCCAAAATAGCAGCAAATTAAGTGAAGACATCCCAAAACTGTTTGGAAAATGAAAGGTAGAAACTACCTAGGAATCTAAACATATTTTTCCCACTTTGGAAGGAATCCTAGGTTTCTATCTATTCAAATAATGATCACAAGCTTTGAAGGTACAGTATATTATGCAACCAACTAGACTCCTTTGCAAAGCATTGCTTGTGAGAATATCTTACTTGTGTCAAATCAATTTTTCTAAAATTGCCAACATTTCTCATGAACAGCAGTGAATTTTAAACAATAGTTTGTAGGGAATTTAATAAGAGATGCAGAATATTTAAAGAACAAACATACTGTACATAAACAATACAGTATATTGTAGCCATAGCACATTACAAAGACTGTCAAAGACAGTAAATACACAAAACGTTAGCAATGCATATTCTTTCATATATTAATGCACTTCAGGGTTTTTGTCAAGTTGTTTACAGCAGAGTGGGAAAATGGGAAAAACATTCCATCTTTTTTATGGTAATGCAAATCACAATATTTGAGGTGGAATATTAGGTTGCAACCTATGTCCATCCCAATAAATCCCAGCCCTTCATTTTAATTTTTTTCAAATCAAATTGGGAAGAGAAATGAGCTAGTAGGAGTAATAACTGAGTAGTAAATAACAATCTTCCTCTTCTTTTTCTTCTTTGCTATGCTTTGTCTTTAATTTATGCTGCTTATATATTTTGATTTAATTTGAAAATTAAGGTCCATTCAGCCTAGCAGTCCTCTGCAATTGTTCCGTATTTATGTTTCCACTCATTTGTGCCACCATTTATTTACCATTTCCATTTAAACCCAGAATTTATCTTTCTATTAGATATTTACTTAGGCCATTCAGTAAATTGATTCCTTTTGTTCCCTTCCACAATTCCCCAGATTAATGACAATGAATCTCTATTCGTGTTATTTCACATCTATTTTGTTTAGTGTATGAAACTCTCCATGTATTATCAAACAGTTTTAAATTCAATTTATTAAGTAATAGGTAGCCTTGGACCCAGAGTCTTAGAAGCTAGGTAGTATAGAAATAAGAATAATAAATAAACACTATTACATTTTAATCCAAAATTAACTGTTAATTTGACAGAATAACAACGTGAGTTTTTTATGAAGGAGATTATATTTGATAAAGAAATTCTACCTGATGGGGAAGCAATGGTTGCTTTTTCCATCTCATACTTCTAAAAACCAGGTGTGAGAATTGATTCCCCCATCCCACCAAAAAAAAAACCCAGAATCTTCCCCTGTCCAGGCCTTAAATGTGTTGCATTACAACACATCAAATATTTTTCTTGCTGATTGACTCAAAAATACCTGAGAAAAATATCTGGAGTGGCATAGCACAGAATGATAAGACAGAGGTAGCAGGAAGAATAAACTCTAGTCATTCAGAGAAACTTTTTATTGTAGTTCCCAAATTAAACATGAATAGAGCAAGTATGTCATACCAAATGTGGTTACTCAATCATACCCTAATTTAGGGAAGGGAGGGAGGGAAGGAAGGAAGGAGATAGATTGGAAAATAGAAAATCTATCTATATCTACCCATTTCAAATGAAGTTCCTCCTTTTTACATATCTTTTTAATTGTACAATTCCTTCACTTTTTCAACTTTACACTTATATACAGACACATAACTTGCTGAATTGTATGTATTTAAATCTTCAATTTTCCCAGCTTGACCTAAATAGGAGGATATTAGGGTTTTATAAGTGAAAAGGCTTAACATTTTCAGAAACCTGGTATGTTTCTTGAACTAAGCAAACATCAAGGTTTTATATGAGCATTTGCTGAAGCTGCCTTTCAAATTCTTAAAGGCTACCAATAAATTTTGCAGATGTTTCAGCCTGTTTCTGAACAGATGCTCATTCCTACAACTCCCCAGAGGAGAGCCACGAATTCTCTTCGGAACTGAGGAGGGAAGACACAGAGAGGTATCCTTAAATGGTGATGTAAAATAATATTGAAGTGAGCCAAATGCATTTCAGATGTAAAACATTTTCACATGGCTTGTTGCGTGCTGCATCACAGCTGTTCAACCAGTTTCAGCCAGGTGCTATATTTGTGCTCCTGCATGTTTTGAAGCCGTTATTTTGAATCAAATCCAACTCTCTGCCCAGCCTTATTTTATTTTAAACACAGGCAGTGCAGTGAGCACTCTAGCATGCACAGTCACTCTCTTCGGAACATTATTTTTATTCATTATTTATCACTATGGAACTAGTTTGTGGCAGTAGCAAATTGGGGGGGCAGGGATGCCTGTGGAGGAGATGGAGGAAAGGTGAACTGCATTGCTGGCTGTCTCTGTGCCAAATGAATCGAATCCTCACTCCAAACGAAAAAAAGAAAAAATCAAACATCCACCATTTCTAGGCAAGTGTACTATTTTGTAGCTGACCCAGCAACTTTATCCCAGCTATACAGCCGTTGTTATGGAACAGTTGATGATTTTGTTGTTGTTTTGTTTTTGTAGGGGAAGCAACAAGACTGCATTCTTGATCATGACGTAAATAATGTATTTGCCTTTTATATATTGTATTTATATTTTATGCTTATTGTTTTAATTGATCATTTTTACTGTAAACCACCCAGAGTCCCTCTTGAGGGGGCAGATGGGCAGTGACAAAATTTGATAAATAAATAAATAAATGATGATGAAGGCAAGAGAGGGCATCAAGATTTTAAAGGAGCTCTCTGATTGATGACCCCGCTGATGCGGATGTGGATTTTTTGTTGCCCTGGGTGAAGCGGGGTGGGCTTTGAGCCACTCTTGACTCCTGGAGACTGGACGGACAAGTCCATGCAGTTTTCAGAAGTGGTTTATCATTGCCTTCTTCCCAGGGCTAAGAGGAAATGACTAGCTCAGGATTACCCAGCTGGCTTCCATGGCTAAGGCAGGACAATATAGAAAAAGAAGAAAAAACTGATTCTAACTCATAGTTTAGTCTAGGACAGGGGTCGGCAACCATTTTTATGCCAGGAGCCATTTTGACATTTATAAAATTTATAATATCACTCGAGGGCTAGGGAGCGGGGTTTGAGGGTGGGAGCCAATCGCGTGGAAGGGGGTGGGGTTTGCGGGCGGGGGCCAATCGCGTGGAAGGGGGCGGGGGAGGTTTGGAAGAAGGAGAAGGGAAAGAGAGGCTCGACTGCTCCAGTCGCTTCTCTTCTGGAGCCGCTCACGCCCCCAGTCCAGGCAAAGTAAAGCTGGTGGGGAATCCAGCGCGGGAGCGGGGTTTGCGGGTGGGAGTTTGCGGGCCAATCGTGCACACTTAGGGCCTGCTGCCGCCATGCCCGCTGCCGCGCCTGCCCCCACCACGCCCGCTGCCGCGCCTGCCCCCACCACGCCCGCTGCCGCGCCTGCCTGGGGAAGAGCCACACTCAAGGGGCCAAAGAGCCGCATGTGGCTCGCGAGCCGCGGTTTGAGCTGTCAGATCTGGGCTGCAAATATCCGGATGATTACTGGATGGCAGCAAAGAGATACCGGACAACTCTAACCATTTAAGTAGCCTAGCCCTGGTAGCCTTCTGCTAGTTGGGCTTGATAGCACTTCAAGTCCAAACATCTGAAATGTAAAGCACCTAGATTTGGATTTATACACCAGGGAGGAAGAACCATAGCAGGAATGAAATAATATGCAATTTTTTTTCCCTAGGAGAAATCCAGTACAACTTTATGGAGATATCAAGTTAAGAGCTCCCTTTCCTCATTATTATTACTGTTTTAACCTTAAAAATGTGTCCAATTTATCTGAAGTACTCTCCATCAAATTTCAGCTGTACCTTCTCTATAGAAAGAATGACTCCGTAATATGATCAGATAATCACTGTGAAAAGAAAAGAAGAAATAAATGAGAAATAAAGTACAGTAACCTCTTCTCAGAATTCTTCTACTTCTTTTTAACTGCCTTTGAGTGAAAAAAAACCTCTGCCTCTTTTCAAGGAGAGTAAAAAACTTGCAAGTGCTGGATTTTAATTTGGCTCAAAATTAATCTACAGTCTTCCCATGTTCAATTTTTTGTATTTCGATTTCGATTTTGATTTTATATACTATTTATGGCTATTGTTTTTAACTTGTTAGCTTTATTGTAAACTGCCCAGAGTCCCTCTTTTGGGGAGAGATGGGCGGTGGCAAAATTTGAAAAATAAATAAATAAATAAAATCCTAAGAGAAAACAAGGCTGGGGGACTTCTTCATAAGACTTTTTCCAACTAGGAAGCATGAAAAGTGAAGATATGTGCAACCAGAGAAGCAAACAGCTCTCCCCATCATATCACAACAATGAAGGTAAGCTCAAAACACCACCAAAATAATTCTAAAAAATGTCGAAGGTACCCCATGAACGAGGGAGATAAACATCAGCTTCTTTTGCAGGGAAAGAAAACTTTCAGGAAATTGGAAGGCAGAATTTGGCACAGAGTTCATTCAAATTTTGCTCCTAGGAATTGAAGCTCAGAGGGCATAATAATTAAATGTTTTATCAATTATTAATGGATTCAATTTCCCCCTCCCTCCCTTAGAAAATATTTGAGCGCTCTTATTATTCAGAGATTTGTGTAGCTTACCCTCTGGCACACGAACTGAAATGGTATGAGTGAAAGTCAGTCGGGTGTAATTCAGCCAGTTTTTAAATGGACTGACTTTGGAGATGAGCTTGGAGGACCTAAAAATCCAAAGCTCATTAAATAAATGTACCAGAAGATATGATATATTTCCCACAGCCATCACTCATCAAACAAACTCTACAGGAGTAGAGTAGCTTCCCACTAGAGTTGTGAAGGTCAATAAAATATGACCTTCAACAAAACAGATGAAACAAATATCAGAGTCATTAGCCCTTCACAAGGAACTTCTTTTGGTTTCTGGCCTACCTCAGAGCAGAAGCTCTGACTTCTGACTTTAATTAGTGCAAAAGGCACTGAGAGTAGCAGTGGCAAAGGGATACCAAAACTAAATGCCCATGGCTTATCTATTCTGTAAATTGTAGGGCAGTACACATTTTGAAACATTTTGTTTCAAAAGAAGCATCTTCAGATCTCACACGAGCATAGCTCCCCTTTGCTATTCATTAACATAACCTGGCTTTATTTATGTATTTACTTATTCAAATTTATATGACCGCCCATCTCCCCCAACGGGACTTTGCAGGTTTCTGTCTCAGCCTGAAAGAAAAGTGCTACTGCTTTCATTTACTTTAATAAGCTCTATTAAATTGAAACTGGCTTAAAACTGATTTGAGTAATAGTGATTTCCCTAAACTTTTCCAAGGCTTTCCTCAAACAACCTGGAAATCTAGGGTTATAAAAAGTCTACATATTTTAGCTAGAGGTCTAAAGACTTTAAGGAACAAAGTTAGACAGTTTCCAATAAGTTTTGAATGCTATCTTTATTAAGATATTTTTTCCTCTAAATATTTAGCAATATATAATATATAACAATCAAAAATACACTTACCATTATAGAACCATAATTGCACAATAATATGTAATTTAAATGTTTATAACATATTATGAAACCTAGTAATATAATTAATAAGAAAAACAAGATGAAATCATAGGCATGACCATATTATAAGAATAAGGCTTAAAATCTGCCTTTTAATAGCAGGTATTGGAACAAAGAAGGAGGAAAAGTTTGAACCAAGGCTGGGTTATATCTTATAGTAATCGATAGTTTGTTTTAACAGTGGTTGAATGAATAAAACATAACAACTTGCTTTCATACACATTATGCTAAACCATAACCCGTGTTTGCAAACCACAATGGCTGGGTTTATATGTAAGACACTAAGCTAAAACCAAACAAACCACATACAGTAATAGTTTACCATAATATGGGAACCCAGCCTCTGTTTGAATGTGTGCGTCTGTGCGTGTGTGTGTCTATACATCCATCCATGTAACAACCAATGAAAATAATTTTCATCTTCCTGAATTAAAAGTACACACACTAATTAGAATAATTCCCATTACACAAATAGGAAATTAATACATAATTAATAATTATTAATAATTCCCCTGGAGTAGATTTGAGAGGGTGCAGACAAGGAGAGTACCCAAATGTCTTTTTGTTTAGGCAGGCTTCCAGCATTGCAGTGTTGGATTCCACCCAAAATATATTTTTTCTTTGTATTTTGTACTTTCTCCAGCAAAGGAGATAGTTACCTTGTTGTGGTGCTGGAGCTTGAGCACCTCAATGAAACCATGAGCTAAACCGTGAAGGGACACCCAAGATGGGAAGGTCGTGGCAGAGAGGTTAGACTAAATACGATCCCTGGGGAAGGTAATGACAACCCACCCCAGTATTCTTGCCGTGAAAACTAAATGGATCAGTACAACCAGAGATATGTCGGTATACCATCGGAAGATGGGACACCCAGGTCGGAAGATGGTCATAATGCTACTGGGGAGGAACAGAGGATACGTTCAACTAGCCCCAGACGTGATGACGCAGCTATCTCAAAGCCGAAAGGATGGCTAGTGGCCGACGGTGCTGGTGGTGAACGAAGAATCCGATGTTCTAAAGATCAACACACCATAGGAACCTGGAATGTAAGATCTATGAGCCAGGGCAAATTGGATGTGGTTATTGGTGAGATGTCAAGATTAAATATAGACATTTTAGGTGTCAGTGAACTGAAATGGACTGGAATGGGCCACTTCACATCAGATGACCACCAGATCTACTATTGTGGACAAGAGGACCACAGAAGAAATGGAGTAGCCTTCATAATTAATAATAAAGTGGCTAAAGCAGTGCTTGGATACAATCCAAAAAACAATAGAATGATCTCAATTCGAATTCAGGGTAAGCCATTTAACATCACAGTGATCCAATTATACGCCCCAACCACAGATGCTGAAGAAGCAGAAGTAGATCAGTTCTATGAGGATCTGCAGCACCTACTGGATAATACACCAAAAAGAGATGTTATTTTCATTACAGGAGACTGGAATGCTAAGGTGGGTAGTCAGACGACACCTGGAATTACAGGCAAGCATGGTCTAGGAGAACAAAATGAAGCGGGACATAGGCTGATAGAATTTTGCCAAGACAACTCACTGTGTATAGCAAGTTTACAGTTGGACTATTCATACATAGGAAGGGTGATTAAAAAGCCTCAGGAGCTGCACAGAGAAACTTGTGGCTCCATTCTTTAAAGAGGTGCCCCAGTTTCTCTTTTATTTCTGTGCACAGTTCAATATGTTGGGGAATGACCTTGAAAGCTATGGATGGTTTACAACCAGAATATTGAAGGATGATTTTCTCCTGGATGAACCTGATAATTTGTTGAGATAAACTTTGTTGCCCCTGTCATCTGTCCCACAATCACCAAGATTCCTTTGGTTGGGACTAGAGAGTATAGACATAGGCTGATAGAATTTTGCCAAGACAACTCACTGTGCATAACAAACACTCTGTTCCAACAACCTAAAAGACGACTTTATACATGGACTTCACCAGATGGTCGACACCGAAATCAGATTGACTACATCCTTTGCAGCCAAAGGTGGCGGACATCTAGCAAAGAATTACAAACAGAGTCTCTTAAATCCCTCTAATACAAAAGAAAAGTAATAAAAAAAAATGCAGACGTTTCATTATGTTGCAAATATAGAGTCCATCAAGCTTCCACCAGAATCAGTCAAAGCAAAGAAAGCACAAAACCAGCCAACATTTTAAAACAAAGTCCAAAAAATAGATCTTAGATATCAAAAAACTTTCTAATCTAAAAAAAATAATTTCCTAAAGTGATCTAAAAGCGGCTGTACGCTCTTGTGTCTCTTCAAAGAGACTTGTTTTCCCTGCGAGAGCAAGATATCTCTCGGCCATTTCCCTTGCACTTACCCTGTTTTCTTCGCGGTGGAAACTACGGAGAAAAAACAAGGGTAGGCAATTCCAATGGCCCCCCGAGTAATCTTCTGGTCTCCCCTTCTTCAGGGGAAAAAAACTTCAGTGGTCCACAACTTCTGCAATCTACTGCAAGCAAGGAAAATTCAGCCAGTTCTCAGCACTCTGAGAAATCCGACTGGTCGAGCTGGCAGCCAAGCCTGGAGTCTGACTATTCATTTTTTGAGAAACTCTTTGTTTGGATTAAGCAGCTTGCAGCTTGAAGAACGAAAGCTCGCAGTTTGAAGAATAAAAACACAGGGTAACGTTTTTTTTTTTTTCTTCTTCTTTTTCTACATTCTCCCTGGTTGGATTCTGTTTCACTTGGAATATATTTTTTATTTCTCCTTCTATAAACTGTTTAAAATATTATTCTCTCCTGTATTTTGGATTATTGGAACTCTCTTTTTGCTTTTAACTTTTTTTTAAAAAAAACACACGTTTTGCTTAATAGATCCTGCTGGTAGTATTCCATGGATAGATTACATGACTATTGTTTTGACTAGAAGGGTTGTTATTTTAATTTGAAGGACACAGGAAAAATGGCTTTCCAATTAGTACTTCAGGAGTTCAGAAGAGAGATTACTGAGGCTCTTTCAAATATTCAAAGATTGTTGGAATTGCTGTTCGTAACTCTGCAAAACAGAGAGAAAGAGCAGAGAACGGAAACGGAAACAGAAAAGAAAAATGCTTTTGAAGTGCAGGAGAAACAGAAGGAGGGAATTTTGAGTATATTAGTTCAGAAGAACATTCTGAAGGCTATACACTACAATCTTGGTATAGATATGTTGTGGCAGTGGAGACAGAGTGAAAATATGGGTGTACAGTTGGATGGATGTTGTGAAATACGTGGAAAGGGAGAGAAGGTTGCTCTGATATTCTATATGAGATATAGAAAAGAGCAGGCTGTATATTGCGAATTTGCCATAGTGTATTGTGATTTTGGCATAACCTAAACAGAAGATATGAGAAACTGTATGGATATAAAGACTAATGAAAATATGGACTTGAATTGTTATGAGAAATTGTATGAATATATAAAAAGTGATATTCTAAATGTAAGATGCTAAATACAAACATAAGTTGATATTATAGAATATTGTTTTCCTTAGAGATATATTTATGAGAAGATAATGATATGATGAGATGAGATGGAATTAGAATGATGGTTACTACAGGATGATATATATCAATATGTATTGTATGAATATTATAAGAATTGATATATTAGGTATTAGGTTAAGTGATATGATAGATTATGCACTTAGTTTAAATGGACACTACTACAAGGAATGGAAATTATAGATGGATAATTGAGATATAAGAATTCCTTTTTTATGGAGATATATATATATTAGAATTAAATTATATAAACATATATGTATGAACATTATAAGAATTGCTAAATTATGTATTAAATTACATAATATGTTAGGTTATGAGTCATAATATGAATAGAATATATTGTAGTTTATTAGAAGTAAATAAGGCTTTTATTTGTTATACTAATTGGACTTTATTGAAGTTATAAATATGTAGTAATGAACATTCAACATTTAATTACTACTTCAAGGAGTGGAAGCCAAAGATGGATTATTGGGAGACAGTAAGAAAGGTGAAACCTATATGAAGATTAGAAGATTGGATTAAAGAAATCAAAAGGCATATGACAAAGAAAAGTTCCTGTATACTGTATGAAGGACTAACATTTAAAATCAATTATTGTACTTTAAGTTCAAAGATAGATTGGAGGACATCTATTTTCTATATTTTCTTTGCTTATTATTTCTTGACTTCACTTTTTCTTTTTCTTTTTCTTATTTTGTATTTCTGCTTCTATTTTTTCTTTCTATTCTAACTTTTATTATGTATTGTAAAACTTAATAAAATTTAATTTAAAAAAAAAAGGTGGCGGACATCTATACAGTCGGTAAAAACAAGACCTGGAGCTGACTGTAGTTCAGATCACGAACTTCTTATTGCAAAATTTAGAATCAGACTAAAGAGAATAGGGAAGACCCACAGATCAGTTAGATATGAGCTCACTAATATTCCTAAGGAATATGCAGTGGAGGTGAAGAATAGATTTAAGGGACTAGATTTAGTAGATAGGGTCCCGGAAGAACTATGGACAGAAGTTCGCAACATTGTTCAGGAGGTGGCAACAAAAAACATCCCAAAGAAAAAGAAAACCAAGAAGGCAAGATGGCTGTCTGCTGAGACACTGGAAGTAGCCCAAGAAAGAAGGAAAGCAAAAGGCAACAGTGATAGGGGGAGATATGCCCAATTAAATGCACAATTCCAGAGGTTAGCCAGAAGAGATAAGGAATTATTTTTAAACAAGCAATGTGTGGAAGTGGAAGAAGATAAAAGAATAGGAAGGACAAGAGACCTCTTCCAGAAAATTAGAAACATTGGAGGTAAATTCCAGGCAAAAATGGGTATGATCAAAAACAAAGATGGCAAGGACCTAACAGAAGCAGAAGAGATCAAGAAAAGGTGGCAAGAATATATG
Organism: Charina bottae; assembly: GCA_023362775.1. Lineage (NCBI taxonomy): Eukaryota > Metazoa > Chordata > Lepidosauria > Squamata > Charinaidae > Charina > Charina bottae. The sequence goes on along the minus strand of JALMGJ010000002.1, from coordinate 98,028,617 downwards.
GAAGATCAGTATAGGAAGGATAATAATATTGGAGATAGCTTTGACGGTGTGGTCAGTGAGTTAGAGCCAGACATCCTGAAGAGTGAGGTTGAATGGGCCTTAAGAAGCATTGTTAATAACAAGGCAGCAGGAGACGACGGTATCCCAGCTGTACTGTTTAAAATCTTGTAAGATGATGCTGTCAAGGTGATGCATGCCATATGCCAGCAAATTTGGAAAACACAAGAATGGCCATCAGATTGGAAAAAATCAACTTATATCCCCATACCAAAAAAGGGAAGCACTAAAGAATGTTCAAACTATCGAACAGTGGCACTTATTTCACATGCCAGTAAGGTAATGCTCAAGATCTTGCAAGGTAGACTCCAGCAATTCATGGAGCGAGAATTGCCAGATGTACAAGCTGGGTTTAGAAAAGGCAGAGGAACTAGAGACCAAATTGCCAATATCCGCTGGATAATGGAGAAAACCAGGGAGTTTCAGAAAAACATCTATTTTTGTTTTATTGACTATTCTAAAGCCTTTGACTGTGTGGATCATAACAAATTGTGGCAAGTTCTTGGTGGTATGGGGATACCAAGTCATCTTGTCTGCCTCCTGAGGAATCTGTATAACGACCAAGTAGCAACGGTAAGAACAGAGCACGGAACAACGGACTGGTTTAAGATTGGGAAAGGAGTACGGCAGGGCTGTATACTCTCACCCTACCTATTCAACCTGTACGCAGAACACATCATGCGACGTGCTGGGCTTGAGGAATCCAAGGCTGGAGTTAAAATTGCTGGAAGAAACATTAACAATCTCAGATATGCAGATGATACCACTTTGATGGCTGAAAGCGAGGAGGAGTTGAGGAGCCTTATGACAAAGGTGAAAGAAGAAAGTGCAAAAGCTGGGTTGCAGTTAACCCTCAAAAAAACCAAGATTATGGCAACCAGCTTGATTGATAACTGGCAAATAGAGGGAGAAAAAGTGGAGGCAGTGACAGACTTTGTATTTCTAGGCGCAAAGATTACTGCAGATGCTGACTGCAGCCAGGAAATAAGAAGACGTCTACTTCTTGGGAGGAGAGCAATGGCAAATCTTGATAAAATAGTTAAGAGCAGAGACATCACACTGACAACAAAGGTCCGCATAGTTAAAGCAATGGTATTCCCTGTAGTAACCTATGGCTGTGAGAGCTGGACCGTAAGGAAGGCTGAGCGAAGGAAGATAGATGCTTTTGAACTGTGGTGTTGGAGGAAAATTCTGAGAGTGCCTTGGACTGCAAGAAGATCAAACCAGTCCATACTCCAGGAAATAAAGCCAGACTGCTCATTTGAGGGAATGATATTAAAGGCAAAACTGAAGTACTTTGGCCACATAATGAGAAGACAGGATACCCTGGAGAAGAAGCTGATGCTGGGGAAAGTGGAAGGCAAAAGGAAGAGGGGCTGACCAAGGGCAAGATGGATGGATGATATTCTGGAGGTGACAGACTGAACCATGGGGGAGCTGGGGATGGTGACGGCCGACAGGAAGCTCTGGCGTGGGCTGGTCCATGAAGTCACGAAGAGTCGGAAGCGACTGAACGAATAAACAACAAAATTTTGTACTTTGTGCTCAATTACAGCAGTGATGGGTGCACCATTGAGATCTGAAAGACCAGATTGGGGACAGATCATTTTAGAGAAAATCTATTTATGTAGTCACTAAGAGTTGACATCAACCTGATGGCACTTGATCAATCAGTCACTTGCATGAGTATTGGTATAGAACCCATACATTGTAACACTTTTGCTGATACTTGTATGAGTTGAAAGTCTAGAACAATGTTTCTCAACCTTGGCAGCTTGAAGATTTTATTTTTTTATTTATTTTTCAAATTTTGCCACCACCCATCTCCCCCCAAAACAGGGACTCTGGGCGGTTGGGGAATTCTGGGAGTTGAAGTCCACACATCTTCAAGCTGCCAAAGTTGAGAAACAGTTGTCTAGAAATACATGGTTTTATTACTGTAGTTGTGTGTGTGTGTGTATACATACATACACATACATATATACACACATACATACAGTTATGATATCCTTTGAGTTTTAAGGCCTTCTCAATATTTTACTTTGGTTCATTTGCTAGGAATAAATTTCAGTCAGATTCCCAACAGCTTAAAAAGGTGAAAAATTTATATGAACTGAATAGAAATCAGAGTTTAAACAGTAAGAAGCTAAATATGATTTTGATCTAAGAAAGTTATAAATTAATTAAGGGTCCAGATAAATTTGGAATATTAACTTTTACTATAAGATTTTGGAATTAACTATAAACAATAAACAACTTCTCATGAAAAACAGACTTATTTTGGTTATCCTGGCAATTGCAAGTCATAACAAAAGATAAGTAATAATTTTAGAAACTGGAAACTAGAGGTGACTAAAGATTTTAAGAAGAAGAAAATATATATAAGCCTGATGTCAATTAATACTGGGACTTACAGAATGATACAAAATGTTTTAACATTGGAAATATTAAAGGAGATCTTTGAAGAATGGAGCCAGAAGTTAGTAACTACAATATTAGCACTGTATGTAATGATGTCTGCTTCTATGGATAGACTATGTCCAAAATATGTTAATGAAGGAATAACAGATGTGGATCAAATTTTATCTGAGAAGATAGAGAAAGTACAGAATGTGGAACTACAAATGAAAGGCCAAGAGAATGATTTGGGAAAGGACGCTTTATTGGATGTACAAAATAAACTGGCTGAAGTTTTAAAAATTAAAAGGGAAATGATAAACCAAGAGAATGACCTGGAAAATGTTTTCTTATTGGATCTACAAAAGAGGCTTGTTAAAGCCTCGAAGAAATCTGTGTAATGGGATAAAGAAGAATTGAAGAGAAATCAAAACCTATGGCAATATTTGATTGAATTAAATGTTAAGACTGTTAGAAGTAAAAGGAAGGAATACAAAGTTAGTTTATTTGATCAAGGTTAAAATAAGACTTTTTTTTTTGCAATGTTCTGTCACCCCTTTATGGACTTTTTGCTGACACAAGGATTGAAAAGTTGATTTTTTATGGATTTGCTTATAGATAAGGGATGGGATATGGATGAAGATATGGATATGGATCTGTTTAACCTTACAGGAGGTGAAGAGTTTTAAATTTGTTTATACTTGTTGTGATGAAGGTTGGAAGTCACTTCTTTATAAATTTCTTTTCTTTTTCTTTATTATATTCTCTCCATTCTTTTTCTTCTTTCTTTTTCTTTTTTCCTGCACTTTTTATTCTTTCTTTCCATTCTCTTTTCTTTCTCTAAGTTTAGTTTGTATTAGTTTTTACTATTGTAATTAAAATAAATTACAATTATAATTAAGACAATTATATTTAATTAAAAAAAAGATTCCCAATAGTTTACGAACAGTAATCACATTCAGTGCATATGAGTTTCTGTGGTCTGTCTTTTAATAGGACCTTCCTGGGAATTGATCTGGCTCTACTGATTTTCTATTGATCTTGCTGGATGGGTAGTTCAGTCTCCTGAATGCCTAGTTTAATTCCATCAGTTGAGTATTTCTGTCAAGTGGATCAGAACAAATGCAGTTGTAAAGTAAAGCCTGGCTGTAGATGATAGATTTGGTGGTGTGTTCTGGGTGGAAGCTGGAAGCATGTAGGTATTCATGATACTCTCTAGATTTCCTGTATCACCTGGTGTTTATGTGTCCGTTGTGTAGTTTTATGGTGACATTAAGGAAGTCACTTTATCTAGGCTGAGGTTGATGGTGGGGTGGAGGTTTCTGAGGTTATGATGGAATTTGATGAGAGATTCATTTCCATGGGTCCAGAATGACCACAGGTCAGTCTAGCCACTCCATGCATCTGCTGAAGTGAGCTGCAGCTCACAAAAGTTTATGCCTTTTAATAAAATTTGTAATTACTTACTGACTCCTGCAATGCAAACAGTTTCAATTCATATCAATTAATGAGCTCTGCAGCCCTGTCACCCATCCCAAAACATCCCAAGTCCAATGTGCTTTTCGACCTGGGCTGTTAAGAGGAGTAAAGTTATCTACTTCTCACTTGGGGGAAGGAAATGAAGATATGATGGGCATCCATTCCTCTAACTGGACAATAAGGAAAGGATTCACTTACAAGTAGGTGTGTGGCATCCACTGGTAAGGCAGAAGGACAGAGAAGAAATGGTTCTCTGGAAGTGGGCCAAAATTCCTCTACCTATCAAGTGGTAGTAATGTTTTGCAGCTGACACCACAAGCATTCTGGGCTTGTGTCCAGCAGCAGACACAGGATTTTTTCCACACATGGGAGAATATACTGATCGATAAGGAAATGGATGACATGCTTATAGTCTGCTGATATACTTTACTGAGTGTGTACTGTGAATTGTATGGTTGTCAAAGTAATCCAGAGATTTCGAGAAGTGAGGCCACTGAATTTTACACCAGATAAAATTTGCCAGGAAAGCTGGATTCCCACCAAGCCAATCTCTCCCAAATAGACCAGAGATTTGCCAATGCTTGGTAGAATTCTGGCACAGCTCTGAAAAAGTCAGTAGAATGGTGAGCCTCATTATGTACCAACCGCCTGTGTGTGCTGGTGATGCCTATGTGTTTGTTTATGGTATAGTTAAAACTACTGCTACATTCTGGAAAATTTGCTGGAGAAAATGGGGAATCTCAGTGAGAGAGAAAAAAAATTCTGCCAAATCTTTTCCAGAAACACAAACAGATGGCATTCTTTCATCATCATATAACAATTATACTTGCTTGTTCAAACTTTTTCTAACATACATGTAGCAAGAATCTAATGTGATCTAAGCATAAACAAAGTAATGCTGCTACTGAGTTTTCCAAGTTACCTGAAAAATGACAACAATATCAGAACAACGTAAGGCCCATCATCTCCATTATTCAATTCAGAAAAAAATGATGGAAATGAAAGAATAGAGGGAATTGGCAAATATCCCCTATCTTTATCCCAATCTCTGCATTAAAATGTAGAATGCAAACCACATAAGTAGAGTATGTATGTATGTACTGTGTGTACTGTATGTATGTATGTACAGCATATTGTTTTCCAACCCTGAATACAGAAGAACAGTTCCCAACATTTATTTTGTGCCAAGGTAAAATAGTACTGATGTGACTGAATCATAAACATATAATCCTGTTCCGTTTTTGAGGGGGAGGGTTGCTGTTGTTTTTTTGTCCTGTAAAATGTAGCCGTTGGGGGAGATGGGCGGTGATAAATTTGAATTATAAATACATAAATAAATAAATAAATAGAATAAATAGAATAGAAATCAGAAATGGATTCTGACGGTTGTACTCCAACACTTCTAGAAAATAGCAACTTGGACAACACTAAAAATTGAAACAAGCCCTTGGGACCATAAGACTCAACTAATCCAGAAAAGGGAACGTCATCCTAATACCTATTGAAAGATACTGGCATATCACTAAAGCTGTTAAAATGAGAACTTGTTCTGAATGTTAGAATATAATACTTCCATCAAAAGAAATTAGTTTTTCAAAACTATTTCCTTTATCATTTTGACTACCAATTTGATTGTCAGATTATTCCATTTTTCACAAAGGCTGTGGCCATTAGAAAAGTTGGCTATGCAATCCCCATACCTGGATAGTAGAAGAAAGTACAAGATGCAGGAAAACAGTGTGCTTGTATTTAGAAGAAGAAAATGCATACAGCACATTTTCCCATTTTCATCTGTTTACCATATGAATGCAGGACACTAAAAATTAGATGAGAATTCAGAGCTTAAAACCTCAACAGAGCAAGCATTCATGAACTACAATCTACTTATCAAATGGGACCATCTGGAACTTACTTTAAATTACACAAAAAAAGTGACATGAAGACAGAGCTGGTTAGCTGTATTTTCAGGAGAGTAAATTTTTTCTTACCTGCATTCTGCAATATAGATCTAATAGCTGTGCTACGTTACTTCTGATTGCTGCGTTGCTTGCTATATTCCATCTGGAGTACATTCTTTGAACTTACACTAATGGATCCTATTTTCTTTCCATAGGTGATAATAGAATTTTAACATTTGCATATTCTTTTGACAAGCATTTGAAAACCCTGTGGTTTGCCTTCATCTTAAAGCCTATTTTGACAGTCCAATCTCTTTACTTCTACTAAGTAAGTCACAGCAAAGTATAATAAATTCTAGGCAATGAAAGCACAAGATTCCTGGCCTAATTACAGATATCCAGCATCCAACATTCAGAGTTTGAATAGGGAATCTATTTTTAAAGCTTCAATCAATCTGAAGTTGAGCTTTCTATGGGAAAGACAAACTCCTTTTCTTAATATAAATCATGGCTATCATATGTTGATTTTGTTGTTGTTTATTCGTTCAGTCGCTTCCGACTCTTCGTGACTTTATGGACCAGCCCACGCCAGAGATTCCTGTCGGCCGTCACCATTTAATTTTCCTGACTTTCATCTGTTTCACTGGGCAGATGTTTGACTTTAATTTCTCCATGGGATGCATATGACCAAATAAAAAATATGAAAATGAACCTGTTTACTTAATGTTTACCTCCATCATTGTCCTCCTTGCTCTGTGATTGAAGTAGGAAGACTTTTCTCGTTTTATACAATCCTTGTGCAATGTAGAACCCTAGAAGACAAAGGTTCTACTTTTTGCATGGAACTTTCTTGAGTAGAATGAAGAAGTGGAGCTAATGTGTTTATCCTCTTCTGTATTAGATCTATTTCATGCTTTGCTGACTTTGCACTACCAACATCTGTCAGCTAAAGACCAATTTCTGTTAACACACGTGGGGGGGTGTTAAATCACTCCATTAAAATGGGTCAAACATTTTTGCTGTCTTTATCAATTGGTGTCATGATATCAGTGGGCTACATCCCTTTTCTCTTGGAAGCTGACATATTTCTTTCAAAGAATTATTTTGTGCATAAGAGACATATAATATGTAGTAGGTAAGCGAAGTATTGCCATCTGATTTGCCATGGTATACAGAAAATCTTTGCAATATTTGATTTTCCCATAGTTTGTACTTATAGTTCTTACTTTAATCTCGCAGATGTGTTATTACCAGGCTAGGTAATGTCATCAGTGCATCACCTTTTATAAGGAAATATTTTCTTTTTAATAGGAACATTGGATTCCTAGAAAACATAAAATGGTGTAGTTTATTCTTTGCCCTCTTTTAAGATAGTAACCGTTACCATCAATAATGCTAAAGCAACCAAGCTGTCCACAAAGAAATTGTACTTTTCATTATAGTGATCAATTTAAGCCTTGCTGCATTTTTTTCATTTTTATTTTATTATTCATAAAAACACTTTCTTAAATTGTTGTATATTTTAGCAACATCTACATAACCTTCTGTAATATATGCAAATGCACATGATTAATATTCCCTATAACTGTACTGCAACCATTTTTCTTCAAGAATATATTTTCAAGAAACATAGTTTACACCAAAAGCACATTTACATTTTATTATCCCTAAATGCTTAACTACCATAACTAATGCTTGATTAATAAATAGCTACATTGGGCTGCTACTTTAAAATTCACAATTTATATGCAATTCTTCCTTGATGTTGACCGCAGTCACTTTAAAGCAGTTGCATGGAAAACAAAAGGTCAAAATAAGTAAAACGGATTTAATTCACATTGTCCCATAAGCTACAATTTATTGTTCTCCCAAACTTAATTAAATCCTGAGTAAAGTCAAGCAGTTTATAGACCCTATTAAAAACTAGAATTGGAATGCAAGATCTTAATGTGTTGTGGACAATCATCTGACTTGCAAATCTCTGCTGGACATGCCTTATTTTGTAGGTGTCTAACTAAGGAGCAATAAATTGTTCACATAAAAGAAAGAAATTCAGTGAACTTACCCAACTGCACATGAACACAAAACAATGGCCTTTAGCATTTGTAATCAGTTGTAAAATTTATTTCAACATTATGTCAAATGTGAAATACCATCTTTTATTATTTTTATTTATTAATTTTTTGTTTTCACAAGCTGCTCACTTGTTACTGTTGTAGTGCTACTAGAGCATTACAAGTTGTAAAAAACTGTTTTGAATTAAAGGAAAACATGGATCACAGGAGCTGACACCAGATCAAAATATTGCAAGAGGAAGTGGAAATGGACCTTCAGAGTATGAAAGAACAAATTGCCCACTCAATTGGGAACTGCAGCCTCTTAATATTTTTTGCTAGCATATTGTTTCCAAATATTTACAATAGTTTCCAGCAGCAATATACTTGCAGAAGCTTAAATATCAAAGCTCATAGATATACAGTAAAACAATCCAAAATCTGCTGAAATCAAGAGGCAAAACTGCCCATTTTAGCACCCTAAATATAAGGCTCATCCACTCTTATTTTGCACTGCCACCCATATAACCCCTCATCTAACCCCCCAAAATCAAAAAGGGAGGCCCAGTCATTATGGCACAATAATGTAAACCATGATCCTCCAGAGACTGTTGGCCAGGCCTGAGTTCAAGTTTGTAACATCTATGCCATGCATTGAACATTTGTTCAAATGTTTCTGCTTTTTTGTTTCTTTGTTTATTAATTACTCTCAATTTTAAATAACTTTTTTTCTCCCAAGAATAATTTTTGGGTGATATACTTAGGGTGGGCAGCATTACTTGCTCTTGAGTAGGATTATGGAGGTTTGCTTTCCTCCTGTTTAGCTTTCTGAAATATTCTTGAGAATGTGATAGAAAATAGAAGTCCTTCATAGGGGAAGAAATTTTTCAAGAAATTGCAGGAAGATTTTGGCAGGGTATAAATAAATACAGAAAGGAAACAGCAGCTGAAAAATGAAAGCTGGAGCATATATTGGGAAATATTTACTATATTTTTCATGACACTTGAATACTCTTGTTTATCATTTCATTATCAGCATTGGAAGTTAGCCCCCAAGAGTACTGTACATATTATGATAATAAACAACTTTGGAAGGTAAAATAATAGCTGGTCTAGGTTATCTAATAATTTCTTAAAGAATATTCTAGTTTCTCTTGAAAGTTGGAAAGATGTTTAGGGGAAAAGACCAAGCTTTTCATGCCTATCAGATAAATGATCCAGGAGAAATAGTGATACCCATCCCTTGTATTGGTCAGCAGCATGGATTTTGCAGAAACTGCAATTTTCAAGAATGGCCCTAATAGAACATATTGCAGTAGTCAAGATGGGATATCACTGACACCAAACTAAACCAGTTCAAGAAGATTTGCAGCTGGCCCATTGGCTGTGGTTCTGCAAACACTCTCCTCACCACAGCCACCACCTTACAAGAAACAGGAGGCAAATAATATGAAATGTCTCATCTTCTTCTGAATAACTTTGTAGTTACAGTAGTTATATGTCGGCTAATTGTTTATGTAATCAAATGATCTTGAATCAGAATCTAAGAATAAGCATCTAACAAGTAGCCATGGCTTTGCTGTGTGTGGATTGTGTGGATCACAACAAACTGTGGCAAATTCTTAAAGAGATGGGAGTACCAGATCACCTTACCTGTCTCCTGAGAAACCTGTATGCGGGTCAAGAAGCAACAGTTAGAACCGGACATGGAACAACCGATTGGTTCAAAATTGGGAAAGGAGTATGACAAGGCTGTATATTATCACCCTGCTTATTTAACTTATATGCAGAGTACATCATGAGAAATGCCGGGCTGGATGAATCACAAGGCAGAGTTAAGATTGCCGGGAGAAATATCAACAACCTCAGATATGCAGACAATACCACCCTAATGGCAGAAAGTGAAGAGGAACTAAAGAGCCTCTTGATGAGGGTGAAAGAGGAGAGTGCAAAAGCTGGCTTGAAACTCAACATGAAAAAAACTCAGATCATGGCATCTGGTCCCATCACTTCCTGGCAAATAGAAGGGGAAGAAATGGAAGCAGTGACAGATTTTATTTTCTTGGGCTCCAAGATCACCGCAGACGGTGACTGCAGCCATGAAATTTAAAGATGCTTGCTCCTTGGTAGGAAAGCTATGGCAAACCTAGACAGCATATTAAAAAGCAGAGACATCACCTTGCCGACAAAGGTCCATATAGTTAAAGCTATGGTTTTTCCAGTAGTAATGTATGGCTGTGAGAGTTGGACCATAAGGAAGGCTGAGCGCCGAAGAATTGATGCTTTCGAGCTGTGGTGCTGGAGAAGACTCTTGAGAGTCCCTTGGACTGCAAGGAGGTCAAATCAGTCAGTCCTAGAGGAAATCAACCCTGACTGCTCATTGGAAGGACAGATGCTGAAGCTGAAGCTCAAATACTTTGGCCACCTAATGCGAAGAGAGGACTCACTGGAAAAGACCCTGATGCTGGGAAAGACTGAAGGCAAAAGGAGAAGGGGACGGCAGAGGATGAGATGGTTAGATAGCATCACCGATGTAACGAACATGAATTTGAGTAAACTCCGGGAGACAGTGGAGGACAGGAAGGCCTGGCGTGCTATGGTCCATGAGGTCACGAAGAGTCGGACACGACTAAACAACTGAACAACAACAAAAGTAGTCATGGAACCATCCTCTTTTCCTAAATTGCTATACATTCCTTCTGAATCAAATTTGCCTTTTCCAGTTCAACCGAATCCAACAGTGTGATAAAGGAACAATACAACAAGGTTGTCAGGCCTTTCCCAGAACACTGGAATTAGAAGACTCTCAGACAGGAATTCAAGGACACAACTCCTGATTTTTTAAAAAAAGGTTTGTTACAGATACTAGATACACTGCAAAGTGTAAGATTCAAGCTACATACAGAGCAGACCCAAGGCTCAAACTTTACATCTCTTTATGCTCTTCATGGTTTCCAATAGGCTGAAAGACACTCACTTTTCAGCAGAAGGAGTGGATGACCCTGTATATTGTTACAGCAGTGCTCTTGGGTGATTTGCTTTTCACCTTGCCTGATCTAGCCTTCACAAATATTCTTAAGTAGAGGACAAACACTATTCTCAGAGCACTGGCTATGGAGCTGCTATTTACACATAAATAATAGATGTGCGTTGAAAGGTTAACCACAGAGTTTGGTAAAGTAATTGACAAAAGGCACCTTCCGAGGTTAAAGGGGCACCATGTCCCTCCATGTGTGTCCTACGCAACTTCAATAGTCATTGTAATAATAATAGAGATCATCCATTTGCCATAGACAGGTGTCCAAAGCCAAGGTGTCTGGCCATATAATTAAAATTAAAATAGAAATTAATTATACAATTAATAGCCCCCTAAAGTGACATGACGCATCAGTATCCACAACTGCAACAGAAGTTCAGCAGTAGAACTTAAAGGTCAGAAGGACAGATTAGTATATGAATGTGAATCCAAAGAATATAAGAGGAATTTCTTTAATTCAAAAACATTAAATTCATGGTGTGCATGTGTCAAGGACTGAGTTGATTTAGCTTTATGGGAAGTGCTAGGAAGTGCTACTGAAAAATTGCTAACTCGCTTCATTGAAAATAATGTGATAGCTTGTACTACATTATCTTAAGAACAATTGAAATTCTTAGGAAGAATTTGGAGATGTTACTAAGTACAAAAATAATAAAGATGAAGAGTTGTAGACTATTGTTTAAACTTATATGCAATAGTTTTGCAAATCAATTAAAGGAGAAAAATATTGTGAAAGATAAACCTATTAAATAATTTGCCATACCAGTGTTGCCAATGATTTCAATAATTATAATTTGAACTGGTAAATTTTGAATTGGGGATGACGTCTCTAAATAAAATTCAGTAATAAACTTGATTTTGTAAGCCTTGTAAGAGCTGCTTGTAAGCCTAATTGAAGGGATGCTTTGGTTATATAGGAAATTATTAAAATATAAGATACCCTCTACAAAGAATTTGTCTAAATAAGATTTCTTTGAGGAAGGAGTTTTGAAGGGCTGTGGAAGGTCATCAAGCTTACATTAAGAGTCAGCTGAATTAGCCAATGTGAAACTGGGCAAGAAGGCTTGAGACCTGGATGATAGAATTCTCAACAATGTCTCTCAAATACAGGATGTTCTGGTTTTCCCTTCCTATTTTCCTGTGTCAGAAAAATCTCAAGTGCAGTTGGCCAAAAAATGCAGTTCTGAAGGAATATATCCTATAGTACGTCTGGTCCCCTGCCACACATCCAAATGCACTAAACCTCCCATCTTTCTGAAAACAGAAAGAAAGCAGGGGTGGGGGGCTGGAGGTGGGGGTGGGGGTGAGGGTGGGGGGGAATGTTGCTATTTCCTGCTTTGCCCTGCCTCTCTGCAGGGTGTTCGGAGATTTCAGAACTGGTAGAATTGATGTATTAAAATCTGTTGTAGCAGGGGCTATATAGAAAGTGCTATTCCCTGTTAAATGAATAACACCTTAATATTTTTCTCATAGATATGTATGTGTATATCCGTGACAATGGACCTAGGGCCTCAAGGCAATCCAATTTACCTTTTCTGCAGCTATAAAAGCCCATTCTGGCCATCATTTCAAAAAACTGACAGCACAGTTTCCAGCTTTTTTAAGGAGAGAGGGAGGGAGGGAGGGAGGGAGGGAGGGAGGGAGACAGACAGAACAGGACAACACAAGACAAAATAGTTAACAATCTGCCAGTAGGAAATACGTCAGGAAAAAAAAATATTGCCTAATAGAAATACCAAAATGACATTAATACGAACACTATAGAATTTAGAGGTGGGGAAATACAAGTAAAATGAGGAGATGTAATTGTAAATGTAAATGTAACGATCTGGAGTGTAAAATTGCAGGTATAGTTTCTAAAACAAATTTCTTTTCTTTGCATAGATTGAGTAGTACAATTGGTGGTGCATTTTTCTAATTTTAAAACTGTACAAGAATCCGTTCCAGCTATTTTCTATTATTTGCTTATTCAATTTGTATGGCTGCCCATCTCACCAAGTGACTCAAAGCGAACAAAGTTTAAAAAAAAACAATGACAATAATACAAACGTGTATTATTACTGTAGCAGCTGAGAATCAATCACCCATCATGGTCACGAAATTAAGCATGAAGCGGGTCCCTGCAGCACACACTCGGGGCCCCAGGCCCGGGCACAGAGCCAGCTCCTTAAGGGCTTACAGAAAGCCAACAGGTTTCAATGCAGCCCTGAAATACGTGTTTCAATGTAAGCAATTTTAAAATTTTAACGCATGTTATGTTTCTGCTTTGTCTTTTTTCTATTTCTATATACATAATGATGTGTTTTACAACTCATCCTATAATTATTCTACTGAGCTTCAGTAGAAATGGTTTCAGCTTTAAAATTAAATTTACAATTAGAGTTAATTTTTTTAATGCTCACCTTAGCCAAGAGCCTCAGTAAAATTAATACGCTCCATTACAAAAAAAAAGGGTGGGGGTATATTTTCCAAGCTGTATTTGATGGAAGTGACTGATGCAAACTAGGATACAGGTTGTATTGTTACACCTGTAGGGTTGAGTGGAGAGAGAGAAGGCAGGCAGGTAATTAATTGACATAAACATGGTTTCAGGTAGTCCTTGCATAGCAACCACAATTGGGACTCGAATTTTGGTTGCTAAGCAAAGCGGTCATTAAGCAAATCTGACCCAACTTTATGACCTTTCTGCGGCAGTCGTTAAGCAAATCACCATGGGCGTTAAGCAAACCAGATGGTTGTTAAGTGAGTCACATGGTTCCCCATTGATTTTGCTTGCCAGAACCTGGCCAGAAAGGTCGAAATTGGTGATCATGTGACCACAGGATGCTGCAACAGTCGTAAATGCGAATTGGTTGCCAAGCGCCTAAATTGTGATCATGTGACCGCGGGGATGCTGTGACAGTCGTAAATGTGAGGACTGCTTGTAAGTCAGTTTTTCCAGCACCGTCAAAAGTCTGAACCGTCACTAAATGAATGGTTGGTAAGCGAGGACTACCTGTACGACGATGTTATGCTCTTAAGCTAATTTTACTGAGATCGTTCAATATTCTGCATAGCTGGTGAATAATTCTGAAATCTCTCTTGCTAGCAAAGGACCTTCACCAGTGCTCACTGGCTGTCATGAAATCTTCAGTGAGGTGGGGATACAATTCCTGAGTAGTCTAGCAGTTCAAAAAGCTTCCGTTTTATTTGTTTATTTTAAATATTTTTTTTTAAATCATATATGCCAAAGCATAGCCCTGGCTTAGCTGTATGACATTGAAGATCTTTGTAGGATTGAAATATATTTTATTCAAATAGATAGATCATTGCATTTTATTTTATCATAGTTGCCTTTTTATTCTTTTCATCTGTAATGCCTTCAGAGAATCTTTGTTATTGAACGGGTGCATAATATTAAGTAAATATCAGTGAAAAAGCTTCTGCTTTGCAGATGTGCCTCCTATTTATTATAAAAGAAAACACAACCTTTGCATTTTTTGTACATCTCGCATGACAGTATGCTTGGTGAATTTCTTTCAATATGAATTGACCCATATATCTCAATTTGTATTGAACTCTTTACTGCCCAGATTAGCATTTCTTCAAGATGCTTTTTTTTCTTCTTCATTTTTTTAATCAATAAATATATACCCTCTTTATGCTATAGGTACAATTGCGCTAACTATGATTAATTTTATTTTGCTGACTAGTCATCACACTCCTTCCTTCTCAAAGCATATGTGTTGCCAAGAGTCCAAGCCTTGATCAGGGGCCCAAACAATTGGTTCTTTTAGATGCAGAGATAATAACACACTGGTGGATAAAGAAACTTAAACCTTTATTATAAACTTAAGCAAACAAAGTCAAACAGAAACACAGTTTAAACAGATTATACAAAGCATAATAAGAATAGCATACAGAAATACATACATACATACCAAACAAGGTGATACATTTATTCTCTTGTTGCTACCAGGAACTTGGCTAAGATAGCAGAGAATAACCCCAAAAGGAATGGCTGTTGAGTCCCACAGCAACCAGCGTCCTGAGCCTGTATCAAAGTTCCCAAACTCCAAAGACAATCCTAAGGTTTTTATCAAAGCCTGGCTCCCAAACCCCGTGACCAAGCCCAGACTGACCTTGACTGGGATTCCTTCTGGGGCCCGGCACCTGTCCATGACATCATTACCAGAGCCTGGGAAGCTATCAGATAAGCCAGTGTCTAAGCATAAACAATTTCTTATCATCCCCCCCCCATTCCAAGCTGCTAGAGGGGCAGCTGGAGGAGTGAACTTATGCTTAAACTTAACAAGCTGGAGGATTTCCCTCCCCCCACTTTAAACAAAGTTATGTTCTGAAGGGCTGTTGGAGGAGTGGGCATATGCTTCTTCTCTTCCCCCTCCCATGCCAAGCAGAATTAAAAACAAGCCAGTTAAACATCAGTATAACTCAAAACAAACTCTAATCTCCTAGGTGTGGGGAAGGAAAATCAAAACATGCCACCTAAGTCCTCGAAATACAAAGGTCTTCCGCAGGTTGCCACTACAGAATACACATATGTATTTAGTTGAGTCTGAGTCTGTCAATGGGAATAAAATGCTAGACTTTCACACACACAAATATACAGGAAAAGAAAGAACATTGGAGAGAAGGGGATCCTTCTCCTAGATCTTCCATTTCTGGAAATCATTTAATCTTTATCATATTTGTCAATATTTTTCCACTTTATAAAATAAAAATTATGCTCGCAATATTATTTTCCTATATTCCCTTGTTATTCTGTTTTTGTTTTGTTTTTTGGCCAGGTGGGCAATACTTAAATTAAAATTAATAAACACCCCAGGGCTGCAACGTTTTGGAAGCAGATAGTGGAAGTGTGTGAATCTCAACCTGGAGTGGGAAATCTGAACTTCAGCCATATTCATCAGGTCATATTCATCACAATTCACAGGTCTTCTGCACTGACCTGATATTACAAAGAGTTATCTGAACATCTATCCCAACTGAACTTTTCCACTTTTCCACTTAAGATGAAGCTGCTTTGCTCTTTGACTCAAAGCAAATGCTTTTGAGCAATATATCCCTAGAGTTCAATAGGTCCAAGCACCAATTATAAGAGGAGGAATGAATGAGCCATTTAGGTACACTCTACACTTTTGACTCATAAATTTTGTCAAAACCAGGTAAATGGTGCATAAAGTATTATCTGTAAACAACTCTAAATATCAAATACTCTTTTTTATTATTAAAATTTTTATTGAGTTTAGAGTTTATTAATAAAATTTTTATTGAGTTTAGAGCAAAACTACAAAACAAAAACAAAAAAACCTACAAAAAGAAAAAAAGTGAGAAACACAAGAAAAAGATTTTTAAAGATTACATATGAGGTGACTTCCGACTTTGAACAACAAGAATATATAGCAATTTCCATAATTAATCTCTTACTCTAATTCTAACCAAGATCACATTTCTATAAATCATCCCATAGGCATATAGAAATCAATAAAAGCAATTGCTTCTTCCCCTTCTATATAAAGAAAAATAAACAAATATATATGCAATGTACAGTATAGTTGAAGGTTTTCACGGCTGGAATCCGATGGTTGTTGTGGGTTTTTCGGGCTGTGTGGCCGTGTTCTGGCAGTTTTTGGTTCCTAATGTTTCGCCAGTCACTGTGGTTGGCATCTTCAGAGGACAGGAGCACAGCTAGAAGATTCTCTCTGTGTCCAAGTGGAGGGTGTGTCTTCCTGCTGGTGTTTATATCTGCTGAGAGGGTGTGTGATTTCTGTGGGTCATTTACAAGAGATTAGGACCCTCTTTAGTACTTAGCTAATATTGCAAACCAACAAATACAGCATCCAAGGAAAGTGAACAGAAAACTGAAAACTCAAAGTATCAAATTAAACATGTAGGAAAAAATCCTTCAAATTAGTTACAAAAATAGTAACGGAGAGATGATTATTTATTCTTAGTCCTCCTTAAATTTTAAATGGGAAGTGAGCCAGCAGTTAGAAAAAGGCTTAGGACACATCCAAAAACAATGATGAAAGCACCAAGAGATTTGTTTCTTCTTGCTGTGGAAAGCCTCTCTTGAGATACAAAAACTTAAAAATATACAAATTAGGTGGTTTAGAAATGAGAAAGGCTCGACCTAATGTCCCAATAGGGCTGCAGCGTGGTCTGGAAAATGCTGGTAACCCTGACTCCGGTCTCCTCTTACCGGATTAGTGCCAACGCTGTTGATGATCCTCAGACTACAAAAGGACATTCCAAAGTACAAATGGGATAATTCCGAGTGTTTTCTGTCCATGAAAACGCTCTAGGGCAACAGGAAAAGCCTGTCTGTGCCCCCCAAAAAATCCACGCTGTCAGGTCTGCTCGCTGAGCTCGCGGGCAGTCTGTTCAGTCGGCCATGTTCTCACCGGAAGCCCTAAATATCAAATAATCTCATCTGTTGGAAATGCAAAAGCTTCACATCTTGGTAGCTATAGGTCAGTGAGGTAATTTAGAAATAGACAAAAATTCTGCTTATAATGTAAAAGAATGTAAAAGAAAACTGGTATAACAAGTTTTACAGATGGTACACAATTTAGTCAATAATTTCCAAGATAGAAAAAACATACAGTAACGAATGTTGAAATGCCATGAAACAGAAGGAATATTTTACAACATGTGGTAGACGTGTAAAAAAAACCTCAGAATTATTGGAAAGACATAAGTAGCACCATTCAGAGAATTTTAGAAATTAAATTTGAAACAAAATCATGTTGTTTTAACTAGGTATAATCCCAGAATACATTAACAAGAAACACCCTAATTTACTGAAAAACTGTGCTATGCTATACCTAATCTCCAGAAGCAGATGTATAAAAGGACACCATGCTTTTGGTTAAGCAATGGGACAACTACAATGAAGAGCTAGTTAGTTAGTTAGTTAGTTAGTTAGTTAGTTAGTTAGTTTAATTATTATTTATTTATTTATTTATTTATTTATTTTCCCGCCTTTATTATTTTTATAAATAACTCAAGGCGGCAAAAATACCTAATACTCCTTCCTCCTCCTATTTTCCCCACAACAACTGTGAGGTGAGATGGGCTGAGAGACAGGGACTGGCCCAAGGTCACCCACCCGGCTTTCATGACTGAGGCTGAACTAGAACTCTCAGACTCCTGGATTCTAGCCCAGCACCTTAACCACTAGACCAAACTGTTGCCAGACCTTCAAACTCTGCCTTCAGTGAGAGTGGACTTGAAGCCCGCCTTGTAAGCCTAAAAGCACCATTAAACTGCTAATGAGTTGCAAGCTATAAGACAGAAACAAGCCAACACATATGGAAAAATCTTAAAAATCACTAGAGCCAACAGAAATTCAGAAGTTTCTCAGAGCAAAAAGAAAAAACCATCTTATAAAGCACTCAAATACATAAAATACCATCCTGAAATGTGCACCTGATAACCTCCCACAGATACACTCAATCATTACTATAGTTACATAAATAATTTCATATCTCAGGCACTGAACTTTACTATCCTTCCCCTCTTTGACCATTAAAGCTGTTATATTCTGAAATGCCCCCTTCTTCAGTTGTTAGGTTTCCTGAACTTCTACATTAGCACAATTTCTATTGAGTCAGCATTAGTTCGTTGAAATATGATTCATTGTCAAGACTATAACAATGTTTCATTTCTGCTCAATCTAAAATAGACAGGCATTTTAGATATGGGATTCATAGGAAATTCTGTTTAACTAAAAATAAACAGACAAATGAGAGCCAGTTTGGTGTAGTGGTTAAAGCACCAGGCTAGAAACAGGGAGTCCATGAGTTCTAGTCTTACCTTAGGCACAAAGCCAGCTGGTGGACCTTGGGCCATTCACTCTCCCTCAGCCCGAGGAAGGAGGCAATGGCAAACCACTTCCAAAAAAACTTGCCAAGAAAACTGCAGGGTATTGTCCAGGCAGTCTCTGAGGATCAGACATGACTGAACGGATCTAAAAAAAAACAGACAAACAAGCATGTCTACTGAACTTCACCCATATTTTGCTAACTTGGATGGAAATAGGAAACATTTAATGAGGTGAACAAGTTGGTTCCTTTGCAACCACAATATAAATACAAATAAATTTTAAAAACCTCTAAGATGTCTATTCACACATGAAATATAATTAATTGATTAGTTTATTTGAAGCATTTGTCTCCTTCCTACCTTCCACAGAATTCTAGATGACTTACAAATAATAAAAAACTGCCTTCTAAAATGCACAAATATAAACTATAAAGTAGCCATTGAAAAACACTTAAGAGCAGCAATACTGAAATTACCAGCAAGCTAATTATCCTAAGGCCTCATAAAATTAAAAAAAGGAAAATTTTCATCAACTGTTGTTAGTGACAAAGCACAAGAAGGTCTTCCTTGAAAATTCCAGAGCCCAAGGGCACTCACCCGGAAGGGACTCTCTTTGTTGTTGTTTATTCATTCAGTGGCTTCCGACTCTTCGTGACTTCATGGACCAGCCCACACTAAAGCTTCCTGTAGGCTATCGCCATCCCCAGCTCCCCCACGGTCGAGTCCGTCACCTCCAGAATATCATCCATCCATCTTACCCTTGGTCGGCCCCTCTTCCTTTTCCCTTCCACCTTCCCTAGCATCAGCATCTTCTCCAGGGTATCCTGTCTTCTTATTATGTGGCCAAAGTACTTCAGTTTTGCCTTTAATATCATTCCCTCAAGTGAGCAGTCTGGCTTTATTTCCTGAAGTATGGACTGGTTTGATCTTCTTGCAGTCCAAGGCACTCTCAGAATTTTCCTCCAACACCACAGTTCAAAAGCATCTATCTTCCTTCGCTCAGCCTTCCTTATGGTCCAGCTCTCGCAGCCATAGGTTACTACGGGGAATACCATTGCTTTGACTATGCGGATCTTTGTTGTCAGTGTGATGTCTCTGCTCTTAACTATTTTATCAAGATTTGTCATTGCTCTCCTCTCAAGAAGTAGACGTCTTCTGATTTCCTGGCTGCAGTCAGCATCTCCAGTAATCTTTGCGCCTAGAAATACAAAGTCTGTCACTGCCTCCACTTTTTCTCCCTCTATTTGCCAGTCATCAATCAAGCTCTTTGCCATAATCTTGGTTTTCTTGAGGTTTAACTGCAACCCAGCTTTTGCACTTCCTTCTTTCACCACCTTCATCATAAGGCTCCTCAGCTCCTCCTCACTTTCAGCCATCAAAGTGGTATCATCTGCATATCTGAGATTGTTAATGTTTCTTCCAGCGATTTTAACTCCAGCCTTGGATTCATCAAGTCCAACACGTCGCATGTGTTCTGCATACAGGTTGAATAGGTAGGGTGAGAGTATACAGCCCTGCCATACTCCTTTCCCAATCTTAAACCAGTCCATTGTTCCGTGATCTGTTCTCACCGTTGCTACTTGGTCGTTATACAGATTCCTCAGGAGGCAGACAAGATGACTTGGTATCCCCATACCACCAAGAACTTGCCACAATTTGTTATGATGCACACAGTCAAAGGCTTTAGAATAGTCAATAAAACAGAAATAGATGTTTTTCTGAAACTCCCTGGCTTTCTCCATTATCCAGCGGATATTGGCAATTTGGTCTCTAGTTCCTCTGCCTTTTCTAAACCCAGCTTGTACTTCTGGCAATTCTCGCTCCATGAATTGCTGGAGTCTACCTTGCAAGATCTTGAGCATTACCTTACTGGCATGTGAAATAAGTGCCACTGTTCGATAGTTTGAACATTCTTTAGTGTTTCCCTTTTTTGGTATGGGGATATAAGTTGATTTTTTCCAATCTGATGGCCATTCTTGTGTTTTCCAAATTTGCTGGCATATGGCATGCATCACCTTGACAGCATCATCTTGCAAGATTTTAAACAGTTCAGCTGGGATACCGTCGTCTCCTGCTGCCTTGTTATTAGCAATGCTTCTTAAGGCCCATTCAACCTCACTCTTATTATCCTTCCTATATAGATCTTCTGTATATTCTTGCCACCTTTTCTTGATCTCTTCTGCTTCTGTTAGGTCCTTGCCATCTTTGTTTTTGATCATACCCATTTTTGCCTGGAATTTACCTCCGATGTTTCTAATTTTCTGAAAGAGGTCTCTTGTCCTTCCTATTCTATTATCTTCTTCCACTTCCACACATTGCTTGTTTAAAAATAATTCCTTATCTCTTCTGGCTAACCTCTGGAATTGTGCATTTAATTGGGCAAATCTCCCCCTATCACTGTTGCCTTTTGCTTTCCTTTCTTGGGCTACTTCCAGTGTTTCAGCAGACAGCCATCTTGCCTTCTTGGTTTTCTTTTTCTTTGGGACGTTTTTTGTTGCCGCCTCCTGAACAATGTTGCAAACTTCTGTCCATAGTTCTTCCGGGACCCTATCTATTAAATCTAGTCCCTTAAATCTGTTCTTCACTTCCACTGCATATTCATTAGGAATATTAGTGAGCTCATATCTAACTGATCTGTGGGTCTTCCCTATTCTCTTTAGTCTGATTCTAAATTGTGCAATAAGAAGTTCGTGATCTGAACTACAGTCAGCTCCAGGTCTTGTTTTTACCAACTGTATAGATGTCCGCCACCTTTGACTGCAAAGGATGTAGTCAATCTGATTTTGGTGTCGACCATCTGGTGAAGTCCATGTATAAAGTCGTCTTTTAGGTTGCTGGAAGAGAGTGTTTGTTATGCACAGTGAGTTGTCTTTGCAAAATTCTATCAGTCTATGTCTATACTCTCTAGTCCCAACCAAAGGAATCTTGGTGATTGTGGGACAGATGACAGGGGCAACAAAGTTTATCTCAACAAATTATCAGGTTCATCCAGGAGAAAATCATCCTTCAATATTCTGGTTGTAAACCATCCATAGCTTTCAAGGTCATTCCCCAACATATTGAACTGTGCACAGAAATAAAAGAGAAACTGGGGCACCTCTTTAAAGAATGGAGCCACAAGTTTCTCTGTGCAGCTCCTGAGGCTTTTTAATCACCCTTCCTATGTATGAATAGTCCAACTGTAAACTTGCTATAATCTGAACTGAAATAACTTGCTATAAGCAGAACTTTAATCACAGCAGTAACAGCTTCACTTGAAGTTGACATGTTGCCCATAGTGAGCCTTAGTCACAAGGAAAATATGTCTTAGCAGAAGGTAACATTTTCACTTTTTGCCTTTCACAGTTTACAGTCTTAATAATATTAAGAGTATGTGTTGCACAATATACCCTATTTATAATTTTACACATTTTAATAACTATCTAAAAAAAATCCTCTTTCAGCAATGAGGTAGAAAAAGATGAGTGCTGTAGAATTGTGCATGCTTGAAAATAATTTTAAAGAAGTGTTTCTGATCATGGACAGGGACAAGTCTTGCCTGCTGTTCATTAAAGCAACTACATCTTATTTCCAGCATTGGCCCGCCTGAAAGCAGTTGTTTTAAGAGGCGCTTTAACAATGCTCTGAAGCAGTAAAGCAGCCACATCTTTTTCAAGCTCTTGTGGAAATCTGAAAAAAGACAGACAACATTAATGGATAACAGAGAGCTAATGCTCACACTTGGTTTTAAGCATTTCTTCCAAATTATTTTCAAAGCATGAACATCCCTATGGTGTGGCACATATCTTGATATTATTTTCAGTAAAACTCAGATCTCTTTTCTAAATGTGTGAATAAAATAAACAGATGAAAATAGTCTCCTGGGGGTGGATAATTAATATGTTTATCCCAAATTTTTGGCTTCTCTGTTATTGCTGAATTCATAATACTAAATCAGTTTGCTGAGATTTGGGGACATGCCAATCCAGTGCCTATTCCTTGGGAGAAAAAGGGCTCACTAAATGATAGAAAAGGATACAATGTACTGTATATAATTTAGCAATGGTTCCCTAACTAAAAGTATTGTGTGTATGTGTATGAGTGCGTAGCTATGTATGTATGCAAGGAGATACGTAAGCAAATATGCACGCAATGTGTCTTATTAAGGAGTAGGTGGAAAATAAACAGATAATTGATCCAGTTTGTCTCTTCTGTGTTGTTTCTCCTTCTAACGGACTCCCTAAACAATACCACTTTATCATGAACCTTCCCCACTTGCGAAAACCTATCTACGATGAGTCTGCTTTTGACAAATGAGCAAAAAAGCTCCAGCCACTTTGTTTGGATGCTTTTCAATACTTTGTGACATTTGCCAAGATCCACATTTCTTTCAAAATTAATGCACTGGATAAGAACAATGAATAAACTTCTTAGAATACGATCCAAGCAATCCAATTTCTTTAGCATCACCTATCAACATATTCTTTATGCTTAGGATAATGAGTTTTTTTTCCAAAGCCAAACAGAGAACTGTGTTAATGTAATTCCATGAGCAAAATGTAAGAACACTGTAAATTACTCTGCTTAATGGACTTTGGAATTTATTTAGCTATCCATTTGAAAGCTCCAATGCTTCAAGAGGATAGCGACTCAGAGGGCTTATTCCTGAAGAAGCTAATACCTAGTACAGTTTTAAGATGTTTTGTTTACAATTTTTAATGGGCATGGAATATATTTTAAAAATGTCCTTTAGAATAAGGAATCCATTTACAGTACCGTGGACGTACGGACATATTCTGAAAAACTGCCACTATACACAGTTTAGCCAGCTTCCATAACTCCAATCCACCGTTCCAAAAAATGGTTATGGGAAACCACTACAGGGCTATGATTGTAGAGGGTATTAAAAGCTTAATTAATTAAATTAAATTAAATTAAAAATGCAAAAGTGCAAATAATGCTTTGCTAGTGTTACTGGTGACATGGCATTTCTGCCATTCCAGAAATTAGTAAGGAAGTTCAAACATATACCAGATCTCCTAAGTGCTTCCTAGTTCTTCTCAACCTTGTTGAGAAGACAAAGTTGCTTATATTCTGAACAGATTCTAAATAGGATTGGATTCAAGCATGAATGAAAAAAAATCAAATTAGTAGTAGTAGTATAAGTAAAAAGAATATAAGTAACGGATATATAACACATGCAAGAAAGTATACAAATAATATAGTACAGCTGGATAAGCAATAGATCTAAAGTACATAAAGTACCAATATATTCAAGTGCATCATTAAGGACAAACGATATTATAGAATATTTCATATCCTTTCTCTAAACAAACTAGAAACATCCCTATTGAACTTTAAGCTAAATGTACTTGGTTAACACAGTACAAATCACTGACAAAAATATAAGCAATAAGCAATATATTAAGTCAATAGTAGAAGTTATAGATCAAATTAAATAATTCTATAGATAAGAAAACTCAATTGTGGATGTGGCACAAATCCATACATAACATTATAGTCCAAGGATGGTTTTTCAATGAGAATTAAATTCTAAAACAGTTTTATTTTTTAAGTAGGAGGTTATTCTGGATATCAAAGCCTACTCCCACAATTTAGTTAGCCATTCTTCTGAAAAACGAGTCAGATATATTTTCCAGTAAAGTATATATAGAATCCTTGCATCCATTAACACGTACAATCCTAATTCAGTGTAATTTGAAGAGATATATGGTTTAGTGAAATTTAATAAGAATATCTCAGGTGGTAATAGAATTACAACTTTCAAAATGTCTTCCATTGTATTATGAATTATTTTCTAGTACAGTATTGTTGGGTTTTACAGTATTACCACCACATATGAAAGAATGATATGACCTGTTTGTTGCATATCCAGAATTTTGGGGAAAGAATGTTTATTTTAGCAATCAAGACTGGAATTATATACCAGTGGTAAAACATCTAATACCAGTTCTCTGTAAGTATGATGTTCAGAGTAAATTTGGTATATGTTTTCCATTGAAATTCCCACTGTTGCATCTCTAATAACTATATTCAAGTTCTTCATCCATTTATTCATACATTCTTTAACTTGTTCAGTTTCTCCATCAACAAATGTTCAGTATTACATATTATAATATTTTCAAATTCAGTCTAATATCCCAGTGTTTCTGTAGTTCTTTTGTTGTTGTGCTGCTTATTTGGAGTTCCTGAAACCAATCCAAACTGAGATCCAAGTTACTGACAGGCATGGATTGGGAAGAATTCTAAATACAATTAAAGAGTAACAAAGAAATAATTGGTGCTACACAAATGATGAATAGCCATCCAGCCATCTGTGATCCCATCATATAACTCCAACCTATCCCAGATATAAGAATTGCATTTTTCCAATAATCCAACCATTTAACCAAAATATAGGAAGTTATAACTATCTTTCAGAAGACACATCCCTTGACAGAGAACATCTGAATACTACCATCACCCAAAAGTAACAACCATTTATTTAAAAATACAATGGCTATCTGGAAAGGTTCTGATAATTGCCAATTTTAAATGCAGTCAGACTCCTGGACATGATGATGTTGCCAGTTTTTTTAGATATGCTTATTTTTAAAATTAAATTTAGTTATAAAACATAATTAATTTTTTTAATCCATTCAATCGTGTCCGATTCTCAGAGACTGCCAGGACAAGTCCTTGCAGTTTTCCTGGCAGGTTTTTCAGAAGTGGTTTGCCATTGCCTCCTTCCTAGGGCTGAGAGAAAGTGACTGGCCCAGGGTCACCCAGCTGGCTTTGTGCCTAAGGCGGGACTAGAACTCACAGTCTCCTGGTTTCTAGCCTGGTGCCTTAACCACTACACCATACTGGCTCTCAATTATATAATATAATTTAATTATGATTTAATTAGGAAACATAGTACAAATACCACTTGTTGATTTCCTGCTGTAAACAGTAGCCATTATGAAAACATAATGAAAATTCATATAAACAGGATTACACTGAAATAACCAGAGCAGAATTTGCCGAAGGTTTTGGACTGAGGCCTTGCATTTTTTAAGAACAGTGAATGTTCAGAAGGTATAGGGCGAAAAGTGTATTCTCTCATCTACCTCCCGTATACTGTATCCTGTCTTGAAGTCCACAACCACTACTTTACGTAACAGCTGATATGGCACATTTTAGGCAGAGTGCTTTTGACATTTGACTTGTTTAACAGAGCTTTGCTTAAAACCTAAAAGCCTTCACTGCTATCAACTTTGTGTTCTTACATTTAGCCATATTTAAAGCAATTAGGAGAGAGGGAGGGAGGGAGGGGGAGAGAGAGAGAGCACTGTGGTGCAATAGAGATGTAGATGAGATAATGGTCAACCAGATAATACTGTGGGGAGAAATTGTGCCTATCTCTGAAACACAGCAACTTAGTGATTTTTTTTCCTATTGCCAGCAGTAATTTTAAAAATTGCAGCTCAGGTGAGATCCTTTCTGAGTAATTTTTCAGCCTGCAATCTCTGTGCCTGCCCAGACGCCTCTGTCTTTATAGGAGCATCACAAGCTTAATTGAACAGTAGCAAAACTCTAACAGCAAGTCACATAGCAAGGTAGTACATTGGCCACATATGTTGCTGTGGACATTCTCCAAGGGATTCTTCTCTCTCATTTGAAGGGTGACATTTGTGGATTGGGCTGGGATTTGTTCTATTAATTTCCCCTGTGCTTTGTTTTCCCTGGATGTGTTTATTTATTTGCACCTTGTTATCCTCTATTGGATTTCCTACATCTCAGCATCAATGTTTGTTCTGCATTACTAATCCACAAATCATCTTTTTATATTATCGTTCAATCCTCAGAGACACGAGCAAGTGCCTTCACACTCATTGATGCATCATTACTGGCAGAGCAGAACAGCAGCATGCTAGAATTCTCTGCATCCATATCAGATGTCCCAGGAGAGTGTGGTATTGGGGATCAAGCTGAATTAACACAAATTGAATAATAGTGCCGTTTGTACTGTGTTAGACTTCTGCATATATTGCTGTCCTATTTATCAAAATAAACACATACAAGAGATCAGTATTCCAAGATATAGAACAATCAGGAAACCATCTATTTGCAACTCCCTGGTTCATAAACTGGATAATCTGCTCTTTTCTTTGCCATACCATCAGTGCACTTCATAGTGTAAATATTTCAATTCATACTGCTCCCATTATGACAAGCAGATGAAAGGAAGGTAAGCATAAGCCAAGGGTAGGCAATCTCATGTCTGTGGACACGGATATCCCCATAAACACTTCCCATGGTGACTGTTCTGGCTCCCTGCTCTCTTTGACTTTATTTTTTGTAGTTATTTCAATTAAAAAAAAGGAAAGCAAGTATGATGTAAAATAAAATGCATCATATTTATTTAAATCAGTGTTTCTCAATCTTGGCAACTTTAAGATGTTGCACTTCAACTCCCAGAATTCCCCAGCTAGACCTACAGGCATTAACAAAAAATTAAAATGGTGGTTGGCTGAACCCAAGAACTTTGTATGAAAATGTACCAAATTGGGCAGAAAAAAACAAAGTCCTATTGAACTAGAGTGGATGGATGGCAGAAAGAAATCTCATCATTTTTACTTTGGGTAAATGGTCATGCCCGCAATTGCAGCAGCCATTTTGTAAATGAGCAAACCTCATTAGGGGACCACTTTATGGAAGGCTCACAACCTACTCTCCAAGGGTCAAATGTACCCATCAACCTGAAAAGATTTCCTGCCCTGGGACTGATCAAAAATACGTAACGACTTATTCAAACATTCAGTAACTTCCCATTCTTTCTGACCAATGGAATCATTATATCAGGCCTGTCTGTAACTGCTTCTTTGTCTAAGCTCATGCTCATGTCATTAGTTATAGTAGCTACAGCAGCTACTTTGTTTTGTGTTGGGATCCTTTCCAATTGTCTTCTATTTTTCCAAGCATCAGGGTTTTCTTCAATGTCTGTTGTGTTCGCATTATGTGTCCAAAATACTTAAGCTTTAACTTCATTATTAGTGCTTCTAGTGAGCAATCTAGTTTTACTACATCTAGAATTGAATGATTTATCCAAGTTGTTCTCAATAATTTTCTCCAGCACCACAATTTAAAAGTAACAGTTTTTCTTCATTCAGCCTTTCTGATGGTTCAGCTTTCACAGCCATATGTTACACCTGGGAAAACCATAGCTTGATTATGTATGTATGTATGTATGTATGTATGTATGTATGTATGTTTCAACTTCTATCACCGCACCATCTCCCCCAAGGGGACTCTGGGCAGTTTACAAACATAGAGATAATACCTAACTTTGTGTCAAAGTAATGTCTCTGCACTTTTATATTTTGTCTAGATCTGTCATAGTCTTTCTCCCAATTCAGCTTCTTTTCTACTTATTTACATTGGGTTGGCATTGCCTGTTGACATAATGCTTCCAGAGAAGACTTTTAACTCTGGAATTGCCACAGTTCACTTGCTTTTATTGTATGGGGTACAATAATTACCCAATTGTATCTCTTCTATGTTTATTTTTGGAGAAGCTGAGGCTTCAGAGAAGGAATGAGGAACAGTATTACAATTCTATGGATTAAAAAACACAGAAAGGTTTGCTGCCTCAGTATCATATTTTAAGGCCAAATCAAGGAATGTTTACTGAGGAGTAAGTCTTACTATGTTACATGGGAATAATCTCCAATGAATATACAGTACATTTGCACTAAGAGTCATCTCAGAAGCTGAGTTTAGATGAGTTGGAAAGAAAACAACAGCCACAGCTGCAGTCTTAGGTCCTTGTACAGCTCAGTCCTATGAAACAGTGGAAACAGTCCTGGTTTTTTAAATCTTAGGATAATGGAAAGTCAATGGAAAGTATTAAGTAAACTGAATATAGAAAAGCATATGAACATGTATCAAAGAGAGCTACTATATGAAAGGCATGATGCTTCCCTCTTGCTGCATATCCAGGAAATTGGTTTTGCCACTCAACTGAAGAGAGCCAGTGTGGTGTAGTGGTTAAGGCACCAGCCTAGAAACCAGGAGACGGTGAGTTCTAGTCCCACCTTTGGCATGAAGCCAGCTGGGTGGTTTTGGGCTAGTCACTCTCTCTCATTCCCTAGCAAGGAGGCAAGGGCAAACCCCTTCTGAAATCTTGCCAAGAAAACTGCAGGGACTAGTCCAGACAGTCGCCAGGAGTCAAGGCACCAAAACAACCCCCCCTCAACTGAAGGACTATGTAGCCTGTGTTCTATGAGTAAAGAAAAGTATTGTCTCCACTGTCCATGGACATCAGGATGTAAGAACTTACTCTCCCAAGTTCATCCTGAAAGAATGGCAGCACCAGAGCCTACAAGGTGAGGGAACCGTGTCCTATGTTGCAACCCATTTCTGTCTATTGGGCTGACTAGAAAGAGCCAAAATAACACTGATGAGAAACAGGATATACTGAGACAAGTTTGGGGGACAAACTTCATTTTCAAAAAGATGAGTTGGACACAATTAGGACTTCAAAACAAGCCATTTGTCCCAAATAAGATCAGTGCTTCTTCGTTTTAATTTAATCCTTCAAATCATTTATCTTATTTTTTAACTACATGTTTACTTTGGAAAGACATCTTGTTGTGCCCTGAAGCCACTTTATTCATTAATTCTTCAGAATACACGTCCCTTTTCATTATGTTTTAATTCTCAGAGCTGCTCATTTGCATTTCATTTCCTGCAACAGTAAAAACTTAACAGTGGAAAAATGTTATTGTAAACATTAATAGAAAAATTATAATGAGGCAAAGAAGAGGATTTTTAAAGTAATAATTACCTTTATCCACAATGGAAGATAGACATGATAATTATAAACAGGAATTAGTCTAAAGGAAGAAATTGTATTCCTTAAGAATATTATATCTGTAGGGAATATAGTGCAAAGGTACAAACTGTATCTATTGCTTAACCTGAATTACATATCAAAACCCTATTTAAGTATTAGGACTGTGAAAAATCAGCAATGCTACCCTTTAGTTGCTGTATCTGAGCAGTGCCATGGAGATATGGTTGGAGAAGTGGTATGCTGCATGGCAAAAGTGATACAGAATGTGTGTGTCATCAAAATCTCCCAATATTTACAACTGCCAGATGGCACACCATAAAACAGGAAAGCAATCACTGCCTCTTCAGAAGGACTGATAGCAATACATTATCACATGCTTCAGCTGAGAGAAGATCAACCAAGTATACGAAAGTAGAAGCATAATCCAGTTAAGTGTGGTTCCTCAATGTAGAACAAATGTAGTGTGATTTCCCCATAAGAAAGGAAGGAAGGAAGGAAGGAAGGAAGGAAGGAAGGAAGGAAGGAAGGAAGGAAGATTTATTTATTTATTTATTTATTTATTTATTATAATCCAAGAACAAACAGAAATGTACAAGAACAAACAGAAATATACAATCAAAATTGAGAAAATAATACAGGACAATCCACAACTGAATATTTGACAAAGAGTTCAATAGCTTTAACAGTTCTAATACACTTAGCCTATGCCATGTATTCATAGCCAGGAGACAAAATTTAGCAACTTGGTAATTTCTACACATGGGTTTAATAGGCAATCAGTAATATAAACTTCTTCTGCCCTTCCTCCCAAATTCTTTCTAAAAGGCAGTACATAAATTGATCAGAATAATCAATGGAATGATCATTGAAGTCATATGTGACCCACTGTTCCTACTTATAGAACACCTGTATAAGCACATTAATCAATAGGGATACTATCAAATCTCCCCTCCATTAGAGTCAAGGATAATACATTGAACTACAGTGCATTTGTTTACACATATGAGAAGTTTATACAAGGACGGTATGACGGGAACCGGAGGGCATGCCATCTGTGGGGAAGGCGCCCCCGGTGTTTGTTACCGGTGGTGCGTTCCGGCCCCCCGTGTTCATACCCAGGCCCTGGTAGGCAGATCCTCGGGGGCTCCGGTCTCCGGCTGCTGCTATTGAATGCCAGGTCGGTGAACAACAAAGCCCCCCTTATAAGTGACTTGATCACGGATGAGGGGGCCGACCTGGTATGTATTACCGAGACCTGGCTGGCACCAGAGGGGGGAGTGGCCCTCTCGGAAATGTGTCCAGCCGGGTTTCAGGTCTGGCATCAGCCGAGACACCGGGGCAGGGGAGGTGGGGTGGCAGTGGTCATTCGAGAGTCTCTTGTGGCCTTCAGGGGCGCTGCTCCACAAGTGGCCGGGTGTGAGACCCTGTTTTTCAAGTTGGGTTCACGAGAACAGTTGGGAGTGTTGCTGCTGTACCAGCCTCCCTGCTGCGTAGCAACCTCCCTGCCTGAGCTGCTCGAGGCTGTCTCGGGGCTGGCAGTGGAGTTCCCCAGACTTATGGTTCTGGGGGACTTTAATTTGCCATCTCTGGGACGGGACTCGGAGGCGGCTCGGGAGTTCATGGCTACCATGGCAGCTATGGGCCTGTCTCAGATTATTCGTGACCCGACTCGGGACAGTGGTCTCACCCCGGACTTAGTTTTCTTGTCTGAGCAGTGGCAATGTGATCTGAGGGGAGAGCTACATCTTTCCCCATTGTCATGGTCAGACCACGCCCTGGTGACCCTTAGACTCTCTTGTGCTGCCCCACTCCGCAGGGAGGCGGGACCTATTCGATTGGTCCGCTCCCGGCGACTGATGGACCCAGTGAGGTTTCAGAAGGAGCTGGGAGTTGTTCCCGAGGACTTGCTTCATGGTCCAGTGGAGCTCCTGGCCGCGGCCTGGAACAGGGCCGCGGCTGGAGCCCTGGACAAGATCGCGCCTATGCGACCTCTCCGGCCCTACTTGGCCCGACGCTCTCCGTGGTTTACCGAAGAGTTAAGGGCCTTGAAGAGGGTTAAGAGACGTCTAGAGCGCCGCTGGAGAAAGAAGAAGAATGAATCTGACCGAACACAATCTAGAGCCGCAGTTAAGGCCTACCTTGTGGCGGTAAGAGCGGCGAAACGTGAATATTTCTCCGTTCTTATTGCATCCGCAGAATGCCGCCCGACGGCCCTTTTTAAAATTACAAGATCACTGTTGGGTCGGGAGCAGGGGGAGACCCACTTACAGGGCCGATCGGAAGAGTTTGCTGAGCATCTGCAGGATAAAATTGCCCAGATTCATTCCAAGTTGGACTCCAAGCATGAGACAGGATCTGTGGAGATGCCAGGGGCTCATACTTACCATGTTATCTGGGAACAGTTTGATCCTGTTGTGCCTGAGGAAGTGGACAGGATCCTCCGGACTGTGAACGCCACCACATGCCAGCTTGACCCTTGTCCCTCCTGGCTGGTGAAATCGGCCAGTGAGGTGACATGTGGATGGGTCCAGGCGATGATTAATCTGTCCTTGAGTGAGGGGGTGTTCCCAGAGGTCTTTAAGGAGGTGCTGGTGCACCCCCTCCTCAAGAAGCCGTCCCTGGACCCTACTATCCTGGGCAATTTCCGCCCAGTCTCCCACCTTCCCTTTTTGGGAAAGGTGGTTGAGAAGGTGGTGGCTTGGCAACTCCAGAGGATTCTGGAGGAAACGGATTATCTAGACCCCTTCCAGTCAGGTTTCAGGCCGGGATATGGGACGGAGACCGCATTGGTCGCGCTTATGGATGATCTTTGGCGAGAGCGGGATGGAGGGAGTGCGTCCATCCTAGCTCTCTTAGATCTCTCTGCGGCTTTCGATACCGTCGACCACGGTATACTATTGGGACGGCTCAGGGAGTTGGGGGTGGGCGGCGTAGTTTTGCGCTGGTTCACCTCCTTCCTCCGGGGCCGTTCCCAGTCGGTGTTGATAGGGGAGGAGAGGGCTGACCCCCGCCCCCTGACTTGTGGGGTGCCACGGGGGTCGGTTCTCTCTCCTCTCCTGTTCAACATCTACATGAAACCGCTGGGCGAGATCATCCGTCACCATGGGATGAGGTATCACCAATATGCTGATGATACCCAGGTGTACATCTCCATCCCAGGTGAAGTAAGTGATGCGGTCGATGCCTTATCTCAGTGTCTGGAGGCTGTGGGGGCCTGGATGGGGAACAACAGGCTTCAGCTGAACCCTGGTAAGACGGAGTGGCTGTGGATTGATGGCCCCCCTAGATCCGGGAAGTTGTCATCTTTGGTTCTGGGTGAGGTGGCACTACCTCGCTCGGATCCAGTGCGGAACCTGGGGGTCCTCCTGGACTCGCGACTCTTGCTCGAAGAGCAGGTGGCAGTCACGGCCAGGAGGGCCTTTGCACAACTTCGTGTTGTGCGCCAGTTACGCCCTTTCCTGGATCGGGAGGCCCTCCGAACAGTCACTCACGCCCTTGTCATCTCCCGTATAGATTACTGTAATGCGCTCTACATGGGGCTACCCCTGAAGAGTATCCGGAAGCTTCAGCTGGTTCAGAATGCTGCGGCGCGAGCAGTTATGGGTGCCATGAGATCGGCACATGTAACACCTCTGCTACGCGAGCTGCATTGGCTACCAGTTTGCTTCCGGGTCCAATTCAAGGTGTTGGTGATTACCTTTAAAGCCCTATATGGCATAGGGCCAGGGTATCTGAGGGACCGTCTCGTCCCGATAACGTCGGCCCGCCCCACCCGTGCATGCAGGGAGGGCATGCTTCGGACCCCCTCAACAAGAGAATTCCATCTGGCGGGGTCCAGGAGACGTGCCTTCTCTGCGATAGCGCCCGCCTTATGGAACATCTTGCCCCCGGAGGTGAGACTCGCCCCCTCACTCCTGGCCTTCTGGAAGGCCCTCAAGACCTGGCTCTGCCATCGAGCCTGGGATGACAGAGGTGGCAGTGCCTCCTGGGGTTGGCTGGCCCCGTAGGAATACAATCTATACCACGGTCTCCAATCCATCTTGGATTTAGATAATTTATTACTGTATAGTATTATTTATTATTGTATTTTTAGAGGATATTTTTATAGTTTTTAAACTTTCAATTGTTGTAACCCGCCCAGAGTCCCTTGCAAGGGAGATGGGCGGGGAATAAATTGAAATAATAATAATAATAATAATAATAATAAGTTCAATAAATAAATAAATAAATGGTAGCTAGTAGACCTCTGCTATCTACTCCCTTCCCACCACCACAAAATGTTTGATTTGCTTTTGCTGCAACTTGGTTGCATAAAAAAAATCAGTCTTGAAGATCCAAAAGTTCAATTAAAGTTATAAAAGAAATACTGTGAAAATATCAGTCAGGGAGAGTAGAGGAGAAGCACAATCATTTCCATAAAAAGAGAACCCTTACTTGATGCCATCCACACAGTAAAAGACAGAATGCACCACAGAGCATGATAAATCTGCACCCATAGTACCACTAGAGTCGTATGAAAAGGGAATCCTTTTTAAAGTATTTTTTCCTGGAATTCACTGATTGTTCACCCTCCCTTATATTGAATCTGTGTTCTGTTTGTGGATTTTTGTTTAGCTAGCTGGTTCCCCAAAAATCCATCAGGGATTACGGTACTTCAGGAATATAGGTCTTGCTTGTAAAGTACTCTGTAATAACACAACTATATTTAATTCTAAATAAACAAGGAATATAATGCCTGTACATTATCAATGTATAAATCCAGATCTTTATAGTCTTTCACAGGATTCTACAATCATAATGTTTTTAAGATGGCTGGGCTGTATTTTGAGTGTTTGAACTTACTTCTTTTGGGTTGGCATCTGTGACTTTTTTTTGAGGGGGGGGGAGATATATGATGTTGAGGCATTCTTCTTTCCTACCATGGAATCTCTAGCCAGACTTCCCCTGCCTGGTGCCTTGGTCTACAATGAGTTACTTATGGGACCACCCTTCCCAGTTGTCTTTACCCATCCTATCTGATCCAGCAGAAGGGGCATGCTGCGGGTACCGTCAGCCAAGGAGTGTTGGCTGGCGGGGCCCCATAAGAGAGCCTTTACTGCTGTGGCATCTGTCCTCTGGAACATCATCCCTCCAGAGATTAGGTTGACCCCAACCCAGCTGGCCTTTTGCAGGGCCTTGAAGACCTGGTTCTGAGCTGGAGCCAGTTTCCTAGCTGTGGTTTGAGGGCTACTTTATGATTCACTGGCTGCTATGTGTTTTACTTCTTGTTTATTTTAATTTATTTATTCATTTATTTATTCATTCATTCATTCATTCATTCATTCATTCATTCATTCACTTTATATCACCGTTCCATCTCCCCTTAGGGGGACTCTGGGCGGTTGTTTTATATTTGTATTTGTATATGTTTTTATTTGTTTTTAATGTTGTGAGCCACCCTGAGTCATTTACTGAGATGGGCAGCTATATAAATCAAATAAATAAACAAACTCTTATCATTCCTATTCAGCATGGTCATTGGTGATTGATATGATGGCATATCATATAGGGGTACAGCCCAATATATCCAGAAGCCACCAGGCTCCAGAAACTGTTAATATCAAATGTTAATATGTTACTAAGTGAAGTGCATTAGAAGGTAATCCAATTATCTGAACTTTTTGCCTTCATTTGTGGAGTCTGATTAAGAACAGAATATTAAGAGGTATGTAAATTTACTCACCACTTACTACTCACATTCAGTTCTGTTTCAGTTTATTCTACTACAATACCTTATACAAAGCCCAGCTTTTCATCAACCAAATAAATAGAACTCTGTGACCTTGGCCATTCCTTTCTACAAAAAGTTTTGCCCACAATAGCAATAAAATGGTATGTTGATTCTGCCATGGGTGTAGTTATTTCCATGTTTCTTTACAGTTCTTTTTCCTTTGCTGTTTTGTGGCATAATATAACTTAATATGGTTCCAGTTTAATCAATTATTGTGTATATAGGCCTTGAAAAAAGGCCAGCAATGCCTTATTCTCTCTCAGCTACATTAGGATTTCTAGGGAGCACAACCTAGACATCCATGTGCAGGCTTTTCTTCCTTGGTATTGTGATTTTCCCATCTCTCACAACATGACAATAACCCAATCCTCTGCTGTCAGAGTAAACTAGGCAGTTTAGAAGGCCTAACCTCAATAAAAAGAGATGGGGAATAAAATTCTTGTCTTTTCTAGTTTTCCTATGTAGTTCATAACCTGTAGTTTCACAGCTGAGCTTAGTCTTGCTCTCTATTGAGTATATTGTCTTTGTTGGTCTTGCTTCACTGCAACCTGAATCATAAACTGAGGACAAGTCAACAAAATTTCAGAATGATTTAAAACACTTTTTATTTTCATAACCTTGAGGGCATCTTGGAAGGAATATGCATCAAGCAAATTAAAACATAAGAGTCTCCATTCATTGTAGAGCACTTCAAAATACTAACAATTCCCATCACCAATCAAGCTCTGGAAGCAAAAACTTCAGAACTGAATTTGAAATTTCTGGTCTTTAACTTCATCATCTCTATGTGTGGATTCATATGGCAGGATACGTTTGTTCCTGTACTGGCCTATTTCTGTGATGCCTTTACAAATTGTAAGGAGTTTTGTAGTCTTCTGTATAGTTTGTACCCAGTGATCTCCATCAAGCCACAAATAAGGAAGAGAAGAAGTTATTACTCACTTCATTTGGACCTCCCAATTCTCCCAGTTTTCAGTTCTCCTGAGACTGGCCAAATTCAGACAGGTTGCAAGTGAGGGCTTTTGACTCTGCCACAGGAAAACCAAGATCCAAAGATGATATAGTAGATGATATAAATAAATAAATATAGTCAAAGACGGGCACTGTCACGTTTGTAGAACTCAGGGTTAGAATCAACAGTCTCACACCATGCTCAATGGAAAACTGTTTACTAAAAGTTACTACAGTTACAAAAAGAAAGTTGCTACTGAACAAAAGCGCATGCAACAGACACTGATATATGGCCCTAAATCCCACCCCCCTGTTCAGCCACTGAGATGGTACTTCCGGGTCTCCAGACAAACACTGACGTAAACCACCATTGGCAGACAGCAGTCTCACGTATGCCGGCACGGCCTCTTCCCCTGTTAACTCTTTCCATGTCATTATCTCCGACACAAAACCCAGAAGGTTTGAATCGGAGACCATGACATACTGCCCCATCTGAAAAAGATAAGCAGAAAATTTAGCATAGAGAAACAATTATGCAGGGTTAAGAGGGTACTTCTTGTGGAAACGGGAAATGAGTTTAAAAGCATGTATACTGGAGGGAGGAAGCCATTAAGGATCAGGAAAATCTTTCCAAGAAACCAAGTACTGGAGGTGATTTCTGTAGATTCTGGAATCAAGGATTTGGTCAATTTCAAAATGTTCGTCCCCATCAACGAGGATAGGCGTAGGGGAGCGCGTGTCCAGATGCCAGACTGCAGAAGGCGTATGCAGCTTTAAAAGGCTGCAGTGGAATACAGGATGAAGGCGACGAAGATATTTAGGCAACTGCAACTGGACAGTGACAGGGTTTATAACAGCGAGAACAGGAAACGGACCAAGGAATTTGGCAGATAACTTTTTTGAAGGTCGAGTAGTGTTCAAAAACTTGGTGGACAGATAGACAAGATCGCCCGGTTGTATGTTCCATTGAGGTTTTCGCTTGCGATCAGCAAAATGTTTGTAAGTCTGTTGAGCCTGTTTGAGAGCCTTGAGAATAACAGGCCAAGAGGAAGCAACCAAATCACTCCAGTCACGAGGGGAGTTGTTGGCGGGTAGATCAAGGTGGAGATCTGGAATAGGAACAAAATCATGGCCATGAACTACTTTGAAAGGCGATAATCCAGTAGAAGAGTGGACTGCATTGTTGTTCAGCAAAAGGGAGTAACTCCACCCAGTTATCTTGTTGATAATTGAGGTAACAGCGGAGGTATTGTTCAAGAGTTGCCTGAACACGTTCAGATGCTCCGTCGGTCTCCGGATGGTTCGCCGAGCTGAGCGAGTGGGTAGTT
Organism: Charina bottae; assembly: GCA_023362775.1. Classification (NCBI taxonomy): domain Eukaryota; kingdom Metazoa; phylum Chordata; class Lepidosauria; order Squamata; family Charinaidae; genus Charina; species Charina bottae. The sequence continues at coordinate 97,991,000 of JALMGJ010000002.1, read as the reverse complement.
CCCAATAGTTTCAGGAACGCTTTCCAAAATTTAGCGGTAAATTGGGAACCACGATCAGAGATTATACGCGAGGGACAGCCATGTGCACGGTAGATGTGTAGGAGAAAGAGTTTAGCCAAACGCTTAGCAGAAGGGATCTTCTTACATGGGATAAAATGGGCTTGTTTAAAGAACAAATCAATTACAGTCCAAATGACAGTATGGCCTTCACTGTCAGGTAATTCCACAACAAAGTCCATAGCTATTTCGTCCCAGGGTCGAGTAGGAGACGCAACCGGTTGCAAGAGACCCTGCGGCTTTCCAACTTTCCGTTTGGATTGAGCACAGGTTGGACATTGAGTGACATAGTCTTTGACATCTTTGCGTAAGGATGGCCACCAGAATTGTCGGCGCAACAAATGTAAAGTTTTTGTAAACCCAAAATGTCCAGCTGTCTTATGATCATGAGAATGTCAGAGCGCTTCTCTGCGTAAAGCAGAAGGTATGTACAGCTTATAAGAAAAATACCATTGATTTCCTTTGCATTGCAGCATTGATTTGTGATCCTTGAACCAAGAGTCAGATTGCAAAGCGGAGGTGATGTTGTCTAGCCAAGTGGACGGCTGAGGGGCAGGCAGCATTGTAGGAGGTTGTGCAGCTTGTCTGCGAGTGGTGACAGCAAGACCCAACTGAGTTTTCGAAAAAACAGTGTCCAATATCTCTTCGCGTTGGCTGTCATGCTGAGGCATGCGGGACAAGGCATCAGCCATGAAATTGTGCTTACCAGCAAAGAAATGGAGAGTAAATTGAAATCTGCTGAAAAATTGGGCCCAGCGAAGCTGTTTGGCATTTAACCGTTGAGGTGTCTGTAGGGCTTGAAGGTTTTTATGATCAGTCCACACCTCGAAAGGGTGTTTAGCACCTTCCAAGAGGTGTCTCCAAGTAGTCAGAGCCGCCTTTACAGCATACGCTTCCTTCTCCCAAACATGCCAACGGCGTTCAGCGTCAGTAAATTTTTTAGACAGGTAGGCACAAGGTTGCAAAACATTCTGGGCATTCTTCTGGAACAATACAGCTCCAGTGGCTACGTCTGAGGCGTCAGTATGGACCACAAACGGGACGTCGGGATCCGGATGTTTCAGTACAGGGTAAGCCGTGAACAGTTTCTTCAAGTTGTCAAAAGCACGTTGACAGTCAGACGTCCACGTGAGCTTAGCTCCAGGTTGAGGTGTCTTTTTGGACTCTCCTTTCCCTTTAGTCCTTAGCAAGTCAGTTAGCGGTAACTCAATTTGCGTAAATTGGTTAATGAATTTTCTGTAGTAGTTCGCATAGCCGAGGAAACTTTGGAGCTGCTTCCGTGTATGGGGTGGTTCCCAGGCCAAGACATCTTGGACTTTTGCAGGGTCCATTCCGATTCCCTGAGTGGAAATCCTATAACCCAGGTAGTCCAGTTCTGTCTTGTGGAACTCACATTTCGACAGTTTGGCATACAACTTAGCTTCCCTGAGCTTTTGAAGGACTTTTTTCACCAAAATTTCATGTTCTGTTTCATTTTGGCTATAGATCAATATGTCATCCAGATAGACCAGCACCCCTTTGTATAGAAACTCGTGGAGTACTTCGTTTATGTGCTGCATGAAGACTCCAGGTGCTCCAGCCAAGCCAAATGGGAGGACTTTTTACTGGTAGGACCCCAAGGGGCAATTAAAGGCTGTCTTCCACTCATCTCCAGGCTTGATGCGAATTCTGAAGTAGGCTTCTCTTAAATCAAGTTCGGTAAATATTTTCCCTTTGGATAGGTGGGAGAGCATGTCTTGAATTAGAGGCAGGGGGTATTTGTTTGTGGTGGATATTGCATTCAATCCTCTGTAATCAGTACAAAGGCGGAGAGTGCCGTCCTTCTTTGCGCGGAACAATACAGGAGCCGCCATCGGTGAGTTCGCTGGCTCAATAAATCCACGTGCCAAGTTCTTATCTATAAACTCCCATAACACCTCTTTCTCCTTCTGTGACATTGCATACATTTTAGGTTTTGGCAGAGGGGCATTTGGATCAATGTTGATAGAGCAGTCAGCGGTTTGATTGTCTGCTAGTTGTTCCGCGTCTTGCTTGCTGAACACATCTGTAAAACCTTGATATATCTGTGGAATGCTACCCTCTTGGTTTTCCTCTGCTGGCAGGGCTTCGCATTCCACCATAACTCCCACTCCATTCTCCATTGGTGGAGGCTCTGGGGGCCCCTGCGGGGTATACATGCTATCTGCAAACACCAACCTCTCTGAGTTCCAGTCAATTATGGGGTTGGCACTTCTTAGCCATTGTAATCCCAAAATGATAGAATAATGAGCAATGGGAGCTGTTATAAAAGTCAAAGTCTCTTTATGATCTCCAATTATCATGGTAACAGGTTCAGTGCAATGTTCCACAGCTCCTCCCTTAGCTTCTGATCCAGCCAATTGTGTTAATATTACTGGGCACTTCAGTCTTTGCATCTTTAAAGATAAGCCGGTGACAATGGCCGGATGAATTAAATTCTTTGTGCAACCCGAATCTACCATTGCTTTTAAATCTGCTTTGTCTCCCGTTCTAGAATTGCACAACTGCACTCCCACTATTAGCATATTTGAGTGATTAATCACTGACTTCTCTGTGCCATCACTTCCTTCCGCCTGCCTGTAGGCGCCATTTAGGGCAGGCGTCATTAGTTTTCCGCCGGCTGTGGAACGTCAGCCTCGGAATCGTCTGAAGGGGTCAACTCCTCTCTTACTGTACGATGCTGTAAGAGGGCTGCCTCCTTAGTTTTCTTTTTCACACCCTTGGTCGGCTTCACCGACATCTTCACAGTCTCTGTTGTAAATCTGCATTCTGAAGCCCTGTGCCCAGGCTTCCCACAATTAAAACATAGTCTTTTTTTTAACTGCTGTTCTCTCTCATCTGACACTGCCCTTGGGCTGCTTCTGAAAGTCGTAACTTTTGGCCCTGGGGCAGCTGAATTCCGTCCTTGTTTTATGGCTACATTCCTGCGTCTCAAATCCATTCTTCTACAGTGTCTGGGTCCCCCCTTACCAGAGCCCAATTTAGCACTTCTGAGCTAAGACCTCCTTTGAAGTATTCTACTTTCGTTGTCTCCGACCAGTCATAAATCTTCCCGGCAATAGCTTTAAACTGTAGTGCATACTCTGAGACAGTTCTTGACCCTTCTTGAATTTGCTGTAATTCAGTTTTTGCTTTGAGTTTAGCTAAAGGGTCCTGGAATCTCAGCCTTAGGTTATGCAAAAATCCCTCCAAATCTTGCAACTCATGCACCCCAGCGTCATGGAGCTGGACAAGCCAATCGGCCGCTGGCCCCTTTAATCTGCTTCCAACCAAATTTACTTTGACCATGACAGGCACATTCTTCTGATGTATTGTACATCTTAAATTACTGACATGGAGGCTAGAACTTCCTTAAACCTGGTGGGTTATAACTAATCCTTGGAGTTCACTTAAAATATTCAGGATAGTACTGAAATGTGTATAAGGCAAGCAGAACACAGAAGATGAAGGAAGTAAGGCACCAGTCCTTGTTGTTGTGAGCAACTGGTTGAAAACACATACATTTATATGCCTTACCCAAAGCATGTCTGCCACTCATGTCTTTTAAATATACTCTATTTGCAAGCTTGAAAGGTCTTCTGATGATCTTGCCTTCACAAGAGATCTTGCACTTCTTTAGGCTTATTGCCATGGCAATTGATATAGTGGCCTACTACCTGTTTCACTAAAAGTAAGGTTGACTATCAAACATCATCCAGGCAACCATCAGTCTCAAAACTGTAACAATCCAGACATACGTATATTATTTCAGATTGCCCTTTCTAAACATTCACCTCCCAGTTTTATAATTATTACATTATAAACTGATGCTCCAAAAATATTCCTTATTACATGATCTGAAAAAAATAGTTTCCAAGAAGTATAGAATTGTTAAATACAACTTATCTTGAACAATGTGTAAGTGCTATTGCAGTAACTCAGAGGTTTCCAAACTGTGTGTCGGGACACGTTAGTGTGTCGGCTGCAGTGTCTGGGTGTGTCGCGGCTGCTGCCCCCTCTGAGCCCTACCAGGATTCCACGCAGGTCCTAGTGCCTGCCTTGTGCCTGGCTGCCTCCAAACCTGTTGTGATTCCGTGCAGGTCCTGGTGCCTGCCTTGTGCCCTGCTGTAAGAGTGTGTCGCGAAATGATGCCCTGCTGTAAGAGAGTGTCGTGAAATGATGCATGTCTAAAAAGTGTGTCACCAATATGAAATGTTTGGAAAGCTCTGCAGTAACTGATCATATTAATGTCTATAAGAAACAGTAATCTCATTACTGTGGAGATTAGTAGCTATATAAGATAGTTGGTTTCCATGAGCAACTATTTTACAATTTGTTGCTGATTTCCATAGAGTAATGTTGAAATAAATCAGAGTATGGTCTTACTGCTGCTTATCATTACCATGTTTAATTTGCAAAGTGCTTTACCCTCTTTTTTATGCTTTTCTCTGGATAACCTACTATAAAAGCCACTTGAACCCAGGTCCCTCTGAAGCCCATTGACATCTCAATCTACTATTCCAGTGTTTCATAAACTTCTTTTAAGTAGTGGAATACTAATACATTTTTTAAAAAACAGAACTTCCTATTTTGAAATATTCTAGAAAAGTTCTCATTGTTCGTAATAGAAATATATGCCCAAACCCACAATTCACATAGAACTGTGGAATTTCAATAGGTGATGGAAACTTTGCTGGCAAGAGGAAGTGATTAGATTTGTAATTCACTGAGGAAGCTTTTAAAGATGGGCACTACTTGAATCTCAGTGGATCTAGACTGTTCCCACTTATGGAATCACTGTATTATTAAACTAACAGTTGGAAGAAGGTCCCCCAAAAGTTAGAGAGCATCCAGTCCACAAGATGCTTTGGAGAGGATGTCTAACTATTTCAAGCTACTAAAGTAAGGATAGAGTAGGCTAGAACATGGCAGACTACTGTCCCTTAATGCCTGAATACATGGTCTAAAGATTTTATTTTTAAAAAATAACTTCTTCAGTTATTTAGTAATATCCTGGATAGGTTCTTGTTGTTTTCTTGGCAACAGTATCGAAATGGTTTGCCACTGACTTCATCCATGATGGTTCTTGACTTCCTAATTTAGCCTCCAGCCCTTGTATTCCCTAGAAGTCTCCCATCCAAGCACAAATAAGACCCAATGCTGTTTAGCTTCCTAAGCTAGACAAGGTGAAATAGGTATTGCTAGTTTATGAAATAAAGAACGAATATGGGAAAGAGTATATTGCAATGCTCACAATATATTTATTTATATATTCAAGTTGCACGCTGCTGAATCCTACAAGGCTCCTGACAGCTTACAAGAACGGCATACACTGAAAAATATTAAAACATCTACAGTGAACCCCCCAAATCCCTCCTACTGCAAAAGAATGACCAAATAAAAATCCACTTAAATAATAACCACAGCTGTTAATATGACAGTGACAATCACTCTCCAAAGACCTTCTAGGAAACCTTCTGTTTTCACCAGTTTCCAGAAGGCTACAATAGGAGGAGCCAATCTCAATTTTGGGAGAAGTGTTCCATAGGGTTGGTGCCATTACTGAAAAGTCAGCTAGCCAAGTCTTTCAAAAACTGTGGGAATGCTTGACCTGAAGAGGATTGCACTACCGAAAAAAATATACTCACATAAGCTGTCAGATTTCTCATGTGAAATGGCAAATCGCTTTCTGCATAAAACAAAGCTTTCTCATAGCTTTGAATAGCTTTCTTCATATCTTTCATAGATATGAAGCCAGGTGGCTAGTGAAACTGTCACGTGTGTCTTGTTATGTCTAGCCCCTGATGCTTCGTGGGAAGCTTGTCCTGGGAAAGTCGGGAGGGGGAGACAGCATGCTTGCTTAGATGCAATACTGCCATCCTTTGGCAGGTCATATTATGTGCAATGTTCTATGCTTTGTGCTTGGTGTTTTTCACACCTAAGTTTCAGCCAATCAGAAAATTGGTAAGTGTATATCCTAGCTGTGAACAATGGTTCCTTTGCTTCTTGACTTCTGCTTGTCTATTAGCCATCTTCATGTGTTCTGCTCCTGAGGACTGAGAAGTGTGTAGCTATACCTGGCTATGAGAATGTTGCCAAGGGTTTGTGCTCCTTCACGTCTATCAGTGGAAGCAACATGGAAGATTCTGTACACTGCTTGTAAGCTGTTTTTTTACTTTTGCAACGCTGTAACTGTGTATATACAACTTTGCTTTTATCTATAGTAAAAATTTTATACCTTTGAAAAGCTGCACTCTGTGTCTGTTTACTCTTCCCTAGCCTCCTTCCTATAAGCCAGCATTTATCCAACATAAGCACCTGACCAAAATTCTGTTAGGGGTCTTGAAAGAGACAAAGGAAGGTGTCTTTTATGTGTCTACATAAAGGAATCTGATACCATGGGAGATAGCTATGAACCCTGATTTAGCATCTAATCTAAAGTTTGGATAAATGCATGAAAACAGGTTTGGAAAAGATTTGTAAGTGTATTTACTCTTCAGTAACTCTTGTATGTCACTGGAATCACCTGAGGAAGTAAACAAAAAAGCTCTCTTTAAATTAAATATGGATAGTTGATATTGGAATGCCATTTGTGACCCACCATTTTGCCAAAGGGCAGTGGTTCTTTCTTGTGGGGATTCAGAGATTATAAATATACTAACCTGGTGAAGGTTGTAAACTTTACTGAGCTAAATTGCATCAACAGCTTATCTGCTGACACAGACATTTGGCTTACATCTCCCTTTAGTGGTCAAAAAACCCTGATAAGCAAGAATGGAGCCATCTCTGCCAGTGGCTGGCACGTAGGCTTTTCCAACATCTATGTTGAGATTCTTCCTGGGAGAGTTTCAGGGGACTTATATAATCTAAAGCGGTGTTTTTCAAACTTGTCAACTTTAAGATGTGTGGACTTCAACTCCCAGAATTCCCCAGAATGCTGGCTGGGGAATTCTGGGAGTTGAAGCCCACACATCTTAAAGTTGGCAAATTTGAAAAACACTGATCTAAAGCTTTATGCTACATGCTGTATTAATGATATGCAAACCTCTCAGTTAGTATGTTTATATATTCCTTCAATGCCAGGAGATAAATTCTGACAAGTAGCTAGTGCTCAATACTGATAACTGGATGCTCATTCCCACACTGTACTGTGCTAGAAAGAGATAAGCCTCTTGTGTGTTTGGAGGTGACACAGCAGGTGGGAGGCTTAAAGAGCAGATTCCAAATAATGAACCTGGCATAAACTTGAGGCACAACGATATATAATAGTGTTGTGCTACTGACACCCTCTGCAAAATACACAGATCTTCTGGCATTTCCAATATACACTGCAACTTACCCCAACGTACCATATTTATCTGATAGGAAGATGAGGGTTTCCCCTCCCCCCCATATAAATCAATACTTGTGAATCAAGAGCATCTTCCTATATTTGTTGATAAGACTATAAGAGGCTGCTGAAAGCAAAGGAATGGGTATGAGGGACAAATGGCTAGAAACTTCACTGCTGGAAAATGTGGATACCTTTGAAAATTAAACTTGCTTGACAGGGGCTGTTAAAAGTTGCTCTTTTTCTCTTTTTGTCTCTCTTTTTTTTTCCTTCCCTGATTTTTTTATTCCCCTTGCCTTATTGCCATCCTGTTTCATCCCCCAACACACACACACACACACACACACACACACACATTTCAGTGCAGCCACTCCTTTTTTCTTTTTCCTGTTTCTATTACAAAAGAGGACCTGATATGACCATATCAGAGTCATATGTATGCAAAAGAGAGAAAGGCTGCCGTAAGCAAATGAGAGATCAGTTGCTTTTATAGGTAGTGCCCCTAATTTTATAGGCAATTTATTTTAATAAGTAATTATTAATTTATTTATTTTTTCCATCTGTCCCTGCCCGGTTTTGGAGCATGGCTTCTGGCAGATGTATATACAAGAGAATATCTGTAGCTCAGGGTTGAACTGTGGGGTCCTTGGTGCTCTCTGAGCTTGGTTATTTGCTTGCAGACGTTTCATGACCCGATAAGGCAGAGCTTTCCAAACTGTGTGTCGCGACACAAAAGTGTGTCACCACACACAGCGTGGTGTGTCGCCACACCACCCGGAAGCGGCGGCGCGTGCGTGCACGGCGGCTGCCATGCACACGCGCGCCGCTGCACACACCCCGTGCCGCCACACGCCCCCCCGCACCGCCGCTGTGCGTGCGCGTGTTGCCGCCGCCGCCGGGTGTGTCGCCAGCGGCGGCACTTTGGAAAGCCCTGCGATAAGGTAACATCATCAATGCGAGTGAGTGTGGGGTTTGCTTCCTGTTTATACTGGCAGGGCAAGCTACTGTATATAATGTCAGCCCTCCCAGGTAAACCAGACAGGAAACATGACCAGATGAGCTACTTCTACTTTACTGTTAGGCTACATTAACAGAATCCTGCAAGTCTGAAAGTACAAATCTCCGCCATCCCTATTTACCGCCTAACCAGTTAGGCAGGTCCTTTCTAAGTTTCTTTCTCTGCCTGTTACTCAGTTGCAGACACCTCCCTCTTTTATCAAATTGTTCCCTAGGCAGCATCTCTTCCCCCCATCTTCCAAAGCCATTCTCACATTCCATTACAATAAACAGGAAGCAAACCCCACACTCACTTGCACTGATGATGTTACCTAGTTGGGTAATAAAACGTCTGTAAACAAACAACCAAACTCAGAGAGCACCAAGGACTCCACAGAAGTACAGTATATACACATACATATATGTATATCTATATATAGATGTGTCAGATGGATAAGGAAACTCCTGGCTTGGTTTCAGCTGCAGTTGGCCATCCTTGGTTCACCAGCAGGGGAAGCTGGAAATTACACAGAGGTTGTTTCTTGGTTTATAACTTTTCCATTAATTTCCTGTGGTAGAACGCACCTGAAAGTTGGGGTTGACATTCTTTGGGGTTAATCCTGCATATCAGCAAAATCTGCATAATGGTGGAGGAAAAAATTTGCACACCGTAATATTAAAAATTATTATTAACCATCTCAGGTGGAGAGGTTCCTGTGTACTTATCCACCTCTTATGTAAGCCATATGTTTAAAGCTCTGCTGGATGTACAGTATGAAGTTGGAATGTCAGTGCTTTCCTGGTTAAGTGCTAGAGACTGTGGCTCAGCAGTCCTTTTATGACAAAATTCTTCACTCCGTATTCAGGTCAGGTCAGCATTTTAAAGAATAGTTCATCCCTGATCAGAAGCCCGAGACAGTTGGGTTTAATCATTCCCTTCTAAAAGCTTTCCGGCTCATCCTTTAAAAGCAAGAACAGGTTCAATTATCAAATGCAAAAGCCTTATCATACCAGAGGATTTCAAACCCAATCCTTCCATTGATGGCAACCTTTTTCATAAACACTCTCAGTATTGTCTCACCCAAAGTAGAATTAAAAAGGAAAGGAAAAGTTTGTGGAAGAGCAGGCTGCTCTTGGGTCTGGGTCAATCTAATTGGGTATGGTTTTAAAAAGAACCCGTGACAAAGTGATATAAAAATATTGTAAATAAAATAATTGGCTTTCAGTAAATAAAACCATACTTTTAAACTTGTTAGGGATTGTTTGCTACTCGTTTCTAGGTTACTAAATAATGTAATTTTAAAAGAACATATGCAATTGGCTTTTATATTCTATTCACTGAAAATTTCTGAAAAATAGTACATACATATCGTGTTAAAAACTACCGGGTTTTTTTTTCCTGAGCAAAATAATATGATTCACCCAAAAATGGAATCTATCATGGCTGATAGCTAGCTTCTCTCAAAATATTTCTTGATTCAAAGGAGGAGGAGGAGGAGGAGGAGGAGGAGGAGGAGGAGGAGGAGGAGGAGGAGGCGGCAAAAACTGCATATAGTTGGAAGATGCATACAATCCACTTGAAAAGGTTGCATACAAAAATGTATATTTTAGAGACTGGGAAAGAAAATGGAACTTTGTGAACACTACACATAAAAATGGCATATGTTAGGAATTGTTGCATAAAAAAACAGAAGTTTATGTAAGTAAGCATTTATTAGAAAAAGCTGTTAAAAAGGCATATTTTACCGTTTTTTGGGGGGTGCTCTCAATTTCTTCTGTAGTATTTTTATGTTACTGATTTAATTGTTTTTTGCCATATTAAAGGGCTAAAATGAATTTTTGATTTTGTAAGCTTTTTAGAACCACACCGGAAATGGGTGGCTTGTCAATTTTAAATGAATAAAATGAAATGCTGACATGAATAGGATTGAGACTGATCCATATTATCTTTAGACAGTGAGTGTACTGGTAAAAAAAAATGAATAAATGGAATGCTTGACATTGGCAGCAGAAGTAGTAAAAGATTAGTGTGGCTGCTGAAGTACTATGATAGGAAGTCCTAAATTTACAGGGATAAATTATTAACAGTAAAGGTCAACATTAGAAAATAAAAATAAAGGCGCCTATTATATATTAGTCTGTAGCTGCAGAATTCATCTAATCCTAAATGAAATGCCATGTATGTGTTCTTCCCAAAGCCTGTCCACAAGAAATACTTAGAAAAGCAGAAATAAAAATATCAGATGTATTTCTCTCTGCTTTCCTTTTGCAGTATCCTTCTCTTGGGACTCTTGCTCTTTCCACTTCCCTCTACTTAGTTTTTATGGAAGTAGTATCAAAGGTTTATAGAAAGGATGGGTTTTGAAGACAAGTTTGAGATCTCTGAACCTTTGTATAAACCTTTGATACTACTTCCATAAAAACTACTGGGCTAGATATGTATAACTAGTGTAGCGCATGATCTTTTCCTATGAAGGAGATCCTCTTCATCACAACAAGCTCTTTTGCCCACTGCCTTCTTTTCATATCTCAGTTCCTTATATATTTCCTCATAGCTGGTTCTCCATCTGAATGTGTTTAAGATCTTGGAGGAGTTCTCTGCAGCCAAACCTTGCTAAATGTAAATATCCTCCAGTGAGCTCTAAAACCTCCTTGCTCCTCTTCTCCCTGGACATATTTACTGGATATTTGGAGTGTGAGGACAATCCCCTCCCTATAACAATGGACACATAATTCCCATTAATGCCACTCTACAGTTAGAGCAACTTATTCTTTACCCACCATTTCCTAAACATTCTGAATGCCCTGTTGGGACCAGTCCCTGATTACTGTGGCTCCTCTCAGTAGTTAGTCTGGATTTTGTCTGACCCATAGCTAAGATCAGGTTGAGGAATCTTGGAGTCTTGTCTATACGCCTCTCTAACCTGCAGATGATTGTTGATGAATATCAAATTAGCGAATGGAAAAAGATACCTCCTCTCAAGCACACATCAAGAGCACAGAAGTCTGATTATATAAAATAAGAGGGGTTCATTTTTCCCAAATGTACCCTTAGTATTTATCGGTATTGATTCCATCTCTTAGATCAAGTAATCCATGGTCCAAGAGACAGCCAGATTTGAGTTTCTGTATCTGGTGTTGGAAGCTTGACATGGGATTAGGATTTGGTGAATTTATCTATTCTATTCCCTAGCAGTCTTCTTATTTTTGCTGACAGAGATGGTCTAAACTGTAGTGTTACAGATAGTTATTAAATTCATGGTAAATATCCGAATAAGCTCCTGAAAAATTGGATAAAAGTTTGTGGCTACACAAGGAACATATTGAGACTACACAAGGAACATCTCAGAGAACTAAAAGTCAGAAATAGCCTACATGTGAAATCTCTTTTCATGTAAAGAGGAGAAAAAGCAAGGTTGAAAATCTGCTAGCCAAAAACTGAACTCAACTGGAAAAAAGTAGAAGTGAATCCCTAAATGCAAGTGCAGTTATTTTTTTATCTACTGATTCATACATGGTTCCCTTCTTTTGATTGGCCTTTTAATTTCTCTCCAATTTTTCAGGCTAGAAATTTGGTTCTGGATTGTTGAATGACACAGCAGAGGCAGTTTTTCCATTATTAAAACAGTTTTTCCATTATTTCTGAAGGTTGGCAAGCTTGGGATTTATAAAAATACAAGGGAACATTTCAGGTTTTCAGTTACAATAAGTAGTAATCCTAATAACACCTCTTCACACATTTATTGTTCCTGATCAGGCCAAATTTTGTTAGAATAACTATGTTTCTGATGTTTGTTTGTTTGTTTGTTATTTTGGTCTGTTTTGTTTTCTTTGTTTGTTTGTGGGGTTTTTTTTGTTTTGTTTTTGTTTTGTTTTGTTTTGTTTTTGCGTTTCAGATTCCAGGCACTGAGAATTTTCTACTATCTGCCTTTAAAAGAAGAAACACCTGCTGTCAATCAATTTTTACACTGTTTCACAGCCCTTTGTAAGCCCTTGGTCTCCAACATTGGAATCCCAAAATGTGATCCGAGTAATACCTTGTAAGATGTGCAGAATACAAACAAAAATTGTTATTCTTTGTACTTTCCTGTAGAAGTAAAATGTGCTTCAGAGCAGAAATGGAAATAAAATATCTTTTCAAAGCCAAATTCCTTATAAATTCCATACAAAGAGACTTTGTTTCAAAGTAGAGTTAACGCTTAGCAACGGCTTATTTTCAGAGGTCATGTTATTTTGCTACACAGATGACTATGAATCAGTCTCATTATATACTGCCAGATGTTAAAAGGACAAAGCAAAGTGATAACCTTGATTAGCCATAAAACCTGAAGAAGAGCTAAAGAGATTTCTTTGCTTATTTCAAGAGAAGACATGTTTTCCTCCATTCTGATATAGTTCTCAAACAATCAGTTTTTTAACCAAAGATCTCTAACATTTATAAAAGCAAATATAATGTGTAAGAATGGCACAACTCAGAACATATTAGTCACAATACCCTCTAAGAACATTTGAATGTTCTTTCTTATTTTGGCCAACTAACTAAGAAAGCAATGCTAACTCCTGCAGCTATCCCACTGGTGAGGGTAGCATTGGTTGGAGATGGTCCTCCATGAGCAGAGAGGGGCTCCATCAGAGATACTCCATCTGCCCCTTTCCATCTAAGAAAAGCTCCAAAGTGCTCGGAAAAGGGCCACCTGAAAATGGAAATCATAGGTTTGGGATTTGCTGGGTCCAAAGCTCAACAGATCCCCACAAGTGCCCCAAAACTTGGACTTCTCAGCCAAGCAGCAGAAGACTAGTATGGCCCCCAAAAAATTTTAAATGCTTCTCAACACCTTCCCCCCACTCCACCTATTTTCTGTGCAGGGCTTGGAATACAGAGGGGGATCTATCATAACAATTCCTATCTGGGTTGCTCTCAAAGTTATACCCAAAGTGAGTTGCATTCCCCCCCTCCTCAAATTAATTTGCTTTAATTATCCATTCATCAGCCACATAGTATCAATGTATTTGAGCTATAAATGATAGCTAGTAATGAGGCATCAGAAGAGTTTTGATGACTAAACTATAAAAACTATCATGACACAATAATAATTAGGATTTATTTATCATGAAGATAAAACACTAGTCTTGTCATATTTACAAAGTGACTTTGAAGGAACTTTTAAAGAGGATATTGAGAACACTTTCCTTTTGCTTGCAACAACCATAACCATTATTGATAGTGCTTTTAAAATGGCAGGTACACAGAAGCAGAGTCTGTTGTTTCATGCCAAATTTGTTTTATGGTGTCATCTATTTCTGATATTTAAGAGGGCACTGCTCATTTGCAACATTAACCAATGTGATTTATGTATTTTTTAAAAGATTACTACATTTAAATGTTTTCAGCAGTTCATTTTTACTATGTACTTTGTTCCAGTGTAATCAATGTAGTCTCTTTTCTTCAGCTCAGGCTGCAGTACGAACGCAGTTTGCTTTTTATAGCAAAATCAATATCAGAATTAATGGATGTCAAAGAAAGCAAACTGTTAGGAATACAGAAAGGTCAAAAAGCTTTTTTTCCCCACTGTATTGATTTCATGAGCATTAGTTTGCCTACCTGCATATACTGTTTTTATCTGATAAGTGAGTGACGAACATGTTTTGCTCAATGGATCTTATTATGTGATCATCAACCTAATCCAAATATATTGTTCTGCATCCAAAGAAATCCAAAAGAAGGGAGTTGGAGGCCAGGAAAACTGGTAGTTGGCCTTCCCCATTAAAAACCTGCACAAATCAGTAATATCATAAGTGGTCCTGCTGCCTGTTCTGCAATTTGCAGATTGAAGGCTTTCCCTGTGGTGGCACCTATTTTTTTGAAATGCTGCAATCCCCAGATATTTGGAAGGGAGCAACAATTATGTCTTCTAGGTATTCCTTGAAGGTCCTTGTCTTTAACCAGGCATTCCCTGTGTCAGTTGGAGAAAAAGAAAATCTTTTTCCCTCTCTCCTCACATGTTTAGTATGTTTTGTATCATTTTTAAAAATTTATTATAATTATATTTGCTAATGAAATAATTTTAACCGTGCACACTGTTATGTGAGGTTTAGGAAGACAGGTTAAACTCTGTTAACTAATTAATTAATTAAAATTGGAGCAAGGCAATATGTATTTGGTAGAACATCTAGCTTAGTCCGTCGGGTTAAAGAAAAAAAAAACTCCTCTCAAGAACTTATTGACAAAGGCTGTAAAACTATAATAAAGCAAGCAAGCCAGCCACCAGGCTAGCATAAGATTTTCCATGAGCTTAAATAGCTACATTCTGAGTGTGTTGCAGTATATTGCATATGCATTCTAATCTCATACAATTGGTGGGGTGTGGACAATAGCATGTTGGTTTGGAAGGTAGTCTCTAGATTAGCTAGCTAATCTAGCTAATATCCAGTGGGGCAAAACTGGTCTTTGGTTGCTTTTGTGACATACTGGCCCAACTGTCTGAAATCTATCTATATTGTCCTTAACACTAGCAGGGAATGCTGATATGACTAAGAATGGTAACTTTCTCTTCCTCTTAGCTGCATTAATGTACATTCCTCAGTCCTTGAATTGGCAGAAAAATATGCCAGCATTATTTTAAGCTGTTCTGATGACTGAGCTGTAATCAGCCTCATAAGATCCTCCATCGTGGTTGCCTATCAGTAGGGTTATTTGTTTTGGAAGACCAGTAGACCCATATCAAAAATGGTCCAGCTGACAGAGGTGGGCAGAGAAGGGGTGTCAGGTTAAATATGAGGGAGCTTCTATGACATAATGAGAGAGTGCCCTCTTGCTTCATCTCAGGCCCATCTTCTACCCCAAGAACTATTTTTTGACACAGGTTTACCAGTCTTCCTGTCACTTCTGCCAGAAAAGGAAACTGACAGAACCCTTGTCAATTTTACACCAGCTCCCAAATCAGAAAGTGTTGGAAGGGAACAGTAGTGCTGGAAGTCAGTGGCCAGTAGCACGCATGCCATATGCAAAATGTTGTAGGAGTTATACAAAATTGCATGATATGGTATTTAAGAAGTGTCTATAGTAAAACAAAAAGAGATAAAGTCATGAATCAGTAGTTCTGAATGAATGTGGACTGAATACAAAAGTAAGTGACCAACACAAAAAAAGTACATTGAGGTGGTTTGCTTATATAGAGAGAATGAATGAGGGTTGAATAGCAAAACAAATGTATGAAGAAAGAATTAATGGCTTGAGAGGAGGGGGAAGGCAGAAAATCTTTGGTTAAATGGAGTTGATGTGATCCTGAGAATGAGAGAATTTAAAAAGTTTAAAGAACAAAAGGCAATGTATAAAGCAATGTGTAGATGCGGTGAAAGCAAGGACAGTTTGCAAGGATGAAAATATAGATGGGAGTGGCGAATGGCATTGTTACAAAGCAGATTTAGCTATATTTATTTTACTTAACTTTATTTCTGCAGTTTGAATAAATCTGTTTAGTGAATAGTATGATGGGTAAGTAATATAGCTGTAACTATCACATGTAATTATTGGTTTTGCTTTGAGTATATCTTTAGAATATTGTCTCATTCGCTGGATCGTCACCTTGTTGTGGTGAGTGGGCTTGTTTGTTCCCAATGAACCCTGTGAGCGAAGCCGTCGGGAGTCATGTACTCCTGTTAGGGTCACCCATGGCGGTAAGGTCCAGGGGGAGGAACCAGACAAAGAACGATCCAAGAAAGTCCTCAACGGCAGAACAGGCGGAAGATAACAAGGTGTATTGTTACAACGGCTGCGAAGGCGGATGAAGGCTGCAGCAGAAAAAAGGTCACCAATCGTCATGGTATCCATGCCATTGGATTAGAGCCTTTTTCTGTGAAGGTTGTGTGCTGATCGTTGTGCACCAATCTCCACACATAAAACAAATTCACGCACAGGCGTCTTCCAACCACACCAAACCCAAAACAACCAAAAGTCCCATGGCGATTGACGAATGGCAATGGGGGCAGGACTGTGAAATCCGGAAGCTCCTAGTCATGGACCAGCACATGGGCGGTGGATATGGATTCAGTCGCCCTAACTCAAGGATCGAGGCAGTTGAGTAGTTTGGCAGCTGTATCCACGACTGAGCAGCCCTATTTAGGATCCACTCTGCTCACCCCATATGGGGAGGGGGCTAGAAAAGGTACCTTAAACATAGTCTGCCTCATTTTCTCCCTGACTGGATTACCGCGACCAGTGGGGTCACCATCTAGCGGTCGTAAAAAATACATGAATTTTGGAACATGGAATATACGGACACTGCAAGACAATATGGATAGTGAACGACCTGAACGTAGGACTGCCATTATTGCAAGGGAGCTGAGACGTTTTAATATTGATATAGCAGCACTCCAAGAAACTCGAAGAGCAGGAGAAGGACAGTTGAAGGAAGAAAAAGGAGGTTATACCTTCTTTTGGAAATGACTGCCTGAAGAAGAACGACGAATACATGGGGTAGGCTTTGCTATCAAAAACTACCTTGTGAAGCTCTTGTCAGAAGTTCCCACTGGGATTAACGAACGACTCTCAACTCTCCGAATAAAACTCACCAAAAACCAACAGGCAACTATCCTAAGTGCTTACGTACCAACACTAGATGCAGATGAGGATATCAAGGAAAATTTTTATACCTAGCTGGACACCATCTTATCAGAGATACCAAAGGAGGATAAAATTATCCTCCTGGGCGATTTCAATGCAAGAGTTGGGCGTGACTTCGATTTGTGGCCAGGGATCATTGGGAAAGAAGGAGTTGACAACAGCAACATGAATGGAATCTTACTTCTGACTAAATGTGCAGAGCATAACCTTGTCATTACTAACACACTCTTTCGCCAGAAAAATAAATTTAAAACATTATGGAAGCACACACGGTCGAAGCACTGGCATCTTTTAGATTATGTAATTGTCCGTGCTAGAGATCGCCATGATGTACTTCTCACCAGAGCCATGACGAGCGCCGATGACTGCTGGACAGACCATTGATTAATTCGATCCACAATGGCCATAAAGATTGTCCCTCATCGTAGGCTCCAAGGAAGAAAACCAAGGCGTAAAATGAATACACTGGCCCTTCAAGATTCTATTAAACGAGCTTGCTTTCAATCAACTCTCAAGAAACATCTGCCTATGGAACTTCCTGAAAATGTTGAGGAACACTGGGTTAAATTGAAGACTTCTATTATTTCAGCCTGTGAACAAACTATCGGATACCAAACTAAGAGACATCAGGACTGGTTTGATGAGAACAATAGTGAGATTGAACATATTATTGACAAGAAAAGGAAAGCCTTCCGGATATGGCAAAAAGATATTAACTGTGCCATTAAGAAAAAATTCTACGCCAGTGCAAAGGCAGAAGTCCAAAGAAGAACTAGAGAACTTAAGAACATATGGTGGATAAAAAAAGCCCAAGAAACCCAACATTTTGCAGATGCTCATGATGCACGGGGCTTTTTTAATGCCATAAAGGCCATCTATGGACCAACAAACCATGGTACAAATCCCTTACGCTCAGTAGATGGTGCTAAACTTCTAAAGGACAAAGAGTCTATTGCACTGCGCTGGAAAGAGCATTACTACAATCTCCTTAATCGTCACTCTACTGTGGCTGATGAAGTCTTCTTGCAAATCCTGCAAAAACAAATAAGAGATGAGCTTGCAGTACCCCCTAGTTTGGAGGAAGTCAGTAAAGCCACTAAACAAATGAAAAATAACAAAGCTAGTGGACCTGATGGGATTCCTGCTGAAGTCTTTAAAGAAGGCGGGCCTGAACTTACACAACAACTTCATAAGCTCATCGGAAAAATCTGGATGAGGGAGGAGATTCCAGCAGACTTTAGGGATGCCATAATTATCACTCTCTTTAAAAAGGGTGACAGAACAGACTGTGGAAACTATCGAGGCATCTCCCTTCTAGCCACAGCAGGCAAAATCCTGGCAAAGATCATCGCAAACCGTCTCCTATCTGTATCAGAAGACACCCTCCCTGAAACGCAAAATGGCTTCCGCCCTTCCAGGGGAACAGTGGATATGATCGTCACTGCACGACAGCTTCAAGAAAAATGCAAGGAGGACTTTCACTTCCGGGTTCTGGTCGGAGCACAGCGAAGAACTGGGGCTCCTTAGCCTCGATTCCACGGCTAAGCTGTTTGCAGCGATTTGGGAAAAGAAATCGCTGGAAAAATCACACTCGAAGAGAGTGTGATCAGAAGATTAACCACAAAGGGTCTCTGAAGTAAATGCCCTCCCCCGACTCCTGTAATTTCCACTGCGGGAGGAGGGAGATGGAGCAATGAAAGGAGACTGGGAAAAAAAACGGGGCTCTGCAGCAGCCGTGATTCTAACAGATAAGTAGCTGGCCCGACCAGGCTTTTAGTCACTTTTTTTTACTTTTAAACATTATTATTTTTTTATTAAGTGCTAAGATTTGTATCTGGACTTGATTTATATTTGCTGGTGCTATATTTTTTTCTTGTTAATGGAAGAATAAACGGTGGGAAGAGAAGCTAAGTGGCTTTGCTAGAAGTGAAAGTGACTTTTACTATTATTTCAGTTTGGTTTGAGTTTTTTACTTATGGACAACTATTGGTATTTCTATTTTTGCTCTCTGGAATACTATATTAAAGCTTGGATTTAAATGGAGTGATTAATACTTTATTTTTTAAGATTTTGATGTTGGGATTACTGAACCCTATTAAAAACTCTTTTATATATACAAGTTCCTCTTTTTCTTTTTGAACTTTGAACTCTGTTTGGATTTATTTTTCTGAAAAAGTCAAGTTATTTAACGTTTAATTTGGATTATTGGATTATTATATGGAAAGTAGAGGCTTTTTTACATGTCTCTAGCAACATTTTTTCTTTTTGACTTGTGGTTGGATTGAAGAATTACAAGTGGGAAGGTGAAACCCTGGGAATATTTACTATTCTTATCTTTGATTTTGACTACAGGAGAACAAAAAGTCCTAGGCTTTTATCCTTTGAAACACTGTGGACTTTTATATATAAGGGATTATAAATGACCTAAGAGGAAAATTTTTAAAGGAGCCTAATTCTCTCTTTCTTTTTCCTTAACCTTTTGGATATTTGTTTTTTCACCTTTTCTTTTTTCTTTTTATTATTTGTAAAAGAATTTTTAATTTTTTTTTTAATTTTTTCCCCTTTTTTAAATAATTTTTGTTATATTGTTATATGGTGCTTTTTCCCCTTTTCTCCCTTTTTTCTTCTTTTTTGCAGGGCTATGGCGTCTTTGGGAACGAGACGGGAGGAGAAGGAGAAGAAGAAGGAGACTGGAGGACCACCTATTGATTCTGCTACACCTGCTACATCTGCCTCAGAAGCTTTATTACCAGAAATGAAAAAGATATTAGAAGCTGTTGCAAAACTAAATAAGAAAATGGATGATCAGAATACAGCAATAAATAAGAAAATGGATGATCAGAATACAGCAATAAATAAGAAAATGGATGACCAGAATACAGCAATAAATAAGAAAATGGATGACTCCACGAAGCAGATGGAAGATCAGATTACAGCATTAGACAAAAAAATGGACGATATGAAGAAAGAAATAACCCGAGAGATTAAGCAAGATTTTAAAAAAGAAATTCAAACAGTTAAGGAAGTGGTCAATTCTCTGTCAGGAGAACTTAAAGATACGCAAAGCCAGATGCAAAAATTAGAAGATAAATCAGAATATGCTATTAAAGAGATTGAACATAATCTAGATATCACAGCTTTAGCAGAAATGAGAGAGAAGGAGCACATCTTGAGATTTAGAGCAATTCCAGAACAAGTAGATGAAAATGTGAGAGAAAGGATGACTTTTGAATTAGCTAAATTTTTGGAGACAAGAGAACAAGATTTAGATTTGGAGATAGACAAGATATTCAGAGTAAACTCACGTTATGCTAAGGAAAGAAAAGTCCCTAGAGACATATTGATATATTTCGTAAGAAAAGTGACAAAAGAGCAAATCTTAAGGAAGCATTATAATACTAGATTAAATATAGAAGGGAAGGAAATAATTGTATTAAAAGAAATTCCCTTGAGAATAATTAGGAAAAGAAAAGACTATTCTTTCCTTACAGACAAATTAAGGCAACATAGTATTTCATTCAGATGGGAAAAATTGGAAGGCGTATCGTTTGAGTTTAAAGGACAGAGATTCAAAATAACTTCCATTTTAAAAGCAAAAGCTTTTTTAGAGAAATACAAGAAAGAAATGGGTTTACCAGAAGGAGAATTGACAAAAGGAGGAGAAACATCGAAAGACAAAGAGAAGACTGAAGATCTATCTGAGAAAGGAGCTACAGGTGTGGACTTAACAAAGGGATTTTAAAGAATAAAACACCAATGGAACTTAAATATCTGACATGGAATATTAATGGAGCCAATGCTCCACAAAAAAGAAGAAAGATATTTCATTTTTTGAAAAAACAGAAATTGGACATAAGTTGTTTACAAGAGACTCATATTTGTAAAAAAGATACTAAATATTTGATTCAAAAACAGCTTGGAGAAGAATTTATTTCGGCTGGATATAAAAAAACTAAAGGGGTAGTCTTATATGTACAACCAAAGTTAAACCCAAAATTGATATTAGCTGATGAAGAGGGTCTATACATTGTAGTAGAAATTAACATACAAGGAACTAAAACACTGATAGTTGGACTTTATGCACTGAATATGGATAAAGGAGTATTTTATAAAAACCTGATGGATAAACTTTTGGACTTAACTTATGACAATTGGTGTTTCATGGGGGATTGGAATGGGGTAATTTACCCCAGATTGGATAGACAGTCACAAAAAGAAGTGAAGCAAACACAGGGAAAATTGCCACAAACATTTTTCGACTTGAAAGAGATGTTGGATTTACAAGACATTTGGAGATGTATGAATGGGACTTCCAGAGAATTTACATATTATTCAGAGAGATTTAAATCACATTCTAGAATAGATATGATTTTGATATCTAAAAATTTGATGATGGATATTAACAAAGTTGATATATTACCTAAGACTTTATCAGATCATAATCCAGTAATGTTGACTCTTAAAGGGAAACGGAATGTATTTAGATGGAGATTGAATGAGTCACTACTACGGAATAATGATGTAGTTGATGTATGCAAAAAAAAATTAAGAGAATATTTTCAATTTAATTTGAACAAAGGGACTAATATTCAAACTGTATGGGAAGCCAGTAAAGCATATATGAGGGGTTATTTTATTCAATACAATGCTCAAATGAGGAAGAAAAAACAAAAAAGAATTCAATTGATTTTAGATGAAATTAAAAGTAAAGAGTTAGATTTGAGAGATAAACCAATGGATGACACTTTGCTCACTCAAATTAAATTTCTACAAAAGCAAATATCAATGATATTAACTCAAGAGATAGAGACTCAAATGAAATTTACAAAACAAAAATATTTTGAATATGCAAATAAACCAGGTAGATGGCTGGCTTATAAATTGAGGAAACAAAGACAAAAGAATTTGATTACTAATATTCAACATGAAGGAAAAACTCTGGTGAATAATATGGACATTCAAAAAACCTTTCATGACTATTATTCTAAATTATATAAAAAACAAGATGTCAACTTGGATGAGATTGAAGAATATTTGAATAAACAAAAACTAACTGTTCTTAATGACCAACAAAGATTGATATTAAATAATGTTATAACAAAAGAAGAATTGATAAAAGCTTTTAAGAAAATTAGTAGTGGAAAAGCTCCTGGACCGGATGGATTGTCAGCAGCCTACTATAAATGTTTTGAAGAGGATTTATGTCTACCTTTGCAGAAGACTATGAATTCTATTTTGGAAACAGGAATTATGCCTGAAACTTGGAAAGAAGCACATATAACATTGATACCCAAAGAACAACAGGATTTAACATTAACTAAAAATTACAGACCAATATCTTTATTGAATAATGACTATAAGATATTTACAACGATATTAGCAGAAAGAATGAAGAATATACTTAAGGATTTTATTCATCAAGACCAAGCTGGTTTTCTACCCAAAAGACAAATTCATGACAATGTCCGAAACATAGTAGACGTAATTGAATATTTGGATCAACACTATGATAAACAAGCTGCCTTGATATTTATTGATGCTGAAAAAGCCTTTGACAACTTAAATTGGCCTTTTATGTTCAAAGTTTTGGAAAATATGAATTTTGGAGGAAATTTTATAAAATGGATTAAATCAATATATACTCCACAATTTGCCAAAATAATTGTTAATGGAGAATTTAGTAAGCCATGTGAAATACAAAAAGGTACTAGACAAGGTTGTCCATTATCTCCACTTTTGTTTATATTGGTATTAGAGGTTTTACTTAGAGATATTAGACAAGATGATGGTATCCATGGTATTAAAGTTAAAAAAGAAGTTTATAAACTAAGAGCATTTGCTGACGACCTAGTCATTACTTTGGAGAATCCACTAGAAGGAATTGAAATATTAATACAGAAACTAAAAGACTTTGGGTCGCTAGCAGGGTTCAAAGTGAATTTACAGAAGACAAAAGTTTTGACCAAAAATATGGATTACCACCAACAAGAGAAATTGAAAGAAATAACAGGATATTCAATGGAAGAAAAAGTAAAATATTTGGGAGTATATTTAACAACTAAAAATGTTAAGTTGTTTAAGAATAATTATATTCCACTTTGGATGGATATTAAAAAAGATTTGGAACATTGGGAAAAACTGCAATTATCATTATTAGGTAGAATTTCAGCAATTAAAATGAATGTTTTGCCAAGAATTTTATATCTTTTTCAAACACTACCTATATTGGCATCAGAAGAACCTTTTAAACAATGGCAGCGAGATATTTCTAAGTTTATTTGGCAAGGGAAAAAACCAAGAGTAAAATATAAAGTATTGCAAGACTCTAAAGAAAGAGGAGGACTAGGTCTACCGGATTTGAAATTATATTATGCTGCTTGTTGCTTGGTTTGGATTAAAGAATGGATAGTTTTGAAAAATGAAAAATTATTGAATTTGGAAGGACATGAATTAAGATATGGATGGCATGGATATTTGTGGTACGATAAAGTTAAAGTTAATGTGGACTTTAAAAACCATTATATTAGAAGATCCTTGTTAAGAATCTGGAATAAATATAAATTAATCTTATGTTATAAAAGACCCTTATGGATTTCTACACAAGAAGCATTCTACAGAACAGAAGTAAGAAATAAAGATAAATGGTTAACCTACAAAGACTTTTTAAAGAAAGAACAAGGACAATATATAATTAAATCAATAGAAGAATTGGTATCAGAGGGATACAGTTTTCAATGGCTTTCATATATGCAGCTCGTAGAGAAATTTAAATTAGATAAGAAAGACCTTGAATTTGAACAAACCAAATCGGAATTTGAGATACAACTATGTGAGACAGATGATCATCTAATTGCAAAAATGTATAAATTATTGTTAAAAGGTGAAATGGTAGAGGAACAAGTTAAAGACTGTATGATTAAATGGGCTAAAAATATTGGCCATAATATTCAAATGCAACAATGGGAAGATATGTGGACCAAAGGGTTAAAATTTACTTTGTGTTATAATTTAAAAGAAAACTTTTATAAGATGATGTACAGATGGTATATGACCCCACAAAAACTTTCTAAAATGTATGGAAATGTCTCCAACTTATGTTGGAAATGTAAAAAAAAAGAGGGGTCTTTTTACCATATGTGGTGGACATGTGAGACTGCAAAGAAATTTTGGACTCAAATACATGCATTGATGCAAAATATATTACAAATTCGAGTTCCATTTAAACCGGAATTTTTCTTACTGGGAATAATTGATGGACAACCTGGGAAGCAATTTACAAGGATTATGCAATACATGATTACAGCAGCAAGACTTATTTTTGCACAAAATTGGAAAAACCAGATATCGCCTACAATACAAGATTGGATGTTAAAATTGATGGATATGGCAGAGAATGATAAACTGACATGTTTATTAAAAGAAAATCCAAATAATTATTTCCTTAAAGAGTGGAAACCATTAACTGACTATTTACAAGATGCGGGAGGGGCAAAGCTTATATGGGGATTTGAAGATTAAAATATATATATATTGATGTAATAGACAAGAAATATTCTTTAATATTATATATAGACCTAGCATGTAAGATAAAAATTTTAAAATACCATGACCAGATACAAATCGGAAGTTGACCAAATTCTGTTTCAGCTTTATCTTTTTTTCTTTTTTCCTTTACTACACTTTTTTATCTTTTCTTTTTTCTTGATTTGTATTTCCATTTTCTTTTCTGTTTCAAACTTTTATCTATGTAAAATTAAAATCTAATAAAATTTGTTAAAAAAAAAAAAAAGAAAAATGCAAGGAGCAAAACCGCCCTCTGTACATGGCGTTTATTGATCTGACTAAAGCTTTTGATACTGTAAATCGTATCAAAATCGGATGCCCTGATAAATTTTTGAACATCTTGCGGCTACTCCATGATGACATGATGGCAACAATCCTGAATAACAATGGCTCTCAAAGCGATCCATTTAAAGTGGAATCCGGCGTTAAACAGGGATGTGTTATTGCTCCAACCTTATTCACTATCTTCATCGCTATGATTATACACCTTGTTGAAGAGAAACTTCCTACTGGTGTAGAAATTATATATCGAACAGATGGAAAGCTTTTTAATCTTAGTAGGCTGAAAGCAAAAAATAAGGTAATTACAACTTCTGTTATAGAACTTCAATATGCTGATGATAACATAGTCTGTGCACACTCCGAGGAAGATCTTCAAACTATCCTAAACATCTTTGCAGAAGCATATGAAAAGCTCGGCCTCTCGATTAACATTAAAAAAAACCAAAGTGCTTTACCAGCAAGTTCGAACCAATCCCTCCACAGCACCATCAATCCAGCTTAAAGGTGTGTCGCTAGAAAATGTCGACCACTTTTCTTATCTCGGCAGCCATCTATCTACAAAAGCCGACATCGACGCTGAAATTCAGCCACCTCCAACTTCTTGAAAGATTCCATCAACGCTGCCTCCGAAAAATTCTGCAAATTACTTGGGAAGATAGGCGGACTAATGTTAGCGTATTAGAAGAAGCGAAAACCACCAGCATTGAAACAATGATCATCCAACATCAACTTCGCTGGACCGGCCATGTTGTTCGAATGCCTGACCATCGTCTTCCAAAGCAGCTACTTTACTCCCAACTTAAGAATGGAAAACGGAATATTGGTGGACAGCAAAAGAGATTCAAAGACACTCTCAAAGCTAATTTTAAAAAATGTAATATCAGCATTGAGAACTGGGAAGCCCTAACTCATGAGCGTTTCAATTGGAGGTCATTAATGGCGCTATGGACTTTGAAGAAGCACGAGTACAGGGGGAAAGGGAGAAAAGAGCTAAAAGGAAGGCACATCAGGCAAACCCTCATCATGACCGTCTCCCACCCGGAAACCTATGCCCTCATTGTGGGAGGTTGTGCGGATCCAGAATTGGCCTTTACAGCCACTTACGGATCCACTGTTAAAATTTTACCCTTGGAAGACAATCTTACTCGGCTACGAGTGATCGCCAATGAGAATATTGTAAATCAAAACTATCAGGGAGTAAGAGAAAAGGATAATCAGAATAATGGCACATGGAAAAGGGAGAAAATAGCCTTTTTCTTCCTTAACTTGGTCCCAAAGAAAACACCCTCTAAGTGACTGAAACAAGAGGAAGCTCCCATCATAATCATAATCATGAAGTCACTTTTTCTACCTTAGAAAAATTAACTTTCTAGAGATATTCCTGATTTTTCTCCCACTTGGGACACAGACAATATAAAAGATTTTTGCTGAGAACAGATCTTCAAATGATCAGAAGCAATTTTACAAGGGGGCCTTGATATCATTTTGAATGAATTATATTTACATCTTGTCCTTTCTCCTGCAACAAAATAAGTTAACGATGCTATGATGCTTTATTTCAACACAAGATTGATATGGAGTCTGAGCATCCATAATTAGATAATAATCTCACAGCATACATTCTATTATTGTTGTATTACTTAGTGGTTGCTTATTCCAAGAGCTTTTCTAGCTCATTAATTGCTTCAACTGTAAATAATAGTGATTGGATATGATTGGTATGGCTGACTGTGTATATAGAGGTTTGACCTTATATTTAAAAGCTTTACTTTAAAATAGAAGGAGGTGCATTTCAGTGACGGCATGAATCAGTCAAAATTAAGCAGACTGGTCGATTTCATTTTCCAGAAGGGTAGCCATGCTAGCCTGTTGCAGCAGAATCAACAAAATTCTGCTTTGAAGCACATTCTTAAATTTTTCTTATCAATGGAATTTAAAAGTAATCAGCCCTGAATAGATTAAATTCTAAATGTTTAATAAATGACAAGATGGCATGTTTTCTATAATAGAAATAAGGTCACTTTCCTCTAATGAGCAGTTAATTTTAAGTCTAAAAGGTCCTGAAATTGTTCATGATCAAATTAGAAATGTTAGTATAGCCTTATATTTATCAATTTATCAAGTTTTCTTTAAAATAATTAGAGCTCCAAAGACCCAGGTAGATCACAACATTTGGAACTACAAACACATTTAAAACTCATTTAAAGCATACACATACACACACACACACACACACAAACACACACACACAAAGACAGCTTCTTTCTGGCCATAAATTGCTTATTTTTTATCAAAATGTTTGTTTTGATGGTAAAATGCCATGTTCTGCATCATTTTTAGAGGTATTCCAGGCTCCAGCAGTAAGAGAGTAAGATGCCCTTCTTTAGAGAATATTATGAGGGGGTGGTAGATGATGGCAATGGTACAAAAAGGCTTTCACATGCCTTCTAACAAGGTAGCTGTTAAATGGTTTTCAACACTTTCCCTCCCCCATATATATGAATATGCCTACATACATACACAAACATACACACACACACACACACACACATACATATACATAAATATATACATATTCAGTAAACATGCCTACAGTTTGGTGTAGTGGTGAAGGTGCTGGCCGAGAAGCCATGAGACGGTGAAAGAGGAAAGCCAGCTGGATGACTTTGGGCCAGTCACTCTCTCTCAGCCCAGCCCACCTCACAGTGTTGTTGTTGTGGGGAAAATAGGAGGCAGAATATTGGGTATGTTTGCTGCCTTGAGTTATATATATAGAAATGTGGGATAACAATAACAATATCCTTCCAGTATGGCATGAAGCAGGGTTCTATTTTTTCTGCATCACTTATAATGTTTGGCACCCCTAGAAGCTTCTTCCTACCCTTTGCTACCTCCCATCCTTCCAAACCTAAAGAACAGGCCACAGCCACATTTCAGACAGTCATATAGTTTCAAAATAGCCTCAGGATTGGAGGCAGGAAAATAAATGTTCTTTTTCACTTCCCTCAAGACATAAATAAGTACTACAGGTAGTCCTCACTTAACAATGGCAATTGGGACTGGCAACTCCGTCACTAAGTGACATGGTCGGAAAGTGTCGCATCACATGACCACACCAACTTAGAATGGCAGTTCCGGCAGTTCCAGTTGCCTTCAGTAGGCGAATCCCACACGGTCGCAGCATCCTGCGGTTACGTGATTGCCATTTGTGACCTCCTGCCAACTTCCCCATTGACTTTGCTTGAGGAAAGCCAGCAGTGAAGGTCGCAAATGGTGATCACGTGACCACGGGATGTTGCGATGTTGTAATTGCGAGCCAGTCGCCAAGCGCCTGAATCATGAACATGTGACCGCGGGGACACTGTGATGGCCACAACTACGAGGGACAGTCGTAAGTCTCCTCGTTCAGCACCATCGTAATTTCAAACACTCGCTAAACGAGGACTACCTGTAGTGATAAACGTCCATGGTCGTTGCAAAGTAAAATTACAGTGTGGCTGGAATGATGGGGAAGGGTTTTTTGCAGTGGAAACACAGAAAGGTGAGAAGGATAGGGTGACTTTAAAAAATGGCTAATCTGAATATGCAACAATACTAGCAGGGGCAGGTATTTTCAAGGTGATATAATCAGCTTACACCTGAACCATCACCCACCTCCTGAAATGTCATTCCCATAAATGTAGAAGCAATGTAGAGTGACCTGATCATACAAACTCATAGAAACCTAAAAAGCAAACTGCATGCATCATTTCTTTGCAGTGTATATTGAATTAGGTTTAACCTTGGAATGACAAGAAAAACACTGATGAGGAATATCTATTTATTCTAGGATGCATTAACTTTTAATATAAACAAGCTTCTAGAATTATACCCTGAGTGTCATGCCAGTCTGGTAGAACTAAGAGCAATGGGATTCCCTAGCATAGTTTTAAAGGCCTGAAGATTCTAAAGATTATTTTACCCTAAATATCATTATTAGATAACATTATATATAGCCAACCTCTATATTTTGCAAAATTCTTATTTTTGGTCTTCAAATGTTCTCCAGTAATAAGCCAGATGTTCAGACAAACATCTTGGATACAACTTAACCAAATTGTCTTATAGTATAATACATGTATTACACGGGGCTAACCTAGGCAAGTGACAATGGGAATACAAATTCTATTCAGCAGCTTTTTTCTTGAAATGTGGTAACGTGAAAAGATATATAATAATAATTGGGCCCCGTTTACTGCTCTAAGTCTGAGCATCTTACCAAATGTTGAGCCAGATGCAGACCATTTCCATGTTTACTTGGGGGCAAATTGCATTAGAAAAGAAAGTTAGGCCAGGACTGCAGCCTAAATCAGTTCTAGCTGCTCAGTAGAGGACACCTTTTGATTATGCAATACTATATTTATAATCCTCTGGAACAATCCTGGGATCAGTAAACACCACCGGAAACAGTGTGCATTGGCAGATACCCCTAGCAGCTGCAAGCCATGGCTTGCTAAGCAAAACACTGTGCCACTTTGAAGGTGAAGACTAACTAGCTGCTCTCCTCTGCTGTCACCTGAAACTTTTTCCTAAAATAAGAACACTAGGAAATTCAGTTCAGACATTCAGATGCCACCCACTTAGATTAAGGGCCACCAGCGATGAAAAAAAGGAGGCTTAGCCCTCTGAACTAACTTGAGTTGACCTTCCCATTGGTAAAATAAATGCAACTTCCAATTCAGTTAATCTTTGTACTCAGAATGGGAGGGAGGGAAAATTTCAGCAGCAGCAAGATTGCTGCAAAATCAAGGCAACGAAAAAGCCTTACTTTTACAATCTTTCCTAAAACTCAGTCTTAGGTGAGTATATTCCCAGAGAATAGGAATTATAAAATAAAAGAAGACTTCAAGGACAGCAGTTTACTGTCAGAGGCCAAGTCTGAGCTAAAATTACCACCTCTACCCACAAACATAGCCTGAGCCAAATATTAGAAATTACTTTCTCTCCTTACGTCCTATAGAAATCTTTAAAATAAATTGATTGGGTTCATACTCTGAAAACATGATAAAAACATATAGTGCTATGCCTAAGCCTAATTTAGCCTCATCTTATTTCAGATATTACCATCTTAAAGTCCAGGCAGTATGTGCTTTATATATAAGGGCAACTGGACTGGAACTAACGGAGGCAAAAAATGCTTACCCAAAAGAAAATTTATGCAGATACAGCAAGCTATGTGGATTATGATGGTCTTCTCACTGTGAACAATAAAAGCAAAAGAGAGTTCAAAAGTGATTATTATGTGCACTTATATTCCCACTCACCATATTATTTCTTTTTGAAATAAGCAATGTTATTCAAAGCTCCGAAAAAGTGTAAGAAGCAGTAAATAAAATATACAAGAGGCAGACAAAATAAGAAAAGGAAAGGAAATCTGTCTTAAATGAGTTTATACCCAAACCCATTCACTCCATTCCTTTCTATCCTAACACACCATCCTTGCTTCTACTGCATCGGTACATGGTTGCCCAGCTTAGGGTGGTGCACCGATTGCAGCCTTAACTAGACCAAGGAGCACTGGAGATGGTCCCTCAGGCCCTTGCCATCTCCCACATGGATTATTGCGATCCACTTAACATGAGGCTGCCCTTGAAGACCGCCCAGAAACTTCATGTGGTAGAAAGAGCAGCTGATTGTATGCTCACTGGAAACTCTTGTTAGTGCCTAGGTAGCTCACAAGCGCAGCCAATAAAACATAAAGATAAAACAACAGTCCCACCCCCTTAACAATAACAACAAAAATCATACATCCCACCATGGCACCATGACATCACCATATCAGCTCCACATTTACAGAGCTCACTCCCATCCTAACCCAATACTTGGGGGGAAAGCCAGGTCTTCATGGCCTTCTGGAAGGCTAAGAGGCTAGGGGCCTACTGGATCTCAGGTGGGAGGGTGCTCAGTTCAATATGCCAGTTATCCCCTACGAAACCCTATGTCTCAAGGACTGGGTATCTGAAGACCACCTACCCCATAGAGATTCTGCAACCCAATCCAAGAGCATGCACTTTACACAAGCATCAGGATGCATTTGATGGTGCTAGGACTGCTTCCATTTGGACTTTCAAGGCAAAATAACTGATATGAAAACCTAAAACTATTATCCCTAAAATTTCTAGTGACAAGAATATCAACATTTTTCTATTTGGTTTCATACCATTATTCCTTTTGCTGCTCTTCCCTTAGTGTAATTTCCCCCTAATTTCCTGTTTCTATATTTTTCCTGGGTGAGTCATATGGAACAATCATAATGAAGACCAAATGGAGTGACATATATAAGACATAGCAATGTAAATAAGTGGGTGGATATTTCTGCAGGCATTTCTTGCAAATTATGGGAAAAGGAAGATGGCTTTTGAAAATGCCAAGAGCATATTTGGCTCACCCACACTTTAAGAATCTCTTATGGAAGCAGACTTAAGAAAATTTATACTATACCTTGCCCTAACGATCTTTCAGTAAAAAAACTGTAACTATTACCAATTTGTTGACAAAATTAGTCACAGCACAGCCTATTTGGTTCAGAAACACCTAGGCAGTCAAATACCCTATTATGCACATTGGAGAAATTATGTTCCTTGTATTCCCATGCAGGAAACTGATTTCCCTCTAATTGGTGAACGCCAGGCTTTCCGTGTTCCCGTAGCATATCTTCAAAATGCTTTTTATAAGATGTGACACCATTATAATCTCTGAATTACAAAAGTACGTGTTTTTAATTGGCAAAGAACAAACATGGGCAAGACTACACATCATCTCATCTTAGAATTAATTCGTTTCCCACCCGCACTCCCACCCTTCCTGAGGAATACCTGTTGAGTAGAGTGATGAGCGGAAATAATAATGTGTGTCCAAAAGACAAGCACTCAGGTCACTGTGGAAGAAAGACTCTGCAAATTATTCCTGTAACTGATGGGCTTTGCTTCCAAGACATGCACAGCATAACTTCAGTGCCACTTCCATGCTGCTGAACGCATCACTTCAACCAAGACCATGTGGCTTAAATAATGACCTAACCTTTCAGACAGAACAATTCTCTGTTTGACTTGTGATTCCAGGTGAGTGTTTCATGCAGATGAACACTAACATCACCACTTTTGATAATTTAAGTTCTTTCACATGTAAAAGCCATTCAGTTCCATGGGATTTATTTTCCTGCAATGTGTACAAGATTGCAGTTTTAGTATATCGGGTTGACAAAGACAGAGACATCTATTACACTTAGATGTAGATAGTGGTATCTAATTCACAAATGTCTAATATAATTAGATAGCTGTGATTCCATACATCACTATCAACTTAATGGGCCTTATTACTGAGTGAACATGCAAAAGATTGTTATCTGTCTGCTAAAAATTAGCCAATAAACTAGAGGCCATGACCTAACAGACAGCTATATTAAAAGCCTATAATATAGCACTGTACTATTGCAGAAGCAACAAATATAGCCACCAAAATGTAATGTCTTCATCAACAGGGAACAGTTTGTCTAAATTAAAATTGTTCACAGGCTATGTAATTTGCAATTTTAATTTTAATTTTTAGATTTTTTTTTATGTAGATCTGTTGTGGGTGAAAAAGGCAATTGCCCCATCTTAACAGCTTAAAATAATTCATAATTTAATTAGTGCAAATATACTAATTAAAATAATCAGTTTAACCAACCAGTTAAATATAAATAAGGGTGACAAAATATCAGTATAGATGATGTGATATCATTCAATTGATTGATTGATTGATTGATTGATTGATTGAAGGTAATGTGATAAGCTGATGAAGAAACTCTCATCCAAAACCCAAATTAGTCCTTGAGGAAGAGGCTACCACGTTAGGCACTACAGGTATTGACTTTTCTAAATTTTTGGCATAATGGATTTTAAATGCCTAACATGGAATATAAATGGAGAAAATGCTTCTCAAAAAAGGAGAAAATTATTTCACTGTTTGAAAAAATTGAAATAAGATGTAATTTGTTTACAAGAAACGCATATTAGAAAATGAATATTATTTGATTTATAAACATTTAGGTGAAGAGTTCATTTCAATGGGAACCAAAAAGAGAAATGGAGTTTTTTTGTATATAAATCCACAACTACAACCAGAGCTGATATTGGCTGATGACTATGGCAGATATGTGGGGGTGGAAGTTAATTTTAATGGTTAAGACTTTGATATTAGGAATTTATGCCCCAAATGAAGTTAAAGCAATATTTTATAAAGGACTTATGGATAAATTACTGGATTTATCATATGAAAATTGGTGCCTAATAGATACAAACCCAGGCGGTGCCTGAAAACACCTTTGTGGGTCTCAGCACAAGAAGCATTTTATAGAAAAGAAACAGCAGGCAAAGAGAAATGGTTAACCTATCAAGAGTTGTTAGAACAAGAGTATAGAGAATATAAAGCAAAATCAAGAGAACAATTGGTTGCAGAGGGATTTAGTTTTCAATGGTTTTCAAAGATTCAAAGTAGATAACAAGACAATTTGTATTGTTTTTATTCTGTAAAAAGTTTATTTAATAAAAATTAATCAAAAACCAAATTAGTCCTTGATCATTAATTAGCTGAACAGTACAGATTATTTACGGATTGATTATATTTATATCCCACCTTTCCTTTAAAAATATTACTTAAGGCACCTAACAATACACACAGATAAAATAACTGGAACATCAGAAATCAAAATTTGGTTAGGTAAAAACACTTCAGTAAGAAATCAATTATATCATCCTCCAATTTAAAGCTGCAAGAGAAGTAAATCATCTAAAATACCAAATGCCTACCTCTATGTTCATTCGTTTACCTGCCAATGGAAACTAGCAGAGAAAGAGGTAGACTTGTGTTGTTCCAAAGCACATGTGCAGCTATAAATAAAACCCCACTCTTTTATTCCCACAAATGTGTCCCATTAAAGATGAACCACAGTGAAGAACCTCTTCTAAGGATCTAAATATACAGGGAGACTGCCATCTATCAAATACCCTGGTCAGGATGATGTAGGGTCTTATAGATGATAACCAATATTTGTAACTGTGTCCCAAAGCAGACATAGTGAAGCTGTTGTAACATGGGAATCACATGTTCTTTAGTCTTAAGACTATAGCATTTTGTGTTTTTAAGCATTCTTCAAATGAAGCTCCACAAAGGACAACTTTTCTCATATCTGAGCTGCACAGATATAGACAACTGCTAGATTGCAGTAAGTTCTTTGTATCTCTTTGTTTCCATCTAGTGGTCATCTGCATTTTTGCAGTTCAGATATAATAGCCCTACACGCTGGTTTCACCTGTATGATAAATAGAAGTACCAGTCCATAGGATCAAATGGGAATCTTCCTACACCATCTTCTGGAGTTGTTTCTCCCAAGCAAGAGCTTAGTCTTTGTAAATCAGTGCCTCAAATCCCATCCATATCAGATAATTCAAAACAGTACCATAAATGGTACCAAAATCTAACAAGAACTTCACTAAAACACTTCCATCACTACTGTATTCCTTTTTGTGCCCTCTAATATTATAAAGTTCCTTCCCACTTTACTCCATTTCTCCAACTCATTTTAAAACACATCTCTCCTCTTAGTATGGATAACCTTTTTGGGAAAGGTGGTTGAGAAGGTGGTGGCGTTGCAACTCCAGAGGATCCTGGAGGAAACGGATTATCTGGACCCCCTTTCAGTCAGGTTTCAGGCCGGGATACGGGACAGAGACTGCATTGGTCGCACTTATGGATGATCTCTGATGGAGGGAGTGCGTCCATCCTGGCTCTCTTAGATCTCTCAGCGGCTTTTGATACCATCGACCATGGTATCCTTTTGGGACGGCTCAGGGAGTTGCGGGTGGGCAGCGTGGTTTTGCGCTGGTTCACCTCCTTCCTCCGGGGCCATTCCCAGTCAGTGGTGGTAGGGGAGGAGAGAGCCGACCTGCGACCCCTGCTTTGTGGGGTGCCACAGTGTTCAGTTCTCTCTCCTCTCCTGTTTAACATCTACATGAAGCCACTGGGTGAGATCATCCGTCACCACGGGATGAGGTATCACCAATATGCGGATGATACTCAGTTATATATCTCCATCCCGGCTGAAGTAAGTGATGCAGTCGATGCCTTGTCTCAGTGCCTGGGGGCTGTGGGGGTCTGGATGGAGAACAACAGGCTTCAGCTGAACCCTGGTAAGATGGAGTGGCTGTGGATTGATGCCCCCCCCCCCGTTTCCAGGAAGTTATCATCTTTGGTTCTGGATGGGGTAGCACTGCCCCATTCAGATCCAGTGCGGAACCTGGGGGTCCTCCTGGACTCTCGATGCCTGCTCAAAGAGCAGGTGGCAGTCGTGGCCAGGAGGGCCTTTGCGCAGCTTCGAGTTGTGCACCAGCTACGCCCTTTCCTGGATCGGGATGCCCTCCAAACAGTCACTCATGCCCTTGTCATCTCCCATATAGATTATTGCAATGCGCTTCATGGGGCTACCCTTGAAGAGTATCTGGAGGCTTCAGCTGGTCCAGAATGCGGCAGCGTGGGCAGTTATGGGTGCTATAAGATCAGCACATGTGACACCTCTGCAGCACGAGCTGCATTGGGTACCAGTTTTCTTCCGGGTCCAATTCAAGGTGTTGGTTATCACCTTTAAAGCCCTACATGGCATGGGGCCAGGGTACCTGAGGGACTTTCTCATCCCGATAACATTGATGCGCCCCACCCGCTCATGACCACCCCTTCAACAAGAGAATTCCATCTAGCGGGGTCCAGGAGGCGAGCCTTCTCTGCAATAGCGCCCGCATTGTGGAACATCTTGCCCCCGGAGGTGAGGCTGGCCCCCTTACTCCTGACCTTCTGGAAGACTCTTAAGACCTGGCTCTGCTGCCTTGCCTGGGACGAGGGAGGTAATAGTACCTCCTGGGGCTGGCTGGCCCCATAATTTTATTTATTTATTTATTTATGTTTCAATTTATATACCGCTCCATCTCCCCACAAGGGAACTCTGGGCGGTCCTCCTGATAGCTGTCCTCCTGATAGCTGAATTTACCATCTCTTGGATTTTTACTTATTTTTATCTATTTATTGTAATATTGTAATTTTATATGTATAGATATTAAGTATTGATATGCTGTAAATACTCCAGGAAATAAAGCCAGACTGCTCACTTGAGGGAATGATATTAAAGGCAAAACTGAAGTACTTTGGCCACATAATGAGAAGACAGGATACCCTGGAGAAGAAGCTGATGCTAGGGAAAGTGGAAGGCAAAAGGAAGAGGGGCTGACCAAGGGCAAGATGGACGGATGGTATTCTGGAGGTGACAGACTTAACCATGGGGGAGCTGGGGATGGTGACGGCTGACAGGAAGCTCTGGCGTGGGCTGGTCCATGAAGTCACAAAGAGTCGGAAGCAACTGAACAAATAAACAACAAAACAAAATGCTGTAAACCACCCAGAATCCCCTATTTGGGGAGATGGGCGGGGATAAATTTAAATAATAAATAAATACATAAACCTCTCAACTGTAACCAGTGATAAAGAAATGCAATACAGGCAGACAGGTGTCCAGTGCAAGCAGAAAATCAACACTGGTTGTTAATATGGGGTTTGATCCAAGGTATATCACTTATTACAGGCACAATGAACATGTACAATAATAGCAGCATCAATAGCAATTGTGCTGAAAGCCAAACCTGAGTCAGTTTGAAACATGAAGCTTGAATCTTTGCTCAAAGTTGCATGTAAAATTCAAAGAGACATAAAATGCAATAAATCAAAGTTAAGATACAGTTAAACCCTTTGAAAATTAATAACTGAGAATAAATTCTATTCCACAGTTCCAATTTGACTGAGTCGTGACTATTTTTTCTGGGGTGTACACATGATCTAAGAGTATTGCCAATATTCAAAAAGCTGAATCTGAGGATTAAGGTAAAGGTAAAGGTTCCCCCCACACATTTGTGCAGTCGTGTCTGACTCTAGGGGCCGGTGCTCATCTCCGTTTGTTAGCCGAAGAGCCAGCGTTGTCCAAAGACGCTTCCGCAGTCATGTGGCCGGCATGACACGCACGGGACGCTGTTACCTACCCACCGAAGTGGTACCTATTCATCTGCTTGCATTTGCATGCTTTCAAATTGCTAGGTTGGCAAGAGCTGGGGCGAGTGCGGGAGCTCACTCCGTCACGCGGGGCTAGGGATTCGAACCTCCGAACTTGCGATCTTCCAATCAACAAGCCTGGCGTCTTACCCGCTGAGCCACCACGCCCCCCCATCTTAGGATTAGATTACATTTAATATTATTGACCCAATGAGTGGACCAAATAATGTAAAAATTAAATAAAATTTCACCAATGAAAAGTGTTATTCCATTCATAAACTAAAAT
Organism: Charina bottae; assembly: GCA_023362775.1. Lineage (NCBI taxonomy): Eukaryota > Metazoa > Chordata > Lepidosauria > Squamata > Charinaidae > Charina > Charina bottae. Next base: position 97,953,758 of record JALMGJ010000002.1, on the reverse strand, counting down.
AACAAAAATGAAACAGCAGAAAACATCATAAAATGCTTGTAATCCCTACAGGCAATTCAACACAAAATCACACTTTTCTTTCCATAGATTGAAAGGCCTGCTGCAAAGAAGCTATACTCTAAGGCGGACTTAAAGATGGATAAAAAGTATACTTTTCCTACAAAGAGAACTTGCATTTTCTATGCTGACCAAGTTGTATCTGAGGAGTACAACAATCATCTTTACCTTCAGACCTGTTCTTTAAAAACTGGATCACAAAATGACAGATTGTGTGTAATGTATTGTCCCATACATATAGATCTTTTTGTAGAGTTCATCTATTTTGGATGCAAGACATAAATTAAATGTAAATTTAAAATTATGTTTAGAAAGAAATGAAAACTGCATATGTTTTGATGTAATCAATCAAATTGTTAGCCTGCAGTAAATACTGGAGAAATTAAAATGATATATTTTGTTTACAGTTAATGGTTGATTATAGATTTGCATAACATTAAATTTCAGCAAAAGAAAGAATTTGCACAATGTAGAATGCAAGATAAAAATACCCATGTCCATTCATTCTGGGGGTAACTTAAATCTAGGAAATTGTCTTTTATTCTCTACAGAACAAAGCATTCTACAATGTTCTCTTTACTATCTTGCATTGTAGATTAAATTTGTAACTTCTTCCAGAATACTTCCACCTTGAGCTTTGTTCCCTTTATTCTTTTGTCAAGAGTTGCACTTCCATTTCAGTTGAAGCCACATAAACAGCAATTTTAAGAAGGCAAAGTTCAACCTGGGATGAGAAGATCTGAATAAATGAATTGTACCATTTACAAGCCAAGCATAAGAGAACCAAAAGGGAAGTGGGGAAACAGATTAACTTGTTATAGAAGCATTAGTAAATGATGTGTAAAAACTAAATCAGCCCAAGTCTGAAAATTAGCAGCAGTTACCAATCCAACAAGCCATTGACTCATAAATGGCATGGCCATTAATGACTTTGATGACAATAATAAATCTGTTCCACTACTATTTTTCTGTCGTTAATTAGATTGATAGACCATACAAGTAGCTCCTCAACCTCATCCAGCCAAGAGGAAATACATTTCATTTAGCTTAGGAGAGAAAAATCACCTTTCTAATTGTGCATCAAGGTCGTAACACGTGGGCAGCTTCCCCTCCATTAAGTCATTTTAATTTGTTGCCGTGAAAGTTCTGTTTTCCTTCTGCATATAAACAAGAAAAAATATTGATAATAAGAATACTCTTGAAAGAAGAGGAAGATTAACAGTTTTTGTTTTATCACTGAGGTACCTAGAAGTCCAGCTGTGGAAGGTATGAACATTAGTTTAGCTGATAGCCTATTCCCAACATTTTAATTGTATAATTTGCTGGAATATCATCACATCTAGTGAAATTGGAATGGCCTAGCATAGCACAGCACAACTTATCTTAAACATTAATTTGCCATTGAACAATTCTCATTAATGCTCTTTAAGTTGGGAAAATAACATTCATACATGTTATACCTTCTTGAGTTTATTTAAGATATCATATAGAAAGAACATTGATCACAACTCAGAAGAGTTAAAAGCCTGCTTTTCAGTAGAACTAACTTCCACATTCTTTCCTAGTGGATATAAATTAAATTAGGTAGATGAATGTGAAAATGAGCCTTGTGTTCAGGCTATAATCCTGTAATGTACAACGCCCATCTTTTGTTGAAGATTTTCCTTTGGAGTTAACGCACTGGCATTGGTCCTCTGTATTATTAATGTTAATAACTGAATTGGTGAGCCAGTTCTCATATAGCAACATATCTTGGTTTGTCATCAATTTTATAATCAGCAGAGAGTACATCCCATGCCATGATTTTTTTTCACATTTATTTTATATAGTTTATCATACTCTAACTATATTCCAGAAAGGTAATAAGAGAGACCCAACCTTTCCCCTTATCCAATGACATTCTGTCATATACATTTAGTTTTTCAGTAGACTTTTTGCTTTCCAAATTCTTAATTGTAAGAGCTCTGCTGTATTAGCTACGTCTTTATCTGGCAATTACTCTTTTAGATGCAATTGCTTGGGACTGCTGATTTAATGGTTCTTCTTTTTTTACTATTGTAAGTCCCTTGCAAACGTTTAGTGAAAAGTGTGGTAAATGTTTTGAAATTAATAAACTGTGTTTTATGTATAGAGATATATAAATATTTAAAATATTAACCTGTGAAGTGAATCCTCATGACCAGAGTATATCATCATAATTCGATTCTGATTTTATAAGGAAACTAGGAATACTTTTAGAACATCATAACTATACTTAACAATTTGCTGTCCAAGGTACAGTGTGTGTGTGTGTGTGTGTGTGTGTGTGTGTGTGTGTGTGTGTGTTTGAATAAATGTCTCTTCCCAAAAATATTCTAGGAAATATAAGAGTAATCTTAACATTCATTTTTCAGTTATACACAAATGTATGCATGAATTCCACTAGTTACTCATTGAAGGCAGGGATGGGCACCTTTTAACGGATATTGGTATGATTAGCACCCAAGTAGGTATCATTAGGCCATTGCCAAGGATCAGATCCCTGCAGAATAGTGACCTGGAGAACACTTGTTCTCCTCTTCTACTTTCACATTGTTGCCAGTTCATTTATTTGGCCACAACACATTGCCAGTATGGAAGCAGCTACAAGACTAAGGAGCTAGGATAGCACTGACTCTCTATCACATACCACTTATTTGGGTGGCTGGGTCTGATGTAGCCCAGTTGGAAAGTGAATTATCAGTGAAAAGAAACTGAAGGAGGCCCACTGTAGACATTTTGCTTAAGGGTTAACCCTATCATATTTTATATATTATATATTATATAGGGGTGTGGTGGCTCAGCGGGTAAGACGCCAGGCTTGTCAATCAGAAGATCGCAAGTTCGGAGGTTCGAATCCCTAGCCCTGCGTGCGGAGTGAGCTCCTGCACTAGCTCCAGCTCTTGCCAACCTAGCAATTCGAAAGCATGCAAAAGCAAGTAGATTAATAGGTACAACTTTGGTGGGTAGGTAACAGCGTTCCGTGTGCGTCATGCCGGCCACATGACCGCGGAAGCGTCTTTGGACAACGCTGGCTCTTCGGCTAACAAACGGTGATGAGCACCGGCCCCTAGAGTCGGACATGACTGCACAAATGTGCGGGGGGGAACCTTTACCTTTACCTAACCCTATTAAACTGATGAACATGTTCTCTTTCTAGCACAATAATAATTTTCCCCTCCATTATGCAATTAGCTGCAAATTAAATTACCTGATAGAAGAAGACTGATGACAACATAGAATAACAGAAATAAATCTGTAACTAATGAAAATAAGTGTGGCAAAGTAAGCTCTTGAATATATTAAAAACTCTGATGTATTGACATACATTTTTCCATCTTTGCTTCACAATAGTATTTTTTTGTTACCTGGATATGATGCATTTGCTTGAAAAATACATTCAAAATAAGGCATATTATTCAGACATTTCTGCCTTTTGAAAAATCTATCTAAAAGAGCTAACATTACACTAAAACGCATAAATAGGAGGGGTGATTTGTCTGTGCTTTGGTAAACAGAGAGTTCCAGGAAATCAGCACTCTCGCTATTGTTAGCTGAAAGCTGAAATATTTCCTGGTTATTCTTAAATATGGCAAAAATCAAATAAAAGGCCTGTGTGAATCAGTACTGATCTGATTTGAATTAGAGAATTGATGTTTGAAGAAAATGTCTCATTTGATTCAAGGTTGCAGTTTGAGATTTGAGGCAAAACTGATTCCATTTAAATCAATTTGAGATTCAGTTTTTTAAAAAGTTAAGTTATAATGAGGAAGCACCAAAATGTCTTCAAGTTGCTTTATGTTTTGACAAAATGAAATGAATCCAGCAGCAACAGTTGAGTCTTTAAACGACCCTGCTAAACTTTCTGCTGGATATCTGCAAGGGTTCAACGGCAATAATTTTTGAATTATTTTCCCTACATCTCTTTTAAGCAGAAATGCAGAAAGAACAGCAAAGCAGATGCCACACTGTTCAGCAAAGACCCAATGGAGAAGTCTTGCTGAATCACTACAGAAAGTGTCCTTCTCTAATTTAAATATAACATTTCAGAGACTTTTAGGAAAATAAGGACTTTTTATGAAATGCAGAGAAGGTTGGCATAGCTGATTGATCAGCTTGGTCCCTCCCAAGAAAAAAACTCTTATTCATGCAATTTCAATAGAGTGTAAAGCTGGGCAGGGCAAGGCAAATGTGTTCTCTTCTGAGCAGGTCACTGTTCTGTCAGGGTTATGACAGGTTACCAATACTCCTGCATCTATTCACACATTGCTGAGAGCCATAAACTAGCTGCAATATGCAGAATGTAAATATACAGCTTTAAGCAGTGTGGACTTCACCTCCTACAATTCCCCAGCCAGCATGTAAGAGTTGTAGGAGTTGAAGTCCATGCAGCTTAAAGTTGCCAAAGTTGAGAAACACTTGGCTAGTTGGTGATGAGTGTGTATGGAGTGTTGAGAACTAAGTTGAACTCCCAGTTGTGTTGACAGGATCAGCACAGAAGTGTAACATCCCATTAGCATAAGGGAAAGCAAAGTTAAGGCATACGGTTGGTCACATGAAACAAGTTGAGTGCTGAGAAAGTGGATGAAGCCTAAAGCAATGTTAACCTAAATGGGTTCTGATAAGCAGAGTTTAATAAGGTGATCTGTAGCTTGAATCATGTCAACTGGATTTCTATAATAGAAATCCAGTTGACATGATTCAAGCTACAGACAATTCCACCTGGATGACTGAGAACCTTCATAGACTTAATAAGGTGATAAAACTCACTGGCTGGCTGCTCATGTCAATATCAGGGAACCTGTCACACTATTTATCCCCACCCCCGCCCACGATTTTCATATGTAGAAATAAAGTTGTAATATTGTATGTTCTCTGTAACAATCCAAAAAGCAACAGAAAAAAATCAACTCTGCCAAGTGTTCTGCAAAATTGTAAAGCATTTTACAGATATGATTCATTGAACTTTACTGAAGCAGGTCTGCAGTTTGATTTGGAAATCTGCTTTGAGAGGGTCATTCTATCAGAGCTTTGTTGAATCAAAGCACCCCTTCAAAGCTTTGCACAGCCCCGTTCATAATTGAATGCACAAGGTGAGGATGCTCTTTTTTTCAAATCAATAATTGATTATGACAAGTCCCAAAATACAGTCTGTCCTTGATAGCCAGCTGATTGCAGCTACAAAGATAAAAAGTAAGGTAAAATGGGAATGTGAGAACAAATTGGAGGTGAAGTGATACCGCTTTACACAAAAAACATTAAAGCTTCTACACAGGACTCTAATACTCAAAGATCTGCCTTTTTCTTTCCTCTTCTAGGATGATAGATCCTAGCATGATATCCTAGAGTCATACAAGGGGTGAAGACTGGATCTTTCACCTGTAGTGTTTCAGGCTAGGTGCAATGTTGGGCTCATAAATTTTAGCAAGAAGGTATTATAATGACTTTTCCATGATTCTGTTGACTGTATGCATTATTCTGTTGACTGGCTTTGCTGACCCTTTGGTCGGAAAGGAAGAGAAAAAAGGGGGAAATAAATTTGCTGTAATAAAATGTATGCATGAAAGCAGAACTAAAAACTTCCCTTGCTTTGTTAATTAAAAAAAAGGAGGGGGGTTACAAGAATGTGTGTTGTTTGCTATGAGTTGGATCAGGTCCCAGGAAGCCTTTGTGACTCACCTGATCTGGCCATTGCTGGTAAATTGGTTAGGAAAGAATTCCACAGGCCACCTTGTGCAGGCTTTCTCTGCCTAGTTTTAAAAAATCGTTTACTAGAATTACCTGCTTTGCCACATTAGCAGATGTTTGTCAGATTACTTTCATTTCATTTTCCTTTTGTACCATGCTTTAATAATTTTTCTACGGCAGCTTGGAAAAACTACAGAACAATACATTTCCTATGCTTAAATTAATAATTTTGGGATCTTGTGAGCAAGATAGATCCCATTATTGGTGCTCAATAATTTTGTTAGGTTCTATTAACTAGGAACATTCTCAGAAAGTTTTAGGGATACTGAACTGAAAAGCCATTTCTAGAACTTCGGTTGTTTCAAAAAAAAATCCATTTTTATTTATATAATTATTTTATCACCATCCTTCTTTCCCCCAAGAGTTCCCAGCAGAATTTTCAGGCCAAATAAATTTAAACTAAATACACAGCTGCCATATAATTGTAATTCCCTTTCTGTCACATACAATTTATCCAGTATCATCATAACATAACACAAGGAACTACATTTTATTGATTGCGCTTACAATTCTACTTTTCTTCAATGGAACTGGGAATAAAACAAAATTCTTGGGGGCAGTCTTCCAGTCAAGATATTGACCAAACGGGACTTGCTTAGCTTCAGCCAAGTTCCTACATCACATTCCTTTAAGGCAGGGCTTTCCAAAGTTTTCCCGTGGCGACACGACACACCAACCACCGTTGGTGTGTCGCCGCGGGAAAACCCGGAAGTGCCGCCATTGCGGCAGTGCGCAAAAACCCGGAAGCGCTGCTGCCGCTTTCGGTTTTTGCGCGCCGCTGTTGGTGTGTTGCCGCAGGAAAACCCAGAAGCACTGATGATGATCAGCGCTTCCGGGTTGTGTGGTGACACACCAGACTGTGTGTGGTGACACACTTTTGTGTCGCGACACACAGTTTGGAAAGCTCTGCTTTAAGGCATTCCCTCTGCCCTTGTCAGCATCAGCCATTTAAGTCAATTCAAAGCAAAGAAACTAGTAAATTAGGATATGTCATCACAATACAAAGCATATGGTGCTTGATGTTATGGAAGAAGCGAATTAGATATGGGGCATCTGATTCAGTTTCATATTTATGGGTCTATACAGTTTGGCCTTTACTTCAATATTAAAACAGTGAAGCAGTATGAAGGTTGATCCACTGCTATCTGGTTGGATTGCAGCAAATCTGTTTAAGCTGCTTTGAAATCATACAGCAAGTTTAGCCAACTTCATTATATTTTATCCTTTAAGCAAGTGGAAGATGTTGTTGGATGTCTTTGATGGCAAAGAAATTGCAGTAGATATTAATTATTCTTGCCATGGCCATGTTCTTATATGCAAAATAAGCTGGATGTCAAGTTCTATGATTGATTTATTAACTTTGCTAGTACTAAAGCTAATTTTCTTGCCAGACCAGGAAATTGTATGGAGTTTATCAGACTGTAACAGCAAAAATAATCATTCTAATTTCTTTTATGGTTTGCTTGTAGGCCAAACCATCATATTGCGATAGAATGAAACTGAAACTTTATTATATATGCACAAGTTCCATCATTTTCATAGTAATTGCCATTTTTTATTTGTCCCTGCCAAGCAGAAGTGGCTTTGTTGCATACTGAATTTGCCCATTAACAGTAGCAAACAAAGTCTAATTTTATCGTGAAGGTAAGTTACGACAGGAAAAATAGTTTATTGCCCAGCAAATTAAGACCGAATTGATCCCTAGTTAGGAACATCTCAAAATATTTGTGCTGCATCAGGCAAAGGATAAAATGGTGATCTTTTCCCATTCCACATGGAAAAGCCAACTGAAGAGTTAGTTTATTTCAACACTGTTGATAGAATTACAGTTCTCTACTGTACCTGGGAATAGCAAAGTGGCTTAGGAGGTGCAGGGCAGATTCTGAAGCACCCTTACCTCTGCCCTCCAGCATTGCATTGCTGCTGCCCAGTATCTGTCCCCTGGGACAGCAATCTAACTTTAGTAGAATGACCTTATCCCTACTCATAGCCTAATATCAAGACCAGGTTAACCACTACATTGTTCTGTGGGTATGCATGAAAGCACCTCATACACACAGTAAGACAGAAAATGACTCTGAATGGCAGAGCCAGAGATGACTACCGCACAAAACTTAATTTGATTATAATAAGGCCATTACAATTTCCCAAAGGCCATTTTCTCCCAGCAATTGTGGACAGCATTTTCTTTTCTTGAATGCAATGGTATCATCGGAAGAATATTTATCAGATGGAAAATTTTGCATTTGTATGCCATGAACTAAGCCACCTGCTCTCCCAGCACCCTTCCCAAATCTATGCATTATTAATAAGCAACATTAATTTCCAGTTTTCTGTTAGCTAATTTGTTCCCACAATCATAATTTCAAATATCACATGAATAATTCAGTAAGTTATTTTAACTGCAGATAGATAAGTCTGTTAACCCTCATATATTTCAATAAATTATTGCTTAGTTCCATGTAAAGATGCCAATGCTAAACACCTTGATAGGTGGTATTTTATGTTAAGCATTATATGTAGCATTCACATAACAAAATCAGCTGGAAATCCTTTAGCAGGAAAAAGGCTTTCTTTTACACGTAGAGAAGTTCCGGTGTAAACTTCTTTCCAGTTCCATAGAGCATGTTTTTATTTGTTCGACTGTAATCAAATGTTATTGTTGGCCTATATGCATTCTTTTCTCTGTGTAGTGGCAATGCAGAAGACCTTGGTTATTTCGAGGAGTTAAGTGACATATTTTGATTTTCTCCCTCACACGAAGAAGATTAGAGTTTATTTTGAGTTATACTGATGTTTAACAGGCTTGTTTTTATTTCTGTTTGGAATGAGGGGGGAGAGAAGAGAAACCACCCAGATTGTTAGTTTAAGCATAAGTCCACTCCTCCAACAGCCCCTCCAGCAGCTTGGAATGGGGGGGGGATGATAAGAGATTATTGTTGTTGTTTATTGTTACTGGCTTATCTGGTTAGCTTCCCAGGTTCTTGGATTATGTCATAAACAGGCGCACAGACTCTGAGAACCATCCTAGTCAGGGTCAGGTCATGCAGCCTCGGTACCATGGAAACAGAGTCATGGGGTTTGAGGGCCAGACTTTGATAAAAACCTTAGAATTGTCTTTTGAGTTTGGGAGCTTCTGCACAGATCCTGCGCACGGGGTGCTGTGGAACTAAAAGCCATCCTTTTGGGGTTATTCCCGCTACCTTGGTCAGGAAGCTCCTGGTAGCAAAAGGGAATAAAGGTGTCACTTTGCTTAGGTATGTTATGATTTCTTTCTTTATGCTATGCTTTTTATGCTTTTGTTTAATCTGCCTAAACTGTGTTTCTGGTTAAACTGTGTTTCGGTTTAAATCTGTTTGCTTAAGTTTATAATAAAGCTTAAAGTTTCTTTATCCACTGACGTGCTTATTGTCTCTGGATCCAAAAGAACCAATTGCCTGAGCACCTGATCACTGCTTGGACACTTGGCAGAACACTCTGCAAAGCAGCAATGAATCTATGTTGAAAACTAGAAAGACAGGTCAAAAGAAAATACTACAGTGGGAGTTGAGACATGCCTTCAAAGAGCCAAAGAATGTTTATATCAGCCTGGCGTGAATGCTTAGATGAAAGCATATTTGGAACAATGTGAGACCTGGAACTCATGCAGAGAAAGACAACAAAAGGAAGCTCTATGCTCAAATGCAATATCAGGTATTATGGCTGGGTAGACATCCAGATCAAAGGGCAAATGCGGTTTTTCCTGAAATCATGTGGTAGCTGTGGAGGAGGCAGCTGCTCAGTCAAGGGGAAAGGAATGGCTGCTTTCAGATATTCCAAACAAATGTGACAAGTATACCCACATGTGCTCCAAATCACATTTCGCCCTTCGGCTCTCTGGACAGTACTATCCAACATAGCCTTGGAAAAATTAGGAGTAAATTTGTTGACATGTCAAAAGAAAGACAAACATCTAAAAAACAGAGTGACTGCCATATACCAGATCTCAGAAAATCATAAGGAAATGAATGAGTTTCTTTGCTTGCTATAGAATAGCAAACACTTTTTTCTCAGATTCAGATTCACAGCGTTCCATACCCAGTGAGAATTTGAACATTACACATCTTCATTTGCCAATACCCAGGGCAATGGGAAAACTTAATAAGCCATTAAAATGGCTAAAATTGTTTTGACTAAAGCCAGACAGGCAGGGATTTATTCATACTGAATCATCCTGGACCAGTTTTTTTTTAAAAAACAGTATTTCTGGGGCACTGTGAGACAGGATTGTCTGGATTGCCATATTGTAATTAACTTCCTTGCAATTATTTTTTTATCATATTCCTATTTACTTATTGTATTTATGTTGCTTTTTATTTGTGAGCCTCCCATAGTCAGAGTCTGGTAGCATTGAAATCAAATTTTAAAAGATAAATAAATTACAATGTGCACAAGTTTTATTTTATTGTTATTTTCTATCATTAAATCTTTCTCTCTTGATCAGGGATTCTGGGAATGTTGTTGTTGTTTTTCTTAGGTCTGAAAAAGTTTGGAAACTCCTGTCCTACGGCATTGAAACACTGCTTTGCACAGTTTTAAGGGAAGTCTAATGCAGATTCTAATATGTCCAAAGACAAATATTTTGCTGCAATAAGGGAAAGTATACTACTTTCAGAGAGCCAAAACAGAAGAGTTAAATAGCAGAACAGAAATTAAGACAGTGTTATTATAGATCAGCTGAGGACCAATTTAGAAAACATTCAGATTGCCCTAGCAGCATAAATCTTGTACCTAGTGGTTAGCTGATGGCATAGCTCCAATCTCTGGACAACTCAAGATAAGCTACTTCAAATATTACAAAGAAGTGTATGACATGGTCTTCACTACACAGTACCACCAAGAAACAAATAGGGAAGCCAATGTACATATTTAATGTAAGATACACATTCAATGTCTAAAATAGTGCAATCCAGACTCATCTCTGTCTTCTTTCTGAAAACTGAAATAGGTCCATATAGGTGAGATGTGAGACCAATTTTCACATAGTATGTATAATAAATGTTTTTAGCATCATAAAAAGATTCTTAATTATCTGTAAGTCTGATTTTTGCATTGGTGGCTTTAATATTGCTTAGAAAAACCTCATGACTTGAACCTGAATTTGATCTCCCTAGCACAATGTATGCTGCTGTGGCTGTTACAAGGCCACAGTAGTTTGACAGGTCTTCTCAACACGCTTTGTCCATTGCTCTGATTGTAGCTTGATTCAAATCCAATGGGCTAGATGAATTTTCAAATTGCCTTATCCAGCTTTTCTTTTGTGACCTGCACTGAACTTTCCATCAGGCGGGGTGGGGGGTCTCCAGGGTAGTTTGTAAGGGTAGTGAACTGGATGTATTCTGCAACTGTGTCCAAATTATTTGAGTTGCCATTTTTGGATTTCACCAATTATTGTTGGATAGTTGCAGCAGTGCTGATTGATTATTTCATTTCTTATGCAGTCCATCAGTGTGATGCCAAAGATCCAACAGAGAGAACACATTTGGAAGGTTTCCAGTTTTTGGATCTCTGGCCAGAGGAGTGTCCATGATTCAGTCCCATATAGTAGCACTAGCAGCATCAGTGACCAAAACATTCACATTTTGATGTATATGGTAATGTTAGCCTTCTGCCATAAGCATCAGATGAATGAACCAAGATCCGTGGTGATGGCACCAATTCATGTTTTCACCAGCTTTTAAGGTAACCTACTTTTCCTGTATTGTGGAGAAGACATATTTGAATTCTTGCACTTGTTCTAAATGTACTCCATTTAGCTATATGGCTACTGGTAAACCAGCAGTGGTCAGTACTTCCATCTTCTCCACACTGATGACCAGTCCAGATGGGCATGCTTCCTTCCTGATGTCACCGAGGCTATTTGTGGCTTCCACTTTGTCATTGGCAAAAAATTGTCATCTACATAAACAAGGTTGGTGATGAACCATGCCTGCCCAAATTCTATTTATTTATTTAATTAATTAATGTTTATCCCCCTTTATTATTTTTTATAAATAACTCAAGGCAGCGAACGTACCTAATACTCTAATCTTCCTCCTCCTATTTTCCCCACAACAACCACCCTGTGAGGTGAGTTGGGCTGAGCGAGAGTGACTGGCCCAAGGTCACCCAGCCGGCTTTCATGCCTGAGGCGGGACTAGAACTCACAGTCTCCTGGTTTCTAGCCCAGCATCTTAACCACTATATGTGAAGACTTTTGTCATGATGGTGTCTATTGTAGTATTGAATAGCAGCTGGGACAGGACACATCCCTGACATATCCCAATGCAGACTTTAAGCCTCCTGATAGTTCACCTTTGATGTGAACCTGCTGATTAAGCTACCATAAACCATACGATCTTACTTGGAATTCCCTCAGCAGCAATTGCTTTCCAAAGCAATGGGTCAATGTACACTGTCAAAGGCAACTGTAAAGTCAATGAATACTATGATGAGTCATTTGCTGCATCAAATTCATTCTTCCATGACTTGTAGTAGCGTAAATATCTGGTCACAGCAATCCCAGTTTGGATGATAAGTGGCCTGTTCTTCACAGGCCACTTGTTCTCTTCAATTTTATATTTGGAGTTGGATTATATCCACAACCATGGAGAGTAGAATGATCCCAGGGTAGTTTTTGCATTTGTGGCAGTCTCCTTTTTTAAATCTTTTTTAAAGATGGGAGCTATGGTGGCTCAGGTCGGAAGGTGTCCAAAATGCTACTGGGGAAGAGCGGAGGGCAATTCCGAGTAGCTCCAGAAAGAGTGAAACGGCTGGGCCAAAGCCGAAAGGACGCTCAGTTGTGGATGTGTCTGGAAGTGGAAGGAAAGTCCGATGCTGTAAAGAACAATATTGCATAGGAACCTGGAATGTAAGATCTATGAATCAAGGTAAGCTGGATGTGGTCAAACATGAGATGACAAGATTGAACATCAACATCTTGGGAATCAGTGAACTAAAATGGACAGGAATGGGCGAATTTAATTCAGGAGATCATTATATATACTACTGTGGGCAAGAATCCCTTAGAAGAAATGGAGTAGCTCTCATAGTCAATAAAAGAGTGGGAAAGGCAGTACTGGGGTACAACCTCAAAAACGACAGAATGCTTTCAGTTCAAATCCAAGGCAAACCATTCAACATCACAGTGATCCAAGTCTATGCCCCAACCACTGATGCCGAAGAAGCTGAAGTTGACCAGTTCTATGAAGACCTACAACACCTTCTAGAACTAACACCAAAAAAGATGTCCTTTTCACCATAGGGGACTGGAATGCTAAAGTAGGAAATCAAGAAATAACCGGAATAACAGGCAAGTTCGGCCTTGGAGTACAAAATGAAGCAGGGCAAAGGCTAATAGAGTTTTCTCAAGAGAACATGCTGGTCATAGCAAACACTCTTTTCCAACAACACAAGAGACGATTCTACACATGGACATCACCAGATGGTCAATACCGAAATCAGATTGATTATATACTTTGCAGCCAAAGATGGAGAAGCTCTATACAATCAGCAAAAACAAGACCTAGAGCTGACTGTGGCTCAGATCATGAGCTTCTTATCGCAAAATTTAGGCTTAAATTGAAGAACGTAGAGAAAACCACTAGACCAATCAGGTATGACCTAAATCATATCCCTTATGAATATACAGTGGAGGTGAGGAATAGATTTAAAGGATTAGATCTGGTAGACAGAGTGCCTGAAGAACTATGGATGGAGGTTCATAACATTGTACAGGAGGCAGCAACTAAAACCATCCCAAAGAAAAAGAAATGCAAGAAAGCAAAATGGCTGTCTGATGAGGCTTTACAAATAGCTGAGGAAAGAAGGGAAGCAAAAGGCAAGGGAGAAAGGGAAAGATATAAACAACTGAAGGCAGAATTCCAGAGAATAGCAAGGAGAGATAAGAAGGCCTTCTTAAATGAACAATGCAAAGAAATCGAGGAAAACAATAGAATGGGGAAGACTAGAGATCTCTTCAAGAAAATCGGAGATATCAAGGGAACGTTTTGTGCAAAGATGGGCATGATAAAGGACAAAAAAGGCAGGGACCTAACAGAAGCAGAAGAGATTAAGAAGAGGTGGCAAGAATACACAGAACAACTATACAAGAAAGATCTTAATATCCCTGATAAATATGATGGTGTGGTCACTGACCTTGAGCTGGACATCTTAGAGAGTGAAGTCAAGTGGGCCTTAGGAAGCATTACTAACAACAAAGCTAGCGGAGAAGACAGTATCCCAGCTGAGCTATTTAAAATCCTAAAAGATGATGCTGTTAAAGTGCTGCACTCAATATGCCAACAAATTTGGAAAACTCAACAGTGGCCACAGGATTGGAAAAGGTCAGTTTACGTTCCAATTCCAAAGAAAGGCAATGCCAAAGAATGTTCAAACTACCGTACAATTGCGCTCATTTCACATGCTAGCAAGGTTATGCTCAAAATCCTACAAGCTAGGCTTCAGCAGTATGTGAACCGAGAACTACCAGAAGTGCAAGCTGGGTTTCGAAGAGGCAGAGGAACTAGAGATCAGATTGCCAACATTCACTGGATCATGGAAAAAGCAAGAGAGTTCCAGAAAAACATCTACTTCTGCTTCATTGACTACGCTAAAGCCTTTGATTGTGTGGATCACAACAAACTGTGGCAAATTCTTAAAGAGATGGGAGTACCAGATCACCTTACCTGTCTCCTGAGAAACCTGTATGCGGGTCAAGAAGCAACAGTTAGAACCGGACACGGAACAACCGATTGGTTCAAAATTGGGAAAGGAGTACGACAAGGCTGTATATTGTCACCCTGCTTATTTAACTTATATGCAGAGTACATCATGAGAAATGCTGGGCTGGATGAATCACAAGCCAGAGTTAAGATTGTTGGGAGAAATATCAACAACCTCAGATATGCAGAAGATACCACCCTAATGGCAGAAAGTGAAGAGGAACTAAAGAGCCTCTTGATGAGGGTGAAAGAGGAGAGTGCAAAAGCTGGCTTGAAACTCAACATTAAAAAAACCCAGATCATGGCATCTGGTCCCATCACTTCCTGGCAAATAGAAGGGGAAGAAATGGAAGCAGTGACAGATTTTATTTTCTTGGGTTCCAAGATCACCGCAGACGGTGACTGCAGCCATGAAATTAAAAGACGCTTGCTCCTTGGGAGGAAAGCTATGGAAAACCTAGACAGCATATTAAAAAGCAGAGACATCACCTTGCCGACTAAGGTCCGTATAGTTAAAGCTATGGTTTTTCCAGTAGTAATGTATGGCTGTGAGAGTTGGACCATAAGGAAGGCTGAGCGCCGAAGAATTGATGCTTTCGAACTGTGGTGCTGGGGAGACTCTTAAGAGTCCCTTGGACTGCAAGGAGGTCAAATCAGTCAGTCCTAGAGGAAATCAACCCTGACTGCTCATTGGAAGGACAGATGCTGAAGCTGAAGCTCAAATACTTTGGCCACCTAATGCGAAGGGAGGATTCACTGGAAAAGACCCTGATGCTGGGAAAGACTGAAGGCAAAAGGAGAAGGGGACGGCAGAGGATGAGATGGTTAGATAGCATCACCGATGTAATGAACATGAATTTGAGTAAACTCCGAGAGACAGTGGAGGACAGGAAGGCCTGGCGTGCTATGGTCCATGAGGTCACGAAGAGTCGGACACGACTAAACGACTGAACAACAACAAAAATGGTGGCTTGCCTCCAAGTGCTTAGTACTTGCTTTGATGTCCAGATCAACTGAATTAATGAGTACAGTTATTGTAGCAAAGGACCACCTCCTGACTTCAGTGCTTCTGCTGTGACCTCATCGCATCCAGCTGCTTTGCCTTGCTTAGTTGCTTCATAGCCTCTTTGATCTCTCCAGTGCTTGACACCTCTTCGGTAAACAGGAGGGCCTAAGATGTTAGATGCTGTGTTTTTTATTGCACAGTCAAAAACAAAAGGAAACAATTAAGATTTAATTTAAAAAGCAAATAGTTAGACTACAATTAGGGAAGCTGTAGTGCCACACTTTTGGTGGGCATCTGCTGAAATAAAACCCCTAATATTTAAACTTAACATTGATATGCATAGGCAGAATTGTTAAAGCTAGATTAAGGGAGTGGATTTGATAGTGAGCACATAATATACTAATACTTCTAGTATACTGTTCACATCATATGCAGTGTAATGTAGGATAATGGTAACAGAATTCTTACACACAAACATAAAAAGGTAAAGGTTCCCCCCGCACATTTGTGCAGTCGTGTCCTACTCTAGGGGCCAGTGCTCATCTCCGTTTGTTAGCTGAAGAGCCAGCGTTGTCCGAAGATGCTTCCATGGTCATGTGGCCAGCATGACGCATGTGGAACGCTGTTACCTTCCCACCGAAGTGGTACCTATTCATCTACTTGCATTTGCATGCTTTCGAATTGCTAGGTTGGAAAGAGATGGGGCTAGTGCGGGAGCTCATTCCGTCACGCGGGGCTAGGGATTCAAACATCCGAACTTGCGATCTTCCGATCAACAAGCCTGGCATCTTACCCGGTGAGCCACCACGCCCCTACACACAAACATACTGTATAGCTAATGAATTAGAAGTCTAATTATATATGGGAGGTGGGGAAATTCAGACTAAACTCAGTGATACCTGGCTTCATCTGAACATGGAAACTTCTAACATACTTAAAAGAAAACACAAATTATTACTTTCTTAAAGAATGGAAACCATTAACGGACTATTTGCAAAATGCAGGAGGGGCAAAGCTTATATGGGGTTTTGAAGATTAAAACATATATAAATTGATATATTAGACAGGAAATGTTTTACAATGTTATATATAGTACTAGCATGAAAGAGATTAATTTTTAAATTACTAAGACCAGAGATAAATTGGAAGTGGACTAATTTCTATGTTTCATCTTTCTCTTTTTCTATTTACTTTGCTACACTTTTTCTTTTCTTTCTTTGATTTGTATTTCTATTTCTTTTTCCTTTTCAATCTTTTATCTATGTATACTTAAAATTCAATAAAATATATTTAAAAAAAAAGAAACTTCTAACATAGCTTTCCCTGTATTCTTGAATTCCCAACCATGGATGGCATGAAACTGCCTAGAACTTGGTCTTCCATGCTCAAGGCAAAGATCTCAGGGACTTAGGTCAGGAACCTGCACAATGGCAGAAAAAGGATCAATGGCAAGTTCTTCTAGAAGAAAATAACTTCAAATGGAAAGTGTCATAGAGGGAAAATAGAGAATTATTCTAAAATGCTTTGGAAACTGTTGCTTAACATTCTACCAGATGAGACCAACTTCTTAATAGCATCCTACAAGCAATGGCTATTGATCAGATGCATGTGGGGTTTTGCACCAAGTTATCTCCAGGTCTGGTTCCCAATCACTAGCATGCTACTGTGCCAATTGTAAGCATTCTAGCATTCAATCCTAATGCTATGTGCTAAATCAGTAGACTACACTAGGACACCATTTAGGGTGATAATAGCAGCAGCAGCCATATCAAAGAATAGTCTCCCACAAATACAGCAATAAGTAGGACTGTTTGGGATGCTTCAAAAAAGCACAA
This sequence comes from Charina bottae, assembly GCA_023362775.1. Taxonomy (NCBI): domain Eukaryota; kingdom Metazoa; phylum Chordata; class Lepidosauria; order Squamata; family Charinaidae; genus Charina; species Charina bottae. Next base: position 97,936,353 of record JALMGJ010000002.1, on the reverse strand, counting down.
AATCTCTCAGAGCTGCTTCACAAAGCAACATGGGCCCTTCACTTTTATTAGCTAAAAGAAGCCGTCCTCTTACTTTACTTTTGTGTCTATAGCAGCATCTCCTCAGCATCTTCTGGCATTGGCAAAAGCCAGATGACGCTTCTGCACACATACACTGCTTCTGCAGAAGCTTTTTCCAGCTCTTCTGAATGCTGGAGGCTCTGGCTGCTGCTGGAGAATGCTTAAAGAAGGCTCTTAGAATCCTCTGGCACCCCACAAGAGGCTTCTGGATATCTGCAGCACCTGTACTGAGACACGTGGGACCAGGGAGATAAGAAGAAAAGATAATAAGCCGCGAGAGAAGGAACCACCGGACTCCGGATGCTTATGCACTGAGTGTACACGCCAGGAGGCGGAGAAGGAAGGACAGGAGATTGGTTTGTGGGACCCTGAATGTTTATGCCATAGGTGTAATGCCTTTAATCAGGCTCCATAGGTGATAAATTTAACCCCCATCCCCTATCCAGAGAGACTGGGATCGTAGTTTAGCTTGACACCTTGAGTTGATTGAGGAAGAACAGAACACCTTCCCACCCTGGGATCCTAACCCAAGAGAGACCCCAAGTCGATTTGCATCCTAGGAGACACACCCCATGAGCAGCCTTAATGGAAAATATAGAACATGCTATGGGATAGTATGCAACATGTGGAGCCACTGCGCAGCTGCTAATTTGGGTGACAAATAAGAAACTTTTTATTGTTAATGTATAGTCGAAGGCTTTCACGGCCGGAATCCGATGGTTGTTGTTGTGGGTTTTCCGGGCTGTGTGGCCGTATTTCTGGCAGTTTTGGTTCCTAACGTTTCGCCAGTTGCTGTGGCTGGCATCTTCAGAGGACAGGAGCACAGCTAGAAGACTTTGTCACAGAGAGAATCTTCTAGCTGTGCTCCTGTCCTCTGAAGATGCCAGCCACAGTGACTGGCGAAACGTTAGGAACCAAAACTGCCAGAACACAGCCACACAGCCCGGAAAACCCACAACAACCACCATTTTGATTGTTATCTTAACTGGTGTAATGTTTTTCAAAAGAAATGTATAAAAGACGATGTTCGCTGTCCGTTCAGCACTTCCTCTCTTGCATGGGGAAGTCCTTTTATTCCTGGCGCCCTGAATAAAGGATTCTGATTCTCCCGCCTCGTGTTGTGATTGGCTTACTGCACCGGGTGATGAACCACACCGTGGATTTCGTGGACAACAGTACACACCCCTCTTCCAGCTTTTGCTGGTGAGGGAAGTAAGAGACAATGAAGAAGCTTTGAGGCAAAGCCAAGTGCATTGTCAAGGCAAACCCCACAGCCTCTTTGCCCCAATGAAGAGTATCATATTGCCTCCACAGCATGAAGTGCTTCATCAAAGCAAGTCTAAGTTACTTTGTGCAAGATTAGCAACAAAACAAATGTTCTAAAGAAGAGAGAATAAGCACTACTTACTACTTGCACTTTCCAAAAGTTGCTGAAGTGATTTTTTTTAATGTTATTTGCCATTTTGGGAATTCCGTTTTAATATTGTCATTAAGCAAAGCTTGATTTGGAAGAGGTTTCTTACAATGATCCTCAAAGAAATTTTGAATAGTACACTTCTCATTTCCTGCCTATATTTTCATGAGCAAAAAAAATAAAAAGGCAACTAATACAAATACAGAGGAAGGCACTCCGGGAAAGACCAAAATTGGAGAATATGTGGCAATGAAGAAATTAACTGTATATATTCACAACAGAAATCTAACCTAATTCAAACATATTACACAGCAAGTCAAGTTAAGACACATATGACTTTTGAAGAAAAGATTTAAAAAACCACTGAAAAGAATGACTTAAATAGATATAAGCAATAGCAGTAAAAGTTTAAAGCAAAGGAAAAATATCTAAGTAGTAGTTAGAGGTTGGAGAAGAAAGGGAGAAAGTATATTATTGAACACTTCTTTTTATAATGTATTTTTTATTACACTATATCTAACTTCTTGCATTTCTATTTTAGATCTGCTTTTGTACAATGCTTTTGCAGTAATAAAACTAATCAAAGCTTTCAAAAGAAAAAAAGGAAGGCACCCCTGGAGAACCTAAACTTTCTGGCTAGATTGTAGAGGAAGTTACTGGTTGCCGATTACCTATTAGTTTTATTTATTTATTTAATCAAATTTATCACCGCCCAACTCCCCCAAGGGGGACTCTGGGTGGTTTACAACAAAATATAATAATTAATGTACAATTATAAATAGATTAAAATACAAATTAAATAACAATTTAAAATATAAAGAATATAATAAAATCCAATGATGGAATCTTCTTAAGTTCCCAGCTCCCGCTCTTGGCACTGGAGGGGTTCACCCACCACTCTCACAATTATACACACACTCACTCCCCGTGCCCCCCCCTCGACTTCTCTCACTAGTCCATAGGAGGGGCACTCCATACACTACCTCTCACCCCATCTCTCACTCAGGGGGATGAGTGCTCTCACATTCTGCATCCAAACCCGTACTCCCTCCCACGCCTCTCACACCTGAGAGGGAGAATTACAATCACTTCGAGGGATCCTGGTGATCTTAGCTATATAAGGGCGGTTAGGAGAATGGCTAAGCTAACTTTCGCGGTGGCTTCTGCATTGGGAATCCGTGGCCCATAAGTCCTCAGCAGAATTATTATACTCCAAATGATCTATAGCAACGCCCAATAGATCGTCATGACGTTGCTGCGCCCACAATCCAGTTCTTAACAATCTCCAGAGTTCTTAAAGCTCTGCCAGGTGCTAGATCGGTCTACTTATCTAAGGCCAGTCGAAGCCCCACTGGTTCCTTGGGATACGTCCCTCCATCCTCAGCCAGTGTGTAAAGCCGCTGTGCTACCCGAATGGCGCACAGCTCCAAATACGTTCTCCTGGAAAGCGAGGTCTGTTGCGTTGCAAAGGCCTATTCCACATTAGGTCTCTCAGGGGCCAGCATCCACACATTTTTGAGGCCAATCTCTCACGCCTCCAGAATCTATTCACCCTCACTGAATTCCCTTACAGCAGAGGTGAAATTCACTGCCGCCTCGGTGATCGCCCCACCCAGACTCCGCCCCACTATCAGGGCCAGTCCCGGGGTTCACCGTATCGGGGTTTGTCGGGGTTCGTCGCTGTCATCTCCACCAGCTCTACCGCCCCACTCGAAGCTCCAACTGTGCCACTGTGTTCAACCTCGCAATGCCTGTTTCCGAGGTTTGCAGCACCAAAAACCTTCCCTCTCTATTCAGAGAAACGCCGCCATTCTCAGTTCAGCCCAACGCTAAGCCTCGCATCACCCTTTGCAGTCCGTTGCATCTTACCGCTCCGTCCGGGGGGGGGGCTAACACCCCAGCACAGGTAGAAAACCCACCAGTAATTCCACAAGCCCCAAAAGGTGTAATTATGGGGTTCGGGAGGGTTTAAAGAGTTAGAAGTCTCTCCCCTCCCCAGAGCAGCAACCAACGCCGGCTTCTTCTGCCACCAGAAGCTTGCAGGTATGTTCTTTCTTAAGCGAGATTGATTATCTCTACAAAACTCCAACCTTTTGTTCTACCCTCCAGGAGCTGTATTAATACAAGGCAAAAGACCAGAGAGAAAGAGAAAAAGGGGTGGGGTGGGGCTAGCTCTGCTTCACAGATAATATTATTTTCATGGCTAGAACAAAAAAGTTTGCTTTGCATTTCTTGGATAGAGAGAAACAGATGGAGGAATGGATTTGGAAGGACCTGGTGGAAGGTAAGTTAGAGACAAATTTTAAGGTAAAGGGTCAGTTAGAACAAGATTCAGACCAGCCATTCTCAACCTTTTGACCCTGGAGGAACCCTTGAAATATTTTTCAGGCCTCGGGGAACCCCTGCACATTCAGGCTCAAATATAGGCCAGAAGTTACAAAATTATTATATTTGTTTCATGTGTAGGCCTGTATAGATGCACTAACAGTGTTCTTAAACTGAAAATAAAGAATGAAAATTACCTCTTTAATGTGAAGTTGCCCGAATTTGAAATAATTTTTTTAATAAATTGTGTTCACCCAGGGAATCCCCAGTGAGCTCTTGTGGAACCTTAGAGTTCCATGGAACCCTGGTTGAGAAACCCTGATTTAGAGGATAATTTACTGCAACTATTTTGACTTTTATAAAATGGATATCATATGAAGCCCATGCATTGAGAGATAAATTTTGTTCAGTAAAGGCTATATGCTCAGAAGAGGTGGGTCATTGTTTCAGAATGGCTCTCGGTCTTTCTTTGCTCTCGCTACCCTGGGTGATGGATTGTAACAAGAAAGGTGGAGTCAAAGAATTGGCTGGGGCCTCAGATTACTCTTCACATAAGTTATCTCATCTAGCCCTATTCTGGGAGCAACCAACCTAATGTATTTGTAAAGTTTGCCAGAAGCTGTGCATCTCAGGTCAAAAATAGGCAATCCCTTGGAAGCTAGGAACCACACTTCTTATGTTTGGGGAACAATCAAGAGTCACAGTGGATGGGATGAATTTTGAGGTAGAGCTGTGTATTGAGGCCAGGGTTTGCTTCAAGCCCTTCACAGCCACTTACAACAGAAAAACAAGATTCTCTGAACCTTCTTTAACCAGGTTCATTGAAAGGAAAAAGGAAATTCGATTACAGAATCTCAGCAACTGACGGTGGTGGTGGTGGTGGTGATCATTATTATTATATTTAGGCACTGCCTGACTCCAGGTGACTCTGGGAGCTCACAACATAAGAGAATAAAATACAATATAAATAAGGAAAAAAAGGTAAATAAAGATAGTAAAAATAGAGAGCAGATGGCAAACTGGCCAACAACACAAAAAACATATACAAACACCCCACAAGGGGCTCCAGCCACCCTAGCCCAAGGTCTGGGAGAACAGCCAGGTCCTTAAGGCCCTCCAAAATGCCATCAGGGTGGGACTTCCGAGGGAAGTATGGAGAACTGAAGATGGCTCCGCAAAAGTGGAGCCGACGACAATGGCAAAGACCAATGAACCGGTGCTCCAGATGGCTGCTGCTTGTGAGGAGACCACAGAATAGCAGTTTTCTGCAGGTTTGAGCACCGGGAGATGACAGGATCAGCCATCTTGCTTGTGTTCTGTCCAGAGTATGACCACCAGAACTTTATAAAAATAGTTTTATTATATAAAAACTATTTACAATTATAAGTCCATAATACAACTGAAGAATACTGGAGGTAGGCAGCTATGCAGTAGCACGAGCTGGAGTTCAGCAACAAGTAGAACCACAGTCCTGGACCAAGATGCTAAGTAGGTAAGTTCAAACTAGGAAATTCAGGATCAGTTCTTCTGAATTACTGGGAGCTAGGCTGACAAGGCTGGAATGAAGTCTCTGGAACTAGGATTGCAGGATAGATGGGATGAGGTTCTTCTGAATTCTCAGGATACTGGACTGGATTCTCTGGACAAGATGGATGCTCTAAAGGACTGGACTGGAACTGCAAGGCAAACTGGACTGGTTCTTCTGGAACACGGGACTGGAACTACACGGCAGGCTGGACTGGTTTCTCTGGGATACTGGACTGCAAGGCAGACTAGACTGGTCCCTCTGGACACTGGACTGGAACTGCAAGGAAGACTGGACTGGTTCCTCTGGGACAGTGGACTGGGACTGCAAGGAACACTGGACTGGTTCCTCTAGGACACTGGACTGGGACTGCAAGGAAGACTGGACTGGAACCCCTGGGACACTGGACTGGAACTGCAAGGCAGACTGGACTGGTTCCTCTAGGATGCTGGACTGGGACTGCAAGGAAGACTGGACTGGTTCCTCTGGGACACTGGACTGGGACTGCAAGGAAGACTGGACTGGTTCCTCTGGAACACTGGACTGGGACTGCAAGGAAGACTGGACTGGTTCCTCTAGGATGCTGGACTGGGACTGCAAGGAAGACTGGACTGGTTCCTCTGGGACACTGGACTGGGACTGCAAGGAAGACTGGACTGGTTCCTCTGGGACACTGGACTGGGACTGCAAGGAAGACTGGACTGGAACCCCTGGGACACTGGACTGGAACTGCAAGGCAGACTGGACTGGTTCCTCTGGAACACTGGACTGGAACTGCAAGGCAGACTTGACTGGTTCCTCTAGGATGCTGGACTGGGACTGCAAGGAAGACTGGACTGGTTCCTCTGGGACACTGGACTGGGACTGCAAGGAAGACTGGACTGGTTCCTCTGGAACACTGGACTGGGACTGCAAGGAAGACTGGACTGGTTCCTCTAGGATGCTGGACTGGGACTGCAAGGAAGACTGGACTGGTTCCTCTGGGACACTGGACTGGGACTGCAAGGAAGACTGGACTGGTTCCTCTGGGACACTGGACTGGGACCGCAAGGAAGACTGGACTGGAACCCCTGGGACACTGGACTGGAACTGCAAGGCAGACTGGACTGGTTCCTCTGGAACACTGGACTGGAACTGCAAGGCAGACTTGACTGGTTCCTCTAGGATGCTGGACTGGGACTGCAAGGAAGACTGGACTGGTTCCTCTGGGACACTGGACTGGGACTGCAAGGAAGACTGGACTGGAACCTCTGGAACACAGGATTGGAACTGCAAGGAAGACTGGACTGGAACCGCAAGGAATGGAATGGGAGCTGCAAACTTTAAGTTTAGTTTGTATTAGTTTTTAGTATCTTAATCAAATTTTTTAATAAGAATTATATATAAAAAAACAAAATGCCATCAGGGTGGGAGCCACCTAGATCTCAGAGGGAACCTCATTGCAGAGGGCAGGCACCAATGCAGAGAAGGTGTACTTCCTGTGTCCTGAAAGTAGATACTATTTAATTGAAGAGACCCAGAGCATGCCAACCCTGCCAGCTCGTATCAGTCAGGCAGATACCACAGGAGATAGGTGGTCCTTCAGATAACCAGGGCCTTTGCCATGTAAGGCTTAATAGGTCATAACCAGCACCTTGAATTGCAACCAGAAGCAAACTGGTAGCCAGTGCAGCTAGCAAAGCAGGGGTGTCACATGGGCATATAAGGACATCACTGTCCATGCCACTATATTCCAGACCAATTGAAGCTTCTGAGTGATCTCCAAGGGCAGCCACATGTAAAGTGCATTGCAGTAATCAAGTAGTTATCTTTACATTCATAGGGTGAAACTTATTTGGTTGTCTTGCTAATCACTTGATGCTAATATTATAAGTGCAGAACATCTACACATTCTTCCTTTATCATAAAGAAGTGGTTATCCTGCACTTGTAATATTTTGCAAACTGCCATCTTCTTTCACAGACTCTGAGAAGCCCTTTAGAGTCTGTTGGAGAATGTCTATATAACCCATAGTATTTACACAGTGGATTCTACAGGGTTCTAGCTTATCCCTCATGATATTTAACAATCAACATGAAGCCTCTGAGTGAGGCCATTCAGAGATTTAGAGTTCAATGCCATCATTTTGCTGATGACACCAATCCTATCTGTCTTTTTCATCAGCTCCAAGTGAGATAGTGTAAGTGCTTAATCAATGCCTGGCTATAGTAATGGACTGGCTAAAGGCCAATAGATTGAAGGTCAATCCAGACAAAACATTAACTGTCTGAGTTAATAGTGTTCAACTTGTTCTGGCAAGAACTACAATCCTCCAATGGATCAAAGTTTATGCTAGGAGTACTGATAAACTTATATCAGTCATTAGAGGAACAAGTAATCATCCTCTGTAACATCAAGCACCTTGTGCCAGGCTCAGTTGGAGCACAAGTTACATCACACAAGCATTAATATGTTCCCCAGATAACTTTTGAGTTAGATTCTAGTGGGTGCTAGGTGAAACTGCTCTTGAAAATGGTCCAGAGGCTTCAGTTCCTATGAAGTCTAAGCACCAGAGAACTAATTAGAATGCATTGTTCCAGATTTTATTACCTCGGTGTTATATCATCTTTGTTGCTTCCAAGGAAATTTCCAGGCATGGTTCTAAGCACTAATATTAACCTACAAATCTCTGCATGATTTGGGACTATAGTAACTAAAGGAATGTTTCCTCTCATATATTCTTACCTAAGTCCTGCAACTGTATTTGGAAGCCCTGCTCTGGATGCCCCCACACTCTAAGATGCAGGAAAGGGCAGAACACATGAAGAGACATAGGGGTGGCTGATCTATTGTCTTTAATCATGTTATTTAATCTTAATTTTAAAAATGGCATACCAAGCAATTTTATATCTGCTGTTTAGCAGCTGTCAATTTATTCTTTTAATTTGTAGAGATAGATAGATGAGATGGATAGATGGATAGATGGATACATGGATACATGGATACATGGATACATGGATACATGGATACATGGATAGAGAGAGAGCACTGATAGATATAGATAGATGATAGATAGATCCTTCAAGTTAGTCTTGACTCCTGTTGACTGCCTGCAGCTTTCTTGGCAGCATTTTCAAAAGAGATTTGACATTGTCGTCTTCCTAGGCTGAGATAATGTGATGGGCCCAAAGTCATCCAGCTGGTCTCATGAGTAAGGCAGAAGTAAAGCTCACAATTTCTTGGCTTCTAGTCCAATGCCTTTAACCACTACATCAAAGTGTTGCTGTAAGACCTGCTATTCTAGAAGAGCTAGCAAATTTTATGTAGCACTTTCTCCTACAAGTTCCCACCACTGTTGTGGGTGAATAATGTGCAACAGTCCTTGCCTTCAGATTGCCAAGTTCTTTCTTCTAATCTACTAGATCTCTCCTCATGGCTTGCCAAATTGATAAGTCCCAGCAAGACAGTTGGTTCTTTTAATACTTCTTTCATCTGGATCCATCAGTCGCCACTGCCTATGTATCATATCTTCATTGTACTGTCTGCTTTGCCTTTCATTTTGTACTATTCTGATCAACTTTCTTTTGGCCACAAAAGGCATAATCTGGTTGGGCACTATTTGACCTTGTCATCTCACAGCATTCCCCCTATTATTTTTTTACCCATGTGTGAATTTTCATGCATAACTTGTATACTTATATATCTGAGGGACCGCCTCATCCCCATAACTTCAAACCGTCCCACTCAATTATGTAGAGAGGGCATGCTCCGGACCCCGTCGGTAAGGGAGTTTCGTTTGGCGGGGTCCAGAAGGCGGGCCTTCTCGGCAGTGGCGCCTGCCCTTTGGAACAACCTGCCCCCGGAGGTGAGGCAGGCCCCATCACTCCTGTCCTTCCGGAAGAACCTAAAGACCTGGTTTTGCCACCTCACGTGGGATGGGAACAGGAATAGTTCCTCGTGGGGATGGCTGGTGCCATAGAGCCCTTTTAAAGATCATGGTCTGCCTTCTTGGATTTTCTACTTAATTTATAATAATAATTAATTGTATATTGTATTTTTATGTGTTTTTATAACAGAATTTTAATCTCTATGTTTGTAAACCGCCAGAGTCCCCTTGGGGGAGATGGTGCGGTGATAGAAGTCGAAACATAAATAAAATAAATAAAATAAATACTACCTGGACCCAAAATAAGTTATTTAAGTTGTTTCTTCTTTTTAGCATTGCTTAATGTACTGAAGTATCAAAATAACATGCTATCAGAACTTGTTAACAAATTCCACAGTGAATTTGGTTTCATTAAATAGAAATGTTATGATGCAAACACACTAATAGACATGCACGAAGGAGAGAATTCTATTGCAGATTTACTGCTTACTTTACAAAATGTCTGAGTAACCAATTGTCTTACTTTTTCAAAGAGTATTATATAAATGAAACTGTCATTTTATGTTATACTTTTTCAAGAAGCAAACAAGTTTTGTGATAAGATTTATTTACACATTATTAAAATGTAGAACCATCCTAGGAACAGAAAACCTATGTAGTTACTAATACTTTATTGGTAACTTCAATGATCGTGACATTAATAAACTAAGTTATGAGGGCTGAAAACTTTCAAATTCTTTCAGTTTTTCAGTCTAGAGTATTGAACTACTGGCTTGCAACATTTTAAAGGAAGGTTGCATTTGTGAGAGGAGCTCTCTTCAGGCATTCTGAATCCAGCTCGAGCATGTTAGGTCCAGCTCTCACCCTCTGCCTTGACTTCATTTTGCAATTTATATTGTATTTATTGTATTTATATTTTTACTATGTTTTAATTGTATTTTAATGGTGTTATTGTGGCTGTGAACCACCCAGAGTCCCTCCTTGAGGGGGAGATGGGCGGTCATAGAAATTTAATAAATAATAATAATAATAATAATAATAATAATAATAATAATACTTCAGAAGCACAGAGCCTCATCTATTTGTGGCGGCTCTGCAGATCATGTGTTAACATTGGATTTTCAGAATTCTGTAAGGGTATTGCTGGTATCCAAGTTGCTGTTCTACATGTTAACAGTGAGTCTTCTTGAAGGAATACTGGGGAAGGTCGTCAAGTACATCGTATGATATCATGTGTTATCATTTTTCTGGATTTTCTTACATGTCTTTTTTAACACAATTTTGGAAACAAAGGACCATAGGAATATATCTTTTAATGAGTCAGACCTTTGCACTCTCTGTATGGTCAGGGCTGACTGATGGTGACAGGATGGATTTTTTTTCCCAGCTCTACACGGTACATGCAAGTATTTCACCCGGTTACTGAGCCACAGCATCCCTTCCCCCAAATGTGAGCAATCTGATGATGCTTACTAAAACTTCTCTTGAAAAATGCCCCCTTTTGACCTGAACTAGAACTCAAAAGTGTCTGGGCTGACTCAAAAGGTAGTGAGGGACCCGAAATAACTGTTAACACTCACATTTATAAACGCCCTGAATTCCAAATTCAACTCTGATTATTATTGAAAAGCTGAATGGTTAGTTACCTGTTGAGGCTCATGGGACCTCATGGGTTCCTGGTTCTGCTGCTGCTGCTGCTTCTTTTGAAATTACTACCTGCTGCCTCACTTGCTCGCTCTTTGGCCCGAAATAAACAAATAAGTAGCTGCGTGGCAGGAAATATTAAGAGGATTTTCTACTGGCTTATGTCAATAAATGCTGTGCTACAACAGTGAAGTGGATCTATAATCGTATTTGGTTGCTTTACAGAATAGAAGCCTTATGTGATCTGAGAACTCTAGAAAACATAGGATGAGTTGTCAGGGCAGCAATTTTATTAGAAACTTAGAAAACAACCCCAGCTTCTTGGCTGTGAGGATGAGCATCCGTTCTGGGCGGAGTCGCGTACCTGGACTAAGAAGATATTTTCTTCTTACAGTATTTTCATACTCTTGTATGCACTGTTTAACGTGGCTTGAGTTAGAGTCCTTCTGTATCCTAAGGGAAAAATACAATGTGAAGCTCCTCTAATGTTATTAGGAAGCAGTGATTATCAGAAAGGTCAAAAGGGAATATGAACACCTGTAAATCTAGCTATAAAAAGTCAAGAGAAAAACCAAGCTAGAGCTGAACCAAGACCCTAGCTAACTGTCCCTGGCCAGATTATCCACTGCTATGAGATGTGATAACCACCCCAATGAAAAATTGGAGATTTGAGGAGACTGATAATGCCATGACTGTCTCTTTGATACAAGACAATAAATCAAATTCAGTTTTAAATTTTAAAAAGGGTTTTGAAATTGCTTCATCAGAACTAAGCTAGTCCAAGATAAATTATATTAGAAGATGCTCAATTTACCCTTTAACTCCCGGTTGGCCACTTGTGGTACCATTCGGAAAAAAAGAGAAGAAAACCATATTTTATTTTCTGCAAAAGAAGTTTTCATAATCATCCATATTGAAAACTAGAGGATCCAGCAAAAAGTGCCGTGTTCCTACTTGAATCCATCCTGCACAATAAAAATTATAATAAAACTTAACACTTCATGAATATAATGCAGAATATTCCAGATGATGCTTCTAAGTGACTGAATTGTTTTTAATTTGCTTAAAAGCATGCAGCTGGGGGCGGGGGGGGGGGAAATGACACATATTCTGCTTAGCTCAACAGCTGAAACTTCACAAAGAAGGTGCTATTTTCACCATGACTAAGCTGTGAAAAGTATCTGAAATGAGCCATTGTAATTGTAGCTGACACTTATTTCATCAGTTCACCAATATAGTGGCCCAAAGTAGCTCAAGTCTTTGAAAGAAATACGACTGAGACTGAGAAACTAACAATATGGTTTGTCAGAAATCCAGAGATATTCATTCTCTCTCTCTCTCTCTCTCTCTCTCTCCAATCTACAATCTACAATCTACAATCTACAATATTCAGTTTATAACATTATTTAATATTATAAGATCAGAAATACAAGCAGCCTGGTGGGATTTTACATTTTCTATAAGAAATTTCAATATTGGAAATATAAAATTCAAGTACACATCTTGAAATGAATGGGGAAGCTTTCTCTATTCTAATTTGCTTAATGACTATGGTATGCAATAGCATTAGTTGTCACTGATAGTTAGAAGAATGGGGGGGGGTTAGGAAAATCAGAGCAGCATTAAAACATATGGTTCCTAGCTTTAGATAGCTAAACCTTACAAATGACAACAGCAATATGGCTAAAACCTGGCTGCAAACCCTGAAGTGCCACTGTAGTTGACGCATTCTTGCAGAACCTGTTTGCTTTATTGCCAACAAGAATAGAATTTTACTGTCTTGAAATGCCAGTTGAGAAGCAGCACATTTTAATAAACAGTGCAGAGGAGCTGATGGCTTCTGAGTAAGGGATCTTCCAGGGAATGTCTTCTTTTATCTACTATTGCCACTAATCCAACCCCCCATGGCTGCCTTGCTTGTTTTTTAACATGCTGGTGGAAAGAGCAAAAATTTTTATTTCTCTTTCTCTATCACTGGCTAGGCCATTAGTGCATGTTATTATGCACTAAAAAGTACTATGCCAATCAATTGGTTGAAACTATGCACACAATTTTACCCAAAAGTCGTGCCTCAAATGAGAGAATCAGCAAATGGAAAGAATCAGATGCTTTTCTGGGGATGGGGTAATAAGCAGCAATAGGACTTGGTCTTGTATTTGATTCAGTTTACTATCATTCAGTTTGGGAAATTTGTTTTAATTTAAAGGGGTACAGCTATCTGGCACAGGATCTTTTTTAAAAAAAATACTATTTAATAATTTAATTTATAATTTCCTGGTGCTAGTTTGATGCCCTCAGACCTCAGAGCCCCAAATCTGGACCATGTACTCAGCTCTGCACTTTTCCAGAGAAATTCAAAATTCCACACTAAGCCCCTTTCCTGGAGCATCTAGAACTCTACTATCTAGCATCATTTAGTGGTGACCCCAGGGCCTCAGGAACAACTCATTTTTCTTCATTTGTCACAACAAAATAGCTTGACTATAACAGCATTTTAATGCTGCTTTATTCTGTTAAAAGAATAATCCTCTGGGCAAAAATTGGGTTACACTAATTAAGTAAATCAATAAAATAGTACTGTTAGTCACATTATGAACTCTAAATATAAAACCTATAAATGCATCTATCGGAGCATTACAGAACACAAGATTTAGACACTGAATTTTTTAACTCAGCATTGAAATCTAGCAAGATATCTGCTATATTAATAAGTGATTTAGATATGCAAAGGATTTTATAAACATGGGGTAAAAATGGCTATGCTCTTCGTATCTTCATATGGTAGTTCCTCCACTGGGAATAGGAAGCAATAAGAATGTGGATCTGTTCCACTTGAATAACCTGGAAAATTGACTATAAACTATTAAATGAATTGGGGATTCATAATATTATCCAGCAGGCATATCCATGTCTGGAAAGCTGCAGTTGTTTGTTTGCTAAACAGTGCTTAAAACAAGAACACAGAGAAGTGATTTAGGCTCTTTAAAATGTGGGCTATTCTGAAATGTAGTTGGAAAGGCTTCTGAGTTGTTCTTTGAGAAAAACCTGAAAAATGGCTAGATTATTTGGAATACACTGTCTACAAACTCTCTTGTCTCCCAGTGACCCTTCCCACATGCCAGAGGAGAAGGCAGCTTTACAGCTCTCTCAGATTTATCTGCACTTGCGGAATCTCCACATAAGACCATCGTTTAATCTATCTTAACTCTCCAGAACACTGAAAAATGGCTTTCCCAGAGGTGACAATCTGCCTCCCAGTTTTAAGATGTGAGAGGGGATTTTTCTAGAATTGAAAAGAGCCAAGATTTTAACATCATTTGTGGCAAGGGGGGGGGGGGGAAACCTTGATGGGAACAAGAGATTGCTTCTAATTCTCTTTTCTTTTTAATGTGCAGCTTTTGTATCTCTTTCATAATGACTGTTGTTCACTTTAGTGGAGGCTTTTAAGAGATTCCTAGTTCCAATTTCACACAAAAAGCATTGTAGCTTTCATTGTGCGAGAAAGGTCACCTCCAACTCAAAAGACATTTCCTTCTATGAGTTTCCCAATTAATTTAACCCTTTCTTTGCAAGCACAAAAAACACATTTCTTGCCCCAATTCTTTTCTGAAACACCAGAGTTGGCCCTAATATTAAAGATGAATGATGCTGGTGAGAGAGGTAGCACCAAAAGCCCCCTATTTCTGAACCCCACATTCATTTCCCACCATTTGAAAGCTGAGCTGTATATTCCATATAAGTTTAACTCCCTCCTAAACTATCTTGCTGTCCTGAGATCTACTTGAAGGAGGATTGAGAGGGGAGAGAGAGATGCTAACTTGTTTACTAAATGTCTTGGCCATTCTAAGGCCATAGATCTGTGAAAACAGATTAAAGCATTATCTCAGGACATACATACATTTCTGGCAGTGTATGAATTGAGGTGTGCGGCAAGGTTGTTTACTTTCACCCTATTTATTCAATGTGTACGCAGGAATGTACGAAGAGCGGGGTATCAGAATTGGTGGAAGATTCATTAACAACCTACGATATGCAGATGACACAACTTTGCTTGCTGGAAATGAAGAAGACTTGAAATACTTGCTGATGAAGATCAAAGACTGTAGTCAGCAATATGGACTACATTTGAATGTGAAGAAGACAAAGATGCTCACAAATGGACCAATAAGTAATGTCACAATTAATGGAGAAGAAATTGAAGTTGTCAATGATTTCATTCTACTTGGATCAACTATCAATGCCAAGGGAAGTAGTAATCAAGAAATCAGACGATGTATTGCGCTGGGAAAATCTGCCACCCAAGACCTATCTAAGGTTTTCAGAAGTAAAGATGTCAGTCTAAAAACAAAGGTGTGTCTGACTCACTCTATGGTTTTCTCAATTGCCACATATGCCTGTGAAACGTGGACATTAAAAAAGGAAGATAGAAGAAGAATTGATGCGTTTGAATTGTGGTATTGGCAAAGATTATTGAAAGTACCATGGACTGCCAGAAGAACAAACAAATCAGTTTTAGAAGAAATACAACCAAAATGTTCACTAGAGGCGAGGATAACTAGGCTTAGACTCCCATACTTTGGGCACACTGTCAGGAAAGACCGATCGCTTGAAAAGGATATCATGTTTGGTAAAGTCGAGGGCCAGCGGAAAAGAGGAAGACCTTCAACGTGATGGATTGACACAATTACTGCAACAATGGATGCAAACATTAGAACAGTCAGGCAATTGGTGCAAGACCATTTAGCATTTCATTCTATTATACATAGGGTTGCTATGAGTTGTAAATGACTCAACGGCAACTAACAACAACATGAATTGAGGAAGTTGTAATCCACCTGCTAACATCCCCAAACTTTAGCCAGACTATACTTCCTAATAGTCTTCTAAAAAACAACAGTAGAATAGTTATCATGGCAGGTAAACAGGCTACGCATCTTGGGTGTCTTGTAGCAGGGGCACTGATTCCAAGCCTAAATATCATATACAATATTTTATCTCCAAAAATATTTATTTAGTAAACCAGGGCTTTCCAAAGTTTTCCCGCGGTGACACACCAACCGCCGTTGGTGTGTCGCCGCGGGAAAACCCGGAAGCGCTGATGATGATCAGCGCTTCTGGGTTGTGTGGTGACACACCAGACTGTGTGTGGTGACACACTTTTGTGTCACGACACACAGTTTGGAAAGCTCTGCAGTAAACCTTTTACAATAGCCTCTCTTCTGCTGTATCACTACTTGACTACCTTAAGGATTTGAACTGCTTCAGCTGAATCCTGGGATAAATTAGTACAATTTGTCAGGATGTCATCCATGCCATCCTGCCATGGCGCCAGGAAGGAACATCCTGCCACTTTGTTAAACTCACAGGGCCGTTTGGGGGTGCCTGACAGTAAAACTACTAGACGTGTAAAGTAGGGGTTTGGTGTATTCACAAAACTGCAAACTATGTTAATCAAAGTCTTGCGTCGAGCATTTCAGCACCCAGGATAGATCTAAGGGTGATATCGCTGCGTTAGTTGATTCGAACCCAAAAAGATCTGAGAACTGAGAGACAAAGGGAAGGGCGATCAAGCCGCAAATCCCGATGGGGGGGGGGACTTGGAGATTTTAAACTGTTGGTTGAGGGAGCTTGATTCACTCGAGTCTTTAATGTGCAATGGATCACTGGCTATAATAAAGATTCCTTAATATCCCTGAGTGGCTTGTGTCAGGAACTCAAATTTAATAGTCAACAGATTGAGGGCATCACACAGTTCCTTTTCCACTTTTATTTATTTATTTATTTATTTATTTATTATTCAAATTTATTCCCCGCCCATCTCCCATGCAAGGGACTCTGGGCGGGTTACAATAAATAAAAATTTAAAACTATAAAAAATATCTAAAAACACAAACAAAACATAATAAAATAAAATCCAGGATGGGCTTGGACCCGCAGAATAGATAGTAGAGCTATGGGGCAAGCCAACCCCAGGAGGCACTACCACCTCCGTCGTCCCAGGCCAGGTGGCAAAGCCAGGTCTTAAGGGCCTTCCGAAAGGCCAGGAGGGAGGGGGCCAGTCTCACCTCCGGGGGCAGAATATTCCACAAGGCGGGCGCTATCGCAGAGAAGGCACGCCTCCTGGACCCCGCTAGATGGAATTGTCTTGTTGAGGGGGTCCGAAGCATGCCCTCCCTGCATGTACGGGTGGGGCGGGTCGACGTTATCGGGACGAGACGGTCCCTCAGGTACCCTGGTCCTATGCCATGTAGGGCTTTAAAGGTAATCACCAACACCTTGAATTGGACCCGGAAGCAAACTGGCACCCAATGCAGCTCGCGAAGCAGAGGTGTTACATGTGCCGATCTTCTGGCACTCATAACTGCTCGCGCCGCTGCATTCTGCACCAGCTGAAGCTTCCGGATACTCTTCAAGGGTAGCCCCATGTAGAGCGCATTACAATAGTCTATACGGGAGATGACAAGGGCGTGAGTGACTGTTCGGAGGGCCTCCCGATCCAGGAAAGGGCGTAGCTGGTGCACAACTCGCAGCTGAGCAAAGGCCCTCCTGGCCACGACTGCCACCTGCTCTTCGAGCAGGAGTCGCGAGTCCAGGAGGACCCCCAGATTCCGCACTGGATCCGAGTGGGGTAGTGCAACCCCCCCCAGAACCAAAGATGACAACTTCCTGGATCCAGGGGGGCCATCAATCCACAGCCACTCCGTCTTACCAGGGTTCAGTTGAAGCCTGTTGTTCCCCATCCAGACCCCCACAGCCTCCAGGCACTGAGATAAGGCATTGACCGCATCACTTACTTCACCCGGGACGGAGATGTATAACTGGGTATCATCAGCATATTGGTGATACCTCATCCCGTGGTGACGGATGATCTCGCCCAGTGGCTTCATGTAGATGTTAAATAGGAGTGGAGAGAGAACCGACCCCTGCGGCACCCCACAAGTCAGGGGTCGCGGGTCAGCTCTCTCCTCCCCTATCAACACCGACTGGGAGCGGCCCTGGAGAAAGGAGGCGAACCAGCGCAAAACCACACCGCCCGCTCCCAACTCCTCGAGCCGCTCCAAAAGTATACCATGGTCGACGGTATCGAAAGCCGCTGAGAGATCTAAGAGAGCAAGGATGGACGCACTCCCTCCATCCCGCTCTCGCCAGAGATCATCCATAAGTGCGACCAATGCGGTCTCCGTCCCATATCCCGGCCTGAAACCTGACTGGAAGGGGTCCAGATAATCCGTTTCATCCAGAATCCTCTGGAGTTGCAACGCCACCACCTTCTCAACCACCTTTCCTAAAAAGGGAAGGTGGGAGACTGGGCGAAAATTGCCCAGGATTGTAGGGTCCAGGGAAGGTTTCTTGAGGAGGGGGTGCACCAGCGCCACCTTAAAGGCCGCCGGGAACACCCCCTCACTCAAGGACGAATTAATCATCGCCTGGACCCAGCCACATGTCACCTCACTAGCTGATTTCACCAGCCAGGAGGGACATGGGTCAAGCTGGCATGTGGTGGCGTTTACAATCCGGAGGATCCTGTCTACTTCATCAGGCGCAACAGGATCAAACTGTTCCCAGATAACGTGGTAAGTACGAGCCCCTGGCATCTCCCCAGATCTTGTCTCACGCTTGGAGTCCAACTTAGAATGAATCTGAGCGATTTTGTCCTGCAGATGCTCAGAAAACTCTTCCGAACGGCCCTGTAAGTGGGTCTCGCCCTGCTCCCGACCCAAAAGTGATCTTGTAATCTTGAAAAGGGCCGTCGGGCGGCATTCTGCGGACGCAATAAGAGCGGAGAAATATTCACGTTTCGCCGCTCTTACCGCCACAAGGTAGGCCTTAACTGCGGCTCTAGCTTGTGTTCGGTCAGATTCAGTCTTCGTCTTTCTCCAGCGGCGCTCTAGACGTCTCTTAACCCTCTTCAAAGCCCTTAACTCTTCCGTGAACCACGGAGAGCAGCGGGTCGAACAGGGCCGGAGAGGTCGCATAGGCGCGATCTTGTCCAGGGCTCCGGCCGCGGCTTTATTCCAGGCCGCGGCCAAGACCTCCACTGGAGCGTGAAGCAAGTCCTCGGGAATAACCCCCAGCTCCTTCTGAAACCTCACTGGGTCCATCAGTCGCCGGGGGCGGACCAATCGAATAGGTCCCGCCTCCCTGCGGAGTGGGGTAGCACAAGAGAGTCTCAGGGTCACCAGGGCGTGGTCTGACCATGACAATGGAGAAAGATGTAACTCTCCCCTCAGATCACATTGCCCCTGCTCAGACAAGAAAACTAAGTCCGGGGTGAGACCACTGTCACGAGTCGGGTCACGAATAATCTGAGACAGGCCCATAGCTGCCATGGTAGCCATGAACTCCCGGGCCGCCTCCGAGGACCGTCCCAGAGACGGCAGATTGAAGTCCCCCAGAACCATAAGTCTGGGGAACTCCACCGCCAACCCCGAGACAGCCTCGAGCAGCTCAGGCAGGGAGGTTGCTACGCAGCAGGGAGGCTGGTACAGCAGCAACACTCCCAACTGTTCTCGTGAACCCAACTTGAAAAACAGGGTCTCACACCCGGTCACTTGTGGAGCAGCTCCCCTGAAGGCCACAAGGGACTCTCGGATGACCACTGCCACCCCTCCTCCCCTGCCCCGGTGTCTCGGCTGATGCCACACCCGAAACCCGGCTGGGCATATCTCCGAGAGGGCTACTCCCCCCTCTGGGCCCAGCCAGGTCTCGGTAATACACGCCAGGTCGGCCCCCTCCTCCATGATTAGATCACCTATAAGGGGGGCCTTGTTGTTCACCGACCTGGCATTCAGCAGCAGCAGTCGGAGACCGGAGCCCACGAGGATCTGCTTACCAGGGCCTGGGTATGAACACGGGGGGCCGGAACGCGCCACCGGTAGCAAACACCGGGGGCGCCTTCCCCAATGATGGCCTGCCCTCCGGTTCCCGTCATACCGTCCCCTGCCCGTCACCACCTGAATCAAATAGCCCGCCACACAGCCCCCAGAGATTCCCGGCTCTGGCCTGGTAGCCTCCACTCCCAGACCTCCGGAATTCCTGGGCTTAATCAAGGGTCCCTTATCCCATTCATCCATCATACAGTCGCACACAATATCGGGCAGTGACAAGACCCCCCAGTGCACCAGCTCTCGCTCTCGGCACTGTTAGGGTCCAGCACCACCCCCGCTCATACTCTGTACCTCTCCCTCAACTTCTCTCACTGGTCAGGGAGAGGTACCAACACCCACCAACAGTCACTCCTACCCCACCTGGCTCTCACCCAGGGGGTACTCTTACATACCCATACAATCTTGGCTCCCCCTCGTCTCTCACCCGGGGGGGTCCACATTCATACCAAGGGACCCCTACAAACCCTCTGCCACCTTAGCTTAAATGGGACGACATGCAGAATTTTATGGGAGTTAGTCCGTGTTCTTCGTAGGCCCTGGTCTCCTGGGCTATCTGTCCAGCCTCTGCGTCTTCCCGGGCCGCAGGGCTCTCCACCAACTCCAGTCCGCTCTAACATCGGAAGCCTCCGAACCCCCTCTAGAAGTCGGTCCAGGAAAAAAAGTCCAGGAGTCCGCTGCCTCAACCGGGCTCCCCTCCGTGCTGTGACGGCTGTGACGGCTCCGCTAGGCCCCCACCAACTATACCGGCCTAGCTCAAATTCCGATGGTCTCCAGCCTCCAGCAGTCAAAAACAGAGAGGCCTCCGGCAGCCTCCAGCCGACCACGATAGTCTTTGGATTCCGCAGGCTCCACCGGCCCCAGCCCAGAGACCAGCAATCAAAAATCTCCAGCCTCCAGCTGCCACCCGGCAGCCCCCCGCAGTCTCCAACCTTCGGTGGGCACCGGGCAACAGCTCCTTGCCAGCTCCACCGGCCCAACTCGAACCCCACAGTCTCTGCGGCCTCCAGCTTCCCACGGACCTCGGCAGCCTACAGCGTCTCCGGCTGCTCGCTGGGCTCGCTTCTCCGCTTCTTCGCTCGCCTCCCCACACCGTTCCTCGGAGGCTCCGACCGGATATAAAGGCTCGTCTCAGCACT
This sequence comes from Charina bottae, assembly GCA_023362775.1. NCBI lineage: Eukaryota > Metazoa > Chordata > Lepidosauria > Squamata > Charinaidae > Charina > Charina bottae. The sequence continues at coordinate 97,915,496 of JALMGJ010000002.1, read as the reverse complement.
CCCCCCAGAGAAAGCCACTCACCCACTGACAACACCACCTCACTAGACCCCCAAAGGTGAATTTTCGGGGGGTTTTCGGGGGGTTTTCACAGGGTTTCTGTGGCTTTCTCCCGGAGCGGTAATCGGCCGCGATGACTTGCGGCCGCCATCTTGGATTTCATCACTTTTGCCAATGAGTTTGTAGAAGGAGATATAAAAAGGTAGGGAGTCAGAACAAGGATTAGGCTCCCTCATCCCATGTCTGATTGTCCTGGTTTGAATTGGACACTCTTTCTCTTTCAAAGGCAAAAAGAAGTGGCACAGGATGATATTAATTCTAATTAATTTGCCCCTAACTGGCAGTCAGTAATCAGAGATAGATACTGTAGATAGATAGATGATAGATAGATAGATGATAGATAGATAGATAGATAGATAGATAGATAGATAGATAGATAGATAGATAGATGAGAGAGAGAGAGAGATGCAGATGTACAGTACATGTACATGTAGATATATTCTAATATATGAATTAGACAAGTAAATGTAAGAGCTGAGATGGCGAAGTGGAAACCAGATGTTTCAATACTATAGAGAGCCACTATATAAACTACAGATTATCCAATCACCTCGTTTCTGACAGAGGCCCAGAAATCATGGCATTTTTCAGGGAAAGCTCAATTTCATCTCCTAGACTAAGCTCATCTGTCCTTTGCCCATTATACACAGTTAGCTGGAGAAATTGGGATGACAAATGTCGCCTTAAAGATTACAAATACCAGCAAAACAGCTGGCCTTATTTTCATGCCTCCAGTCAGTTGTCACCATTTCAGACCACTTAAGCTACCAGTTGTGTCATTGCCAAATGCTTCCCAGCTTTCCTTTCTTCATTCCAGAGGCTCCTGGGTTCTCCAGGAATTACAAGATGGTCACTACCTCCTCAAGGATTGATTGGATCATACCAAGGCCCCCTACAAGTGCTTCTCTAATTGTCATCATCAAGAAGTTCCACCATCCCCATCTTTGTTGGAAATCATGCCTGGTGTTCCACCAAATTCTTCCTCACCACACAACAAAGAAGCTAGATGCCAAGGCTATTGACCATTTCCTACAATAGAACAGATCAGTTCTTTGGACTTTCACCTGCACCATCTAACCTCACTGAAAATACATCCAGCTTTCCCTAATCCCTCCTGGTCCTGGAGCATCCCCCTTACCCTTTATGCACTTCTTCCCCTCCCCCTCCATCTTGGTGATATGTATACTAATAAGTGCTGTGTGTTCATAATACTTTTTGGACTACTGCAGCACAGGCAATTTGAATGACCTACTGTATATTGTTGGACAGAGTTTTGTCAGAATTTTTTTTTCAATTGCTTCATAAAAGTTCCATTTTATACGCCCACAAAAGATAATTGGAGTCATTCAGCCTTTCCAGAGGGAAACCTCCTCCGATAGTTGACTGCATCTTTGCTGTGCTCATCGCTCCTCACAGCCCCTCCTGGGCAGACACTGATGAATAAACAGCACAGACTTATCAGAACGTCCTTCAGCTGCAAGCCAGTCCTAGGAAAACACACAGCCAGGCACGGAACCTGTAAAAGCTCCAAATTCGCCCCAGATATCCACAAGACTCCTGGATAGGCTTCCAACGTCCTCACAGCCATGCCAGTGACTTGTTAAAGTCCCAACTGCACACGTTCCACTGCTGGGCCCGAAACCTGTCAGAGCACGCAACGCTGGGGCGGCCAGTGCTTCTCCAAGACATCAGAGGTATATGTTCTATGCAGTAAATAGACACTCAAGCAGAGATTAGATAAAATAGTCTATTTACTCTATATACATACGCAGTCCAAAATACAGTCCAGTAACGTCCAACACAGATACAGATGAGATGAAGTAACGAGAAGAGAGTGAACACCAAATCTCCTCTGTTTATATACATAAACTGACCAATCACATTATAGGTCAAACAAATTATCTGCCACACCCAGCTAAACTATAGCATCTGTAATATGAGTCACATCATACTGTACCCTCTACAATGGCTGCTAATTGGATGACTTGCAGAAAATATCAACTCTCACCTATATACCTCTAGCCTCTCCTGTATAATTAATCTACTTGTAAATTCTGGGTATTTTATAAACCCCAACAAAACATTCCAACAGAGGCTCTGAACCAAAATTGACATTTGCAGTGGCTCCAGAAAGGGCATTAGCTAGTGAAATTCCATCAATACAGGTCACAGAAATCAAGAAGTCATCAACTAATGTAAATGCTATCTATGCCAGCAAACTGAAGATGCAGGGCAACAAGCTTATCTGAACATTGAAAATATACGCTTCACAATAAGTGATCATTGGCCCAGGCATACTAATCCCTACTCAGGCAGTGAAGGATTATATCAGGTCCATTAGTATGAAAACAAAGAATTGTCCTAAGGAGTTGTATCACCTAATTTCACATGTACTTGACGGTTTACAGAATAGGGAAAATAGCAGCTGATCATGTTTAGAAAGGAGCCTCAAGATTATCAATAACAATATTGTAATATTAATAGAGGGTCAGAAGTGTGAGATGGAAGTTGATGGCTGGGTCTGGACTCTCCAGAATCAACATGGTCACATTCCATCGCATATCTTAACAGGAGCTTCCTCCCATATTGTTGAGGTCATCATGATTTCTCTGTGACTAGACTTCTGGTGGGGAATATGGCCGACTGAACAGCCTTGTCGATGAGCTCTGTGTGGACAGAACTGGCAACGTGGATTTTTTTCAGGCTCAGGCTTTTACCTGAACCCAGAGCTTTTTCATGAGTTAAGAAAAAGCTCAGAATTATCCCATTTCGTCCTCCAAAACGTCGCCTTGCAGCCTGAGAATCACAAACAGCAAAGACCTGGTAAGAGACAACGGGAGGCTGGGGAAGCCATCATTTCCAGCCCGCATTTGTAGCCTTAAACGACATTAGGTCAAGACCCCCACCCCATTTCTAAATCACTCAATTTATATTTTTAAGTTTTCTTACCCTAAGAGAGGCTTTCTACAACAAGAAAAAGCAGACTCTCTTGGTGCCTATCATTATTTCTGGATTAACTTTAAAAAAACTTTTTTTTTAGTCTTTGGCTTACTTCCTGTTTAATTTTAAGGCGGACTGAGAATATTTAATCATCTCCCTGTTACTATTTTTGTATTTAATTTGAAGGACTTAACTTTTTCCTACACGTTGAATTTGCTACTTTGACTTTTCATTTTTCTGTTCACTCTTTGTAGCTGCTGGTTACTACATTTTTTCTTTGTCAATTTCACTTAATAACTTTGCAAGACTAACAACTCAAGTATCCAGGGGGAGCCATAATCTACTGCCTGAATTATGGAAGACCTTAAGGAAATCTTCGCAGAGCTCCATGCTGGGCTCCATTCTGATTTCAAAGAGATTCTTTATGACACTTGCCAAGCCATTATGCAAGATATTCAGGATATTGCAGAAAATATCAGTGCTAAAATGTGTCAACTGGCTGAAGATGTTCTGTGGGGGGAGGAAGAAGTTTATCAAGAGGGGAATTCTTTCCTGACAGGGAGAATGGTCCCTTTGAAGAGCCAGACGATGAACATACTTTGGTGAAGAAGGAGTTAAAGTTTGATTTGCAAGATACTGATAAGACTGTTTTTCTGAAGAATTGTTATGAGAATGAATCTATGTTGTGTGGGAGGGTTTCTACTGAGCAGCTTGCTTTTTTAAGGGGGGCAGTTGGATTCTTTAACTTATTTATGAAAAATGCTTTATGCGTAATATGGAGAAAAGTAAATGTCCTGGTATATTTCAATGTAGGATAAGAAATTAAGAATATATATTTGGATTGATATTAAGGCTTGTATGATTCCATTTTTCTTTAATGATTTAAAGTTTGTTTGATCGTTTAAGATTTATAAGATATAAGAATAAGTGTTTGGTTTTAAGTTTAATAGGGTTAAGATTGTTCTAGCACTATTAAGTATAAAAGTAGATAATTTAACGTTTTTATAATTTAATTTTTATTATAGTGGCCAGGAATATATGGAATAGTGGTAGGAAGGAATTACGTAAATAAATGGGTTCCTTGGGGGGGGGGGAGTTGATTTAAAGGTTTATATATTTGTTTAATATATATAATATATATAGAGAGAGAGAGGGAGGGAGGGAGCAATTGTCTTTAGTGATTTTTATAATGTGCCTATGGAATGATTTATAAAAATAATATGAACTTGGTTAGATTTAGAGTAAGGGATTAACTATGGAAATTGCTGTATATTCTTTTTATAATTTAATTTTTATTATAGTGGCCAGGAATATATGGAATAGTGGTAGGAAGGAATTACGTAAATAAATGGGTTCCTTGGGGGGGGGAGTTGATTTAAAGGTTTATATATTTGTTTAATATATATAATATATATATATAGAGAGAGAGAGGGAGGGAGCAATTGTCTTTAGTGATTTTTATAATGTGCCTATGGAATGATTTATAAAAATAATATGAACTTGGTTAGATTTAGAGTAAGGGATTAACTATGGAAATTGCTGTATATTCTTGTTGTTGAAAGTCAGAAGTCATCTTGTAATTTCTTAAAAAATCTTTTTTCATTTTCTGTTTCTCCACCTTTTTTCTTTTTTTCTTTTTTGTAGTTTTTTTCCTTTTTGTAGTTTTTATCTTTGCTTAATAAAATTCTTATAAAAAATGATTTCTCTGTGACTACAATGGAAAGAAAGTTGATCTTGCTGGAATTCACTGTAGGCATAGAGTGCAGCTCTTTGTAAGAAAAGCTTTCAATCGTTGTTACAGAAAAGAATCTGAAACATTTTTAGGAAGGAACCAGTTCTTACCACTAGGAATCAGTGTCCGAGTGTTGCATGCCATCACCATAGTTTAGGTAACAGACCTAATTAATAGATTTCCAAAAGTGTTCTGTGAGGAACTAGAAAGTATAAAGGGAAGCCACTGTCATTCCATTTGGATACTTCTTTTGCCTTTTGTCTTATGTGCAAAAAAATTGAAGAGCTTGAAAATCATATCAAACAAGGAGTTCTTGAACTAGTTACAAAGGCCAAGTGAGCTACATCCATTGTGCCAGTATTAAAAGCTAATTGGAAAAGTGAGGCTGTGTGGAAATTATAATGGTACTGTAAATAAGATACTTAAAGAGCATCCACATCCAGAACCTGCAGTTAATGTTTGTTGTTCCTGCTGGGGGAATCTCTTTCCAAACTTGATCTGGCCCAAATATATTAGCAACTGGCTGCCAATGACACTACAGCAGATGTCCAAACTATCATCATCCATTGCTGGGCATTCTGTGTTAAGTGTCTCTAGTTTGGAATCTCTGTGGCCTCTGGAATAGTCTAACAACTCGGGCTCTACTTTCAGAAACATTCAAACTTGCCCACATTCTTGAATTGTCTTTGGACACATCCTGGCAAAACCAGTTTGGAATGTTCCCATCTTCATGCCTGAAAAATCCCCTCAATATTGTGACTATGGCCTTAGTTAAAGCTACTGTATCTACATGTTTGCTAAGGTTCAATCAGATCTGTGATTTTTCTATCATAATCTTCTAATTCATGCTCCAACTTGCAAATAATTTACTAGATTCTTGATTTATATTCTACAGTTTATTGAGCAACATAAAGAATACATTTCAGTAGGAAAATCCCCTTGTACAAAATCTATTATTTATTCCCAAGAATTCACTGGATTTATCTCCATTGATGAGGAATGTCAGAATATTACTTAATTCTGTTTTAGAAATCACTTCAAAAAAAATCAAAATCCTTTGATGTATTTTGGGCAAGCTTTTTCTCCTCAGAAATGTCTACTGCAGCATTTACCCTGAAAGCAGAATAGCCCAGAACTTTTAAGATTCCCCCACTCCACCCACTACACATACATAAAAGAAAGATGAGAAAAAAGTCTGTTTCTGTTACTATAGTCACAGTAAATCTATTTTAAAAAATAAATTGTTTGGGACAAGTGGTCTTCCTTTCAGGTAAATACAGTAAATCTACAGCATTTGAATTAGTAACCCTAGAGTTAAATAGTCATTGGTGCATGAGCAATCACAGTAGGTTATTTTTCTGATACCTGTTTGTCACATAATTTTTACCTGAAGCACATGATTATTTTTTGTTTGGCTATCAGAAAAGGTAGTCTCTTGCCTGCTTGAAAGTTTTGCCCCCGTCTCCCTCCTCCACGGATACAGCTGCAATAGTGACTGGAAAGGATGCTACAAGTATATTTATGGTGATGTGGGAGATTATAAAAGTTATTAATGCTACTGTTGCACTATAAGCACTACCTTGGAAGAGGCTAAGAGTAGACTATCTCACTTGGAAGATCATGGGAAATCTGTTACTACATCTACTGTACAACTGATTTATTGAAGGTTGTCAAGATGCCTCAGGATAAAGTAATGTGCTTAGAATCAGTCTCGCTGGTCCCATTTACAGGTGGTTGGACTTCCAGAACAAATGAAGACAGGCCATCCAATCCTCTTTATGGAAACTCTAGTATGTATTGTATTCATTCTGCCAGATATTAGTAGATATCCAGCGGGCGGGCGGGCTGGCTGGCTGGCTGGCTGGCTGGCTGGCTGGCTGGCTGGCTGGCGGAACGGACAGATAGTCAAGAGAGACAGACAGATAATTAGATAATATTTTCTTTCCATCTTTTTGAGTCAGTGAAAATTTGACCATTCTCTTCATGGTCTTCTTTTAGGAGACATCAATGTTTTCATAATGATTCTGTCCAGCCCAAGAACTGCTGGTTTCTACTTCACCAGCTTCAGCCCTTACACTGTGAAGTTTATACAATACAGACAAAAAAAAGTTAAATGCATATTTTAAATGGTCTCTGAATTACTTTTGTTGAATAATAAAGATTTTATTAAGATAGAACACAAAGTAATTGAATTTTCTCATGTGAACAGGAAATTGATTGCATCACCATTTTTGATTCAGAACACTGAGGAAGCATTTATCCAAGGCCATATTATTCTATGCACTCTGTACAAAAAGAAGCAACAGTTAATTAAAATAAAATATCTAAGGAAGAAGATTACATATCCCATTCATCTCTTGAGCAATATAGATTTCTGGCTTCTGCTAAATATAGACTCAACAGGTTTTGGGCTTCTGAAAAGATTTTTTATTACACTGTATTAGACAATGATATTGGCAGAGGGGAGTGAAGTCTATTAAGCTATTGGTTTTTAGACCTAAACAAATTAAGCAATGATTCTTTTTTACAGCATTTGAGATTCCTAAAGGTACTATAAGATCAGGTTACTAACCTCACTTTACCTCTTTTTCTTCAAGACATTGTTACTACAATAAATTATTACCTTGGGGAAAGCTTCTGGCCTGGATGGTTTTCCAGTTTAATAGTACAAAAAGTATTGAGAGGGGGGTTTATTTCTTGCTTATTTGAGGTAAGTCCTGCAGCTTTTTCAAATATACTCTTAGCCTTAATTTCAGTGAGAATAATATTACAATCCTTCTAAACCTGGCAAGGACCTAATTTGTTCCAAATATTGACCTATAACCTTGATTATAGTGGATGCTAAGCTTTTAATAGTTAACATAGCTCATAAATTACAATGTGCCTCTCTGAGAATTGTGCATTCAACCCAAGCTGGATTCATAGTAAGATCCTTAATTAATATAATTATCTCAACTGAAAATAGGCAGAATCCAGAAGCTGTTGTGGGTTTTTGTTTTGTTTTGGGGCTTTTTATGCTAAGAAAGCTTTTGATATAATTTCTTGGAGATGTGTAATATGACTCTTGACTCATTTTCTGCTATACTTTGGATCAACATAGTGTATTTGAATTTATCTCTCAAACACAAGTAATTATTAATGGAGTTTTCTCCTTGATTAACACTTATTTGTCAAGGATGTAGATGTTTTTCTTGGCCATATTCCCAGGATATAAAATCTATCAAGGTTTCAAGAATTATGAATGTCTCCAACATGAAGGATGGTCCAAAAATTATAATACAACAAGGAAAGTAGAAATTTTTATCTGATTTATAGCCATGGATTGTTACTATGTGTCATTTGTCAACATTTGAATTAGTTTTTCAATGAAGGAACAAGGAAAAGGATCTTGGAGCACACTGATCAACTCTTTAGAATTGCTTTTTCTGTCTTGAGTATGTATCAGTACTCGGCATATACCTCCTAACTAATGGGAAGTTGACTACAATATGATGGCTTACAAGATAGTGTCTAAATTAGAGATCACAGCTTACACAGAGTACCATGAGTATAGTTGGAGTAAAACTAGGCTTTAGTTGTGTTTTCAGTATACTGGTCAAGTTGTGCCCAAATAGACTTGTACTATCTTTATTGTTAGCAGGGAATACTGCTTGTGGGATGGTGTGACTAAGGCTGGTAACTTAGTTCTTTATATTACTAAATATAAAATATAACCAGGACCTGGTTATCTGAGGGACTACCTATCTCCAATTATCTCTGCCCACCCAGTACATTCACACACAGTGGGTATGCTTCAGGTCCCCTCAATTAAACATTGCTATCTTGCAGGACCAAGGAAGCATGCCTTCCCTGTTGCTGCCCCCATCCTCTGGAAGAACATCCCCCCAGAGATATGAATGGCTGGAAGATACAAAAAGATACCATATTCATTACGAGTATGTCCTTGTGACTCAGGACAGGTAGAAACTATCAAACATGTTCTTCTGTATTGCCAGTTTTATATAGAACTTCGAAACACCTTAATTACCCCACTCCTGACCAGCAAAACAGGATACAACAATAAATAGTATAAGTAATTTCTACTTTCTGACATCAACCCTGAAATAACAGACAAGGTTGTCAGGTTTTGCATGGCTGCATGCAGAATCAGGCAAAGAATAATTAAGAGCAATTGAACCTGCCTGAGTATGGATAGCCAGAAATGGCTCAGGCTCTGCATTAACCATTGGCTACTTTTTAACTTATTTTATGCTTTGGTGTGTACATGCCATGTCAGCTATTATACTATATGCTTCCCAGGTTTGAAAGGGGTCTATAAGAGAAGTTTATAATTTTTAAATCCCTTTTGGATAATTTTGTTTTATTTACAAGGATGGATGGATGGATGGATGGATGGATGGATGGATGGGTGTAGGTGTAGGTGTAGGTGTAGGTGTAGGTGTAGGTGTAGGTGTAGGTATAGGTGTATATATATGTATTGTATTTGCATTTTATATTGCTATTTTAAAGTTTATATTACCCAGATTGCTAATTTTAATCTCTTTTTTTCTTGTTGCGTATGTGTAGCCTGAGCAAGCCCCTTAGCATATTTTGATTTAATTTGTCTTTAGCCAAAATTACTGTACGTACTTTTCCTAATTAACCTGATATTGTCAATTTAGTTTTGGATATTTTGGATATTTGAATACCAATTCCCTTGTGCTGGTTAATGACCGCAATAAAGAGATCTATCTAGGTTTTTTTTTAAAATGGCACCCACTTTCCAGGGGTTCCAAAAATCCCTTAAAATCTGGCTCTGTTCAGGCAAGGCAATAAACCAAGAATTAAATATAAATTGTTACAAGATGCCAAAGAACGAGGAGGTTTGGGTTTGCCTGACTTAAGGTTGTATTTTGATGCTTGTTGTTTGCTTTGGATGAAGGACTGGATAACCTTGAAGAACAGGAAACTATTGCAACTCAAAGGTCATGAATTGAGATTTAGGTGGCACTCCTACTTATGGTATGATAAAATTAAAGTTAATAAAGACTTCAAAAATCATTTTGTTAGGAGTGCTATAATGAGGGTTTGGAACAAATATAAAGTAAGACTGTCTCCTAATGTACCATTGTGGCTGTCTCCTCATGAAGCATTTGTTAGAAGAGAAAATGTGAGGGGAATAAGCTAGTTAACTTATAAACAAGACTTGTTAAATTTTGAAGAGGGTGAACCGAAGCTTAAAACAAGGGAACTGTTAGAGTTGGGAGGTTTTACATGTCATTGGTTTACATATGTACAATTGTTAGAATGTTTTTAAGTGGTTAAAAGAATTTTAGATTTGTTAATGAAACAACTCAATTTGAAATGGAACTTTGTATAAATGATGAACATGTTGTTACAAAGATGTATAAAATGTTGTTACAGATGAACTTAGATGAACAAGTTAAAGAATGTATGATTAAATGAGCTAAGAATTTTGGATATATTATTATGTTGGAGCAAAGGAAGAATATGTGGAATAAAGGTTTAAAATTCACTTTGAATTACAATTTAAAAGAGATTTTTTATAAAATGATGTATCGTTGGTATTTAACTCCTGATAAGTTGTCAAAAATGTATAAGGGAATATCGAATGTTTGTTGGAAATGTTCTCTTGGTGAAGGAACTTTTTATCATCCTTGGTGTACTTGTGAAAAGGCTAAAAAAATATAGGATCAAATATGTGTTAATATTCAAAAGATTCTTAAAGTGGACTTACAAAAAAAGCCAGAACTTTTTCTCTTAGGTTTGATGGAGAAGCAACTCAAGAAACAACATGGGACTCTGCTTTTATATATGATTACAGCAGCAAGACTTTTATACGCACAGAGATGGAAAGATCTACAAATACCTATAGTGGAAGAATTGATTATTAAATTGATGGAACTGGCCCATATGGCCAAATTCACAGCATTGATAAGAGAAAATACTGTTTCTGGATTTCTTTCTACTTGGCAACCACTTTTAGACTACCTGCTTGTATCAGAAAAAAAAATGAAGTATTGATTTTGGGTTTTAATGATCTGATAGAAATAATATTATTAAGGTTTAAATAATGTGTATATAAGGTTTAAATAATTGTAAGAGATTATATTTGTAAATATATTCATATCTGTACTGGAGAAAGTCAGAAGTCACTTTCTGTTTCTACTTTCTCTCTGTTCTACTCTTTTATAGTTTTTCTTTTTTCTTTAGCTCTGTATTCTAGCTTTTCTATATTCTATTTTGTATTTTAACTATACTTTGAAAAACAATAAAGTTCTTTGGGGAAAAAAATCTGGCTCTGTTCCCAGGCCTGGGGTTAATGGGCTTACTAAGGTATTTGTGGAGTCCCTGTCATACCTATATGGTTTATTGTTTTGGTTGTTTTAGTCCAGGATGCCTGTGTATGTGTGTTTATGTGCATTTAATTGTTTTTAATTGTTTAATTGTTTCTGGATTTTGTAAGCCACCCAGAGTCTAATAGAATGGGTAGCTATAACAATTTTATAAATTAAATTAAATTAATTTTAAAAAATTATGTAAACGACCCAACTCACCAAAACTATGATGCAGCAGGGGTCAATATATATGGGCCCATTTGGTAGAGACCATGCATTGTGGTAAACTGCCACTTGGAATGTAATAGGAGTAAATTGTGAAGAGCATGAATGAACAAAATTAGATGAAAGGGGAAAAAAGAGAGACGTTATGTGTCTGTGTAATTAAGAGCCAGGAAAGAATATAATAGACCTATGTGAAGGCAGTCTGATCTTGTGAAGTGGCAGAGAAGTGAAGGTGTACATTTACTTGGGAATGAAAGAGCTAAGGGGTATGTTAGAAAGTATAAATTGGTGTCATATAGGCTACTTATAGTTGGAATCTATAGCTTATGAAAGTTGGAATCTATAGCTTGATGTTATGTTCCAGTGAATGATGAAAATAGAGGAACCAAAGATGAGTTTTACAGGAAATTGTGCAACATTAATATTTATTTGTTTAGATTTACAGGCCAGCAAATCAAAAGATCCTAGGTGGCATACAAAATTAAAACAGCTTAAAAATACAGTATCAAACCACATATACAAATACAGCGCAGTGGGGAGAAATACAAATAAATATCAACTACCCATCATCATCAGGGTAAATTCCCTAGCCACTAAGAGATTTGAAAAACCATTTTTTTCTGAAAGATAAGACCTAGATTAATGAGATCCAGGGGAATATCTTATTTTGCTAGGTTACCTAAATGAGTAAATTGGAATGAAATGTGAGAGCACCAAAAATATTATTAAGCCATTCAAAAATCCAGGAATGAATTAGAATGGTATTTGGTGATATATCTGCTTACAAAAAGGTGTGTTTTGAACATGTGATCTAAAACATAAATCTATTAATGTTTACATATAGCAAAGGAATGGATATAAATCTGAAAACATAATTGATTTGATTGTTTATGATGAAAGATAATTAGAAAAAAATACAAGGACGATGATAAGTTGTGAATGTAGAATAATCTATTTTTGGTAGTATCAGGAGTGAATCTTGGGGGGAAATGGACATGGAAGAAAAGGAAAGGAAAGAAATGGGGAGGAAAAAAAATCCCTAGAATTGAAATAGAATAACCACAGGACCCCATATGGGTGCTATATGAAAAAAAAAACTATTAGAAGGTAGATTACTATCCCACTAAAATGAATTGAAAGTGGGCTACAAAATTCTGTGGAGTTACTCTAATGATGTAGTGAAAGAGGGTATGAATGAGGAAAAAATGCAGATAAGAGAATGATTGCTGCAAATATGAGCATGAGAAAAGGATATTTTCTAAAGTATGTAAAGAAAAATAGCTGCAAAGAATATACTTTAAATGTTTGATGTGAATATGAAGCTGGCGACTGAATGCAATAAAAGTGACATATGAAGGGGTAAAGTATGTGTGAGAATATATGGAATGTTCTGCAAATGGTTCAATACTGAGTAGAGAAAAAGACAAAAATATATGATGCTTCCTTGTATCAATATATAAGGAAAGCTGCTGGTGGCATTAGAGGTTTATTGATTAGGGATGTAAATGTATGTTTATTTTTGTATGTAGATGTTGTTGTGTTGTTGATTGAAAATCCAAATTATTTGTATCAAATGTTAGGTAGGTTGTATGATGCGATCAAGAGTTTGATTGGCCTGTGAAAGGGGTGAACAGTTGAAAATTATACATAAATAGTGAAAAACTAGAGCAAGCAGGTGAATTTGTATACCTTGGTATAGTGAATGGTGTTAGTGTAAACTAATTTCAGCTGTTTCTTTTTCTTATTTCTGCCTATAATATCTTTGGCTTATTATTTCTAACTCCTTTTCTGTGCTTTGCATAAAGTTGTTTACTGTGAAACGGAATACCACAATGAGCGTTTATGTGTATGTATATGTGTATGTTTGTATTTATTTCTCCCTTCTCATTTAATTTTAAAGTTATTGTTTATTGTTAATCTACGTGTGTAAATCCTTTTTTCTTTTATGTTCCTAATGTTGTTTGTTATAATAAAAATTATTTCAAAAAGACTGCAAATGTCATGCAAAGATGTTTAAAAGTGTTGTTTGGTTTGTTTCTTAAGTAAAAGTACCAATGAATTTCCCATGGATTAGGGTTTTGGACTTCCATACCTTGCCATAGATTCAGGCCCAAGAAAAATTAGCTACATAGTTTCCTAACTTGTCAAAGTCAAATTGATCTGTTTTCAAATCCAAATCTTGTAGTCAGTGCACATCTGTAGATGACACTGAATAAAATACAAAAGTACATTTTATAGGCCTAAAAGCTAACATCTGGAAGGGGGGAGGTTTCACATGTTCTACTTTGAAGAAACGCTTTGCAGATCAGCATCCAATTAAAACTCACTGTATGCCTAGAATCCACTGCAATGGACTCTGGCCACGTACTAGAGCCTCTAGTTCAAACAAGCAAGGTTGAATGTCCCCATAGCCATCTGTGCCCTGAGGCCAATATTTCCTTAAAGCTGCACATTGAGTAGTAGTTATGCTTCAAGCCGTCTTTCAATAATTATTTGCATTGATGAATCTTTGAGGTGGTTCCCAACAATTAGGAAGAAATGTTGGAAAACCACGGCTATATCATGTTATATATAATATGACATAGTATTTAAATTATGTTATGGCTACTATACAATGGAATCCTACAGATTTGATAGTGCTGAGCAAGACAGAAATATTCTCTTAGCATTACTGCATACAGCTGTTATTTTATTTTACTTTTAAAAGTCCTATTTGTCCCCCAGTGATGGAACTGGAACTGCATCTCTGCATTGCCTTACCAGTGCCATTTGCTCTAAAACTGCCATTTGTGCTCAGAATCAAGATAATAAAAAAAAATAAGGACAGATTTTTCCCACCTTTCTAAAATGCACTTGGATATTAACACAGGTTCTAATTGGATGCTACACTTCAAATCCAGTAACAATCTAATTGACAATTGACAACAATAATTAACATTATTGCATTGTAATGTAGTGGTTCACAAGAATACCTTAGGAACCAGATATGTAAAGAGCCGGAGGCACCTGCCAGGATGAAAAAAAGGTGTGGAAAAAATTAATGGAACCATGTTCATCATTCTTGATAACATGACCTTAAACTGCCTGAGGCTGCTTGGGCAGCAAAGTTCCAAGTGTAATATAGCTGAGACTGCAACGGCAAATAGACGCAGAGGACATCCGTCAAGTCTGTCTATCCCCAAGAAGAGGTGATGTTAATTTTGCTTGCCATCATCTAATTGAGCTTCTCTACGGAAGCAAGAGGTAGAGATTTCATATCCATTTTGAGGGCAATGCTTACGAGACCTAATTCCCCTTCCTGTTACTAAATACATGATTTGCAAATAACCCTATTGATCTATAGGTGTGTGTTATACACGCATACACAGACGTATATTTCCAAAGACATATTGCTTTGCAATGTTCCTTCTGCACAGGCCAGAAGGCAATTTAAAGTTTATTTGCAAACTGAACCTCTCCTCCCAGAGGAAATCCATCTCTCGTTATGATTTCACTGTATTTTCCATATTCAATATCAACAATAGGTATTTCTTTTTCCTTACTACAGAGAAGGATGGGCTTTTTTTACACCTCCTTGCTTTGATTTCCATTTCCTGTTCAGCTATTAGAAGGAAACCTCATTCATTAAAACGATGGCTTCTGCTTTGAAAACCTTCACTGTTTAAGACTTCTGACTGGAATATAACATATTAATAGGAGCAATGATTGCAAAGACCTCTGCTGACCTTCCCTAGGGGAAGAAATGCTTATTTTGCTAACTTTATAAGCTATCCATTCATCAGTCAAAATCTAAAGTACTTCTAAAGGTCATAAACCAAACAACAAGTAAAATATGATGCCAAGAATATGGAAATAAATGGTCAAGTCACAATGTTATTTCTTGCTGTGACTTAGCAGAAGACGTTTGGGTGAGACACAGAAACTCGATTAACATTTTACACATTTTGGGACACAGTGAATATCAGACAGGTCCTTTGTTGACTACACAAGGTGAACTACAGTATGAAAAGTACCAAGATTCAACAAAAAGCATTGCACTTTGCTATTGATTACCAGTCTACATTTGCAATGAGTGGTTGGATTTATGCCATCCGCATTATGTTTACCTGTCCTTTGGGGCTTTTATTTCAAGACAATAGGCTACACAAAGGCATGGCTCTTTCAAAGCACAGTTCTCCAATTACTTTCCATTTCAGGACCAAAACCTAGCTGATAGCCCTTGATCTGTTTTATGCCCATCTCTTCATTCCTTTCTTGTTTCTGGGAAGTCTTAAAACATCACAAGAAGTTCAAAGCTATCCTAGGACTATCCCAGGTAGCAATGATGCTGAGACAGACATGCAGATGACTTCCGATTGTCCCAAACATAAGGATTTTGATTATTGGCTGGCAGTGTCTTTCTAACTACATCCTGACTCAGGAAGTTAAATATTTGGGGTTGGCTGACCTTTGAAATGTATCGAGCCCATTAGAGACATCAGGGAATGGAAGTTCTGATTTGCTGTTGAATAGCAGGTTGAAAATCGCTGATTGGCTTCTCCTGCCAGACAGGTCAGCACAGTTCTCCCTGGTTTATGGGATAAATATTTTTATCATCTGTAAGCCGCCCAGAGTCATTGTATGAGAGATGGGCGGTAGAGAAATATGACAAATAAATAAATAAATAAATAAATAAAGTGGATGAAGCAAGGAGGCTATTATGTAAGTCCTGGACTTGGCCCCAAGTGATAGATTGTGTGGCCTGAGCTGGGAACATGGCTTTATGAAATAGAACAGCAAAACCAGGTCTTCTCTAAACATTATAGCAATGTTGCCATTTTCTTTTCAAATAAAACTTTAAAAAGATGCTATTAATTATTTTCCCTATATCATTTAATCATATTAGCTTATAAATAGGTTATAGCTTGTTTAAAATGCTAAAAACGTATCAGAGAAGAGAAGAGAAAGCTAACATCATCATTTGTTCTTACTTCTTTTTCAAAATCTATTTTGGAATGTTCTTACTCACTCCTGCTGTAATATTAATGCAAATGGGATACAGATAGATACCTACAGACTTTTTAAAAAATGTTATATATTTGACTTTTTAAATGTTATAAGAACTGTTCAGCTATAGTTACTTTCCACTCTTTTTAAGTCAGTCTTTGATCTCTGCTCCCCTTAACTATGAGGAATATAGGAAACCCTATAGAATGTTTAATGTATCAGTATTACTGAGATCTGCTCTGAATCATCAACAGCAACAGCTCATCATAGGGGTGGCATTTACAGAATGAGAGAAAGTTGCCAAACATAAGATTCTCTCTTTAAAGCATATGTATGTATGTGGATTATACTAGTAAGCAACTTGATATACATTTGGATCCCATTTGCATCCATCCCAACCGCCTCATTAAAGATTTCGTATAAACTTTGGAGAATCAGCTTTATTGCCATGTTGGAGCTAATTGCCTGCCTCTTCAGATGCACAACATCCCTCACTTAAGTATAGCTTCCCATTAGTGCAACCTGGGGATAGCCTAATTAGTAAGAAAAATAAGACTTTCCTGAAAGACTATTGCATATCTGGAATTAAAAGGAAGGTCTCTCTCATCTACAATCAGTCTCGGTGTATTGCTTATTGCAAGAATCACATATTTTATTTTCTTCATTTTGACCCAAACATAACATCTGGGATACATCCCTTTCAGTATGGGAAACAGACTATTAAAGACCTAGCATTTGGGTAGCTAAACAGAGGAGCAATTTTATTTAAAATATTTAGTTGATTTAATTTTTTATTTATTATTGAATTTATACCTTCCCTTTCCTTTCATTCCAATGCTTAAGGCAGCTCCAACAATAACATTTACAAATGAAGAAAGAAAACTAATACAGTTAAAATCAAAATTGAAAATTAGTCATTAAAATTATTAACAATTAAACGTTTGGCAAAAGGGATGCATTTTTACCATCTTCCTAATGCACCTACTTAAAGAATATATTCCATAGACCGGGAACTACACAAAATAAGGTTTTTTTCCTGCAAACTTGAAAGTAGAGTGACTGGTATCTGATCTAAATAACTAGGCAGGTTCATAATGGGAGAAGCAGATTCATATCCTAACCATTTAGAGCTTTGAGGGACAATAAATTGTGCCCAGCAATCAATTGGCAGCCAGTACAGACTTTTCTGCCTCTTGCACTGGTCATCAGACTGGCTGCCACATTTTGAACCAATTGCAGATAAATCACATTGTAGTAGTCAAGATAGATTGTAACCAAGACATGGATTAAGTCCAGCTGGAAGTGTAGCAGTTGGTTGACTAGCCATGACCATGCAAACATGCTCCTCTCTACAGTTGCCATTTTCAAATCAAGTGACAGCTGGAGATCAAGGAGCACTCCCAAACTATGAATTGCTCTTTCTCAGGAACTGCAATTCCATTAAAATGAGAGAGAGAGAGAGAGAGAGAGAGAGAGAGAGAGAGAGAGAGAGAGAGAGAGAGAGAGAGAGAGAGAAGAGAGAAGAGAGAGCGCTTCAATCACAGAGACCAGGTTGTTGTTTATTCGTTCAGTCGTTTCTGACTCTTCGTGACTTCATGGACCAGTCCACGCCAGAGCTTTCTGTCGGCCATCACCATCCCCAGCTCCCCAATGGTTGAGTCCGTCACCTCCAGAATACCATCCATCCATCTTGCCCTTGGTCGGCCCCTCTTCCTTTTGCCTTCCATTTTCCCTAGCATCAGCTTCTTCTCCAGGGTATCCTGTCTTCTCATTATGTGGCCAAAGAGACCAGGTAGTTTGGAATTAATTTTAGTTTCTTTTCCCCCATGGAGCCTATTATTGACTTTAGGCAATGCTCAAAGGTACTGATTGCTTCCTTCTACTTAGGTAGGGAGCAGTCGACCTGTACATCAACATCATACTGTTGGTATTTCACTCCAAAGCTCCCCAGCAGTTTAACACCATAGGAGACAAGACACTTGTCTTGAGGAACACTATAGGTCAATGAACTAGGTATCAAACAATAGTCCCCCAGCACCACCTTCTAGAAACTTCCCACCAGGAAGGATCAGAACCATTGCAAAACAGTGCCCCGACACTGCCAGATTGCCCAGAACAATAGCGTAGCTGATCCAAGAAAACTAACAAGGACACACTCTCCCTATCTATTTTGGGTATAGATCATTTACTCAGGCAAACAAACCAGTCTCAGAACAACATCCCAGGCAAAATCCCTTTAGAAATGTACCTAGAAAATTATTTCATCCAGATACATCTAGAGGTGCAATGCTACTGCTTTCTCAATAACTTTGAAACTGACATACAATTAGAAGGATCTTCCAGAACCAGGGGCTGGGGGGAGGTCTTTTTCAATAAAGGTCTTATAATTGCCTCTTTAAAACATGCAAGGACATCCTGTATCATGTGCTCAAGGAGCCACTGATCACCTCCTTTCACCATGGGACTAGTGCTAACAGGGCTGATTTAATCAGCCAGGAAGGGCAAAGGTCAAGCAAGCAAATAGTGGCCTTCATCTCTCCACAGAACCTGTCCACATCTTCAATATCCATAAGCTATTGGTCTTTCGTAAGGCTCTGAACACCTTGCTGTTTCCCCAGGTATTCAGGCCAGGAAGCTAGACTAACCCTGCTGTTGATGTTCTTTTTATAATTGGAAGGTATCATTATTGGGGGTGAGGGTGTCATAGGTTACTGTTTTTAATTGTTGGGCTTTAATCTTTGTACAGCACCCACTTTCTGCACTTTAATATTTTGTCTAGATCTGTCATGTCCTCAAATGTCTCTTTTTATTTCATGGCTATAGTCACCAGGTCATGTGACCCAATCTGTTTTATTTTCTTTTCTTTTTTTTTTAACAAATTTTATTAGATTTTAATTTTACATAGATAAAAGTTTGAAACAGAAAAGAAAATGGAAATACAAATCAAGAAAAAAGAAAAGATAAAAAAGTGTAGTAAAGGAAAAAAGAAAAAAAGATAAAGCTGAAAAATAGAATTTGGTCAACTTCCGATTTGTATCTGGTCATGGTATTTTAAAAATTTTATCTTACATGCTAGGTCTATATATAATATTAAAGAATATTTCTTGTCTATTACATCAATATATATATATTTTAATCTTCAAATCCCCATATAAGCTTTGCCCCTCCCGCATCTTGTAAATAGTCAGTTAATGGTTTCCACTCTTTAAGGAAATAATTATTTGGATTTTCTTTTAATAAACATGTCAGTTTATCATTCTCTGCCATATCCATCAATTTTAACATCCAATCTTGTATCGTAGGCGATATCTGGTTTTTCCAATTTTGTGCAAAAATAAGTCTTGCTGCTGTAATCATGTATTGCATAATCCTTGTAAATTGCTTCCCAGGTTGTCCATCAATTATTCCCAGTAAGAAAAATTCCGGTTTAAATGGAACTCGAATTTGTAATATATTTTGCATCAATGCATGTATTTGAGTCCAAAATTTCTTTGCAGTCTCACATGTCCACCACATATGGTAAAAAGACCCCTCTTTTTTTTTACATTTCCAACATAAGTTGGAGACATTTCCATACATTTTAGAAAGTTTTTGTGGGGTCATATACCATCTGTACATCATCTTATAAAAGTTTTCTTTTAAATTATAACACAAAGTAAATTTTAACCCTTTGGTCCACATATCTTCCCATTGTTGCATTTGAATATTATGGCCAATATTTTTAGCCCATTTAATCATACAGTCTTTAACTTGTTCCTCTACCATTTCACCTTTTAACAATAATTTATACATTTTTGCAATTAGATGATCATCTGTCTCACATAGTTGTATCTCAAATTCCGATTTGGTTTGTTCAAATTCAAGGTCTTTCTTATCTAATTTAAATTTCTCTACGAGCTGCATATATGAAAGCCATTGAAAACTGTATCCCTCTGATACCAATTCTTCTATTGATTTAATTATATATTGTCCTTGTTCTTTCTTTAAAAAGTCTTTGTAGGTTAACCATTTATCTTTATTTCTTACTTCTGTTCTGTAGAATGCTTCTTGTGTAGAAATCCATAAGGGTCTTTTATAACATAAGATTAATTTATATTTATTCCAGATTCTTAACAAGGATCTTCTAATATAATGGTTTTTAAAATCCACATTAACTTTAACTTTATCATACCACAAATATCCATGCCATCCATATCTTAATTCATGTCCTTCCAAATTCAATAATTTTTCATTTTTCAAAACTATCCATTCTTTAATCCAAACCAAGCAACAAGCAGCATAATATAATTTCAAATCCGGTAGACCTAGTCCTCCTCTTTCTTTAGAGTCTTGCAAGACTTTATATTTTACTCTTGGTTTTTTCCCTTGCCAAATAAACTTAGAAATATCTCGCTGCCATTGTTTAAAAGGTTCTTCTGATGCCAATATAGGTAGTGTTTGAAAAAGATATAAAATTCTTGGCAAAACATTCATTTTAATTGCTGAAATTCTACCTAATAATGATAATTGCAGTTTTTCCCAATGTTCCAAATCTTTTTTAATATCCATCCAAAGTGGAATATAATTATTCTTAAACAACTTAACATTTTTAGTTGTTAAATATACTCCTAAATATTTTACTTTTTCTTCCATTGAATATCCTGTTATTTCTTTCAATTTCTCTTGTTGGTGGTAATCCATATTTTTGGTCAAAACTTTTGTCTTCTGTAAATTCACTTTGAACCCTGCTAGCGACCCAAAGTCTTTTAGTTTCTGTATTAATATTTCAATTCCTTCTAGTGGATTCTCCAAAGTAATGACTAGGTCGTCAGCAAATGCTCTTAGTTTATAAACTTCTTTTTTAACTTTAATACCATGGATACCATCATCTTGTCTAATATCTCTAAGTAAAACCTCTAATACCAATATAAACAAAAGTGGAGATAATGGACAACCTTGTCTAGTACCTTTTTGTATTTCACATGGCTTACTAAATTCTCCATTAACAATTATTTTGGCAAATTGTGGAGTATATATTGATTTAATCCATTTTATAAAATTTCCTCCAAAATTCATATTTTCCAAAACTTTGAACATAAAAGGCCAATTTAAGTTGTCAAAGGCTTTTTCAGCATCAATAAATATCAAGGCAGCTTGTTTATCATAGTGTTGATCCAAATATTCAATTACGTCTACTATGTTTCGGACATTGTCATGAATTTGTCTTTTGGGTAGAAAACCAGCTTGGTCTTGATGAATAAAATCCTTAAGTATATTCTTCATTCTTTCTGCTAATATCGTTGTAAATATCTTATAGTCATTATTCAATAAAGATATTGGTCTGTAATTTTTAGTTAATGTTAAATCCTGTTGTTCTTTGGGTATCAATGTTATATGTGCTTCTTTCCAAGTTTCAGGCATAATTCCTGTTTCCAAAATAGAATTCATAGTCTTCTGCAAAGGTAGACATAAATCCTCTTCAAAACATTTATAGTAGGCTGCTGACAATCCATCCGGTCCAGGAGCTTTTCCACTACTAATTTTCTTAAAAGCTTTTATCAATTCTTCTTTTGTTATAACATTATTTAATATCAATCTTTGTTGGTCATTAAGAACAGTTAGTTTTTGTTTATTCAAATATTCTTCAATCTCATCCAAGTTGACATCTTGTTTTTTATATAATTTAGAATAATAGTCATGAAAGGTTTTTTGAATGTCCATATTATTCACCAGAGTTTTTCCTTCATGTTGAATATTAGTAATCAAATTCTTTTGTCTTTGTTTCCTCAATTTATAAGCCAGCCATCTAACTGGTTTATTTGCATATTCAAAATATTTTTGTTTTGTAAATTTCATTTGAGTCTCTATCTCTTGAGTTAATATCATTGATATTTGCTTTTGTAGGAATTTAATTTGAGTGAGCAAAGTGTCATCCATTGGTTTATCTCTCAAATCTAACTCTTTACTTTTAATTTCATCTAAAATCAATTGAATTCTTTTTTGTTTTTTCTTCCTCATTTGAGCATTGTATTGAATAAAATAACCCCTCATATATGCTTTACTGGCTTCCCATACAGTTTGAATATTAGTCCCTTTGTTCAAATTAAATTGAAAATATTCTCTTAATTTTTTTTTGCATACATCAACTACATCATTATTCCGTAGTAGTGACTCATTCAATCTCCATCTAAATACATTCCGTTTCCCTTTAAGAGTCAACATTACTGGATTATGATCTGATAAAGTCTTAGGTAATATATCAACTTTGTTAATATCCATCATCAAATTTTTAGATATCAAAATCATATCTATTCTAGAATGTGATTTAAATCTCTCTGAATAATATGTAAATTCTCTGGAAGTCCCATTCATACATCTCCAAATGTCTTGTAAATCCAACATCTCTTTCAAGTCGAAAAATGTTTGTGGCAATTTTCCCTGTGTTTGCTTCACTTCTTTTTGTGACTGTCTATCCAATCTGGGGTAGATTACCCCATTCCAATCCCCCATGAAACACCAATTGTCATAAGTTAAGTCCAAAAGTTTATCCATCAGGTTTTTATAAAATACTCCTTTATCCATATTCGGTGCATAAAGTCCAACTATCAGTGTTTTAGTTCCTTGTATGTTAATTTCTACTACAATGTATAGACCCTCTTCATCAGCTAATATCAATTTTGGGTTTAACTTTGGTTGTACATATAAGACTACCCCTTTAGTTTTTTTATATCCAGCCGAAATAAATTCTTCTCCAAGCTGTTTTTGAATCAAATATTTAGTATCTTTTTTACAAATATGAGTCTCTTGTAAACAACTTATGTCCAATTTCTGTTTTTTTCAAAAAATGAAATATCTTTCTTCTTTTTTGTGGAGCATTAGCTCCATTAATATTCCATGTCAGATATTTAAGTTCCATTGGTGTTTTATTCTTTAAAATCCCTTTGTTAAGTCCACACCTGTAGCTCCTTTCTCAGATAGATCTTCAGTCTTCTCTTTGTCTTTCGATGTTTCTCCTCCTTTTGTCAATTCTCCTTCTGGTAAACCCATTTCTTTCTTGTATTTCTCTAAAAAAGCTTTTGCTTTTAAAATGGAAGTTATTTTGAATCTCTGTCCCTTAAACTCAAACGATACGCCTTCCAATTTTTCCCATCTGAATGAAATACTATGTTGCCTTAATTTATCTGTAAGGAAAGAATAGTCTTTTCTTTTCCTGATTATTCTCAAGGGAATTTCTTTTAATACAATTATTTCCTTCCCTTCTATATTTAATCTAGTATTATAATGTTTCTTTAAGATTTGCTCTTTTGTCACTTTTCTTACAAAATATATCAATATGTCTCTAGGGACTTTTCTTTCCTTAGCATAACGTGAGTTTACTCTGAATATCTTGTCTATCTCCAAATCTAAATCTTGTTCTCTTGTCTCCAAAAATTTAGCCAATTCAAAAGTCATCCTTTCTCTCACATTTTCATCTACTTGTTCTGGAATTGCTCTAAATCTCAAGATGTGCTCCTTCTCTCTCATTTCTGCTAAAGCTGTGATATCTAGATTATGTTCAATCTCTTTAATAGCATATTCTGATTTATCTTCTAATTTTTGCATCTGGCTTTGCGTATCTTTAAGTTCTCCTGACAGAGAATTGACCACTTCCTTAACTGTTTGAATTTCTTTTTTAAAATCTTGCTTAATCTCTCGGGTTATTTCTTTCTTCATATCGTCCATTTTTTTGTCTAATGCTGTAATCTGATCTTCCATCTGCTTCGTGGAGTCATCCATTTTCTTATTTATTGCTGTATTCTGGTCATCCATTTTCTTATTTATTGCTGTATTCTGATCATCCATTTTCTTATTTATTGCTGTATTCTGATCATCCATTTTCTTATTTAGTGTTGCAACAGCTTCTAATATCTTTTTCATTTCTGGTAATAAAGCTTCTGAGGCAGATGTAGCAGGTGTAGCAGAATCAATAGGTGGTCCTCCAGTCTCCTTCTTCTTCTCCTTCTCCGCCCGTCTCGTTCCCAAAGACGCCATAGCCCTGCAAAAAAGAAGAAAAAAGGGAGAAAAGGGGAAAAAGCACCATATAACAATATAACAAAAATTATTTAAAAAAGGGGAAAAAATTAAAAAAAAAATTTAAAAATTCTTTTACAAATAATAAAAAGAAAAAAGAAAAGGTGAAAAAACAAATATCCAAAAGGTTAAGGAAAAAGAAAGAAAGAACTAGGCTCCTTTAAAAATTTTCCTCTTAGGTCATTTATAATCCCTTATACATAAAAGTCCACAGTGTTTCAAAAGATAAGAGCCTAGGACTTTTTGTTCTCCTGTAGTCAAAATCAAAGATAAGAATAGTAAATATTCCCATGGTTTCACCTTCCCACTTGTAATTCTTCAATCCAACCACAAGTCAAAAAGAAAAAATGTTGCTAGAGACATGTAAAAAAGCCTCTACTTTCCATATAATAATCCAATAATCCAAATTAAACGTTAAGTAACTTGACTTTTTCAGAAAAATAAATCCAAACAGAGTTCAAAGTTCAGAAAGAAAAAGAGGAACTTGTATATATAAAAGAGTTTTTAATAGGGTTCAGTAATCCCAACATCAAAATCTTAAAAAATAAAGTATTAATCACTCCATTTAAATCCAAGCTTTAATATAGTATTCCAGAGAACAAAAATAGAAATACCAATAGTTGTCCATAAGTAAAAAACTCAAACCAAACTGAAATAATAGTAAAAGTCACTTTCACTTCTAGCAAAGCCACTTAGCTTCTCTTCCCACCGTTTATTCTTCCATTAACAAGAAAAAAATATAGCACCAGCAAATATAAATCAAGTCCAGATACAAATCTTAGCACTTAATAAAAAAATAATAATATTTAAAAGTAAAAAAAAGTGACTAAAAGCCTGGTCGGGCCAGCTACTTATCTTTTAGAATCACGGCTGCTGCAGAGCCCCGTTTTTTTTCCCCAGTCTCCTTTCATTGCTCCATCTCCCTCCTCCCGCAGTGGAAATTACAGGAGTCGGGGGAGGGCATTTACTCCAGAGACCCTTTGTGGTTAATCTTCTGATCACATTCTCTTCGAGTGTGATTTTTCCAGCGATTTCTTCTCCCAAATCG
This sequence comes from Charina bottae, assembly GCA_023362775.1. Lineage (NCBI taxonomy): Eukaryota > Metazoa > Chordata > Lepidosauria > Squamata > Charinaidae > Charina > Charina bottae. The sequence goes on along the minus strand of JALMGJ010000002.1, from coordinate 97,890,120 downwards.
CTGCAAACAGCTTAGCCGTGGAATCGAGGCTAAGGAGCCCCGGTTCTTCGCTGTGCTCCGACCAGTACCCGGAAGTGAAAGTCCAATCTGTTTTATTTTCAATTTCTTTTTCAACTTACCTGCATTAATAATACAGCAGGAGTGACATAATCACATTGGGTTTTTTCATATTAAGCCATGAGAAGCTTTTGTGTTCTCTTAAACCTTCAACAGAAGATTCCTTAAATCTTCCTTAATTTCAGCCATCAAAATGGCATCATCAGCATATCCCAGCAATTCTAATTCTAATTTCCATTTATTCTAATCCAGTATTTCTCATGATATCTTCTGCATAAAATTTAAATTAATGAGGAGATAGTATACAACCTTGGTTCACTCTTTCCCGACTTTGAGCCATTAAATTGCTCCATATTTTAAGTGTTGCTCCTGGACATCACATAAATTCTTCATTAAGCAGAGGTGGCCTATGTTTTTCAGGACTATCCCCAATTGGTCGTAGTCTACACAGTCAAAAGCCTTAATCTAATCAATTAAGCAAAAATAGCCTCTTTTGCTTTTCCATTATCCATCAGTAGCGACCAGTGTGACCTCAGATGTCCCTGGATCTTCTGAATCCAGCTTGTACATCTGGCAGGTTTTGTTCAATGTATTGTTAAAGTCTGTATTCCAAAATTGTGGACATTATTTTCCTAACAGGTTAGATGGATGCAATTGTTCAGTAGTTTGAACATTCTTTGCACTACCTTTTTGGAACTGGAATATGAAGTGATCTTTTCCAGTCCCTTGGCCATTGTTGTGTTTTCCATATCTGCTTACAAACCACATGTATCATTTTAACTGAATCATTTTGTTAAATAGTTCTGCTGGAATTTCATCAGTTTCTGGAACTTTATTAGCAAATATTTTGCTAATTTAACTTCACTTTCCAAAATGTTTGGGTCCAGGTCAGTGATCAACCCTTAATTTATATCCGTCATTCTGGGATGAATTTTTTATGCAGTTTGTCCAAAGATTTCTGCTATTCCATCTTTATATAGTCCCCTCCAATTTGATGTTTGCCTTCTGAATATACAGTAGATCTCTCATCTTTTCCATTTAATTGTTATTCTTAGTTTCTTTGCACTGCTTATTTAGAGATTAGTCCTTGTTTCTTCTTGTTCATCTCTGGAACTCAATGTTTAGTTGGGCAGATTTTCCTCTCTCTTTCTGATGTCTTTTGCTTTGTGCCTTTTTCAACTATTTTCAACCTATCAGAGACCTCCTTTTCACCTTCTTTTGCTTTTTGCATTTCAATATATTTTTGTTTGCTCTCATCTTTAATGATGTCACAAATTTCAATCCAGAATTCTTCAGGCAGTTACTTATCAAATCTATTCCAAATGAAATTGTAACTTGTTGGCTGACATTTTTATTGTTTTCTTTAAGTTGTAATTTTGCAAGAAGGAATTAGTGATCTGAGCTGCAGTAAGCATCAGGTCTTGTTCTTGTCTGAATGTAGAGCTTTTCCTTCTTTGCTTGCAGAATATATAGTCAATTTGATTTTGATGTCCACCTGTAGAGTTATATTTTAGGTTGTTGGAAGGAGGTATTTGCTATAAATATTGAATTTTCATAGTGGAACTCTTTTCTGTCTCCTTTTCTTCACAAGGCCAATTTTTCCCTTTACTCTAAATGTTATATTATTTCAATTTTTCACATTCAACTGCCCTATAATTAGTACTGGGGGTGGGGGTATTTTGTCAAACAAGGCATTTTAAGTCACTATAGACAGTCCAACTTCCTCTGCATCTGTGGTTGGAGCATAGATTTGGATCTTATTGATTGGCTTACCTGGAATTCCAATTAAGATAATTCTATTTTGGGGGTGGTGACCAAACATTGAATTTGACACCCTTTTATTAATAATGGTGACTATTCCATTTCTTCTATGATTTTCTTGTCTGCAGAAGATCTGATGCTCCACTGATATGAAGTGACTTATCACAATCTGTCCCAGGTTGCTGATTCCCAGAAACTTTTCAGCTCTGACATCAAGTTTGCCTTGGTTCCTGTTCTGACATTCCACAAACCAATATCTATCTATCTATCTATCTATCTATCTATCTATCTATCTATCTACCTACCTACCTACCTACCTACCTACCTACCTACCTAATCTTTGCAGTGTTAGAACTTTCCTTTTGCCTCTGACCACAGCGGCAGCTGGATATATGTTTGATTTCAGTCCATCCATACAGAAGCACCAGTGCTACTTGTACTTGCCTTCTGCTCTTCCCCAGTAGCATGCTGGATGCCTTCCAAACTTGGAGGGTTCTTTTTGAGTGTCATGCTGACATTGTTCTGGTTGTGAATGACCATTTGGTTTTCTTGGCAGAATACTGGGGTGGGTTGCTGGTTCCTTCTCCAGTTCACTGAACTTTGTCTGACTCCTTTTCTATGAATTGCCAATCACAAGTGACCCTTCTGGGAGTGTATATTACCAATAGTTAAGCTCACAGCATAATTGGAATGCTTACGCTTCTTGACCACTCCACCACTACAAGGTAATAAACCATGAAGGGATAATGTGTTTTAGCAGTGCTTAATTTATGGAGGGAAATTCACGTGCTTCCTTCCCCTCCACCATTTTACACAAATTATATTCTGTAGCTCTCTAAGAATAGTTGGAATGGCACATTACAGAAGATAAGGAGAAGAGATGCCTTCTGATCACCATCTAATTCAAGCACTATATTTTCATCCAAAAGTATGAATGAATGAATGAATGAATGAATGAATGAATGAATGAATGAATGAATGAATGAAGTAAAACAAGTAAAGAAAATAAAGCGTATAGAGACATAGAAGGACAAAAATTCAGTTGTGCCCTTTTCACATATAGCAAAGAGGTGCTTGTAAGATAGTAGCATATGAGAGAATAAAAAAGTAACAATGCATGAAAGAAAACAACAAAAATAGAATAAAAATGGATAAAAAAGCAGCACAAAGCCACCCTCTGAGGCTACCATTTTCAGACCCATGAATTTTCCACGGCTGTTAGGTGTTTGGTTAATAGATATTTCTATAGCAACTAACTGCACTGCCCTATAGTGAAAGACTGTCTTTTGTCTGCATTATAGTAACTCCGTTCCAATTCTACTTTTAACAGAATCTTTACAATAGGGGCAGAGATTCTTTTGAAAGGAAGCTGGTCCAACCGCAATCTGAAGTCTCAGTTCTTTTTTTATTTTTTATGGTTAACTTAACTAGTGAAAAGAGGATAAGCAGTGATAAGCCTTGGAAATGCAAAATTCTAAGGCCAGAGGAAAAATAATCTGAATAGGCAATGAAAAACATCATAAAAAGAATCATTGCATTGTAGACATTGACAAGCTTTAAAAAGTCCCATACATGGATCTCTCTCTGCCTTGCATAGCCCAGCATCCTATCTCTCTTCTCACTGGGTCTGTCACCCAACTCATTGGACTCAAATCACTGAACATTTCAGTGAGAGAGAGAGAGTCATATGTAGATATAGGGGATACACAGAGCATTTGCATATACTTAGGGAGCACAGCGATCTGAGAGGGATATCTGTGTTATTTTCATCACCGTTCCAGTAACCAGTTAAAAATGGTGGTCAAATAACTGTATCACTACTAGTTTCACAGATCGTTTAATCCATAACAATAAGAAAATCAACTGAAGGCAATGGATTATTGTACTGAAATTTTACTCTGTCATGCAGACATCTCCGTATGTCCTTCCAAGTTTTGCAATAGCACCAGACTACCTAATGCTTTCTGATGATCTCAGCAGCTTAACCGAATCAGGGGGATCTGTGAGAAGCAAATAGGATGGAAGAACTTTTTATTTCAGTTGCAAGCTCTACAACAAATCAGCTCTATTATGTCCCCAGGCTTTCTTTTTGTTTCCCTGATCTCATTGCCATTAAGTAACCTCTTGCTAGCTTTAAATCTACCAACAGCTGCCATGTCCCTATTTAAAATCTCACAGCTTTTTATTGATTTCACTTCACACACAAAAATTATAGTTAAATTGCCATTGATGCTAATAGGATGGCCAAGGTGCGTCATTCTCACATTATCTTAATGACATTAAGAGGGAAATCCCAACCTATTAGTTTTACATTCCCTGGACTTAAAATAACCTCAAGCTCAAAACAAGGCAAATTTTTATGTAAATAATTTACTTCTCTGCTGGCTTTGATCAAAGATATGTGGAATAAAAAATGCACCCTTTAGGTCAAGATTATCAAAAATGAGATAGCCCTTCCTGGCATGTGTGCAGCTGTATGTATGAATAGACTTGCCCATGGCTTTGCTTACCCTCCATGGTAGAAGCTGTTTATTTATTTAGGATTTCTTGTCCCCTGATTATTATTGTAGCCATTCTTAATTTGAATCCTTCATAAAAGATTATGCCCAGAGTTAAATACAGTCCTTGAGATGTGCTCAGTGGCATGATCTAAATGAGGCAACAAGTTCCAATGATAATTCCAACTTCTGACAGTCTTCTCAACACCATGAAGACACCATAGGATTTACACCCCAGAAACCATCAGTAAGCATTTCCTTCATTCTTGGGGGTGGACAATCCCCCGTTTTTCCAAAATGCAACTGCTCCATGAAGCTTAAAGGCAGGACAAGGAAACAACGGAAAACCTGCATTTCTGGTTCCCATTTGAATACCAGCAGGAACCCCATGCCTAAATAGGAAGACACTTTCCTGTTGTATCTCTGGGGGACCTAAAATATTAAGTGCTCAAGAAGGTATTGTACTCAACTGGGAACCAGAAATGTTGCCATTCCTTTCTGGAGTTGGGCTGCTCTTGGGCCTGTCTTTCCCAATTCACAACAGACACTGACCTGCCTGTTAACTTTTTGTTAACAATTGAGCTGCATGAATGGAACTGAACTGAACTGAACTGAACTGGACCAGCTAAATGACACCCTGGTGGGCTTTAAACAAACAGAATATAGTGGAATAATTACTTGCTATGATTTTGACTTGATTTCTGTTTCCTAAGGGAAGAAATGTGCATTTGTCTCTGTTATTTTCAGCCAATTTCTTTAACCTATCGTGATTATTTTGCATTATATTTCTGTCTTCTAGAAATAAATAATTGTATACCATCTCAAAATTTGACAAGCATTCCTTCCATCACTTTCTCCAAGTTTTGGAAGAAGCCATTCATCCAAGTAGGGGGACCATGCAGTGATCTGGAAGAAAAAGGTGACTGGCAACATGTGCAGGTGGACACAAAGCACCTGTCAGCAGTTCCTTAAAAGAAAAGATATATTTGAGACAAGTGCCGAGTTATTCTCTTACAAAACAAGAATCCAGTCCCCAGATATAGGAAGAGGGATACCTAGCTTGGTAATGGTACTTGTGAAGAGTATCTTAGGATAGAGGACAGATGCAGTTTTAGGCTGCATCCACAGAAATATAATTTCCAAACCAGAGTTAAGTTATTGTTCCACTCTATTCTGCTTTGGTCACACCCAACTTGGATCTTAAGCTCCTTTTCCCAATAGCTTGTCCTGTCATGAAATTCTGCTTAGCACTGCTCTGATTTCATCTGTCTTTTTGAAGTCCAAGATATACATTTGACTATACATAGCTTTTTTTCTTTTTCTTTCTTTCTTTTTTTTTTTTTTTTTTTTTGGTGTCTTCAAGTCAGTCTTGACTCCTGGCAACTGCTTGGATAAGTCCCTGCATTTTATTTTTCTTGGCAAGGTTTTTTGGAAGTGGTTTTTTGGAAGTCTTTCCTAGGGTTGAAAGAGTGACTGGCCCAAGATCACCCAGCCGGCTTTCATGCCTAAGGTGGGACTAGAACTCACAGTTTCTTGGTTTCTAGCACGTTGCCTTAACCACTGCACCAAACTGGCTCTCCCATAGCTTTAGTTTCCTTTAAAATTAGGACTCCATCATGGCATGGTCACTCTCTCTCAACATTTCTGCTACCTCCACTTCCTCAATTAAGTTTTCTCATTTGGTTAATATCAAGTCAAATGTACCTTTACCTTTCTCTTCCCTCTGACGGAGAAGGTTTTCAACAAGATAAGTGGGAAGAAAATTTCTTTGGAAGAAAATGTCTTAGTAGAGCTTCTCTCCAACAGAAGTTGGGATATATAAAATCTCCCATCATTACTACTTCATGTATCTTTGAAAGATCTGCATTTGAAAAATATCACTCACATGTTAGCCTTGGTTGGACAGGCAACAGTAGTCTCCAACAACATTATTTCACTAACTCACCTTTAGTTACACACAGTTGAGTGAAGTTGTTGACTAAGTGTTTTGTTGAAACCAGAACTTTTCCTTTTAGGTTTAATGGATAAACAGTTAAAAAAAACCATGGTAGATTGTTTCAGTATATGATTACCGCGGCAAGATTACTATATGCAGAGAGATGGAAAGATTCAACACTACCCACTATGGAGGAACGGTTGGTGAACTTGACAGATTTTACTGAAATGGATAAATTGACTTCTTTGATTAGAGAAAAGACACTATCTACATTTATTGGTGACTGGAAGCCTCTTATGGACTTTTTGCATAAAAATGAAAAAAAATGAACTTGTGATTTATGGTTTTGATGATTAGACAGGACAGATTATAGAATATGATGTATTGTTAGAGAGAGAGGTTAAAATATATTGTACTTATAACTGCTGTGAAGAATATCGGAAGCTACTTCCTTATATATTTCTTTTCTTTCTTTTCTATTTTTCTTTAACCTTTTTTCTTCTCTTGCACTTTCTGCTTTTTCTTTGATTTCCTTCTTTTCCCATTTTCTTTCTTTCTTACTTTATATTAGTTTGTGTTAGTTATTAATCTTCTTTAAAACCTTTAGTAAAAATTATTTTTAGAAAATTTTTAAAAAATTAGAAAAAGGTGTTTAAGTGTTTTGACTAACAATGCAAATTAGGGAATGTCTGTAGCTTGAATCATGTCAACTGGATTTCTATTTTCTCTGTGGAAACGTTTCGCTCCTTATCCAAGGAGCTTCTTCAGTCTGAGCAAAGTTAGTAAGGGAATCCTTAAATATGTTTCTAGGTGGCTATGTGACCTTACACCTGGGGCTAGGTCATGGTTATTTTGAGATGTTATTTCTAAGACCCTTTATCATCTAAAGGAGGATCGTTAAGATTACCATGCTGCTGTTGAGCTTGCGAAATGGTCTTAATCTTCCTAGGCACAGAAGACAAAGCAGGAAGGAAAATAGGGGAAAGATTGTGCCTGAGGCCCCCACCTCTATTCAAGGAAGGATTTTCCAAGTTGGCATAAATGGATTCCTTGACCCCCTTTTCAAACCACCTATCAAGGATCAACGGTCAAAGAATCCATTTATGCCAACTTGGAAAAAAAAAATCCTTCCTTGAATAGAGGTGGGGACCTCAGGCACAACCTAGATAATTAATTAATTAATATTAATTAATAGGAATGTGATCCACTTTGAAATGTGTCCCACAATATTCAGTGACTCATGCTCGCTCACACAGAGAGACAACCCTTCAACCCTTCAATAAAGCCAACTCTTAAGTTGTTTGTTTTAAATCTTCAGTTTGTGTAAATTTGGGATGGGAATCCAGCATGTATATCATAGAAATAGGACAGAACAAATATAAGAATGAATGGGGGGGGGGACAAATTAAAACCAGTTTGCCCAACTCTAATTGATGCAGCTGTATTTGGAATATTATGTATAATATAGGTTGCCTCAAAAAGGATACTTGAAAACTTGAAAAATAGTACAACCTTATAAAGAATATATAGAATAAAACTGCCTTCCTGCTGGGAAATTGCATTTCATTATGGACAATTTCACTCAGAACAGCCAATTACATCTCCCCAGAGCATGGCTAAATTGACTTCTTTGATCAGAGAAAAGACAGTATCTACATTTATTGCTGACTGGAAACCCCTTATGGACTTTTTGCGTAAAAGAAGAAAAAAATGAACTTATGACTTATGGTTTTGATGATTAGACAGGATAGTTTACAGAAAGAAGAGAGTTATGTTGTAACCATAGAGTAAGAGGTAAATTTATAATTGTACTTATAACTTCTGTAAAGAAGATTAGAAGCTACTTCTTTGTATCTTATTTCTTTTTTTTCTACTTTTCTTTTACTTTTTTTCCTTTCTTGCACTTTTAGCCTCGTTTGATTTCTTTTTTTTCTTTTTCTTACTTTATATTAGTTTGTATTAGTTTTTATCTTCCTTTAAAAAATCTTTAATAAAAATTATATATAAAAAGAAGAAACTGACTGATCGAAAACATAGAACTAAAATAAGCTAAAATAAGGCACAGACTCACTTGATAACAGAAGTACACAATTTTCATTGGTTTAAGAGCCGCACCCTGCTTTAAGTGACATAGCAGATTCTGCATTCAGAAAACACACAGGGCAGTTCTATTGTTTTACTTTTTATGGTGCATTTTGCTAGTTTTTATTTCAAGCTATGTTAATTCACTATTTTATATTTTATTTTTTATATTTATGACTAAATATAAAACACACACACACACAGTATATATATATATATATATATATACACACACACATACATACACACATACACATACTTTATTGAAGAATTTTTTACAAGTTGAAAAGATACACAAAACAATATAAAGAAAGAGTTAAAAAGAGGAAAGATAAAAAGTGTTAAAGCAATAAAGAGCAAAAAAAGAAAAAGAAAACAGAAAGGAAGTTAAGTTAGTTAAGGAAGCAACTTCCAGTCTTCTTCACAGCAGTTATAGACATATTTAAAACCATTTCTCCCCTTCGAAATTATATAACATGGTTCCCTTCTCCCTATATTCTGCCCTTATTAATCAGTAAATCCAGAAATCATCAGTTCATTTTTATCAATTTTCAGCAAAAATAAAGGGTTTCCAGTCTTTTACAAAAGTAGTTGTTCCATCCCTATAATTTTCCCTATCATGTTACACATTATAATTTGGCAGCAGTGTTCAGAGCAGAGCTTTCCAAACTGTGTGTCGTGACACGTTAATGTGTCGGCTGCAGTGTCTGGGTATGTCGTGGCTGCTGCCGCCTCTGAGCCCTGCCAGGATTCCACGCAGGTCCTAGTGCCTGCCTTGTGCCCTGCTGTAAGAGTGTGTCGCGAAATGATGCATGTCTAAAAAGTGTGTCACCAACAAGAAAAGTTTGGAAAGCTCTGGTTTAGAGGAATTCAGCAAGTTGCACCCAAGCTTCTCAAGGCCTCTGTTGTGCATTCTTCTCCTTCTAAGATTTTTTTTTTCCTGAAAATGAATGCCATATGTAAATGCAAAGCACTTTTACTTTTAAGTGCATTCAATACAGGTGAGTGCCTGACAATTAAATTGGAATGTAAGAGCCAATGTTATCCTGGGAGGGGGAGGCTGGGTAGAATTTTAACAGGGAGAGAGGCAGTACCTTTAAGTCCAATTATATGTCAGTCCTGGAATGCACAGATTCAGTAGCATAAACAATATATAACTCTAGCTTCAACGTTGTATGATGAAGAATTATAGAGCAGAATAATGGCCTGAAGTAATACCAGAAGGCAGCATGCTCACAGATGGTTCAAATGGGACTAATGTTCAGTATCTTGCTTGTCCTACTTGCTAATAGTTATGTTAATCCTCAAATCTCATTAGCCCTGGTGGCAAGGAACAATGGGAATCATAGTCCAACACATCAAAAGAGCAGCAGGTTGAAGACGACTAGAAAACTGCATGTAAATTTTCGATAATGCTCTTTTGTTGTACCAGAAAACCAATAATTACACAGAGCTTTGCAAAATCCTGTCTTTATTCTAGATTATTTAACTCTGCAATAAATACCAGCTTTTAGTTAAGTTCTCTCAGTTTCTAACACAAAAGAGGATTAATACATCATACCGTTGGCGGTGTTCGGAAACACAAGCCAGTACAATTTTTAACTTGCTTGTCTATACACATTTCCTACATTCTTCTATGCAGTGTTTAAAAACTTAAACAAATCACAGTGTCACTCAGCAGTATGTGTGAACCAAGCTACAATCTAAGCTTCAGGTTCTCCTTTTTTTCCTCTCTGTTTGCTCAACGGAATATTCATTACCATGGTGCATGACTCAGAATCTCATTGCAGATCACTTTAGAGCTTGCTGACCAACCATAACTATCATAAACTAAAAGCTGTACTCTGTTCTGTTGGGGTTTGATATACCCAGGAATTTACTGTTAGATATGAATTATACAGAGAGGCTTGATTTCTAGGTGAGAGGTGAAATATTCTGCAGAGTCACCCAATTAGCAGCCATTGTTGTAGTGCTGATGTGTCAGTGTGTGACTCATACAACAGGTGCTAAGAGTTAAGTTGGGTGTGGTAGATAACGAGAGTGACCTATAATGTGATTGGTCAGTTTATCTATAAAAGCAGAGATATTCTGTATTCCATTTTATTCTCATTCAACCTCTTGTATGCTGTATCGTTGGTTATCATTTGTTACCTGTGTGGAAGTGATCTGTAAATACGTATGTATATAAAGTAAATAGGCTATTTTATATAATCTCTGTGTGAGTGTCTATTTGCTATACAGACTAAGGATCACTGGTGCCTAGGAGAGAAGCAGGCCGCTCCATCCGCTCGCCTTTTAACAGGTTACGGGCCCAGAGGCGACAGAAAGCCCAGAGACAGAAGTTTTGGACTGGCTGTGGATCGTGGGATCATGTGCAGTCTGTGAGCTGGAAGCTTTGGAAGCCTATCCAGGAGTCGTGTGGCTATTTGGAGTGATTTTGGAGCTTTAAAAGGTTTCGTGCTTGCGTGTGTGTTTTTTTTCTCCTACGCTTGTTTTGCAGCTGGAGGACGTTTTGATAAGGTCTGTGTCTTTAATCATCGGTGTCTGCCCAGAAGGGGATGTGGACAGACGAGCGAAGCAAAGATGTTGCCTGCAGTCGGGGGAGGATTTCCTCTGGAAAGACTGAATGACACTAATTATTCGTCATGGGCATATAAAATGGAAATGTATCTTCGGCGTGAGGCTCTTTGGAGAAGTGTACTTTGCCCTGACCCAGACCTGGACGATGAAGAAGTTGCTCTAAAGGACGATAGAGCATTGGCAAGCATAATTTTATGTCTGGAAGATAGCCAATTATGTTATGTTAGAGATTGTCAGTTAGCCAATAAGTGTTGGGAAGCTTTAAAGTCTGTTTATCTGAGAAGCTCGCCGTTATGCAAAGTTTTGCTAACAAGGAAACTTATCATGCCAGATTAGGGGTATCTGATAATATAAGGGATCACCTGCATTATATGACAGGGTTGTTCCAGGAGTTGGCTCAGAGAGATATGCCGTTTACAGAAGCAAATAAAGTGTATATAATTCTCAGTTCTTTAAATGAAACGTGGGATACTTTAGCAACAAGCTTCGGGTCATTATCTGAGGGAGATTTGACCATAAATTACTTATCTGGCAGGCTTTTGGAAGAAGAGCAAAGAAGGAAACAATGTTCTAACGTAATGGGTAATAACATAAGGCAGTCTGTTAATGAATGTTATTCTGATAAGTCTAACAATGTTTTATTTGTAAAGCGTAAATGTTTTAACTGTGGGTCGCATAAGCATTTGTTGAAACATTGTGATAGAAAACAGAAGCCTAAAGTCAAGCCGAGAATCTCCAAGCCGGGAGATGCTGCACAGCTGTCTTTAATTAGTTCAAGTGTTCAAGATTTAAAGGGGCCATATCTATTTGACAGCGGGGCTTGTCAGCATATAGGAAATAACAGGCAGATGTTTAAGAGTTTTATGCAAGCTGATAGAGATCATGTTAGTCTAGCTAATGGAAGCACTGCATCTGTGACTGGTAAGGGATTAGTGTATGTACCAGGGTTAAATATTGAATTATCAATGTTATGTGTACCAGAACTGGAGTACAATATTATTAGTGTGTCACAATTGGATAAACTAGGTTATACTGTACAGTTTGGTAATAATGAATGTATTGTCATGAAAGATAATAATGTTTGTGGTAAAGGTATTTTACAGAACTATCTTTATGAAATGGTACAAACCAGGACAAGCAGAGGCCATGATTTAGCTACAATTAATAAGCCAACACATGATTCATGTGAGCACTTATGGCATAGAAGGCTTGGGCATCCGAGTTTCAAAGTGATTGAAAAGATGTCAGAAGCAAGTTCTGGAATGGAATTGAAAAAGTGCCAAGTGTATTTGGATTGCACAGCTTGTAAGGTTGCAAAGTCAAAGGTGTTTCCTGTGAGCAAATTCAGTGATGGGAAGTCACATAAATGTTTTGAATTAGCTCACGCTGACGTAATTGGTCCATTACCAGCTACAATGGGGGGTACTAAATATGTTTTAGTCATTGTAGATGATTTCACCAGATTTGGGTTCTGTTACCTATTGAAAGCTAAAAATCAAACATTTGATAAGTTTAGAAACTGGGTGCAGTTTGTGGAACGTAGATATAGCACAAAGGGGTGTAGTTTACAAACTGACCGGGGTACTGAGTTTCTGAGTGGCAGTTTTCAGCAATGGCTCGGTAGAAGGGGCATTGTGCATAGGAGAACCAATCCGCATAGTTCAGCTGAGAATGGCGTGGCTGAACGGAGGAATTTGGCATTGCAGACAGTGAAGGATTCACTTATTGCTGACTCAGGGTTATCAAGTGGATACTGGGGAGAGGCAATATTAACAGCTAATTATTTAATTAACAGGTTAAGGAGTGTGTCTGTAAATCAAACTCCATATTATATGTTATATGGCAAGAAGCCATCATTAGCTCATTTGAAAGTGTTTGGGTGCACTGCCTATGTTCACGTGCATAAGGAGGTACACAGGAAAGGGCAGGCAAAAGCACAGAAGATGACGTTTGTGGGGTATGAGCCAGGGACCAAGGGATATAGGTTCACTGATGGCAGGAAAGTTGTTATCTCTAGATCAGCAAGTTTTAGTGAGCACAGCAATTGGCAGAGATTACACGGGAATAGTGCAGTTTATCTTCCTAGTCAGGGACGTTTTGAGTTCTCAGAGCGGAGAGAGTCCACTGATGTTATTAAGAAGGAAGAGGAATTAACTCCTAGTGTGCCAATGATGCAGGATACTACAGTATTGCGCAGATCTGAGAGAGTTACCAAGGGCATACCACCTCAGCGTTATACACCAGGTGATGTAAACGTGTGTTTTATTGATTATGAACCTCGTAGTTACAGGGACGTATTGGAGTTGCCACAACACGAGCAGAGTAGATGGAAAGCTGCTATGGATGTGGAAATGAAAGCCATTAATTCTCATAAGGTTTTTAAATCTACTAGGTTGCCTGAGGGGCATAGGGCAGTAGGTTGTAGATGGGTGTATAAGAAGAAAACCTTAGTGAATGGTGATATTCAGTATAAGGCTAGGTTGGTAGCACAAGGATTTTCCCAGATAAAGAATCAGACTTATGATGAGGTTTTTGCACCAACGCTAAGAGGGGAGACATTTAGGTTTGCCTTAGCAATGGCAGCAGCTAGGAATTGTGTAGTACACCATTATGATATCACAACAGCATATTTGCATGCTGATTTGAAAGAAGAAATCTATATTATTGAAGCCCCAGGTTATGAATCAAATATTGCAGGGAGCGTATACAAGTTGCAGAAAGCATTGTATGGACTCAAGCAGTCGGCACGTTGCTGGAATCTAAGGTTAGATAAGGAATTACAAAGAATGGGATTCAAGTGTAGTATAGCTGACCCATGTCTGTATGTAAAGCAATGTGAAAATGATGAACAGATTTTGATTTTGATTTTTGTAGACGATTTGTGTTTTATAGCGAAAGATCAAAGCAGGGTAATTGAATTTACTGAAAATCTGAAACAACAATTTGATGTCAAAGATCTGGGAGAGATTAGGAATTACCTAGGCGTAGGTATTCAGAAGATGGGGGTTATGTTCTAGAGCAGTGGAAGAAAATTGAAGCACTGCTAAGAGACTGTAGCTTGAATCATGTCAACTGGATTTCTATTTTCTTAGTGGAAACGTTTCACTCCTTATCCAAGGAGCTTCTTCAGTCTGAGTAAAGTTAGTAAGGGAATCCTTAAATAATTAAATTAATAATTAATAAAAATTAATTATTAAAAATTAATTTTTAATTTTTTTTAATTTTTTTAAAATTAATTAAAAAAATAATTAAATTATTAAATAATAATTATTTAAGGATTCCCTTACTAACTTTACTCAGACTGAAGAAGCTCCTTGGATAAGGAGTGAAACGTTTCCACTAAGAAAATAGAAATCCAGTTGACATGATTCAAGCTACAGACAATTCCACCTGGATGACTGAGAACCTTCATAGACACACTGCTAAGAGAGAACAATATGGAACATTGCAAGGAAGTTCCAACCCTGATGACAACAGTTTTTGTTAAAACAGAGACTGGAGATGATGACCAAACTTCATGTGATCAAGAACATTTGATCAGTCAATAATTGGAAGTGTATTGTATTGTATTGTATTGATTTGCAATATTGTCCATCTGCGTGTAACGTAGCAGATGTGATGACAAAGCCTCTAAGCATAGATAGACATAGGATGTGTATATCTCAAATGTGTATGTCTTCTATTCTGTACAAGTGAAATGTAAATGTAATATATATTGTAAATTGAAGGGGTGTTGGGGTTTGATATACCCAGGAATTTACAGCTAGATATAAATTATATTGTGAGGCTTGATATTTAGGTGAAAAGGGAAATATTCTGCAGTCACCCAATTAGCAGCCATTGTTGTAGTGCTGATGTGTCAGTGTGTGACTCATACAACAGGTGCTAAGAGTTAAGTTGGGTGTGGTAGATAACGAGAGTGACCTATAATGTGATTGGTCAGTTTATCTATAAAAGCAGAGATATTCTGTATTCCATTTTATTCCCATTTTCTCGTTCAACCTCTTGTATGCTGTATCGTTGGTTATCATTTGTTACCTGTGTGGAAGTGACCTGTAAATACGTATGTATATAAAGTAAATAGGATATTTTATATAATCTCTGTGTGAGTGTCTATTTGCTATACAGACTAAGGATCACTGGTGCCTAGGAGAGAAGCAGGCCACTCCATCCGCTCGCCCTTTAACATGTTCTTTGGAGAACTTTAGGAAAATCTACCTTTTTGCCACACTAACTACACTGAATCCTATTGAATTGATTGATCTCAGCAATAATGACTACCTGCATGTCTTTCAAATAGTCTTTATCTTCATCTGTGCACAATATGAAGGGATTCTCTCTGCACTCCATTTTCACTCTGTTGAGCGCTGTTTTGTTGCTGCCGCTGCTTTTTCTTACCCATAAAATCCACAAAATTGTTCCTCTGGAGGGCTTTGGAGTCATCCAGGTCACGAATTCCAAGTATTCTCCTGTTCAACCAAATAAGCTTTCCCAAACAGAATTAAGCAACTGCAAGCCTCACACATTGTTTGTGTAAAGGCTAACTGGCCACAGCAGGCCTGGAATACTAATGGCACTAATGCCCCAAAAAATACCTTTTCCATGGTGTAAAAGCCAAATGCAGCCAGCCCTTTTTCCCCCTTAAGCACACTGGGCAACTTAATGTGTTCTTCTGAAAAGCAAACAGCTGCCATGAGGAATTAACTGGCATTGTCACCTTCATTACTTTCATAAGAAAGCGAAGACGGACATTAGGAAGATTTATTTATTTATTATTTAAATTTATATGACTGCCCAACTCCCCCAACGGGAGATCCCTAGATCAAACTAGATCCCTAAAATCTTCATTCATGTTATCTACAAAACATTTGTCAAAGCTTTATAGTCAAGGTTATTTTCCTATGCCCCCATATTAGGTCACCCTCTCCGTGTGTCAATTCTGCTACAGTACATATTGATGCCTACTCAGAAGTAAAACACATAGGCTGAACTGGGCCTCTACCAGTTTGGTATCAAAGGGGCTCCATTTTTAGTGTTTCAGTAGGATGCCTCTGATCAATGCTAAGCCTTTGTCCTTCATATTGCCATGAAAGAGACTGTAAATAAGAGTCAACAACTGGAAAATCAAAGGGATTCCCCTATCCCATAATTGCCCGGTATTATATCTGTACCAGTATCCCCTGCAAGGTTTGTGAAACAAAGAGAGGGATTGTAAGGAGGTATTCTCTCATTGGTGTGCCAGTGTTTTGGTTACCCAAATCTTCTGATTTCTCATCTACAAGTAAAGCAGAGTTTGACCAGGACATTTGCCCATTTTAAGTTATCAGGATACTGCAATAAGAGGATCTTTATTTCATGGGAATCTTTGGTGCTCATAGAATAGTCACAGCTAATCAGAACCTGCCCTTTCAGATCACAGATGAACACAAAAATGTCTCAGCCAGCAAGGTGTGCCTTGTTCCACCTCTCAAGTTCAAACAAACCTTCTCTTCCTAATCTATAAAAAGAAAAGAAAAAAACACACAAGTGCTTTGCAGGCACTTGATAACAGCAAGCCACCAAATTGGTCCTGATACCGAGCTACTATATCAGGAAAATCAGAAGGGCGGTTAGAGCAGCATCTGCAGGACAAGCCTTACTGATCATATGATTCGGCACCGGTTATCATAGTCTGGAAGCAAGGCAGATACTATTGAAATGGCCTATTTGGAAATTGAAAATCCTTGGTCTATCTAGTGTAGCATTGTCTACAGCGAGACTGCCCAAGTTTTTTCAGGTCAAGATCCATGTTTGGCATTTAAATCCAGCACCTGTAGCAGCATTTCTAAATTAATTGGGGAGGCCAAGACCAAAACAAAAATCCCTCTATTTGATTTAATTACAATCAAATTAATTAAATGCAATTAAAAATTACAACTTTGGCAGATTTTGGAGGGCATTGGGTATTGCATGTGGGCTTCATACGTGAGATGATGTCTCTCTGGTCTAATCTCACTGGATGCAGCTCACTTGGGTTTCTAATTAGAATCTTACCGAGCTCTCCCTGGAAATGCCATGGGTTGAAATTTGTACCTTTGCACCATCTGCCTATAAAGCATATATTGTAGGATTAGATTCACCTCTCTGAAGATTCTCAGTAGAGAATCTCTGTAGAGAATCTCAGTAGAGATTCTCTCTGAAGACAACACAGCTATATCTGTGGAACAATCCTGATTCAGGCTCCTTTTCCCCTTCCACAGCAGACTTGGTTATCCCCCAGAGAAGAACTGAGATATGAATTGTCATTACTTAGAAGAAGGGGGTTTGGGGTAGTCTCATTCTCTTTCCTTTTTAGGTAAGAAAAAAGTCTGAGTAGAAACCAGTCCTGTGTTGACACCAAGCCCTATACTGACATCTAGTGGCCATCCATCAGAAGTTTGCCTCTCATTATCAAAAAAAATACCTTGAAGTAGTGATGATGGCCCTGCCCACCCCACCCCATGTGTATCTGAATGTTTTTTCTATGAGCACTTGCCATCAATGTGATGGTGGAAAATTAATAATGCTCCCTTCTGAGAATGTTTGTTTTTGAATCCAAACAATTTAAAGAATCTTAATTGGCACCTCTATCAAGAAATAAAGAAACCCAAATATACCTTAAGTAAACAGCACTCAGGTAAAGACCCAGCTTTCTCATAGACTAAATCCATACAGCAGGAAGATATTTTGCTGCATGCTTGAAATAGATTCAGTATAGCATTGTAATGCCTTAAGGAAGCTCACGCATTCAGAAAGCATTTGATATCAGGGAAAATGGACATGCTAGTCTTGAGGCCAGTAACTTTAATACTTGAACTATTGCCTTCTGGCAGAAGAACACTGAACATGCATTCATCTTCAAGGGGCATGTTATAAAGAATGTGTTCTGTTAACAACTATATATTTAAGATAGGAGCCACATAATACAGCAAAAAAAAATTGAAAGATTCCATAGAAGTACAAGTATCTGAACTAACCAACTTTTCATAAAGGAATGCAACTTTTTGATTGCTATTCTTGCACAAATCACTGTCATAAATGTTGGCAATGCACAAGTTAACCCAGTACAATGTGCCAGCAGCAAATCCTGCTGTAGCAATACTCACAGTCGGATGCAGCATCATGCAAAGCTTGGAAGAGGATGGAATGCGGTATGGACAACACCTCTACAGTCATATGCAGCAAATGACCTACTCAAAAGCCTATAGGACCAGAAGCCAACATAACTTTTAACTTTCACATAGGATTCACTGAAACATACAACACGAGCACTTTTTCCTAATCATTTGGGAAATGCATATAGTTTAATATTTGTCATGATGGCTAGATTATGACTTATTACATTAAGCCATAACAATTCAGTTTTGGCTTGGCATATTCCATGCCTCCAGCCATTCTGATTTGAGCTGCCAGATCCAGGTTGCAATTCAGAAAACTCTAACTCTTACCTGCCATCTAGTGATCATCCTGATTTTGGTGTCTAGATCTGGTAGACCTAGATGTATCAACCATGGTTTATAGTTTGGTTTGTTACATGAACCCAACCAATTGTGTTTTATTAAGTAAACCACTGGTAAGTAATCCATGCCTTAATGTGTGAATCCATCTGATTAATATCTTAGCTGGTCCATCATCAGCAGATCAACTACTAAAGCAGAAAATCTAGAATAATTTTATTTATTTATTTGTCCAACTTTTATCACCGCCCATCTCCCCCCACAAAGGTGACTCTGGGCGGATTAATTACTAGATGTTGCATCACTATGCCTTGACCCTCTAAAACTCAGAATTATGTAATGCTTTTTTTTGGCTAGGAGGACCTTAGCTCTCTAATTATATAAAATCTAATTATATAACTGCCCTTGTTTACAGACTGATCTATGCTTTAGGAAAAAAATTAAGTTATTGCAAAGTATTGATTGTTAGAGTCCTTTTTAACAGCACAATATATTTCATTTTTAAAACTATCATGGTTTTTAGTGCTTTTGTACATTGCATTGTCTGTTTAAATATATCCTATTTGATCTACATGATGACTGAAGTAAAATATCTTAAAATATTATACTTACTAAGAAGAGCAAGGAGCAGACCAACAGTTCCCTCTTTTATCAGTCTGACATGGTAGCTCAAGACAGAGGTCTGAAGTTCCTGGCTACTGTCTGTTATAAAGGAGGAGGAAATGTATACTTCCATGCATCAACTATAGAATACAATTCTACAGTATAGCACTGCGTGCTGCTACTGATTAGTAGTAATTCTCATTGTATACCAGATTGAAAATATTAAAATAATTAAACAATAATTTTGATTCTACGTGTTTGTATTCCTTCAGAGCTTTTCCCAGTATGATTTTATATGGACCATGTGTCAAATGATTAATTTGACTGGTGACTCTGAGATTCTCTTATGCCGCCCCACTCCACAGGGAGGCTGGACCCATTCGACTGGTCCGCCCCTGGTGACTGATGGACGCAATAGGGTTCCAGAGGGAGCTGGGGGTTATACCTGAGGATCTACTACATGGTCCAGCGGAGGCTCTGGCTGCTGCCTGGAATAGGGAGGTGGCCGGGGCCTTGGACAGGATCGCCCATGCAGCCTCTCTTGTCCTGTTGAACCCGACACTCCCCGTGATTTACGGAGGAGTTGAGGGTTCTGAAGAGGATTAAGAGACGTCTAGAGCGCCGCTGGAGGAAGACAAAGACTGAATCCAACCGCACAAGCTAGAGCCGCTATTAAGGCCTACCTTGTGGCGGTAAGAGCGGCAAAATGTCAATATTTCTCTGCTCTTATTGCATCCACGGAATGCCACCCGGTGGCCCCGTTTAAGATCACCCGATCCCTTTTAGGGAGAGGGGATTCAGAAATCCATCTTCAGGGCCATGCTGAGGAGTTTTCTGGGCATCTGCAGGATAAAATCGCTTGGATCCATTCCAAGTTGGACTCCGAGTGTGAGACAGGAGGAGATACCCAGGGTTCGTACTTACCTAGTTATCTGGGAACGGTTTGACCCTGTTGAGCCCGAGGAAGTGGACAGGATCCTCCGGACTGTAAATGCCACCACTTGCCAATTAGATCCATGCCCCTCCTGGTTGGTGAAGGCAGCCCAGGAGGTGACATGTGGCTGGGTTCAGATGATGGTAAATACATCCTTGAGAGAGGGGGTGTTCCCAGTGAACTTTAAGGAGGCGCTGGTGCACCCCCTCAAGAAACCATCGCTGGACCCTACTATACTGGACAATTTTCGTCCAGTCTCCCACCTCCCCTTTTTGGGGAAGGTGGTTGAGAATGTGGTGGCAC
Source organism: Charina bottae (assembly GCA_023362775.1). Taxonomy (NCBI): domain Eukaryota; kingdom Metazoa; phylum Chordata; class Lepidosauria; order Squamata; family Charinaidae; genus Charina; species Charina bottae. The sequence continues at coordinate 97,869,891 of JALMGJ010000002.1, read as the reverse complement.
TGCAGCTCCAGAGGATCCTGGATGAAACAGGTTATCTAGACCCCTTTCAGTCAGGCTTCAGGCCCGGACATGGGACGGAAATGGCATTGGTCGCACTTATGGATGATCTCTGGCGGGAGCGGGATGGGGGCAGTGCATCCATCCTTGCTCTCCTTGACCTCTCAGTGGCCTTCGATACCATCGACCACGGTATCATTTTGGGTCGGCTCAGGGAGTTGGGGGTGAGTGGTGTGGTTCTGCGCTGGTTCACCTCCTTCCTCCAGGGCTGGTCCCAATCGGTGTTGATAGGGAGCGAGAGATCTGGCCCATGGCCCCTTCTTTGTGGGGTGCCACAGGGTTCAGTACTCTCTCCACTCCTTTTTAACATCTACATGAAACCACTGGGTGAGATCATCCGTCACCACGGGATGAGGTATCATCAATACACTGATGACACCCAATTATACATCTATATCCCGCAGGAAGTAAGTGATGCCGTGACTGCCCTTTCCAGGTGCCTGGGGGCTGTAGGGACTGGGTGGGGAACAACAGGCTTCGGCTGAACCCTGGTAAGACGGAGTGCCTGTGGATTAATGGCTCCTCGGCATCTGGGAATTTGTCTTCCTTAGTTCTGGATGGGGTCGCACTACCCCAGACAGACCCGGTGCGTAACTTGGGGGTCCTCTTGGACTCACGACTCCTGCTCAAAGAGCTGGTGGCAGTCGTGTCCAGGAGGGCCTTTGATCAACTTCATGTTGTGTGCCAGTTACGCCCTTTCCTGGACCGAGAGGCCCTTCGAACAGTCACTCATGCCCTGGTTATCTCCCATATAGACTACTGTAATGCACTCTACATGGGGCTACCCTTGAAAAATATCCGGAAGCTACAGTTGATCCAGAATGCAGCCGCACAGGCAATCTTAGGTGTCCCAAGGAGGGCACATGTAACACCTTTGTTATGCAAGCTGCACTTGGTACCCGTTTGCTTCTGGGTCCAATTCAAGGTGTTGGGTATGACCTTTAAAGCCCTACATGGCATGGGTCCAGGTTACCTGAGGGACCGTCTCATCCCCATTACATCGACCCGTCCCACCCAATCATGCAGAGAGGGCATGCTACGAGATAAGACAGGCCACCTCGCTCCTGGACTTCCGAAAAAAATTAAAAACCTGGTTCTGCCAACTCACCTGGAGCGGGAAGGAAAATGGTCACTCCCAGGATGGCTAGTCTCCTAGAACTGCCTTAAACAACTTTTAGACCCATGGTAGAGAACTTCGAAAGCATGCAAATGCAAGTAGATTAATAGGTACCACTTCGGTGGGTAGGTAACAGCGTTCCGCATGCGTCATGCGGCCACATGACCGTGGAAGCGTCTTCAGACAATGCTGGCTCTTCGGCTAACAAACGGAGATGAGCACCAGCCCCTAGAGTCGGACACGACTGCACAAATGTGCGAGGGGAACCTTTACCTTTTTAGAGAACTATCAGTCACCTGGATTTTATTATATTTTATATTTGTTGTCTGTTTATATTGCATTTTAACGGTGTTTTATTGTAAACTGCTCAGAGTCCCTCTTCGGGGGGAGATGGGCGGCAATAAAAATTTAATAAATAAATAAATTCCAGCACCAACCAAGGCAGCCTGGTGTATTTTTACCCCATCAGCCATTTTGATTACATTGGAATAAGCTCTTTAGGCTCCAGCAGGTGGTTTTTGTTTCACACACAGACTAAGGTTGGGAGTATACGTGGCCTAAGTTTGGTTGCTTTGATCTGACTGCTGATCAATATAAATGTGCAGAAACTGCATATTGTTTCATAAATTCTACAGATCTCTTCTTAACGAGGCAATCACTTATCAAACATAGAATTGTTAAGCATTGGTTCAATAAAGCCATTCAAATTAATTGATCAGAACAAATTATTTAACTATAGTCATTTTAGCAAAGTCTCCCTAAATCGGTATTTGTTACAGGACCCAATGATTATCCACATACAGTGTTTATTAATAAGTAAGTAAGTATAAACATAGGGGAAAAAACTGCTCATAGCTTCCCCATTAGGTCAACCTACGGTAAGCAGTTTCATCTAAATCTCTTTCAAGAGATTCCCCTCTTCTACCCATAAATTTGTGCATGGAACACAAATGCACATATACATGTGTGTGTGTGTGTGTGTGTGTGTGTGTGTGTGTGTTGAAATACATCTGCCTGCCTGCTGGAAGCTACAAACCAAAAAAAGACAATGCAAGGATAAAAAAGAAATTAATTGAATTAATAACTTCTGATTAAAAGTACTTGATTGTAAATTAAGGCACCCCATTTTTAAAATTAATTCCCATCTGCATACTATAACCAGTTTCTTTCCCACATATGAACTATTTCCATACAAAGCATACAAGTACTCAGACTCACACATTCCTCTCCCTCCTTTCAGTAGAAACAACAAAAAGAAAACAGGGTGGAGATGGGGTCAGATGAATGGATAGCTGCATGAGAAAGAGAAGGAGAAAGAGAAACTGAATGGAAAAGGGGTGGGGGGGTAACAACATATAAGGAAGGGAAGGGAAGGGAAGGGAAGGGAAGGGAAGGGAAGCCATGTTGACATCACAGAAAGGGTTAAAATTCACAGGGAAACAGCCCTCCAGCAAAGGCTAAAGTCATTCCACAGAGTGGTGACAATCAGAGTCATCACATTTTTCAGTAGCATGCTTCATCTCCCACCCATTTGTCTTCAAGGGAGTCTTTTATTCTTACTGCAACCAACACGAGATCATATCCCCACGACCACTACCACTACCTGGAGAAAAAAACCTCAGCTCTTTTTAAGGTGTTGCTCTGGATTATCTTGAGTGTAATTGCACAAAATTCATCTTACTATAATCTCATTTCATACAACATCCAATCTTCCATTGATTTTAGATCTGTCATATGAGATAATAAAGAGAGAATTTGACAGAAGATTGATTGAAGTAATCTTACTTCACTAGTGAATACAAATATGAACAGCTAAAACTGGCTTGGAGAACAGCTGGCCTTCTATAAAAATACAGCTGGCAAACCAAAAATAGAAAGGGAAAGAGGATCAGCTTAATTAGTACTGAATCACCTCACAAAATTCAAATCTGCTACTTTTAAGATGGTTCTGCAGCCTCCAGTGTCTGTTCTACCATTCTCTAATTCAGATGGCCTTCTTTCCATGCTTAGATAAGCAAAAGGAGACAGCCCTACTATTATGCATCAAGAGGAGTTTACCACAGGCGGAGGAAGCTGAGGCACAGTAGTGGCAGATACCTGAGGTCCCCAAGTTTCCCCAAAAATACACAGCCACACAGCCCAGAAGACCCACAACAGCCATCGAACTCCGGCCGTGAAAGCCTTCGACAATACATTCCCCAAAAATGCTAATCTTTCTATGGCCCTTTATACTAGCTTTCTTTCTCGAGTTTGGTGGAGGATGGCAGCCCAGTCAGCTTCTGCACCCGGAATAGGAAAGGCACTGACAGCAGAATGTCTTGCGCCAGCCTAGCAGAAATCTTATAAAGTGATACGGTTTGGTCTGATACCATTGTCTCTACCAGGATAGGCAGCCTGGTACCCTCCAAATGTTTTAGACTATCAAAATCTTTAGTTAGTAGACTCAATACTGTAAAGTCTATTTTAAATACAATTCACAAATATCTGATGATATTAGGTTGCTGACACATACCATACGGAATCATATTATATCAGCCAGAATCCATATAATTGTTCAACAAGTTCAGCTGTAAATTAAATACTAATTTTCAACTACTGTTCACTTTCAGGTTACAGAAAGGTAATACCACAAGAAATACAATGCAGCAATCAAGCAAGAGTTGAAACCAAAAATATTACATGGACTGTAAGTCAAATAAGAAAGTTCTGATTTGCTGTTGGATTTAATTATGTCCATCACCCTTCCAGCAAATATAATTTTTAACCCCGGCGTAGTGTTTGCTCTTATTTCAAGGGAAGGAGAAAACTGACCATTCCTTCTTTTTCTGTTTTGCTAAAATGTAAACACTGTGTCACACAGTAAGATTGAGTTCTAGTGGTAATACACTGCTTCCAGCTAGTTATTTTAGCTATCTTAACCAGGTGGCCTAGCAAACTATCATTCCATCTTGCCCCTTACCCTGTCTTCCAGCCAAACCTAAGTGCTTCAGCTACTCAGTAATGGCAATTCCTGAGCGGGGCTGGTGACCTTTCAACATGTCTACGGAGCATTTTAGCTAACTGGAGCTGACAGATGGAAATCATGCAGAACAGGGGAGTGCAGTTGGGGAAAGTGATCAATGCCAATGAGAAGAGACATTCAAAACTTTTTATCTTGCTTGCCAGAGTTACCACATTACCTAGGCAAACAACCTAGAACAAAAGGATGTGCTTTCTGTTATCACACAGACTGTCTTCTATCAGCTGGTCTGAAGACCTTTCAGTGTTTGTTTGGAAACTTAATTCCTTTTTTCAGATTTTAAGTTATAATATATAGTCACACTGCCCTCTGCTGCACAGTCAGCAGATCTCTTTTGATACAAGGAAACGAGTGGGTGTATTCTTTAACACACATAAGGTATATACACACACACACACAAATACCAATTTAATTTTACCTAAGGACAAAAAGTCCATGCTAGGCAAGACTAAACACTATTCACTGACTCACTCGTGGCTCAGTGGCATTGTTAGTGTAGCCATGGTTTGCTAACTAAAACAAACTGGCTTATCACATTTCATGCTATACCATAAAGCCTGGTTTACAAACCACTGTTGTGGAAAATTTGCACCCACCTTTATAAGGAAGCAAACCAAGTGGAGATCTGCAACAAAGTTTTTTTTACTAACATGTGAAGATTACAGTGATCACAGGGCTCCCAGCCAAGAATGCCACAAGCCCTAAACAATATACTTACAGTACTGCATTATGTAGGCATGGGAGGATATTTAAGATTATCATGAGTAATTAATTTATTACCAAGGGGGCATCTTCTCAGATGGCAGGGCAGCAAACCTTTGCCAATAGATGGTGCCCCATTAAGTTCTCAAAAATTGCCCCCAATTTACGGACTTCTGGTGGGAACATGGCAGACTGAACAGCTGTGCCCGCGAGCTCCACGGGCAGAAATGGCATAGTGGCAGTTTTTTCGGGCTCAGGCTGGTTTCTCCTGAAGCCCAGGAGCGTTTTTCTTTATCAAGGAAACACTCGGAATTGACCCATTCGTCCTCTGGATGGAGAATTGCAGCCAGGCAATCGTAAGCAGTGTTTGCAATCGACAGGTAAGACTTCGCCGGGAGGCTGGGACGTCACCGTTTCCAAGCTGCACTGCAGCCTTAAAGGGACATTAAGTCCAGCCACCCCATTTCTAAAGCACCCAATTTATTTATTTTTTAAGTATTTGAACCTTAAGAGATGCTTTCTACATTAAGAAGAAACAATCTCTCTTGGTGCTTATCGTTATTTTTGTGATTTTTTTTAAAAAAATTGTTGGGGTTTGATATACCCAGGAATTTACAGCTAGATATAAATTATATTGAGAGGCTTGATATTTAGGTGAAAGGGGAAATATTCTGCAGAGTCACCCAATTAGCAGCCATTGTTGTAGTGATGATGTGTCAGTGTGTGACTCATACACACTAGGTGCTAAGAGTTAAGTTGGGTGTGGTGGATAATGAGAGTGACCTATAAGGTGATTGGTCAGTTTATATATAAATACAGAGATGTCCTGTATTCGTTCTTCTCATTTCTTCTCATTCAACCTCTGTATGCTGTATCGTTGGTGTATCATTTGTTACCTGTGGAAGTGATCTGTAAATACGTATGTATATAAGTAAATAGGCTATTTTATATAATCTCTGTGTGAGTGTCTATTTGCTATACAGCCTAAGGATCACTGGTGCCTAGGAGAGAAGCAGGCCGCTCCATCCGCTCGCCCCGACAAAAATTCTTTTTAAGCTTTGGATTTTGCTTTCCATCCAATACTAAGGAGGGTTGAGAGTATATTACAGTATCTCCGTTATTTTTGTGATAATTTTGAAGATTTTAGCATTTTTCCTACACGTTGTATCTGCCGTTCTGAACTTTTACTTTCATGCCGCTACTTTCTCTGGGAACTGTCTGTGAACTTATCCTAACTCAGTTTGGAAACTTTCCATTACCTTTCACTGTTGCCAGTTAAGTATTCAGGGGTCACCATCATTTACTGCGTGAGACATGGGTGATCTTAACCAGGTTCTCTCTGATTTATATTGACATATTAAAGCAGATATTAAGCAGATTTTTTCTGATTCCTGCCAAGTTATAATGAAAGATATTCAGAGCATTGTGGAAAAGTGGTCTAAAATGTGCCATCTGGTTGAGGATACTGTGGACGAAATTGAAGAATTTAACAGCGATGGAAATGTCTCTTCTAAGAGCGAGATGGGGGCTTCTGTTGAAATGCCGGATGAAATTGACAATGCTGAATTGAAGTAGTTTAATGGAGAAATTGAGTTGCAAGACATGAGACAATTTACATTCTTTTTTATTTTTGATTTTTATTACAGTAGACAGGAATGTATAGAACAGTAGGAAGGGAATAATTTTGTTGTTGTTCAGTTGTTTAGTCATGTCCGACTCTTCGTGACCTCATGGACCATAGCACGCCAGGAATAATTAAGTAACTGTTATTTTGGGGAGGGAAGTTGATTAGGTGATTTATACTTTGTCTTTTCTTCTAATATAAGGGGAGGGAGCAATGGTATTTAGTGATTTTTATAATGTGTTAAGGGGTTGACTTATAGAAATAATGTGATTTTGGTTTAATACAGAGTAATGGATTGATTATGGAAAATTGCTGTATATCCTTGATGTTTAAAGTCGGAAGTCACTTCTTTTTGTAATCTATTTTTTAAAAAATTCTCGTGTTTTCACTCTTTTCTGGGGGTTCTTTGTAGTTTTTTTGTTTTCTGAATCTTTTATCTTTGCTTGAAATTTAGTAAAATTCTTTTTAAAAAAATTGTCCCCAATTTACGTATCTCTGGCGAGAGCGAGATGGAGGGAGTGCATCCATTCTCGCTCTCTTGGACCTCTCAGCAGCTTTCAATACCGTTGACTATGGTATCCTTTTGGAGCGGCTCAGGGAGTTGGGGGTGGGCGGCGTAGTTTTGCGCTGGTTCACCTCCTTCCTCCAGGGCCGCTTCCAATCGGTAATAGGAGAGGAGAGATCTGACCCTCGACCCCTACTATGTGGGGTGCCGCAGGGTTCGGTTCTCTCTCCTCTCCTATTTAACATCTACATGAAGCTGCTGAGTGAGATCATCCATCACCATGGGATGAGGTATCACCAATATGCAGATGATACTCAAATTGTATATCTCCGTCCCGAGTGAAGTAAGTGTTGCAGTCGACACCCTGTCTCAGTGCCTGGGGGCTGTAGGGGCCTGGATGGGGAACAACAGGATTCAACTGAACCCTGGTAAGACGGAGTGGCTGTGGATTGATGGCCTCTCGGTTTCCAGGAAGTTGTCATCTTTAACTCTGGATGGGGTGGCACTGCCCCGTTCAGATTCAGTCCGAAACCTGGGGGTCCTCCTGGACTCACAACTCCTGCTCGAAGAGCAGGCGGCAGTCGTGGCCAGGAGAGCCTTTGCACAGCTTCGGGTTGTGCGCCAGTTGCGCCCCTACCTGGATCGAGATGCCCTCCGAACAGTCACTCATGCCCTTGTCATCTCTCATATAGATTATTGCAACGCGCTCTACATGGGGCTACCCTTGAAGAGTATCCGGAAGCTTCAGCTGGTCCAGAATGCGGCCGCACGAGCAGTTACGGGTGCTATAAGATCAGCACATGTAGCTTGAATCATGTCAACTGGATTTCTATTTTCTTAGTGGAAACGTTTCGCTCCTTATCCAAGGAGCTTCTTCAGTCTGAGCAAAGTTGGATAACTTTGAAGAAGCTCCTTGGATAAGGAGCGAAACGTTTCCACTAAGAAAATAGAAATCCAGTTGACATGATTCAAGCTACAGACAATTCCACCTGGATGACTGAGAACCTTCATAGACATCAGCACATGTAACGCTGCTGCTCCGCGAGCTGCATTGGGTACCAGTTTGCTTCCGGGTCCAATTCAAGGTGTTGGTTATCACCTTTAAAGCCCTACATGGCATGGGGCCAGGGTACCTGAGGGACCGTCTTATCCCGGTTACATCTACCCAGCCCACCCGGTCATGCAGGGAGGGCATGCTTCAGACCCCATCAACAAAAGAATTTCATCTAGCGGGGTCCAGGAGGCATGCCTTCTCTGCGATAGCACCCGCCCTATGGAATATCTTGCCCCCAGAGGTGAGGCGGGTGCCCTCGCTCCTGGCCTTCCGGAGGTCTTTAAAGACCTGGTTCTGCCGCCTTGCTTGGGACAAAGGAAGTAATAGTTCCTCCTGTGGGTGGTTGGCTTAGTGGTGTCCTCCTTTTAAGATCTTACCATCATTTGGATTTTTACTATTTATTATTGGATGTATTTTAATATTTATAGGTTTTTAGTTTTAATATTTTATTGTAAACCGCCCAGAGTCTACTTTGTAGAGATGGGCGGTGATAAATTTGACAAATAAATAAATAAATAAATATCAGCTCACAGGTACTATAAACAAAGTACACTGACCTCTCTTCACCTTTACTAAAAGGATGACCTCCTTAACTTTTCTCCCAGGAAATATTGTGTTATTTGTCTCCTGAAGTAGCAGCCCAGGGCCACTGATTCTTCAGAAAAACAACAAATTTATAAATCAAAAGGGAGTACAACGAAGTATGCTGACTTACAAAAGGGCTATATTGAGAGGGCACAGGAAGCAAGGAAGGAAGCAAGGCACAGAAAGGCAAAGGTCTCCTAAAACTATAGAAAAGGAAAGTATTTTATTTTTTTGATGTAGATTAAGTTCATTTAATATTTAATTATCCCCCACCATAATGCCAGGTTCATATATTTTGGTAAACCACAGTAAAAAAACAAGCACCATTTGGTATAACGTAGAGCTTTCCAAACTGTGTGTCAGGACACGTTAGTGTGTCGGCTGCAGTGTCTGGGTGTCGCGGCTGCTGCTGCCTCCGAGCCCTGCCAGGATTCCATGCAGGTCCTAGTGCCTGCCTTGTGCCTTGCTGCCTCCAAACCTGCTGTGATTCCGCGCAGGTCCTAGTGCCTGCCTTGTGCCCTGCTGTAAGAGTGTGTCACAAAATGATGCCCTGCTGTAACAGTGTGTCGCAAAATGATGCATGTCTAAAAAGTGTGTCACCAACATGAAAAGTTTGGAAAGTTCTGGTCTAACCTAATGTGTGAACCTAGTGGTGCTACAATCTAACTCAACAGTTTAAATACCCATTATGACTTATGTTAGTTTTGAGTATATTTGCACTCCAAACTAAAAGCACAACATTAATCACTCCAACAGGTGGGACCCTGGATGGAAGAATTTGCATATCACAAGAGCTACAGTGAGGCAGGTCCCCCACTGCAACAGCATGAGGCAGATGATAGTCTGTGCATCACTGTATCTTTCTCCACTGGAGTAACTGTCCAACATTGGGGGGGGGGGGGGGGAGTACAAGGAGAGGCATCAGTGATATGGGCTAATCCTTCTTATTGTTCCAATAGTTCCAGCATAGAAAATTGCAATAACTCACACCTGCATAGCCTAGTCTCTTTATTTCCTATCCCCTAAAATATATTCAGGATTATGATTCTTAATTACATCCAAGTAATGCAATGGTGGGGGACCATGACTAGTTCAAAGTAAAATTAACCATCTGTTGAATATTTAATACTTGTTTTAAAGAACAAAAGGTTCATTGGTAACCAAAATCTAAGATTCCTTTTATAAGATGTTAATGGTACAGATACTGTGGGTTTCTAGGAAAATACATGGAGAAAATATTCTCATTACCATCACTCCCTAGGCTTTATGGTCAATCAATGGAATCTTGGTTGCTCTATTACATATCTTATTTGTGAACAAACCTGATTACAGAATTTTTCCTTTCTTGTTAAACATCCAATCTACTTAATTTTCTCCCTTCGGGAAACATATGAAGACCTGAAGTCCATTCTACCATATTTCTGTCGGACTGTATTTGGTGGTATTCAGAACAGCATTTCATAAAATGACCAAAGTACCCCACCTATCCATTGCCCCAAGTGTCAAGGTTCTTGAGTATCATCTCTCAAAGGCTTGGCATCACTACCCCGAGGCCTTTCCTGACATTTATGAGCATGCACAGGAACCATTTCCACCAGGATTCCTACTCATGTGAAGATTTTACCAAGATTGTGCCTTTCAGAGATGCAACTCCCTTGGTACTTCAAACAACATATCCAGTGGGCATGTCCATACCTTTGCAAAGTGCCCTCACAAATACTTTTCACAGCCCAAATATTTGGCTTTTGTAAGTGAAGCTATATGAGTATCAATTGACTTTCCTAGTCACCATTTATCTTCTTGAAACTTGTAGCTAACATATTATTACTTATTATCACAGCAGTCACAGTTCTGCTTACATCATTAATTAGCTCCTTCACATTTTAGAAGAGCCATTTTAAAAATTCAGTTAGTCAGCATTTCACAAAATCATACAAAGCCTAGTTTAACTATTCCATGGTTATCAAAATATGAGTCTTGTACACTATTCGCTCAGACAAGAGCTTTGGTGAGCCATGAGATAGAAGGGAGTTCTATATCCATTCATCCTTAGTAGATATCTACTAATCAGAGTCACAGATTCTGGTGATATATAAAGGCAGGCATCTTTAATTATTTGGAGAATATTCAGATCTTGGCGCAATTATTTGTAGAATTTATAGATCTTGGTTTGTATTCTAAAGTAGATGTAGAATGCTGACAGAAGATGGCAAAACAATGAACTACTCATAAAGTACTCTCCATTTCCTGTAGGAGAAATCTCTGATGACTGAAATGTTCTCAAAGTCAGTACCTATACAGCAACCTAAGTAAAGACTACTATCGGTATGTAAAAGTTAAGGACAAGGCGAGACCTATCTGAAAATGTAAGAAAGGATATTTCTTGCTATGTTATGAACTATCAGATCCGTATCTACCTGATAACTAATTCAGTTCTCATGCCAGATAATACATTAATCCATGTTATCTACACAGATCTAGTTTCCCTTCCATTCAGAGAAACAATTATACAACTTTGTATGAACTTGGCATCGACTTTGTGTCTACATGGTGGTTGTTAAAGCCCTCCAGCTATTTATTTATGCATGCATACACACACATATACTTATTTTTCCTAAAAAGTTACCAAATCTTTTTAGGTATTCCTTCCAAACTGAAGAGGCTGCTTTCCGGTCATTCAGAGAGGGCCTGCTACGAACCCCATCAATTAAAGAGTGTAATCTGATGGGGTCTAGGAGGCGGGCCTTCTCTGTGACAGCGCCCACTCTATGAAACATCTTGCCCCCAGAGTTGAGACAGATCTCCTCCCTCCCGACCTTTAGGAAAGAGCTGAAGACCTGGTTCTGCCGCCTGGCATGGGAAGGAGGAAGGGATAGTTCCTCATGGGGGTGGCTAATCCCCTAATTTTATAACTGTCCTTCTTTTAACTATTCCATTACCATCTGGATTTTCAATTCAATTTATATTTATTGTATAATTGAGATTTTAAACCTTATTTTAACTTGTTTATTGTGAACCGCCCAGAGTTCCCCATGGGGGGAGATGGGCTGTTATGGAAAGAAAATAAATAAATAAATAAATAAATAAATAAATAAATAAATAAATAAATGCCTTCCAGATGTTATTCTGCATTTGACAGGTTTTATCCTCCAGAAACAGTACTATGCCTGAACATTTATCCAATTCTATCAAAAAAATGAAAGTAGTAGAATCATTTCTTTATTTCCAGTGGTCTCTGGGACAAATGAAGCCCATTTCAAAAGTAAAACTGTAACATAAACAGCTGGCCTTCAGCTGAATAAAATTCTAAACTGAACCTTGCAGTTAAACTTGCCCCATCTTTTAGTCACACTATATCTATCTATCTATCTATCTATCTATCTATCTATCTATCTATCTATCTATCTCCCACTGAATCTTATGCTGCTGTAACATCAGTGGCAATTCTTGTATTGTTCAGTGCTCTATGCAGTCCTCACCAAGAAAGAATTTTCTACAAGTGTATACAAATCAAGCCAGCTGCAACATTATAGGGTTTATTTGAAAAATCTCATTAAAAATAAGTCAAGTTCATAAGAATACTGCAAGAAAACAGTCCTACCACATATTTCTGTGTTTCTCACATTAAGCTCAGTTGCTTAATTTACTAACAGAAAGAATACCATGCTCGCTGCAAATTTTCTCAGTCCAGAGTTTAAAAGTTTTCATAACATTGCATCACTTGAAAATAAAGTCATTAATTATGGTTCATTATTTACATATTTTTCAGCCCTGGGGTAAAGTTATAGCTCACAAACAGGATTTTTACAGTAAGTTAAACTGCTAACAAATATTTTACAATTATATAGATCAATATAAATAGCAAAAGTATGCATTCAAAAAAACTACAACCATACCAATAATGTGTCATTCACCCCAAGCAGAAGAAATTTTCAAAGTTAAAGAAAATGGTGCACTATTCTCCAAAGCTGGGCAGCTTCAAATCTTTTTTTTTTTTAGTTTTTGCAACTAATTACCAGGCTGTACTGATCCCTAAATAATTTAAATAGTTCAAATCAACATCCACAATAGTAAATTTGTACTTGTACAATGGGACTTCCCATTCTTTTTTTATCCATACCTTGCACTATGTCAAATTTTCTCCAGACTTTGGAGAGGCACAGAGGGGGAATGAAGAGGAAAAAGGAATCACTTCTGTCACCCATGTTCATTTAGCACTTGTTGGCAGAATGAGAGTTTAATGCATTTTTTTTTCAGTTTTACATGCCTTCAACATCTGTAATACCACAAAGATATGCCTTCACAAACATTACTTAACATGCTAAAAGCAAATTATTATTATTATTATTTTGGCACTAGTTTCTAGCCTGGAAAAGTTTGTCTTAATTCTGAGTGGGGCTTCTTCTGTTACACAGAATTTTTCTTGCTAAGAAAAACTAAGGTCAGAATCATCAGACCTCATATTTCTGAATTGTGTAAGATCGATTGATCAGCCATATGGGAAAAAAATCATATTCTCTTAAAATGTTTCTTTATGCAAATGTTCCAGAGAAGAAATGTAAGCATGACCTTTTAAGAAATCATTTAGCTAGAATTATACTGATAGACTGTACGTAGTATTAAGCAGTTTGAATTAGAGGGCAACAGGGTCAATTATCCAAATAGGGAATCTGGTACATTCTTTAATATGTTGAATATTGATCAACTGGAAAGGTTCTAGCTAGGACTACCTGCTCCAGGCAGACAATATATGAAAAATAAATCAACTGATGAACAATTGGCTGTATGTACAAAAATGATGAAATCCAACTTTCACCAAAATAAACATTTACTTTGCATACCCTCAAATAAGGCTAAAACCTTCAAAGCAAGAAGAGAGTACACACATCACTGCTTATGGCAATCATCCATATTATATTTTGAGAGGCAAAGAAAATTCCTAATTCTGCAAATTTGGGTCATGCTACTTTTAAAATATATACTCATTGGTAATTTTTAATGAAGGCATAGCCTCATTCACATTTTGATCTAAACGTTGATATCCAACTGTTCTGGAGCACAGCCCATCTCGCCATCTTCTATTCTGAACCAACAAGATGATCTGAAAAGAACAATTAGATCATTTTAAAGTTATAACAACATGTGTATGTTTACAAAGTTTTATAACAATATTTTCAGATAATTCTTTGCAAATGTTATAGATATATTTTTCATCAAGTCTCCATATTGATGTCTAATCTTTTTAGGTTCTTACTAACAATGTTACGTATATTAACAAGGAAACTGCCTGCCTTATCCCTGATAGGGTTTGCAACCTGATTACATAAAAATATATTTTGCTTGGTTTTGCCCATTTATGATGATTGATCCAAAAATTATTTCTTACTGCAACACATGAAACTTTTTTTTTCTTATAAACCAGTGCCAGCTTTACACTTCTATAGGAAAACTTGACATGCTGCAGTTAAAGAAACAGCTGAAATGAATAAACCCTGATTCATATTCTAATATCATTCAACAAGATCCCAGTTATACTGGGACTATAATGAGGGATAAAATGCAGTAGAAAACCCAATATACCCATAAGTGAAACTGAAAGAGGATATGGGAGAAAGGATTTTTATTTCCATGGACATTGTACTTTTTAAAATATTTGCCCTGGTCTAGCTTGCATCTGTAAATCTAAAACTTTTAATCTAAAATACATTACCAATAGCAGGTCCTTAAGCTATAAAATTCATGTTTATGATTCCAAACATCAAAGGAGCCTCAACAGAAGAATGTATTGTTTTTGAAAACTTGTAATAAAACAGCGTTCTATATTAGTGCAGATACTGCAGAAAACATGACTATCGACAGTGGAAGACAGATCTCCAATTTAAATAGGCTTGTAGACAAATCCCACTCTGCCATCTTGAAGCAGTAGTTTTGTCATCAATTCATCATGTTAGATTATAAATCCACAATAAATAAAAGGAGGAAATAAACATCAATAATACTTAAGCAAATTTACACTTCTCAGAAAAGCAAACTTAAAATCTATGATACGATTTTACAATTTATGTAATAGAACTACTCATAACATGCTGGCGTATCTACTAGGAGCTTTCTGTCTAAGTATTTACTTTTCTCAGCTTGCTTAGACTGCTAAGTATTTGTTGTTATTTTTGTAAAATTATTAGAAATGCTGTGTAAAAAAGACTAATTTCAAGCAGATTAACAACCACTTGTAAATTCCAGGTGTTAAATTATCTCATCATTCTGCATTAGAAACCAATTTAATCTAAAGTTTTCTAAAGTTTGCAACTTTGCAGTTTATAGTTTAACTTTTCTTAGCCCTTATTTCCAGGAATAAACAAGAAAACAAAAATATTCCTGATATAATCTGAATATTAGATCTCCACATTATTTATAAAACTTATTAGCTAATTATTAACTGCCTCTAAATGTATTACAAAATAACATTATTCAAATATTAACATCATATTGCAAATTGTTAAGAAGCCCATCCTACCTTTCTTTTATTGTGATATGTGATATAAACTACAGCTACCAAAAAGGCAAAAATAACAAGGTGGAAAAAGAAATGACTATCATCTTCCAATCCTGAGACTGTAGTGTCCTTCATGTTGTCAGCAAATGACTTTTTATTCTTGTAGTTCCTCATACTTGCCAATTCTCCTGCAAATTCTGATATGTCTTGGTCATCTTGATTATTTTGAGTATTAGAAGCCATATCATACATGCCATAATCTTTAGAAATATCTTTAGGTTCTTTTGCTGTTGGTAGGGAACTAGCAAATATATTTCTATCTGTCATGTCATATTCTTTACTATCTGCATCTTCTGAAACGTCAATATTTTGTTGATTAATGCTAAGAGTTTCTGAAGGTGACACAGGAGGTTGGACTACTTCATTTTCTGCTAGAGTTGGTGCATGTACAACAGAAGCATCAACTTTCAAAGAAGTTGGGAGCATATCTTCATTTGTTTTATTCCTCATACTGTTCTCACTGGCTGCAGACATAATTGATGATAAATTCTGTTTTTCATCCTTATGAATTGGCTTAAAGTTCTGATGTATTTCTGCTTTAGGTGCAGTATCTTGAACAGGGAAAAAAAGAATAATTTGAAATCTTAAGCAGATAATTTCACTGTATACAAGGATACACAAATTAATATGGTTTGAGGATAAACAGTATCTGGGTTGACAAACATGCATCCAAAATTTATAGTAAATAAAAACATGGAAGACTAAAAAAGTAGTATTCGCATATCAGAATCAAAGAATTAATAGACTAACATGGAGATTTGTTTAAAATAGTTACAGTACTGAAGTATCAAAACAAAACATGCAGAAATCATATATTCAAAAACTCCTTTAAAAAAGAGAGCTGTGCCTGTGTTTTAAGTAGCAATGCAAACATACATACATACATACCCAACGATCAAGCAGCACAGAAATTTGTGAAATCAAGACACAGCCACACAAGGCATTGTTCCATGATATCAACACTGTCTCATGACTGCTAGCAAACACAGGTTGCAATTATATTACTATTAACATTGCTTCTGGATAAAGTGACTACACCCTGATCCACACAAAAGAAAAATTCATCAGTGGTTTGTTTGCTTTTAGCTTAGCTTGGTATATGACCCCACCTATTATGACTTATGTGTCAGTCAGGTAGTGAATTGGATCCAGAGCTACATTTAGAATGGAACTACAGAAATCAATGGGATCAGTTTCTAACCTCCTGGTTTTCTTCAGTTCAAAAAGAAGCTATTTGCTTCATATTTTAATTAAAACATAAGCTTGCATAAATTTGATGGTAACTGGAAAGTAAAAAAGCATCTCTTCTTCATCCCCACATGGTCATCTATGAACAAAAGCTTTGTGAAAAAGAAATTAAGAAATGAGCTCCAAAGCCAATGAGCTTGGTTATGTTCCTTCAGGATATGAGTCTTGGTGAACTCATAGCATTTTATGTAACCACATATTTAGAGGATTCTAGTTAAGAAATGAGAGATGCATATGAGTAATATATCAGAAAAGGCATTTAAATGGCATATGTGAAGGAGACTATCCAGTATAATTAAGTACATTGCTCCTACAGATTACTAACACAGAGACATGCACAATGTATTAAAAATGAGTTTTCTCACACACAATTTTGAGCTATATCAATATAATTTTAACAATATTTCAGAGGGACATTTTTGTTAATTTTGTTAAAATAGACTCCAAGTGAAATGAGGATTAATGAACAGGTCTGATCTGCCATGTGTATTTTTTGGTATAAGTAAACTAAATGCTAATTATAACAATTAAATGCAATTGTGACAGCAAATTCATACACTTACCATAGTAAACTTAATCGTCTTAACAACTAAACCAATTTTTCTGGTTTGCACAATAAACTAAACCATAAACTAACCACAGATGCTGTATTTGTACAATGCACAAGGTGTAAAATGTGGTTGGCTAGTTTATAATTCAGCCAATGAGGTTTAGCATTAAAAATTCTTGGGAGTACTGAACAAGAATATTTGTAATCACTCTGAAATAAAAATATTAAATAAATTCTGAAATCAGAAAATCATGGAGTTGTGGGATAATGGATTTATTTATTTATATATAAGAAACAGCTGAATAGCCTCTTTCTTATTATAAACCACATTTTTCTATATTAAACTAACTTTAGAATTTAAAACAAATACCCAAGGCACACAGATTTCAATAGTTTGGAGGAAAAATCTTATGTTTGTATTTAAACTAAAAAACTTTAGATATCAGGAAAGGTGACTAAATAAACTCAAGAAAATATTAGACATAATTCAGTGACCAGATAATTTAAAAAGGAGTCAAGATAAATTTTCTAAAGGCAGAGTTACAAAAAATGTATATTTAAAGACCAATCTCTTTGCACAAAAAGGTTAGTGATAAGTTTTTTAAAAAAATAAATGGAACAAAAGGGCAAGTACACATGAATAGCCTCAAACTTGTAGGATCAGGATCAAGAAAGGGAGAGCAACAAAGGGCTTTTGTTGAAAATAAGGTATGTTGCTCAGTAATACCCATGAAATATTTAAAATGTGGCAGAAACTGCTCTCACCTTCTCTTAAAAGAAACCTCTGTGCAACTTCATTAGAGTGGCATGAAAAAATAAATGAGTTCAAATCTTCAGAATCGGAAGAGTTGTAACCTAGCCACTCAAAAATTGGCTAATGTCTCTCAAAACCTCTGTTATCAAAACTACAAAATTCTTGAAATTGAATTCTTGAAGTGGCACTAAAAAACTGAAGACAGCAAAATATTGGTCCAGTCTTCTCTTTTCCCCCCAAAGGGGGGATGGACGGACAGGAAAACCCTAGAAACGATAAGCCAGTCACATATCTTCCAAGGAGGGTATA
Organism: Charina bottae; assembly: GCA_023362775.1. Classification (NCBI taxonomy): domain Eukaryota; kingdom Metazoa; phylum Chordata; class Lepidosauria; order Squamata; family Charinaidae; genus Charina; species Charina bottae. The sequence goes on along the minus strand of JALMGJ010000002.1, from coordinate 97,851,814 downwards.
AGAGCAGACCACAAAGCAGCCAACATAAGCATTATAACTATAATAAAGATTAAGAGAGCTGTGCAGTGCTTCCAATTCAAAGGCAGAAAGTGCTTCGGAGTACACACAGACACAAGCGTATCACCTGACTGCAATTCCATAAAACGGGTGCATCCTTTCCTGAGTTTACACAGATGGCCTCAACAGATGCACTGCAATCACAAGTAAGACTCATTTGGTATAAAGAGTTGCAGACAGGTGCTACTTTTGCATCCCTGCATGTTTTGAAGCATTTTTTGACTTTGAAATCAAAATGCTGCAGAACTCCAATGACTAATAGAAACCAATATGTTAGACAATCCCCCTTCCTTAAAAGTACTAGTTTTACAATTGTGAGCATGCTATATAGTTTGAGTTTCTTGTATCTCAAGAGTTTTACAGAAAGCTGTGCATGAAAACATTACTATTATGTCATTATCATTTACTATTTTATGATATCTCATAAATCTTGAGGACAGAAACAAATTTCTTGAAGGAGTGAGATCTACCACCTATATTCAAGATCTTTCCTATTCTAGCTTTTAAAGTCTGCTAAAACAGGAAGGGGGTGTCTGGGTCTCTGAAGTAATTAATGCTTTTTTTGAGGGGGGGAAAGGAGCACATTGCTCATAAACAATTATTAGGCCTCTCCTGAAAAACAATTACATCTGGACTCCTCATTATGTGATAACAATCTTTCTGTATCTACTTTCCCATTTTAAATGGGAACTTCTCCAATAGGAATAGGTTTGGTTGCCTTGATCACTGTGTGCCTTAATGACACAAATTGTGGATTGAAAAGGAGGAACATGCCTCCTTGAGGCATGTTAGTTCTCCTGGACCTCTTAGTGACTGTTAATACCAGGGACTGGATTATCCATTTAGGCTGGGTTGGTTTATGGACAATCAATACGAACAATCCAATCTTACACAGAGCTGAGGAATTCTTACTTTTGTTTTGTGACCTTTGTTCTGTAAGGCAGCACAAAGTTCCATTCTGTTCCATGCTCCATGTCTACTGGAATTTGGGGGTGTAGGATCTCTAATATAGAGATAAAATGCAGTTTTTAATCTACTAATGCCAGAGAGGCTGTGGAAGTCTTGAACAGATGTTTGTATGTGCTTTTGAGATGGATGACAGAATGCAAACTGGAACTTAATCCAGATAAATTGGAATTCTTGGGTTAGGAAATCTGCTGATTATAAACTGTACCAGATACTGTAAACGTGAACAGTGGATTTATCACTGTCTATGGCAGTGCTTTCCAAACTGCCGCCATTGGCGACACACCAATGGTGGCAGCGCAGGGGTGCACGCGGGGGCGGCCTCGTGTTTTCCACTAAAATGCGGAAGCACTGATGGTGCACTGCTGCCGTCATTGCTGCAGCTGCCGCTGTGGTGACAGCGGCATGCATGGCGGCAGCGGCAGCGCTCCATCAGCACTTCCGCGTTTTAGCAGAAAACACAAGGCTGCTGCCGCCGCCATGCACACCACCTCGTATAAAGTGTCGCGACACACAGTTTGGAAAGCTATGGTCTATGGAAACACAAGTCATGACAGTAGTTCAGTATGTCTTTCATCAACTTCAGACTTTGAGACTTCAGCTGGGAAAGATTTATATGATCTGAAGAGATACCACTGGTCTTGGGCCACAACAATAAAGATTTAATCCTACTGGACTTCAGCTGCTACACAGTGTACACTGCAGGCAGCCCTCAGTGAAATTAGAAACTCCAGTACTGCACTAATTGTTGTGCATTTCCGTTCCTAATTAAAATGCTGGTTTTGACCATAAAACAGTGCAAGTTATTTGAAAAACTGCTTACATATGAGCCTGTCTGTGTTTAACATCAGTTATGAATAGGCTGCTCATGAGTCTACCATTAAGATCAGTACAAATGGCATTAGAAAGAAGAGTCTTCCTACTGGTAGCACCACGCTACTGAATTCCCTCCTACAAGATACACAGCTGACAGCATTTTGGCTGCTTTTAAAAATTAGCTATTCTTAATGGATACTTAAATTGTACTGGAATCTGTTCTCATCTAATTACATTTAATATTATATTTCTGTATCATGTTACCCTATAAATTGCCTTGAGAAGCGTATGATCTTGAAAGGTCGCTAGAAAATGGATAAAATTATCAAACGGGATTGCCAAGGTACCATTTCTTCTTGAAATTGTTCCAGTAGCCAAGCTCCAGAAGCTAAAATATGCTTAATATCAACCCAAGAACTATTCATAAATTGTGTAATTATTCTATGAACTATACATTATGCTTAAGTAGCAAGAGTTAAGAATATATGGAAGTTGCAGCCTTTTTTTTCCTTTCCAGAAAACACAGCTTAATTTGCTTCAGAACTAAACAGAATTACAACTCACACATATGCATATATGCATGCACGCATGCATGCACACACGCACACACACACAAAGGATATTCAAAAGCACGGTTAGAAACCCAGTACTGTAAAGCCATGAAATTCTGTCCATTACACAACTAAGGAGCAAAGACAAATGGTATTTGCACCAAAAGAGGAAGAAGCAGAATTTGGCTCGATTCTCTTTCTCTGTGTCCCTACAGGGAGAGGGAGAGGGAGAGGGAGAGGGACGGTGTCTGTCTGTCTGTCTGTCTGTCTGTCTGTCTGTCTGTGTGTGTGTGTGTGTGTGAGAGAGAGAGAGAGAGAGAGAGAGAGAGAGTGTGTGTGTGTGTGTGTGTGTGTCAACATTAAACACAGCCTTTCTTTCAGAGCGGTTGTACACAGCTCCCGATAGCCCTTTATAATATTTGTACCGAACTTGTTAAGAAGGCGGGAGCCACGATTAGGGATTCCCAGACAGACCTGCCGAAATGGACAAAGTGCAGGAAAGTGCCACTTTTACCGCCGAAACCTCCGGGAAAGCCTGCGAGGCCCCCATCCTCAGCAGCACCGAAACTCACCGCTGAAGAGGAAAGGAAGAGGCGGGGGTTCTTCCAGATGTATTGAGGTACAAGCCCCATCACCCCCAGCCAAGAACAGCCACTCCACCGTGCTGTGGATGATAGGTGCGTGGTCCAACCCATCTAGGCGGCGCCCGATAGAGGCAGTTGGGGGTGGCAGAGCCCGCTGCGTGACTTTACTCCAGCCGGTCTTCCCACCCCGACCCGGCAAGCTCCCCGGACTCGCCGCTTCCTCCATCGGCACGTCCTCGCACACGCCGTTTATCTGCCTTTCCCGCCCCGCCGAGCGATCGCTCGTTGCTCACCGTTTGGAAGGTGGCCCCGAAGCGGCAAGGCCAGGAGCAAAAGAAAGACCGACGTCCGCGCCAAGAACGACAGCGACGGCGCCTCCCCCACTTCGGTTCTCCTCGCTCTTCGTTCAGGGACCGCCATGGCTGCCGCCATACCGTCTCCGGGGGACGTGGCCTCGTCCAGACCCGCCCACCGCCCTCCCGCGCTACTAAGCAACTGCGTTCGCCAGGAAGGGAAGCCTCTGACGAAACGCGCTCGACCTCCCCTCCCCTGAGATAATCTCGCCCCTCACCCAACCTCAACTTCCTGCAGAGGTGCACGATGTTAAACAAAGTGGTGCCTCCTCGTCTGCATACAACACTTCCGGGTTTCCAATGCAGAAACGTCTATTGGAAAAGGAACCTCGGTGTGTGTCACTCTTCACGTTTCTATCTCTCACAGACTCTTAATAAAAATGCGAAATCACCTGGCCCTCTAAATGGCCCAGGCATTCTTGTGGTTTTGACGGTACGAGATCTACGTCATTTGCGTTGGAAGGTAAAAGGCGGGACTCAATTCGGTTTTAAAGTGGAAGCGCTGATGGTGATTTTTAATCCCAGGCTGAAAAGTACAGTATTAGCTGGCCGGGAGTGTGCAATACTGTTTATGTCAGTCTGTTTACTTTCAACAGGATTTTCTTCTGAGTAAAGGTAAAAGGTAAAGGTTCCCCCCGCACATTTGTGCAGTCGTGTCCGACTCTAGGGGCCGGTGCTCATCTCCGTTTGTTAGCTGAAGAGCCAGTGTTGTCCGAAGATGCTTCCACGGTCATGTGGCCGGCATGACACACGCGGAACGCTGTTACCTACCCACCGAAGTGGTACCTATTAATATACTTGCATGCTTTTGAATTGCTAGGTTGGCAAGAGCTGGGGCGATGTCAGAGATCATCCGATCTCTGCCAAAATGGCAGGCAGACAAAGAGCTCATCGGAAGACTGGAAGTGGCACGAAGCTGACATCCACCCAACGCTCGGGAATACACATCTGGGAGGCGGTTGCCGGAGCAACCGGGTAGACCTGACCACACGTGTCAGCAGCAAAGGACCCTGGGGGAGGGAAAGGTTTAAATATGCTTGTTGTTCCTAGAATCGGCATTCCAGTCTTTGTTCGTGCTAGCTTCTGTATCCTGTAATAAACTATTCTACTTCTAAGAGCTCATGCCTCGGTGAGTTACTCTAGAGTAGGAAGATTACAGATATCAGATGGAGCGCCTTACATAAAGACTGGAATCCCCAAACCAACCGGTTTTCCCGGGAGCGAAACCAACAGCTTCACGGTCGAGACCGGCTTCTACACATACTGGGCAGAGACCCGGGGGAAAAATTTTCGGAAGGAGACCAGGCGAGGCGAGCGAGGAACCGGCTTCCCCCGGCAGCACCAAACAGCTGAGAGGCGGGGATCCCTGGCAGCAGCGAAGCAGCAGAACCCGGCTTCCCCCAGCAGCGGCAGCAGCGCAGCAGCGTGCCAAACAGCTGAGAGGCGGCGATCCCTCAGCTGAGCGGCGGCAGCAGCACAGAAGCAGGAACCGGCTTCCCCCAGCAGCGGAGCAGAGGCAGCAGCGCAGCAGCGTGCCAAACAGCTGAGAGGCGGCGATCCCTCAGCTGAGCGGCGGCAGCAGCGCAGAAGCAGGAACCGGCTTCCCCCAGCAGCGGAGCAGAGGCAGCAGCGCAGCAGCAGACGAAAGAGGCAACAGCGCAGCAGCAGGCACCGGCTTCACCAAGCAGCTGAGCGGCGGCGGAAGAGCGGCAGCAAAACCCAACAACGGCAGCGGAAACCGGCGGGCCCAAGCAGCGGAGAGGCGGCGAGCTTTAACAGCGAGTGGCGGCAGCGGCGCAGCACTTGAGAGGCGGCGGCCCCAGCAATGGGTAGGCGGGCAGCGGAGACCACATGGCGGCAAAGTGGGGCAGAGACCAGCGCTCACAAGCAGCGGGCGAGCAGCGGATACCACACGGTGGCAGACGGCGGCGGAGACCACGTGGCGGCCAACGCATCTACTCCGGGAGGTACGTGAGAAAATCCCAACCCTGAGAGGTCGAATGGAGTCCCAGGCTACCACGTCAGAGGAGGCAGCCCGGGAAGAAGCAGAGAGGGGTGAAGAATGTGAACCCGAACCCAGCTCAGCCCCCCCGCAGGAAAAGGTACAGGGGGGGGCCAAGAAAGCACAGAAGAAGGAAAAACACATAGAGGTACCCAAAACCCCCATTCATTTAAGCAGCACCGAACCAGAGCTAGCGGGATGGTCCGTAGCTGTAGGTGAAGGGCTAGTGGAGAAAGGGGCAAAAAGAAATAAGAGGGTCACCCCAACCCAGCGCATCATTCGGCTGGAGGAACAGATGTCCAATGTGCAGCTAAATATAGGAATGCTGATAAATAAAACGGACTCATTGGGCGCTGCCTTTGGGAAATTAATGGACAAATTAGATGAACCCAGAGAGCAGGAACATGGCCTAATGCCATCCGAAGGAGAGGGAGACACCGAAAGTGAGGAGGAGGAAGAGGAGAAATTTCACCCCTATAACAGAGCACCCATGGCTCCATCATACAATCAATACACGACCCCAGGGGGGCCACATACACCGTTTGGAATCAGTGAATTAAAAACGAAATTCAACGGTGACCCAAAGAACCTAGCATGTTTTTTAACCCACGTACAGGGGTTCATGAGCGAATTCGAATACACCTTCCGAACGGAAGAGAGCAAAATCAGATACATCTCCAGTTTTCTGGAAGGTGAGGCAGGGGACTGGCTAGTAACGCTTCATGACAGGGGGGCTAGGGAACTACTGGACTTCCAAGAGTTCATGTATGCCCTCCGGAAACGGTTTGAAGATACGCTAACCAAAGTCTCAGCCAGGGCACGACTCCGAAACTTAAGGCAGGGAACTAGGACAGTAGCTGCATATGCTATGGACTTCAAAAGGTTATTGTCCTATCTGCCGGAATGGCCGGAATCGATAAAGATAGAACACTTTCAATTTGGACTAAAACAGGACCTATTAGAAAAGGCATTGGACAGAGATGACCCTGGAACTCTAGAGGGGTGGATCCAATTAGCCGGGAAAATCGAGAGCAACAGGTTACAGTTGCAAAGTATCAGGAAACTGCAGTTTAGACAGAAGAACGAGGGGAACTTCACAAATCAAACCTGTACGCATGCGAAACAGCGGAGTTGGGAGGAGGAGAAGGATCGCCGGACTAAAGAGGGACTATGCTTTCGCTGCGGGAAGGAGGGACACCGAATTAGCGCTTGCCCTCAGGGGAGAACGAACGCGAAGGAACAGCCTCCGGGGAAAAAGGCAACAGACAAAAGTAACCCAAAGACAACACACACTAAAGGAAAAGGAGCAGCGGCGGCAACAGTGCACCATTGGCAGAATCCGGACCTAGAAGAAGACAGCGAGGACTCCGATTTCGAAATCCAGACGGCGGGAAACGAGCCAGGTCTGTTCTAATGAGCGCCACAGGACAGACCTCCACAAAGGGGCGCAACGGCAGTAGTCGCAACAACCCGACAATGCACCTGAAGGTACAGTTAAAAACACTGGGGGGACGGAAACAGTATGCGGGAGTTGCCATGTTAGATTCGGGCTGTTCGCGGAACTTGATACACCCGAACGTAGCCAAAAAGATGGGCCTGGACTTGTGTAAACTTAAAACCCCCATCACATTTTGTCAATTAGATGGGTCTGAACTGAAAGGGGGGCCAGTGGAATTTTACACTGAAGGACTTCGAATGACATTGGGAACACATGTGGAGACATTACGATTCTTAGTGGCTCCCATCGCAACACGGGCCATTGTGTTAGGACTAAAATGGTTGAGGGCAAGAAACCCCAAGGTAGATTGGGTCTCAGGAGAGTTGGAATTTACGGATGGGAATTATCAGGACTTGGGCTATGGTAGCCCACCGCTACGTCGAGTTGGGGGCAACGGGGCTGGAATTGGAAGGGGGGGAGCAGGATAAAGGTGATAGCACACTCTCCAACGCAATTCCGGAGAAATACCTGTCAGTAGCAGAGGTATTTGACAAAAGGGAATATGAGCAGGAACCCCCCCATAGACAGTCAGACGCAACCATCGATCTAATCCCTGGGGCACCTTTCCCCAAGCCCAAGATGTATGCTATGACGCAAAAGGAACTGCAAGAACTGCGCAACTTCATAGATAAGAACTTGGCAAGGGGGTTTATTGAGCCAGCCAACTCCCCCCTTGCAGCCCCTGTATTGTTCAGGAAGAAAAAGGACGGCTCACTCCGACTCTGCATGGATTACAGGGGGCTCAATGCAATTTCGGTTACCAGACAATACCCCCTACCGTTGCTAAAAGACATGTTAGCCCAGTTATCAAAAGGAAAAATCTTTACAAAACTAGACGTCAGAGAAGCCTACTATTGTGTTCGCATAAGGGAGGGGGACGAATGGAAAACAGCATTCAATTGCCCATTGGGATCATTCCAATACAGGGTGCTCCCGTTTGGGATTGCGGGGGGACCGGGAATTTTCATGAGGTTCATAAACGAGGTATTGTATGAATTTTTGTATAAAGGGGTAATTGTATATTTGGACGATATATTAATATTTTCTGAGAATCTGGAAGAACACATGGAGTTAGTTAAGAGGGTACTCGAGAAGTTATTGGAGGCAAAGCTTTATGTAAAACTCGAGAAATGTGAATTTCACAGGGAACAGTTAGACTTCTTGGGGTATCGCATTTCACATGAGGGCATCGAGATGGACCCTGAAAAAGTCAAGGCGGTCCTAGGCTGGCAACCCCCCCGTACTCGCAGACAGCTGCAAGCGTTCCTCGGTTTTGCGGGGTTCTATAGGCAATTCATTCAGAATTTCGCGCAAATCGCACTGCCCCTGACTGACCTATTAAAGACAAAAGGCAAGGGAGCAAACGCGAAAGCCCCATCACCGAGCACGAAACTCGTATGGATGCAGGAATGCCAGGCAGCGTTTGATAGCCTAAAAGAAATGTTCACAAGAGAACCCATACTCAAGCACCCAGAAGCTGACAAACCATTTGTGATACACACAGATGCATCAATTAGCGCAGTGGGGGCCATACTCTTGCAGGAAGATGACACGGGGAAATTAAGGCCATGCGCTTACATTTCCCGAAAGTTTAACCTGACGGAGAAAAGATGGCATATTTGGGAAAAAGAAGCTTTCGCTGTCAAACATGCCCTAAGCACGTGGCGACATCTCTTAGAAGGCACAGCAGAGCCGTTCCAAGTGTGGACGGACCATAAAAATTTGGAAGCTCTCAAATCACCCAGGAAGTTGAACCCTAAGCACCTCAGGTGGGCAGAATTTTTTAGCAGATTCAACTTCACGTTGAAGTATTTTCCTGGGGGAAAAAACTACTTGGCAGACGCGTTATCACGCTTGCCGCAACATGAGAGCAAAATGGAAGAGGTCATTGAATCCCTCATCCCCTCCCAGCCAGTGGAGGCACAGAGCTCAGCAATAACAGAAGGGAGGGGGGAAGGCAACATGGCGATCACCCGCAGCACCGCGAAGCGCGCGGCTGAAAGCGACCCGTGGACAGCCGAGCTGCGGGCGGCAACAGTAACGGACACCTGGTGGGGGGAGAACAAACAGAACCTAGTGGAGAAGGATGGAGTGGGGTGGAAGGACAACAAAGCCTATGTCCCTGAGCCCTTAAGGCAAAAGGTCTTGACCATGCATCATGATCACAAAACGGCAGGGCATTTTGGCTTCGTAAAAACGCTACACTTAATCCGACGCAAATTTTGGTGGCCATCCTTGCGCACTGACGTTAAAGACTATGTGCGCTCATGCCCAGTGTGCGCAATGGCCAAAAGGAAAATTGGGAAACCCACAGGGAAGCTGCAGGAAGTAGCAAACCCCTCACAACCATGGAAGCAAATCGCCATGGACTTCATAGTAGATTTGCCGGTGAGCAAAAAGAACACGGCAATTTGGGTAGTCACGGATTTATTCTCCAAGCAGGCACACTTCATTGCATGCAAAGGAATACCGAATGCCCAAAAACTAGCTAGACTGTTCATACAACACATCTATAGAGCCCACGGAGCGCCGGAACGCATAATCAGCGATCGCGGCAGCACTTTTACTTCCAAATTTTGGCGGGCTTTTTTGAAATTAATTGGAGCGGCACAGGGGCTCAGCAGTGCGTTCCATCCTTGCACGCATGGTGCGAGCGAATGCCTGAACGCTACATTGGAGCAATACCTTAGATGTTACACTAACTACCAACAGAACGATTGGGCGGAACTGTTGCCGTTTGCAGAGGTTGCTTATAACAACGCGGTACATCAAAGCACGGGGTTTTTACCATTCAAAGTCGCCACAGGGCAGGACTTTGTAACTATCCCCGAATTGGCCATGTCACACAACACGGAATTGCCACAACCCCTAAAAGCGGATGAATGGATAGAAAAACTAAGCAGCAATTGGCCAGTCATGGTGCAAACATTGCAGGAAGCCAAAGCTAGTTACAAAAAATATGCGGACCGCAAGAGGGGGGAAGAATGGGAATTAAGAGTAGGAGACAAGGTGTATTTGTCAACAAAAAATCTGCGGGCAACACAACCATCACGGAAATTGGCACCAAAATTCATAGGTCCATTCCCAATCATTGAGGTCATCAACCCAGTAGCGGCAAAATTACAATTGCCAAAAGCGCTAAGAAAGGTGCATCCTGTGTTCCACATCTGTTTGTTGAAACAACACCACAGTTCACAACACTGGCACCCTGAACCAGAGGAACCCCCCACCCATTGTTGGTGGAGGGCGAACCACATTTCGAGATTGATAGAATCCTGGACTCCAGAAGACACAAGGGGCAGCTACAGTACCTAGTGAAGTGGCAACATCTACCAATTGGAGACAAGGAATGGGTCAGCGCCAAACACACACGCGCCCCTAAATTAGTCAAGAAGTTCCATAAAGAATTCCCAGACAAACCCCACTGAAGGGAACCGGGGGGGTGAGTTTTGGGGCGGGAGCATGTCAGAGATCATCCGATCTCTGCCAAAATGTCAGGCAGGCAAAGAGCTCATCAGAAGACTGGAAGTGGCGCGAAGCTGACATCCACCCGACGCTCGGGAATACACATCTGGGAGGCGGTTGCCGGAGCAACCGGGTAGACCTGACCACACGTGTCAGCAGCAAAGGACCCTGGGGGAGGGAAAGGTTTAAATATGCTTGTTGTTCCTAGAATCGGCATTCCAGTCTTTGTTCGTGCTAGCTTCTGTATCCTGTAATAAACTATTCTACTTCTAAGAGCTCATGCCTCGGTGAGTTACTCTAGAGTAGGAAGATTACAGATATCAGATGGAGCGCCTTACAGGCGAGTGCAGGAGCTCACTCCGCACGCAGGGCTAGGGATTTGAACCTCCGAACCCGCTGAGCCACCACGCCCCTTCTTTTGAGTAGACACATATAAATATTAATCGAAGAGAATATTTGTAGCTCAGGGTTGAACTGTGGAGTCCTTGGTGCTCTCTGAGCCCTGTTGTTTTCTTGTAGACGTTTCATTGCCAGACTAGGCAACATCTTCAGTGCGAAAAGGGAGTGGGACTTGCTCTCTGTTTATATACCCTGACTTGTCCTGCCTGTGTTGGTGGGGGTGTTGTACTCTCCTTGGTAGTTCCTTGGTTGGGCTGTTTGCTGCTTGGTTGATTGACTGAATTAATAGTTCCTTGATTAGGGTCTATTGCAGAGCTTTCCAAACGTTTCATGTTGGTGACACACTTTTTAGACATGCATAATTTCGTAACACACACTTACAGCAGGGCACAAAGCAGGCACTAGGACCTGCGTGGAATCCTGGCAGGACTCGGAGGCAGCAGCAGCCGCGACATACCCAGACACTGCAGCTGACACACTAAGGCAGGGCTTTCCAAAGTGTCGCCGCTGGCGACACACCAGCGGCGACAGTGCGGTGGCGGTGCACGGCGGCGGCGCAGGAGGGTGTGCAGCGGCATGCGCGCGCATGGCGGTGGGGTGTGCGGCGGTGTGCACATGCACGGCGGCAGCGCGGGTGGGCGTGCGGCAGCGCGCGCGTGCGCGGCGGCAGCCTCCGCTAAGACGCGGAAGCACTGATGCCGCTGCCGCCGCTTCCGGGTGGTGTGGTGACACACCACGCTGTGTGTGGCGACACACTTTTGTGTCGCGACACACAGTTTGGAAAGCTCTGCACTAAGGTGTCCTGACACACAGTTTGGAAAGCTCTGGTCTATTGTGTTGTTTGATTGCTCCTCTGGTGCTAAACTTGGTGTTTATCTTTGCCTATTTGGGTGTTGATTGCTGGCAAGGAGGTGTTCTGGTCTTCTGGCTTTTCTGTTGTCTCTTATGAATGGTATGTAAATGTTGTTTACCTCTATGTGTCTGTTGATAACTGCTTTGTCTGAGTGCCAAGCTTCCAGGAATTCTTTAGCATTTTTGGATTTGATAGACCCTAATCAAGGAACTATTAACTCAGTCAATCAACCAAGCAGCAAACAACAGCCCAACCAAGGAACTACCAAGGAGAGTACAACACCCCCACCAACACAGGCAGGACAAGCCAGGGTATATAAACAGAGAGCAAGTCCCACTCCCTTTTCGCATTGAAGATGTTGCCTAGCCTGGCAATGAAACATCTGCAAGAAAACAACAAGGCTCAGAGAGCACCAAGGACTCCACATATAAATATTGGCCACAGAGGCTGAACATACAGATCATATGAATATCATAGAACATACTGTACTCAAACAGATCCAATTGTGAATTCCAGCAGTATACTGCCACCTTAACATGGGAACACTTATTTTGTAGCATAATCTAATTCATATCTACTCAAAAGGAAATCCCATTTTCTACTAGCAAGGTGGGTTGTACTCTAATGTGCACTGATACGATACCTATGGCTTTTCTTTTTGTACAAATGCACAACATGAACAAAATTAGAAATATTCTTCCAGGAAATATCCAAAGGTACAGCCATAGTTTACCACTTAATTGATTCATGGATGTTGTCCTACATTCAGAGTAACTGAAGTAATTGTGTGTATAAATATATTTCTTAAAGTATCATACTGATAAACCCAGTGGATCATATATTTGAGTCGGCAATCAGTGTTTAACTGGCCTCTCACAACTTTCTTATATTACACTAAATTTCTAAAACACCAACATTCATATCCTTTACTCAGTTATTCTGTAGTATTTTTCCAGTGTCTTAGACCGAAGATATTCTCTTTGATTGGTACCGAAGATATTTCCTGCCAAGGTTTTTACATCACCTTGCATTATTCACAGAATCTTACAAAGGACCGGTTAAGCCCATTTTGCCCACCACTTCTCGTTTTTCTTTCTTGAGAAAAATATCTAGTGCCATACCTTAGAGCTATGGGCCCACCATTTGGGAGGACTATTAGTTAGAAATGTTTTATAGCAGTCTAAAATGGTGAAGAAAGATCCCTAGAATATAATAATCTAGAGATCAAGGCAAGATCAAGAATACCATGAACATTACTTCATGTTCACCTAAGACTATTATTGTGGATTCCCCCAAAGGCCCGACTGGAATCACCCAAAAACTCAATTTGCACTTCATACTCCATCCTCGGTTGCTTTGATTCCAGAAACAGAAATGAGCATGCACAACTATCCCTATGGGAAGATACAAATCCTTACAAATTGCCTTTTTGTATTATTTCATGGCCAGTTCTGGCCACTGGGTAATGGACGATGAAATGCAGTACATTGGAGGGCAATGGTTTTTGAAAAGATGTTCTACCACAACGAGCAGAACTGTTTCACAGAAGTCATAATGCTAGCTGTGGTCATTAGCTGTCAACAGAAAAGCTAGAGTGTTTCATAAATACCCAGATAGGAATGTTAAAACCATTTAGGAAGACACAATTAGAGATGAAGATGTTTTATTTATGTTGGAGGGAGGTTGCATTTTTTTTATCTTTAATTTTAAGTGGTGTCCAGTACAGCATTTGGGGGTCTAGTTCCACACACACAAAAAATGGAAGACTGAAAATGTATCAATTAAAATTGTTTTTTTTTAAAAAAAGTGGTAAAACAAAGTCCATTTTGTTTAATGCAGTACCACTAAGGGATTACAATAACGTTTTTTTCTGTTCATGGCTCTGTTATACAAGCTTTTCAATAATCAGTGCAAGGGAAAGGATGTGAAATTTTAAACAGGATTGGCTGACTCACATCAAACTTCCTACACGCCCAAGTAATACAAAGTGAAAATTCTAAAGCACTCTAAAGATAAGCTGTCGGTGTAAAAAGAGAACTGTAGAAGGGAAAACTAAGACTTAAATGAGTGTGATGCACCTGCCCAAGCAGCCTGTTGAATAAATGTGAACGCTTCATTAGAGAATGAAAGCCTGATGAGTTAGATTGCAGAAAATTGTATTTTCTGCACCCTATGATGAATCAGCATTTTCACAGCATGGATTTCAGATGTGTCTTCCATTACAACCATCATCATTTTAAGAAAAGGTCATTCCTGCATATAAGAGTTGATAAGCACAAAGCTCCAACCAACAATATACCCCAAATGCCTAAAACTGGAGAAAGAACTTTCATCTTTCTCTGAAAATACATGCTCTGAAGCTTAGCCTTTAACCAGATTCAATATGACTGACACACAGCAATAATTGCATCCCAGACATAAAACATTGAAAAATACACTAAATCCAGAAGGTAGCTATGCTGTATAGTGTTTCAGAATTAGTGATGGTAAAATCCCTTCTTTTATGCTTCAAATTCCAGTCCTAGACCTAGTTTGTGGCCACCTGCATTAATGTTCTTCCCATCCAATAAAGCAGACAACGTCAGTTTGATACCTGGGCAGGAAATAAGAGAAAAGACATTAGCATTAATTTCTAAACATTGCAAGGACATTTCAAAGAACCTGATTAGGAAAAATATTGGAGTTCGATAAAAAGGAACCTATGGAGAGACATTTAACTTTCCTGATACACAATGAATTCAACTCAATTGCTGAAATACTTATAATGTTAAGGATTGACCAGAATAGTGTCTATCATTCTTATCTATTTAGATTTAATTTGATGATAAACCATAGATACACCAGCACATAATTTTATGAATTCATAGAGAATAGCATTTGCTGGCTTTTAGCAAGTCATCAGAGGAACTAAAAATTAAAATAAGTACACTAGCTTACAGAAGAAAAACTTAATCTTATATGTCTAGATGCTTTTTGAACTTGGTAAGGTATGACTCTCTCTTGAAAATTCCATCAAATAGCATATATTAGATGCTCTTCATTAGGAGGTGCTTTTTTATTTTGTTTTTTGGTACTTTCAAATCAGTCTTGACTCCTGAACCAGTCCATGTGGTTTTCTTGGCAGCATTTTTGAAACTGCTTTTCCATTGCCTTCTTCCTAGAGCTGAGAGAAAGCAACTGAAATGGCTTCCATACACTCACGATTTCCCACTTTCTAGCCTGGTGCCTTTAACCACTACACCAAACAGGCTGTCAGGATTTTACACCCCAACAAATTATTCTTCAAAGATTCTGTGGTCCTATATGTAAGATCTGTAAGATTCAATAAAAAGGAACCTCTAATGTAAAAAGTTATATGACTATATACCTATTTGAAAAAATAATAAAACCCTTATGCCTGTGGAGAAATTTATTTATGTAAGGTAAGTATGGTTCCCTTTATCCATAAATCTTTATAAAAAGTAGGACTGTTGAAAGCATTCAAAAGAGATGTTTTGCAACATGAATTACTGCAAACAAAGCACCTCTCTCTGAATCGTTAAAAAAGCTGCATGTTTTGCAGATCCCATGATGCTATTTTGAATGCTTTACCTATTTGAATAAGTGTCCATTCGCATGTACTAACAATACTTCTGCTGAGAACACTAGTGAAGTAAAGTCACTATGCATTTAAGCACCTGCACAGACAGCAGGGACAAGTCCAAAACAGCTACAGTATATGACCTTTCCTTTGAAAACCCAGAGAGGGGTGCTTAGTTTAAACCAGTGTTTCTCAACCATGGCAGCTTTAACCGTGGCACTCAACAAGTTGAAGACCGCACATCTTAATGCTGCCAAGGTTGAGAAACACTGGTTTAAACAATTTTACACTGTGAAGTACCTCTTTCAAATACTTTGCACAGTCCCAATATAAAGGATTGCTTTCCATTTCTTACAATGTGAAGAAAAGCTTCCACATCCTCAGCAAAGGTAGAAGATAACATTTCCACAATTAAATGAAAATTCAGAGCCTGGAAGAACTGATTGGTTTTCATCACAGTTTTCATACAAGTGGCATACAACAATTCACAGTTATTGGCAAAATAAGGCTTGAATTTAAAGAATACGTCAGTCACAACAAATGCATTCCATCTGTACATACCTGGCTTCAGAATCTGAGTATATCCTAAACCAATCAGACTGGAATTATTCACTTTGGCCTGCAAAACAAAATCAATCATGTAACAATATTCTTTCAGTCTTTGCTGCATGGTTCATAAACAGTTCAACTGGTCAGGTACAAGAAAGGGAGTATATTCAAATATTGAATATAATGAAATAATGTTCAAATATTTTTTAACATTTCCCAAGTACATGTGCACATGAATGCAATTCTAATGTTTAAATTTTGTTCCAAAAATAGGGAGCTTTATAACAACTAGAGATGTGCAGAGGTCATATCTTAAGTTTTGAAATGGCTCAGTCTGCTCTGGGTCACTCTGAAAGTAGTTCAGTGTGACTTGATGCCTACATCTGAGCAAAGGTACAGAAAACCTATACTGTATATTCCCCGTTTTAGGATGAGAAAAAGCAGAAACCTCTATAACATTTTTATTTTCATCAGAGTGGGATGGAATTTGTAGACATGTTATGGGGGGTAAAATACACCCAATTTCATAGAAACACATGTAATGCACTTAGAGCTATGTTTGTTTGTTTATCACATTTATTATCACTGCAACCAAAACAGATTTTTTGTTTCCTTGCAGTCAGATTTGTTTAATTCAAAAGAGCCTGTAACTATAGATTTGAAGCAGAGTATACTATCCCGCCTTTATTATTTTTTTTATAAATAAATCAAAGGGGCGAACATACCTAATACTCCTTCCTCCTCCTATTTTTCACAACAACCCTGTGAGCCTTTCATGCCTAAGGCGGGACTAGAACTCTCAATCTCCTGGTTTTTAGCCTGTTGCCTTAACCACTAAACCAAACTGGCTCTGCATTTCAAATGGCACAAGTTAAGTTAGATTTAGTGAACAGCAAAGAAATCTGTTTGTCTGTCTGTCTCCCAGTAAACAGTTTAATACATAAATAATTGGAACCTAATGCTAAGCATATGTTTTATGTCCTTTTAGCCTCAAAACTCAACCATAATCAATTAATGAACCCATTAAATAAGAAGTCTCCACTGCACTGTCTGTTTAAAAAGAAGAAAACCAGATTTGTGTTTTGACACTTTCCCATTCTAATCATTAACCAGTAGCTACAAGACTTTAAAAAAGAGTAATGAAATTTTGCAGGTGGCTTATTGTTAACTCAGAACAGAACTATGGTAGTTCCATACACACTTCCACCCAACTATCATCAGGGTACATGTGATAATCCAGAGGTGTCAGTCACTCACAATACACAATCAGGCAGTGTTAATATACAGATACTGTATTGGCAATTCAGTGAGAGATAAGACAGTTACATACACCAAACATATCTAAAGGAAACCAGAACAAAATTAAATGATTTTAAGATTGTGACACTGAGTGGAAAGCAGTATTTTAAGAACCTGTATTTATGACAAAGCATATGGTACAAGTTTCTCTTTTCTCCCAATGCTTCTTTACTTGCTTGTACCTCATTTGATAAAGAAACAATTCTGTGAAGCAAGAAAAAGGAGTGTTCACTAAACATTGTAGTGAAATCATTTGTTTCAGCAACAATTGGCTTTGAAATTGAAGGAGGTCTAATCCATTTTTGTCATGGAATCAAATTCTACTCACAGAAAAAGATGCATCTGAATCAATCTGATACTTGGCTGCTATTCCAAAGCGGGTGTTGCTATTTCCAGCTGTCCAAGCAAGATTGACAGCAGTTTCTAATTTATCATTCACCTTCTGATAAATGGAGCCTCCAAATTCTGTACCATCATTTCTATAACACAATCAAATTAATCAAATATTACATGTTATGAGAACCTTACTAATGAAAATAAATATTAGTTTAAAAAGATATTTTAAAACACTTTAAAAACTTCCCTACTTCACCAGTTAAGTATAGGAAGACTTGCACAATCCTTCAAAATCTAAAGAAAAATCTCCCAGTGGCCCAAACACATCACCTTCCCAACACAAGAACAATTATGTCTATATTCTGCATGTTTATACCTGATGCAAACGTGTGTGAAAATGGAAGAGTGCTTCAAGCAGAAGGGCAAGAATACAAGTAAAGCAAGAGTAATATCATTTGAATTGATCCCTCTGCATGTGTATTTTGGAATCTCTCCAAAAAAATTCAGTTGTGAAGAAATTTAACTTTCCTTAGAGCAGAATAATGGAGAATGGAACATAAAGATACTCATGGTTCTTGAGTGGCTTTCACACTCTTTTATTTTTAAAGTACATTTTAAGATTGCCTGCAGATTCCATGGCACATGTCAAACCCCAAATGAATTAATTTAATGAACACGAATTTAATTAAAAATAATAAAATAAGCCAAAACAGTGCAGGATTGCCAAAGTCTCAGGATAAGTTCCTAGCTGAAATCTTGCAAGATTTGGATAAGAAAGCCAAAATCTGATGAGATTAGGTGATCTCCTTAGATTCTGCCGTTTTAAAAAACAGGTATTGTTTATTTTAGTACTTTTCCAAGGACTAATTGCAGTAGCCTTGTGGACTATGAGCAGTCCCAAACTCAACTGGAAATTACAATTCTATTCCCTTTTGTTTAATCATTTAGTTTTTAATTTACTTTAAAAAGTATATCCTACATTCAGAATGCAATACATGCTCAAAGTTGCTAAAGTAGGTAAAACCATAAAACAGCAAAACAGTATACATTTAACCTAATTATTTCTCCACCACCAGTTGAGCATGACTCCTGGTGATTTCATAGCCTTGATGATGCCTATGTTTTCTTGGCAACTACTTTTGCCATTGTCTTTTTTCCGGACATTTTGTTGACTTCTCATATGAACGTAAAACCATGGGATTTCCCATCAAAATACCAATTGGTCTGACCCTGCTTAGTTTTCCAATAGTTGGTCAGTAAGGTAGCAAACAATTTGTAAAAACATCAAAAATATAGTAAAACTATTGAAAATCCTTACCTAATAACCTGAAAGCTTCTTAAACAAGAAAATCATATGACCTCTTCTTTTAAAAATAAAATAGCTGATTAGCTCTTAGTCCCATGCTTATGGGCTCCAGATGATTTTAGAGATTAAAAAAAATCTTAAACTACAAATACAGATAATGCAGAATGTATGTAATATCATCCCTTCATGAACCACCTATCTAATGTATCAGCTACAGTGGTCAGGTACTTTTCAACGGTTGCTCTGATACTATACACACATTATTTTATGGTAGTCATACTCTTGCTCCTAAGAAGCAAGTGAAAGACTAGAATAACAATACCAGTCTTCTAGTCTTTCACTTGCTTCTTAGGAGCAAGAGTATGACTACCATAAAATAATGTGTGTATAGTATCAGAGCAACCATTGAAAAGTACCATTGCCAATAGTGTGGGACTCTGGAAGTTATAGTTCAGCAATAGAGGGGGTCGAAGAGAGGTTCCCCATCCTGTTGTCCAAAAATCTTCCTTCCTTCCTTCCTTCCTTCCTTCCTTCCTTCCTTCCTTCCTATCTATACATACACACACACACAATATTCACCCCCTCACTCCTGGCCTTTCAGAAGGCCCTTAGGACCTGGCTCTGCCGCCTGGCCTGGGACAACGGAGGTGGTAGTGCCTCATGGGGTTGGCTGGCCCCGTAGCACCATGATCTACTCTGCGGTTCCAAATCCATCTTGGACTTTATTTATTTTATGCTTGTTGTGTTTTTAGATATTTTGTATAGTTTTTAAATTTTTTAAATTTTATTTGTTGTAACCCGCCCAGAGTCCCTTGTATGGGAGATGGGCGGGGGATAAATTGAATGAATGAATGAATGAATGAATGAATGAATGAATGAATGAATGAATAAATAAATAAATAAATAAATATTCATCCTTTCAAAGCTTGTATTTAGGGTACCCAAATTATGTTTATCTTTCTCCCTTAAATTTTTTAAAATGGAGAAGAATATATATGGAAAATAGTTCATTTTCACCAAGCTTTTTCCTTTTGTTATAATATTTTCACCCAGCACATTCTTATCAGTACTTACACATTAGTATGAAGCTGGAACTCATCAGTCTTATAGCCAACAGCAAAGTTACTCTGAGTTATTCTGGTTTTAGATGTCTCAAAAGTCATTTGGTAGCCAGCCAGCCAGCCTTCATAGCCAAAGACAAAGGCACCACGTATTGAAGGACCCGCAATATCAAAATCCATATCACAGCCCACATTGATATTTTCCCGCTTGTATCCAGACTTGATTTTAGCATTCTTCTTTCTAAATGGAAGACAAAGTTTTACATTGCTATTTTTAAAATGTTCAGGCAATCTCTACTTTAATAGCTGCAAAGTAGGAAGAGACACACAATTTTACACTGATCTCAAGAGCATAGCATACAAACAGCATACAAAATAAACCAATTAAAAAAATATAACACTCTACTTACCAGCTGACATCAGCATGCTACAGTCAAAGTTCACTTGACTGACAGACTTGCAGTCCATAATACTAGGGCATCTTTCATAGCCCATTCTTGGCTTTCACACATTTTGCATATTTTGGCTTAGTAAGACAAGATGTAAATGGTCAAGCCAGAACATCTTTATTTAACTATAGCAGGGGTAGACAATTCAGTGCCCTCCAGCTGAATATATATGTGACTACTAGCAATAAAATAACACATTGTTATTGTGTAACCCAATCAACTTGACTTAATACTCCAAATTACATGAGAAAGTTATACTAATAGAAAACAAAGATTAAGAAGGCAGCATCATGCAGCATCAGAGTGGTGGTTAAGCGGAGGCTGGGATGGTTCAGGAGGGGTTTGATAAAGTGGATCTTCAAGAGGCATTTTAGGGTAGAACAAAGCATTGTATAATCATGGATAGAAATGAAGGAAGAAGTGGAAGAAAGAAATCAAGGGAGGAAGTAAGAATGAACCTGAGAATTGAGCAGAGTAGATGAATTGATAAAGGCAGAAGAATGAGGAAAGAATGGCAGCCTGAGAGAGAGAGAGGATGGCTTGAATTCCCATCAGAATTGTAGAGGTAAATCTTATGGTCCAAAACTACTCAAAGTTTCCAGGCTGCCTATTCTTGAGGTATTGTGACTCCTGGACAGCCCTCCAGAGTATTGTGCAGAAGCTGGAATGGTATACCTTTGCATGCAAGGATATGATGTATTACTGAGAGACTCTTCCTCCTCTAAAATTGCACTGGTAGAGCAGGGTTCTCAACCTGGGCCACTTTAAGATGTGTAGACTGCAACTCCCAGAAATCCCCAGCCAGCATTGCTGGCTGGGGAATTCTGGGAGTTGCAGTCCACACATCTTAAAGTAGCCCAGGTTGAGAAACTCTACTGGTAGAGAGAGGAAAGGTTAAGAACAGTTCTACTAGCAAATCCTACCTGTCATTCTCCTCCTTACCATTCCTGCTACTGGCTCTTTGATCACTTCTCTGTGCCCTTCCCAATCTGTTCTTCCCACTTCCAAATTCTAATATGGGCCCAAAAACAAACAAACCAAAAGGATGTGATAGAAGGTCCCTAGCAAAAAATCAGGACTCTGATAGAACCTTTTCCGACTAACATACTTTATGAAAAGGCATAAGCTTAAAAAAAGGCAAAAACAGTCAGAAGAATTAACTATTTCATCCATACATTATACAATCCGTAAGGATTTAGTCTAAAAATCCCACCTGAAGAAAATAAGCCGCCAGAATAGTGCAGCTGACATACAGAAAGGAGGCGGCTAAGAGATCAGTTGCACTACTGAAATCTTACACTGCCAACCATTGATATTTATTTATTTATTTAATTTTTATCCCTTTATTATTTTTATAAATAACTCAAGGTGGTGAACATACCTAATACTCCTTCCTCCTCCTATTTTCCCCACAACAGCAACCCTGTGAGGTGAGTTGGGCTGAGAGAGAGTGACTGGCCCAAGGTCACCCAGCTGGCTTTCATGCCTAAGGCGGGACTAGAACTCTCAGTCTCCTGGTTTCCTATTGGCTCCTTCCCAGGGCTGAGAGAGAGTGACTGGCCCAAGGTCACCCAGCCAGCTTTCATGCCTAAGGCAGGACTAGAACTCACAGACTCCTGGTTTCTAGCCCAGCACCTTAACCACTAGACCAAACTGGCTCTATTTAAATAATATATAAATATATATTATATATAAATAGATATATCTATTTAGTCCTTATATTTTAGGCAGAAATTAGCAATAATTATGGCAAGAAGCTCAAATATTAAATATTTTAAATAGCATCTCACTTCAGAGCTTGAATTAATCTATGTAATGTGTTAGAAGAAGATGGAAGGAGTCAATTCTGGTCTGAAATAGTAGAATCTAAGTAGCATCTTTACTTTGTAAATAAAATACATTTATATACCACCCATTCCCAAATGTCTTGGTCCCAAATAGTTCTAGTCTGCTTATTATTGCTATATATAAGTACTATGGATATGCAAAACATTTCATTCAACATTTTGAGCACTAAATTTCATGAAACATCCACCTCGAATACAAAATGCACAATTCTAAGCATTGTGGGAATGTTTTGAGCTTGCAGAAATGCTGCTCTAACACTCTGCTTTCATGGTCAGAATGCTTCCAAACTGTCTGAGGTACGTGTTTCCTGGTCAAAACTAGTCAGTTTGCTCAAAAATTCTGAAACAAAGATTTTGTATAACCAGCAATGGGCCTGCTTCAGCTCTAAAAAGAAATTTATAGTATTTAATAATAAAAGACCAGCAGGTAATCATATGAGCCAGTTTGGTGTAGTGGTTAAAGCACAGGCTAGAAACTGGGAGACCGTGAGTTCTAGTCCCACCTTAGGCACAAAGCCAGCTGGGTGACCTTGGGCCAGTCACTCTCAGCCCTAAGGAGGAGGCAATGGCAAACCACTTCTGAAATCTTGCCAAGAAAACTGCAGGGACCTGTCCAGGCAGTCGCCAGGAGTCAACACTGACCTGAAGGTATGCATGCATGCATGCATGCATAAATACACACACACACACGTAATCAATAACAAAAATATTATTCTGCTGTTGAAGTGTACTCATTCCTTACCCAGTGTTAGGCGAGAATGAGGAGTCAAAAGTCAGTTTCAGTCCATGTGTCAGCTGAAAAGAAATACAGTAGTTGCATTTATAGTTTGAAAGCAGTTTGTTTAAAAATCTGATCCATTAAGGTATTTTGAAAGTTAATGGTCACTCACCTGATCTTCTAAAGTTATTTCTGTTCCTAATGTATTATCCGTGTTCCACTTCTCTGTAAATGTTAAGCCATATTCTGTCCATCTGTACTTAGTTTCCAAACTTCCAGTAACTTTGCTTGTTTCTGTATTTGCAGAACCTGAACTTGTAAATTCCTGAGGTCAAAACAGAGTATTTTTATTTACAATGACACCTTAGGAAAAGGGGAAAAAGATAATATCCATGTTCCATGTTATGAAGAATGTTATAATCTATATGAGAGAAATTCTCTTCGTGATTTTTATGTCAGTTGCACTAATTTTGACGCCACTAGAAATGCTAAGCATTTGTCATTCGAAGTGAGTAATGACCAACATCCCTCACCCTATCAAGCCCAAAAAATTGTACGAATGTGTACAGTAATGACAAGAAGGGCACAATCTTGAATATCCATGATTCATGTTTCTATGGAAGTTGAAAACGTTCAACAAAAACAAAATGTTATAACAAGGTGAAATGCAAGCAACGTCCAAAATGGTCAGAGATAAGATTCAAGTTTACGTTTAAATATCAAATGCATGCTCAGCCTTTCCTACTCACCAGTCCATTTTCAGATTTTGTTTTCAAATCCAATTTTATTAAGCCAAATCCTAAGGAAATAAAAGTAGGCCAGTATTAGTAATACGTAAGGTGAGAGAAAACACATGGTATTTCTCATTATAAAATTTGAGCTTCCTATGCAGGAAGAAGAGCATTTAAGAAACCAGGTTTATTTGGTTTTGTTTGGCTCCTTTTATTCACACTGAATATTGCAAGACTACTGAATATAGTGTTCCCAAATGAAGCTTTGCAATTCAGCCAGCCTTATTTATGGAATTTTACCGGGGTGCATCATTTCTTTGCCCATTATATTTTCCCATTGTTTTTTCAGTACCTTTCTTTCCACAAAAAGCCCTTTCAAAAGGAAAAGGTGAAATTGCTAATCCGTGCTTTTGGAGTTTCAGCACCAGTTGCTTTGTGGCAGTGCTGAGAGGTAAACTGATGTGTAGTCACCGAAGGACGGCTTACACAGTACAGTGTCATTCCAACTGCAGCCTGTGAACAACCAACTGCCTGCAGAAGGGTCCCTGGGGCTCTGTTACGGTCTCAGGGTGCTAAAGGCTGATCCAGCAGGTGGCCAGGAGACTCAGGAGTCAGGAAACAAGCCACCACCTGAGGCTGACCCAGAAGCAATCAGCAGGAGTCAGGGGACAAGGGGCCCAACCCTGGCAGAGTACCCAATCCAAGGATGCCTCAGTAGCTTTGAAGAGATGTGCAGAGGTGCTCTGTTCAGCTGCTTGAATACCCATAATTGAGCCATGCCTGCACCTGGGCTCTTTTTTTGTTGGGAATAGCTGTGCCGTCCTCGGATCTTCATCCTTGTGTCCTTGTCTCCTGCTCTGTGTCCTGCATCTCGGCTCTTCGACCCAGATCAGCTGACTCACCACTTTGGCGTTTGGACCCCTGGGCTGTCTTGGACTACACTTGTGGCTCTAAATCAGTGCTCAGTTTTAGACTGAACTAGCTGGTGAGTGTGTACTTGCTATTCATACTCTGTCTGCCTTTGCATGTGACTCCTTGCTATTCATCAGTAACCATTTGTAAATCAAGCTGGCCTGTGTGTGCTCAATCTGAAATGAACAGGAAAGGCTCCACAGCAGGTCTTTTCTTCAGCAGCAGAGAAGGTGCTGCCAGTTAAGCACCAGGTGAATAGGATTTTCAACACTAAGGCCCCACAGCCCCTTCAGGGAAAAACTAGCCTTTAATGCTGCATGACTTGAACTTCTAAGAATGACAGTGGCCCTTCTTCACTCAGGGAAGGACCCACCTGCTTGAACCAAGAGAATCAGAAGAGGAGAGGGAAGAGAAGAAGGCTGGAAACCTATTATATTACAGAAATTGTTAAATTACTACAAGAAGGCTTTCCACAAGCTTGTCCTTAAATGGCTAGATTTGCAATTACCTATTTATTTATTTATTTATTTATTTATTTATTTAAGAATGAAAACAATGAACCTTTCTTTTAAGTAGATGTATTATGTATATGGATTGCATAATAAAGACATACGTGGACTAAATTACAGGCTATCCATAAATAACAACCGGATTCTGGATCAGTAATACAACTGATTGCAATCAGTCTAGCATATATTTATAATACACAGAAGCAGTTTTCTTGATAAGAATAAGGAACGCATTACTAAGGAAAATATCTCGAGCTCAACTCCTGATAACTACATGGACAAGTCCTTGTTGTTTCCTTGGCAACAAAATGAGTTTGCCATATCCTTCTGGGAGGTTTTTCTAAGCTACATCCCTGGAATTTTTGGTGGTCTCCCATCTAAGTACTAACCAAACCCAGCCTTGCTTAGCTTTTTCCAGAATCATCCAAGGACATCTAGGTGCTGCCACCTGCTAGGATAAACCCAGATGCAACATAAAACTCTATTACCCAAGTTCAAGTCTTGCTAGATCTCAAAAGAGAAATAAAGCAACATGAATGATTACTTAGGCTGTCAAATAGGCCATTAAGCCTGGATAAAAATGAGATGTATAACACATTGATTAGCTGATTGACAATGCTACAAGTTCATTTTGTTTCAAAACTTATTGAAAGCAATACGTAAAAAAAGGATTTTCTGATTATATTCATTTATTATTTATCCATCAATGTTAGAAGCTAAGGAAGGCATAGAGAAGTTAATTAATTACATTATGATATAACATCCTAAAGTATTAACAAAATAACATTAAAACTAAATAAAAATATGGAAAGAATCTAAAGACAGTGTGAGTTAATACACTGGACTAAGCAATATTGTGGTTTACTTGGCTTTAATTAAGCCACCCAGATATGTGGCTTATAACACAAGCCATGACTTAGCTGGTTACGTAGCTCCAGAATGACAGTGCAATGTAAATTCTTCTTTGAGCTAAACATTGCCCAGCAAAATGCGATGTAGTGAAGTGTAATGAATTTGATTTCCCACACTGTGTACCAATTACAAGTAGAAAATATTAAAATGCTATAACGTAATTGCAAATCATGACTATTTACAAATTAAACAAATCTCCTGACTCTAAAAGAAACATAATGATCAATAACTTAATAACTTTTTCCTAATAGACCAGCCATACATAAATAAAGGGAATTAAATAAATAGATTTCAATCCAGAAAAATAAGGACATTCCAGCAAATCATGTACAAAACTAATATTTGTAGTGCATCCCCATCTACAAAGTCTTTCCCCTCAAAAAAGGTAACAGGGCAGAATGTAGAACACACTCTTGATACATGTTATAGAGCCCTATTACATCCTCTATCACTTTCATCCAAATGAACAGAAATTTCATTAGAGTGACAGTTGTCCATTTTCATAGAGAGTGAAAGTTGTCCATTTTCACTTGGCAATATTTACCATATCCTTTGGTGAAGATGTCTCGAGCAGATTTTCCTAAATCAGCATATGGAGGAGGAATTGCCATTTTCTGTTAAAATAAAGATGCCAGAATTATGTTTCTACCATCAGTCCAAAGATCTGCACTTTATTTATGATTCTAAAAGTATAGTTCTTGGTTAACCATGAAGCAACCTGTAGTTATCTATAGCAAACCATTTCCCTCTTTTGGATCCCATTATTACTAAATTCCAGACTTTAGCTTTGCAAGGAAATTAAAGGCCTTCAACACATTTGATCAGTTGTGTGATCAAACTGAAACCATTATTTGTTATAACAAAAAAATCAAAACAAGATTAAATATTCACTGGCTTTATCTATCTTGACCCTGAATCCATAGAGTTTCTATACACCAGCAGCTGCCAAACACTGAGCTTTGTGGTCCATGTATCCTAGTGAAACAATTCTGTGTGGCTGGTTCATACTCATGCTTTGAAATCATGGTGTGCTTTTGTCTTTCTGGTGAAAATGGGTGGTTGATTTATAGCAGTGTTTTTCAAAGTTGGCAACTTTAAGATGTATGGACTTCAACTCCCAGAATTCCCCAGCCAGCATTGAAGTCCACACTTCTTAAAGATAGATCCTTATAGATTCTTCATTTGTTCCTGGGTCCTGCCCAAGCTTCTAACCAATCCATGGAGGTGCAAGGCAAGAGCCGCTAAAAACAGCGGAGAAACAAACTAGAAATTTTCCACATGAGCCAGAGTAATTTTGTTAATAAGCAAGACTGACTCTGACTTGGACAACAAACTCTAGCTTAGCATATTATATTACCCAGAAAATGCCTTGGATATTACAATTACAATTAAAAGCTCATGTTTTACATTACCTTTTTTTCAAATATTCCCACCAAAGAAAAACACTGTCTAATTTAAGTTGTTTAATCTTCCCCTTCCAGAAACGGAACAGGTATAATATAAGCTTGGATGGAATAGCTAAGAAGGGTTCGATACATGAGGCCCCAGAGATTTAGCTTCTTTTCTAAGCATCTGTGAAAAAGAGCCAGGTTATCTCACTTATGCATAATGTAAGATGGTTCACTGTAAACATTAAAGGTTTCACTCTCATTTCTTTAATGGAGCAGCAAATGCAGGACCCTTTAAATTGCATAGGTTAATTTCTTTTACATTCACCACTACCTCTCTGCCTCTGAACAACAAGCAGCTAAGAAAACCTTTTGCTTGGCAAAGGTTTTGTCATTTAGGGCTTGCATTATCTTAATTTTGTTCAAGGAGAAAATAAATTAAAAACTAGGGATGTGCAATAGAGATAGATGGTGAGCATTCTCAACTGGCACAGGTCCCTAAATCACTTTGTTAGAAACATCACGGACTGAATTATTGCTCATTTTGGTTCCATATGAGAACCAATTTATCTTACCAGGGTATTACAAATGCAGTGATGCCTCCTAAGTATTTTAATAGCTACTTTCAACATGAAGCATTAAATGCAACAAACTATTGCATGCCAGAGCAGGATATTATCGCTAGATAAGTTAAGAGATTTTCTTTGCTGACTTGAGTTCAATGGAATTACTATCTCAACCATACCTAGGAAGCTTGTTATAAAGACACATAGTAGGACTAACAATATAGTCAAGGTTCCCAAGCTATATTAGCTAACAGGAAAATAACTGACTACTTTGGGGTAGAGTTACCAAATGTTAGACAAAAGGAGGACATGTCCTCCTTTTTGTCCTCATGACCTCTGTCTGGCAGGCATAGCCTTAAAATCAAATATTGTCTGGCTTTTTGAGTATCTAAGAAGCTATCCCTTTCTGAGCAGCTTTTCTCTGCAGTGTGGGGCCTCCCTAATAAGTGCTAACCACAAGTTAACCAGCTCAGCTCTGTGACCTCAATTAGTTGAATAGTACCCTCCCTCCTGCTAGTGCTGCCTGAAATTGACAAGACCTTAATCAGTTACAAGCTGAAGGATTTTGCCTCCTAACCCGCTCTAGCACATTCCTAACATTGAAAAACCAGTCTTTCTGATGCTGGAAAAAGTAATTCCATATACATGTAAGCCTAAGTTTGTTTTTTCTTATTTATTTATTTAGCAGTTTTTCACTGTAATTTTTGTTGTGGATGCAAAGAAAGTTAAACAATGAGTGTGTTCTCTTTTCCCCCCTCCCCCATTTGTCCTCCTTTCCATTTGGCTGTGTCCTCCTTTGCCTGTTCAGATATCTGGTAACCCTACTTTGGGAGCACATCTTCCAGGTCCCATTGATGTTCCTCCCACCTTCACCCCTTCCTCAGTAACCCTAGCATGGATACTGCTCAACTAAACATAGGGCAAGTTTGGGGGAGTTGACAAATGATGCTTCCAGCCGCATAGTCTCTCTCCTTCGCTAAGAAGCCAGTATCAGGGCATATCCATTCAAAACTCAAATTCATACGTTTAAATAGATACGAGAAGTAGGAAAAAGTCTAAAATGACTCTACAAAACAGTGAAAGTTGCCAAAATTGATTGACTGGTATGGTTTATATGGCTGCCCATCTCACAGAATGACTCTAGGTGGTGTACAAGGGTGAAGAACACAAAATACCCATGACGTATAACCCTGGTGCTGAAGGGGGAAAAAGCACATCAATGACAGCAGAGCTCATCCAACCTACTGACCCAAATGCTTGGGGAAACAGCCAGGTCTTCAGTGCCTTATGAAAGGCTAAAAGGGTTGGGGCCATCCAAATCCCATTTTATGCAAAATATACCAGCATAATTTACACTGGCATACACTGAAGCCAAACTCCAATTTGCCTCAGTAACGAGGCTTGTGAGCACTCCTGTCCTTACAGATTTACTGTGAGACCATTTAAGGCATTTGTAGAATCCTGTGGTTTTGTTTCCCCTCCCAAACGGTATCATTAGCCTGCAGAGAAAACCACTACCAACCATTCTCCTTAAAGTGTGGCAGGATAGGTCTGGGCAAATTGTAATGGGTACCTGGGATAGAGGTTTTACACAATTGCTTGAATGATAGGTTGCTGGTGCAGAGATGCTTCGTGCTAGTTATCTGTCATTCAGGACATTTCTGAACATAGGTCCACCAGTCATCTTGAAGACCTGTCCGTAAAAAGTGTGGGGTGAAGTGGGAAGGAGTTTACCCAGCACACTGAATAAGTGCCCTCCTAGAAGAACCATCTGACTGGTTCCAATATCTTGAAATAAGTAGCAACATTTTAATAATTCCCAGTATCTTCAAATAAGTAGCAAAATTTTAACTGCAAAAATAAGGGGAAGTACTTATAAGTACTTGTAAGTATACTTATAAATACTTATATTCATGGCTGTTCTACCAAGTGCTAGTCTGCAGTGTATTTCTTGACTGCTGGTTCCTTTAGTGTTGATGGTTGATCCTAAAAGGCAGAAGCTATCCACCACTTCAAAATCTTCATTGTCAGTTCTAAAGCTGATTGTTGTACCTGTTGTCATTAGTTTGTTCTTCATATTTAATTTTAGTCCCATTTTCTTAACTGTGCTCCTTGACTGTTATTACAAAGGAAACTCTGGCTGGGTTCACACATCATTCTAAGCCACCAAAGCTTGGTTCACTCTTTGGTTAAGCCAAAACCAAACAAAACCACAGGAAAATATAGTACAATGTGTAAAAACAAATGCTAAAGCTAAATATATAAATATATTATTACTAGTTCGAACTAAACTTCAGGAACTTCAAGTCCCTGCTTTCACTAGGATTCAGCCTCTTAACAAACCTACATCCAGATGAGTGCTTGTAGCTATTGTTTTCCACCACCTGAATTAGCATTTACTTCTGCTACTTGCTTCATAAATTGTAGAAGGATTGGCTCAGAGCTCCTTCAATCACAGTCCATTCTTATCTATTTTGGCAATGAAGATGAAAAGTTGAAGTTGAAAATCCTGAAATGCTTGTGTACCTGGATCATTATTTTTTCCATAAGAAGGGCAAATGGTTCAGGAAAAAAAAGTTAACATTTTGCCCCCTTAAAGAAAAATGTTTAGCATTTGACTCTTGTTAGCATACAGCAACCTTTCACAATTCAAATATTTCCTAATGTTTTGACTTAGCTTGTAAATGGCAAGGACTGAAGTTCCAAATGCCTGAAGGCTACCAGGCTGGGGAAGGTAGATATTAAGTCTCCCACTTTCTTCAGGCTGAATATGTATAAAAGTATCAGACATCTGACAAGATGAGAAGAGTAAGCATCTATCAGGAACCAATTTTTGCTCATAAAGGGCCATTACCCATGGGAAAAGTCCATAAGGCTGATGGAGAATAAATTATGGAGAATTACAGGCAGATCTAGAATAAATGATGGTCAAAGCTATTTCCAATGGTGGGCACAATGTACAGTGCTGCAGGACTGCATAGTTCCTTCTCCATCCAAATCACTTTATCCCTTCTCTATCTTTCCATGTTCATACAAAGCACAAAGTGGAAAAGAGAAAGCTTTTTCAGAGAGTTGCTTCAGAGAACAAGAAATGGCCACACAGTCCAGAAAAGTCATCATGCAGTGAACCAGTTTCCCCATCCCAGCTCTACATTATGCACACCAAGAAAAGCTTAAGTGACATGTTTTTTTTCAGTGTCTGACAGCCATTACAGAGTTGTAGCATACCAGCAGCCACAAAATAGAAAGGCTGATCCTGAGACACTGATATTGCTCAGGCAATTCAAATAGGGAAAGGCAAAATATGGGAGGCAAAATGCTAGGAGGGCAACAAATTTACACAACAGGTTCTCATGAAGGTTTTTGTTAAATCATATTATATTTTACAGTACATAATGTAGCTTTTCTTACTGCTAAGAGCAGAGAGAATGTGATGAATTGCAGCTGCCACAAGCAGTGTCCTGACCGTAGAAATTATTTTTAGCCATTCACGTTGGAATGGTTAAAACAAACAGCCCTAGAAAAATGAAGAATGACAGGAGAAATTCAGTGATGTTATCTTGTTAGAGGTGCAAACACTGGCCTCTTTTTCCTTATTCTTTTTAAAAAATCACTTTGAAAGATGAAGTATCTTTTATTTTATTTTTAAAGTGCAACCTTTTGTGCTTTATGAAATGAGCATTTCAGGAAGTGTAACCAGCTTGAACACTGAACACTAAAAAATAGAGGATGAACAGGGAGGGAGGGAGGGAGGGAGGGATGGTTCAACCTGCAGCTATTTCATTATGTTATTAAGATAAATGAAAAAACTCACATCCTCCAAAAAAGTTCCTCTAGGTTTTTTTCTTCCTTATCAGAGCAGCAAAAATGTACACCCTGCTTCTATGGAGTTTTATGACACTGGAGAACAGGGTCAGCATAGCTCTAAGTCAACAGTTATTTTGTCACTAAGCAAAACCAATGCTGCTCCTAACTTTATCCCAAGTTCTTATTAGAAAAGATCCCCTACTGCAAAACATTCCTTATTCTGCCCTACTTTTCTCTTTGAACAGATACCGAAGGCAATGGAAATTAGCACCATGGCACACAGAGTTTATGTGATCAGTGTCCATGTCAAATTACACAGGGGTACTTTTGAGGAAAAAGGGGAAATTGGGAGACTAAGTTTTGTCCTGACTTCCTGCATCATAAATTCCTGCATTTCTGCACACACGCAGCCTGTAGATAATAATAATCGCCTGAATTATATTGCTATTCTGTATGAGGCAAGAGAAAAGACCTGACCCAAAAGGGGAGGGGGGAATCCTTTTGCCAAATACATGGTTGCATTTTACTGCCTTTATCTACCCTTGACTACCCCATCCAACATTCAACAATATAGATCGATTTGCACTTTTCCACAGCTGATAAAACAAGGAAATGTATCTTTTACCCTCTCTCTGCTTCCATATTAAAACCTGGTTGTCTATGCTTGAGTTTTATTGCTGTGAAGCTCATGCTACAATATTGATACTCATTGACAAAACCTGAATGAAACATTGTAAGCATAGTTCCAAGTTCCAAAGAGGATGGAGATTTGGAAGGAGTAGAAATCATAAAAAATGCTATTTGTCAAATAAACAATGGGCAGATTTCTGCAACTTAATTATCAAATAAATAAAGCATGTGTATTTAAAATACATAGTCCCTCAAAAGTAATAGTTGTGATTCAAATGTAATATTGGACAATTTATTACCCATATCTGGATTTTTAAGTTCTATTAAATAAAGTACTTCATCAGAATCCTTTGCCCTTATTGGTAAACACACATACATGCCCACCTGGTTGACTGAATAAGGCAAGGCTTTGGAGGGGTAGTGAGCATATTTAGAATACTGTTATAAATGTTGCTAAGAGGGCTTGTTCATACACCAAATAGTTGCCAAGGAGGCATAACCAGTTACAAAGCATTAATTTATTATGATACCTCGTGCCACTCCTCTGTTCTCCCTCCCATCGATGGCACTCGTTACATCTGATCTTTTCCTAGGCAGGTGTACATACTGCACTAGGTTGCAGCCCCCACTATTTTTACTTTATAAAGAAATTTAGCAGCTTATGGGATCCATAGGAATTTTTGGAAATAAAGGCAATACTGATAGCTGTGCCAGCTCTGGTTTTTACTGGTATTTCTCCCATCAGGAATCAACCAGGCTTGACCCAGGTTGATTTTGGAGCCCATACAAGGTCACTGAGGACCTGCCACCCAGTAATACCCATGCAACCTGTATCCAGCCATAAATGATAACTATCAGTTATTAAAACTGCAACGCTGGTAGCATTCCAAAAATCTAAACATAATTCATTATCAATGAGTTTTAGATGTGACCTTTTTATATATACTAAACTAATATCAATTGGAAAAGTAAAAAGGTTAATCTAATTTAATCAATGAAATTAATAGGTTTTTTTTTAAGTGTCTGGTTTTTTTTGGGGGGGGGAGGGAAGATAAAAACAGAGTAAGTAAAGAAACATATAGGTGGTGCCCTTGGATTTTATTTGCAAATCTGGTTCCTCTCTGCCTCCAGGCACTTTTGAAGACATTGCAGTGAAAAAGGTTGGAAACCCTTTGAAAACATCACCACTTGCCTTCTTCCTACTGGAGTAAGAGCAGGCAAGGACATTAAGGGCATTTGGAGGGCAAGGAAGAGCTGAAGACAGGAAGCGGATAGAGGAAGGATAAGTGCCAGAAAAGTAGCCAGAAAGGGCTGCTAAGAAAGTGACCCCTTAGAATCGAGTCTTGCTACAGAGCTGCTGCCCGTGGTCAACGACATGGCTGCCCGACCTTGCTCTCCTGACTGTGCCCTGTGCGGCTTTCCATGAGGGCAGTTCGCTTTCCGCTCGAGGCCTCCAGAGCGCACGGGGGAGAAGGCGCGCGCAGGGAGTCAAATGACGGGCGCGAGGCAAGGAACACTTCGGGAAGGTCACCGAGAACTCGGCGCGGGAGATCGCAGGAAAGCGATTGGTCCCGCTCTAAAACCCTCTCCTCGTATTTCCAGAGCTACAGTCAAGGATAGGCAGGCAAACATACGGTGCTGCTTAAAATAGGGGCCCAACGGCAAGCAAGCCACTTCTGGGAAAGGAGACCGGCAGCGGAGGCGCCGCCTGGGGAAGCAGAAACGATGGGTGGGAAAAGAGATGCTGTCGGGGATGGAATTGCCAACTTCGCAAAGCAGCTATGCCCGAACTTGGCTAGGGTGGGGACAGATGCCCCTTTCCTCTCTAACGCCCCAAGAAGAAACGGATGAGAGAAGGACGACTTACGGCGCGCCCTCGGCCAGCGTGCGCGGCCTTGAAATAGGGCACAATCACTCAATCGCCACTGGAGGGCAAGAACTAGTCCCCATACATTCCGAACCACGATCTCCGAAGGCCCGTCGTGACTCAGAGCCTCCCCCCGCTCCTCCTCCCCCGGCATCTTTTCTGCCGCTGCGGGCGTCGAATGGCAGAATAACCAAGCCTGTGCTAGCTCGGCTCCCGCCTCCAACGAGTCCCCTGAGCCCCCCCTGTTCCGTTTAATCCTCCCGAGCCCCGATTCCTGCGGCGGGCCCGGGGCTGGTCCACCATGATGCCGTCTCAAAAGCAGCTGGCCTGGCTTTGCCTTACCGCGCAACCCCGGTCTTTTTCGTGGCTACAGCAAGGCTTCTGATGAGCGACAGCTGGAGAGACAGAAGCGGCGACGGAGGAGGAATGAAATGGGGCGGGCCTCCCCTGCGCTGAGGCCAACATAGCTAAAGCAAGGAAGCCCGGCAGGCACCGTGTGGCACGCCAACAGATGGAACCACCCCGGCTCACAGAGGGACGTGCCTGCACCGGCGTCGCACGTTCGCCTGCCCCCAGGCTGCGGATAGGCTGAGGGCTGGAGAGGCAGCAAAAGCGAGGCAGGACTTTCCGTGCCAAGACAGCGACTCCGCCAATCGAAGGGCGTCGTCTCTCGCGTCTTACACATCCGGGAGTGCGCCAAGATGCCAGATGCCAGGAGGGGGCTGTCGGCTGCAACGCGCGGGATCGGGGGAGCGGCCAGGCTCACGCGTCGCCTTCGGTGCTGTATTACAGAGATGGTGAAAGAAGAAAAAAGCGCCTTGTTGTTAGCCCCCACCCATCTCCATACATATCAGCTTGCGGAGGCGGTGAACTGAACTAGGATGAGCTTCTGACTTCCAAACAAATCTGCTTTCGGGCTTGGCGCTGAAGCGCAAGCTCAAGATGGCTTTCCAACCAACCTAGCCCCTACAGTAGTTTGGTTCTTAAGCAGTTAATCCTCCTCTTCTGGTCCTCTTGTTTTAGCTTCATGAATAAGTAAGCAAACCCCATTAAGTCTATGAAGGTTCTCAGTCATCCAGGTGGAATTGTCTGTAGCTTGAATCATGTCAACTGGATTTCTATTTTCTCAGTGGAAACGTTTCGCTCCTTATCCAAGGAGCTTCTTCAGTCTGAGCAAAGTTGGTAAGGGAATCCTAAATATGTTTCTAGGTAGCTGTGTGACCTTACACCTGGGGCTAGGTCATGGTTATATTGAGATGTTATTTTAAGTCCCTTTATCATCTAAAGGAGGATCGTTAAGATCACCATGCTGCTGTTGAGCTTGTGAAATGGTCTTAATCTTCCTAGGCACAGAAGACAAAGCAGGGAGGAAGATGGGGGAAAGATTGTGCCTGAGGCCCCCACCTCTATTCAAGGAAGGATTTTCCAAGTTGGCATAAATGGATTCCTTGACCCCTCTCTCAAACCACCTATCTTCTCTGTCTAAAATGTGAACATTAATGTCCTCAAATGAGTGTCCTTTTTCCTTTAGATGAAGATAAACTGCTGACTCTGGTCCTGTGGTGTTACTTCTCCTGTGTTGGGCCATCCTCCTGTACAAAAGTTGTTTGGTTTACATTGGTCTACATTGGAGAAACCAAACAACTTTTGTACAAAAAGCACAATCTTTTCTGCCTCATCTTTCTTCCCTTTTACTTTGGTTTGGAGTGCGTGAGAAATATTTCTTATGGTGGAAAACCTGGAGTAGTACTTTGCTGAATTTTAGAAACATGTTACAACTCTTCTTTGGGTTACAATTACTAAGATCACAATATGGGTATTTAAAGTCATAAAAAGATTAAGTCCACATATAATACTGGTATAAAGCAATTAGCAGGGCTGTCATTCTTCATTTTTATTTTGGCTGATATAATTGGTTTTATTTATTTATTTGTCACATTTATACTGCCACCCATCTCACACAAAGTGACTTAGGGTGGCGTACAATAAAACCTTCTATTAAAAACATACTACAAAACCAATTAAAACAGTAAACAAAGATAAAAACAAAATCACAAGCGGGAGAATATTACACATAATACAGCTAACACGCAGGCTCCCTGTTACCAGGGGATCCACAGGCCTGTTGAAAAAAAAGATGTTTTAAGGGCTTTCCGGAAGGCCATGAGGGTTGGGGCTAACCTCACCTCAGGAGGGATGTTGCTCCAGAGGGCAGGTGCCACAGCAGAAACGGCTCGCCTCCTGGGTCCCATCAGATAGACCTCCCTTGCAGACAGGACCCACAGCATGCCCCTCCTGCTGGACCTGAGAGGATGGGTAGGTGTAATGAAGACCTGGCAGGCAATAAGGCACCTGAGGCAGCTCTTGGAGACAATGAGCCTGTGCAGACAGGGGCTGATTCAGATAATGAGGGCCTAGCCCAAGAACATGCTAGCAGCTACAGAGGGCAAAGCAAAGGTGATCAACACATCTCTGTGAGCGGAGAGGGCAGCCATACCTGAGGCTGTATAGAAGACCTGGCAGGCAATCAGACCTGAAGACCTGGCAGGCAATCACGCACCTGAGGCAGCTCTTGGAGACAATGAGCCTGTTTCTTCTTTTCTTCTTTTCTTGGCGATCACTCGTAGCCGAGTAAGATTGTCTTCCAGGGGTAAAATCTTAACAGTGGATCCATAAGTGGCTGTAAAGGCCAATTCTGGATCCACACAACCTCCCACAATGAGGGCATAGGTTTCCAGGTGGAAGACGGTCACGATGAGGGTTTGCTTGATGTGCCTTCCTCTTAGCTCATTTCTCCCTTTCGCCCTGTACTCGTGCTTCTTCAAAGTCCGTAGCGCCTTTAATAAAGGCTGACCTCCAACTGAAACGCTCATGAGTTAGGGCTTCCCAGTTCTCAATGCTGATATTACATTTTTTTAAATTAGCTTTGAGAGTATCTTTGAATCTCCTTTGCTGTCCACCAATATTCCGTTTTCCATTCTTAAGTTGGGAGTAAAGTAGCTGCTTTGGAAGACGATGGTCAGGCATTCAAACAACATGGCCGGTCCAGCGAAGTTGATGTTGGATGATCATTGTTTCAATGCTGGTGGTTTTCGCTTCTTCTAATATGCTAACATTAGTCCGCCTATCTTCCCAAGTAATTTGCAGAATTTTTCGGAGGCAGCGTTGATGGAATATTTCAAGAGGTTGGAGGTGGCATTTGTAGAGGGTCCATGTTTCACAGGCGTACAAAAGGGTTGGTAGTACAATGGCTTTGTAAACAAGCATTTTGGTCTCCCTGCAAATGTCCCGATCCTCAAACACTCTACGCTTCATTCGGGAGAAAGCTACACTCGCAGAGCTCAGACGATGCTGAATTTCAGCATCGATGTCGGCTTTTGTAGATAGATGGCTGCCGAGATAAGAAAAGTGGTCGACATTTTCTAGTAACACACCTTTAAGCTGGATTGATGGTGCTGCGGAGGGATTGGTTCGAACTTGCTGGTAAAGCACTTTGGTTTTTTTAATGTTAATCAAGAGGCTGAGCTTTTCATATGCTTCTGCAAAGATGTTTAGGATAGTTTGAAGATCTTCCTCGGAGTGTGCACAGACTACATTATCATCAGCATATTGAAGTTCTATAACAGAAGTTGTAATTACCTTATTTGTTGCTTTCAGCCTACTAAGATTAAAAAGCTTTCCATCTGTTCGATATATAATTTCTACACCAGTAGGAAGTTTCTCTTCAACAAGGTGTATAATCATAGCGATGAAGATAGCGAATAAGGTTGGAGCAATAACACATCCCTGTTTAACGCCGGATTCCACTTTAAATGGATCGCGTTGAGAGCCATTGTTATTCAGGATTGTTGCCATCATGTCGTCATGGAGTAGCCGCAAGATGTTCACAAATTTATCAGGGCATCCGATTTTCAGAAGGATGGTCCAGAGAGCAGTACAATTTACAGTATCAAAAGCTTTAGTCAGATCAATAAACGCCATGTACAGAGGACGGTTTTGCTCCTTGCATTTTTCTTGAAGCTGTCGTGCAGTGAAGATCATACCTACTGTTCCTCTGGAAGGGCGGAAGCCATTGTGCGTTTCAGGGAGGATGTCTTCTGATATAGATAGGAGACGGTTTGCGATGATCCTTGCGAGGATTTTGCCTGCCATAGCTAGAAGGGAGATGCCTCGATAGTTTCCACAGTCTGTTCTATCACCCTTTTTAAAGAGAGTGATAATTATGGCATCCCTAAAGTCTGCTGGAATCTCCTCCCTCATCCAGATTTTTTCAATGAGCTTATGAAGTTGTTGTGTAAGTTCAGGCCCGCCTTCTTTAAAGACTTCAGCAGGAATCCCATCAGGTCCACTAGCTTTGTTATTTTTCATTTGATTAGTGGCTTTACTGACTTCCTCCAAACTAGGGGGTACTGCAAGCTCATCTCTTATTTGTTTTTGCGGGATTTGCAAGAAGACTTCATCAGCCACAGTAGAGTGACGATTAAGGAGATTGTAGTAATGCTCTTTCCAGCGCAGTGCAATAGACTCTTTGTCCTTTAGAAGTTTAGCACCATCTATTGAGCGTAAGGGATTTGTACCATAGTTTGTTGGTCCATAGATGGCCCTTATGGCATTAAAAAAGCCCCGTGCATCATGAACATCTGCAAAATGTTGGATTTCTTGGGCTATTTTTATCCACCATATGTTCTTAAGTTCTCTAGTTCTTCTTTGGACTTCTGCCTTTGCACTGGCGTAGATTTTTTTCTTAACGGCACAGTTAATATCTTTTTGCCATATCTGGAAGGCTTTCCTTTTCTTGTCAATAATATGTTCAATCTCACTATCGTTCTCGTCAAACCAGTCCTGATGTCGTGTGTAGATGCAGAAATAACACGCCGAGGCCAGGAATCTAGTCTCTAGTGTTTATTGCATAGCTACAAGCAGAAATCCTGCTAAACTAACAGTGCCTGAAGATTCCCAAGTATATCAGCTCAACCTAGGGCGGAGCTTTCTTCTGACGTTTGGGGAAATAGGCTAGGCTGTCTGAGCTGCGTGCTCGCTTCTTATCTAGCGCCCAGCCCTCTTCTCTGCTCTCCCCGACACACACCCCTCTCCATCCAAAAACTCCATAGCAACTCCCTCCCCCCTTTTGTCCTTGGTGTCGGGTAGGATCCCGTGTGAAAATGTGTCCATCTGCTCCTCCTCCTGGGAGCTGGGCAGTGAAGGGAGGTCATCCAGGAAAGGAATGTCGGGGGAAGGCTCGTGTCTCTCTGTTTGATCTGATAGCCCGGGTGCAGCTGGCCTCTCCTGAAAAACAGCTAAATCGTTAGAAAGGTTCTCCCTCCCCCCTCCTGGGAGCTGGCAACCAGAGGTGGAGGGATGCGAATCCTCCTCCTCCCCCCTCGCTGGGTCTGAGGGGGGGAGCAGGAATGGTTGCTGGCAACTTACGAAATCCTCAGGCTGGTCGGCTTCCTCATCTTCAGCTGGGGGCTGTAGCTCTGGGAGTCGAGCTGGTCGAGGCTTGTGAGGGAAAATCTGATGAAACCTATGCACTAGGACGGGTGCCTGAACATCTTTGGCATTTTCCCAGGAGCGCTCTGTCTGAGAATACCCCTTCCAGTGTATTAAATACTGAATTCCCCTGCCCCTCCTTCTGGAGTCCAAAATCTCTTGCACTTCGTACTCTGGTTCCCCTTGGACAAGTACCGGAGGTGGGGGGGTGGTATGCGACCGCAAGGCACTTGGAGGGGAATCTTTGACTAACAAGGACTTGTGAAACACCGGGTGAATCCTCATGGAGTGTGGAAGCTGCAAACGATAAGCCACAGGGTTTATTTGCTGTATCACCTGAAAAGGGCCAATAAACTTAGAGTCCAGCTTCTTGCAAGGTCTGTTAGTGGGTAGAAACTTTGTAGAGAGCCAGACCTTGTCTCCTGGTGATATGGGGGGTCCTTCCTGTCTGTGTTCATCTGCGTTCCGTTTATAGGCTGCCTTTGCCAGCTCCAGCTGCTCTGCTAACAGGTGATGGGCTGCCTGTCTTTCTGCCAGGAAATCCGTGGCTGCAGGCACAGCTGTTTGTTGTGAGGAAAGGGGCAACACTCTCGGGTTTGTGCCATAGAGAGCCTGGAAAGGGGACATCTTGGTTGAGGAATGTACTGCATTGTTGTAAGCGAACTCTGCCATGGGGAGAAGTTCTGGCCAATTGTCCTGCCGGTAGTTAATGTAACATCTGAGATATTGCTGCAATAACTGGTTAGTTTTCTCAGCTTCGCCATTACTGCAAGGATGATTTGCAGAGGACAAGTGTATTTTGACCCCCAACGTCTGGAAAAGCGCCCCCCAGAACCTGGAAGTGAATTGCGAACCGC
Source organism: Charina bottae (assembly GCA_023362775.1). Lineage (NCBI taxonomy): Eukaryota > Metazoa > Chordata > Lepidosauria > Squamata > Charinaidae > Charina > Charina bottae. Next base: position 97,811,456 of record JALMGJ010000002.1, on the reverse strand, counting down.
GATCTGAGATCAAGTGGTTAACCATACCTCTATATCGGAAGACATTGTCCAAAAAGAGCTGTGCTGTGGTTTGTGCTGTTGGTAGGCCCTTGCAGGGAATGAAATGCGCTATTTTTGTAAAGCAGTCTACCACCACCAGGATGGAAGTGAAACCCTGTGCCTGTGGCAAGTCGGTGATAAAATCCATGGAGACAGTATCCCAAGGTTGGGGGTGTGTGGGCAGGGGCTGCAAAAGTCCTGCTGGTTTCCCTGCAACCGTTTTAGCGCGTCTACACACGTGGCAAGAGGCCACGTAAGTCTTGATGTGTGCTGCCATCTTGGGCCACCAGTAGTCTCTGAGTGTTCTGTGCAGCATTTTGAACACACACACCCCGTGTCCTGCCATTGGGCTATCATGACAGAGCTGTAATACTTCTTCCCTCAGGGTCTTGGGCACATAGAGCCGCCCACTATGCCAAAGGGTCCCTGCCTCCGCTGTGAAAGGGGACGGTGTACCATGCTGGGCCCCCTGGAGGTCATCCAGCCTAGCCCGTGCATAGGGGTCTTGTTGCTGCTGCGCCTTGATTCGTACAAGGAGATCGTCTACTAGTCTGACTGCTGCCAAGGTCTCTACTTGGACCCCTTCGGGAGGCTTCTCAAAATTCTGAGGGTGCAAGATCGTGGCTTGGGTGGCTTGGTCAGGTTCTGCAATGTCCTGCGGCTGCCTAGACAATGCGTCAGCCAGCTTGTTTTGTTTGCCTGGCAAATACGAGATGACGAAATCGAAGCGTGAAAAAAATTGACTCCATCTGACCTGACGGGGGTTGAGGGATCCCGAGCTCTGCAACAGCGCTAAGTTTTTATGGTCTGTGTAAACCTTGATTGGCAAAGCTGCTCCCTCTAACCAATGCCTCCATTCTTGAAAGGCTGATTTTATGGCAAGCAGTTCCTTGTTGAAGACATCGTAATTCCTCTCTGCTGGTGACAGCGTGCGAGAGAAATCGGCACAGGGTAATAAATCTTCCCCCCTTTCGTCCGCCGCTTGGAGTAAAATGGCGGCGACGGCAAAGTTAGAGGCGTCGCACTGGACGTGGAACTGTTTTGAAGGGTTCGGGTGCCTCAGGAGTGGTGGGGAGGTAAACAGCTGTTTAAATTCTTGAAAGGCCGCTTGCTGCTGTTCCCCCCAGCAAAAGCGTCTGTTTTTCTTTAAAAGCTGAGTAAGGGGACGCGCTTTCTCTGCATAAGAGGCAATGAACTTGTGAAGGAAATTCGCATACCCCAGAAATTGTTGGAGCTCCTTGACGTTACGGGGAGGCTTCCATGACATAATTGCTTGGACATTTGCAGGATCCACGGCTACGCCTTCTGTGGAAATCCTGTATCCCAGATAGTCTAATTGCGTTAAGTCAAAGGCTCACTTTTCTAACTTCGCAAACAGCTTGTTCTCTCTTAATCTCTGCAGAACATTATGCACATGGGTAATGTGGGAGGTGGGGTCCTCAGAATAAATCAGAATGTCATCAAGATACACAATGACATATTTATCTAACAAGTCTGAGAAAATGTGGTTCATGAACCTGGAAAATACTGCCCCACAATTACTTAGTCCAAAAGGCATGACTAAATACTCAAACTTACCATATCTGGTGTTAAAAGCCGTTAAGTATTCATGGCCTGGCTTTATTCTGATCAAATTGTAGGCATTCCTGAGGTCTAGCTTGGTAAAAATACGAGCCTTTTGCAGGCGATCCAGCAACTCCGATATCACTGGAAGAGGGTAGTGGTCTCTAACGGTGACTGCGTTGAGTGCGCTGTAGTCATGCACCGTGCGCATGGGGGGTCCCTTATTGCCAGCCTGTGCTGCCGGGGCGAAAGGATCGGGCTTTTTAGGCACGAAGAAGGTAGGGGCAGATGCCGGTGATGTCGATGGCCGAATTAAACCCTTTTTTAGGTTGGTATCCAAATATTCCTTCAGTATAGTTAGTTCCTTTGGGGACATTGTATAATGCCGTGCCGCTGGGATCTTGGCTCCAGGCTTCAAATCTATTGTACAGTCGAAAGATCTATTGGGGGGCAACACTGTGGCCTCTTGCTCTCCGAAGATGTCTGCATAATCTCCATACTTTGTTGGTAGGGGAGCCTTCCCTGCTTCCCGGCTTGCAGCTGCCGGTTGGGCTTGGGTAATGCCCTGCAATTTGTGGTGCCGACAGTCTTGAGAGGGAAAGGAAACTGCTCCGGTCATCCAGTCCAAATTGGGGTTGTGAAGTCTCAACCAAGGTGCCCCGAGAATGACTGGGACTTGCAAGGAAGCAGTAACGTACAGTTGGATCCACTCCGTGTGATCTGCGATGGATAGCTGAATTGGCAGGGTGCAACGTTCGATCGCCCCTGCCTTGAGAGATTGCCCGTCGATGGTTTCAACCTGCATGGGGCTTGGTAGTGCAATAGTTGAAATGTGAAACTTTTCCACCGCTTCCCCATCTATAAAATTGGTTGTCGCCCCGGAATCAATCATAACATTTACCGGTAATAGTTGCTTGGAATCTGTAGTCAGCGTGGCTGGAACAATATAAAAATCTTGGTTGTGATCTACCGTCTGAGCCTTTCTTAATTGCTGGATGGCCTCCCCACGGGGCTCTGACAAGGGGGGCCGTTGGAGTTTAACTGCTGAGAAGAAGTGGCTGGTATGTGGGCCTGCTCTGTGCCTTGGGTTGTAAATCTCACCAGGGTTGCCTGGTGTCTGGTCGGGCACACCCTTGCAATGTGCCCTGGCCCCCCGCAATAAAAACAAAGTGCATTGTCCCTTCTCCTTTGCCTCTCGGCTTCAGAGAGCCCCCTGCTTGTGGCCCCTATCTGCATGGGTTCTTCTGCGCTCAGGGGAACAAACGTGTTAGAGGGGGTAGCAAAACCTGGAAAAGCCGGTCGGGTTCCTGCCCTGTTTCTCCCTGGCCGAAGCTGCTTTAACTCCTCCAATCGAGCATCTATGACGACTGTTAACTGGTATAGGTCTTCCAATGTAGCTGGAGTGCCCTGCCGCACTAACTCCGTCTTAATCTCTTCGTCCAGTCCTTGTTTAAACTGATCCTTCAATGCCACCTCATTCCAGCCCAAATCTCCTGCCAGCAGTTTGAAATCTGCGATGTACGCTCCTACTCTCCTGTTCCCCTGTCGGAGCCGTCGGATCTCTCTGCTGGCAGTGACTTCTCTGATTGGATCATCAAAATGGGCTCTGAAATGGGCCATAAAATTCTGGTAGTTGTCCAGAATTGGGTCGTTAGCTTCCACCATGGGGATGGACCATCTTGCGGCTGAGCCTTTCAGCAAACTTAAAATGAATGTGACTCTGGATCTCTCCGTCGGGAACTCGGCTGGTCTGCTGTCGAAAAACATGGTGCACTGGGCGACGAAGGTCCTGAGCTGTGCCGTCTCTCCCCCAAATTTCTCTGGTAAACACCCTGGGGATCACAGAACGACTGGTGGGGGTGGTGCCACTGGTGCTGGCTGCTGTGCCCCTTGTTGCATCTGCTGAAGCATCGCCGCTTGTAAGTTATTAATCTGGTCGTCGACTTGTTGCTGGTGTTGTGTCAAGGCCGCTGCTAGCTGGATTATGGCCTGCTGCAATTCCTGTGTCTGAGAAGCCATTCTCCTGGTTTATGTGTTCCTCCCTCTTTCGATGGGAGTTTTGGTTTAGCAGGATTGATGTCGTGTGTAGATGCAGAAATAACACGCCGAGGCCAGGAATCTAGTCTCTAGTGTTTATTGCATACCTACAAGCAGAAATCCTGCTAAACTAACAGTGCCTGAAGATTCCCAAGTATATCAGCTCAACCTAGGGTGGAGCTTTCTTCTGACGTTTGGGGAAATAGGCTAGGCTCTCTGAGCTGCGTGCTCGCTTCTTATCTAGCGCCCAGCCCTCTTCTCTGCTCTCCCCGACACCTGATGTCTCTTAGTTTGGTATCCGATAGTTTGTTCACAGGCTGAGATAATAGAAGTCTTCAGTTTAATCCAGTGTTCCTCAACATTTTCAGGAAGTTCCATAGGCAGATGTTCCTTGAGAGTTGATTGAAAGCAAACTCATTTAGTGAATCTTGAAGGGCCAGTGTGTTCATTTTATGCCTTGGTTTTCTTCCTTGGAGCCTATGATGAGGGACAATCTTTATGGCCATCGTGGATCAAATTAATCAATGGTCTGTCCAGCAGTCATCGGTGCTCGTCATGGCTCTGGTGAGAAGTACATCACGGCGATCTCTAGCATGGACAATTACATAATCTAAAAGATGCCAGTGCTTTGACCGTGGGTGCTTCCATGATGTTTTAAATTTATTTTTCTGGAGAAAGAGTGTGTTAGTAATGACAAGGTTATGCTCTGCACATTTAGTCAGAAGTAAGATTCCATTCATGTTGCTATTGTCAACTCCTTCTTTCCCAATGATCCCCGGCCACAAATCAAAGTCACGGCAAACTCTTCAATTGAAATCACCCAGGAGGATAATTTTTTCCTCCTTTGGTATCCCTGATAAGATGGTGTCCAGCTGGGTATAAAAATTTTCCTTGATATCCTCATCTGCATCTAGTGTTGGTGCGTAAGCACTTAGGATAGTTGCCTGTTGGTTTTTGGCGAGTTTTATTTGGAGAATTGAGGGTCGTTCGTTAATGCCAGTGGGAACTTCTGACAAGAGCTTCACAAGGTAGTTTTTGATAGCAAAGCCTACCCCATGTATTCGTCATTCTTCTTCAGGCAGTCCTTTCCAAAAGAAGGTATAACCTCCTTTTTCTTCCTTCAACTGTCCTTCTCCTGCTCTTCGAGTTTCTTGGAGTGCTGCTATATCAATATTAAAACATCTCAGCTCCCTTGCAATAATGGCAGTCCTATGTTCAGGTCGTTCACTATCCATATTGTCTTGCAGTGTCCGTATATTCCATGTTCCAAAATTCATATGTCTTTTACGACTGCTATATAGTGACCCCACTGGTCGCAGTAATCCAGTCAGGGAGAAAATGAGGCAGACTATGTTTAGAGCACCTTTTCTAGCCCCATCCCCATATGGGGTGAGCAGAGTGGATCCTAAATAGGGCTGCTCAGTCGTGGATACAGCTGCCGAACTACTCAACTGCCTCGAACCTTGAGTCAGGACGACTGAATCCATATCCACCGCCCATGTGCTGGTCCATGACTAGGGGCTTCCGGATTTCACAGTCCTGCCCCCGTTGCCATTCGTCAATCGCCATGGGACTTTTGGTTGGTTTGGGTTTAGTGTGGTTGGAATACGCCTGTGCGTGAATTTGTTTTATGTGTGGAGATCGGTGCACAACGATCAGTACACAACCTTCACAGAAAAAGGCTCTAATCCAATGGCATGGATACCATGACAATTGGTGACCTTTTATCTGCTGCAGCCTTCATCCGCCTTTGCAGCCATTGTAACAATACACCTTGTAATCTTCTGCCTGTTCTGCCGTTGAGGACTTTCTTGGATCGTTCTTTGTCTGGTGCCTCCCCCTGGCCCTTACCGCCATGGGTGACCCTACCAGGAGTACATGACTCCTGACGGCTTCACTCACAGGGTTCATTGGGAACACACAAGCCCACTCACCACAACAAGGTGACGATCCAGCGAGTGAGAATGAGTCTGTGCAGACGGGGGCTGATTCAGATAATGCGGGCCTAGCCTAAGAACATGCTAGCAGCTACAGAGGGCAAAGCATCAACACATCTCTGTGAGACGAGAGGGCAGCCATACCTGATGCTGTATAGAAGAGCAGCCTCCAGGCCCTTGCCCCACAATTAGAGCTAACTAATAATAAAGGAGGGAATATCTATCTATCTATCTATCTATCTATCTATCTATCCATCCATCCATCCATCCATCCATCCATCCATCCATCCATCCAATTCTGGATACGCATTCCTGTTGCTCATGAGCTCTTTGCCATCCATTTGGACCATCTTGTGGAATTCTCTGATAGTAGAAACCTGGAGTGTTACAAGCAATATTTCAAGTCAGTCCCTGCAATTTTCTAGGCAAAATTTCAGAAGTAGTTTGCCATTGCTGGCTTCCTAGGGCTGAGAGGGAGTGACTGGCCCAAAGTCACCCAGCTGGCTTTGTGCCTAAGGCAGGACTAGAACTCACAGTCTCCCAGTTTCTAGCCTGGTGCCATAACCACTACACCAAACTGGCTCTCTTATTAATGTTACTTGTTGTTTTAATTTTTTTTGTCTTAGTTACTGTATTATCTGTCACCACTTTCTTCATGCAGTCAAGGGTTGTGTGTAAAGCAACTTCCAGATTTAGTGCTCATACACTTAGCTGCTACGGTTCATTAGTCGCCATAGCAAAGGGGTTTCCACAGGACCCTAATCTTGGAGGAATTATTTCAGTGAAAAATAGCGATTTTAACTTCCTTGAATTTAAGGTCATGTCAAATGTCTTCACCTTTGTCCGTTAACAAGTGGGAGTCCATAGGAAGTCGTCTTCTATGATCCGGAAATGCAATCTGTACTGGCCAAATGGTAGCCGCATCATGATCTGACCCAAATGTCAGCTGCTTCAGGTGTTTATATGAAATGGGCTAGAATATTTTGAAGCAAGCAATCCTTCAGTAACTTTGTTTTTCTTATAATGATGCATATCTGGGATCATATCTGTCCACTAAAAATATACAATGTTATGCATTTTCTGGGCAACTCTATGCATACATATCAAGATGATGTGGCTAGTAGAAAATGAAAACATGCTTTGGTTGTTATGTTTATCTCCCAGAAGATGGCAGTAAATCTCTTATTAATTTACTTACACCTATCTTTTTTAAAAAAATAATAATAAATTGATCATGCTGTGGAACATTAAATGGAATTAATAAAATAAAATAAAATAAAATTAATAAATAAAATTAATAACTGAGCAGAATATCCTCTGACAAGTGCTGTGGGCTGCCATATCCCCTCCTATACTTCTCCTGGGAAGATTATTGGTTTTCCATACAACCTTCTCACAGCTCTATGGGAACATATATTGGGAGGAGTTTTAGTCAGGAATTCTGGGAATTGTGATCCCAGCATACCTGGAGAGCATCAGGTTGAAGAATAGTGGAATATCTTCTCAGAAGTCAAACTATGAGGCCACTGTGCTGAAGGTTTATTTTAACTTCTTGTTTATTAGAAGTTGGTTGGAAGCCTGCAAGAACTCGTACAAGTAGATTATCCCCATATTTTTCCACTGTGACAGCCTTGCTAAAATCCTCACATGTTCCCACTTATAAAGATTTTTTAAAACCATGATTATGTTTTTCATATTGTTTTATTTTGCTTAATATGGTTTTAACTGATCTTTGCACTGCCCAGAGGAATCAGGTTACTAGCCAATGGAAAATCAGAAGCAGCAAACAGTGTTAAAGGGAAATTCAGTTCTTGGGTTTACAGCCTCTCTTGTTTCAGACATTACAAAGAAATACAGCTGGATGTCATCAGTATATTGAAGGTAGCTGGATCTGAAGCTTCTGATGACTACTCCAGCATTTCATACAAATGTTAAAGAACATTAGAGACAAGATAGTTTCCCATTTGGCACCCCAGAATATAACTACATGGTCCACCATACACATATTTCCAACACTACTCTCTGAGATCATTCTGCCAAGTAGAGGAAGAATCACTATAGAAGAATGCCTCCAATCTTCATTTCACAGACATAGTTCAGAAGGATACTATGGTCAAGAGTATCAAAAATGGCTGGGGATCCAGTAAGATCAATAAAGTTGTACTCTCTCTGTCTCCTTCCACAAGAGGTCATCCATCAGAGTGCAAAAAGTTGATTCAGCCCCCAGACCAGACTAAACTTAGAATAAAATGGCTTAAGATAATGTGTTTCTTCCAAGTACTCCTATAGCTGCACAGACTTTTCCATCTCCAATATCTTGCCCTCCAAATGAGAAATTGTGATTGGATAGAAGTTGTCATAAACGTTTGGATCTATAATCACTTTTAAGGCTGGTAGAACAACTCCACCATACATAGTTAACCATTCCCTGGATCTGATATAGCATACTTCTAGATATCTTATGTAAGTTATATTTTTTACAGCCTGGCCTTTGCCTGAATAATGAGCAGTTTCTTTTTTAAACCTTATTCAAAGAGCTCATCCTAACCTGGTTGAGATAGGGAATAAAAAAAGTGCACCTACTGTAAAATAACCATTAGTAATATCTTGAAAATAATTAGAATTTCTAAAATAGCAGGGCAGCTAAGGAGTCCCAGATTTAAGCTTGCATTTATGAACAGGCTTCCTTTGGGCAGAGAGTCCTAGAATCTCTATGAACCACACTGTTTTTGTAACATTAATTTCATGCAGTTGTTCTTAAATGCTTTAAAAACAAAATAGGTCACAGAAAAGAAAAGTTCTTTCTTCCCAAGATTTCTGAAATCATGTGTTTTCTATATTCAAATACAGTACATGAAAAGAAACACCACAAGGAGTTGTGTGTCACATAATAGTACTCTGAATTTCCTCCCTACTCTTCACAAGTGCAGATCACTCTTAAGTGATGGGAACAGGGATCCTTATAACAAAATTAGTAGATCAAATGTTTGGCCACTGCTGAAATAATTATATTCATAAAGTAATGAATGTAAGGTGACCCTAAATATATTTATTCAGAATGAAGGCTCACTGAATTAAGTTAGACTTGTTTTAGACAGGATTAAAATCTTGGTATATGAAGAATAGTGACTGTGGAGGAAAGAAATATTCTCCATAGCAGTAGCTGGAACTCAGAAGCAAGAGGCTATTAAGATACATGAGAAACATATGGGCATCAGATCACGTACAATTGAGGACCCAGATAATGGTCCTCTAAGCAGGATGCCCTGCACTGTTTTTTTTAATATAAGAATTTTATTAAGTTTCAAGCAAAGATAAAAGCTAAAGAAAAACAAAAAACTACAAAGAAAAAAAACTAAGAAAGTGTAGAAACACAAGAGAAAATTTTTCAAAATTACAAAAAGAGGTGACTACTGACTTTTAACAGCAAGGATATACAACAATTTTTCATAATCAATTCCTTACTCTATATTAAACCAAAATCACATTATTTCTATAAATCATTCCATTGGCACATTATAAAAATCACTAAATACAGTTGCTCCCTCCCCTTATATTAAAAGAATATATATATATATATATATATATATATATATATATACATATACATATACATATACATATATACACACACACACACACACACACACACACTCTGGCAGCAAAGGAGATCGTTACCTTGTCGTGGTGCTGGAGCTTGAGCACCTCAATGAAACCATGAGCTAAACCATGAAGGGACACCCAAGACGGGAAGGTCGTGGCAGAGAGGTCAGACTAAATACGATCCCTGGGGAAGGTAATGGCAACCCACCCCAGTATTCTTGCCATGAAAACTAAATGGATCAGTACAACCAAAGATATGTCGGTATACCATCGGAAGATGGGACTCCCAGGTCGGAAGATGGTCAAAATGCTACTGGGGAGGAACAGAGGATACATTCAACTAGCCCCAGATGTGATGACGCAGCTAGCTCAAAGCCGAAAGGACGGCTAGCGGCCGACGGTGCTGGTGGTGAACGACGAATCCGATGTTCTAAAGATCAACACACCATAGGAACCTGGAATGTAAGATCTATGAGCCAGGGCAAATTGGATGTGGTTATTGGTGAGATGTCAAGATTAAATATAGACATTTTAGGTGTCAGTGAACTGAAATGGACTGGGATGGGCCACTTCACATCAGATGACCACCAGATCTACTACTGTGGACAAGAGGACCACAGAAGAAATGGAGTAGCCTTCATAATTAATAATAAAGTGGCTAAAGCAGTGCTTGGATACAATCCAAAAAACAATAGAATGATCTCAATTCGAATTCAGGGTAAGCCATTTAACATCACAGTGATCCAAATATACGCCCCAACCACAGATGCTGAAGAAGCAGAAGTAGATCAGTTCTATGAGGATCTGCAGCACCTACTAGATAATACACCAAAAAGAGATGTTATTTTCATTACAGGAGACTGGAATGCTAAGGTGGGTAGTCAGACGACACCTGGAATTACAGGCAAGCATGGTCTGGGAGAACAAAATGAAGCAGGACATAGGCTGATAGAATTTTGCCAAGACAACTCACTGTGCATAACAAACACTCTCTTCCAACAACCTAAAAGACGACTTTATACATGGACTTCACCAGATGGTCGACACCAAAATCAGATTGACTACATCCTTTGCAGCCAAAGGTGGCGGACATCTATACAGTCGGTAAAAACAAGACCTGGAGCTGACTGTAGTTCAGATCACGAACTTCTTATTGCAAAATTTAGAATCAGACTAAAGAGAATAGGGAAGACCCACAGATCAGTTAGATATGAGCTCACTAATATTCCTAAGGAATATGCAGTGGAGGTGAAGAATAGATTTAAGGGACTAGATTTAGTAGATAGGGTCCCAGAAGAACTATGGACAGAAGTTCGCAACATTGTTCAGGAGGCGGCAACAAAAAACGTCCCAAAGAAAAAGAAAACCAAGAAGGCAAGATGGCTGTCTGCTGAAACACTGGAAGTAGCCCAAGAAAGAAGGAAAGCAAAAGGCAACAGTGATAGGGGGAGATATGCCCAATTAAATGCAAAATTCCAGAGGTTAGCCAGAAGAGATAAGGAATTATTTTTAAACAAGCAATGTGCGGAAGTGGAAGAAGACAATAGAATAGGAAGGACAAGAGACCTCTTCCAGAAAATTAGAAACATCGGAGGTAAATTCCAGGCAAAAATGGGTATGATCAAAAACAAAGATGGCAAGGACCTAACAGAAGCAGAAGAGATCAAGAAAAGGTGGCAAGAATATACGGAAGATCTGTATAGGAAGGATAATAATATTGGAGATAGCTTTGACGGTGTGGTCAGTGAGTTAGAGCCAGACATCCTGAAGAGTGAGGTTGAATGGGCCTTAAGAAGCATTGCTAATAACAAGGCAGCAGGAGACGATGGTATCCCAGCTGAACTGTTTAAAATCTTGCAAGATGATGCTGTCAAGGTGATGCATGCCATATGCCAGCAAATTTGGAAAACACAAGAATGGCCATCAGATTGGAAAAAATCAACTTATATCCCCATACCAAAAAAGGGAAGCACTAAAGAATGTTCAAACTATCGAACAGTGGCACTTATTTCACATGCCAGTAAGGTAATGCTCAAGATCTTGCAAGGTAGACTCCAGCAATTCATGGAGCGAGAATTGCCAGATGTACAAGCTGGGTTTAGAAAAGGCAGAGGAACTAGAGACCAAATTGCCAATATCCGCTGGATAATGGAGAAAGCCAGGGAATTTCAGAAAAACATCTATTTCTGTTTTATTGACTATTCTAAAGCCTTTGACTGTGTGGATCATAACAAATTGTGGCAAGTTCTTGGTGGTATGGGGATACCAAGTCATCTTGTCTGCCTCCTAAGGAATCTGTATAACGACCAAGTAGCAACGGTAAGAACAGAGCACGGAACAACGGACTGGTTTAAGATTGGGAAAGGAGTACGGCAGGGTTGTATACTCTCACCCTACCTATTCAACCTGTACGCAGAACACATCATGCGACATGCTGGGCTTGAGGAATCCAAGGCTGGAGTTAAAATCGCTGGAAGAAACATTAACAATCTCAGATATGCAGATGATACCACTTTGATGGCTGAAAGCGAGGAGGAGTTGAGGAGCCTTATGACGAAGGTGAAAGAAGAAAGTGCAAAAGCTGGGTTGCAGTTAAACCTCAAAAAAACCAAGATTATGGCAACGAGCTTGATTGATGACTGGCAAATAGAGGGAGAAAAAGTGGAGGCAGTGACAGACTTTGTATTTCTAGGCGCAAAGATTACTGCAGATGCTGACTGCAGCCAGGAAATCAGAAGACGTCTACTTCTTGGGAGGAGAGCAATGGCAAATCTTGATAAAATAGTTAAGAGCAGAGACATCACACTGACAACAAAGGTCCGCATAGTTAAAGCAATGGTATTTCCTGTAGTAACCTATGGCTGCGAGAGCTGGACCATAAGGAAGGCTGAGCGAAGGAAGATAGATGCTTTTGAACTGTGGTGTTGGAGGAAAATTCTGAGAGTGCCTTGGACTGCAAGAAGATCAAACCAGTCCATACTCCAGGAAATAAAGCCAGACTGCTCACTTGAGGGAATGATATTAAAGGCAAAACTGAAGTACTTTGGCCACATAATGAGAAGACAGGATACCCTGGAGAAGAAGCTGATGCTAGGAAAAGTGGAAGGCAAAAGGAAGAGGGGCCGACCAAGGGCAAGATGGATGGATGGTATTCTGGAGGCGACGGACTCAACCATTGGGGAGCTGGGGATGGTGACGGCCGACAGAAAGCTCTGGCGTGGGCTGGTCCATGAAGTCACGAAGAGTCGGAAACGACTGAACGAATAAACAACAACATACACACACACACACACACACACACACACACACACACACACTGTATGTATGTATGTATGTATGTGTATATATATGTATATGTGTGTGTGTGTGTGTGTATATATATACACACACACACACACACATACACACACACCTCCTAATCAACTTCCCCCCCCAAATATGACATTTATTTAATTATTTCCTTCCTACTACTATTTTATACATTCCTGTCTACTATAATAAAGATCAAACTAAAAAACATATAAATTGTCTGCCATTGTACTTGATAATACAACAATTTTGATAATCTTAATCATATTTATTTTATTTTTATTTATTTATCAAATTTCTATAACTGCCCATCTCCCCCTCAAGGAGGGACTCTGGGCGGTGCACAACATAATATCAATAAAATACAATAAAAAAACAATAAAAATATAAATACAATAAAATCCAAGTGGTAGGTGGTTCTTACAGTGATGTTGAACATATTTAAAATATTTGAGATATTTAAGGCGGCTCTAGGGAATCAGCCATCCCCAGGCTTGACCACTTTCCTTTTTGCCCCAGGCGAGATCACAGAGCCACGTTTTTTTCTGAAGTGCAGGAGTGAAGGGTCCTGTCTTATCCCTGGTGGGAGGATGTTCCATAGGGTAGGTGCTACTGCAGAGAAGGCTCACCTCCGGGACCCCGCTAGATGGAATTCTTTCATAGAGGGGGTCCGCAGCATGCCCTCTATGCAAGATCGGGTGGGACGGGATGATGTAATGGGGATGAGGCGGTCCCTCAGATAACCTGGTCCCGTGCCATGTAGGGCTTTAAAGGTGATAACCAACACCTTGAATTGGACCCGGAAGCAAACTGGTACCCAATGCAGCTCACGGAGCAGACGTGTTATGTGTGACGATCTTGGTGCACCTAAAACTGCCCGTGCAGCCGCATTCTGCACCAGCTGTAGCCTCCGGATATTCTTCAAGGGTAGCCCCATGTAGAGTGTGTTACAGTAGTCTATATGGGAGACAACCAGGGCATGAGTGACCGTTCAAAGGGCCTCTCGGTCAAGGAAAGGGTGTAACTGGCGCACAACACTAAGTTGAGCAAAGGCCCTCCTGGCCACAACTGCCATTAAACCCAAAACCATCCAAATAGACATTTATTATTTTTTTATTATACCTTAATAATCTTAATCCAAATCGTTAAAGATACATGAAATCAGCCAAACCCTAAAAGCAATCCAGATAAATATTCTTAAACCCTTATCCCACTTCAAAATAAACCAGAGCATTTACATATCTCCACAATGCGCACAGAGCTTTTTTCTTTAAAAAATCGAACAGCCCAACTGACCTTCTCAAAAACTTCTCTTCAGGAGACCTCCCATACATAATAACCCCTTCTTTTCCATGGCATTACACCAGAAGATCAATTTCACTTGTGGCTTGCAACTCAATCTCTCCCTTTAATTTCTTCAACTTGACTATCCGATCTTCATCCAGCATTTCAACAGAAGTCCTGATCTCACTCTTAGAAGAGACATTTCTGTCACTGTTAAATTCCTCAGTTTTATCCACAACATCCCCAACCAGATGACACATTTTAGACCTCATATTTTCCACAATGTCTTGAATGCCTTGCATAAAAAGTTGGTAGGAATCAGAAAGAATATGTTTAAAATCTTGTTGGAAGTCAGAGAAAGTCTATTTAAAATCCTCCATGTCTCAAGCAGTAGATTATGGCACTCCCTAGGAGCTTAACCAGTGAAAGTCGAAGATATGAAAGAATTCCAAAATGTGTTTACACAAGCGAAAGTGAGATAGCAGACAGTTCCCCAGGAGAAGTAGAAGCAGAAAACTGAAAGTTCAAAACAGCCTATTCAACGTGTAGGAAGATGCTAATATCTTCAAATTTAGTACAAAAATAATAACAGGGAGACAATTATTTACTCTCAATTCTCCTTAATATTTGGAGGGAAAACAAAGTCCAAAACTTAAAAAGAATTTTTTTAAAAAAAAATTGATCCCAAAAATAATGATAAGTACCAAGAGAACCCATTTCTCCTTGCTGTAGAAAGCCTTTCTTAGGGTACGCGTACTTAAAAGAAATATAAATTAGGTGATTTAGAAATGGGGTGGCCGGTCTTAGTGTCCCTTTAAGGCAGTGCTTTCCAAAGTGCTGCTGTTGGTGACACACCAACGGCGGCAGCGGTGGCGGCGCGGGGGCACGCGGGGGGGCGCGCGCATGCACGGTGGCGGCACGGGGGCGTGTGGTGGCGTGCACGGCGGCAGCAGCAGTGGCCTCGCTAAAACACGGAAGCGCTGATGGCGCGTCGCTGCCGCTGCCGCCATACACACTGCCGCCGCCGCGCTGCCACCCCGCATGCCCCCACCCCGCCGCTTCGCGGCACACTAAACTGTGTTGCGACACACTAAAGTGTTGCGACACACAATTTGGAAAGCTATGCTTTAAGGCTACAGCGCGGCTTGGAAATGGTGACGTCCCAGCCTCCTGGCTGCTCTTACCAGTTGAGCGCGAACACTGTTTGCGATCTTCTGGCTGCAAGCAGCCATCCGGAGAGCAGATGGGGTGATTCCAGGTGTTTTCCTTTTTCTGGAAAAACACTCCTGGGCTTCAGGAAAAACCTGCCTGAGGCTGAAAAAACTGTCAGTTCTGCCTGCTGAGCCCACGGGCACAGCTGTTCAGTCCGCCATATCCCCACCGGAAGTCCCAGGATGCCCTGCACTGTTGTCATCATCTGTCATCTTGTCCTTTAAATGGTCTGCTGCTGAGCAGGCCGTCTCTCCAACTGAAGTATTTTACGCTAGAGATGCTAATGGGGCCTATGAAATGTCCAAGGTTACAAGTTGATTGGTGGTTCTTTGGCTGTTTTGGTGGCTTGCACTTCAGTAGAGGAGGGCAGCTGGTTTCTAATGGCAGTTAGGCTTTAGATCTCAGCATCCAGTAGACAGAAGACAGCTATGTTCTTGCATCCTGTAGCCCTGTATTCAGAGAACTTTCTCCTCCTTGAAACTTGACCTGGCAACATTTTCCCCCGCACTTTCCTATGATGCTGCCTTCATCTCATCCCCAACCCGTGGATGAGACAGGCATCCTTAGTTCTATGCAGTAGTATTAAAGTAATATTTTCCCTTATTGCCACATTGTCCAAGGGACAATCTCATGGTGGTTGGTTGGTTACCTATTACCTTGGCAGGAAACACCGACATCCACGGGGGAGGGGGGGAATGATAAAGCGTGCATCATGACGCAAAACAAGCAACTTGCATACCTGATGCAAGAGCATAAGGGCAGGATTTGCAGCATGACATCATGTATCATCATTTTGACACAATCTCAGATTGTGACATCTGTGGAGGAAAGTCAATGACAGCAGTATTTTGAAAGGCCCAGAATCAGGCAGACAAGCTTGCATGGACACAAGCACACACCCCTGCCCTGTCAGTTATGTCTTCTCTATATTCAGAGCTGTGCCTCAGTATTGTACACCCATCTGTGCTGAGAATGGTCACTGCTTCCCTGATACATGTCAGAGTAATACTGAGCAAATGACAATGAATGAACAAATACAAATGGCCATTTTTAACTGTCAGACATTTATAGAGTTTAATCACAAGCTATGCACACATAGTAACTGTAGGGGGAGACTAAAACCTTCCATGAAAAGATGATGTAAGAAAAGAAATCTTGCTTCACTTAACACAGCAAATTATCATGATATGCTGGATATATCTGGAGCAGCAGGATCTGGCCACCTCTAGACTTTCTTTGAGGCTGAAGATGCATTCAGATTCCATTTGTGAGCAGCACTGGAGCAGCCATATATTCTGAACTCAGTTCAGTAGTTAATACCCAGGTATCATAATACCCTGGTCACCGAATAGTGAGATTTGCTAGAGCTGAATGCTTTTTGCACACATTCCAATATTACCCTCTTTAAAATATCAACTATAAAATATAGTTGGTGATTTATACCGTGTTAACCAGAGATTCTTACTTTAATACTTAATCATGATTTTTAGTTTTTCCTTTAAAAAGTGGTATAACACATTTCATAAATTTATAATGATATATAGGAAAACTGTGGTCTCCATGATATTTTAGATCCCATGTTTACTTATTTGTATCTTGCTAATTGTACTTTGTTTTTTTTATTCTTCTTATATCTCATTTATCTTTCATGGTTTATATTCTTTCTCTAAAATGTTTAATTAAATAAATGAAAAAATAGAAACCAAGATACAATGTGTGTGTGTGTGTGTGTGTGTGCACACACACACACACACAAACACTTTGTACAGAAATAATATTAATAGAACGATTGTGTCCAGACCAAACAGAATACAGCACTGTATTCTGCTGCACTGGTAAGATCACATTTGAAGTATAATCTTCAGTACTGAGCACCACACTTTAAAATGGACATGGAGAAACTGGCCTGGATTCAGAGGAGAGCTAGCAAGATGAGAAGGGGTCTGGAAACCAAACCCCATGAGGAACAGTTAAAGGAGTTGGATGTGTTTGGCTTGGAAAAGAGAAAACTAAGAGGAGATATGATACAGGTCTACATGTGGAGTCGTGGTGCTCTCTGAATTTGGTTGTTTGCTTGCAGACATTTCATTACCTGACTAGGTAACATTGTCAGTGCCCGGATGATGCTACCTAGCTGGATAATGAACTGTCCACAAGCAAACAACCAAATTCAGAGAGCACCAAGGACTCCACAGTTTAACCCTGAGCTACAGATATTCTCTTCTATTGGAACAGGTCTACATAGAGCTAAAAAGCTGTTTTGTGCAGGGGCTAGAGACGTGTTCTCTGCTGAAACATTGATCTGGACAAAGAACAGCAGGTTGAAATTAAAAAAGAACTTCAGCAAGGAGAAAAGAAAAAAAAATATTTGGAGGAAAACAACATAGGAATACAGTGGCCAAGAAGAAGCAAAAATGTGTGGTTGAAGAGAGGGAGAAATTGGGGATGAGTGTCCTAAAGGGAAAGTATAGGAACGGTAGAGAAGAAGGTATCAGAGGGGGAAAAACATGGAGAAAAATTACAAGGTGGAATCACTAGTTAAAGAGGCAAGATGTGGGGAGAGCAGGATAGGTGAGGAAGAAATGGAAAGAACCACACAATCACATATCAGGTTAGCTCTCCTCCCAGGTGTTGTGTAGCAAGGTTGCAAGAAATTCCTACCCTGAAGCCTTACAGTTGTCTCTACAACTGGGAGACAATCAAATATGTGCTTAAACACAAGGAAGAGTTGGTAGAGAAAAAACTGAGCCAGAGTTTGTGGGAGAGATATCAGGGAAATGAGAATCTCTGGTCTCTTGTTTAACCCAGAAAGATCTGTGAAGAAGAAACTCAGTACCTTGAAATAAAGACTTACTTGTTGAAAGAATGTGACTCCTAAGGGGATTTGATTCAATGACTCTCTGGGGTCTGAGTCTCATTAGACATGTAGGAATGAAGTTGTTGTGTACCATTCCCAATAGAAAGTACAATATATTCATAGGATTCAGAATACCTTCCTGAAATCTATGTCAATATAATTATACACGTAATCTCCCACATTTCTACATGCTGCAGAAATATATGAAGTTGTTGTTTCAAACATTTGCTAATATTATTCCTGCTGCCTAAGCAGCATCCCAGTGAGGATTCTGGGTATTGTAGCCCCATTATGTAAAAATATTGTGGACTCTCTTGGGTGAGAGGGAGACAAAGGAAGCACATGGCATTTTCAACTATTCAGTGTATGTATTGTCGAAGGCTTTCACGGCCGGAGTTCGATGGCTGTTGTGGGTCTTCCGGGCTGTGTGGCCGTGTTCTGGAAGTTGTGGTTCCTAACCCATTGTGGCCAATTTATACATGGAAGAAGTGGAGAAGAAAGCACTCAACACATTCCAGGGAACGGTGCCCACCCACTGGTTTAGGTATGTGGATGACACCTGGGTCAAAATCAAGACCCAGGAAGTACAGGCCTTCACGGACCATATAAACACTATAGATGCCAACATTAGCTTCACCAGAGAAGACACCAAGGACAACAGACTGGCATTCCTAGACTGTGAAGTCCTCATTGGGACCGGTGGCAAGCTAGAAATAGGGATCTACAGGAAACCCACACACACAGATCAATATCTGATGTTTGACTCCCACCATCCACTGCAGCACAAACTAGGAGTCATCAGGACATTGTCACACAGAGCAGAAACCATCCCCACCTCCATGGATTCCAAAAAGAATGAAAATCAGCACCTGAGAACAGCTCTCAAGGCCTGTGGATATCCAAATTGGGCCTTCACCAAATCTAAATCTACCAGACCTAAAACAGCGACAGATAGGGCTGAGACTCAGAGTAAACGAAAGAACCTGGTCATTCCCTACATGGCTGGTGTGTCTGAAAAGATAAAACGGATATTTGGCAAACACCACATACCTGTATATTTCAAACCCACCAACACACTGAGACAGAGGCTTGTACACCCCAAAGATCAAACTCCAAAACACAAGAAAAGCAATGTAGTTTATGCAATCCAGTGCAGTGAGGAGTGCTCTGAACTTTACATTGGAGAAACCAAACAACTTTTGTACAGGAGGATGGCCCAACACAGGAGAAGTAACACCACAGGACCAGAGTCAGCAGTTTATCTTCATTTAAAGGAAAAAGGACACTCATTTGAGGACATTAATGTTCACATTTTAGACAGAGAAGATAGGTGGTTTGAGAGAGGGGTCAAGGAATCCATTTATGCCAACTTGGAAAATCCTTCCTTGAATAGAGGTGGGGGCCTCAGGCACAATCTTTCTCCCATCTTTCTCCCGGCTCTGTCTTCTGTGCCTAGGAAGATTAAGACCATTTCACAAGCTCAACAGCAGCATGGTGATCTTAACGATCCTCCTTTAGATAATAAAAGGACTTAAAATAACATCTCAATATAACCATGCCCCCAGGTGTAAGGTCACACAGCTACCTAGAAACATATTTAGGATTCCCTTACCAACTTTGCTCAGACTGAAGAAGCTCCTTGGATAAGGAGCGAAATGTTTCCACTGAGAAAATAGAAATCCAGTTGACATGGATTTCAGACAATTCCACCTGGATGACTGAGAACCTTCATAGACATGTGGTTCCTAACGTTTCGCCAGCATCTGTGGCCGGCATCTTCAGAGGGCAGGAGCACAGACAGAAGCGAAATCTCTGTGCCCAGGTAGAGTTCTACCTAATCAGCTTATATTATTTCAGGAAAACCTTGTAGCTAAAATTTTCATTAAAGAGAATTAAAATGTTACCCTTAAATTTTCAAAGAATTGAAAATAGTATTGTCGAAGGCTTTCATGGCCGGAGTTTGATGGCTGTTGTGGGTCTTCCGGGCTGCGTGGCCGTGTTCTGGAAGTTTTGGTTCCTAACGTTTCGCCAGAATCTGTGGCCAGCATCTTCAGAGGGCACTTCTTGTAGCCCTCTGAAGATGCTGGCCACAGATGCTGGCGAAACGTTAGGAACCACAACTTCCAGAACACGGCCACACAGCCCGGAAGACCCACAACAGCTATTCAGTGTATATTTAAAAGATCCCTTGGAGTTTTTCAGATCCTTGAATACAACACTCAAAGCCTCAAGCTCCTTTTTCAGATAAAAGAGAGAATGACCATCCTTCCTGAAATTCAACATCTTTTTTATCTTCCAATGGGTATAATAACATGGATAAATACTTTTATATTGTTCTACTTGTAATTATATTTACATTTGGATTAGCTTTCATTACTCTGTCCCATATCCCCTTACCTCTATTTTCTGATACCATCTTCTGAAGATCACTTTTTCATGTATGCATACATAATGGTGCTACTTTATAAAATTTTATTACTCCTGAAGGCAAAACAGATGTTTTGTTTTTCTTCAAAGCAACTGTGGGGGAGTGTTAATTTGATGGGGGGAGGAGTGCAGTGCCAGAGGAGTCAAACTATTTTTTTTCCATGCCATTTCTTCAAACTCAATTGTCCCCAGCTGTGATTAGCCTCACACAGGGACAGAGACCCATAGAAGTCTCAGTGGGAAGAAGGGCTAACAGCTGGTTTGCTTGTGTGGTAAAGGAGAGCCTACTAAACTCTCAGGACCACTTCCCCAGACAAATTTGCATTCCATTCTGCAGCTTCCAAGGAAAGAAATGTCAAGACATTCTCTCATATCCTTTCTACTTCGTGTCAAGTTCATTTTAGTTCTGTTAAAATTTTACCTTTGGAAGACAATCTTACTCGGCTACGAGTGATCGCCAATGATGAGTTCTGTGTCTAAAACAATCCTTCCCCCCACCCCCACCCCGAAATAAAGAAGTTGCTAAATGTGTTTTTTCGTGGAAAGTCTTTCAATTGAGCAAGCATAGCTTAAAAATATTGCACAGGTTGGATCACTACAAGAACATTTTTTTGCCAAGAAAAGTGTCTTCACTTTGCCAGTTCTGACCACTCTGGGACACTGGGTCATGTGACATCATCAAGCCACCCAGTCCCTGAATTTGTTTGAAATCACATTGGCAGCAAGAAAACCATTTTTTAAAAAAGCATTGAAACCATTCCCAACAGCAGCAAAGAGGAGTGAAGAAAATTCTTTTTCAAAGACATTTCAACACTTGTGTAATATTTAGACCCCCCCCCGAAAAGGCCTTTTCTCCCTTTCTTTTCATAATTTCCCCTCAAATTCTGGTTGTTTGTTGTTTCTCATGAAGAGACTGCAAGGGGAGAATGGTGGTCTCTGGAGGGTGGGAGAACCAGGAGCCAAGGGAATTTGCCATACTTGCTCCAGCCAAAATCGGAGCCTTCCAAAAGACACTACGTTGGCACCTCCTCTGCTAATCACCTTTGGAAATTGCCTATTAATTGCTTGAAAGAAGTTAGGCACCTTCAGAATGACAAGGCTGGAAATACTGGGTGAGTGCCTTCAGTCCTTAATATAAGAAAATGAAACTCTATCTTTATAATCTTTAAGAATTTAAAATAAACAGCAAAAAGCAAGACAAGGTTTTGGCTATAGAAAGTTTAAGCAGACTAAGAGCTCAGAAAACACTGGAGTATTTGATTTTGAATATTAAGACTTTGAAATTAGTTTTAAAGAACAAATGCATTTTTATGGGAAAGAAAAAATATTTTCAATATTGGAGACATAACAAGACAAGCAACTTACAATGGCTTTCAGGGACATTTTTGAGGAACTGTATTGGGACCTTGAATCAATAATGTCAGTTGTATTGTGTCTTTTTAGGAACAGTCTGTTCCCAGAAGAAGCTGTTACAGAAAAAGATATGCAACAAAGTCTGAGAACAACATGAAGAAGAATTTGTCATTAGACATACAAAAAAAAAATAAGATGAGGCTGTAAAAGTTAAGAAGGAAATAAAAATGACAACCCCAGAGAGCAGTTGGAATAATTTCTTCTTGCTGAACTTACAAAAGAGGCTTTTTAAGTTTTGAAGAAATTTGAGACAATGATCAATAATCATCTGAATGGATTAAAGAGCAAGATTGTTTTACTTAAAAAGAAGGAACACAAAGTCATTTTATTTGATCAGGGTTAAAATGGGACATGTTGTTATTTTGGGTGGTTCTCTTTGGACTTGCTGACATCTGGAATGAAAAAATGTTGTGTATTGGATTTGCTGACAGTTAACATGGTGTTTAAGCATTTTTCCCTACAGTTACTTTATGTATCCTAATCTGATAGCATTTAAATTGGCTTTGTATCTAACTGTCCTTTCACTTAAAGTAAGGGATTTTTGTGAGCTTGTGTTAAATTTCAGTCTTTTGTTCATACTAGGATAGTGGGACTAAATGTGGATTTGCTTACAGCTAAGAGTTAAGATATGGAATTATGAGTTTTGCATTTGTTAATTAATGTTATTATTTTAGGGCTCTGTTCAGACTTTTTGCTGACACCTGGATTGGAGAAGACTTGTAAGATTTGTCTATAGTTTTATTTATTTATTATTCAAATTTATCACCGCCCATCTCCCCCTACGGGGGATTCTGGGTGGTTAAGAGCCCAGTTATGGGATGAAGAGTTTTTTATCTGTTAATTAAGAGGAGGTGAAGAGATAGTGAAATTGTTTACAGGTAGTCTTCAGTTAATGACCATTCATTCAGCAACCGTTCAAAATTACGACGGTGTTGAAAAAATGGATTTATGACCTGTGCCCGAAATTACGACTGTTGCAGCGCCCCTGCAGTCATGTGATCAAAATCTGGGCGCTTGGCAGCCTGCCCGCACTTACGACTGCATGGAGTGCTTCAACTCCCCCACCTGTCTATCTCCCCCCCCCATCTCTGCCCTTTTGGAATCCCTGCACCCTGCCTAGCGGGCGGCAAGCAGACCCGGAATCACGCGGTTCTGGGGCTGCAGCCAGCTCCAGCCTCCCTAGCCCAGCCACGCGAAGATCCAGCCTAGCTCATCCCAGCTGATCCGTGCAAAAATCTAGCCCAGCCCAGCTGACCCACGTGAAAAGGGTGCAGGGATTCCAAAAGGGCAGAGATTGGGGGGGAGATAGGTGGGTGGGGGGAGTTGAAGGCAGTGTTTGGGGCTGGGAGGGACCAAGCCCGGAATGGCTTGGATTGGGGTGGGTGCTCAGGCTAACGACTGGTAAAATTCACTTAACAACGGCAAGGGGAGTTGCCAGAATTGCCATCGCTAAGCGATGCCATCTTGCTTTACAACCACATTGCTTAGTGATGGAAATTCCAGGCTCAGTTACCGTCATTAAGTGAAGACTACCTGTATATTTGTCATGATGAGGGTGGGAAGTCGCTTTCTTAGGGTTTGTTTGTTTTTCTCTTTCTATTTTCTCTTTCTTTTTTGTTTTCTTGCACCTTTTATTCTCTCTATTTTTCTTTTCTTTTTTAGTTTGTATTATCTTTTACTATTGTAATTAAAACTTTTAATAAAATTATTTTTAAAAAAGAAAAGTATAATTCAGGAAACTTCTAGTTTTTTAAGCTACCTACAAAATTATCAGTGTGTGAACTGGTAGAAAATATTTCCCAAATTAGTATTGCACATAGTGAAACTGAGCATTTCAAGTTTATTTCAATAGCTTAGGGTAAGAATGATTTTTCCCCCCACTGTAGTATAGTGTAATAGCTGAGCTGTAAATTAGGGTTTTCCCAGTTCATTGTGCATCTACTACTCAATGTAGTTGTATAAAACTCTTGCAGTGTTTAGGGTTCCAATTATGTATTCTATAATGCTCTGACTTCCCTTTTCCAGGATTTTCTCTCTGCAGCCTAAGTATTGTGTTGAATCCTTGTTGCCTGCTTTGGTTTACTCCATTTTGGAAGGGAAGATAGAGTTTCTCCCTTTCCCAGTTAAATTAATATCTAATAGAAGGTTTTAAAAGGGGCGTGGTGGCTCAGCGGGTAAGACGCCAGGCTTGTTGATCGGAAGATCACAAGTTCAGAGGTTCGAATCCCTAGCCCCGCATGACGGAGTGAGCTCCCCTCACTAGCTCCAGCTCTTGCCAACCTAGCAATTCGAAAGCATGCAAATGCAAGTAGATGACTAGGTACCACTTCGGTGGGATGGTAACAGCGTTCCGCGCTCGTCATGCCAGCCACAGGACCGTGGAAGCGTCTTCGGACAACGCTGGCTCTTCGGCTAACAAACGGAGATGAGCACCGGCCCCTAGAGTCGGACACGACTGCACAAATGTGCGGGGGGTACCTTTACCTTTAATAGAAGGTTTGCCTATTTCAAGGTTGTTCTTGTTTTTGTTTTGTAAAAATAGATTCTATCCTTGTTTTCATATCAAATCTAAAGTTACATTTAAAATCACAAAATATATTATTCAGTTTACAGAACTTGTTGAGATGGCCAAACTGACTTCTCTGATTAGAGAAAGGTCATTATTAACATTCCTCAATGACTGGAAACCCCTTATGGACTTTTTTTGTAAAAAAAATGATTTTGTGACTTATGGTTTTGATGATTAGAAAGAATAGGTTATAGAAAGAAGGGGATTATGATGTAATCTTAGAGAGAGAGGTTTGATTAGAATTGCATGTATAACTGCTGAGAGGAAGATCGGAAGCCACTTCTTTATATATTTTGTTTTCATGTTTTCATGTTTTCTGTTCTTTTATTTTCTTTTTCTTTTTTCTATCTCCTTTTTTCTTTGTCTCCTTTTCCTTTCCTTTCTTTTTTCTTTTTCTTTTTCACATTTACTATTTCTTTCTTTGAATGTATTTCTTATTATATATGTAAAAACTTTTAATAAAACTATTTTTAAAAAAGTAAACACAGTATTGGACTTAAAGATTAGGCTTGGATTTTAGTGATTTCTCTTTTCCCGATTCTGGAAAAGGATAGTCAAGAAATGGGAAATCACTTCGAGTTCTAAGAATGAAGATACAGTCTTTGTATAGTCTCATCCTTTATTTCCAAATAAATATTAAAATATTCTTTATGGAAAAGGAAATAATGGACCTGAATCTTAATTACATTTCTCTGTGTTGCTGAATACCTAGAAGTGACATGCAAACTTTAGGGAAACCCCTAGTCCATCAGCTATGTCAGTCCTCCTCCAGTCATGAGTTAATCCAATCCAGAATGAGTTTCCCTGCTAATGAGTTATCCAAACCTAGGTAAAGTAGTTTTGAATAAAAACTAGAGATAATCAAGATGTACTCCCGTCTTTTGTTTCCATTGTTGCTAATTTTATAACTGCATTCTCCCAAATAAGCAAGTTGGCATTCATCTACGTACCTACACTGTTTGGGTAACATCACATGGATAGCCAAGCAGAAGTTGTTGCCCCAAAGCACAAAAGCTGTGTCCTTTCCCCTAGGCCAGGGCTTTCCAAAGTTTTCCCGCCGTTGATGTGTCGCCGCGGGAAAATCCGGAAGTGTCGCCGTTGCGGCAGCGCGCAAAAACCCGGAAGCGCTGCTGCCGCTTTCGGTTTTTGCACGCCGCCGTTGGTGTGTCGCCGCGGGAAAACCCGGAAGCGCTGATGATGATCAGCGCTTCCGGGTTGTGTGGCGACACACCAGACTGTGTGTGGCGACACACTTTTGTGTAGCAACACACAGTTTGGAAAGCTCTGCCCTAGGCTTTCCATAAGCTTATACATAAGGCCCCAGTAGCATGAGACCACTGCTTCTGTGGAAACCTTCATGAAGTCTGGGATTTTCCCAGGATATGTTTTTCAGTGGGATGATTTGACAAAAACAATGACTATTCTGGCCAAACCAAGACAGTGCGCAAAAACGCTAGGCTGTGTCAGGAGGATTGCTTGACTGATGACAGCCTGCTATAGTTTTGCTGTTATTGTTGTTCACTGCAAAACCATTTGGAGAGAAGGTCCACCAGTACAATAAAATCTTCTCTATTGCAATTTGCACAAAATGCAATATACTGCTTTGAGCAATTCATTGCTATTATAGATAAACAAGTTTGTAGGGGTCACCTAAAGAAATACTAATCTCTGTTTATTTTAAGAAATCTTTTAAGTATGAAAATGTTAATTGTTTGTACCTATTAGAGATGCTGGAATATTCATACAGCCATTACTCCAAGAGCTCTCAGACATTGCAGCCCCATAAAATGATAAAGGGATTTGTGCAACACCTCCAAGGATAAATGATTTTATTGGGATTATGGTTGTGCAAGAAATAAATATACCACTTAATTTTAATAATTACATTTTAATCTATATAAATAAAGCATCACTTGCATATAGTTCAATGTCATCTCTCTTCTTTCTCTCCCACTTTCTCAATGTTTAGTTTTCATAGCTGTGCAATACCATTGGAAATACCATTAATCTACAGATCCAAATCTTAGAATTCCAAGTTCTCCATTTCACCAGCTTTTGTGTTCTAATCAGCCATTACGAATACTACATCCTTATAGATGTTGTATTTAACACTTAATGTGCTATAGAATTCTGCTACATCTTCTACCATTGCGCATGTAGAAGGCCATGCACTTGCATAACACTGACGTTCATGAATAGCCACTGATTCTAATAGGTATGATCCTGTTTTTTTTATTTTATTCATTTTATGCATTATATGTATATATGTATTATGTGAATGAATGCGTGAAAAAGGTTTACTGTGTATTTGTTGATCTGAGAATGCATTTGATAAAAATGAGTGAGGTAGAATGTTTTGCATGAATGTGGAGTTGAAGGTTAGTTACTAAATTCAATCAACTATATATGATGGAAGTCAAGCATGCATAAGAATAAATGGAATCCTTAGTAAATGGTTCAACACTGAATAGGGAGTAACTCAAGGATATGTAATGTTCGCTTGGTTGTTTAATATATTTATGGACAACTATAAAAGGAAGCTTGTGGTGATGTTAGAAATCTGTATTAAAAACATGAAAAATGCACTTTTGTATGCAGATGATGCTGTTTGTTGTTTGAGAATCCAGATTACTTGCAGCACATGTTAAATTGTATGATCACTGAGGTGTATGGATCTGGAAATTAATATATCAAGGAATAAGGTAGTTTGTATAGAATACAGAGATGGCCTTGAAGAAATATGCAACTGTTAGTAAAACATAAGCTTAGCCCAGGAAAACAGGAAAGTGTGAGAAAGAAATTCAAGATTACCCCTCCTTGACTCTATTTGGTATATGAGGGAGGGAAAGAGAGACTCTGCCAGGCTTTCAAGATAGTAGGCTATATCAATAAAGCCTTTATCAACAAAGTAGAGTTCTAGTATTTATTGAGGTGTCGGTTCCTAACTGGTTTACCTTGAAGGGCTAACAGTTTGACATCGAAAATGAAGTGAACAGTTGCAAATTATCTATAAATGGTGAAAAATTAGAGCATGTAGATGCATTTGTATATTTTGGTAGAATGTTTATTAAAATGATAACATGGATGGAAAAAATTTTAAATGTGCAAATACTGGTGGAAAGATAGTACAGTAGTTAGTATGTGGTCTGAGAAGAATGAATCTTTTTCAAAAGAAACAAAAATGGAATAATAGCATTGTTGGAGGGCGAGAATGGATTATTTATTTATTTATTTATTTATTTATTTATTTATTTATTTTTCATGTCCAGATCAAACTTTATTCTGCCAAAATGTAGCCACTGCCACAGCTAGGCGGGAATGGATAACAATGGATAACAGACATATGTACAGCTAACAACTGAAGACAGTGCTGTTTACTACTATACAAATGTAGTGCAAAGTGTATTTACAAGATGTTATGCATGTGTGTGTGTGTATCCATCCAGAGTGAAGAAACATAAATATGTAGCCTAATACCTAACTTAATTTAATACTTAAAATGTAGCTGACTTAAACGTCTCCTGCTATGCTTGTAATCCAAAAATGCTTTGCTACTAGTTTCTTCCTCCTCCCACACTTACTCCCCTACAGGTTCAGGAATGCCAACAGCTTCTCTCCTTAATACCCTCTTGCCCAGTAATCCAGCCCTTGAACCACGTGGAGTTCACTCTGCCACTGTCTCGAGTCCTGGGCTGTGTTTTCTTTCTGTTGGCTCTTTTCTGTGGGTCCTTCTCCCTGGTGGTGGATCCTCTGGCTTCTGGCTCTCCCAGCTGTTGACTCTTCTGTTCCACACCTCATCCAGTCACCTCTTACTCCAGCAGCATCTTGTCAGGATGGGATCCTGGCATTCTGCTTTAGATAGATGGGATTGTCGATAGATGGGATTTGTAGTAACTAGTCAGTAATGTCCTACCATGCTGCTTTATATAGATGGGGTTTGTAGTAACTAGTTAGTGTGAAGCCTGTAGTAATTAGATAGACTGCGTGCCAGACAGTAGAGTGACCGTTAGAGATAGGGAGGGTATGCAGGCGTTAGGGAGAGAGGAGCCAGGCTCCAAGGCCATCCATCTGGATACATCAAAGACTGGCCTTGTAAAGTTATGGGAAGTGAGTCAGGAGGGGAGGGGTGGACGAGGGGTGCTTGAGAGTCTGGCAGGTTTTAAAGTATGTTTGCATGGGGAAAATCTTAGTTTGCTCTTTGCATCGGTTCTATTCACTTGTATCAATAAAAGAACTTTTTCATATCCTATCATGGCTTGTGCTAAAAATTTATAAATTGATATCAATTTATGAGTTGTCACACATCTCCTTTCCTTGTTGATATGCAGAATTCTGAGTTGTTTATGTTTTTCCTTTTCTTGACATGAATTCCCTTGCTATGAGACTTCTTTTTTAATTTAATGCCTTCCTTGGGTCTCCTGGATTTCTGTTTCCTGGTTATTAATTCTATCTCCTCTCCTTCAGGGTATGGAATGTGGCCTACTGTAGCGGGGGCCATTCCACTGGAGTGTCTTGTGGTGTATGTTCTTTTCCATTTAATGTTTTGAGTGTCAGTTCTGCCAATGTTTGTAGTAAATGTTTACACTCTGCTAGGAAGGATTTCATTGTGGAGATGTCCTGCACCCAAGTGGAGGCAAGGTTATTTAAATCCTGTTGTTGTTTGCTAAATATATCTATTAATGTTAACAAACAAGAAATTATTTTCTTGTTAAATTTTATTGGCTTTAATTATTATTGGCTTTTTCCACACTTTGCATAATGTTGCTTACTCCCAAAGGGAATAGTGTGATGCTTTTGTATGCTGTTTACTGAGTTATAGCTGAGCACTTAGCAATGTTGTTTTTTACTATCATTGCACTCCACTTCATATAGTCTCATACCCTGAATTGTATAGTAAGCAATAAACTAAAGTGACCCATTTCAGTTCGCTTAAATTAACTCATTCCTAAAATTCCAGATTAGTATGTTTAATTTCTGCTTTAACAATTTCAAATTGTCTTTATATCATGCTCCATACATTCCATCTTCCAATTGTATGTGACTTTGTCATATGAGAAATTCCTTTGTCAACATTGACTCCATCAGTGACCAGACTTCCTTGTGCTTTTTGTATGACCATATTATTACTCCATATCTACCCTTGGAAACTCATTTTCTTCCTGGGTAACTAGAGGGCCCCTTTGACCTAGATAGCTTTCCCCACAGCACTCAAATTATCAAAATATTTCAGCCAGTTCCATAGAGTTTTCCTTTCAGAAAAACTTTGCCATTGCCTTATTCTAGCTATGATTGGGGGGGGGGGGGGGTTCTTAAGTAATTCGGCTTCTCTCACATCTGCAGATCCGAATCTGCCTTTATTCCCATTGTGGATTACTCTTAATTTCACCCATCCCTTTTCAACCATACTGGCAAGGGTACCCAGATGATCCATTGATATTGATAATATTGATCTCTGTTATTGATGATATTGAGAGCTAGTTTGGTGGTTAAGATGCTGGCCTAGAAACCAGAAGACTGTGAGTTCTAGGCCTCCCTTAGACATAAAGGCCAGCTGGGTGATTTTGGGCCAATCACTCTCTCCCAGACTAACCCATCTCACAGGGTTGTTGTTGAGGGGAAAAATAGGATGCAGGAGTATTAGATATGTTTGCCATCTTGAGATAGATAGATGATAGATAGATAGATAGATAGATAGATAGATAGATAGATATAGATGAAAGAATAAAAATGTGATGATGATGATGATGATGATGATGATGATCATCATCATCATCATCATCATCATCCCAGGATCATTGGAACTAGTGAGCTCTCCAGCCATGTTAAGGTCGTAATTCGATTCTTGGAAAAAAGTTCTGAAGATATATTCAGGATTTTTTTTTCCAGTCCATTAAAATGATTTGTGCATGAGGAAAGTTCATTCACTTTGGGACCTCTCCACCTCTTTCTGATTAACACAGGTAAAGAAAGCAAATTTGTTTATCTGCCACCTCTAATACAAGTAGCCTCTCCCTTATTTCTTTAATAGCATAGCATCATTGAGGCAGTACAGTGGCTTCCAATCTCAGTCTTCTCTCGTTTTGTTTCTTTCCCCTCCAAGGCCAGACATGAAAAGAAAGCAGCCTTCCCTAATTCATGCTTCCTTGAACTTTCGCCCTTTGGAAATGGGGTGGCCGGTCTTAATGTCCCTTTAAGGCTACAGTGCGGCTTGGAAATGATGACGCCCCAGCCTCCCGGCTGCTCTTACCAGTCGATCGCGAACGCTGTTTGCGATTTTCTGGCTGCAAGCAGCCACCCAGAGGACAGATGGGGTGATTCCGAGTGCTTTTCTTTCTCCAGAAAAACAGTCCTGGGCTTCAAGAAAAACCTGCCTGAGCCCAAAAAATTGCCGTGTTGTCAGTTCTGCTCATGGAGCCCACGAGCACAGCTGTTCAGACCGCCATGTTCCCACTGGAAGCCATAAGACATATGACAACATAAGACAACATAAGACATGAGACTGCTGCTTGGACATTATGGCTGTGCCCTTGTAGAATGTTAGGAGCACATAGACAAGAAAAGATTAGAGTCCTTCATATCATTCTATGTCAGGGGATCTCTCAAATTCAGAGTCACTGAAACACCTATCTCAGCAACAACAACACCGTTGCCAGAGAAAGGTGGTAGTAACAAGTGCCTTGGCCATAAAGTTAAGACTAAGCTTTATGACTATATGAACTCTGAGTTCCAAGTGTTAAGGCTAACAAAAAAGCTTTACAATGGTTATTTAGAAGTCCAGATAACTCCTTCACACAAAAGGTATCTGGTAGACTGAAAACAACCCAATAAAGTCTATAAAGATAAGGCATGAATGAATGCTGACACAGATATTAAGGAA
Source organism: Charina bottae (assembly GCA_023362775.1). Lineage (NCBI taxonomy): Eukaryota > Metazoa > Chordata > Lepidosauria > Squamata > Charinaidae > Charina > Charina bottae. Next base: position 97,780,329 of record JALMGJ010000002.1, on the reverse strand, counting down.
ATAAGATAAGGTAGCAATGTATGTGAGTGTGTGTGTTATATGCCTGTTTCCCTGAATGCCTGTGGCTGGGTTTGTACATCATGGTAAGCCATAATGTGGTTTGATTTCAACTTAGGCAGTCTCTTTTTCTCTGCAGATATTCTGTGTATGGGTGAATACAGAACTACTGTATAGTTAAAGAAGCAAAGAGAAAAAGGTAGCTGTCACATTATCCACTCCAGGAAGACTTTTCTAGGAAATGCAAATAGTTTTACAAGTCACTTCTCCTTCAGTATAAGCTCAGAGTGTCTCCACAGAACTCAGAAGTGGTTTCCTCAGAAGTGTCTTATTTTCTGCACATGGCTTGGTGGAAAAACTGCATTGAGTGAGCAATTTGTTTATCAGCTCAATATGAGCCACCACTAATTGGTCAGCAACTGTTCTGTTTATTTCACCTACCTGGGTGAAAATTGTGTTTTTCAGTTGTGGTTAGTTTGTTTTTCTAGAATGCTTTCTGAACTCCACCCTTGCATTTGCATCTTCCTGCTATATTACAGGCTTTTGTTTGGTTTTGTTGTTTTGTTGTTTTTCGTGGGTTTTTTGAATACTAGAGAGATACCTAGTAAAGGTAATTTATTTTTTCGTTAAAAATAAGAAGTGAAAGCCGCAAAAAAAATCATTGCTTCTAGAGTAGATTTAGAAAAACACATTTTTAGGAATAAAATTAGAACTTTCATCATTAGACAGATGTACCTGATAGAGTTGCCTGTAACCCATGACAGCTAATAGCAATAGCCAGAGCTTTCCAAACTGTGTGTCGGGACATGTTAGTGTGTTGGCTGCAGTGTCTGGGTGTGTCACGGCTGCTGCTGCCTCCGAGCCTTGCCAGGATTCCGCGCAGGTCCTAGTGCCTGCCTTGTGTCCTGCTGTAAGAGTGTGTCGCGAAATGATGCATGTCTAAAAAGTGTGTCACCAACATGAAAAGTTTGGAAAGCTCTGCTCTAGGCAATTTCTATTCTCTAAATTGGAACTAGACTTAACCCTGCTTGATGATTTGAAAAATAACACGGTTCCTTCTGTTGTCCAACTTTTCCATATGACTTACTTGTGAATTGCAGGAGGAGGAGGAGGAGGAGGAGAGGGGGAGGGGGAGGAGAGAAGGAGGAGGAGGAGGAGGTGGAGGAGAGGGGTAGGAGGGGGAGGATTTCCTGTAGCCACCCACTCCAGTGGACTGCAGTGGATAATGAATGGAAGGTCTCCTTTGCTTTTCTGTCTCTCTTTTTGCTTTGCTTTGCTTTGTGTTTTATTGTTGGCTTGTTTTGGTTTGGCTATTTTGCTATTCTGGGGATAAAACAAAGGGTGATTCTCATGTAACCATCTTAAGTGCCCAGAGAAAAGGTGCAATATGAATCTAACAAATAAAATGAAGTAATTGCATTAAGAGTGCATCTAAAAGTATATGAACAGAACCCATTATTGCAAAGACAATTGAATGCCTTTCTCAGCAATATTCTTTCAGGGTTTTGTTTGTTTTTTGTTCCTTCAAGTCAGCTTTTGAATCCTGGCACCTGCCTGGACATGTCCCTGCAGTTTTCTTGGGAAGGTTTCAGAAGTGGTTTGCCATTGCCTGCTTCCTAGGTCTGAGAAAGAGCGACTGGCCCAAGGTCACCCAGCTGGCTTCGTGCCTAAGGCGGGACTAGAACTCACTGGGTTCTAGCCTGGTGTCTTAACCACTACACCAAACTGTAGTCTTTGTGATGACCCTGATTTCAATGCCCCAATAATCACTTCTTCATGCAGTTCTTTTGAATTGCAGAATAAGCTTTATTAAGGATACATGTAAATCAAAGCATTCTCAAAGACCCGAATGACGTTTCCCGCCAAAATATTGAATTTTGCCTTTCCCTCCCTTGAGCCAGCCCCCTGCACCCGATGATGTCAATATCCATCTCTTTCCCACTCCGTTCAAATCCCCTCCAGACTCTTGCAGGTATCATCAACATTGGCGATCACTCGTAGCCGAGTAAGATTGTGACGATGTACAAAACAGGCTCCAACTGTCTGGTGTGGCTCTTGGAATGTACTCCCCCTCCCTTCCCGAGTCTGTGCCAGGCTGACACGTATCTTTGAAAGTTAATGGCAGGATTCAAACTGCAATCCTGACAGTCTTTCGGTTTACCATACAGTATATATTTCCATACATACAGTTCATATTAACATACCTCCTGAATCTCCTGAGGTGACATTGTTTCATGGAGGATATTTGAAGCATGCCCATTCTGTTGGACTGGCAGATACATTTTAGTTTGTGTATTGTATTATAATGCTTTTGGGGGTCTCTATTTCTAGTTGACTTTTTATACACCACCCAGAGCTACTTTGTTGAGTTGAGCAGCCTCCCTCCCTCTCTCTCTGTCTCTCTGTCTCTCTCTATATATGTGTGTGTGTGTGTGTGTGTGTGTGTATTGTATATATGTGATTTTTTTCAGAAAAAAATGTTTTTTAAAAAATTCTTGCTTCTTTGTATTTATCTGAGAAATTGGTAAAAACTAAAAAATTAAAAAGACCATTAACCATTTCCTAACATTAGCTAATGAACTCATGCAGCACACTTGATAATTTGAGCCTGAGACTCTTGCTTTAAGCTGTTGTAGCCCCCCTCCCCATGCCCAAAGGGGGCATGGTGGCTCAGCGGGTAAGACGCCAGGCTTGTCGATTGGAAGATCGCAAGTTCGGAGGTTCGAATCCCTAGTCCCGCGTGATGGAGTGAGCTCCCGCACTCGCCCCAGCTCTTGCCAACCTAGCAATGTGAAAGCATGCAAATGCAAGTAGATGAATAGGTACCACTTCGGTGGGATGGTAACAGCGTTCCGTGCGCGTCATGCAGCCACATGACCATGGAAGCGTCTTCGGACAACGCTGACTCTTAGGCTAACAAACGGAGATGAGGACCGGCCCCTAGAATTGGACATGACTACACAAATGTGCGGGGAGAACCTTTATCTTTTTAGCCCCCCTCCCCATCTTTAGGCTTATTGCCTGACAGTATTTTAAGACCGAAACGTAATCCAAAATCCAACTGGCTATTTCAGTTCAAAGCACCTTGATGCTTCAGTTTTCAAGAAGTAACAAGACTTTAATAACATTTAGGTGGTAGTGGTAGTGATTGGATTTCTATCCCATTTTTTCCCAAAGAGCTCAATGTGACTCACCTGGAGATGTCTCTTCATGTTATCCCCACAACATCATTATGAGATAGATAGGGCTGAGACAGAGCATCTGGCACAAAAGTCTTGCACTGCATTTCAGTGGCGGAGGGCAGACTTGAATATGGGTCTCCTCAGTCTTAGTCCAACACTGTCACCACTAGTCCTCATTGTTGTTTAGCTAAACAGAATAGAATTGCTTTCAGAATCTTCAGCAGGCTCAGCTTTTTCATACACAATTAATCATAGAGATATACCCCAGTAATACCTATTTTTGCTTCTAGCCTGTCTCTGAGTACTCGGTTCTGATTGTGATGTATTGATTCCCTATAACGTTTTCCACATGAATTTGCTGATCTAGTGAAATTGAAATATGAATTTTTTAAAAAAACTAAGAATTATTTCTTTCTTCTTGGGTGGTGGGATTGTCCTCCTGCTGCTGTTCTCTTTGTTTTCAGTGCAGTCTGTATTGTAAAGTGGATGGTCACCATAGATAGGCTCGTTCTTTGGATTACCATACTGAAGTTCATCACATACTTTTATTCTATCAGGACCCCAGAAGTGCACCTTCTCTGTAGCAGCACCTGTCCTCTGGAACAAGCTACCTCCAGAGATCCAGAAGGCCCCCATTCTGCATATATGCACATATATAGGTATACAGATTTTCCACTCAAAACTATTTCTCAGTATTGTTCAGCTTAGCATAGCACTGCGTGGTGCCTTCCTCAAACAACCCTTTTACAAAGTTGTCATTGTTGACAAGTTGACATCTCTATTTCAGCTGGAACATCTTTAGTTCTTTGTTGCTGTTAGTTACTGTATATGGGTTAGCATTTCCACCCCAAAACAGCTTTTTAATTCTTTAATATATAGAAAACAGAAATTGTTCAATGATGATATCATGAAAATAGTTTGGTTTATAGCCACTTGTGCACTTAATTTTTCTTCAAAACAGATGTTCAATGGGAACTGACAAAACAAAGAAAATGGACCACCAACCAAATGTTTCCACAACTAGAGCTTTTAACTTGGCTTCATAATATTAATCCACCCAATTCCAGCAGAAGATTATTTTTCAAATAGATGCTTAAATTTTTAGCCTAATTAAATGACAGACTACTAATTTCAGATCCCATTTGTTCATGGTACACACCCCATCAGTGTTTTCAATTATTTAACATAAACTCTAGCACATCTAATCTTTTAATGATGGGTCTTGCACGGTATCACCGTAGTTAGGCCACTTTGGCCGAGTCTGTTGGGGTTTGTATAATACCCAGAATTTACAAGTAGATTAATTAGACAGGTGAGAGGCATTAAGTTCTGCAAGTCATTCTATTAGCAGCCGTTGTTGAAGAATGATGAAAGAAGTGACTCATACCACAGCTGATATAGTTTAAGCTGGGTGTGGTAGATAATGAATGTGACCTATAATGTGATTGGTCAATTTAAGTATATAAGCAGAGGAGCTCTGGTGTTAATTCTTCTCTCGTTATTATCTTCATTATCATCTGTATCTGTGGACGTTATTGGACTGTGTATGGACTGCATATGTATATAGAGTAAATAGACTATTTTATGTAATCTCTTGTGAGTGTCTGCTTACTCAATAGAATGGAATACTCTGAGGTCTAGAAGGAACATTGGCAGCCCCAGCGTTGTGTACTCTGACAGGTTACGGGCCCAGCAGTGGAACGCATCCAGTTGGGACTCTAACAGGTCACTGGCACGGCTGTGTGGACGTTGAAGCCTATCTAGGAGTCATGTGGCTATCTGGGGCGGATTTGGAGCTTTTACCGGTTCCGTGCCTGGCTGTGTGTTTCCTAAGACGGACTTGGAGCTGTGGGACGTTCTGTGAAGTCTGTGCCGTTTATTCATCATTATCTTGCTCAGGAGGGGCCGTGTGTCCTGTTCCAACTAAGACTGACCTGGAAGCGTTACTGAAACTAACTTTATTTACACAGATACACACTTGGCCCAGTTTAAACAGTCTTCTTCTTCTTCTGCAGGCTGGATCGCAACGAGACCAGTTGATTCTTCGGGCCTGACAGGAAGAACCAGAGGGGTTGCAGACTCTATGGTCGCTCCGGAGGTGGCAGTCAAGGTAACAGCAGGCGAGGGGTTAGCTTGGCTTGTGGGACTTGAAGTAGACCGGGGCCCAACAAAAGCAGCCCACTGATTACCAGTACCGGCTTGACCCAGCTGAGGCTCTTGGCTGATTGGTATATGGGTAGACCAGGGCCCAACAAAGGCAGCCCACTGAGTGCCAATGTCGGCTTGAACCCGCTGAGGATCTTGGCTGGTTGGTATATGGGTAGACCAGGGCCCAACAAAAGCAGCCCACTGCTGACCGGCGTCGGTCGTCTCAGGTTCAGGTATCAGCGGAGAATCTGTGGCTCGGGCAGTCAGGGAGGGAGCAGGCAAGGCAGCGGCACTTACCCCGGTAGAGGCTTCTTCCATAGGAAACCAGGAGCACTCCAAACAACGTCCGGGATCCGTGGGCTCGCCGGACGAAGGCGCGGCGGCAAGAGGCAGCTCGGTGCTCAGTGCTCGGCGCTCGGCAACGACAGGTAGGTGGAACCTGATAAGGTGTGCGCTGGCTTATAGGGAAAAAATCAAGGCTTGAGAATAAACCAGACAGAGTGCAGCTTTTAGGGCTAAAAGTGTTTACTTGTAGCATAAGGCAATAAATGCATATATAGTTAAGGCAATAAATGCAAAATGTTACATTATTGCAATAAGGAAAAACAAAAACAAACGTATAAGCAGAGTTCTGTGTATTGATCCCAGGGCCAGAGTTCATGCCACGGCTTATACCCAAAGCCAGGCATAGCTCACACTGCCCAGTCCTCAGAAGTAGAATACACGTGAAGAACTACATGGCTAAAGACACAAAAAATCAAGAAGCATAGAACACCATTTTGCATGGTTAGATATTCACTATGGTTAGATATTCACTATTCCAGCTTTCTGATTGGCTGGATGTTAGGTGTGACACACACTAGGCCCAAAGCATAGGCTATAGTACAAGGTGGCAGTGCTGCATCTAAGCAAGCACGTGATCTCCCCCTCCCTGTTCTAGACAGAGCAAGGATTCCCACAGAAGGAATCAGGAGGAATTGTTCTCATGCGAAGTTCCCATTGCTTGTGTGGGCACTAGCCATAACAAGACATCACATGGTACCTTCTCGCTTCATATCTAATGATGAGATGTAAACAAAGCCATTCAAAGTTATGGGAAGGCGTTACATCATCATGAGAAGCTTTTCTCCGTACAGAAAATATTTGCCAATTTCATATGGGAAATCTGACAGAAGCTTCTTTGTGTTCGGGTTTCTCAGCGGCTATCGAGCTGGTCGCTGGAAGGCTAGGTTCGGCTCGGTTAGTCAGCGTGGCGGGAGGAGCGGTCACAGGCAAGGGTCCAGGTCGCATGTCGGATTGGTTGTCTCCGGCAACTGAGGTAAGTTGCGGCAGCCTTTTATTCCAATTTTCACACCTTCGGAGAGCAGGGGCCAATCGGGCTTCGCGTTGCTCGGCCCACCTTTCTGCTCTCCTTTGGCGTACGCTGATTGGTGGAGGCGTCTTTCCTTCCGAGCCTCTGCCAATCAGTGTTTCCAGGTCTCCAGTCGGTTTTGCGCCAAGCCTGCTGTCTCCTGTGATTGGCTTCTCCTCCGACTCGGAGTCCGGCATGTCGGCCGGCAGCCAGGTAAGCAGTGGAAACCTCACACCGTGAGCGGTGAGCACAGCAAAGATGCAGTCTACTATCGGAGGTGGTTTCCCCCTACACACGGCTGAATGAATCCAATTATCTTTCGTGGGCATATAAGATGGAGATGTTTTTGCGTCATGAAGGACATTGGGGAGCCATGAGTAGTCCACCTGTTGACTTAGATAAAGAAGAAGATATGTTAAGAGATGAGAAAGCATTGTCCAGCATAGTTTTGTGCGTGGAAGACAGTCAGATAAATTATGTGCGTGGCAAACAGTTAGCTAAGGAGTGCTGGGATTCCTTAAAAGATGTGTATCTCAGAACCACACCTCTTTGTAAAGTCATGTTAACCAGAAAACTGTATCGTCCACGTTTGAGTGAAGGAGACAGCGTCTCAGCACATTTACAGCACATGACGGGGCTCTTCTTAGAATTGGAACAGCGTAATATGCATTATACAGAAGCACACAAAGTGTTGTTATTCTTAGTTCCCTAAATGAGACGTGGGATAACTTAGCGACCAATTTTGGGTCAATATCTGAAAGGGATTTGACTGTTAATTATCTAACCGATCGGCTTCTTGAGGAAGAGCAAGACACTTTGGCCGAGTCTTTGTGTCTGATCAATACTATGCTTGTTGGACAAAAGTGGCTGGTTCAGGTATGTATTTGCTCCATGTGAAGCAACCTTTTGGAGAGACAGAACCAGATGGAGAAATTAATATCTAATCCAGTGTATGGATTGGTAGTTTCTGGTGTGAAAATATATGTCGGCTAAGGTTTGTGTTCTAGCTGTCATTTTCACACAAATTTCACCTGTACATACAGTAATGTTACATCTTTCTTAGGACCATATGTCGATTAAGATTCTCAGTCATCCAGGTGGAATTGTCTGTAGGTTGAGTCATGGCAACTGGATTTCTTTCTTTTGGTTGAAACGTTTTGCTGCTTGTCCAAGTAGCTTCTTCAGTCTGGGCAAAAGTCTTCTAGGGTGGCTGTGTGACCTTACACCTGAATGGCTTGTTAATTGGGCAATTGAGGTGTAGATAGTCTTTGGGATGTCTTTAGGTTGACCATACATCCCATTTTGAACTTTGTAGTTCCCTCCTAGTTTTAGGTGGTGCCCAACCCAAAACATCCTGTACCTTTGCCAGACCCATTTCTATGCCTTTATGGGACATTCTGTACCCCAAATAATTCAATTGTTCTTTATGGAATTCACATTTAGAGAGCTTAGCATACAGTTGAGCTTTTATTAGTCTCTGTAAGACCTCTTGCACCAATTTTACATGGTTGGCCATGTTGTCTGTGTAGATCAAAATATCATCAAGGTACACCAGCATGCCTTTATATAAAAGGTCATGTAACACTTCATTAATTAAGGCCATAAAGCACCCCGGGGCTCCTTTTAAGCCGAATGGCATCACAAGATACTCAAATGCCCCTAAATGACAGTTAAAAGCAGTTTTCCACTCATCCCCCTCTTGTATGCGCACACGAATGTAGGCTTCTCTTAAATCCAGTTTGGTGAAAATCTTCTCTGTAGACAAGAGAAGAGGGGAATAGGGTATTTGTTGGAAGTGTAATGGCATTGAGTCCTCTATAATCAGTACATAAGCGTAAAGATCCATCTTTTTTTGTGCGGAACAATACCGGAGCCCCCAGGGGTGAATTGGTGGGTCGGATGAAACCTCGCTCCAAATTTTTGTCAATAAACTCCCTCAAAGCCTCTCGCTCTTTTAAAGTCATGGAGTAGAATTTTGGTTTGGGAAGACGTGCTCCGGGGTCGAGTTCAATAACGCAGTCTGCCTTTTGATGGGGAGGGAGCTGACTTGATTCAGCCTCACCAAATGCCACTTTTAAGTCAGAATATTGCCACGGGATCGGGTCTCCCTCCGGGCCTGGGTTGGGTGCCAGGGAATCATCCATGGTGGCCAGAGCTGGTAAATTCAGTGGGAGTGGAGTCCGCACTCCTGCCAGTTCATAAGAATGTGGTTTTGGTTCCCACCAATAGACTGGGACAGGGTCCACTCACCATTGTATCCAGATGCCTGGTGTTTTGAGTTGCTGCCTGACCTTGGACGCCATTTAGGGCAGGCAATTCCAGTTTCCCGGCAACTGGAATTCTTCATCTGCTGAGTTGTCATCTGCATCGGACAATCCTCTCAGCATGAACTCAGTGGCTCCTCTGGTTTGCGTGAGCTCAGTGCCGATGGAGGCACCACTGGATGCTTTTTTAGTTGGCAACTTGGGTTTGTGGCTGGGGCTTTTACTTCATTGAGCTGGTTGGAATAAAGGGCCTGCAGCAATGCAGTGGCCTTCCTTGCTGCATTTGAAGCAAGCTCCACTTTGAGCATGCCGCTCCTTCTCCTTTTCCCAAGTTCTGCGTCTTTCTTTTCGTTTGGTACTCACAATATTAGTAGAAGTGCGCTTCTCGGCTCCGTGCAGGCAGTGCTGTAGTTTTACTTGTGCATGGGCTTCTTCTACTTCTCCAGCTAGGCAAATCCAACCTCGCAGGGTCATTGGCTTGGCCCGTGCCAGACATCATTCTAAAATTTCAGGTTTTAAGCCAGTTCTGAAATACTCAATTTTCAACTATTCCAGCCAATCAGTCATTTTTCCCACTAGCCTCTTAAACTCTGAGGCATACTCCAATATGGATTGGTTTCCTTGTCTAAGAGTTTGTAGACTGGTTCTGGCTTGCATCGCAATGAGGGGATCTTCGTAGCGAGTTTGGAGAGCGAACATAAATTCGTTGAAGTCCTCTATTTCTGTCAGGGAGATAACTGGTGAAGAAGGAGGGGGCTCCCTCCAGGGGGATAAATGCATGTGTAGTACTGAATCACTTTGCTTTCCTCCCAAGAGGCTAAAGAAGGCCCCACCCTGATTTCTTAGGCCCTTTCTCTGAGCATTACTAGTTCATTTTAGTTTAGCTGGATTCCCTCTACCAGAGTAGGACAATAAAGCACTAGAGCCTGTACACCAAGTCTCAGCGTGTTTTCCTTCACTCGAAGTCAGGACAATTTCTGGTGCTTCAACGTTGTACAGATCCACAGCCCAATCGGCAGTGTCGTCTTCTAAGTGTGCTGTAATGTATCTGATTTTTGAGTTGTCATCTGAGAAATCTCTTCCCCATGCGTCCATGAATCCATGAACCTGATTCATGAACCATGCTAATTGCTTTGGATTGCCTCCGAATTTCACTTTCAGATCTCGTATCCCTACACCTCCACCAGCAGTTTGCTGTCCCAGCCCTGGTGAGAAAGGTGCAGGCTGGGATCTAATACTGGTGGTGCTTTGACGAGCTGAGACTTTTTCTTCTCGCAGGCTTGTTGCGAATTGTTGGCCGGGTCCTCTTGCGAATTGTTGGCTGGTAGTTGCCATGGCTATTTGCCTCACTTGTTGAGTCATCGCTTCGATGATGTCTTGTAAGCCTTCCATACGACTCCCGAGCTCTGACACCTGAAGTTCCACAGCCCCGATTCGTTGTCCCGATTTGCATTGGGATCCTAGCTTCATGGTTACATGCCGAGCGACTTCTGGATCTGCGTTGCGTCCAATTGCTGTCAACCACCTGTCTCTCACATCCCGTAGTGAGGGGTTTGGACCCATCTCCATCTCTGCAAACTGGATTTTGGGTCGGGCTCCAAAGTTTTGCCACTCCATCATGGGATGACTAACATCCCCTCTGTTTCCGGAGCTGGGTCTCTTCTGCAGTTCTTCACTTGCCTGGGGCTCTTTACTTTGCATGTCCCAGGTTTCTTCAATTGATAAGCCTGCCAATAATTCCATCATGGCCTGTTTTGACATGGAGGACTGGGAAAAGTCGTACTGTTGGGTAGACACCTCCAGTCTCCAAATCCATTAAGGGGGACTGGGAAAGTCTTACTCCTTCTGGGAGGACACTTCCAGTCCCCACATCTGATGTGGGAAATGGGAAATTCTTACTCCCGCTAGGAGGACACCTCCAGACCTTGGGGTGAGTTCTTCATCTTGCCACTCATCCATAACGGTTAATTCCAGATTGCTTGACAACCCTGGAATACCAAAATTGGCACCAAGCATTCAAAATTATTAACATCCCTCTGTACTCATCCCTTGTTAACTTTAAAACAAATGTTTTCCCACTCTTGGGAAATTGGTCTTCCCCCCTCCCAATCTGTTAAGTTTAATGAGAGTTGAGGTGTCTTATCAGTGTCCTTGGTATTTCAGAGTCAGCGGAGGAATGTGAAGGAGGCAAATGGTTCTTTTCGTTTTGAAAGCAGCTGGCTACAAAGGAGGCTGACACGAGTCAGCTTCTGTACTGCTTGACACGTGTTGGCTCAATACATGGCAGGCAAGCAAAGTGAGTCTGACTAGACCTTTCATTGGAGACAACTGTCTGCTTACCAGACTCCATGTGCCTGGACTCCTGATCGGAAAACCTCGTGACCTGACTCTTGACTCTTGGACTCACTTGACTATTTATTTATTTATTATTTATTTATTAAATTTATATTACCGTCCATCTCCCCTATCAGGGACTTGACTAATCATGTTTTGAACGTGAAACTCCCTGAAGGCAAGCTTGTGGGACTTTTGGAGCTTGTTTCTGTAGAGTGTGTGTGTTTGCTGAGAAACTTCGCTGAGAAACTTGTGAGGTAAACTTGTGAGGAAACGAACAGGTGGCCAGGGACTGTGTGCGTTTGTGCTCATACTCCCTGGCCACCTGTTCATTACCTCACAAGTTTACCTCACAAGTTTCTCAGCAAAGTTTACCTCACAAGTTTACCTCACAAGTTTCTCAGTAAAGTTTTACAACTGCCTACCTGGTGTATTGCGTGTGATTGGGCTGGGACAGGACACATATTTACATTGATTATCCAACATAATTGTGACTTACCTATGAAGACATCCAGAGAGGGCCTGATAAAAGTTCTACCTTGGCACATGGTGATGACCAGAAGGCAAGCCTTGCCACTGGTTAACCCCACATTATGGAATATGCAACCTCCAAAGATACATTTAGGCTCCTCATGTCATAAAATCCACTTTAATGAGTACAACTTACTCCATGTAAAGTTCAATAATAGTTCTTTTATTCTTGTGTTATTCAGACAGAAAGCAAAGCAAGTATTTACAATGAGAAAATAAAATAATAAATGGATAAAATTACAAAATAATCATTAACTTTTCCTGTCCACAATTGCCCACAGCTATTCTCAACTGCCCACAACTGCCAGACAAGGCATCAGCTTCTCTTATCCACAATTGCCCACAGTTATTCTCAACTGCCCACAACTGCCAGACAAGGGCACCAACTTCTCTTATCCACAATTGCCCACAGTTATTCTCAACTGCCCACAACTGCCAGACAAGGCATCAGCTTCTCTTATCCACAATTGCCCACAGTTATTCTCAACTGCCCACAACTGCCAGACAATTATGTCATAAACAACCAAGTTAACTATGCCTCACTAGGCTACCCAAGTTGCTGTTAACATTCACCTTACCAGACTTCCTTAATAGTATCTCATTTATACTTACATCCACTCCTAACAGTTGGCCAGACAATGTTAGAGTGTATTGTCGAAGGCTTTCACGGCCGGAGTTCAATGGCTGTTGTGGGTCTTCCGGGCTGTGTGGCCGTGTTCTGGAAGTTGTGGTTCCTAACGTTTCACCAGCATCTGTGGCCAGCATCTTCAGAGGGCAGGAGCACAGATAGAAGCAAAATCTCTGACAGACACCTTATGGGAATTAATGGCATTCATTTCCACATCCATAGCAGCTTTCCACTTTTTCTGCTCCTGTGGTGGCAACTCCATTACCTCTGAATAACTACGAGGTTCATAATTAATAAAACACACTTTAACATCACATGGTTTGTAACGCTGAGGTGGTATGCCCTTGTTAACTCTTTCAGATCTGCACAATACAGTAGCATCCTGCTTCATTGGCACACTAGGAGTTAATTCCTCTTCATCCATAATTATATCTCTGGACTGCTCTGATAGCTCGAACTGTCTCTGACTAGGAAGAAAAACCTGACTCTCTCCATGTAACTTCTGCCAATTGCTATGCTCACTGAAACTTGCTGATCGTGAAATAACAAGTCTTCTGCCATCAGTGAACCTATATCCCTTGGTTCCTGGCTCATACCCCACAAAAACCATTTTCTGTGCTTTAGCCTGCCCTTTCCTACATACTTCCTTATGCACGTGAACCCAGGCTGTGCACCCAAACACCTTCAAATGAGCTAATGATGGCTTCTTGCCATACAAAATATAATATGGTGTTTGATTTACAGACACACTCCACAACCTGTTAATTAAATAATTAGCAGTCAGTATAGCTTCTCCCCAGTATCCTCTAGATAACCCTGAGTCAGCTAACAATGCGTCCTTTACTGTCTGTAGTGCTAAATTTCTTCGTTCCGCCACGCCATTCTCAGCTGAACTATGCGGATTGGTTCTCCTGTGCACAATGCCCCTCCTACTGAGCCATTGCTGAAAACTGCCACTCATAAACTCAGTAACCCGGTCAGTCTGCAAACTACACACCTTTGTGTTATATCTACATTCTACAAACTGCACCCAATTCCTGAACTTATCAAATGTTTGGCTCTTAGCTTTCAACAGATAACAGAACCCGAATCTAGTGAAATCGTCAACAATTACTAAGACATATTTAGCACCACCTAATGTGGCTGGTAATGGGCCAATTAGGTCAGCGTGAACTAATTCAAAACATTTCTGTGACTTTCTATCACTTAATTTGCTTACAGGATACACCTTTGACTTAGCAACTTTACATGCCGTGCAATCCAGATAAGCTTGGCACAGTTTCAAATCCATTCCAGAACTTGCTTCAGACATCTTTTCAACCACTTTGAAACCTGGATGCCCCAACCGTCTATGCCACAAATGTTCACATGAATCATGGTTTGGTTTGTTGATCATTGCTACATCATGGGTTACATCACCATCTGTCTTGGGTTTCATCTCATACAGACTGTTCTGCAATACACCCTTACCACAGACATGATTATTTTTCATAACAATACATTCACCCTTCCCAAACCTTACATCATATCCCTGTTTATCTAACTGAGAAACACTCAGGATATTGTACTCTAGGTCTGGTACACATAGCATAGATAATTCAATATTCAAACTAGGTACAAGGACAAATCCTTTTCCAATAACAGATGCAAAAGTTCCATTTGCCAGGCTAACATGGTTCCGTTCAGCCTGCGTAAACCTTTTAAACATCTTCCTGTCATTGGCAATATTTTTGCTTGCTCCACTGTCCAGAAGCCACGTTTCTGTTAGGAAGGACTGGTCAAAAGAGGCCAAGTCTGGCAGCAGGAAAAGGGAAAAGGTAAAACTCCGTTGCAACGATAAAAACGTTGCAGCAGAGTTGAACTCAATTTCAAAAAAAAGAGCCAAGAACGCAGCACGCCTATTGGCTGCTGCATTCGAACAGCGCGAGATACAAAGTATAAAAGGAGGAAACAACGAAGAACGGGTTGTCAGGGACAACCGTTCTTCAGGAGTACCACATACCTTCAGCTCCAGACTTCTTCCACAGCTGCTCACACCACAGAAGCCCTGCTTAAACGATCTCTCTAGCCCTCCCCATCCTCAGACTAACTCCAGCCCTCGGATCCACCGATCAACCAGTTCTCCTTACCTTTCGGAGCTGTCTTCCATCGCAGTTTCTGAGGAGACTCCTTCTGCAGTTGCTTCCCTTGCTGCCTCAGCGTCAACGCCGTGGCTTCCCTCCGTGCCTGTCTACGCTGACGGATCTGTCTCTGGGCTGTCTTCCTTCGCTGCTGCTGCTGCTGCACCGGTGCCTTCCTGCTATTTCAAGCCTCCTGCTGTTAAAAACAAAGACAGTTTATCACCTGTCAAACAGCATACTGTTGCTGGGCTGAATTACTCTGACCCTAAATTGCCTCAGACCTCAACTATTGGAAAGTCTGTTACAGCAGAGGATCTTCTATCAAGCTCCCAACTACCTGTCTTCAGAACAACCCAGTTAATTAACCCTTCCCATTCCTTCCTATTAAAACCCAGCCAGCCTTTTAAAATACCCAGTCCTTTCCACCTTCCTCCTAATCCAGCCTTGCCTACCTTTGACAAAAAACCATAACTGTCTGTTTTGTTCTTGTTAAACTGTACATTGCCTGAATTAATTCTTGATGTAATTACCACCTAGTAGATTAGTAGTTGTGTAAGTTGTCTTGCTAGTTAATCCCCAGAACCAGTCTGGTATTTATTCTTGATTGTACTGATTGTCTTGCTTGTGTTTTCTTGCCTTGTTCCTGTCCTGTTGTATTGTTTCCAGATTCCAAAACCCATCAGATTGAAGTAGAATACAGTACTGTGCCCTATAACAGAAGAAGATTATCTTGGAGCCTGCCACCCAATTGATCTGATAGTACTTAATAAAAACTGTTAAGCAATTCAAGTCTCTGTAATAAGTTGGAACAGGACAGTTTCCTTTAAATTCCTTCCAGTAGAATTAATCACCTGGACAGTACTTCATTGCTTGGCAATCCTCGGCTTGACTTTTGCCTTACTTTCAGCAACATTACAGTCCCGTTGCAAATGCAATTTAGAACTACAGCGAAAACATTTACGTTTAACAGCCAAAACTTTATCAGTAGTACAAGGAACACACTCCCCCACAAGCCTACTGCTCTGCTTCGGCTTATTTATGTTACAATCCTTTCTTCTTTGTTCCTCCTCCAGAAGTCTCCCAGTCAGATAATTTACGGTCAAATCCCTCTCAGATAAAGACCCGAAACTGGTAGCTAAATTATCCCATGTTTCATTAAGTGAACTGAGAATTACATAAACTTTATGTGTCTCTGTGAATTGCATTCCTCTTTGTGCCAATTCTAGGAACAGCCCAGTCATATATTGCAAATGTTCAAGAATATTATCACTGCTATCTAACCTAGCATGATACAATTTTCTTGTCAACATAGCCTTGCATAACGGTGTGCTTCTAAGATAAACATTTCTTAAAGCTTCCCAGCACTCACTAGCTAACTGAAATTCCCGTACATAACATAATTGGCTGTCCTCCAAGCATAAAATTATGCTTGCCAATGCTCTCTCGTTCTGCAAAATAGCTTCCTTATCATCCAACTCGTCCGGTGGCTCATGGACGGCTCCCCAAATACCTTCCCGGTAAAGAAACATTTCCATCTTGTACGCCCACAACAGAAAATTGGAGCCATTCAGCCTTTCCAGAGGGAAACCACCTCCAATAGTAGACTGCATGTTCACTGTGCTCATTGCTCCTCAGCCCCTCCTGGGCAGACACCGATGAATGAATAGCACAGACTTTATCAGAACGTCCTTCAGCAGCAAACAGGCCTAGGAAAAATACACAGCCAGGCACGGAACCTGCAAAAGCTCCAAAGTCGCCCCAGATATCCACACGACTCCTGGATAGGCTTCCAACGTCCTCACAGCCGTGCCAGCATCCAACTGCACACGTTCCACTGCTGGGCCCGAAACCTGTCAGAGCACGCAACGTGGGGCGGCCTGCTCTTTTTCCAAGACACCAGTGATCCACGATCTATGCAGTAAATAGACACTCAAGCAGAGATTAGATAAAATAGCCTATTTACTTTATATACATACGTAGTCCAAATAAATCCAACAGCAGTAACAAATGATAACAGCAACGAGCAGGAATACAGCAACGAGAAGGAATACAGCAACGAGAAGAAAGAACACAAGAACTTCACTTCTTTTATACAAATACTGACCTATCACGTTATAGGTCACTCTCATCATCTGCCACACCCAACTAAACTATAGCACCTGAAGTATGAGTCATTACTGTCACATCATACCTTCAACAATGGCTACTAATTGGTTGACTTGCAGAATAATTCACTTCTCACCTAGATACATCAAGCCTCTCCAGTATAATTTATCTATCTGTAAATTCCTGGGTATATACAAACCCCAACATATAACAATCATGAGAATGATTGAGGGAACTACTGGCCTAGTTTGATTTGCACAAAATGAAAATATGGTTTCCACAAGTAAGCAAAACTTGCCTATATGATACCATACCATGCTAAAGTGGAATGTCTTATGTATACATTGCCATAGGGAAAAATCTGAGCCTTTCCTCTATTATTTTTGTTTTTCCCCAAATTTTGCCACCACCCATCTCCCCCAGAAAAGGGGGACTCTGGGCGGTTTACAATCGGAAACACATTAAAACAGTAAGTATAAAAACATCTAAAATATAAATATACAATTACCACATATAAATATAAAAATAAATACATATAAAATCCAAGTGGCCATAAAAGATCTAATTCAGTGAGGAGAGCTCTAAGGCACCAGCCACCCCCAAGAATAACTACTTCCCTTCCCACCCCAGGCGAGACGGCAGAGCCAAGTCTTCAGGGTCTTCCGGAAGGCTAGGAGCGGTGGGGGCTGTCTCACCTGTGGGGGCAGAGTGTTCCAGAGGGTGGGGGCCACTGCAGAGAAGGCCCACCTCCTGGACCCCGCCAAGTGAAATTCTCTTGCAGACAGGGTCTGTAACATGCCCTCTCTGCATGACCGGGTGGGACGGGTCAATGTCATGGGGATGAGACATGGGTCGATGTCATGGGGATGAGATGGTCCCTCAGGTAACCTGGACCCATGCCATGTAGGGCTTTAAAGATTATCACCAACACCTTGAATTGGACCAGGAAGCAAACTGGGACCCAATGCAGCTCACACAGCAGTGGTGTCACATGTGCCGATCTTGGGGCACCAAGAACTGCCCGGGAAGCCGCATTCTGGATGCTTGGAGTCCAGCTCAGAACGGAAGTGAGCAATTTTATCCTGCAGATGCTCAGAAACCTCCTCCGCACAACCCTGTAGGTCAGAGCTTTCCAAACTGTGTGTCGCGACACAAACGTGTGTCACCACACACAGTCTGGTGTGTCGCCACACAACCCGGAAGCGCTGATCATCATCAGCGCTTCTGGGTTTTCCCGCGGCGACACACCAACAGCGGCGTGCAAAAACCCGAAAGCGGCAGCAGCGCTTCCGGGGTTTTGCGCGCTGACGCAACGGCGGCACTTCCAGGTTTTCCCGTGGTGACACACCAACGGCGGTTGGTGTGTCACCGCGGGAAAACTTTGGAAAGCCCTGCTGTAGGTGGATCACTGGGCCCAACTTCCCCAAAAGGGATTGAGTGATCTTAAACAGGGCTGTCAGTGGCATTCTGCGGACGCAATTTTTGCTGCCACAAGGTAGGCCTTAACAGCAGCTCTAGCTTGTGTTCAGTCGGATTCAGTCTTTGTCTTCCTCCAGTGGCACTCTAGATGTCTCTTTTTAAAAAGATAAAGGTTCCCCCCACACATTTGTGCAGTCATGTCCAACTTTAGGGGCCGGTGCTCATTTCCATTTGTTAACCGAAGAGCCAGCGTTTTCCGAAGACGCTTCCACGGTCATGTGGCCAGCATGACACATGCGGAACACCGTTACCTGCCCACTGAAGTGGTACCTATTAATCTACTTGCATTTGCATGCTTTCGAATTGCTAGGTTGGCAAGAGCTGGGGCTAGTGCGGGAGCTCACTCCGTCACGTGGGACTAGGGATTTGAACCTCCAAACTTGCGATCTTCTGATCAACAAGCCTGGCGTCTTACCCGCTGAGCCACCACACCCCTTAGACGTCTCTTAACCCTCTTCAAAATCCTCAGCTCCTCCGTGAACCACAGGGAGTGTTAGGTTGAATGGAGCAAGAGAGGTCGCACAGGCATGATCCTGTCCAAGGACCTGGCCACCTCCCTATTCCAGGCTGCGGCCAGGGCCTCCACTGGACTGTGCAGCAGATCCTCGGGTATAACCCCCAGCTCCCTCCGGAACCCTGCCGGGTCCATCAGTTGCCGGGGGCACACCAATCTAATTGGTCCTGCCTCCCTGTGGAGGGGGGCGGCGTAAGAGAATCTCAAGGCCACCAGGGCGTGATCTGACCATGACAATGGGGACAGATGTAACTCTCCCCTCAGGGTACATTGCCACTGCTCTGACAAGTCCGGCGTCAGGCCACTGTCTCGAGTCAGGTCCCGAATAATCTGGAACAGGCCCATGGCTGCCATGGTAGCCATGAACTCCTGAGCTGCTTCCGAGGCACGCCCCAGGGATGGCAGATTGAAGTCCCCCAGAGCCATAAGTCTGGAGGACTCCACTACCAGCCCCGAGACGGCCTCCAGCAGCTCAGGCAGAGAGGTTGCTACGCAGCAGGGAGGCTGGTACAGCAGCAACACTCCCAACTGTTCTCAGGAACCCAACTTAAAAAACAGGGTCTCACAGCTGGCCACTTGTGGAGCAGTGCCCCTGAAGGCCACTAGAGACTCCCAGATGACAACTGCCACCCCACCTCCCCTGCCCCGGTGTCTCAGCTGGTGCCATACCTGAAACCTGGCCAGGCACATCTCCGAAAGGGGGACCCCTCCTTCTGAGCCCAGCCAGGTCTCGGTAATACATGCCAGGTCTGCCCCCTCCTCTGGGATCAAATCACATATGAGGGGGGCCTTGTTTTTGACTGACCTGGCATTAAGAAGCAGCAGCCAAATACCAGGGCCCTCAAGAATCTGCTGTCCAGGGCCTGGGTCTGAACCAGGTGGGCCGGAACATGCCACTGGTAACAAACACCAGGGGCGTCTTCTCCAAAGATGGCTCGCCCTCTCGTTCCCATTGTAGCATCCCTGGCCCGTTACCACCTCATTATGCTACCATTGTACATGTAAGATTTTTTAAAATAAAAAATATTTAACAACAGTGCAGTGCAGGAACAGTTTTTAGCATTCATCTGTAGCCTGTGTGAAAGTTGATGTGTTACCTGTAGAATATAGAATAAAGCCAATTTATCTTTGGATTTTTAGGATTATTATTATTATTATTATTATTATTATTATTATTCAGATTGTGTTGTGTATATATTGCATTAAATATTCCACCTTCAATTCTTGGAAATTCCAATCAAAGGGAGAGAAGGAAGGAAGGAAGGAAGGAAGGAAGGAAGGAAGGAAGGAAGGAGGGAGGGAGGGAGGGAGGGAGGGAGGGAGGGAGGGAGGGAGGGAGGGAGGGAAGGAAGGAAGGAAGGAAGGAAGGAAGGAAGGAAGGAAGGAAGGAAGGAAGGAAGGAAGGAAGGAAGGAAGGAAGGAAGGAAGGAAGGAGCCTTCTTAAGCACCTGCAGAATTTAATACAAAAATTTAGCTGGAGGTCACTAGTGTCATATGTCAGAAGCTACAACAATCATTGTATTTTTCTGCAAGCTGATTGGACAAGAGGAGGATCTCTGAGTATGTAATTTTGTTGTTTATTCGTTCAGTCGCTTCCGACTCTTCGTGACTTCATGGACCAGCCCACGCCAGAGCTTCCTGTTGGCTGTCGCCATCCCCAGCTCCCCCACGGTCGAGTCCATCACCTCCAGAATATCATCCATCCATCTTGCCCTTGGTCGGCCCCTCTTCCTTTTGCCTTCCACTTTCCCTAGCATCAGCATCTTTTCCAGGGTATCTTTTCCAGAGTATGTAATGCATCATTATTTTTCTTTTATTATTTTGTAAGCACACCAAATAATGAATCTGTAACTGGGAACTTCTAAACAGACATAAAGTCCTTCTCTTTCAGGCACTAGATTAATCTGATATTAGCTCTAAGTTCATTTAAATCATTCCCACCAGCATGGAACAAATTTTACATCAGGAGTTGATTTCCCAACAGCAAAGGCATTTCTCAATGATGAGGTAGTTCTTCATTTCCTACAGAGTCATCAAACTAATTGGGCTGAATGAGAAACTGCAAGGGTTTCATTCTGAAACTTGATGTTCTTATTTTTAAAGTACATGATGGGCTTTATGAAATTAATCTAATATTTTCCAGTAACCTAAAATCCCACTAGAAAGTTAGAATCAGAGAACATCGTGGCTTAGCTATTAACAGGCAACCATGGATTTCAATGATCAGAATGAGCCCTGAGTTTACATGCTTTTCCTTAACTCTTTAACACATCACAATAAGCTGATGGATTGTGACATCACAACTGCGGCTCTCTGGCTATTGCAGAGAGAGTTGCTGCTCCTCTGTTGTATTTTACTCTCCTCTCTACTTTTCTGAAACTTCTGCCATCATGCACAGCTTCCACATCAGCTTATTTTTTGGTCAGTTCCAGTACTCATTCACTCTGGAAGTTCTTCCCCATTTAGGGGTCTCCATTACATTCCCCAGAGCCCCTGAAGAAGTGGGCCTGGCAGGGGCCTTCCAGATACAGTTCCAACATATGGAGGGAGCAGCAGGTTAGGGAAACTTTCTGGCATAGAAAGTAGGGAGCAGAAGCAAATATGGTGGTGCAAGTGTTATGTAAGATGACTCTAAGGCAGTGCTTTCCAAACTGCCGCCATTGGCGACACACCAATGGTGGCAGCGGTGGCGTGGGGGCGCGTGCGTGCATGGCGGCAGCGCGGGGGGGCACAGCGGCGGCCTCGCTAAAACGCGGAAGCGCTGATGGCACACCGCTGCCATCATCGCTGCTGCCGCCACCATACACACCACCGCCGCCGCACGCCCCCCCACGCCGCCGCTTCGCAACACACTAAACTGTGTGTTGCGACACACTAAAGTGTCACGACACACAGTTTGGAAAGCTATGCTCTAAGGTCATGTTCAGAAGCTTGCTTTGGTACAGTATCTTTCCTATGTGGAGGTGTGGGAAGAGGCTATGTATAAGCAGCCTTTTTAGAGGTAGGCAGCTCTCAACTTTGGAATGTTTTCCCTAGTGAGGCATGGTGGGACTGCCCTTAATGTCTTTTTGGTGTCATTTTTATTTTCCCAGGGCATTTGATAATGTTAATATTTGATTAAAATGTGATTAATTATCTTTATAATTATATATGTGATTTATAACTCTTCATTCATGCTTTTATTTTCTATTACTATGTTAATCTTGCTTTGATTTTGCATTTTTACTGTATTTTATAAAATGTCTTATTTTGCATTTTTACTGTTTTAGCCTGACATTTTTAATTGTAATTTGTCATTGTAAGCACTTAAACACTTTTGTTCATGGGAAGCTGTATAGAAAATGTTTAAATAAATAAATAAGGGCTGGTAGACTGTTTCAGAGATTCTCCTAAACTTCAAGATTCAATAAATTCCTTCCTGCCAAAGAACCTGCTTCATGAAGAGCAAAGCTTTATCTTTTTTTTGAATTATTATTTTGGCCTGCAAGAGAAAGCTGTTTGATTAGGAATGGTAGTTTTGCAGCTTTCTTCCCATAAGAGCTTGGCAGGATGTGGGAAACTGATGGTTGGCAGCAGGTTTATTTCAGTGAAACAGAAAAGAAAGCAAAAGCATCACTGAAGAGCTACAAAAGGGAATTTCCTCACTACTAGTGTTTAGACCCCCAATCCCTCACAGAGCAGTTTGAAACTGACCTGTGGTCACCTTCACTTTTGCCAGTCAAAAAACACAGACATCCCTGTGAGCCAAACACTAGTTCCCTTCTTTCCCTCAAGCAGATTAATAGGGGAATGTAAAGAAGGTCAACTAATTAAAATCCTGCTCCTTGAAATACTACTCTTCATGGAGTAAAGCAAGCCCATACCTTCTCCACACAAGAAATAAATAAAATAAATTGCTAGCATCTCACTTACCCATAATTTTTCAGTACATATATAATACCCTCCAAAGAATTCTTGGCTGCCTTGCAACCATTCCTCTGTTGCATTTAGATGTTCCTGTGAGTTGTGCAATTATAGGATATCAGAAATGTTATAACTGGATGCATTTCCCAATAGCTGTAATCAAGGTTGCATGCTATCATGGTGTGGGGAGTGGAGGAGCAGGTGATAAGTTCTAAACAACACATATAGGAAACGTCAGGCTCCATAAACTGGCAGTGAAACGCAGAGATAAAAGCAACATTTGGCTTGGACCCAAGTATCCAGATGAGGGATGTGTCAAGAGTTCCCATCAATAGGAAAACAGGCCACCCACAAGGCCTGCAGAATTGCAGAAATCCAAAGGAAAATTCTAGCCTTGCTTCAGTTTCAAATAAGCTAGGGGAGAGTCAGAAATGAATGAATTCACCTCCCAAAAGGAGGCAGTTTTGTTAAAACAACCACATCCAGAGCTGATTCTAATGTGGTACAAAAATATTGGTGTAGAATTACCCATTTTGAGGAGAAACTGGAGGACACAACGTGTGATGTGACACTTTTACTAGCCTTTGAAAAGCATGTTCAGTTGCCTTCCAGGCTTATAGTTTTCTGCCAGCATTCGAGTTAGGTAGGTCAGGCTGAGAAACAGTGGGTGGCTAAAAGTCATCAAGTGGGTTTGCATAAGTTGGGACTTAAAGTAGGATCTCCCCAGTCCTAGCCCAACAATTGGACCACATTTCAGGCAGTCCAAACTTGAGCTCCAATAAATATACCATATTTATTCTCCCTTATCTTTGCAACTAACGTTAGTTAAGCCACCATGGCACTACAAACTAATCTGGCTGTAAGTTTTGAAAATAGGATTGCAGACAGCCTCTAATGCAGCAAAATGTGTATTTGAGGGCAGCATGCTAGAGTAGCTGTGACAATGCATGCACTATATGCATTCTTGCAGCTATGCATATGTTTATGGCTGCAGTAGCGGAAAGCAGAAGTCCCATTTATTCTTCCTCCCAGAACAGTCCTTAACTTCTTGTGCATTTCTAATCACAAAGAATATGCTTCTTCATCTATGCAGCTGGAGCCTGTGGGCAGTGGCATCTCCTGCCTCCTCTCCTCCACATGTCGCCATCTCTGCAAGCATCTCTACTAATAGGAATACCACCAGCTGGATTCTTTTTACTATTGCAAGGGTTTGCCATATGGTCTGCCTCTTGATTATACATACCACAAAACCTATTTCAGAATGACAAGCACAGAACAAGATGATAGTCATATAACTGCCTGTGTGTCCTTTTTTACAGTACAGTATTTTTCATCTGCCATTCATAAATCATCAAGGAATTTTTCCCAATCAAGCCGTTTCCCCATGGGCTAATTTTCTCCCTTTATATACATTCAATCAGTGTCAACAGTCATCAGCTGTTCTTCATTTTCCCACCACCCAGTAGCATTATGGGAATCAATTCCTTCAGATAATCCAGTTCAGTGACAACTTACTGGAAATAAAGGTCAGTTATGCATGTATCATTATGTGCTTGCAAATGTACCTGGGAACAGGCAAGAAGGACACACACCTCTAAGGAGACAAAATGCAAATTTATTATTAACTCTAGAGACATATTTAAACCAGTAGTAAACCAGTAACAAGTCAGACTGTTTGGGACAGATGTGGGAGATGTCCAACCAGTGACAAGCTCCTCTCTTGAAGCTTGGATAGGAATTCTAAGATTTGTTCATTTTTTACAAGATTTTTATACTGCCTAATTCAGTTTGAGGGGGGGTTACATAAGCCTAAAACTACATACAAGAACACAATTAATACATTAATACAGATGGTCACCCAAGTAGACATCAGTATCTACTCAACCTCAGCTTAGACAGAACAAACTGCACCAACCTGCAAATGGCTACAAGTAAGGTGTCCCAGAACGTAGGGGCTACAGCTAAGAAGGCCTGCCTTCAGGCCCACCTCTCTCCAAATTTATAAAAAGATGGGACTCACAGCATCCCCTTCCTGCATGGGCCCAGCAACTGAACAGATTCCATCTGGAAGAGATAGCTGAGAGGGGCCCAGGGATTTAGGTGGTACTTTTAACAAAAATTGATACCTTTCTCCTCAGTCTCAGTGTAGGGGAAATTTTGTTGTTGTTCAGTCGTTTAGTCGTGTCCGACTCTTCGTGACCCCATGGACCATAGCACGCCAGGCCTTCCTGTCCTCCACTGTCACCCGGAGTTTACTCAAATTCATGTTCATTACATCGGTGATGCTATCTAACCGAGGTGTAAAGTTTGGAACATGTTACAAAAGGGAAGATGGAGAATAACTCTTTCTTCAAACATGACAACTGCCTTCTACAAAAATGACTGACTCCGTACTACAATTACTGTCTTTTTGAAATCCTTCCTAGGTATGTCATCGTCATCAAAATTGCCTCTAAAAAGTAGAGAGACATGTATCCATTTTGGAAATCTGTAAAGGCCTGACCCTACCTGAAAGGGCAAATAGGTCTGCAAATATCCTCCCATAATGCCAGGAGATTAAAAAAAAAGCCATTGCTTTTAAACATAACACACCCACTAGAGAAAGTTTACTGCACCCAATACCAACGCCCAAGCCTATTGCATGATTACATTTTGCAGACTTCATCTTTTTACATGGTTGCTACACCAGTACATTTCATTGATTTTGGTCAAATATGTCCCCAAAGTAGTTATGACTATTGATTTCAAGTGACAGTCAACAGGAATCATTAAGCTTTAGATTTTTAACTGTTGATTCAGAATTGACCCCCAAATCCAAATTCACTCAGACACTTTTCTAAATCCAGAATCAGCATCCAAACTTACTCTTCCTGTTGTCCATTGATCATTATGATCCATTCCTTGTTCAGTGTAATTTTATACTCTAATACAGCATAATCTCTGCCATTTCTCTCCCTTCCCCTTAAAACATAATGCAGAGTTTTTGTGTTTTGCTCTTTGATGTGGGCCTTGTCCAAACCATAAGCTAAGCCCAACATATTTGTTTTACTATGCAATTTACTATGGATTTTTAATATGGAACCAAACAAATCGGGAATTGCTCTTACCGCACTTAGGGCTCATACACATAATACAGTATATTAGAGCTAAGTTAAAACTGTTTTATTACTGTGGCAATGTGGACTAATTCCAAAGCAGACTCAGAAGTTCTATATTAAGCTGATCATCACAAAACCATAATTTTTCAGTTGTTCTGCTGCGAAATAGCAACTGCATGCTTGTGTCATCTGTCCAGCCAAGGCAATGGAGGGCTGTAATTACATGCAACTGTACAAGTTGCTAGACTTTTAAGGGCACTGAAGAATTCATACATACAGGAAGATGAAGATGAAGATCAAGCATATGAAGCTGCCTTTGACTGACTTAGGTCTTCAACTCATCTTACTCAATGCTGGTTGTTCGCTGTGCTACATGGGAATTTGGAGAATTATAGGTTCATCCTCATGTCTCACTAACCTTGGGATGAAGATGGCTTGCTAACCATTTTCAAAAAACATATCTTCATGATATTGCCTTCATCAAATGTCCAACCCACCATCTAGGCAGCTGATATTTGTCTTTAGTTGTTCCAGTTTTAAAAGTGTTTTTACCTTTGTCCCAACATAATTCTTGCCATATGAATATTCTACTATGCCTCGTTGATGATGTTTATGATGACTTGTCAGGGGCTGAGGTTACTTGAAGTTGCTGCAGGAATGCCCCTCCCCTTATGTCACTGGCCACCATCCTCCATGGCCATTTTGGCTTTGACTGCAACAGAGACCTGATACTTGACTTCCAGAAAGGGATTGCTCTTGTAATGTCTGCATATTCTAAAGTGCTTGTCAGGTCTTTAACAAGCTCCTTATATACATGGGGCTATTGCTCTTTTAAAAGAGCATGAGCAAGATTCAGCAAGAGGAAGGTCCCTCAATATCCTTGGAGAGCTTCATCTGGCCTCAATGCACTCCCCTCCTCCACTTCACCAACCTTTCAGCCAGACTATTTTTGAGACATGAGTTTTATTGCTCTTCCAGATCAGTGACAGCTCCATGTTCAGAAAGAACCTGAGAGACGGGTCACCAGTGCAGAGAATCTCTGCATTAATAACCTGCCACTTGGGCAACTTGAAAGGTGGTTACGGGCTCAATCCCAGGGACCTGCTTAGAGCGACCATGATTGGAGGTTCTTTTTTTCCTGCCAGCAAGTAGTGATGGATGGGAGGAGAGAGGCAGCTGGGGAATCCACTAACTGCTGCCTTTAAATTGTTCCATATCAAAACTGTAAGGATTCTTCCAATTCCTGGGCTCATCACGGAGGCAGAATAGGGCTCCATCATCAAGGCAATAGAGTTTATGTCAGGATACGTTTCTGCTGATTTAAGGACTGGAGAATGCATGTTACCATGGTTGTGAGGAGGACCCTATCATCTCAACAGCTGAGGAGATCACCAGGTTGGAGAAAACAATACCTTGTCTACATGTACTTCATCACTGAGCTAGCTAGGACTGTTCCTAGCAAAAGGCATGAAAACCTGGCATGTGAAGAAATGTTGCAAAGAATGAAAGAAACATGAATAAATGGGATAATTTGTCTGGCTTTATTTATTTATTTTATTTATTTATTCTTTCGATTTTTATCACCGCCCCATCTCCCCCCATCGATTTTTATCCCGCCCCATCTCCCCCAAAGGGGACTCTGGGCGGTTTATCCAGTCATGGCTCCATTTTGAAACCTCTGTTTCAAACAAATGTTTCTGTTTATAAGTTTATTTTTTTATTTTTGAAAAATATATATTAGGTGGGTTTGGGGCAAATAAATTGAAGTAACCCAAAAGCTCTCTTAGCCATGTTATTATGATCTCCAAATATTCATGAATGATACATAAATAGCAACTCCCATTAGACCTCAAAAGCTACAGGAGTGTCAGCTCCTTATATCATGGCTTTACCTCAGAGCACTCATAAAAAAAATAATGTTGTTGACATTTGAGGAAAAAGCAGGTTTCCTGTTTGAACTTTGACAAGTATCGGAAGATGTGAGTAATGTCAAATCTTGGGTTCACATTAAAGGCAGTCTGTGGTCAGGGGTTTCTCATATTTGTTGTGTGCCAAGCTACCTTGAATTGTTTGCAGTTTTAAAAGCAGTATTCTGTTTTCATGTCGTAGAAGAAGAAACCTCTTGGAGATTCTTATCAGGATCCGTTATGAAATATGTGCATTTGTGAATAGGCCACTGGAGATCAAAACCGCTCCATATGGTGTTCATCGCTTGCTGTAAAATGTGGTTGATCATCCTGATACCTCTAAATACCCAGTGCATGTGGCGTATACAAAATCATCTACCTTGTTTCTACTTCATAGTATTTGGTAAAAAAAAAAGAAATGCTTTTTCTAAAATACCACAGTTATATTTATTTGTTTTTTGTCTGCATCAACATCTTCGGACAACACAGGTATGCAGGAGGCTCCTTGTGAAATTTAAATCAATAACATTGTACATTCTGATTAAGTCTGGACCTTGGATGATCTGGTTGTGGGTAGAGGTGTACGATATTCAGATTCAGAGCGGGAAAGGTGCTTTGGACCTGATGTGGACATGCTTGCTCTGTCCCTGCTCTGTTGCCACTTCTTTATTGCCTTCTGAGCTCAGCTACATATTTTCCTGCTACTGTGCAGGAACTGTGTGAGACCAGGAAAAAGCACCAGTTCTTTAAGGTGCCACAAATTGGTATTGTAAGTACACCCACGCCAGATCCAAAGCATCTTTCCCTAGTTGTGGATTACTTTTTTCTTATTATCCCTAATTCTGAGAACTCTCATAAAGACTTACCTCAGTTTTTACTGAATTGGTGTCCTCTAGATCTCTTGAACTAAAAATCTATCTTGAAACATAAGAAGCTAGATGTTGGATTTGAATCCAAAGGACATAAAAGTTCTGGAATCAGCCTAAAGGCTCATTGATTGTCAACTGTTGGTAATGGCGTCTGTTCTTGAATTACAGTAAAGATAAAAGTCAATGTTTTCCTTTTTTTAAGTATAATATTAAGTAGAGAGTCTGTGTTCTGTCAAATCTCTGGGAAGCTTCAGTCAAGTTCGTACTTGCCTTTGAGGAGTCTCTCATAGCTGACAGGCATGAAATCAAGGAGGACAGGTCTATATACTGGCCTTCTCTGTACAATACAAATGGCCGCCAATCTCTTCCCAGTCAGCTGACTCACCTTCACACACCAGCAGTACACATGGTTGGCTATTTCATGTAGTGTTGTTTTTAGTCGTCCAGCTTGCAGTCCTCTCAAGCCGTTCAAACCGTCTGCCCACTGGCATCCTATTCCGCCTCCCCCCAATCCTATTCTTATTGATAGAGAACAACACTTTGAAGTTCAATCCATTTTGGACTCCCGCAAATATCACAGCCAACTTCAGTACCTTGTTCAATGGAAAAACTTTCCTAAGAGTGACAGCGAATGGGTCTTCAGTCACCATGTTCGAGCACCTGATTTAACCCACTCTTTCCATTTACGTTTTCCTAATAAACCTAAATAATTGTTTTTGTTCTCCTTTACAGAGTTGCTGCTTCTCTGCCTGCTGAGCGGGGCTTTTTTCTGGAGGGGCAGAATGTCAGACTCGCTTTGCTTGCCTGCCATGTATTTGAGACAACGCCTGTATAGAAGCCGACTCGCGTCAGCCTTCTTTGTAGCCAGCTACTGTGCACCGAAGAGAACTGCCTCCCTCACATTCCTTGCTGACTGGGGAAAAACTAAGGGCACTGATAAGACACCTGGACTCTCATTAAACTTAACAAGTTGGGAGGGAGGAAGATCAAGAGTGGGAAAACGGTTGTTTTGAAACTAACAAGGGATGAAGTCAGAGGGATGTTTTTAACTTTGAATGCTTGGCGCCAAATCTGGTATTCAGAGCTTCGCAGCCATCCCGTGTAGTCGTATTTTAATACATGAATTCTATTTGGAGAATTTCTTAAGTTAAGATACTGGTACTGGGAACATCACACAGATGATACAAGGGAGTCTGCTTCCCCTGCCTGCCTGTCTGCCTTTCTGGAATAATCAGGCTTAGCACAACTGCAGATAGATTCAAGGAGTCCTATGTCAAAAAGACTAATATTGGCTGGGATATAGGAAGCTTCTCTCTCTCTCTCTCTCTCTCTCTCTCTCTCTCTCTCTCTCTCTCTCTCTCTCTCTCTCTCTCTCATTTGTTGAGAGTGCAATTTGGACAGTTCCATTCTCACTGCACTACCATCCAAATTCAATTTGGACTTTCTAATATTATACTTTAAAAAAGAAAATCAAGTTCAAACAAAAAGCTTCAAGCAATGTATTTTAAGGTCACAGATAGTTAGGCTTGATTGTTCTTTGTCTTCCTTGAGTTCCTGGGTGTGACCTTAGTCCAGAAGATTGGGCAGTTGCCTGTTGGAGGGTCTTAGATGCAGTTCCCCAACTGTTACGGCCCTTAACAGGTTAGTCTGTTAGTAATTCATATATGTGTTCTGGTTTGGATTAAGGAGATCAAATGAACCAACTATCTATAATATCTAAGATAACTGTTTATATGGAAATTGTTCAGACCATTTTAAATACCAGTAGGACCTACATGTTACTTTAATGTTTCTATGTTTAGATTGTCTGTTAGCAGCATCTAGTACAAAATCGATAGGAATCTTAGGTATAACTGTACCTGCGGTGAATGCATTTGCATAGATTTGTAGCAAGATAAAAAGAGGCAGTGGAAACATCTGCCACTTACAACGTCATTTCATGTCAAGACTGTTCAGCGTCTGTATTATTTTAAGGATACTAGTAGTTTTCCTGTTCCTTTGAACATAAACAAAGGTTTTATGAAAATATCCTGTTTCTGGATAATCAGAAATCAAAACTTGAACGTTCACATTCATATGGATAGAATGTGTCACGTGAATGTACGTGAAAACTGTAAAATATGCATATGAACACACATATACTCACACTATCCAGGTTTGTTGTCCACTTTTTAGAAAATCATAAAACCAGTATTATATCACCCTAATTTTACAAATATCCAATGTTTTAACAAACATATAACTGAAAATTCCCTGAAAATTTGTTGAAAACCTTGGGAAGAACGAGATTTTTTTTGAAATTGAGATCAATTTGTCTTCTCCTGAAAACTAAAAAGTTTGGGATACCATATTTTCCCCATCACTGCTTGCCTCAAAAACCTTCTATATGTTAAGGACAAATGCAGCAAGGAGTTAGCCATTGGGTATCATTATCATTATTATTTATTAAATTTATGTTACCGCCCATCTCCCCCATCGGGGAACCTGGGCGGTTCACAATAAAACATAGTTAAAACATAAATATAAAATTACAATATAATAAATAATATAAAATCCAAGTATAAAAGATGTTAAAAATGGTAATACTGGGAGGCTTCATGGGACCAGCCATCCCCAAGAGGAACTGTTGGCATTTCCCTCCCAGGCAAGCCGGCAGAACCAGGTCCTTAAGCCTTTCCGAAAGGTCGGGAGCGAGGAAACCCGCCTCAACTCTGTGGGTAAGGTATTCCAAAGGGATAAATAAAAATAATAATAATATATCATTCATAATACTGAATCAATCATTCCTGGAAACACGACAGAATTGTTCAGAAAAACCTCTCAGAGAACCTTTAAAACAATATCAAGTTATAAAGAGTGAAGAAGTGGCAGGTAGTCCCTTCAAATGTTTCCCACAATCCCATTTGCTCCCCATCTTTTTGCACGTGTAGCATGTTTTCCAAATTAGATGGACCATGAATCTGCTCATCTAATAATGTGCCTGTGTCCTTCCAAAATTATTTTCTCTTGAATCACCTCTCAGTGACAGAGATTGGGGAATTAACTCTTCCCTAGTTTGTCTATTTTCTACTCCAATTCACATAGAGATGAATGCATATATTTCTGTAGAATTTTAAACTTGTATTTGCAAGGAGTGAGCAAAGAATAATTAGGTGAAATAATCATTTTTAAAGGGCCACTTTTTCATACTGGCCACTTACAGATCACCAAAGGAGGTACATTACCACAAAAGAAAGAGGGCAAAGGTTTGCATAAAATTTGTACATGCTAATTTTTACATATGGATAGAAATTCAGAAATAACTACTGTAATTTAGATACTATATGCTTTAGCTAGGAACATTTTAAAAAGTCATCAAGAATGACAGTGAGAACAAAATGATGCAATGTGCCAAAACAGACTCTGTCACAGTCTTCAATGGAGCCAACGATTATGAGGATTGCAGTTGGTGAGGCAGGAACCAGCAGTTCTCAGCCAAGGGAGAATCTCATCTGCCTTCCAAGCCTCGAAAGAATGGCCAAATATCCTTTGGCTGAAAAAAGCAGGAGGAAAAATCTTCACATCCCAACCCCCAGCACACAGCTAAATACAGCCTTAGATGGCTTTGTTCTACTCTGCAGTAGCAGACCTTCACTATGCATATGGCTTCCTCTTTGTCTGCAAAAAGGCAATTAGCCTAGCCATGTTGTGTCTGTGAGCTTCTGCTGTAAGCAAGTTCCTAAATACACTGGCATGAAGTCTGCAAGGTAACAGCCACCATTTCCTGTTCAAAATGTGCATGTATATTTTGGAAAGGTGCATATACTTTTTAAAAAGCATAAATAGGGATAATTATCATTCTTTAAAAATATACACTAGAAAAAGTTACAGTATGTAGAAAATACAGTAGGGGTCTGTAGATTGTCTCTGATCCAATTGAGTGATTAAAATATATTCAGAATTGGAGTTGATTTAATGCTTTTCTTGAAAGCACTGCTATGGTAATTATGATTAAGTTTTCCAAATCAATTTAATTAAAAGAAGACCTAAGGGGATAGGAGAACTAAGTTACTGGCAAGCAAGGGAGCCCGTACTGACTGACCAAGAATCTGTACTCACCTCTTGTTCAGAAAGAGAAGGCTTTGTTTGGCTAGTGGTTTTGTGCATTTTAAGTAGGATGCAAAAAAGATATTAGCTGAAATGGCTGCTTGTCTAAAGGAATTCAATGATTGATGTAAGGGAGCTTCATGGAGAAAAAGTTACACCATGACTTGTTTTGAAACTCACTAGGCTAAAATGTAATGGAGGAGTTTGTGGCTCAGGATGGCAACATGTTATTACCATCGTGTATCATTGTGCCTAAAAACTTAACATATTTGAAAGGCTTTTCCAACTGGTTTGCTCCACAGAGAATTGTGACATAGAAATTGATGAATTAAGGACAAATGCTTCAACAGGTGGAGACTTTTCCCAAATTATAGTGCCCTTCTCCATTTCAGTAATGAATTTTATTTTCACTCCAAAAGAAATCTGTTTAATTTCTCCTTTTGGGCTGAACAAATATTTTGTTCAAGTCCATTGTCAAGGTCATTCATTGGTCTTGATGTACACACACAGCATTCTCAGTGTTACTTCAATTGCAGCACACCTCTTACTCTTCTTAACATCCCTCTTATTCTCCCAACTTACTATATCACTGGTAAATTTTAAAGTGCCTCATGGATTTCCAGTTCTGTGTTCAATCTTCAT
Source organism: Charina bottae (assembly GCA_023362775.1). Taxonomy (NCBI): domain Eukaryota; kingdom Metazoa; phylum Chordata; class Lepidosauria; order Squamata; family Charinaidae; genus Charina; species Charina bottae. Next base: position 97,747,170 of record JALMGJ010000002.1, on the reverse strand, counting down.
GGAATTTCAAGGTTGCCTTCTAGCACTGATTCTTCCCTAACTAGAAGTTCAGATGAAAATCTGATTTGCTTTTTGATTTCAGCAAAGTAAAACAAGACACTTGACTTTTTGGGGAGGATAACTTGTACTTATCTACTTCATGTTCAGATTGGTAAGGTTTGCATTTAAAAATAAAATCTGATATATTACACTTTTCTTTTACTCTATTAAACAAAAATTAATAATAGGTTTTTAAAATGTTTATTGAATCCAACTAATAAAAAAAAGAAAAGGCAAAATTCTACACATAAATAGAATTAATTAATTAATATAGCACTGAAGTTTATAAAACAAAAGAAAAAAGGAAGGAAAAACCTGGAAAACTATCTCGTAAACAAAACAACAAAATATGACCATATTCCTCAAAAGTTATTTTCCATGCCCCTTTGCTAAAAACAAACAACCGCCTATTTCAAATGTAAGCAGGTCACATATTTCAGCCACCCACTGCTACAAATCAAGAAAATTTGTCCTTTCAAAGTTATCTTCTTTCTGCCATTCCCATTATATGCACACATGGACATACTGTACAGTATATACACACATCAATTCAACTTGATATCTGTATATTCCTGGAGATATAGCCAAATATGCAACCTTCAAGAACTAAGATATGCTCTACAACAGCCTTTCTCAACTTTTTGACCCTGGAGGAATCCTTGAAATATTTTTCAGGCCTTGGGGAACCCCTGCACATTCAGGCTCAAATATAGGCCAGAAGTTACAAAATCATTATATTTGTTTCATACATAGGCCTATATATATGCATTAACAGTGTCCTTAAACAAAAAATAAAGAATGAAACTTACCTCCTTAATGTGAAGTTGCCCGAATTTGAAATATTTTTTTTAATATATCATGATCTCCCAGGGACCTCTTGCGGAACCCTAGGGTGCCATGGAACCCTGGTTGAGAAACCCTGCTCTAAAAGCATCTTAACAATCCTGTGGATTTTACCCCAAAATGTGGCAATACTAGGAGAAATGAGTTAATGTTCCATCTTCAACTGCAGAGTTAGAGTTTTCTCTTGTACTAACTTGTACTGAATTAGAATTTTCTCTTGTACTAACTTCATTTTAAGATCAAAAGAAATTAATTTCATACTCTTTCAGGCAACCTTTCACTTATTCAGATATTTTTGTATCCAGGTACAAAATATCCAGACCATTCAAACTTGTTATTCCAAAGCTCACACAAACAGTTAAGGTAAACTTATAAAGCTCTTTCAACTTCTTATAAAATTGGGTTACCAGTTTATGAATCTCAACTGATTCCTCCGAAGTATTAGTAACTGCGTACTTTCAGCAGCTTTCTTTCTTTCGGTGGGTAGGTAACAGCGTTCTGCGTGCGTCATGCTGGCCACATGACCGCGGAAGCATCTTCGGACAATGCTGGCTCTTCGGCTAACAAACGGAGATGAGCACCGGCCCCTAGAGTCGGACACGACTGCACAAATGTGCGGGGGGATCCTTTACCTTTACTTTTACTTTCATCAGCAGCAATGGCTTAAGACCAAGCAGCCCAAAGACCTGTTGAAGGTGAATAAATTGCCAAGAATCACTCTTAAGTGCTACAAATGACTTAAATATTTTAAAGTAAAAGAGATGTCAATATAACAATGGTGAATCTCTAACTTATTTTTCAGGGTTACACAAACAAATCACATGATCTGAATACTGAACTTGTTGAAGTCCAGTTATCAAGCTATCATTTTCTATTATCTGACACAAATTAAGCAGGAGGTAAGTAACTTTTCAAATATATATCAGAAATAATGAATGGATGTAACGTTCTTGGTGTGCAAAGACAAGCGATACTACACAGCTGAAACCTGAGAACAGAACTCTATTGACTAACTTGCTCATTCATGCCAGAAGAGAATGTGGCCAGAGGAACTTACTATAAATAAGTACGAAAGGAATGCTCAACTTTGACTCATTTATCTCAGCCATTGTAAAGAAATGACTTGTGATGTATCAAGGATTCAGCAAATATCTGAGTACACAGAAGTACATGTGGTACCTTATGGGGGGCCTGTTATACAACTATTCCTTAAACACAGGCTATTTTCTTGCAACCTTGTCAGACTAGGATCTAAAATTTTGCTGCCGGCTGTATATACAAAGCCCTGAATGGAAAGATGAGCCAGTTTGAAAAATAGATTGATTTGTAGTATTGAAAAACAGTAAGATATGCTTTCTAGATAGCTAGCAAATGCATGTCTCAGAAATTTTTTCACAGATGTATCAGGTAACAAAGACCTTATTCACATTGCTTCTCTCCTAGTATAGTATAAGAAGATGTTTTCTGAAATTCCTGTATTGCCAATTTAGAATTTCCAGGATGGATACTGAAGCAAGAAGACATTAAAAGAGGTGCCAGGATCAAAAACGCTCCCTATTAATTACTTACAGCACCAAGGACCCCTCTTCCATCTGCCAAGTGACACAAGTGGCAAGGATGGTCTCCAGAATTCGACTTACAAAGGGGTGGCTTACCTTGGACAAGTTTTATAGCCCTGCAACCTCTCTTTCCCCCTCCACCCCCAGAGTTGCTCAGTTTAGGAATCAGCAAGGGAAGATTAGATATTAATGAGGATTAAGTGTGTAGCGGGCACTGGGTGCCTGCTATAACAATAGAGGGAAATAATTATCTGATTGGGGTTAGAGCTGGAAGTTTGTTTTCTCACAGCTCATAAGAGTAAATAGGAAGAGTTAGCTTGTCTAACCAGCCTCTCTTCCAGGTGTTAATTGAAAAATGCAGGTCAGTTAAATAAATATAATAAAAATATAAATAAATATCAATATAAATAAAAAACAAAAGGTTTTATTTCAGTATCTAAGTACAGCTGCAAGGATAAAATATGCCCAATACTGGAAACAAGAAAATATTCCAACAAAAGAAGAATGGATTATAAAAGTAATGGATTTAATGCAAACAGACAAATTAACAAATTTAATAAAAGGAAAAGAAATGGGGAAGTACAAGTACAATTTTAATGGAGTGTATGTATGTATTATGTATTATAAAACAAAGATTTAAAAGTTAAGATTGAATTTGATACAAATATATAAATAAATAAATGATATAATGTAAGGAAAGGGAGAAAAAAGAGTGATAAACATATATAAAGTAAGAAGAGAAAGGAAGGAATAGGTTAGAAAGAAAAGGAGGATAGAAAGGGTGAAAAGGGAAAGAAAGATAGGGAAAGAAGATAGAACAGAAGAGAAGAGAGAGAAGAGGTTAGAGAGAGGAAGAGGGAGTATGAGAGAAGATATTAGAGAGAATGAGAAGGTCAAAAAAAAAAGAATGGATGGATGAAGGGATAAAAGGAAGAATGAAAATGGAAGATAAAGGAAAGGAAAAGATAGAGAGAGATGGGAGGGTTAGAAAGAGTGAGTAAGGTAAGTGAGAGAAGAGATTAGAGAGAGAAAGAGAGGGTTAAAAAAGGAAGAAGAGAGTGGATGAAAGAGAAAAGGAGCTAAAGGAAGAATCAAAAGGAAAGGAAAGGGAAAGGAAAAGATAGAGAGAGAATAGGTTAGAAGAGATTGGAAGATAAAGGAAGGAAAAGATTAGGGATAAACAAAACAAGGAAGAAGGATACATTATATTAAATATAATAAAAATGACTATGTAAAATCAAATGTAAATATATATACATAAATGTAGCCATTGTTATGTGTTATATGTGATCATTGTTATGTATTATGTGTTTTGTTTTATGTTGAATGTAAATAAAATGATATTTTTTTTAAAAAAAATGCAGGTCAGTTACAGGACAGAAGAATTCACGTAAGTGCTATTTTAATTTGAGAAGTGGCATAAAATTCATTTTGGCAGGGCACTCTCCATTCCTCTACCTTTTTCATTCTACCTTTTCCAAAATACATTGCCCAATCATCAGTAATCTTGAACCTTTTCCTTTTTGATATTTACATAAATAAAAAACAAAGCAGCCACAGTTTATCAATCACAGTGACATATTATGACATCACAAAATATTCTCTTCTCTACTTGTTTGCAATATTCAGTGCCGGTACAAAAAGGCAGAACTTGACATCATGATGCTTGTTTCACCATTTTGACATCATCATAGTTAGGAACAGATGTCTATATTATGAACACTTATCTATGAAAAATTATTTCTTTTGGTATTTTTAAACATCTGCTAGTATTTGGAATCATATTCATTCTACAAAACATTTGAAATGCAACTCTATGCTTGCCTATTTTCAGCAGTGAAATGCTCAGTGGTCACTGTGTTTTATTGCTTGTACTTAGTGGTTTACAACTTGTTTTATCTTCTGTGCATTAGCATAAGTAGTGGGCTATAAAAAGCCTCCTAAATATATATTACAGCAAGACTGCTGGCCCTTCACAGCAGGGAACTTTTGAGTTATATCCAGTAGTCAAATACTGGGCAATGTATTTTGGGGTCAATGAGATATATCCTAAATTTAGTATGCTGTGCAGTACTGACAGCCCCCAAAATAAACATGTGCAGTATATCATTTATCTTTACAAATATATATTTTGACAGGTATGGCAGCAGCTGAGAGAGTCTGTGTTCTGTACCATTCTATTATCTACTGAAGAACAAATTTCGAATCTCAACAAGCAAATACTTAATGGGTAGCTAAGGATCTAGAGCATAAATGGGAGGAATAGGAGTACATATCCTGCCTGTTCGTTGTACATGCGTAATAAAGGGTGTGTGACAACTTTATCCATAGGCTGGATAAAGTTGTACCCACGTAGATACAATGGACCATCAAAACATTAGCTGAGGTGTGTGGGAAGGCATATTTATCTGTTCCTTCTCTGTCCCATAAAGACGATTTCTAGCATGAAAAGTTAAATGAAGGAATAGATTCTGTGAGTTTGATGCAATACAAAAGTATTATCTGTAATACTTCATTTGGATAGTCGAGAGAAGTGGAATACATAAATGATCTCAAGAATACAAAACTGTATTCTAAATTTGAGCCTTAAATAAATGCTTAGAAACAGACAAGCAGTGCCTTAAAAAGCTCTGTAGCTGAAACAGTCTAGGTAAATAAATACGACATGCATATTCTGCACAGTTCCATCTTCTGCAATACTACTGCATGCATAGGTTTTATCTCTTCTTCTACCCACATTGGGACATTCTCTCCTGTTCTGGACCATTGATATTGACAAATACAGCTCATTCAGAAAACAAAACAAAAAAGTAATGGAAAAACATTAGGAAATGATAGAAGTTGAGGAAATACAGTGACATCTTATACATAGAGTATTTACTCACAGGTAACCCCCCACCAAGTTCAGTGTAACCTACACTCAGAAAAGTAGGCATAAAATTACAACTTCAGTTTTTCAGAATGTGTAGCCAACTAAAATCCATGTTTACCATATGCTAGTTCTGTCTGTAATAAAATCCAGTGAGAAATGCTTTCCCGCACATTGAATTGTCTCAGTTTGTCTTGGGACTGATCCAGTTGTCCATTACATCTTTCCACCCCCTTTCATGGATGATGTTTTGTTCTTAAAAGGTTTTACTTCCACAACCTTTTTTCAGCAACAGTTCCATGAACACAACAGACTGGTCAAACTACCCCTACCGACATATCACTACCTGCTTAAATCCATTATTTATAGATTCCAGTAGAATCTAACATAACACTAGTTAAACGTTACTGCTTTCAATAGAAAACATGCAGGCTTAGCCCATATAGACAAACAGTCTGGACTGATTACCAAATGTGACATAGGCACTGCTGACACAAGGGTTTTGTCTTTAAATTAATTTGGCGGGAGGGGGGAATCAAAAAGCTGAATAATCCCTTTAATTATATGTTTAAGACACAGAATGGAAGAAATTAGGGGATATGAAGGAACAAATGTATACTAATTATTCCTTGTTTTTCAGCAAATATATTTCTATGGTAACCACTGTGGTCTTAGAAGAAATTAAATGACTTTTTAAATCAGATCATCAGCAAAGTTACCCAGTAGAGCCACAAACCAATACTCTTCCAAATAAATCTTTAGATGATGAAGGAGAAAAGCATTCATTTTCCCAGCTGTTGGCCATTAGAGCTATGAAATGCGATTTTCATTAAAAACCACCAAGTAGAGGATTTCTTATTTGTTATGGGAGAAGGGTGTGGGTTTGAGGGGAAAAATCATTTAAAAATATAATACATTTCATGTCTTAATTGTAATTAGGTACATGGCAAATATTGTGCACCATCCTCCCATAGCCATCTTTATCCAGTGGACAGAGTATCATGGACATATCATATTCCCAATCCTTTTCATAATTATATTTGGATTGATTCCCCAGTAGTATGGAAACCATCTGATGAAAAATCTTCACACAGCAAGGTACCTATTTTCTTACTCTGTCACCCATACTTCCATATGTTACAAAAGAAGGCAAACATCTCCGTGTTCAAATAATGTCATTTGATTTGCATTTTAATTTCCTGATCCTAAATATTTCACCTAGAAACAATCCAGAGGTACATGAATGGCATTTGTTCCATATAAACAGATTGGTCTTCCAAACCATGAGAACGGAAAAGACCAACTTATTGTGAACCGGCCAGAGTTCCCCATGGGGGGAGATGGGAGGTCATATAAATTAAACAAACAAACAAACAAACAAACAAATAAATAAACTTTGATCTTGTGTGATATACTGTAAAAAGAAAGCTATAACCCCACTGATCCATTCGTTTAATTTTAAATTACCAAAAATGTATAATCAAGGACTCTGCAGTTTGTCTCAAGTTCCATCCTAAATAATGAATCTGGAAACTTCCTAATAAATGAAGCTAATCCAATAGTAGTCATTCATTAACAGTACAAAACATGCTGCCTGTTGGAATTATCATTGGCTCTACTTCTTCTGAATTGTATTTTATTTTTGTCTGTCCATGTGAAACATCTCTCTGTGTGGTATACTTTAAGGTTCATTAGGATAAAGCAACGGGCTAGAAACCAGGAGACTGTGAGTTCTAGTCCTGCCTTAAGCATGAAAGCTGGCTGGGTGACCTTGGGCCAGTCACTCTCTCTCAGCCCAACTCACCTCATAGGTTGTTGTTGAGGGGAAAATAGGAGGAGGAAGGAGTATTAGGTATGTTCACCGCCTTGAGTTATTTATAAAAAAATAATAAAGGTGGGATAGGAAATAAATAAATAAATAAATAAATAAATAAATAAATAAATAAATAAATAAATAAATAAAAATGCAAAGCTGGAATAGGGCTGAATAGTATCTAGGCTCCATAAAAGTTTCAAGATCTTCCAAAATATTGAAACAGTCCATTTTATGGATAGAATGAGCCTATAATTAATTGAGTGAGTGGGTTCCATAGTTTCAGTTGCAAAGAAAACTAAGCCATACCATTTCAGATGTGTGACCCCATGCAGACTTTAAAGTCAGCAGGACAATCCCTCTTTAAGATGGTCTCATTTCTTCAGGCACAGAATATGCTGCCAAGAGAGTTGAGAAGAGTCTCCAGTTTTTCTGCTTTCAGGAAAGAAGTTGAGGTTTTCCTTGTGAGTGAGGTTTTTTCAGTTTGAGTTACTCAAATAATTATTCTGTTTGGTAGTGTGTTTGTGTCTTTGTCATAGCTGTGCTGTTAGGTGCCTTGAGTGCTCTATAGGAGAAAAAGCAGGACAGAAATTGTATAAATAAGTCAATGTAACTGTTGAAAAAGGAATATATTTATCTAAAGAACTGGCATGAACAATCCTGGTTTTATTTCTAGAAAAGGTTGGATGCCTTGGTCTTTGTGTTGCAGAATGAAGCACAAGTATGACTCATTGCCTTTAACAACATGAAGACCAGAGGAACAATAGACTCTTGTGTATTGTTAGCTGAAAGCAAAGCTATATTTTGTACACATGTCATTCTTGCAACTTAGGAAAGGCTAATCTTTTCAATGGCTGTTGTGGGTCTTCCGGGCTGTGTGGCCGTGTTCTGGAAGTTGTGGTTCCTAACGTTTCGCCAGCATCTGTGGCCAGCATCTTCAGAGGGCAGGAGCACAGTCAGAAGCAAAATCTCTGTGCCCAGGTAGAGTGGCACAAAACATTGCCACTCTACCTGGGCACAGAGATTTTGCTTCTGTCTGTGCTCCTGCCCTCTGAAGATGCTGGCCACAGATGCTGGCGAAACGTTAGGAACCACAACTTCCAGAACACGGCCACACAGCCCGGAAGACCCACAACAGCCATCGAACTCCGGCCGTGAAAGCCTTCGACAATACACTAATCTTTTCACTTCAAAATCTGGTTTTGCTGCAGGTTTTCGCAGTAGATAGAAAATGTAGCATGTCATCAGTGGAAATCAATATTGGCTGAAATAATATCTGTACTACTTCTATTCTGTCCTATGATAAATATTCCTAATGATCTTTCCAATCCGCTCACCAAATTGCCAAATACCTCTTTTGCCTGAAACAGATAATTTCGTAGCATCTCTAAGAAAATGATTGTCTTTGTTCTCTTCAGGTTCCAGTGACTTCAGTGAAAACCTAACTGATTTCAAAATGACAGCAGCTTTGCTTTGTTGGAAGAATATGAAATTCATAGGCAGAATGGACTTAATAGTTAACTAGCTCTGTGTGTGTGTGTGTGTGTGTGTGTGTGTGTGTGTGTGTGTGTGTGTGTATAGAGAGAGACAGAGACAGAGACAGAGACAGAGACAGAGACAGAGACAGAGACAGAGACAGAGACAGAGACAGAGACAGAGATATTCACAAAATGATATACCAGAGAAATTCAAGGCAATTTTTATGCATTCTGTGCCTAAACCTGAAATAACTGGAAGTGTATTAATTTCAAACAAAATAAATGTATATCAATTCTGATCTAACAACTAAATTAAGAATTTTTATGAAGGTGTACTTATGCATAATAAGTTGTGTCTAGTTGAAATAAAATATTGGGCACCACAGCTGGAACTGTATTGATAGGAACTTGAATGGGGTTTTGAAAAAATGTGTTCTAGAGTTTGTGGCCTTTGCATATAACTAGAAGAACAGTAGTTCTCCAGATGTATTTTAATGGAAATTTGAATGAAAGTACAACTTCATTGATTAAATTAGCAAATACTGTCTGAATGCTTAAGAAAAGAAAGAAGTTTGATGATCATGCAAAACCAGTAGTTACTTGGTATTTTGACTGAACTGGACACCCAGTATATGTTCAGAATAAGTCATCCATAGATACCCCTTTGAAATTATAGTATCTACTATATACCTGCCTTTCTCAACTTTTTGACCCTGGAGAAACCCTTGAAATATTTTTCAGGCCTCAGGGAACCCCTGCAATTCAGGCTCAAATATAGGCCAGAAGTTACACAATCATTATATTTGTTTCATGTGTAGGCCTGTATATATGCATTAACCGCCCAGAGTCCCAGAGATGGGCGGTGATATAAATTTAAATAATAAATAAATAAATAAATAAATAAACAGTGTTCTTAAATAAAAATAAAGAATGAAACTTACCTCTTTAATGTGAAGTTGCCCAAACTTGGAATATTTTTTTAAATAAATCATGATCTCCCAGGGAACCCCTAGTGACCTCTCGCGGAACCCGAGAGTGCCATGGAACCCTGTTGGAGAATGGAGAGTGTTGGAGAAACCCTGATCTACACTCTCAACTTTTCTCCGCTGATGTTGAATAAAGGTACTGTTGAAGCTTTGCTACCTATTTCAGAGAAAACAAAGGCTTTTGAGACAAAAGAGAGGAGGACGCTGGCGAAGAACAGTATGAGAAAGAAGAACATGATATAAATGTGGCATTAGGGAATGCAGCGCACTTCACTTCCGCACATGAAGTAAGTGTAAATATTGGCAGTTATTTTAGATACAGTTTTGCTCATAAGCCTTATGAGGCTTTCCTACAAATACTATTTAATCTGCCTGTACCAGAATGATGCTTACCCTGGCTTTTTACTCAAATAAACCTGTTTTAGCAGGAATTTGGAAGGAGAGGTGCTTGCTAAGGAAAGCTCCTCAGCTGTTCTACAGGCATCCACAAGGGGGTGCATGAAATCTAGCACTCTCTTCCAGCTGCTTGGATTATTACAGTGCGCTGCAGGCTTGCCTTCAGACCTTCTGCTGCTGGTGCAAAAGAAAAAAAAAGAAACGAGAAAAGCACCCATGCTCTTGGGCTGGAGGCCTCGCAGAGCTCCAAACAGAATCTAAATATCAATAATCCAAACCTCCCTGATGCATCCCTGTTGATAGTTCCCCCATGCTATCCCCTCAAAACTGCAATTTTGAGAAGTGTGCAATAAAACATGAACATATCAAGAAATAAAACCCAATAATCTCCGAGCAAATCTTTGAAAAGAGATCATTCTTAAGAATTAGCTCTGGAGCATTTGGTTTGGGGCTGTTTCAGATCTTAATAAAAGTAGGATGAACAAACTACTTGTTTTGTGAAGACTAGAACTAATTATGAAATTAATGGGTATACTCTCCCATTAGGTCCACTGGAATTATTGCTATGTTGTGCATCAAAGCATTGTTAGACATAAAATTCTGATTGCTGATCTAATGATGGCTCCAAGGATAGATGATGTCCATAATTAAATAAAGTCTGGCATTAATTTAGAACTGGGGTGGACTTTTGCCTTATATAAACTACTGTTTGTTCTAACTTATTGCGATCTTCACATCCTATCTTCAAAGCAAGAAGTACATATTCAAAAGCCATCAAGAATTAAGGCAAATATTCATTGTATTTATTGCCTTTGAAAAGATGTGCCTTTTTCATTGTATTGAGACAAGGCCCATCTACTCCTACAATCTTTGCAAGCAACCTGATCACAAATAAGCCAATTGCCTTTCAATGGACTAATCTATTCTCTGTCCATTGTATTTTAGATTTGGGATGTTACTATCCCAATGCAGTCACTCAGTTTTGCTCACAAAACTAGATGTACATATCCAAGGACACCTTAATATCCCCGTATTTGACAATTCAGTCCTCAATTTTTGTTTTTTAAGGGTCCCCTCTGCAGGGGACTTTATTCACACTCACTAAACCTAAACCCAGGTTAACCAGAAGGAATTATTATATTCACATAACATGCTGTGCCAAATCTCCTAAACCATATGAGGGCTTAGCATGATGATGGCCTATTTCTTACCGCATACCATGACAAGGGCTGTGTTCCCACAACACAGAGACCACAAAACCCCTTTTAATCTAGTCTGTTGAGTCAACCCAGACAATGAATTCATAGCTGGAGTGAGATTTGAGCCATGGACTTCCCAGATCTCAATTTGATGATGATATAAATGAGCCATCTTTCTTGTTTTCCCCCAGGTTTGGAGACTTAATAGACTTGTTCACAGTTTATGCTTTGTAATGTTTGAAAGCGACGCAATACAATATAATTTAAAATAGCACAGATAATAGCTATAATTGTTTCAAGCAAGGTGTAATATAATACACCCCACAGGGTTTAATTGTTCTGTATCCCTCATTGTGATGAATCTTAACTCAGTATCTTTACACATACATGGTGCTGTAAGTGAAACAGCATTAAATAAACACGACCAAATTTTTGCAGATGTGCAAAAAATAATAAAGAAAGAAACAAGTGAAAAATGGAGATGTGTATTAAACCAAACTGGAGGAAACACTTTGTTGGGCATAGGTTTTTTAGCAACTGGTCCTAGGAATCTTTGTATGCTTTCCTTTTATGATTGATTGATTGATTGATTGATTGATTGATTGATTGATTTAATGACATTTGTATAGCCGCCCATCTCACATAGTGACTCTGGGTGGTACACATAGTAATAATCAAGAATATATAAAAACCCCTAAAACAACCAATTTCAATTTAAAAAATTTAAAAATGGCAGGAGAACATACGGAAAGTGCATTCCATTAACTGTCATACAACCACCTAACAGATTCCACTCTACCATGGGATCCCCAAGCTAGTTGACAAAGCCATGTCTTAAGGGCCTTCTGGAAGGCCAGCAGGGTTGGGGCCAACCTCACCTCGAGGGGAGTGATGTTCCACAGGGCAGGTGCCATGGCAGAAAAAGCTTTCTTCCTAGGTCCCACCAGAAGACATTCCCTAGCTGATGGGACCCGCAACATGCCTCTCCTGCCGGACCTGATGGGACAGGTACATGTAACCAGGGAGAGGTGGTCCCTCAAATCTTGCCATGCCATGTAGGGCTTTAAAGGTTATAACCAACACCTTGAATTGGACCAGAAGCAAACTGGCAACCAATGCAGCTTGCATAGCAGAGGTGTAATGTGTGCAGATCTTGGAGCATACACAATTGCCTGCATCACTGCATTCTGTAACACCTGAAGCTTCCAGCTATTCTTTGCCCCAGCTGAAGCTTCCTCTTCTTGAAGAGGGTAGCCCCATGTAGAGCACATTATGGTAATAATGTTTATACATAACTTTCAGCCAGGATTTCTTAAACATAAACTATGGTTTGATGAGCAAGCTATGTTGGCTTGGCTCACATTTAATGTTTTTTGGATGCATGCTCTAAGGCATGAGCAAAGAAAAGAAAAGAAAATTAAAGGGAAACATGATAGCTGCATTTTCTATTCATGGAAGATGGAGGGGACTTATCCTTGATGGCTTCAGAGGACAAGACTAGAGCTACAGTAAATGGCAACAACCACAGAGAATTAGATTTTGGCTGAATGCAATTTTCCAAAGGAGAAGAACGGCCTTGTGGTGAAACTGAATACTTTGGATGTGATGAGCTCTCGTTCACTGGAACTATGGAAGTAACAAATGGACAGCCATTTGCTAAGGATGCTGCAGTTCCATCCTGCATTGGATTTTCTGCATTGAGCTAGAACGGACTAGATGTTATTCAAGGTCCCTTTCCAAATCTGTAATTATGATTCTATGAAAAGCAAGTAACAAATCCCACCATTGAACCAGTGGGCTGCTTTGCAAGTAATGAAGTATTGGGATGGATTGGTATTCTGTCAACTGGCACGGTGGAAAAAGTTTTCTTGTGCCCAAGATCCACCCAACTGTACACTGTTTTTCATTTTTCTTCTGCCATCAAGGCCTTACTCTGTGTTCTTTCCCAGTATAGCGTGTAAAACTGCAGATATATTGAGACTTAAGGGATATGGGCTCCCCTTCCTCACTGTGTATTCATGAAGTAAACCTTTGGTAATCCAAATAGTTAAATATTGGATATAACATTTTTTAAACCCCTAAAGTCTCTACCATATACTGTATATCTTGATTGGTAGTTCAGATCAGTCCTTGAATTTCATAAACCCAAATCTTTAAGTCCTCAATGAATAATGAATTGGAAATGTTAGCATCAGCTTCCTTCTTAAATTTCCTATTAAAAATGAATACATTGTGTAGAATTGCTGCTTTCCAAGTCTGCAGAAATTTATGTGTCTTCTGATGTCCAAACTTTGAAAAGCCACATGCACGTGCATAGAGAGAGAGAGAGAGAGAGAGAGAGAGAGAGAGAGAGAGAGAGAGAGAGATTTAAAAAAGCAGATGTTTCTTTTTCTCAAGAAATGGCAATATTTGTCAAGAGCGCTGGAGAACCGAACTCAGCACTGTGCCATATGAATGAAAAAGTTTTGAGATCATAACCTTTTTTCACATTATAATAATTGTAAGAGTAGTCATCAGTACTGAATTTTTTCCTTGAAGGATATGATTTTACCATGTATTGGCAGTAGATGGGTTGAGAAACTCACCCCTCAATAACTTGATACAGACAGCTTTCAAGGAGAAGTTGCCAAGTCAAAAATGATTCTCTACATTCACTTGAGATAGACTTTTTATTTTTATTTTTTAATACAGCTTCCTTGGGAATAACATTTCACTATACCATAGTTTTCTTCTCACTGGGACATTTTATAGGCGTAAAGCAAGGGTGTACAGTCTATGGTCACTCCAGGGCTTTTCTTCTGCAGCTGCATCCACCACCACCCCCTTTTTTTTTGTTTATTCGTTCAGTCGCTTCCGACTCTTCGTGACTTCGTGGACCAGCCCACGCCAGAACTTCCTCGGCCGCCGCCATCCCCAGCTCCCCCACGGTCGAGTCCATCACCTCCAGAATATCATCCATCCATCTTGCCCTTGGTTGGCCCCTCTTCCTTTTGCCTTCCACTTTCCCTAGCATCAGCTTCTTCTCTAGGGTATCCTGTCTTCTCATTATGTGGCCAAAGTACTTCAGTTTTGCCTTTAATATCATTCCCTCAAGTGAGCAGTCTGGTTTTATTTCCTGGAGTATGGACTGGTTTGATCTTCTTGCAGTCCAAGGCACTCAGAATTTTCCTCCAACACCACAGTTCAAAAGCATCTATCTTCCTTCACTCAGCCTTCCTTATGGTCCAGCTCTCGCAGCCATAGGTTACTACGGGGAATACCGTTGCTTTGACTATGTGGATCTTTGTTGTCAGTGTGATGTCTCTGCTCTTAACTATTTTATCAAGATTTGTCATCCCCTTCTTAGCTACTACTAATTTTGGGTTAAATACTGTGGAAGCAGCTGATGGGGAAGGAGATCAACATATTTAAAATATGACTTTAAAAAAACTGTGGATGCTATATTGGGCATGCCTTCCTTCTAGTTTAATCATAGCCAGTTTTTCCCTTGTCTTGCCCACAAGCAGTTTCTCAATGCTTTCTGTAAGTCTTCAATCAGCCATCAACCCAGAAAAGTACACCATGGACTAGAGGAATAGGCTGCCTGTTAAAGTTGTTGCATCACTTGAAGCAGCAGCAAAATGTGTTCTATAAAATGAGATGCAGGCAGGCAGGCAGGCAGTTTCACTATAAATGCCACTTTGTTTTAATGATAGCCCCTCTACCAGCTGCCATCAACATTACTAACATCCTAAACATGAGAATGAACTGAATCTATAAAGATGGATGCTGCTTCTTTCAAATTATAAAATTGGTTGCACCTGGAAAAACATGGATGAAACATGGGTAAAAGCCAGAAAAAGTTAATGACAAAGCCACATAGAGGCCCTGTAAAGGAAAAAGAAAAAACAGTTGCAGAATAAGCCTTTAGTGTGAAAGGTAATGCATATTTATGTTTGTGAGAGAGAGAGAAAGAGAGATTGATTGATTGATTGATTGATTGATTGATTCCAGTTATTATACTGGAAAATAAATTCATTTTCCTATGAGAAAAAGAGGGATCCCTCTTTTTAAACTGTGCTTCCTAACTGTAATTTTTATATGGACTTGAATTAAAATTAGTATTTTTTTAGAATTCTGCATGACTAATAGATAGTATCTTTATATTCAGTTAAGGCAGCCATTCTGTGGCTCTTAAGAAGGTATCCCAGGGAACAAAGCCTAGAGTTCTCTCCTCAGGGTCAGAGAGAAAGGTCCAACCTCAGAGGGAGGGAACTGAGTTAAAAACCAGCCACTTCTAATTCCTCTGCCCAGCTCTTTCCTACCTCAGAAAAATTTGACAGCTGAAAGGCCAAAAAGGCCATGCTGTGGAAGGGGCCATCCATGTGCTGTATGCCCCAAACTGGCATGGAATCTATTGCCAAATCTGGAGATGATGTAGATAAATTTTCTTTCATTGTGTACAATGTGAGGGAAGCCTTTTTTAAGGGCTAGGAGGACAGGGAGGAGCAGACACATATCTTCTCCTACCTGAGCCTTCTTTCATGTCTCTACAGTTCTCCTGCCGGCTGAAATTCTACACACTCCCTTGGATAAAGCCTTCTTGAGCTGAATAGGATTTACTACTAAATATACAGTATATCCATAAGATTCTACTGCTATAGCTTTTAAGAGAGTAATTCAAAGAAAGTCAGAGACAAAAATATCTGTGCTTCACTGTACCACAAAAATATCCCGTTGTTGTTGTTGTTGTTGGCACATAACAGTTTCAATCACCTTCAACAACACAACTCATCCCATACAGAAGGCATCATCCTTACCAATCAGGAGGCTCGCAAACATGGGAAGGAGGGTGATCACTTTATTTTCAGTGATTGCTTTCTTTTGGGCTGTAAACCCAGGCATTGGATAGATTCAAAAGTTCCTCTTCTGACTCTCCTGTTCCAGCAGGATGCTACCTACAGCCCTTGTAAATTGGTGTAGAGCCAAATGGGGAATCTGTAGGAGTCTGGCCCTTCAGGTGAAGTCTGGGTCTCTTCCTTGACTTCCAATTTTCATTTCATATAATAGGTCTAGAACACTTTTTCTTGTGAAGATTTAAGGGAAAATGTGCTGGTAGAATCCGTCAATGCTTCTGGTTCTGTGAATCCATCAATACATTGAATCACTGAACAGCTTCTTCAGAAAAGTATCTCAAGGAGTAACTCCTCCCAACTAGGCTGGCTATTGGATTCTTCTGGGCAGAAAGCCCTTGATGCTCCCGCTGGTCCAGAAGGATTCTATAGCCAGGCTAGATTTTATTTATTTTATTTATTTATTTTTATTTTATTTTTATCCCTCCTTTATTATTTTTATAAATAACTCAAGGCGGGGAACATTCCTAATACTCCTTCCTCCTCCTATTTTCCCCACAACAACAACCCTGTGATGTGAGCTGGACTGAGAGAGAGTGACTGGCCCAAGGTCGCCCAGCCGGCTTTCATGCCTAAGGCGGGACTAGAGCTCTCAGACTCCTGGTTTCCTATTGGCTCCTTCCCAGGGCTGAGAGAGAGTGACTGGCCCAAGGTCCCCCAGCTGGCTTTCATGCCTGAGGCGGGACTAGAACTCACAGACTCCTGGTTTCTAGCCCAGCACCTAAACCACTAGACCAGTGGGATCAGTTTACTCCCATTGCTAGCGGGACCTCGCTTATTTTATTTTAGCATATTACTTTGCAAGATTCTTTGGTGGTAGCCAGGATTATAGTGTTAATACCTAGATATGTTGAGGAAGACAACCAGGCAGGCTTAACTTGTAGCAGTATGAATGTAATAATATGAATTTGCCCACAAGGTATTACCTTATCGATATGAAAATCATGCAATGTTAGTAATACTAATTCCGTAAGTGCCACAAACAGCAGGCACTCAGGCTAGTTGCTATATATACCTTTTCTAAACCCTAGACTTAGAAGATTTCTAAAATCAGATATTATGTGTTTTCAATGGAGGCAATCTTTGAAAACCAGTAGTCTGAAAAGATAATTGCAAAAGGTGGAGAAGAGCTGACAGTCATAATATTGTTGGTGAGCCAGGAGGACTCCAGAAGTGAGTAAGAGCTGCTCTGCAAATGAATATGGTTTGTTGGGGCATGTCCAGAAGAGCGTCAGAAATTCCCTTTGGCAGAAGCTGGATTTCTGTGGTTGATGAGGGAGCTCCTGCAAGCCCAAGTGAGTATATCAACCCATCCCATGAATCATCCTTATTCATGCAGTGTCCACCAAGCTCAGTCACATGATTATGAACTGTACCATAGTGATCCAAATATTTGCAATTTAGCATCAGATATACAGATTATAAACTACGGTAAGTCTAACTTCATAAAAGCAATCTTGCTGAAGTTAATAAACTAACTGTAAAAGAAGGATTAGACTACTAGAACGGGCAAGGACTATTTTGGAGCTAAAATAATTTTAAAAATCAATATTAATATGTGTAATATTTATATATCAGAATACTTTACTCTGGATTAAATAAAGATAGTTGACCGTAATGATGGATTAAAAGGCCCATGGAAAAGATTCTGTGAAAAATTAAACTCAAATTGAAAAGTTAATTTTTAAAATTCCACAACTTGAAGAACTGTTTCTCGGGATCTCTGAAAATGAGCCATACAGTTCAGTGAACATTTAGATCCTTTGTCCTAGAGTTTTTCTGCTGCTTTTCATTTTATGATACTTATGCCTTTGAGCAAATAGATATCCCTAAGCTTTTCCAGGCAGCGGGCCTTGAATCTGCAATCATAATGCTGTTACAATATGGCTGCTAGGAAAGGGAACTTAATTTTTCACCAAAGGCCTTTGATTGAGCTGGCAGACACAAATCTTCAATTTACTAGCAGGCAAACTGAGGAGGGTGCTCCATACCATCTCATCAAGACTCCTAGGGTGTGCTTAGTTCCCTTTACCCCCCAGTTTATGTTTCTCTTTTGTCTAGGTAGTCAATCCAAACTTTCAAATGAAACACTGAAGCAATTCTCTATTTTTGGCTTATGGGGCCCATTTGGTGCCCAAATGGGAAGATGTTCCTGGAAATCATGAATAATTTGGAAACTGATACTTTGCATTGCAGCATGCCAACTTTTCCTTAGAAAAATAATAAAATAATTGAACTGTGGAAGACCAGGTAGCATGGGAGCTTGGTGTATACCAAAGAAAATATTTGCCAGTATACTACTGCCCTGGGGTGCTATATAGAACAGCCCCAAACCTGAAACATCAAGGAAAAATATTTAATGGATCCAATAAATTCAATAAAGATAAGTTAATGGAGTATGAACTGAGGGAATGGGCCTAGATAATGTATATTTTATAAAGTCATAAATAGAATAGCAGTACATTACAAATATACGTTAAGGCTAATGGAGCTAGAAGAAAGTTTTGATCAAATTCAACTTTCTGTCATTTATTTGTGTTATACTCTTGTGTATAGATCTATCTTTGAGGGTTGAAAGATGATGTCTATTATTTTGCTGCCAATAATGTATTGGATAGAATAGATGTATGACCCTGATGAATGGATGGATGTATCTGGGCAAGTCACCATCTCTCAGCTTTGCCTCTCCAGCTCACAGTGACTTCACAAGTGTCAGGAGGGGCTGAAACCAGCTGTTTGAGATGAACTGAATTGTGAAAGAAAACCAGATATATAAGATAAAGAACAAGTCAGGAAAAAAAAAGATCAAGGCATAAGAAGGAGGCACAATAAAGGAGCAAGGCAGACATCAGAGATGAAGAAGGTCAACCAAAGGAAGATGACATAAATGATCTTGTTATTCTCTGGACTAAATCACAAAGGAAAAGGTGTGCTTTACTGAAACTTGGAGATCTAAAAAGAACTCTATTACCTTGAGGGGAATATGAGTAGAAATAGTTATTTATGTTTGAGCCTTCTACTAAGATTGCCATTATTTTTTTTAGCCAAATACTGTATATAAATAGATGCAGAAAGAGGGCCAAATGTATATATGGTTACCCTCTCCTCCATGTTCATAAAATGGGCCATCTCTTCAACAGATCCATTTTTTCAGATAGACAGGGTTTGAACTTATAAAGTTGAGTTTCATAGGTGAGCAATGGATCATGCAGGAGAATAGTTGGGTTGACAGAAGAAATATGGCACATTCTATATCCCCTCTGCTAGAGGAGCTAAGCCTCTTCACTAAACCTCTTCTAGAAATGCATTTCTCTTCCCTTTCCTTGCTAATCATCATAAAATGTTTTGCAGACTAGTACCTTTTGTGGACTTACAGTATTTACCATTTGTCTGTAAGAATGGAGCATAAATTCCCTGCCCTCAGGATTGTTGGAAATTCAGCAAATCAACATGCCTCATTTGCATGTAGATGAGTTCATCCCAGGATGCAATTCTCCGTGTCTTTGAGGAAGTTGTTTTGTTGCCACTCCCACTTCCTCCTTCTCCCTTCGTAGTCAGCTCTCTCCATCAGAGAAGCAGCAGGCAAGCTGCTCTCCCTCCATCTTGGCCACATGCATGGGCCTAAGGAAGGATCCCCCCCACTTTTCTCCATGCAGCCTCTAGCAGCAATGAGGGCTAGGGGTGAACAAAGTTCAGGGAACCAAAGAAGAATCATTTCTCAACAAAATGGATGTAACTGGACCAATAAATGTAAGAACTCTTTTCTACTTACTTTTTGAACCTACTATGTCTAAGCATGTGATTCTTTATGCTTGGGTGGGCTAAGAGTGTAAGATTAAAAACCTGGATCTCTCTAACGTGCTCACTGGCTCTGTTTTTAAACAATATTCTCTTTCTGTGCACAAGCTTATACTACGTTAAGCTCTGCTCCATTTACTGGTTCTAACAGGTCACTGAATGATCTTCAAGGATAAGCTTTCCTCCAGTGATCTATCTGGTCCATCCATAAAAGTAAAAGGTAAAGGTTTTCCCCTGCACAGTCGTGTCCAACTCTAGGGGGCAGTGCTCATCTCCAATTCTTAGCCAAAGAGCCAGCGCTGTCCGAAGATGCTTCCACAGTCATGTGGCCGGCATGACACATGCGGAACGTTGTTACCATCCCACGGAAGTGGTACCTATTTATCTACTTGCATTTGCATGCTTTCGAATTGCTAGGTTGGCAAGAGCTGGGCTGAGTGCGGGAGCTCACTCCATCACGCAACGCTCGGGTCTCGAACCGCCAACCTTCCACTCGACAAGCCTGGCGTCTTAACCACTGAGCCATCACGCCCCTCCATAAAAGTAACAAGTAAAAAAAATGTTGCTGGAAGTTCCCATTTTGAAGGTTCAGGTAACTACAGGTGATAATGAACATCTTGGGTCTATCATGGGAAATGAATGCTCAGCAAGGTGGAAAATATCCTTTAGAAAACGTCCCCTTATCATTCATTCCCGACCTAACAGCTCCAGGTACCGATTCCACTGCAGGCTGTAATTTACTAAATCCATCTGTTGCTTCTTGGAAACATTTCCAGGGCCTAATATATAAGAGAAGGTCAAAGAGTGATGCAGTCCCTTTTATTTGAAAGAAACTTGAAAGAAAAGGAAAAGGCAACATATATTTAGGAACAGACATGATTAACTAGGGGAAAGCCTTATTAGGACATTCCAATAAATGGACTGGAATAGCTTGATTATGCTTCAAGGAAAAGACTATTTATATACAGTACATATATAAAAAGCTAAGGAATGCTACGCTGAAAAGCTTTCAATACATAATTTATGTTTCATGTTTATTATCCTTACAAAACACCTCTTTAAATGAATGAATAATCAGACCAAATTTATTTTGGGGTTGATTTCCCTCCTCCTCATCAGAGTTTTTAGCAAACCTGTGATCAGCTACTAATGTCTTTCTTACAATTAACCATCTAGTGCTTTTTAATTTCTACTAAGAATGCAGCTTCTGCTTTTCTTTGCTTTATGTATAAATAGAAAGCGGCAGTTTGGAAGACCTGAAATTCCCACTTAATTCTTTCTCAGTGAAATTAATGAGATTGTGGTCTGCATAAATCAGGCCGTAGAGTTATAGGCTGAGTTCACATTGACAGTTTCGTAAAAAGAACTCTGAAACAGACAGCGTTGAGAAGACCATCCAGACTGACAGTTCCCCTCCTCCTTGGCTTTCCCCTTTACAAGGTTTTTTTAAGCAGGACCTCACCAGGAGGAAAAAGCTAAACTTTATGTCGGAAATCTTATGTCTAAGAAGCCACAGCCTGAAGCTGGTTGGCTTAATTATTTATCTTTTTAGAAAATGTATATATCACCCATTCAGTTAATGGTGCTGGGCAACTCACAAGATTCAGTAAAAACATCCATTAAAAAAAACATTGAAACATAACAGATATAAAAGACAAAAGCTAAAGCAATAGCATTAAATGGCCTGGGAAAATAAATGAGGTAGGTAGGAGGCCCTTCCTAAACTCGAGAGAGAATGGGCTTTCTTCACCTCCAATGGCAATTTAATTCATAATACGAGCCCCATCATAGAAAAAGCACAATTGATAGTTGATACTAAACAATTCCATGGTAGGACCCATAAAAAATACCCCACTGATGACCTAAGAGTGAGGATTAGACATTATGGAGTAGGTGACCTCGTAAAGTAGCTTGGCCCTAAAAGGCTTCAGGATTTATACACCATTGTGATCAGCTTGAGTTGGGCTCAGAAGGCAACTGGTAAGTACCTGAAGCTGTTTGAACACCAGGATAACGAGAGACTTCAAAGAGCACCCCTTCCAACCTGTACTGCCACAATCTGAACCATTTGCAACTTCATCCTCAAAGGCCATTTCACAAACAGTACTTTGCAATAGTCCAGCTCTGAGGTTACCAATCCATTGTCACTGAAGACAGATTGCTCCCCCTCCAGATAGGAATATTCATTTTTTCTCAGTCAAAGCTGATTAAAGGCCCTCGGCACTACTGATGGTACTATATGTGGCTATCTAGCCTCAGTGAAGGACCTAGGAGGCAACCTGTTCCTTAAAGAGGAGTGCATCCTTATCCAGAACTGATGTGTCTCCTGCGTCCTGAAATCCTTATGATGTTTCCTTGCTTGTTTGGGAACAAGTCAAGAGTTAGATCTGGATAAACTTCTACCCTGTTGTTGTTTTTTACTACTGGTGAGTAACTGGTTATTAGAAATGGTGAGAACAGCTGAGCAAGAGCAATTAAACAACATATACTGGTACACTTCATTGTGACAATAAGCTACGATTCTCCTAAATTCTGGCTTAACATTTATGAATGTAGACATTGGATTAGATCTAGATAAATATAAGTCTCACTGATTTCAGTGAGTTGGATTTGGATTAGTGTATTGTGTGAATCCAGCCATAGATGTTTCTAAATCATGCTTTGTATTTTAGTGCTGTGTTTAGATTCAACCTATTAAGTTAAAGAAATGGTAGAATGTATATGATGTCTCCTGGGTTAAACTTGCTTTATTCAGCTCTCCGTGGAAGTTATGAACATACACATTTGCTTGGTCATTTCAGACAAAAGATCCATTTCCTCAGGGCAGTTTGATTTAAGCAGTTTTCCAAAGTCTCTTCCTGCCCCTGACCTGGGTTGTTACCTAAATCTGGGATCTTGTGTATGATCAAGCATTATACTGCTGCATAATGATGAATCCTCATCATGGGTTGAAGTAAAGAGTTCTACCTTCACCATAAGACTTACACCGGTAATTTCCTCCTCCGTATACCAGGGTCAAGATCATGGGAGACGGAGTAAAAACAACAATTAGACCATGGGTGTCCAACCTTTTGGCTTCCCTGGGCCACATTGAGTGAAGAGGAATTGTCTTGGGCCACACATAAAATATATAATATAGTTAATGTATATAAGTAATAAAACTTCATTTATTTTTTTATATTTTTTATTATAAAATTTAAAAAAAGAGGGCAATATAAAACTAGTGGGATATTTGACCTTGTTTTTGTGAAACTAATGCATCAATGTCTGGTTCGATGAAAGTGGTTGCAATTCTCAGTGAGTTCTCAAGGTGCTCAACAGAAATTTTAATTCTAATTTTACTCTTCGTGTGCTTCATCCTTAAAAATAGTTGCTCACAAATGTACATGCTGCCAAAAAGTGATGTCATGAATAAGGCGTGATTGTGAAGCGAGGGATAGTTTTCTCTGGGAAGATAGGTCTTATAAAAGTCCACTAGAGAGACATGATCAAATTTTTCTTTGAGTTGAATGTCTGATTGCAACTCTATGCATTCCATTTGAAAATTCGGAGGTAATGTAGTTATGTCGACTGAAAATGGAGTTGAAAATATATCAAAATATTGATGATTTTTCCGGAAATCATGAAACCTGTTCTCAAATTCCTGTATCAAACCGAAAAACAAGGCTGCATATTTCTCGCTGTTCACAGGACTGTGTTTAGCCAACGTATTAAAATGTATAAAATTATTTTCCATAACTTGAGCTTGCCATACTTTAAGTTTCATTTCAAACGCTGTTATGGTTTGAAACATTGCAGTGATCAGTTGGTTTTCACCTTGAAGACGCATGTTTAACTCATTTAAATGAGCGGTCAAATCCACCAAAAATGCTAAATCTGTGAACCATTTTCCATCTTCAAGTTCTGGCACAAATTTTCTTTTTGATTCCATAAACAACTTGATTTCATTTCGCAAATCATAAAATCTTTTCAGCATTTTACCCCGACTTAGCCACCTTACTTCAGAAAAGTAAATGATGTCCCCATAATCAGCATCCATACTTTTAAGGAACTCCTGGAATTGATGATGATTCAATCCCTTGGACCTTATGAAATTCACTGCTTTGATGTCAATTTGCATGACATTATCCATTTTTAAAGCTTTCATGGCACTTGCATCATCTTCTATCAATTTTGTAAGTCCCTCACTTTTACCAACCATTGCTGGGGCACCATCAGTAGATATACCAGATATGTTGACAATAGTTAAAGAAAATCGCTTTAATGTCATTTTTACTTCTTCGTAGAAATCAAGAGATTTAGTTGTGTCTTTTAATGGCACCAAAGAAGCCATTTCTTCAGTGACATTATATTCGATATCAATACCTCTAATAAAAATGGCAAGTTGAGCCGTATCTGTAGCATCAGTACTTTCATCCATCGCCAAAGCATAAAATTTGAAATTAGCAGCTTTACTCTTCACACCTCTTTCGATAGATTTTCCCATTTCTTCAATTTACCTGGCTATAGTCTGGTGAGACAAACTGATTTTAGAAAAATCGCTTTTTTTATCAGGACAAATTATATATGCCACACTTTCCATACATTGCTTAATAAACTCACCATCGGTAAATGGTTTTGATTTTTTTGCAATCGGATTTGCTACCAAATAACTAGCTTTTATAATAGAGTCCTTTTGAGTTGTGACTTTTTAAAAAAAAATTGTTGAGACGACAGACATTTTTTCCAGTTCCGCTAATTTGTCTTTACGACAAATTCCTTGATACGCTTCAAATTTGGCAGCATGTTTTTCTGTATAATGCCTTTTCAAATTGTAGTCTTTGCAAACTGACACATATTCCCTACAAATTAAGCATAGTGCCTTAGTATTTGTCTCGACAAAAAATTACTCATCTGTCCATTTTTCATTGAATTCTCTTCCTTCATCCGTGATTTTTCTTTTTTTCTTTTCTTTTTTGGGTTCTGTTTTCTGTTGAAATGACGTTGAAGTCATGCTGGAATAAATTTATTTAGGAATAAATATTTTTTTAAGAAATAACACAACAAACCCATCGTAAATTGTTAGGTAGGCAAATAAACAAAGCAAAGTTTAATAATCAAATAAGAAAACTTACATGTCTACTTAATAATAATAACAATAAATGCCTGTCATCACAAACACATGAAGGTAGGTTGAAATATTATATATAACGCCAAGTTGCCACAAGCTGACATGTGTAGCGGGCAGTGGTGGCGTTAGCACTGCACTGCCCCCTCCCCTACACAGCGTTCCGTTGTTTCTACCTACGCAGTCCACGCTCGAGCACTGCACGATCGAGTCACAAAAAAAATTGCAAAATAATGTTAAAAGTTTACAATTTTGGGGGGCCGCATTACTAGCTGTTCAGGGCCGCATGTGGCCCGTGGGCTGTGGGTTGGACACACCTGAATTAGACCATAAAAATTGCCTGGAGCTTTATATTCCAACCTGTATTACTTCACAGAGCACTTCATCCATGCCATCTTCAAGACTATCCATGTAATTACTGAAGCCCATTCAGCAGTCTGTTAGAACTACTGAAATGGAGCAGAGCTGCAAAACTCGTGTACAGAAAAAGAATATTGTTTAAAAACAGAGCCCATGAGCATATTAGAGAGATCCAGATTAATCTTACACCTTTAGCCCACCCAAACATAAAAAAACACGCGCTTAGACATGGCAGGTATGAAAAGTAAGTACAAAAGAGTCCTTACGTTAATTCATTGCAGGTACAGCATTTTCGGTAGATAAATGATGTTCCATTTCTTCTTTGTTTCCCTAAACTTAATACCTCTTGCCCTGCTTGCTGCAAGAGATGAGTGTAGAAAGGGGGGGAAATCTCCTAGGCCCATCCATGGCCTAGAATGGAGCAGCACACAGCCATGTGCTTGTTCCCGGTCCAAGGAGGAAAGAAAGAGAGAGAGAAAGGAAGGAAGTGGGAGTGGCCACAAACAGCTTCCTCAAAAGCATGGAGAGCTTGCATCCTAGAGCAGCCATCCATATGCTGATGAGGCATGTTGGATTTGCCAGGATCTCCAACAATTACTGTGGTGATTCTGTCACTACCCAGCAGCAATTTGATTTTAAAGAAGTCAGGAGTGCAAAGAAGGTACTGTACATAATAAGACACAGATGTTAAAGAACTACCATAAATATTGCTCAAGCTGGAATCCCTTTCAATAAGAAGTGACCCTGATGAGAGTAGCATTCTTTCTATACTGATTAAACCAGCCTTCCCCAATCTCCACTGTCCTCCAGCCAATCAATGGTCATGTTGGCTGGGAATTTTGGGAGTCACATTCCAAACACATTAGGAGGACACCAGGTTGGGGGTGGCTGCTTTAATATTTCATGATTTAACCAAAATGTTATCTTGTCCATTAATGTAACAGACAAGAGATTCCGTTAATGTAATCTTATAATACAGTAGGATTAGTTCATCTGGGTGTGCTTTGTGTCTGGACTGCCTTGCAAGGCTGACATAAATCTGGCAAGACTGAAAGTATTTCTCCCCTCCTTTTTTCCTAGTCTCCAGAAAAACTAGGGAGGGTCCCTTCTGAAACACTTCCCATGCTTTTCCCCCATCTGCGGACTGAGCTGCCTCATATCAGACCATTGCCTAGGCTGCGGGTCTGCCTCCTGTCTCCCAAGGTCATTCCCACATACCATTGCTAGGTTGGCAAGAGCTGGGGCTAGTGCAGGAGATCACTCCGTCATGCGGGACTAGGGATTCGAACCTCTGAACCTGTGATCTTCCGATCGACAAGCCTGGTGTCTTACCCGCTGAGCCACCACACCTGATACCATTACCACGCCACATACCATTACAGAAGGTCAAATTGTACAGAAATCCTGTATCAAGACATATTTAGTAGCTTCATCCAATTCTGCCTTCATGGTAGAACTAGAATAATTCTCTATGGTACCAAATGTTTGGATATGGTGGATGTAATATGTCCACCAGAGTTCTGGTTGTAAGTCTCATTTGCTTTAAAAGGGTTCAATCACCTGAATCTCTGTTCCCATGTTCCCTTAGTCTTCTGCCCCAAATCAAGTCCTACACTTCTGGAAATACTGTATATTATATTATTTCCAGGAATCCTGTACTAATGTTGAGTCCAGGGAGCCCTTGGTAGTTTGGCAACTGGTGAGAAATGGACTCACATCCTTGATTATACTTCAGTTCCCCTCTTATATGTGACCATTTTGAAAAGGACAGATCACTGGAGTTGCTAACTCTTGTTCAGGAGGTACTCATAAGTGAGCATTGTGGTAGTTGCTAATAGTGGCCGCAATTTCTGCAATTAGTTGAAAGATGAAGCCTTTACCAAAGGAGCACATATACTATCGGTATTAGAAGCAACCACTAGAAATCAGCTAACACAGCTATTATACTATTTCTGGCAGTAATTCAGGGAGGGAGACTTTATGTCTAACATCAGTGCTGATAATCCATTGATAATCATATTGCACTTTGGCAGTGGTGCTGCAATAATTCAGTCCCCTTTCTCTTGAACACTGACACAGGATATCATTAGTTCTATATTCATTGCTGTGGCTGATTGATGGTTCTGTACCCTAGTTCACACACACCTACCTACTGAGAAATCAATTGCAAAAAAAAAGTTAAAAAGCAGTAAAGAGTAACTGTAAAAGAAAAACAACTTTCATTTAAAAATTTTGTTGCACAAAAGGACAATTTCCATTGGTATAGCGGGAAGGGGGAAGGCCCAGGGATCTCTCTCTCTCTCTCTCTCTCTCACACACACACACAACATACATACGTACGTACGTACGTACGTACGTACATAACATACATATCTTTGCCTGGAGAAAAAAGGATCTGGAAAACAGCCCTGTGCTGCAGCCTTGCCAGCAACAGATGTCTGCACATATACAACACCTCCTGAAACAACCAACCACAGAAACATATTGATTTAAAAGCCTATTTTTCTCTCTGTTATATTGAGTTATGTCAAAACAATTGTCTCAAGTTTGCACAGATATGGGTGGCTTTATTTTATTTTTTACCGACCTCCTCATTCAGATCTATGTTACCTTTTTATAAATGACTGTGAGTGCAGACACACCCCAATTCAGTGTATCTGCTCTGAGCTCCTCAGATAAACTAAGGCATTTTGACAAACTCTTCTGGAAACACCAATTCAGACTTTCCTCGGGTTAGAAGACTTTGGCTGCTACTTTCTCTTCTATTAGGCAGTTCTTACCTGCCCCCCTCTGTTGCGGGGGAAGGTGTTCGTGATGATGGAGGAGTGGGGAGGCAGTGTTTCTCATATGTTATTTCAACTATTCCCAAAAAACTTTGTAATGAAAATCAGTGTTATTGCCTCGCTATGAATTCCACAGTTGGCTTTCTCTCAGCTTTCATTTACATTTTCAATAAGGAGATGATAATAAATCTGAACTATCTTACAGAGAGGTAATGATGTTACTGATTACCTTACAAGCATATAATAAAGATAATTTGTGATAGTATGTGGAAAATACATATGTTAATATTTAGCATCCTCTTCATCAACATAACTCAAAGGAGATTTTTTTTCACTGTTATTTGATTTTGCAAAAAAGAGGAGACTCTAGAAAAGTGATAGTTTTCCATGGAAAATTATTGATTTTTTTCCCTTCCTATCCCACCTTCTCTATGAGACCTCAAGGGAATGACATGTGACAGGTAAAGAGGAGAGTGGGATAGGCAGCAAAGGGGACAGACTGGGGAGGAGTGCAGTAGCTAAGCATGGGCAGAAAGAAACAGCCGAAAAACAACAACCCAGTAATGTGAGGAGAAAATGGAGAGCAATAAAGAAGCTCAGGCACATGGGTAGAGGAAGTGAAAAACTAGAAAAGCAAGAGAAAGAGTGTCAATATGCCACACAGGCACAGAAAGAGAAAGAAGATTGGGAAATGTGCATGGGACCAAAAGTGCTTCAAAATTGAATGAGTATTCCTGGACATTGGGGGGGGGGATTAGATTCAGAGCTAGACAGGTCATTTTTACTTGAAATGACTTCTGTGGGAAATACTCAGCATGTGGTAACCCCATGGGCTATATCTAAAGATCATTATGCTTAGAGTTGATCTTCTAAAATCAATGGGATAGGTTAGGTAAAGGTAAAGGTTCCCCCCGCACATTTGTGCAGCCGTGTCTGACTCTAGGGGCCGGTGCTCATCTCCGTTTGTTAGCCAAAGAGCCAGCGTTGTCCGAAGACACTTCCACGGTCATGTGGCTGGCATGACACACGCAGAATGCTGTTACCTACCCACCAAAGTGGTACCTATTCATCTACTTGCATTTGCATGCTTTCGAATTGCTAGGAATTGCATAATGATAAAGATCATTATGCTTAGAGTTGATCTTCTAAAATCAATGGGATAGGTTAGTCAGGATTAATTTAAGTCTCAGTTGTTTCAGTGGTTCAGTTCTAAGGTGGACCAAGTCTGGATGCAGTTCAGTTTCCATCATCCATTTTTCCCTTTACCAGGGTTTACAGTCTGCTTATTTCTTCATGGATGTTACATGCTTTTCCCAGATTTTTAACTTCTCTTCGCTACTCCACTCCAAAACCTTGTATATCCCCTCTCATTGAAGAAGTCTACCTCTGCTGGATCTTGAGCTGAAACTGGAAGTCACAGTGGAATAGAGCATACAGGAAAGCATTCAGGAGAAATACCCTCCCAGAGCCAATGTGGATGATTGTTTATTAGTTTGCTGGAAACGGAATATTTAAAAGATTGCGCTCCAAAAGACGTATCCTGGGAACAGGAAAAAGCACCACACTGCCTGATCCTCTTGGGAGCAACTCATTTGGCCTCTTCCATAGTATAAGTCAGTCACTTGTTCTGCAAAAAAGAAGTAAGCCTGCTTGTGACAGAAATATAGAGAGAATTCAGAAGCTTTGGTGAAGTTCTCATTTATAAGGCATCTTGATTAACAAGAGAATGAATATGGTTGACAAGCTTTGCCAAATGGGGCACATTCCAGAAGTGTTGGACTACAGTTCCTATCACTGTAGGCACTATAAGCTCTGCTGCCTGGGAATTATGGGCACTGTAATCCAACTCCTTTGAGGGTGCCAAGTTGGTGATGGCTGCTATGAACAGAGGGTAGAAGAGGATTATTTATTAATTATTTATCAATCATTAATAATTAATAATTATTTAATAAATAATTTATCAATTATTTCTTTCTAGCTGGAAGAGGAGTGGGGACCCTTTTATGGGCCAAGGACCTTAGCCTTGGACCGTGCACCAGGGATTGCATAATCAAAAATGAGTGAAGCAGGATAAAAATGAAAAATGATTGCAAAATGTTAATTGTGTTTTAAAGTACCTTTGATCCCATTATCCCTCTTTTATGTCATATTTTTTTCCTGCTGCCACATTAAAAATCACAATTTGGTAGCATATTTTGGAGGGTCTTGATAGCATACCCAAAGCTTTTGGGGGCCTCGTGCCATCTGGGGTTCTCTGGTTGCACATCCCTGAACTAGGAACCTGGTGGGTTAATATTCCCAGGATCCAAAAGGATAAACATGCTACATGTTTTATAGAAATAAATACAATTTTAAAAGCATAACTCACTTTTAGGGAGCCAGATTAATAATAGCACCCAGGGCTTCTTCATAGCAGAACTATTAAAACTTATTGGAAATAATCATTTTAAAAATGAATTCTTTTTAAGGGAGAAAAATTTCCAGGCATGGATGTGTTTGGCTACATATTTTATAAGCTTCTTTTATAAGCAATTCCAAAACACTTTACTTCCATATTTACTGAAACTAT
The DNA here is from genome assembly GCA_023362775.1 of Charina bottae. Classification (NCBI taxonomy): domain Eukaryota; kingdom Metazoa; phylum Chordata; class Lepidosauria; order Squamata; family Charinaidae; genus Charina; species Charina bottae. The sequence goes on along the minus strand of JALMGJ010000002.1, from coordinate 97,716,479 downwards.
TTAACTTGATTCTGGAAGCAGTAGAAATCCTCAGATCCTGAAGCCAGATCCAAATAATAATTATATACAAACAAGAAAAAAATCCTATGTCACCCTAGTCATATAAGCAATCTCTGTTTAAAATCATCGTGCCATTCTAAATTATAGTAAGCAGTGTAAATGACTATTCTCAGCTTTAGTAAATAGGATTAATTTGTTTTAGTGGAATACATATCAACATCAGGGTTCATTTCCAAAAGGAATATACCTGATTTAAAATATTGAATGTAATTAACCACTTTCAAACATCACAAGTACTACAGTGGTCTTCTTACTTTGGACATATTTAAGGCCTTTGAAGTGATAGAAATGTCCTTTATTAAAGTACTAAATTAAATTTCCTAAACTTTCACATTTAATAGCATAACAGTATTCATCTGCTACTGCCATAATTAGAACTAGATTCAGATTTCTCTTCTGCATTTGAAGGAAGCATCACGCAAGACTTCCTTTTCTCATCAGTATGATGTATATTAGGTATGGCAGTCTTAGTCAAGGAAATTAGATACAATCCAAAAATCAGAGGAATTAAAGTAACTAAGACAAAGAAACAAACATCTTAAGAAGTCTGAGGGGATTATATATTGAAGGAGAACTAACATCAGTAGAACTGGTTGTGTATTGTGCAAATGAGACTAGATGTTGCAAAATCTAGTACAGTACTGAATGTGTACATTGGCCTCAGGCTTTGAAGAAGGGACACCAACTTGCTACTGTTCATTGGCAGGCTCCAAGTAGCAGTTAGGACCATAGTCCAATTACTCATCCATGCATGAGCTGTCACCTTCCATTTGAAAATTGAGTATCTATTTGCTTGAATATACAGGTTGAGTCTGTTTCACACATCCTTTTAAAGTGTACTCCTTTTGGTGATCATAACCTTGTCATTACTAACACACTCTTTCGCCAGAAAAATAAATTTAAAACATCATGGAAGCACCCACGGTCGAAGCACTGGCATCTTTTAGATTATGTAATTGTCCGTGGTAGAGATCGCCGTGATGTACTTCTCACCAGAGCCATGACGAGCACCGATGACTGCTGGACAGACCATCGATTAATTCGATCCACGATGGCCATAAAGATTGTCCCTCATCGTAGGCTCCAAGGAAGAAAACCAAGGCATAAAATGAATACACTGGCCCTTCAAGATTCTATTAAACGAGCTTGCTTTCAATCAACTCTCAAGGAACATCTGCCTATGGAACTTCCTGAAAATGTTGAGGAACACTGGATTAAACTGAAGACTTCTATTATTTCAGCCTGTGAACAAACTATCGGATACCAAACTAAGAGACATCAGGACTGGTTTGATGAGAACTATAGTGAGATTGAACATATTATTGACAAGAAAAGGAAAGCCTTCCGGATATGGCAAAAAGATATTAACTGTGCCGTTAAGAAAAAAATCTACGCCAGTGCAAAGGCAGAAGTCCAAAGAAGAACTAGAGAACTTAAGAACATATGGTGGATAAAAAAAGCCCAAGAAACCCAACATTTTGCAGATGCTCGTGATGCACGGGACTTTTTTAATGCCATAAAGGCCATCTATGGACCAACAAACCATGGTACAAATCCCTTACGCTCAGTAGATGGTGCTAAACTTCTAAAGGACAAAGAGTCTATTGCACTGCGCTGGAAAGAGCATTACTACAATCTCCTTAATCGTCACTCTACTGTGGCTGATGAAGTCTTCTTGCAAATCCCGCAAAAACAAATAAGAGATGAGCTTGCAGTACCCCCTAGTTTGGAGGAAGTCAGTAAAGCCACTAAACAAATGAAAAATAACAAAGCTAGTGGACCTGATGGGATTCCTGCTGAAGTCTTTAAAGAAGGTGGGCCTGAACTTACACAACAACTTCATAAGCTCATCGAAAAAATCTGGATGAGGGAGGAGATTCCAGCAGACTTTAGGGATGCCATAATTATCACTCTCTTTAAAAAGGGTGATAGAACAGATTGTGGAAACTATCGAGGCATCTCCCTTCTAGCCACAGCAGGCAAAATCCTGGCAAAGATCATTGCAAACCGTCTCCTATCTGTATCAGAAGACATCCTCCCTGAAACGCAAAATGGCTTCCGCCCTTCCAGGGGAACAGTGGATATGATCTTCACTGCACGACAGCTTCAAGAAAAATGCAAGGAGCAAAACCGCCCTCAGTACATGGCGTTTATTGATCTGACTAAAGCTTTTGATACTGTAAATCGTACTGCTCTCTGGACCATCCTTCTGAAAATCGGATGCCCTGATAAATTTGTGAACATCTTGTGGCTACTCCATGACGACATGATGGCAACAATCCTGAATAACAATGGCTCTCAAAGCGATCCATTTAAAGTGGAATCCGGCGTTAAACAGGGATGTGTTATTGCTCCAACCTTATTCGCTATCTTCATCGCTATGATTATACACCTTGTTGAAGAGAAACTTCCTACTGGTGTAGAAATTATATATCGAACAGATGGAAAGCTTTTTAATCTTAGTAGGCTGAAAGCAAAAAATAAGGTAATTACAACTTCTGTTATAGAACTTCAATATGCTGATGATAACGTAGTCTGTGCACACTCCGAGGAAGATCTTCAAACTATCCTAAACATCTTTGCAGAAGCATATGAAAAGCTCGGCCTCTCGATTAACATTAAAAAAACCAAAGTGCTTTACCAGCAAGTTCAAACCAATCCCTCTGCAGCGCAATCAATCCAGCTTAAAGGTGTGTCACTAGAAAATGTTGACCACTTTTCTTATCTCGGCAGCCATCTATCTACAAAAGCCGACATCGACGCTGAAATTCAGCATCGCCTGAGCTCTGCGAGTGTAGCTTTTTCCCGAATGAAGCGTAGAGTGTTTGAGGATCGGGACATTTGCAGGGAGACCAAAATGCTTGTTTACAAAGCCATTGTACTACCAACCCTTCTGTACGCCTGTGAAACATGGACCCTCTACAAACGCCACCTCCAACTTCTTGAAAGGTTCCATCAACGCTGCCTCCGAAAAATTCTGCAAATTACTTGGGAAGATAGGCGGACTAATGTTAGCGTATTAGAAGAAGCGAAAACCACCAGCATTGAAACAATGATCACCCAACATCAACTTCGCTGGACCGGTCATGTTGTTCGAATGCCTGACCATCGTCTTCCAAAGCAGCTACTTTACTTCCAAGTTAAGAATGGAAAACGGAATATTGGTGGACAGCAAAAGAGATTCAAAGGTACTCTCAAAGCTAATTTTAAAAAATGTAATATCAGCATTGAGAACTGGGAAGCCCTAACTCATGAGCGTTTCAATTGGAGGTCAGCCTTTATTAATGGTGCTATGGACTTTGAAGAAGCACGAGTACAGGGCGAAAGGGAGAAAAGAGCTAAAAGGAAGGCATGTCAGGCAAACCCTCATCATGACTGTCTCCCACCCGGAAACCTATGCCCTCATTGTGGGAGGTTGTGTGGATCCAGAATTGGCCTTTATAGCCACTTACGGATCCACTGTTAAAATTTTACCTTTGGAAGACAATCTTACTCGGCTACTAGTGATCGCCAATGAATGTACTCCTTTTGGTGATCAGAGCTAATACACCCGCTTTTTAGCGTGATCAACTCCACTCATGATGAGGAGATTGTGGTATTCTTATTAAATGATCAATACCCAGGTGTTTCAAAGACAGTAGCAAAAAATTTTATTTATAGCGTTTTATTTAAAAAAAAATATATAAATTTTTATTTTATTTATAGAAGCCATTTGGGCCCTTCAATGAAATGTTAACTTTATAGGGCTTCTTCCTTTTATTTATTTATTTATTTATTTATTTATTTATTTATTTTCTTTCTTTCTTTTTTTATTATTTTTATAAATAACTCAAGGCGGCAAACATGCCTAATACTCCTTCCTCCTATTTTTTCCCCACAACAGCAACCCTGTTAGGTGAGTTGGGCTGAGAGAGAGTGACTGGCCCAATGTCACCCAGCTGGCTTTCATGCCTAAGGTGGGACTAGAACTCTCAGTCTCCTGGTTTGCTATTGGCTCCTTCCTAGGGCTGAGAGAGAATGACTGGCCCAAGGTCACCCAGCCGGCTTTTATGCCTGAGGCGGGACTAGAACTCTCAGTCTCCTGGTTTCTAGCCCATTGCCTTAACCACTAGACCAAACTCGCTCCCTTTGTATATGTATGTACTATATATAGTTACTTATAGTTACTTATGCTTGTTTTAATGGTGTGCTGTATTTTTAAATTCTGTGACCTGGTCTCGGACCATAAATAAACAAATCAATTCATCCATGAATTTGTCCAATCTCTTTTTAACCCTACTTTATCTTGTGGTGGCAAGCTCCCACAAAAGCAGATCACACTTTCTTTCACATGATTAACAGAACAAATAATAAAATATAGGGAAACCAATGTTATGTGCAATACAAAGTATTCAGATTATGACTTGAGTTCAGGGAGGTTTAATTCCTAGGGAAATGTGTACAGGATCGCAGCCTAAAACTGCAACAGAGCAAACAGAACAAAGTGAATTTAGCCTAAAAAGAAGTAGATCAAAGTTAGGCTCACTAAAAGCTCAGCAAAAACTATTACAGTTGTACAAAATAACATTAGAAGTCTTGAGGCTTCTAGCATGAGATCCAGATAAACAAATTAACACTGATAGCTCTCTAGTCTGAGAGGAACAGGAAGGTGTATCATTCATAGCATCTACAAAGAAAAAAAATCACAATTTGCCCAACAATGTCTGGAGACAGTGGTCAACACTGGCAAGATGACAGACAAAACATCACAATGCAAGCCCCACCCTGTTTGTACGGTCACATGTACAAAAGCCTTGGAGCTTGCACTGCAACACTTGGTCTGCCACCATGCCAATTCTGACACAAGCACATCACTGCCCCCCCCCCGCCCCAGACACTATGAGTTTGCCTGAAGCTTAAAAAGGTAAAGGCTCCCCCCCACACATTTGTGCAGTTGTGTCCGACCCTAGGGGCCGGTGCTCATCTCCGTTTGTTAGCCGAAGAGCCAGCGTTGTCCAAAGACTAGGTTGGCCTGAAGCTTACGGGGAGGGTATAAGAGAGGAAGGGAATTCCATGACATTTGCCATTCCAGGAAGAGGGTGCCCTGCCAGTCTTGCTTCTGAAAATGGTGATTTTATAGGAATGGACCAGCACTTTTTTCTTACATTCTGATACAAATAACTTGCCATGTAAACAGATACTGGAAAGATCAGGTGCAGGGATTTATATTCCAGTATTAAAGTAAATGTTTTAGTAAACACAAACACACCTAAAATGCTACTGGATAGCAGCCAAAGGGAACCCTCTGAGAACCCACAAGTGGAACGGACAAAGCAGCAGGCCTTCTCTATGGCGCCCCCCTATTGCAGAGTGGAACATTCTACCCTCAGAGACTTGAATGGCTCTTTCCATTCTGGGATTCCAGAACATTGCTAAAGCCTTTTCATGTTCCAACAAGCTTTTGGCTGCAATTGATTGTTGCAGGTGCCCATCTTTGTACAGTACTTACATAATTTCCGTATACTGTCTGATGGTGTTTATATTTGAATGATTTTTGTTATGTTTTCTTGCTCTGTTGTATACACCACCCACAGAGTCATAAGATTGGGGTGATTAACAAATACAGCAAATAAAGAAATAAATTCTGACACAAAAAAGAGTTTGGCATTTTAAAAATGTGTTTATTTTACCTTTCCTATTTCCTGCAGGGAAGCAGCTAGGAACCCACCCACTGGATATCCAGCAGCGTTTGGTTTTTTTATCTTTCTTAAAGAGATCCATCATGTCAGAGGAACTAAAATGAAGGCATCCAATTGTTTTTTCTTAATTTATAGTTGGGTACCTCTTCCCCAAATTACTGAACTAGGAAACTTGCCTTCACTGAAATCACTGGAGAAACTTGTACAATTAATTAATTAAGATACTTTATACCAAGGCATATTCAGGACTTCTTTCCCATAGGTAAAGTAAAGGTTCCCCCCGCACATTTGTGCAGTTGTGTCCGACTCTAGGGGCCGGTGCTCATCTCCGTTTGTTAGCCGAAGAGCCACCGTTGTCCGAAGACGCTTCCACGGTCATGTGGCCGGCATGACGCACGCGAAACGCTGTTACCTTCCCACTGAAGTGGTACCTATTCATCTACTTGCATTTGCATGCTTTCGAATTGCTAGGTTGGCAAGAGCTGGGGCGAGTGCAGGAGCTCACTCCGCATGCAGGGCTAGGGATTCGAACCTCCGAACTTGCAATCTTCTGATCAACAAGCCTGGCGTCTTACCCGCTGAGCCACCACGCCCCTTTCCCATAACAGCAATACAAATCAACATTGCCTGCAGATATGATCTGACAAATGCATCAAGCTCCTTGTTTCACTTTGATGTGCCTCCAATAAGATATCAGAAATATGATTTTCTTCTAAATAAGTAGATTTTTTTTAATTTTAGGGTGTGTATGCCATCAATCCAATCACAAACCTGAATTTTGTGCTTAAAGGAATACTTTTCTTAAAATGACCTACCTCCTACCATCACAGTCTTCCACACTTGAAGACTTAAATCAACAAATGGGTATGAAGTACAATTACAGTAGAAGAAAGTTTGTTGGATCAGTTAGTTTGCACTAATTTCACTCACACCATTCAGACTCCCACATGATGCATTACATGGTAACATTGCTTCTAGGAATGCAACATTATTACTAGAGATAATGGTACATTTCTTTCACTCACTGTTACATGTTACATTAAAAAAAAAAGAACGGCTTAAAAAAGCTCTCCCATGTAAAAAAGGAAAGTTGGACTCCCAGTGACTGCATGGAGGCATTCATGTTATTTTCTTGGCACCAGTACAGAGATAGATTGCTGTTACCTGCTTCTGGGATATTTATTTATGTTGATTTAATTTTTCCATCTATTTATTCATCTATTTGTCTTCCTGGCCTCAATTACAACCTCAGATTTCCTGGTGGTCTCTCTTCCAAATTCTAACCAGGTGCAGTTGAGCTTAGCTCTTTGAGATCAGCCAAGATTGGTGAGGTACAAGCATGTACTTAATTCTTTAACTTAAGTGGTCCTCCCTTATGAGGTTGCATTTTTTCAAAAAAAACCTGAGATGTAGAATTCAGGGTCCAAGGTAATATCAGTGACAACCTTCATTGTACTGTGTTCTGTTCCGTTTTGATTTGATCGCCAAGTTTGCCATGCCTTTCTTGATATAGCAGATGAGCTCAGCAATTAGAGGGAATATTGACAGGCAATGCAAGCCTCTGCATGTTTAGTCAGGCTGCATTATGCCTAAAATCAAAGGCCTTACTCTTCTGTAAACCACACTTATTTAAATGTAAATCCCTTTGAATTTGGTGGGATGTATTTCCAAATGAAGCAGTGTAGGGTTGTGGTATAGCTGCAGATCTCCCAAGGCACATAGGCAACAACTTGTGCAGGGACCCAGCATTGCAGCGGCCTTGATGTCTTGTATCTCCTCCTCCAACTGATACACATCCTAGTGCAGAGCTTTCCAAACTTTTCATGTTGGTGACACACTTTTTAGACATGCATCATTTCGCGACACACTCTTACAGCAGGGCACAAGGCAGGCACTACGACTTGCGTGGAATCACAGCAGGTTTGGAGGCAGCAAGGCACAAGGCAGGCACTAGGACCTGTGCAGAATCCTGGCAGGGCTCGGAGGCAGCAGCAGCCGTGACACACCCAGACACTGCAGCCGACACACTAACGTGTCCCGACACACAGTTTGGAAAGCTCTGTCCTAGTGGATGTCTTTTTATGCAACTTCCAGGCACGTTCTGCCACTTATATCAACAAGTGCAGGCTGTAGTTCTCAATCTGCTGGCCATGGCCAAGTGAATTGGGAATTAAGGTTTTTAGGGAACATTTTTATTATTATTATTTTCATTGTTGCTGGCCAGCCAGTCTCTTTTCCTGGATCATGAGTTAGCATAAATATTTTGCAATTCCAGATCTTTCCCCTGAAGAAATAAAAGGGGCTAAGAGGAACGTAGTTCAATTGTGGGTGCTCTATTTAGGGGCCTAATTGTAAAGTGTCCGTGTACAACATAGGCAGCTGATATATGAAGTGTCACTTTAAGAAAATTATTCAGACCTCTTGCTCCTTTATCTCGATTTAAACTTGAGTTAACTGTATCTCTGTTACTTAAATCTTCAGTCTATATTAAATCTCTGTGCACTAGAAATGTAGGAAAAAATATTTGCTCTGTTGGAAGATTTTGTGATATTTGTATTCTAAGCCTCACCACTGTGGGTTTCTTTAAATAGAAGCTATACTTTACTCCTAAATTGCTTAAGGCAAAGGAAGCAGAAATGATGTTTATGAATGTTTAAATGCAAATGGAACTGAGAGTGAATGCTATGCTAGCTAACATCAAAGGCTCACCAAAGACTCTGCATTAATGAGCCTCTTTGTTTCCTGGATCACAGATTACAACAGGTTTCCAACTCATTGCCAAGGTTTTATCTCCATTTGGGAGGGCTGTAAATCGCAGGCTATTTCTCTCGCTCGCTGGCTTTCACATGCAAAGCAAGGGAGTCTCAAAACGCGAGGGAAGAAGGAAACGAAAACCTGGAAGCACAAATCTGCCTCCAGCTTTTCCCTCCCTCTCCTCGCCTTTTGCTCGCGAGCAGAAGGGGGAAGAAAAGCAAGGCGCGACCCGGGCTGATGTTTAATCTAGAGAGGGTTTAGTTCAGGAGGTACTTCGGACCTTTGGCGAGCGGGGGAGACCCCGGGGAGCTCCGCCCGGCTAGATTTTCGGTCCTTCAGGAGGATGCCAGCGGCTGGGAGACGGAGGCTTGCCCGTCTCCATCCTTAGCTCACCCGCTTCTTCTTAAAAAAAAAAAAAAAAAAAGGGGGGGGGGAGAAAAGTTAGGGGCAGAGATCTATCGCCCGCCCTGAGAAGTCACGAATCTGATGGAAAGGCTGTTTCTTCTCCTCCTTTTTCAGTGGAAAGGTGGGTTTGCTTTTGAGCTGCCGAAAAATAAAACTTTTCAATAGCAGAACACGACCTTTAAACAGAGGGAAGCGCTGGAGATAATTGAGGTGTTGGAAGTGACAATTACGTGCCATGCGGAGAGCTATGAAGACCTCTTCACGTGGAATTGTTCAAATCCCAGACCAGATGGAAGATTTGCAAGACCCGCCGCTGCCCCGCTATGAAAAGGAGAGGGGGGGGAGTGTTGGAGTGTTACTGTTTATTAACTCTTGAGTACGAGAATTACGGGCGCCAGTCTGGGAAATATCGTCTCAGAACTGTCTGGTGTATAGCAGGGACCTTGAGAAGGACCCCAAATGAGAATGTTGCCGCCTAAGTTCACTCCCCCACCCCCACCCCTGGATGACACCCCAGTTTAAGTGCTTTGGAAATTGGCTGAAAAGTTGCTAATTTCATGTTTCCTGACCCTCCGGGCAACCTAGGAAAAGTAATAATTATCTGAGATCCAGTGTTACACGTCGGTATTTCGGGAGGGATCACCGATACCAGAGGAGCAGAAATTGGAAACATCAAGGGGAAAAAATGTAGAGGTGCTTCCTGATTGGGGGTGGGGGGGGGTGCTTCGGGAACCTGGAAACCCCACCACAGGCAGGCAGTTGCTTGTAGCACTGCGTGGCCAGTAGACAGGCACAAAAAGAGAGAGAATGGCTTTGCCCATTCACAACACAAAACAGCCCCACCCCAAACACACAAGGGGCACCTCTTGGCCCCAGGTTAGGTGAGTTTCTTTGCAATCAGTGAGACCAAAAGGGAGGCTAGCAGGCAGGGGGTAAATATCAGGAATAGAGCCCACGCTTAATTTACCCCGCAGTAAGTCCCATTGGTTCAATGTGCCAGCAAATGTGGCTAGAGTTGCAGGCGTAGCTGGAGAAGCCGAGTCTTTATTAATGAACACTCAATGCTGATGTTTCATGTTGTTTGACTAGTTTGGGTTTAGTCTAAACCCCAAGTTTAATTTAAAAAATAGTTCTGCCCATTCATTAAGAAAATAAAATCCAGTAAAATAAGGGCAATTAAGGCTGTAATCTAACTCGTGCTTATTTAAAAGTTGGTGCCATTAGAATTAAGAAAATTGTGTCTAGGATCCGTGGGGAAGACAGGCATTGTCTCCCTAGAACAACAGCTGTGAACGGCAGCAGTGCAGTTTTGGGTGACTGAATGTCAGAAAGTCCTGATTTTATTTTCTGGTACTATAGCATGGTGATGTAGAAATAGTCCTGATCCATATGAGTCTATTGGGAAATAGTGTGACTGGTTGGAGTCATAACACGACTTGTTTGTTTTTGATTTAGCATGTTGTATGAACCTAGTCAACTGTGTTTGATGCAACAAAACATGGTTTAATAAAATAATGGTTTGGCATGTTGGGTGAACCCATCCAGGTTGCATTCCCCTGAGGTGACTTCCAAATAAATGGTCATGGGATCAGACCCTTAACAGCAATCAATACCCTTTGCTCAGAAATAAATCCCACTGTGACCTCTTCCAGATGGATGGGTGGGTGGATGGATGGGTGGGTGGATATTGTGATTATTACATAGGAATGGTTTGAAAAACTTAACAGGGTGTTCCGAAGTGATGAGGGGGATTTTTAAAGGTGAATATTAAGATGAATACAGTCTTAATAAAAGCCACCCTCGTCTCCTTGACTTAGGCAATTGTCTAATGATTACTGCGGTTGCATTAGAACAGCCTTCCCGACCTGCTTTCCTCCAGACGTGCTGGACGACAACTCTCATAATCCCCAAACATAATCCCCTTTGGTTAGGCGAGCTGACTGGGAATTTGTGAGTTGTCCGAGACATCTGGAGGCAGCCAGGTCGGGAAGGGGAAGGGCCACGGGCGGCACGGAGGCAAGCCCATTGTTCGTTCGTTTCGTTGCTCTCCCTCTCTTGCAGAGCCCTGCCGTATCTGCGTACAGGACGGCAGCGTCTGCGTATTACTTGCGCACCCACACGTGTAAGTGCGCCAGTCCATCGGTTGGGACCAACTTTCTTCAGGAGAGGGAAAGCTCGCCCCCCTCTTCCTCGCCGAGTTGCTGTTCCGTCCCTACCAACGCTGGAGAACGGCTTCTGCACTCCCGCCCTTCACCCCACCGAGACGAGAGCGCTGGCTGTAATTGCTCGCAGGGAGCATCCCCTCCAGCCCTGCAGGAGGAGACGGGCGCTGTCTCTTTAAGGCTGAAGCGCGTCGCGGGAGAACAGAGTCCTCCAATCCCTCCCCGCCGCTGTCAATCAGCCGGCGGCGGCTTTGATGTTGAAAGTCTTTGGCTAGGACTCTCTAGTGTTCTTCCCGAGTCGCGCACTTTACAGCGCTCGCTCGGGTGCTGCTCGGGTTTTTTCCCAGCGAAATCCGCCGGCGCTGCCGCTCCTGCTTTCTCATCCAGGCTAGGCTAGGCTAGGCTAGGCTAGGCTAGGCTGGTTGGCTGGCTGGCTGCTACTTAGTCAAACTTCCCGGGGCTGGGGAGGGAGGGGCACCCAAGACCGCGGGGGAAGGGGTTGGTCGCTGCCTCGACCCCTCCGGTTCCCTTTGCCTCCCTCGGACTGCAAGCAAACTCCCCTCTCCCTCCCTAGGCTAGCGCTCCAACGAGAGTTGGGTGCCAGGATACCGGCAGCGAGCTCGCCAAACATTTGCCGCCTCTTCAAGAAAGAAAGGGACCCAGAGCCCGCCGCTCTCCTTCCCAGCGCCGCTCCGACGCACAAGTTCGCTCGCTCCTCGCGTGGCTCGGGAGGAAAATGCCCCAGCTCAGCGGCGGAGGCGATGATCTGGGAGCCAATGACGAGATGATCGCTTTTAAGGACGAGGGCGAGCAGGAGGAGAAAATCCAGGCCAACGTCTTCACCGAGGGAGACCTGGCTGACCTCAAATCATCCCTGGTGAATGAGTCGGAAAGCACCGGCGGCGGCGGCGGCGGCGGCGGCAACCGTCGGACGTCGAACCCAGCAGCGACCGTGTCCGGAGCCGCCGCCGCAGGAGCCCATCCCGAGGTGAGACCGAGCCCCTCCCGCCCCAGATCCCTTTCTCGTCTCCTGCCGAGGAACTGGAAACTTTTTTCGAAAAATCACCCCCGGCCCTCATCCCTTTCTCTCTTCTCGCCTTTGCAGGCAATCAGGCGGCTGCAGGATCCTCAGAGGGTCTATCCAGAGAAACTCCCGGATCACATGGATGAGGGTCAGTTTCGAAAAGCCACCCGTTCTTCTTCTCGTTCCCTCTCCCCGCCGCCCACCTTTTCCTCTCCCCTCCGTGCTTCAAGGGAGGGAGCATGACCGCCGAGGGGAGGGGAGAAGGGGGAAGGTTAGGCAGCCCTCGTGGTCGCGGGGAAACGTCAGTGCCTCGCTGCCAAATCGAAGCAGGCAAACGCCTCGCGCTCGCTCAGGGGAGGGACGCTGCTTCGCTCGTGGAAGCCCTGACCTGCGGGGCTGCCGGCGCAGGCGGCTGAAACTTAATATCAAGGTGCTCCTCCATAGGCAGTCATCCTCCCCCCCACCACCACCCGCGACACACACACCATTTTTCCATAATTGAGTACTACATCGTGGGAAGTAAAGTTGGCCTGGATACTGTTGGTACAGTACAGCGAGTTCCTTGGAGGGGAGACCCCCTGCAAATTTGGGGAGGAGGGAGGGACCGGGTACAAATACCTGGGACAGAATGCATCCCATTTCCTTATTAACCGAGAGCATCCGTTTAACCAAGGTGGAGAAATGAGCGCGTGTGCACACTGCTTTCCTTCTGGGACACAACCCTTTCATTTGTGGCTCTTCCCTGACCACCAGATAAGTTGGGAATTGAGGCTGATGGTGGCAGGAACCGGGAGGTGAATTTCAGGTGAACCTGAATTTCCGATGCTGGTGAGCTAGAGGCAGCCCCTGAGCTCAAATTGTGCACCTTCTTGTAAAACAAGTGTAAATGGAATGGAGGGGAAATTGGTTTGAGGCAGTCCTAACCAGAGACTTGCATTTTAACAGGTTTAAAACATCAGGACCCAGGGATGTATAAAGGATCTCCTTATTCTGGATACCCTTTCCTCATGCTGTCCGATCCTTACCTGCCAAATGGATCTATGTCACCTTTGGTGAGTACACCTCCCCTCCTGTTCCTAAAATCTTACACTGTCATGTGTACAGGAAAGACTACAGTTAACTACAGTTTAGTCTTCAAAATATTGTGGTTCAACTAAGTGGTGATCCAAGAAGAGGGATGGTGGGCTTTTAGGCAATTCCTCCTTTGTCTTGCAATGCTCCTGTGCCCACTTGCTTATTGGGGTCTCCTGTCACCCTAGAGCAGACTTGTAAAGCAAATTAGCAAAATTATATTATTATTATTATTATTACTGTTCTACTATTATAAAGGAACCAAAGTTATTAAAAAGCAATCCAGCAGAAATGGCCCAGTTAAGAATCTGTTTCTTCATTTATTTTTTTAAAGTCTCCTCTGGCAAACTCAGGATTTTTTCCCATTGTGCCTTAAGCTAAGTAGGCTTTATAAACGTGTACCTTACAGATGCTGAGCCCTACTTACTTCTAGATAAATATGAGGGTTAGAGATTTCATTAGTGCATGTATTCATGTGTGTAGAGATTGAAGTGTCTATTAATCATGCTCATTCCACAGTAAATCCCCCTGAATTTGAAGTAGAGGCATTAGAACTGAATTCTGAATCCTCACTTTTATTCTCCCTTTGAACAGTAGGCTAGTGTTGAGATTATTTTAAGAAGGCAAACTTTGTATTCATGAAATGGTCTAGTGACCACGGGTTAGAAATGAGCCTGTTGCCTACTTTGTAAGATTACTGCATACAGGCACATAGGAAGAGTTCGTTTTAGTACCCTGCATACATTAGAGGAAAAAAACCTGCTTTAATGGAAACTTATTTTGTCACATTGGAGAAGCAATTGGATATCAGGAAATACGGTATAAATCAAAGTTCTTCTATATAGTATTTATTATTGGTATTTGGTATTAATAAAATGTTTATCCTACATTTTCTTTCTTTTAAAATATCTTTTGTTTCCTTCACAGTATAGAGATCTGAAAATGTAAATATTTTTCCATTTAATAAAATAATTGCAGAAATGTATGCAGAGTAGTCATACTAAATAAACCAGCTTTTTTTTTTTTAAAAAAAAAAAGTGCTAATATTTTTAGTATTCTGTGAAACGTTCCTAGCAGCAGGGCAACACTTTGTGCTTATTGATAAATGATTATAGGACAAGCCCCAGGCTGTGATCTTGTGCTCACTAGTTACAGATAGGTTCTGTGGATATCAGATGGATTTGGCTGCTGGTAGGATGTGTTTGAGGTATAGACTCTAGATTGTAAAAAGCTGGCTGCAGTTTCTTTCTTTCTAGTAAAAAAAAAGGATAAACCAATCAGTTTAATAAAACGTTGCCTCTTCCTGCCTTCTTATTTGTCATTTTCCTGCAAGTGCCTTATGTAATTATTGAAAGGTTTTCCTTTGGGCTTATACTTATCTCAGTGAAGCCTACTTTCAAACGTTTGGTTTAAGACTGGGAGGTTAGTAGGAAGACTTAAGTGTTACTATGAGTGTTGCTTTTCCTTAACCCCAAGTAAATGAGGATTGAGTTGCAGTCTGACTCTGGAATTCTAAATTGGTTTCCTCAGCAATAAATCTAGTTCATTTCAATGGGGCTTAGTCCCAGATTTGCTCCTTCAGGCTGCAATCTAGTACACAATTAACTGGAAGTAAGCCCATTAATCAAAAAGGGATTGTCTCCACTTTAGTATGCATAGGATGGTGCAGTTACGGACAATTTCTCTGCCCTTTCAATATAATTTGATTGCACTTCAGATCTTGGAGAGCTTTGTTCCTTAAACATCTTGATTCTGTCTGAAGAGTCTGTCCAAAGTCCACAGAAGGCCAGTGTCAAAAGAAATCTAGTCAAGGAAATGTAACTCTGTGTGCTCTCACTAGAAATTGGTAGAATATTTAAGTCAGAAAATTGATTGCTTTCTCTTAGGTTGAATATTTGAGTTTTGTGGAACGTAACATCAGTATTGTCTCCTCCCTCCTTAAAGAGAACAGATTTCTTGGACAGCTAGCTGGTGTCAGAGAGAGGTGTTTCAATTCAGCTATTTTTTAGATAAAATGAAACTTTGAAGAAAAGCAACACTTCAGATTTTTACAAGGAAATAGTCTGAAGCGTTGGTGGTAGCAGATTCCAAGGGGAATTCTACAGAGCAAGAAAATGAATCCATCTTGATCTGGACTTGCTAGATCGTACCAAAGTCCACATCGCTTGGCTTCCTGTGTCGTACTCATACACAGAAGGAAACAACTTCTCCCTAGTCACCCTAGCAATTGGCGTTTTGGGGTATCATGACAGTGAAAGTGGAAGTTCCACTTTGCTGTTTAGGCTAACAAGTCTGTCAACAACTTATTATCTCCACTTAAAGCCATCTTTGCCAGAAGCTGTCAACTCAAATTGTGGCAGCAGATTCTTGAGTTAATTTAAACATTCAATTAAAACAGTGACTGGAGTGTAAATAGCGGAAGTGATATGGATTCAAAATGGTAAATTTCCTAAACTACAAGACCCCAAACTACTGCTGCTTCCCCCCCCCCCCAGCTCTCTTTTTATATGTTTCAGCCCCTTGATAGTTTTGGTTTGTCCCTTTCTGCAACTTTTCTGTATCGGCAGTAACTTTTTATGTCAATTATTTGTATAAAAGCAATAAGCAAAAAGATAAATAAGCCAATTTCAAGCCGCTTCCTCCCAACAAGGATCAAAGGACATAAATTATGTTTTTAATTTTAAAAAAATTCTTCAGTGTGAACTATAAGAATAATAGGGGGTGCCTGTAAATGGAAACTGTACATATTGCTAGAAACCAGGGAGAAAGTAACATCAAGGTAACAGTTGTCCAAACTAACAATTCTGGTACTTGCCCCCTAAGTGCATCGCAGCATCTAGAGTGAGATTGGGACTTATTTCTCCTCCCTATTTAGCAACGGATTGGCACTATTGAATTTTTAGCACTGATCATTAGATAGTATACGAGGAGCAAAGTGACCATGTAAAGTTCAGTGTCTGGACCAGATTTAAACGAAGTAATAGATGCTAGTTTTATCATTCCAGAAATTCTGAAATTTCCTGAGAAGTAGTGCCTCATTTTAAAAACAGTTTTTTACCCAGTGTTTCTTAATAATAAGTGGGGGGGGGGAGAATTTAGCAACAGTGCATTTTAAAAAACCAGAAGAAGAGGAGACATCTAGCTTTATAGTGTTTTACTGACCTTTGGATTTTCTCTCAGTCATCTTCAAATAAATGAGAACACAATGGATGCAACCACTTTAAAGAGTTGCAGACAGGTACTACTGTATGTTCATATTCTGGCATATTGTCAATCACCTTTTCTAATTTTTCTGTAAAGTGTTGCATTGCATAGCCCTACTATATATACTAAAATTATCTTTCCTGCTGAAGAATTAAATGTAAGAGCATCAGTCTTCTTTACATATGATGTCAAATGAATTTTAAAATACAGCCTAGAAGAGATTTACCCAAACAGATCTATCAAAAGAGATACTGTGGAGTCCTTGGTGCTCTCTGAGCCTTGTTGTTTTCTTGCAGACGTTTCATTGCCAGGCTAGGCAACATCTTCAGTGCGAAAAGGATACTACCCCTACCATTAATTAATTAATGGAGCAAAACTCCATCAGCAGTTTTTATTAGAGCAGCTTTGTGGGCTATCTCTTATGAAGAAAGATCACTGACATTTCCTCCTTTAGTACTTCCACATAATATGTGAAATTGTTCTTCAGAAAGTTGCTGGCTTCACAAAAGTCTCTTTATCAACAGTGGTCAAAGCATAGGAGTCTCTTTGTAGTGCTGTCCTATACTGTACATATCTGCTAAAAATAAATGGCGTTGTTTGCAATAGATCTCGCCCCAGGTGTTCATAGGATCACAATCGTAAACTGTTTTTCTGGATGCAAAAAATGAAATGGAGTAGCAATTTGAACTAAGAGAGCTCTTCATATGGAGACAGAAAAGGATAATTCTGCATTGATGTACTAAAATAAAGTGCACATGTTTATCAATGGCTGGCTTTCAGAAACAGATTGAAGCTAATAGTATTATAACTTATAATCAGGAAAATACTAAACAAAACTGTGTGTGGCACACGCAGATGTGCTTATATGATTTCAGAGCTGGATCTTTCCAGTGCCTTCAAATTTTTTAATATCAATGAGGAAAAGAATGTTTATTTCGAACTGCAAGTTAGCAGAATAATTCTGGGTTTGATTGAACTGTACGTATGGCTTCCAGTCTATACATCTATTCAAAAGTTCCACTGAATTCATTTGAATACACGCCTGAGGAGGTAACATAATACACGTAATGTATTACATGTATTACTATTACATGTAATGTAACAAAAACAATCATTTGCTAAGTTTTACCTTGGGGAACATAGAGGAGTATTGGGGTAACGGAGAATGAAGGAAATACTCTAGTATTGAAGACACTATAGAAAAGGCCCATTTTGGTTAGGGCTGTGCAAATCCTCTGAAAAAGGTGCTTTGCAACATGCAGGAGCACATACAAAGCCCCTTTCCTAAAGTGGTTAAATGAGCACTATCCTTTCCTAGGCTTGCATGGCTGCTTTGTGAGCTGCTGCTGTCTCTGCATGTGTGCATAGGACAGCCACTTGGGTTTGTTGTTAAAAAAAAAAGTGGCTGTGCATGATTTCCCCAAAGCTACAGAAAACTGTATTTGAGTACTAGTTATCCAGCTAGTATTAACGGATACCAGAGGTCTCATCCTATATAAGGATCAACTGCAATATATCTCTTTCAAGCAAAATTCTTCAAGATCCTATAAACCAGTGTTTCTCAACCTTGGCAACTTTAAGATGTGTGGACTTCAACTCCCAGAATTCCCCAGCCAGCAACTCCATTCAGAGTGGAACATCATCACCAAAATAAGCCCAGCTATGCAGAACTGCTGTATCAGCTGAATATAAAGTACAGTAGCTACACTGTGAAGCTAGCATGGTGTTGTGGTTAAATTGCCAGATTAGAATTGGGGTGATCCAGGTTGAACTACTTGTACGTTCAGAAAGCTCAGTGGGTGACTCTGACCCATACATGATCTCTTAGCCTAACTTACAGCACAGGTATGACAAGGGAACAAAATGTCCGTTCAGTCATGTGCATGACTTGAGCTCTTTGAAGAAAAGGTATGGTGTCAAGGTATTACTAATGTCATTATTTCATATTTATTTTATTCAAGTTGGATGCTGCTCAACTCCAGTCAACTTTGGGTTAAAAAATAAACAGCAAGATGCAATCCAGATAAAATGAACAGTGAACAAGGTGGCAAATCCAGCTAGCACCAATATTTATCACCAGTTTTCATTTATTTCATGTATTCTATTTTCAGAGTTGCTTGTTTTGCTCATGGATCTGATACTAATGCAGTTACTAGGGCTGTGTTCAGTTGACGCTGTAGTGAAATAAGCTTAAAGTCAAAACATGGTCCTGTTATTTGTAGGAGGGCTAAATCATTCAATGTAGGAATGTAACGACTTTGGAGAGGTGCTACCAATCTCTGTACCAAATAGACCAATAGTTTAATTGATAATAGTTTAATTAATTAATTAATAGTTTAATTGATAGGATTTCACTGATCAATTGCATCAAACCATTATAGATACAGACAATAACATTTTTCTTATTACGATTTCTAAACTATGGTTGATTGCTTAACATGTATGACCCCGGGTAACTGTAGTTTATTTAGTATATCATGTCTGAAATGAATCATGTAATGGCATAGTTTGTGAACTGGGTCATTACATGGGAACCTCCTATGTTCCTAAATTAGTCCCAGGCAGAGTTTGCTGGAGAAAGCATGTCCCAGCAGTGGCCAGGGAGAAAAAACTCTGCTTGCTTGATTATCAGTCCTTTTTAAAAAAAATAATTTTATTAAAAATTACAATTCAAAAGATAAAAACTAATACAAACTAAAAGAAAATATCTTCGATTGGTAAGAGAAAAAAGAAAAATAGTGCAGGAAAGAAAGAAAAAACAGAAAAGAAATAAAAAATAAGAATATACTAAAGAAAAAGAAAAGAAATATATAAAGAAATGACTTCCCCTTTCATCACAACAAGTATAAACAATTTTAGTAACTTACCACCTTCTCTTAAAATACAACAAATAATCTCTTCTTCCCATATCTCATCTCTTATCTATAAACAAATCCTTAAACCCTCACCATTCAGTCCTGATCAGCAAAAGTCCATTAAGGGTTGCCAAAGATAACATATCTATTTTAAACTTGATCAAATAAACCAACTTTAAATTTTTTCCTTTTCCTTTTAACAATCTTGATCTTTTTTGTTGTTCAGTCGTTCAGTCGTGTCCGACTCTTCGTGACCTCATGGACCATAGCACGCCAGGCCTTCCTGTCCTCCACTGTCTCTCGGAGTTTACTCAAATTCATGTTCATTACATCGGTGATGCTATCTAACCATCTCATCCTCTGCCGTCCCCTTCTCCTTTTGCCTTCAGTCTTTCCCAGCATCAGGGTCTTTTCCAGTGAGTCCTCTCTTCTCATTAGGTGGCCAAAGTATTTGAGCTTCAGCTTCAGCATCTGTCCTTCCAATGAGCAGTCAGGGTTGATTTCCTTTAGGATTGACTGGTTTGACCTCCTTGCAGTCCAAGGGACTCTCAAGAGTCTTCTCCAGCACCACAGTTCGAAAGCATTGAAGTGTTCTTTAATCCCTTCAAATAATGTCCTAGAACTTGATTTCTTTTCATTTTTTCTTTGTCCCTTCTCACAAAATTCTCCAAAGCTTTAACAGGTCTCTTTTGTAAATCCAATGTAGCAAAGTTATCCAGGTCACTCTTTTGGTTTGTTATTTGTATATCCCTTTTAATTATTAAGACATCAGCCAGTTTTATTTGTATGTCCAGGGTAGCATCTTTTTCCATATCATTCTTGTAGTCGGTCATTTTTAAATCCACTTTCAAATCAGTCTCAGTCTTGTCCGGTAAAACTTGTTCCTCTTCCATAACATCTTTTAAACACAGTCTATCTATAGAGGCAGACACTCATAAAATTAATTTCTGGGTCCATTGTTCAAAAATATCCTTCAATACATCTGATGTTAAGGTATTTTGCTCCATTCTGTATTAGTAAGTCAAATTTAAGTGTTGTTCTCTTTTAATTGTAATCTTTAGTTCCTTCTGGTTTCCTCTAGTGTCCAACCTTCAAAGTCCCCTCCTATCATGTTTTTTTATAGAATTCAAAACAAAAGCCTTTTTCCACGGGAAGGATTCTTATAATTAATTCCAAAATCTTATTTCAAATCCATCTGGACCCTTAGTCAGTTTCTAACTTTCCAAAATCAAAGTTTTGCTGTCTATTCCAAAATATTTTTTTAAAGTCCTTAAACTTGTATTTAAAACTTCTTTCATTGAAGGAAACTCACCCAGTACTGTAAAAGTTGTTGATCCAAAGGTTCCTAATAGCTGAAAAGTTAACAAGCAATTTCTGAAAGTGATTAAAAAAGGAAGTATGCAAACCCAGTGTCCTTTGAAAAGGTGTGGACTGGGGAAGAAATGGCAAACTGAAGATGGCTCCACTAAAAGTGGAGCTGGGCAACCGCAAGACAGCAGATCTCCAGTGGGTTTAGAGCCCTGGGAGAGGAGGAAAAGCTTGATTATCAGTCCTGTGACACAGATAATATGCAGAAGCGGGAGAGGAAACAAAGGCAAGAGGCAAAACAGCACTAGGACCAACCAACCAATGATTCAGAGACAAGTGCCTTCACATCCAGCTGTGTTTGCCTGCATACGATTACAGAATTCTCTCAAGGGACTGGCATGTCTTGCCCATCATTGCTTGCAATGCACTGATCTTTACAGTGATCTGGAGGTCATGCAAGCATTTTAGAAGGCAACTGAGCAGAGAAACTCTTTCAGAGATTGATCTACCAGTATTAGTTGGGAGCTTTGTGCCAATAGTAGCATCTGCTAGCTAGCATAAAAAGTGAAACAGGCACCAGTTGGTGTAACGGCATAGAAAGGTTTCCAGATTAATGTCTCCTTCCTATATAGTGCATGAATCTATGCGTTAGCAAACGGTGAATTATCAGGGTTCATGTAAACAGGTATAGGAAGTTGGGATTAATGCTATAATCTTTTCTCTTGACATTCTTTCATGCCTCACTTCATGAACATGTTTTTCCAATTGTCATGGCTCATATTCTGATAAATCACTTAAGAATACTTCAGTTACAGTAATGAAATATTACGGATATTTATTGTTTAGAAGCTGACACCAGTATCCCCTGTATCTTTATCCAGAGGTAAAGGGTACAGGTCTCACTTCCTGGTAAATTCATTTAGGATTCCAAAATATCTTCTCCTACTATGCATTATCATAGCTCTAAAATTGTATTTTAGTGAGGTGGTGCATTTTTTTGTGATGGAGAGAGAAAGAGATTGGGATTCAGCATGGGGAAAACCCATTTTCTGATTTATACAGAGGGGGAATCAGCTTTGGATTTCAGGGGACAAAGATATTTATTAATAGGGGTGGGGCAACGTTTCAAAGAAATTTAAAGCTGTTCTTGGCTAAAACTGTTAAATATTAAGTGGTTTAAATCATTAACTATTGAATAGTTTAAAAAACATTACTAACAGCATTTTTACAACTGATTTCTTTTTTTCTTTCTCCTTTAATTATCAGTTACACCATCAAGATGAAGCAGTTGCTCTCTGTGTGTGTGTGTGTGTGTGTGTGTATTTGTGTGGGTGAGAAAGAGAGACAGAGAAAAGTACAGTGATTTTTTTTTTGCCTTTGGCCTGCATTCCTTGAGCAGAGGATCAATTAACTATTTAGCAATTCACTCACTGTAATGAAATAGCATAAGAAATGGGCTCATAGTGGTGTCATAATAGATTTTAATATTTATAAACTTTTCATGTGTTCGAAGCACTTCACATACTTGACTGTAATCTGCACGGCTTCTTTATAAATAAAATCAGTTTTATTTTTCCCTTTGTTATAGATGGATGAACTGAGGCTAACAGCAGTTCTTAGCCCAAAACCACCTAGTGATTTCATAGCAGAGGCACTTGACATCACTGATAATGGGTGATAAAAGCATTAATTTCATTTTCATATACTTAATAGCACGTTTAAGACTAAGTGATGCCTAAAATGCACACAGAAAGCTATTACTTCGTCAGTCCCTAGTACAGTCCTTTAAAATGGGAAGATCGGGATATTCCAGGTAGACTATTCATGCAGCAAATAGTTTCATGTACAGCAAGCAAGTAGAAAGTTGATATACTTAGAATGATAGAAGGGAAATTAGACAGCATCTAGTCCAATTCTTCTGCTCGGTCTAGGATCCATCTGAATATCTCCAACATCACCAGTCTCACCACGTCATGTGGCAGCTTGTTCCTCTGGTTGATAGCTCATGTAGTCAGGAGGTTCCTCTTGAACCTCCTTCCATGTAATGTTAATCCATTGGTCCTGATCCTGCCCTCTGGAGCAATAGAAAACAAGGCCACTGCATTTTTTGTGCGACAACCCTTCAGAAATTTAAAGTATTTTCTGTAGGTTGAACATATCCAGATCCTTTAATTATTTCTCATAGAGTTTGGCTTCCAGACCATTCACCATTTTGGTAGGCCTCCTCTGAACTTGCTCCAATTTGTCAATGTGCTTTTTGAACAAATGGAGTCTTTTTAACAGCTGTATCATACTGTTGGCTTGTGTTTAATCTAAAGTCAACAAGGACATCTAGATTCTTTTCACATATACTACTGCCAAGCCAGCTCTCCCCCATCCTATCCTTGTGCCCTACATTTTTCCTAGTCAGGTGCAGTACTTTATGTTTCTCTTTATTAAATTCCCATTCATTTCAGCCCACTACTCAAGGCTGTCTAGATTTTTTTGAAGCATTTCTTTCATCTAAAGAATTAGCCATCTTCCCAGTTCTGTGTCTTCTACAAACTTCTGCAAACTGCAAGTATCCTCCTTTGTTCCATCAGGTCTTAGGGTTGGCATGCTGTGAGTTCGTTCACTCTAGTAGTGGAAGGTTTCTTTTTTAATTTGGTTGAATCAACTGTGTAATGTTCCCAGTGATATCTACCGATACCAATACTGCTATCAATACCCAATGAACGAGAGCCAATCTGGTATAGTGGTTAAGGTGCTGGACCAGGCACAGGAGACCCAGGTTCTAGTCCTCCTCCAGGCATGGGAGCCAGTTGGGTGACTTTGAGCTAGTCATCCTCTCAACGCTAGACTGGAGTAAAAAAAAATCTACCTACCTACCCACACTAGACCTACATGGTAGATTATGGTCCATTGCCCTCAATGAAGAGGCCTTCATCCTATAGTGGATTGATGTGGGAATAATAATAATAGTAATAATAATAATAATAATAATAATAATAATAATAATAATTTATAGATATGTTTATTGTTTCATTTTAAGCCGACTTACAGAAGTGAGATGTAGACCACTCAGAGTTGTTCATGTCTAAAGAGGCCTAAAAGCCCAGTAAAATAAATAGTAAATTTATCTCATTCTGGTAAAAAATTTGAATAGGACAGAGCTTTTTGGCACTCCACTCAGTACTTCCCTCCAAGCAGAAGTGGAACCGTTAACAAGCACTCTTTGAGTGCTGCTATTCAGCAAACTGTGAATTCATCTAACAGTGGTATCATCTAGCCCATATTCTACTATTTTATAAAGAAAAAAAATATGAGGCATTCTGCTGAAAGCTTTGCTGAGGTCCAGATACATTACATCTATGGCATTACCCCAATCAACTAAGTTTGTACCCCTATCAAAGGAGATAATGTTTGCCTGGTTAGTTTGCAGGAAACCATTGATGGCCTTGTGAATTGTAGTGTCCAGGTGCTCACAAAAATGCTGTTATAATAATTTGCTTGAGAACTTTGCTCTGTTCCCCTTCTTGAGGATGGGCACACCTTTTGTTTTAACCCTCAGTCTTATGGGACCTCACCAGTCTTCCAGAAGTTCTCAAAGGTTACCAGGAATGGTTCTGTGATCATCTCCAGTTGTTCCTTCAGTACCCTGAGATGTAATCCATCTGGTCCTGGAGACTTAGATTCATTTAAATGCCAGAAAAAGACAGGGGAAGTGCAGTGCTGTCAATATAGCCGCCCAGAGTCCCCCGGTTGGGGGAGATGGGCGGTCATATAAATTTAAATAATAAATAAAAATTTAAATAATAATAAATATTTTAGGACCTCTTGATGGCTTTGGATACTGTTGACCACAGTATCACTTTGGAGCATTTGGAGAAGGAGCAAAAGACACCTCTCTGAAGGACTTTGCTCCAAACCCTTTGGGTGCTATCACACAGTCATATTGAGAGAAATCTGCTTTAGCCTGGTGGGGAGAGGGGGCACAAAGTTGCATCTTATCACCCATATTATTTAATACATAACCAAAGCCATGGGGAAGGATTAAAGTGAGTTTGGAGTCAATTGACATCAGCACACAGATGATACTTAACTATACTTTTCCTTTCCTGTAAGCTCAGAATTGGATGTTTTGGGTGTTCAGAATTTCTGCTTATCTATGCCAGCTGCATTTTTGCAAAGGAGGGGACAGAACATTTGTAGGCAATTTTCCCTGTTTCTATGTGCTGTTTTCTATTTAACTGTGTTCTATTACTGCATAATTTGTATTATTTGATGTATTTGTATGTATATTTTCTCCAGACTGTAACATTTTGGACACTGGAGAAAAAATCAAACAAGACCACAAATCAGACAAGACCACATTTTTGCTGATTTCAGGAACTGGACTTTAGGATTCAGCTCTTCTACATGCTATCATGCTCTGCCTTTAAGGAACAGATTCACAATCTGCAGATCCTCCTGTCCTGATGGCAGTGATATAACATCTGTGGCAAGGGAGGCCTTTTATCAGCTTTGGCTAATAAACCAGGTGTGCCTCTACCTGAAGGAGACAGAGCTGGAATTGGTGACACATGCACATGTAACCTCAATAATGAGTAATTGCAATGCACTCCATGTAGAACAGCCCTTGGAAAACAGTCTGAAAATTGCAGCTGGCCCAGAATGCACCAGTACAATTGTTTTCAGCAATTACAGTACATGTTACTTTTTGAGCTTAATTCAAAGTGCTTACTGGAGTACAAAGCCTTACATGGCTTAAGCCTGAAGCCCCAGTAGGAGTATCCATACAGTCTCCTTCACAAACTCATCTTCAAAAGAGCACATTTTGCAGGTTCTGCTGTGGATACATCTACTGTAAATTCTTCTTTTCTTGTGTTGCAGCTTTCATTGTTCATCTAACTGCTGCTGGAGAGGAGGCAAGCTCCCTCCTTATTACAGCTTAAAGCCTACCGTTTTACCCAGGTCTTTCTGAGCGGTCTTTCTGAGCGTTTAGGTGTTCTTATGTTGCTGGTTTATATATAGTAAGCTGCCCAGAGTCATTTGGGAGTTGGCAGCATATACATTTATAAATAAATACATGAAAGCAAAATTCAAAATATTTTGGCTGTAAGGAAGATAGTTGTCATTTAGTTGGAAGATATTCTGGCAATTAGATTATATGCATGGATAGAGATTTTGGTTGAAATTCTGAGTTTCTCAGCATTGGTATCTACAATGTGCACCCCTTCCTTCCTCCCTTCCTGATCCCACTTTCTGAAGATTTGGTGATAACTGAATAGCCAAAATAACAAAGATAAGTATCCAAGAGGGCTGCACAACAATCCAGGTTCAAAATGGAAATGGTGATGTCGTGCACACAGAGGCATGCACTTGAACCAAACATATATATTATTATATGTTATATAATATTATAACATATATATTATATGTTATAATATATATAAACCTATCTCTATCTATCTATCTATCTATCTATCTATCTATCTATCTATCTATCTATCTATCTATTTTCCTGCAAGCCCAGGAAAACATGCAGCTCTTTTAAGGAGCTACTCCCAAGGGCTACAAAAAGCACCTCATGTGCTCAGCATCATCTTTTCCCCTTTGAATCCAGATTGCTGTACAGCCTTTCCTACTAGCTAAATTCAAATGTTGCACTTCCAGTAGACTGTTTGTGTAAATTTATTAATTATTTACTTTTAGATTTATATCCTCCCTTTTGTACAAGAGTTCAAGGCAGCATACCCAGTTTTCCTTCCTCCTATTTTTCCCAACAACCACAATCCAAGATGCAATTGTGCTGAGAGAGGATAACTGGCCCGAAGTTACCCAGGGGATGAAAACCTGGGTCTTCCTGCTGCTAGTCCAAACCCTTAGCCACTATGTCATGGTGGTTCTTATATGGACATTTTCAGGAGGCACCTACATTCATTTTAAAACTTTGAATATGTTCTGGCCCCTTTGATAAATGTGGCTGGGCTACATATTTAAATCTTTGCTGGAAAATTAATGCATTCAGATATTATCTTGCATATGTGCTTTCGTTAAACACTGGATTTTCCGACAGTGCAACTTACGTTTTAAGAATTAAACCTGCAATATTTTGCTTTCTTCTTGGCCTTCATGAAAAATTATGCAAATATTTTTATTTTATCCTGCTACAACTAGATGAATAACACTCAAGATAAATGCCCCATGACATGACTCTACCCTCTTCCACCAAGACTGTCTTAATGTACTTTCTTGTTTGTACTGTATCTTGTTTAATAGCAAAATTATTTCTTCCTGTGGTAAGATGATGAGAGCCAAACCAGAGCCCTTGAAAAATAAAAATGAAGCATTGGCGTACTTGGATGGAATCGGGTAAACACTGAAGGCATACAGAAGTAAAATATTTTTTAAATGCATGGGGGCCCAGCTCTTCTCCCTAAAATAGGTAAATTAGGGCCGTTATGCTGAGTGAATTAGACATCCCAGGCAGTTACCCTTTGCTGTCAAGAAAGGAGGGCAAATGGGGGGGGGGGGTATTTACTTACTTTATCAGGAGAGGTAAAGCATTTTGTGGAGCTTGGTGCCTCAGGTACCACAACACCATGACAGACCTTGAGTCTTAAATACATTTTTTTTTGCCTTTTAATAAGAACTTTATTCAGTTCAACATATATGGTTAAAATACAATATAAAAAATATAGGAGAGCAAGAAAATATAGCTAAAGAACAAAGAAAAAAACTATAAAATTGAAGAAACGAAAGATGGTTTACGATTTCTCCAATACAGATATAAATACAATTTGAGATATTATTTATTTATTTATTATTTGTATTTCTATCACCACCCATCTCCTCCAATGGGGGACTCTGGGCAGTTTACAACAAAATCAGCAACTAAAACCAAACACACATAAAATTACAATCTAAAACCAATATAAATAAAAATAAATAAATATAAAATCCAAGTGGTGATGTGTTTTTTATTTAATAGGGAGGGCACTATGGCGCCAGCCACCCCCAGTAGGAGCTATTGCCTTTCCCATCCCAGGCAAGGCAGCAGAACCAGGTCTTCAGATTCTTCCAGAAGGCCGAGAGCGAGGGAGCCCGCCTCAGTTCCGGGGGCAGAATATTCCAAAGGGTGGGTGCCACTGCAGAGAAGGCCTGCCTCCTGGACCCCGCCAGATTAAATTCCCTTGTCAATGGGGTCCACAGCATGCCCTCCCTGCATGACCGGGTGGGGCGGGTCAATGTTATGGGGATGAGATGGTCCCTCAGGTAACCTGGCCCCATGCCATGTAGGGCTTTAAAGGTGATAACCAACACCTTGAATTGGACCCGGAAGCAAACTGGTACCGAGTGCAGCTCGCGAAGCAGTGGTGTCACATGTGCCAATCTTAAGGCACTAGTAACTGCCTGAGCAGCTGCATTCTGGACCAGCTGAAGCTTCTGGATACTCTTCAAGGGTAGCCCCATCTAGAGTGCATTGCAATAGTCAATATGGGAGATGACAAGGGCATGAGTGACTGTTCGGAGGGCATCTCGATCCCTCTGATCTCTTACCCATAATTAAAGTATATTAATATTGTTTATTTCAAAGCAAACCATTTAATCACTAAAACCCACAATTAAAGCTTCATTTTTTTCCATCACACGCAAGTAGTCTAAAAGTGGTTGCCAAGTAGCGATGAATCCGGAGACAGTATTCTCTCTTATGAAAGCTGTTAGCTTTGCCATTTGGGCCAAATCCATTAATTTAGTGATCCAATCTTCCACTGTACATTGAGGACCGCTCACTGCTTCATTTTAGGCAGCAAAACGTCTTGGGTTGGGCCCTAGATTGAGGATGCTCAGTATCATGAAAAAGCTAACATAGAGAGCTTAGCCATAGTTTGTCAAACAAGCTATGGTACTGTAGGTTAGCCATACTGTTCAGCCATGAAACAGACTGGCTGACTTTGCAGGACACACTAAGCCCAACTCAGACAAATTGCATTTCAGCTTATTATGATGTGTGAACTTAACCATATTATACTGTAAATACTGTACATGACCATTCCTTCCTGCATGTTTTCCTCTTTGCAAAGGACTCGTTCTGAAAATGGAGGAAAAGAGATTTATTGCACACCTGTGTGAAGTATAGTATTATTAGCTAATTCCCTTTCCCTTAAAAAATAATGAAAGTTTATCCTTTTTTAAATGGTACAAATGATTTTAAAAACAAATTGAGGTGTCTCAGGACTAGGTTGATCTGCCTTTTAGGTGGTTACAAACCTTAAAGGTCAGACATGTTGGAACTTTGATCAGATTAAACTTTTCTCCTTGCTATGGCAATATAATTAAGACCTGAGGGGATTTTATGAACATTGTTGCATCTTGTAGCAGGTTGGTAATATATAATAGGAAAAAGCTTGAAGAAGCACTTTGGTTTCTTAATTTTGGATCTGGGTGTGTGAGCTATGGAAATGAACTGGGGTTTCCCATAGGTATTTGTCAGCCCATCTTGCCCAGCCTCAGGAAACATTAGGACTTCCTTTGGCTTCTGCAGGCTGAGGTCAGATACATAGAGTTTTATGAGCTGAAAGTAAACATTTATGATGTAAGGGTAAATTCTGGCTTGCTCTTAGTCAGCCTGATACTTTCATTGATGTTAAACATTTGCTTAATTCCAAGTCTAACCTTTCTTCTTCTTGTTTCCTCATACAAAAGAGTTATATTGCATGTTAGAAATGAATTGTGGCCTCTTCCCCCCCCCCTTCTATAATGGAAGACCCAAGATTTATGATACCTCTTCCAAAATACCATGTATGCATTGAAAAGCCATGTAAGGTTCTTCAGAAATGAAGGATCACAACCAAATGCATGCTCTATTTTTAGCTATATTTCTCCTGATTCTACATGGGAAGTGCCCCTAATTACATTTTTGCATTTTTGGGTTCTTAGATTTGGTTCAAGGAATCTCTGCACTAAGGAATTCCTGAGAGTCAAACTAGATCAATGTAATTTTGCAATAATTAACATGCATTCAAAAAACCAACCAACCAACAAATTGTATCTACCATGGTCCCCCCAAAAAATTACCTATCTTGGGTATGGCATGCATACAGATGGGGAGAGGGACATTTGTATTGATGCTAATGGAGACTTCCCTGACAGTGCAGTTAATGCTTTCATAAGGACCATTTGTGGGGAGAATAAGACACACACACACCCATTCCCTGTGGCCTTGATGTTGTGGTTACTATTTACTAGGGGTGTGTAGATCACCGAAGATCCTCACAAAGGCATGTTGTTTAGATTTGATGCATGGAAGCATGTAATTCCACTTTGATCTACTTCGCTTCCAGCAGGTTCTGCACAGACACAGAAGCCAATTTTGCTGAGCAAAATAGTATGGCTTTTCCACCATGATGAAAATAAAGGGGGCACAGCTTTGCATCAGAGTTGCAAGCAAAGTACCCCTATTAAGGTTATACAAAGTTTTGATTCAAAGACTCAGCTTGAAGATGATTTCATCAAATTAGCCAGCTAAATTACCAAATCAGTTGAATACAATGAATCAGGTACTTTCAAGTTGATTTGAAGATTTGGTGAAGTTTTGTTTGTGGACATGCATGCTTGTAAACATGCTGGTTTCCCAGCTGGTTTCCCAGCTGATGCTGGAAAAGACTGAAGGCAAAAGGAGAAGGGGACGGCAGAGGATGAGATGGTTAGATAGCATCACCAATGTAATCAACATGAATTTGAGTAAACTCCGGGAGACAGTGGAGGACAGGAAGGCCTGGCGTGCTATGGTCCATGAGGTCACGAAGAGTCGGACACGACTAAACGACTGAGCAACAAAAATGCTTGTAAACAAGAAATGTTGCACCTAATTTGGCCCTGTCTCTGCCAGTTTTTTTACCAGCCAAACGTTCTAAAGGATTCTCACCTCTACAGCAATTGTGTTAAGCAACAAAGACTGTGGAACTTGATTTTGAAGTAAACAGATACTGTATTGTGTACCAGGGTTGTGTTCAGTGCTTTTTAAAGCCAGCATTATTGCTAGTCACTAACAAATCCTGTGGTGTTAAGTTCTAAAGATAGCTGTACGTTGTGTAAAAATACTTTTTCTTACTTCTCTCTTTTTCTTTTCACCTTCTTGTATCTTCCTTTCACCTTTTTGCATGACGTCCATTTGGAAGTACTGTTCACCTTAAAAAAGACATCTTGCTTGATTAATGCCTTCTAATCTTCCTTTCCCCAAGGAACTTGTTTTACCTTTTACTGTAATACAACATGTGTATTTTCAAGGTCTGTGGAGTACATAAAGCATTTTTTTAAATAGAAAAACTGAATGTAATCATAAGCTTTAGAAAGGTTATCGTGACATAGCTCTATGGATTGTACAAAAGGAATTGATATTTCAGTAAGAATTGGATAATTAAGGTCTGGATTATGATGAGGATGAGCTCTTACTTCATACCTTACTACTATCTCAGCTCAGTGAATATCCTCCTGCAGGTTATTTTCTCTTAGCCTTCACCTAATACAAATCAAATAAATAAATAAATAAATAAATAAATAAATAAACAAAGAACAATCATGATTAAAAAAAAAACAACTCATAGGATGCTCTACAAATAGAAGTGATAAGGAATGTAAAGCACAGTTAAAACAAACATGAATAAGTGAAGTTAAATGAACACGGTAACTTAAATCACAGAATATCCAAATTGACAGGTGGGTAGCATCAATTTCAGCATCAATTTCAATGTCTGGCTTTATAATGAAATGTCATACGAAGCCAAGGGAAAGTATTATGGAAGCTTCTGTATTTTTGTTTCTTTTGTAATATTTCCTCTCAGTCTGATACTGTCCATCAACAAGCTGCATAGTTTATCAGTATTTATGTTCTTTATAATAACTGATGTTAAGTCTCCCATCTTTCTGAATACAGCAGAAGGGTGTTCGTTGAAATGGCACAAAAGCTTTTTATTATTATTTTCTTTTTTAGAAGAGGAAACAAAACCCAAACCCACAAGGCTTATCCACGTTACCGATTAACATCCTAGAAACTTTCACTTTGAAGTACAAAGTGATTTCTGAACAAAATGAGTACACAGTGTATCTGGGAAATGGCAGCATTTTTGTTCAGTTTAATAGACCTAACTTGAAAAGAACAGTACAGGTATATGAAATGCACAGAGGGAAGAAAGTTGTTTGAACACATTATGTTGCTCCAGACTGGAGTATCTACATATTGCATTTTATGTGGAGACTGATGTTCTTGCCTTCTTCCTGAATATCTGACAGGCCATTTGCGGGTGGGGGGTTAAGTGATACCCATAAGACATTCTCACTCAACTAATAAATGTGAGTTTCCTGGGCAAGACAGAATCCTTATCACTCCTAGCATGACCTTAATAAAAGGCTACGGTAGTTGAAGATCTGAGAAGATTCTTCACTTAGGATAGACAGGTAGACTCTCCAGGTGACTTGCTTAATAAGTTTGTTGCTTAATAAATTATTTTTGTTTCATTGCAAATAGTATGAAAGGGAATCCTGGAAGATCAGATTCATTAAAAGAATAATAATAGGGAAAGAACACCTAGATTCTATCAGCTCTCCCACAACTCATAATAACCTGAAATCAGTTCTTACCCAGTAAGTTGGTAGGTTTGTCTTTGTTGGGTGTGTTCAAGGAAAGTCAAGCAGGTATCTCTTAGGGCTATGTTGATTTAGATTGGACTCAATGGCCAAAACACTCCTTTATACCTTGATGATTCTGTGAAATAGTTTAGTTTATTTTTGGTTTTTTAACATAGGACTTTAAAAGAGGAAGAACAGGTATCCATAATAATGAGACAACATTGCTTAAAGAACCTCTCTAATGAACTGCAAATATAATGACAAATTTCATTTTCTCTGCTGAATATTAAAATGCTTTAGAAGATTTCTAGCTAACTATTCACTGTAATTATTAGCTTAAAAGCTTAATCTATCCTGACTCTGATTATCTAGTAATTTAACTGTTAGAACACTGACATGCAAAGCAACTCAGCAGAGAATATAACCACGATTGTTTACATCCCACCTTTCCTACCTCTGAAATTGTGGTTTGTTTTTTGTTTTGTGTGTGTGTGTTTTTGATGATGATTTGAAATGGAAAACAAATATCTCACATATCTATGACTGATGACAAAGGGTTAGAATCATGCTGCCTTTCTGGTCCGAAAAAATGGGACTGACTTAATACCTAAGAACATCAGCATAAAGATACTATTTTTTGACCAATGCATTTTCAGGCTGCTAATATAATGAAGATTTGGGTTCGCACTTCTAGAATCTACAGTATAGATAAAGACAATTGTGAAATCTGTCTAGGTTGCTGTTCTATTTACACGTTATTCTGGCTACAATGGGCTTTCTCAAAACTTATCAAATTTTGTGCAATGCCTATTTACCTGGAAATTTACCTTTGGAACAACTTACCCCCAGAGGTAAGACAGGCCCCCACTCCCCCGGCCTTCCGGAAGGGGGTGAAGATGTGGTTATGCCACCTCGCATGGGAGGGGAGGAGGGATAGCCAATCATGGGGGTGGCTGGCTCCGTAACCGTGCCAAGAATAATACCAGATACCCATCTTGAATTTTTATATTTTATATCATTGTATTTTTAGACTAATATTTGTTTTTATGTGTATTTATATATAGATTGAGTTTTTATTGTAGTGTTTTAATGATTGTTATTTTATTCTCTGTAAGCCACCCAGAGTCGTCATGTACGAGATGGGCGGCCGAGAAATTTGATAAATAAATAAGTTGCAGTGATTTCAGTAAGACACAATCTAACTTTAACTGAATTAACTTCTCAGCTTGCAAAAGGTAAGATTGAGGCAAGATATGATGGTGGCCTACAAGGGGCTGTTGAAACTGAAAGCATGATATGGACCAATTTGTTGACATTTAAAGGAACAACACTTAGGCTATTAGGAGGAATTTCCTGATTGTAAAAGCTATTAAACAGTGGAATAATTTGCTTAGTACAGTGCTGAATCCCTCTTCACTGAAGAGAAAGTTGGGCTAGATGATCTAAAATTCCTGCCAATTTATGCATTTTATGATGTATGATAATCCCACAGATAATCTCACAGACAGTTGTTCCCATATCTCCAAATTTAAACTAGAGTTGTGTAACACTGGTCTGAATGAATTTCTAACTGCATTTTAATATCTGAGTATCATAGATCATTGCTATTTTATTTATTTATTTATTATTGTTTATATTAAAAAATCATCCCAGAGCCAAAATAATCCAGAAATTTAAAAGGTATGGAATTAGAATAGCTGTGGAGAAATGTGGTTTAAAGGTAGTACTAGCCAGTTCTCCTGCCCCAGAATTTGAGATATTTGCATGGGGAATGATGGCTGATCAATCTCCAACATGTGGTTATATACACCTAGTTTTTCAAGCACCAGAGAGCTCTTCCAACTTTGATTTTCTAGTATGTTGCCACTGTGGAGGGTATTTAAGAAGATGCTCTTGAAATGAGAAAGTTTTCCACTTCTCTAGCTTTAATTTCAATTAAAATTCAAACAAAAATTAAATCTGTGTCTGCTAATATTAATGCTAAAGTTTTATCTTCATGTATCAGCAATTATATTCAACTCCCTGAATATTCTTTGAGTTATAATAATTGCAGTTGCTAGTAGCTTCAAGCTAATGTTGCATAATATACATTAAATATTCTGGCAACTAATATAAAATGAACTAATACATTTATTTTTATATATTAGTTCTAAACAGAATAGTCTAACAGAATCAGTACATTCATTATTAATTCCTAGTCTGTCCATCATGTGAAATAAATATAATCTAAATACTGATTCAAATGATTTATCACAATATGGAGCTAGATTTAATTCAACCATTATAATGTGAATTTTGGACTTCATTTTATACAAATCAAGCAAATTGTAGCTTATTATCCATTTTAAACAAACCATGGCTTAATGAGAAGCTGGAAGTGTAGAGAGTGACAGATATTTTTTTTATGAATGTCCAAATTATATAATTAATGCCTAATGTTCCCTATTCCATGTTTATCTACCTATATTCTATACATTCCTTTCAATTTGGATGAAAAATGGCTTAGGGTACCTTCTGTGTAGCTTAATCTTATGATTTATTTGGGATTAAGTCCTACAGCACTGAATGAGATTGATATTCACAGATTAGTGAAATCGGCCACAAGATTTTGATTTTCATATTTGTTAAAATGAATCTCATCTCTTCATACTTGTGAGGCCACATCTGCTTATTCTGGTTGCCCATTATATGAGCAGATTTCAAACATTAACAGGGACAACTTTCAATCATGATCTACTCAGGTGAGTAGTCTTGAAGTGTTAACAATGAAATGCTCATTGCATTGCGGAAGGAAGCAGAACATTACAGATGTTCTTCAGTGAGCAGAAATTTCCAGTTCCAGAGTTTACATTCATTCTTTCTCTCTCCAAGTTGACTAGAAATCCTTTGCGATCGTTCTCTTCCAAAGTTATACTGCTTAAACAAATACACCAGCTTTCCCCAACTACTCCTCTCCAGATATGCTGGGAATACAGCTCCCAGAATTCCCAGCCAATGAACAGGCTGGCAGGATGTCTAGGACCAAGGTGAGCTAGGGAAAGCTGAAGTAGTCCAATTCACACCGCTTAGCCAAGATGCTATGTAAATTAGTTTTAATATGCCAACCCCTGGACATCTTTACGATTGCAAGAATTGATAGTAAGTGCCTCTAAGTTTCATATTTTAGTCTGAGGAAGAGTGTGTGTGTGTGTGTGTGTGTGTGTGTGTGTGTGTGAGTGTGAAGTTAAGCACAATTCCCTGGGATTTCAGTGGGAATGATAAGCATATGCTTACGGCTAGCCCTTAGGACTCAGTGGGCTTAAATCTCAGCAGACAGGTATATACAGTAATTGCTTGGTAGATATTCTTTGTATTCACCCCATGATTTCAGTGGGGAAGCTTTTAACTTCAGATCTGTACAAGGAAGGCTATTAAAATTAACTGATATTTTAAAGAGGAAAACCCTGCTCCTTATCAGGAAAATTAAAAGTTCCTAAGATCTTGCCTATATCTTTTTGCTCAAAGTTTGACAGAAAGCAGCCTGAAAAAAAAAAGTATGAATAAATATTCCACACTAAGTTGGAACTGCCTGTATCCTGCCTGTATCCTGCCTGCCTTTAACCTTTAACCTTCAAACTTGGCTCTTCCCCCAGGCCTAGGATGGTTGTCAGGCCCCTTTAGATTGGGTGTTGTATGAGAAAAAAGCGGGTTTATTGTTCCCTCTGGGCGACCATATTTCTTTTCTGATATTACGATATTTCTTGCTTTTTTTAATTTGTAAGCTGCCCACAGTCATTCTGGAGTCAGGCGGTCCTATAAATGTGTTTTATAAAATAAATAAATAAACAAACAAACTTGCAGCATAAAGGAAAAGAGAGAACACCCTTGGAGTTTGTGTGTATGTGTGTATGCATGTACTTAGTTTTCTCTTATACACAGCAATTTTATGAAGAGACTGTAGCATATGAAACACATTATAAATGCTCTTGTAAAATCCACATCGTTTTGCCACATGAAAGGCTAAGGCCTAAAAATAGCTATTCAGAGAATATGCAAGTTACTCGTAATTTAAGTGCTCATGAAATAGCTGTGTAGACAGCCATTTTCCCAGCAGTAATTCTATAGGTTGACTCTACCCAGCAACAGCAGTTCCTTGCATTTTGTTCATGTTATCCATCCCATAGAAATCATGATACACCCTCACATCTTCCCATTGCTGCGTTAAATATGCCTGGCTAACTTCAATCGTTTTAGCATTTCCTTCTCTAGGATTATTTCTTGTCAATAGCAGCACTGCCAACCAGTTTAAAAGTTTTAGCACATGCTCTTTTCTTTCTGATTTACGTTTCTTTATTGCTTATTAAAAATCCTTTTATTTCTAACAAATGATAACATTTTCATTTTGCTATAATGGATTTTCAGCTTGACATTGGAAAGTGACAAAATTAGCTTTCAGCACAGACATAAAACAGGAAGCAAAGCTACATATTCACAGAGCAGAAAAAAGTGCCCATTGCCATGTTGAGGTTAAATTTAAATCCATCCTGAGATACAAGCAATCCTATAGAAAACCAATCTTTTAACCTCTGGAGATGTGATCTACTTCCCATGTCTACTGTTTTCCATTTTGTGAGGGGTTGTCCATTTCACCTGGTTGGGTGATACGGATCTTCTGTTCTCCACTCACAGAGGCATCAGCTATAAACATATTGCCACCCTTCGGAAATGTATTGCTTCTCTATACTTTTTTAAAAAAATTAAGATTAAAAACCTTTTAAGAAGCCAAGCCACTAAAAATCTAAACTACTTCTGTAATAACATGTATAAAATGATAAAATTAAAGGCATATACCATTTAGTTTAAATTAAAGTACTTTATTTCCATAAAACCCCATTTGCCTTTGGGATGAAGGCGGCAGAATGAGAACTTGGCAGATATTTAATGAAATAATAGGATTCTCTATAAAAACAATATTGTACTTTAATAAGAGGCATAAAAGTCATTAAATCCAGAGCTTCATTTAATTCAGATGTAGCTAGGGTGCACAAAATCTTTGGGAAACATACCATTAAGTGATTTGCTGTGGCTGTTTTTATCCGTTTTCCAAGTGTATGTTTTAATTTAAATCTTTGATGCATGTTCGGCTCTTTCTCAAAAGGCAGCGGTTCCCTACTAACATTTCCATCCAACTGCTAAATTTTTACTGGCCCTCAGTACCACTGAAATAAGTGCTCTAAACTGACATCATAGCGATATGTTCTCTGTGGCCTGCATAAGTTCCCTAAGTATGTGGAAGAAAATCAAATCATAGGAAGCAAAGACAATGGATTCCAATTGTTCACACTGTTTATCTATAACGAAAGAAGTTTTGAAGGTAAATCTTCACATCCATGCTATGGTCATAGTAACTGAGGTGTCCATATCAATGGGTGCATTCAGATGAATTTGCCAATCCCCAGACAAAAATACTAAAACTAGTCTTCTTTTACATAAGGATTTCTGGGCACACTGTTCTGCACTGAAGATGTTATAGTTGGGAAAGCTTTCAATATTTTTTTTCTTCAGTACTAAACTTCCTGATGCTGTTTCAGATAAATGTCTAGCAGATTTTTGCTGTCTTGTCTTTGATCATTGGAGTTTACTACTCAGAGGAGGAAGGCAAACCTTTCTTCCCAGTGTCTGCCAACTCATGAGCTTGTTCCTCATGAGAGATAATGGCTTTCTTCAGGTATTCATAAACTAAATCTGAAGGCAACGGGGAAGTATACTGTAGTTCCTTCTTCTCACTCAACTCATGACCTCTGTCTGATCACATGGAAGTTTTGCAGTCAAAATGTAACTGTCATAGTACTCCATTGCCTTGTTGGAATGCCTGGTTATGTGGAGTTTTTACATGCTTAATTAGCTGAATACAGTTGCATTTTCATTGCATTACTTCCCAGGTAAATACATCCAGATCATGAATGCCGAAAGAGGGTAAATAAAATTTCCAAAGACGGAGGAAAGCAAAATGGCAACTAAAATGACAGTCTGCATTTTATGGACTTTCATATCTTTGTTTAGAGTGGAAAGGAAGATTCAGGAATTATTGGCTTAAGGCAGGGGTCCCAAAGCTTTTTGGTGTCAGGGACAGGTTTCAAAAGACGATTTTTCTGCAGACCGGGGGGGCGGGGTTTCCTGGATTTCCGCAGACCAGGGGGTGGGGTTTCAAGGATTTCTGCGGACCAGGGACAGGGTTTGCAGTCAGGAGCCAATCACGTGCACCAGGGGCGGGGTTTGAGGGCGGGAGCCAATCGCGCAGAAGGGGGCGGGGTTTGCGGGTGGGAGCCCCGCAGCCCAGTTCCTAACAGGCCGCAGCCCACAGGTTGGGGACCCCTGGCTTAAGGGATCAATGTGACCCACCTCATATTGACTTTGCCCTGAGTTTGGAACTGAATCTACCTTGTTTGCCCTTGTTCACAATATTCTGCCCAAAAAAAGAGGGGACCTAAATGATTTCTTCCAACTTTATGACTGTGTTGATTTTTTTGGCCAGGCTTTCTTTTTGTACTGCTGCCAGAGCAGACATTCTTCTTGGATAGATATTTTCTAGAAGATGTTGGGAAATAGCTGCTCTGCCCTAAGGCATTCATGCTGTGGTTTTGCACACCTTTTCTGGTCTAACATTGTGGTGACTTACAGCTCTCCATCCCTCTCTCCTCCCAAAAGTTATTAATATTCTAAATAATAGCTTGGAGTCAATGATGGGCTTGATGGAGACCACTACACTGAAATTCAATTCAGATTAACTTGAGATATTATTGGTGGAAAATGTAGTTAAGTTACCCTAATGGCTTGGATCTGCAGTCTGAAGGTGCGATTGCTGGTGGTTTAATGAATCAAGGTAAAGATGCCTACTAGCTGTGGCTCTTCCCCCCAAAAATCAACTGACCTCAGTTTTCTTTTTTATTAATGTAAAACAAAATTACTGCTGGGGTGGATTCACATGTGGTGTTAAGCTATACTATACCATGCTTGGTTTTGGTTTAGAAGTGTAGCCTCTCGGATTTGTAAATCATAATTGATGGCTTAGTGTTATCTCTGAACTAAAAGCAATGGTTTATTTCGAAGTATTATCTGGCTCTGAATACAACGGTGAGCCTGTTAACTGGAACATCTCAAAATGAGTACATTTTGCCAGTACTTAAAGTTATATTGGCTCATGATCTCAGCACCTGAAGGAATGCTTTCTTCCAAAAAGAACTGCTCAGTCAGTTCTGGATGCCTCCAACTTTGGCGGTAAGGTGGGTGGTTTCCAGAGACGAGGTATTTTCAGAAATTGCACCTCACTTGTGAAACTCCCTCCCCAGTCTACTCTTCCTTGCTTGGTAAAAACACTGCATTTTTTTGGGCTTTGGGTGACCTCTAGGTCACTGCTGCTTTGTATTTCTTTCAATGCCTTTTAAATATCTTTTAACTACTACCATAAGTCAGTTTGGCTTCAAAGTTGGGGTACAAATGTTTTTAAATAACTTTCCAGTTGGGGAAAAGAAACTGCCAAAACAGAAGGCCTAAAGGTATCCACAAGAACTGGCATCTACTTGTGGTAGCATTGTAAGATGTGCAGGATAATTCTCAGATGCATTTAACTCTGATAATTTGCATCCAGTGAGTATGGCCTTTAAAATCTGACACATTTGGAGAGCACCAGGTTGAAGATGGCTCGGTTAGTGATTATTATGAACCTTTGCACAGTTTCAAGACAGGTAGAAATTCTAGGTCTTGTTTTTGAAGTACAGTGGCTGGGACAACCGCCTTATGCAGTTCTGCTTGCCAAACTTTTTTTTCCGTTAGATCAGAGCTTTCAAAACTGTGTGTTGTGACACGTTAGTGTGTCAGCTGCGGTGTCTGGGTGTGTCACGGCTGCTGCTGCCTCCGAGCCTTGCCAGGATTCCGCGCAGGTCCTAGTGCCTGCCTTGTGCCTCCAAACCTGCTGTGATTCCGCGCAGGTCCTAGTGCCTGCCTTGTGCCCTGCTGTAAGAGTGTGTCGCGAAATGATGCATGTCTAAAAAGTGTGTCACCAACATGAAAAGTTTGGAAAGCTCTGCGTTAGATTTATATCCTGCCTTTCCTACAGGAAAGCTCAAGGCAGAATCCATTCCATTTCATTCTCCACTTTTCTTCACAAAAGTACCCTGTGGGTAAGTTGGACTGAGAGATAATGACTGGCCCAAAGTTATGTCAAAATGTTCATGTTTCAAGATAGACCTGAACCTGGATCTCCTACTCCAGTACTTTTATAATAGGGGTTTTTATCTTGTCTATGCTAGGCATTAATCATGCTTAATATTTTATTGCTTTTTTCTTTTTAATGTTTAAAACACTTAAAAAGTGTTTATGATCTTTTAATTCACTCAGAGCTTGGGCTGTTGGGTAGATTAGAAATATAACAATATAAATTATGGAGTCCCTTTTAAAGAGCAGAAAAAGACAAGATGTTCTCAAACCATTGGAATTTTTCTAGAGAAAAAAATAATAATAAAGCAGTTGCAAAGACCAGAAAAGATGCACTTACATCTTTGTGTTAGAATGTAAGTCAGTGTATTACAATTACAATTTATTTCACTTATTTTTTACAAACATAATAGGAGCTAAATTTGGAAAGGAATGAATGATACCAGAAACGTTTGTACATGAACGATGGGACACAATCATTTGTTTTTGACAGCTTACATATATGTATGTGTGTGTATGTGTGTGTACACACATATATATGCAAATATACACACTCTAGCTCTCAACTTACTGATAAGGGAAGACAGACACTTGAGGATTGAAAATATCTATTTTTTTAGTATAGGTACTAAAGCTTTCACTGTGTAATTCAAATCCCTAGTTGTATAGAACAGATGTATTTGTTTTGAAACCTTTTACCTCAGTTAAAGCAGTACTGTACTGTAATCCCTGTCTGGGAAATGGTTGATTAACAATAGCTAGCAGCCAGTCTGTCAACTAATAGCTTGAGGGGGAAAAATCAGGCAGCAAGGAAATTCTTTCAAAGGACTGTTCCAAGTGCACATGGACTGAAAGGTTTAATGGGAGTGTTAACAACTTCCTAGCTGTGAAAAGACATGAAGCATCTAGGAGCAGCTTGACTGCAATTGGGCTCCTTGTTAGCCCAACCATTTAGAAGATATCAAAGCTGTCAGTCACGTGTGTGTGTGTGTGTGTGTGTGTGTGTGTGTGTGTGTGTGTGTTTGACTTTGAAGTCTTCCTTGTGTAAATAGAGGGTGCCGGTTATGGGCATGCAAACACCAAAGCTGCACATGTGTACGGCCTGACAGCTTGTGCATCCTCATTCTATGATGCTCCCTCTCTGGCAAACATAAGAGACACGGGAGGAAAAATTCACTCTTTTCACTGTCCTTCTTTAAAAAGTTCTGGTATCTAATATAACATAAAGCTGGCTGGATGGTAGTGACATAGGTAAAGGTAAAGGTTCCCCCCGCACATTTGTGCAGCCGTGTCCGACTCTAGGGGCTGGTGCTTATCTCCGTTTGTTAGCCAAAGAGCCAGCGTTGTCCAAAGACACTTCCACAGTCATGTGGCCGCATGACGCACGCGGAACGCTGTTACCTACCCACTGAAGTGGTACCTATTCATCTACTTGCATTTGCATGCTTTCGAATTGCTAGGTTGGCAAGAGCTGGGGCGAGTGCGGGAGCTCACTCCGTCACGCGGGGCTAGGGATTCGAACCTGCGATCTTCTGATCGACAAGCCTGGCGTCTTACCCGCTGAGCCACCACGCCCCTTCTAATATAACATAAAGCTGGCTGGATGGTAGTGACATGCATTAATTTTACTTCAGAATTAAAAGGTAACTTATTTTTCACTTTCTCTCTTTGAGTAACATTCCAGCATATTCTG
Source organism: Charina bottae (assembly GCA_023362775.1). NCBI lineage: Eukaryota > Metazoa > Chordata > Lepidosauria > Squamata > Charinaidae > Charina > Charina bottae. The sequence goes on along the minus strand of JALMGJ010000002.1, from coordinate 97,674,462 downwards.
GAGGCACTTACGTCCTCAAATACATGTTTACATTAAGCAGTTGTTCTGGGGGTGGCAGCAGAGAGACCTAACATTTCCAGGAACAAGGGATGGTGCAAATTGTGGTTTTACTGTAATGCCTTTTCTGCTGTAGAAGAAGGGAGTGGAAAGCAAGTTTCCCTAGATTTGTTAGGGAAAGATATTTGGGCAAAGACTGGCAGATAACTTTAACTAGCAAGGTGGCTCTTTCTCCAGTAGGGTGCCTGCCATTAACTCTTGAATAACAATAAAAAAATCTAGGACCAGCTTTTCCTCAGTGGGCAATTCAGTCTAGCTAAAAAAAAAAAGGTTGGCAAACCTAGTGGTTCCTTAGCATGATTGTCTTCCCTTCCAGGTTCTCTTTGGTGTGGATGAAAACAGATCAGTCATGAGCCTTGAGGCTAAATTAGCTATTATGCCAGAAAGCAGCAAACCTGGAGCTTTTAGTACTTATTCCATTTGCATGTCCTGGAGACTTGCAGGTCTGAGGCCCTTCTGATAGTTGACATCCCCAGTCCCTCCCTGTCTTCCCAGAGAACAGGGTGGTAACTTTGGGAGTTGAACCCTCTGGTGCTTTAGGAGTTCCACATGGGAGGAGAAAATCTGGCTCATTATCTCCTTGCCAGGAGCTGGGTTTGGGGATGGAGCTAATTGTGTGGAAGTAAATGCAGTCAGCTTTTATTAAACTGGCTTGTAGGTTACTTTGAGAAGATAATTTGTGTGCATGAATGAGTATTGTGTATGTGTCTCTACTTCTCTTTTGTAAGGGGAAGAACGTATTCTGCTCCGTCAACATATAAAGCTTGACAATACAGATAATTACATTGACTTCTTAATGCTGCAGTTTTTGCTCAAAACATTTTTTCTTGCAGCTGGCATCCATTTTAAAGAGGAACATAGTTATAGTACATCTAGGCAAACAATGGGAACTTGCATTTTGCTGAAGAACTGACTTGAAGAATTTCACAACCAATGGGGAAGAGAAAAAAAGCTCAAATAATATACCTTTACAAAAAAAAAAGTATGCATATGCAATTTTAAAAGGTTCAATCTGTTGGATCAGCTCACAAGACCTAGTCAGGATGAGTGTGACTATGGCTCTGTCTGCTCAGAATCATATCTGCCTTTGTGGCCCAGGTGGTGATGGTCACAAACATGTGACAAGGATGAGTCTGAAGTCAGCAAAGTGGAGTGTAGTACTTGGATTTCTTTCATTATAGATGCCTTGAATCTTGGCTAAAAGGAGCTAACACTTGGGGGGTATGTGGAATGCTCTCCTCTCTGTTGAAAGTGGCCCAGTCTCATCCAAGAGCTGGCAAGTCCTGATAGATATGTGTGCAGCATTCATTGCAACTATTGATTTAGGTTGATTTCATCTGGGCATTTCCAAGGAAATGACTACCTGCCACTCATGTAAATCCCTCTTCTAAACTGTTTAATGGTTAAACCTGTTGGGACTAAGTGATTTTGTGTTTAAGGTTACAGGCTTCAATCCCATAGTCACCAAGACTGCTTTAATCCAATTGAATAGCCCTTATCCATTCACTTAAGTTTGTTTTCCTTCCTAATAGCTTGAGAGAGAATCTTAATAGAAGAGAATATGTGTAGCTCAGGGTTGAACTGTGGAGTCCTTGGTGCTCTCTGAGCTTGGTTGTTTGTTTACAGATGTTTCATTACCCAACTAGGTAACATCATCAGTGCAAGTGGGTGTGGGGTTTGCTCCCTCTTTAAGTTCCCTGAGCGAGAATATTTGAATGAACAGGACTGGGAGTATCTTGCATTAACTGCTGTCCATAATAGTATCTTGTAGGTAGTCAGATGTTACTCTTTGTAAGGCTCATTTCCTTATAGCTGGATAGTCTTGTCTCTCTATTATTTCTCTCTGCTATATGGATACTTCTGCTATAGCTTTTATGTGCGTTGAAATCAGATTGATTTATGTGCCATCAAGTTGTTTTCAACTCCTAGCAACCACATAGATAGATTTTCTCCACCTGCTCTCTCAAGTCTCCCAACCAGGCACTCATCACCAATGTAGCTGAGTCCATCCACCTTGCTGCTGGTCATCCTCTTCTCTTTCCTTTCACCTTTCCCAGCATTTAGAGCCTTTTCTGAAATCACAGAGAAGTGTATTATTTGGCAAATTTCACTACCACATACTTCAGCCATCCCTTGATTTGCAGTTAAATGTGGGGATTCTACTGAAAATCATGGAGATATCCACATTCTACCTTAATTTTGATTTGTAAGAATGATTTAAACATTCTGTCCACCAGAGGTTGGTGCAATCATGAGGTGGGAGAATACATGCGTGAACTCATTTATTCTAATTCATACCCTGTGTTCCTGTATCTGTTTTTGTATGTGTGGATGGACAGGAGGAATTGAAGGAAGGTAGAAAGCAGCTGTTTAATGTTAGTTTGATGTTGACCAAAATGTATGAATCAGTAAAACAGTTGAAAATGCTTTCATATTAATTTAATAGAAACACGGTTTGATATAAAGGTCTGTGTGAACCAAAGCCGTTTAGATTCATGCTCTTTATAGCTGCTGCCAAAACTTGGGTATGAGCCAAAGGCTTACTCCCACATCCCAATATTATTTTTCAGATATTTTGTTTTAGCTGTTGGAGCCACTTAATTGTATTTTACCTCAGGGGGCAATTCATGCCTGTCTGCTTAGGACTGGCAAAAAGTTTAACTATTCCTGACACTGAAACTGTTTGCAATCCTCATAGTAATTTTACCAAAAATGCTTGCAATTTACTGTATTCAATTTAGGAATCCAATAAAGACAGGCAACATTAACTTAACAAGATTAAATTAAGTTCAGGACTTGCCTGGTAGTAAACTCCGTTGCACTGTTACCTGGAAGTTAAATCCACAGACAACAATGGGACCTATTTCTGAATATGCATGTGTACATTTGCACTGTTAAGCTGCAGCCCTCTGAATGTTTAATTGACCATGTCCATGTGAGCTTCATACATCACCCAACTCACATGTGTTGGATCAAGTTGTTGATTAGTTTCAAAAACAACACTGAAGGTTGCAATCATATATATTAGATTTCAAAATTTGACTTAACTGTTTTCTTTCTTTAGCCAATAGCATTCACAAATGTTATATTTGTGACCTGGTTCACACTACGCTATAATCTGGTTTATTTGGTTTTGGCTCAGCATCATGTGTTACACCCATGATAGCTATCCATTATCTGCACTATGCCCTACCATCAAACCATTGTTTTTAAAAAAAGTCTTAATGTTGCATATGAACCAGAAGCCCAGTTAATCAATCTCTTGTCTGATTAATACATTCCACAATCAGATACTGTCCATATGTATTGGACTACAACCCCAGCATTCTCTTCCAGAATTTCCTACCAGGCTAGTGAAAGGTGGATTAATTTTTCCAGATTAAATACATTGTTAATAACAAGTACTGAAACTCTTCTTAATCTCATGATCATGGGTGGCAGAAGAGCTATTTTGCCAAGTTTGCAAATGTTCTGCCAGTTTGGGGTTTTAATTACAAATACCCTACTGCCAGCTCACTTCCTTATGGTAGTTATTGGCAAATTAAAACATGGGACCTGATGTAATGGGCGGATTCCAGTACAGACATTAATTGTTGCTGTTAGGCCATTTTCCACGCAGCGTAAGCATTTACACTAAGGCCGTTCTCCTTTCTCCTAATGGTCTGTCATCAAGAAGCATCACTCAAACTGTCCTTGATTAAACTTAGCCATGTCCTGAGGTTTCTTTTACACTGTTTCTGGTCTAACCTTCCCAATTTGATACCAAATAAAATGTATTAGGAGCTAAAATCAGATCACATCTATTCAGTTTCCTTGCTAGTTTGACCCCTTACCATATATTCTTAATGAGTTTACTTCAAGATTCTACTTTTGCAATCTCTCAGAGAAAGTTCCAGGGGTTTTTCAAGCCAAGTTCACCCAGCATGTTGAACTATCCTGTATTAAGCATGCTGAAGCCTCCAAGCTCAGTAATACACATGATATCTTAACTGTGGAGTAATAGAGGGAGAGGAACACTGAAAACTCTCTGCAGTCAACACAGGCACCATGGTCCCAGCCAGAGCTTTCCAAACTGTGTGTCGCAACACAAAAGTGTGTCGCCACACACAGTCTGGTGTGTCGCCACACAACCCGGAAGCGCTGATCATCATCAGCGCTTCCGGGTTTTCCTGCGGCGACACACCAACGGCGGTGTGCAAAAACCCGAAAGCGGCAGCAGCGCTTCCGGGTTTTTGCGCGCTGCCGCAAGGACGGCACTTCTGGGTTTTCCCGCGGCGACACACCAACGGCGGGCGGTGTGTCGCCGCGGGAAAACTTTGGAAAGCCCTGGTCCCAGCATTTGACTCCTGCGAGATCAGCCATTCCAGCTGTGTTCCTTTGGGGGAGAGGGGCACAATGTAAAAAGTTCTTCACTATTTTTGTCCAGTGTGCAAACTTTATTTCAGAGGAATAGCAAGGCAGCTTTAGGATTTTGTGCTGGAATAGGTGACCTGTTGCCTTAGATCAGAGCTTTCCAAACTTTTCATGTTGGTGACACACTTTTTAGACATGCATCATTTCGAGACACACTCTTACAGCAGGGCACAAGGCAGGCACTAGGACCTGCTCAGAATCACAGCAGGTTTGGAGGCAGCAAGGCAGAAGGCAGGCACTAGGACCTGTGTGGAATCCTGGCAGGGTTCAGAGGCAGCAGCCGCGACACACCCAGACACTGCAGCCGACACACTAACGTGTCCCGACACACAGTTTGGAAAGCTCTGCCTTAGATGTTTTAAACTGCAGCTTCCATAATTTCTGACATCTGGCTGTACTGATGCCACTTAAAAAGCTTATAGTGCCATAAGGCCATTTACACTCCCAATCCTCTTTATAGTGCTAGCACAAAAAAAAAAAAAACGGAGAAGTTCAACATATTGCAAATTATTGGGTTTATTAGTCTTGAATCTTGAGTGAGTCTAAAGTTCATTCAAGATCAGCACCACAACTGCTGTCAAAAGTATGACTAAAATTGATGTGGCTCATCTCCATCATTTATTCAGAGCACAGAGACAGAATTGTAGAGAAAAATAATAAACATCAGATATTATTTTAGGAATAGAGAGAGAATGCTGGCTATCCCATGATTTAGAATTAAGGCAGAGCCTTGGGTAATTGTTTAACATAACATTTTTAAAAAAAATAGAAGTTACCAAATATTAGACTGCCAGGATGAAATGTTGTTGTTTGTTGTTCAGGATGTCATAAATCCTCTTCCACTTGGCATCTATGATCTTCATAGAATTGTATCAGGTGGTTTAGTTGGTAAAAGAATAATTCATCTTGAGGTGATCCTTTCAACAGAAATACATAACCCACATACAAATGTGCATGTACCAATCTTTTGGTTCCAAGTTTCCTTATGTGGTGGTTTTACCAGTTCTTGGTTTCTTGCATTTCTTTTTGTCTAGAAAGTTTATCTTCACATGTTTGTTCCTGTTTCCACATCAGTCTTATTCTTGCTCCTTCAGACTCGAACGTGGAGACTGCCTTATGCCAACTCAGACCACTGGCCCCCTTCAGTTTAACAGGATCTCTCCTGACTGCCAAGAGCTCTCCAGGGGCGCTCTCTGACATCTCAGTACCAGGCTTTGAATCCAGGAAGTTCTTCATGCTTTGGCACCAACCTATCCGTCATGGTGCTCAGCTGTTCTCCATGGCCAAGCATCACCATGTCTTATCTTGACTTTGCCCCTGAAACTGCAAGCAGCCCTCAGGTGCAAGGTGAAGAAAGATCTTGCCCAATCATGGTTTGGCCTCTATCCTCATAAGTGAGGATATCCGCATATGGTCTAAGCTTATTTTTCTGAAATATTATATCCATTCCTCTTAGGGACCTTTTCTACCCTTACTTACTTACTTACTTACTTACTTACTTACTTACTTACTTATTTATTTCATCAATTTATATAGTCGCCCATCTCACAATCGTGACTCTGGGTGGCAAACACAAGAATGCAGCCTGCTAGTTTGATCTATAAGACCCTAGGCGGGCACAAATCTTAGGCTTGCCTTAAGTAGTAAAGAAAGTTTAGCTGGTGGGCATTCTTGACATTCCCATGAAACCCATGTGCATATAATAACTAGGGAGGTCTGCTTTTAACCACAAAATGGACATGTGGGTGAGGGAACTGAGTCCCACTATAACCCAAATTTGTTTTTCCTTTTCAGTACTAGAGTGAAATTTTCGGGGGAAGAAGATGTTCTTTTGAAAAGATTAGAACATGGACATGAGAATCAGTTCCTGCATCCATGAGCCCCTTTGCACTTAACATTGCCACTTTGCTTTTTCAATTAAATTCTGAAATCGGCACAATTGCTTTTTCAGACAGGTATAAGCTTACCTTTCCCAACCTGGTGAGCACCATGGATGTTCACCCGGAGTGCAATTTCCAACCTGAGAATTCTAGGATTTGTAGTCTAAGTATGTCCGGAGACTTGGCAACTGGTTGTTGTACCCAACTAATGACAAGATATGCTGTCTGATTCAAAACTATAGCTGCCTAATGTTGAGAGGTTTGCATGGGTTGGCTTGGGGGTGGAGTGGGGGGTAATTGAAGCTTCATAAAAACACACACAGTAGGTAAGGTGAGAAGTTTTTTGCAACCACCCTTAGGAAGTTGTTCCTAGTCTTTACGCAATCAGTGCAGACACCAGTTCAAGCATATTTCCCCTTGCTTTAAAACAATAGAAGACACACAGTTCCATTGCAAAAAAGGACTATGTTTTAATTCATACTTGTTCTAATTATCAAAGGCCATGTTGTTGAAAACATTGTGCCACCCTTCCGTTTTGTAGCAAAACACCTCATTGCTTCCGGTAGATTTTTGGGAAACTATGCATTGTGTATTTTTACACCGTACTATCTCTATATGAGAATCTTTGCACTGCGATGTTTTGGCTAAAAAAATTGACTTCAGTTGTTCATTGGACCTATCTGTACATGCATCAAGCTCATATTTAGCCACCAGAAGGTCACAGGAAGTATGCACACAGCTACAGTAAGATCAAAGCTCCAGGATGCTGCACAAGTGCTTGTAGCAACAGCTGAGAAAAGTTCATATTTTCCTCCAGCAAAATCAGTTGTGCATTATCTTTGGAAGGACTACAAAAAACTTTCTTTCTGCAAGGGGCCGCTTGGTAGCAATTGACACATATATCTGTGCTTCTATGTCTGGATTGCTAAGAATATTTTATGTAAAGTGTGTATGTGCACGTGTGCTGTTTTAACACACAGTCCTGACTCTTGCTCTGACCAAGGTACCTTTTAACAGATTTTTAAAAAAAAATGTCAAGAGAAAGATACAGTCAGTGGTAACAATATACGGAAAGCAGTTTGAGGTAAACTGTCATATAACAGTGGTAACCACAGTCACACCTGGTTTGCCAAGAAAAAAAAAGGCTGTAGACAGTTAACATAGGATAAGACTGTGACACTAAGGAAGATTATGATGCTTAATAGCTTCTGTCTATTTATAACAATTCAGTCAAGTAACAATTGTGCATGTGTCCATATGCAGACAGCCACGGCGTTGGATCTAGAGTACAGCCTCAATTCAGTTCAATGGTTACTCCTTTTTCCCACAGAAAATGAGAACTTGTCATTTTCCAGATAGGCCAGTGGTGAGGGATGATCAGAGCTTCACTTTAGCAACAAGTAGCCATTTTTGATGCAGGTTCATCAAGATGATATTCCATCTAATTCACAGAGCTCAGTAGCAGTGTTTATGTATATGATGCTAGTACTTGTTTTTGGTATGACAAACCATCAATTGTTCCCCTCTTTTTCCTTCTGCCTCCATACACACACCCTGTAATAGTGTCCATGCCACTTTAATAATCCATTAATTATTTGTATCAATAATTTATATCCCATACTTCTATATCAAAAATACACTGAGAATGACTTACATTAAATCAGTAAACACAGTCTACAAGAAAACCAACATAAGGAATAAACAAGAAAAAGAAATAGCTATTGGATACATCATTTTTTTAAAAAATGAAGTGTGTTAGGAAGGGGCTTAATTTAAAAAAAAAATAACATTTTGTGACAAAACCCTAGCTTTGATATGGCACAGGAGTGCCCATTAAACATCTGATAAATCTACTCCCTGCAGCAAGACCAGATTAGATGGCATTTAGCTTTTCTCTCCCCCCAAAAGCTTCTTTTATATCATTCTGCTTATACAAAGGCACAAATAACAAAAATTCTAATTCCACCAAGGGTAATTAGGAGGGTTGGTTTAGCTCCTAGATAATTTCTGATTTCCTGGCTAGACCCAGAACATTCCAATTTTGTCCTTGACTGAGCAAAGTGCTTGTCCGTCTCCCGGAAGAAGCTGGCTTTCACTAAGGATAAATTCTCAGAACAGAGAAGGAGCAGAAGAACATACAAGCAGGAGGCCCAGATGATCGCTCTTAACCCATCCTCTGTGTGATGAACAGGGGTTGGAACCCCAGAGCTTATCCAAGGAAATAATTTTATCTTTCTTTAAGATCTGCTTAAAATGGGGGGTTGGGGAGACCAGGCAAAATTCTCTTATATAAGGTCTAGGGGTTAAGGCAACGGGCTAGAAACCAGGAGCCTGAGAGTTCTAGTCCCGCCTTAGGCGTGAAAGCCGGCTGGGTGACCTTGGGCCGTCACACACACTCAGCCCTAGGAAGGAGCCAATAGCAAACCAGGAGACTGAGAGTTCTAGTCCCGCCTTAGGCGTGAAAGCCGGCTGGGTGACCTTGGGCCGTCACACACTCTTAGCCCTAGGAAGGAGCCAATAGCAAACCAGGAGACTGAGAGTTCTAGTCCCGCCTTAGGCATAAAAGCCAGCTGGGTGACCTTGGGCCAGTCACACACACTCAGCCCAACTCACCTCACAGGGTTGTTGTTGTGGGGAAAACAGGAGGAGGAAGGAGTATTAGGTATGTTCACCGCCTTGAGTTATTTATAAAAATAATAAAGGGATAAAAATTAAATATATAAACATACTTCGATTGCGGGGCTTTGAATTAATCCAGATATAATGTGAACCAGATATAATATTTTCCCTGTATGAGACTGATTCATTTGCATGTTATGCTATCATGCCAGTTGTATATCTCCCTTGGTAAAGTGGTAATTAAGAGTGATTTCTTGGCTCCTGTTCTTAAAACACGGCATAACGTGGAAGCTCTTGAACCTTGAGTTGGTGCCTACGGCCTACATAAGACATTGGTACATCCCATCAACTCAATGACATTTATATGATTTACAAACCAGGTATTATGTAACTGGCCAGAAGCCTGACAACCTCCCATCCACCCATCATCTGCTGCTGCCTTTGTTTTTTCATCCCAGCTATGCTCCAAGCTATGTGTTATTCATGCAGCAGGGGCTAGTCTTGGTTCTCCTCAAAAAAATAATTCAGCACATACTGAATTAGGCTCTCAAAAAGCATGTATAGCAAAAAAATTTAAACAGAAACAAAGCTATGAACACCAAGCTCAGTTACTGTGCCTGGATGGCCTATTTCCAAACCCAATTAAAAAGGCCGATTATCCCCTGTTAAGTAATGTCCTAAACGGCTTCTGGCTTGACTGTTGTAATTTGGCAAGTCAACTGTTTGAAGGGTGATAGGTAGTTACGTTAGATAGGAAGTTCTGGTTGTGGTTCCTAACTTTTGGTACTTCTCCCCTAGCAAATTCATTTTCCTTTATTTTTTTTTCTAAAGGCCAGTAAAAGCCAATAAATGGCTTCCATTTTAGGATACTCTGCATTTTCCAGGTGTGATGGTGTTCAGACAATGGTGCCAAGAATTCCCAAACAGTATCCCTAACACAATGTTGGTTGGCCATTCTGGGAGCTGGAGTCCCAATACATTTGGAGAATTCCAACTTGGTGAAAGTTACTATATTGTCTTCATGTTCTATTTGTCAATACTGTTTCTACAGTATTACTGAATAGTGATTATATTATATTATATATTATATTATTAGTGGTTATATTATATTTGTGATTATATTATATTATATATTATATTACACTGCTAGAGGTCTAGGAGTCAAAAAACCAGCCCAGCCATAAAAAATAAACAGGAAATACCTTTTCTCAGCTGTTCGTGAAAAGTCTCTTGTGAAATATCAACTGAGGGTTAAAATGCACTTCAGGAAATGTTTAACATTGGCCATTTCCCATATTGGTTAGGATGTGCAGTTTTTGCTCACGGCTTCCTGCTGCATTCTATGATACTGGTTGGTTTGTATATGTACATGTGTGTCTATTCCTGTTGGTACTAATCTATAGTCGGATTTAAATCATTCGGATTTGAAATACATTAAAAATACAATTTTCCATACTTTGCCATCACTAAATTAGGGACAGGAAATGCACAGTTAAGGTTGCAACTGGCATCTTCACACCTGCTGTCAAACTGCGTCTTTGTTATGCTATGCTTCTCTTGATTTTAAGTGTTAGCATGCAGAACCTGCATTTAGATGCCATAAATTAAGATACTCGACCTGGTAAAGCTACCGCATTAAGCTTTTAAATTTGCAGATAGGCCTTTTGTGCTGCATATTGACTTGTTCTCCATTTCCTTGGCAGACATCCTTGATAATAAACGGGAAGGAACTTAATGTTTCTGTTATAATGGTTTTTTTCAGGTGTTAAGGCAATAGCAGCAGAATCACTGCAGCATTTAAAGCCGTATTGTTGCTTCTGCAGTTAAAACTACTTGAGAGTGGCCTAGAGGAAAGATGAGCTCCTATAAATGTTGGCACAGGTAGAACTGGTAGGGAGAAGACAGTAGCCAATCTTGATCCATTCCAAGAATGTGGTGAGGCTACCAAGAACACAGACTACCCCTGGAGAACCTGACATTGGAGGAGGTACTGTTCCTTGGCCAATCGTGTGACATAGTGCCGCTTTCTCCTCCGAACACCCTTGCCTTCAACAACTGGGCAGGTCGGAAGCTATTTTTTAATACAGTGTCCTGGTTATAGAAGCCATCCCTTGGCAGGTTTGGCAGGCACTGGTGTTTTTATCCTTGAAACAATAGATCAAGTCTATTATTATTATTATTATTCTCTAGGACTTTTTATGAGTGGTTGACAGTTAAGGTTTTCTTTCCTTTCCTTTCCTTTCCTTTCCTTTCCTTTCCTTTCCTTTCCTTTCCTTTCCTTTCCTTTCCTTTCCTTTCCTTTCCTTTCCTTTCCTTTTCTTCTTTCATCACCGCCTTCTCTGGCTTTAGATGTTATATGACTTTGGACTGCATTTACTGCTGATTTTTTTAAAAATGGAATTGTTTTATGTGTTTTATCATGATAGGTAGTCCTTGAGTTACGACCACTCATTCAGCGACCGTTCAAAGTTACGGTGGTGCTGAATGAGGGGGACTCAACAAACGGTCCTCGAAGTTGCGGCCGTCGCAGTGTCCCTGCAGTCATGTGATCACGATTCAGGCACTTGGCAACCGGCTCGCACTTACGACGGTTGCAGCGTCCTGCGGTCATATGATCAGCATTTGCGACCTTTTCTGCCGGCTTCCCACAAGGAAAGTCAATGGGGAAGCTGGCAGGAGGTTGCAAGTCGCTCAGTAAGTTGCTCCAGCTGCTTTTTCTCCCAAGGAGCCCCCACTCACCCCAGGCTATAGCATCTCCTCTGCCCGCACTCGCACCAGTCAGCTTTGCCATTGCCACAATGTCTGTCAATTTTATAATACAATCTTCTACTGTGGGTATTTCATTATTCTTCCATCTTTGTGGGTACAATAAACTTGCCGCAGCTACCATATACAATATTAGTTTCCTGTATTTCTTTTCTAGTTCATCATCCATAAAACCCAATAAAAATAATTCTGCTTCTTGTGTATTTCTAATGCATACCTTATTGAAAGCATAATGGGTGATATCAATCAAGACTTAACATTGTCATGCGCTGTTCTGGGTTTGGAGTGATTAAAACCTATTGTTTTCAATTTCACATCATTTCTACTATGCTTTTATAATTAATCATTAGTATTGAACTGTTATCCCTGTTTTTTTTAAAAAAAAATGTTGTAAACTGTTTTATGAGCTTTGCTTTGATAAGCAATGCATACAGAAATAAAATGTTTCCATCACTTACTGTATAAGAAGCTGTCTATATCTTAGTGGCTTTTAAGAGTCAGGTTTTCCCCCAAAGAACCTTAGAACTGGACTAATGAAAATAGTTACACTGGAGAATTCTTGTCCCAACTCCCTTCTTCACATACTACAGCTCCTAGCGTTTTGCCACATGAAGGAACAACAATTATTACTCCAGTTGAAGCTTCAATTGCCATACAGATTGTGGTTATTTTATCCCAGCTTTCTTTGTATAGGACTCTTAAGTACTCTAGGACTTTAAACCAGCATATTAGGATTGTATAGCATATCTATAATGTACATATAATGCCCCTCAAGTCAATGTAACCTTCTTCAAAATGAAACTTGCAACATGCTAGTGTTCTGTCAGATTCAGATTTAAGTCTGTCATAATTAAATTAAATCTCACTCATTTCAGTGGGTATGCTTTGAACCATGATCCAGCCAATTGTATGTTTGGCATGTTGCACCTTGCCAAAGAAAAAATATTGGCGATGTTTGAGAGCAGAACACTCACAACCATGGAAACGGTATCTAGGGTTGGACCACAATGGAGGAAGTTAACTGCAAAGATAATGAAGGGTTCCTAATGTCTTTTTAAAGAAACCGTTTAGAAGGAGACACAGTTGCAATTATAAGAACTCCCACTGAACTGATTCTGGCTTGTGACGACGGCTTCTTTCTGACTATTCAGATCTCTCATATTGCGACTGTAAATTCTTCAAAGCAGGTACTTTAATGTGTCTTGGTAGCAGCCAGGGTAATAACTGTTGACAGCCGGAAGGTTAGAAACAATTTTCTTAAAATAAATTTGATCTTTCATCCTGAGATTAGGGGAGAGTTTTTAGAAAATTCAGTGTCAACAGGAATACACACACACACATACAAACACACGCGAATAATGTGGAACTGATCTCTTCATTAAATGACATGGAGCTTAAAATGCTCCGTGACAATGTGACTCTTATTTCCTAATAAGTTGCAGTTCATGTTTCCTCTTAATCAGTTAATAATAGTTGGGTATCGACTTCCCATTGAAGTGCATAATCTCTCTTCCTTTAATGAAAGCCATTCATTGGGAGTAGGTATTATGCTTTGGATTAAGGATGGATCACGTAGGCGTGTAATGGATTGTTCTTTCCATTTCTCTTTTTTCCTTTTCTGTAACTTTTGTTTGACAAATTTGAGCATGTGTTGCCATGGGGAAACCCTCACTTTGGTCTTCATTCTGAGATTCCGGTGTATTACTCTTCCATATTGCTTACTAGTGCCACTGAACTGTGAATTCAATAAAAATTCCATTATTATTGTCACTGGGAAAATGTACACAGTTATGAGAGTTAAATATGACTCTTATGTATGCAATCCCTATCTCCTTGCTGTTGAATGACAGCTGTCATTCAGTCAGTAATTGGATCTATCCAACTGTTTTCTCACTGGTTATTGGCTGTCCTCCCTTACCCATTATACATGGGGTACCTCTACCCAAACTTCATGTATTCTAGGCATTGTGGTAGGCTATTAGGTCAACTGACACACTACGAGGTCTTCACTTCAAGATGGCTGTGCAAGGTGGGTAATATGTGGGAGAGATTCACATTGCAAAGTTTTGCAATGCTACTGGTAAATTTCTTTGAGAAAAATTATTCAGAGATGGCAGTATGCTGTTTGATGCAGGGTACTGCTGCATCTAACTTTGCACAGCAGCATTTCATACTGATTTCTTCAGTATAATTTCTTCCTTATTGTCATGATGACATGATGAAGATGCAGCTCCACTTAGAATGAATGTTCTGTTCCACAGCAACTTTTAGGACCTGCAGTGCACTAATACAGAGCCAGTTTGGTTTAACAGTTAAGGCGCCAGGCTAGAAACCGGGAGACCATGAGTTCTAGTCCCGCCTTAGACACAAAGCCAGCTGGGTGACCTTGGGCCAGTCACTCTCTCTCAGCCCTAAGAAGGAGGCAATGGCAAACCCCTTCTAAAATCTTGCCAAGAAAACTGCAGGGCCTTGTCCAGGCAGTTGCCAGGAGTCAACACTGACTTGAAGGCACCAAAAAAAAAAAACCCACAAAACACTAACAAATCTGTATGATATTCTCTATATTCTCTACTATTCCAATCAGTATGAATGTGAACAAACTAGGCTCTATCATTCATTTCACGGGGTACTTCTGTTGCATCCTCCTAAAGTTAAATCCAGCTATTCCAGTACAATCCCTCATCATTTGTGTGTGTATATGCATAGAGGATAACTTCAATCCAGTCTGTCACCAAAGCAAAGTAGGAATGCCGTCGAAGCAGCTACATCAAACTCAGAAGAGGATACTATTGCTTCACGTCTTTGATGTGGCATTTTTCTTGCACTGCTGCTATAAATTAAGCACTTTTCTGAAAGATTTGTACAGCTGTAGTAGAAACATTACTGAAAACCATTGCTTAATAGAAACCAAGACAGACTGTTTATTGTAATATTTATTATGTTTATTTATTTATTATTTGGATTTATCCCCGCCCATCTCTACCGTGGTAGACTCTATATAAAATTTAAAATTTCATTAAGCTGCACTGTCCTTGGCTTTCTGATGGGATATACTGTATGTTCTGGGGAAATGTTCACAAAAGTTTCAAGCTATATATGCTTTTATCTTATACCTGGAAGCAAATTTGGGTCCTAGACTCAGTTTGAACCAAACATTAAACATTATGTAACCATAGATAATGGATGGGTACTGCCTGTCATGATTGGCTGTTGCAAGCAAGCATAATTGTACCCTGTGAGAAGGATTCTCCTACTTTTGCATGTACAACTTTCAAGTTAAGTTGGAGTATATGAAACCATAGAGGTTTCAATATAGTTTCTAAATACTGTAAGTAGGCACTGCCATTGGCCCTTCAGAGCATGCAAGTTATTAAGCTGGCGAACTCAATATTAGTGGTATTAAAACCAGCCCTGATCTGATTTGAATTTCAGTATCAATTTGAAAATTGATTTGATGATGTAATTTGCTTTAGAAAATTGACATAATTTGAGATGGACTTTTGAAGTGCATTTGTGCATGCTGTAGTGGAATCCTCACTGGATGTCATTGCTTAACAGAATCTAAGATGGATTGGTTGTTGTAATAAAGTAAGGTAAGGTTTCTTCTTCCAGTTGTATCCGGCTCTAGGGGATGGCGCTTATCTCCGATTCTTGGCCGAGGGAGCCAGCATTGTCCATAGACACTTCTGTGGTCATGTGGCCAGCATGATGCACGTGGAACGCTGTTACTTTCCCACCGGAGTGGTACCTATTTATCTACTTGCATTTTTACATGCTTTCGAACTGCTAGGTTGGCAGGAGCTGGGCGAGAACGGGAGCTCACCCCGTTATGCGGTGCTTCCAGGTCTCAAACTGCCGACCTGCCGTCCTTTCATTCGACAGTCGGTAGTCTTAACCATTACACCACCGTGCCGCCCCTTATTGTAATACTAAGTTTCAAATGTCAACCTCTCCATTTCAAATTAGAATATTTCCAAAACAGTTTAGAGATGTCTAAGTCAGTTTGAATCCAAATCCAAGTCATACAGCCTTACTAAATGCATACCAGAAAACATAGTGTACCAGAAATCCTACATTCATAAACCAAACTCCTGTAAATTGATTCATAATATGAAATATGCAAGATTAGGCTACTTGCACATAATGAATGCTAGCCTAACAGTCAATAAATACTGACAACTGATGGAGCAGTCTTCTTGGCTGTACTGTATTAAGATGTTCTATGAGAAGACCATTGCAAGAATCACTGGTTTGCTCTTGTTATCTGACAACATCAATATGGTTGCAACCATGGTTCGCCATACATTCTTAAGAGCTACAAGCCTCTGTCTTGCAAAACATACCATATGGTTGTACAGTATACTCCGTCAGGAAGCAAAGTCTTCAAAGGAGATTGAGGCCTCACTGAAGTGGTAAAATTACATTGGGGCTGTACTATTTACAAATGTTGATGAAGACATCTATGAAGGACTGTTTTCCCACAAAAAGACATTTCTGTACATTGAAAACAACCATGTTGGGAAGAAAGCTATGTTAGTCCTTCTTTCTAAGATGTTTTCTATGTGCAGCATTTTGTATAAATTCAGTCCTATGAGTCGCCATCCGTGTCCTAAAGAGAAACAGCTCAGATGGAGGCTTATAATTTTGCTGGGATCCAGGCTACAGATTGAAGGATCTTGAGACATTCTCTCTAAATATTTACCCTTATGCTATGTGATTCATTTCTTTATGTTATCTTGAAAGTGAGGATTTTAAGCTCTAAAGAATCACGTGCATGCTCATGGTTAGCTGATATCAAAGGTGGGTATTACCACAAATGCCCAGTTCGGTTTGTTTAGATGCTTATAAATTACCTCAGTTGCCACAAAATAGTTCTAGATTGGCACAGTAAAAACCTTCAGATTTGAATGTTATTGTGCTGAAACTCCATTCAGTTTACTTTTTTCAGGTTCCTACATGTAGTTTTCGTACAAGGTAGTAATTTATCTGAACTATTGACTTTCTGGTTTTTAGAAACTATGCAAGTATTTTAAATATATTTTAGAACTAGTATGCATCTTCAAGGTTTTTATATTATATTGTACCGTCTGCCTGCATCTATAATAAGAATTCCTGTAAAGTTGTAGCCTGCATAGGCTCTGCTACATCTATTCTGTATTAGTTTTATTATATGCAAAAAGCCCACTGAAACATTGTATCTCTTGTGTATGAAACAAACATTAGTCTTTCATATATATTCATTGCCAATTTTTAATGTTTAAGTCAGCTTACTTAGTAAGAGGGAAGAAAAGGAAATTAAGCATATGAACTACTACATACCGTCCTTCCATAGAGTCTTCCAAGCAGAAAAAATGTTTGCTAAAATATCGGAACTAAGTTGAGCTCTTCAGACTATTGTATAATTGATGAAACATACAGTAGGTATCCTTCCACCCTGGGATTCTGTTCTAGTTAGGCTGTCATTTTGCATGCCCACTCCTTGATCCTCCTTGCTTACTTCACTTGCTGACATCTCAATCATTGTTCAATGATGCTTCCATTTCTACAGCTTATTCTTTCATTTCTCAAAGCAAAACGTTGCTTTCTGGAGCAAAGCTGGGCAACTTGCATCCCTTGTTCTGCCCATGGTCCCTCTTCTCTGCAGTCCCCAGGGACTTGGGATATGTTGGTAACAAACCACCAACATAATCCCCCTCCCTTAAAAAAAACAACCCGCTCCTTCAGAACCCTGGAAAAGTCAAACCTATCCACTATGGCGAGATCCCCTCGTCACTCACCACCCACTTCAGCCCTCAGCCACTACAGTTAAAAAAAGAAAGGTACAGTCCTGTCTACAGAAAGGTTACCTTCTCCTTGGTACAGCCTACCTTCTTGTGCCATGGGCCCTTTGGGTGTCTGGTGAAACCTATGGACCACTTCTCAGAATTATGCTCAAATACAATTATCAAAACATTAAAAATAACAAACATGTAATATAATAATATATGTGCTTTATTAATCCATTGAATCAATATCTGACAATAACTATTTTTAGGGTATAATAATTTTAGATAGTGAAATTTACTGAAGTTAAGAAATATTTTTAAAGTCCAGATGCTTAAATTACTTTGTTGCCTACCTACATTACTGAATGAAAAACTAAATTTCAGTCACAGGTCAGTGACAATAAATGGTTGGCTGTGGGTTTGTTTGTTTGTTTTTTGGTTTCATCCAAGTTCACGGACTTCCTGAAATCTGTCTACAGACCCTCAAGGGATTGGTGGACCTCAGGATAAGATTCCCTGTTACAGAAGTGAGCCTAAGAATTTGTAATTCGTAAGAAGGTTTACTTCCAGGCAAGATTTTATTTTGTCCCTGTTTCAGAGATGACATATTTTTAGTTTGTTAAGCAGATGTTCAATGGCAACTGTGTCTTCAATCTGCCACAGTTGTCAATGGCATCCATTCCAATTATATGAATTAATATAAACCCCAGAGAAATCCTGGTATTGGGAAAAATCTGCTTGCCAAGGGGATAAACAACATTGGTGTGAAAAGGAATACAAAGGATAAAAGTCCCTATTTTAAAAAAAATAGTTTAATTACCTGTGATACACTCTCAGATTCAGTCTCCTAATTTAACCCACAGAAGGTCTCTTGTCATTCTTGCTCAAGTGAAGGTAGAGTTCCAGATCAAATTGCTTGGGGTTGTAGGGTGAATCATGGCATAACTACGTGACGGCTTTGCCAGGCACACCTATGTATCAGCTCCTTCCCCATGTAAGGAAACTGTATCTAAACCGTGATATAATAAAAAAAAAAAAAACAGAGCAGTCCCACAATCAAGCATAGGCATCAGGGCTCCAGCTTGGTTTGGTTCCAGATGGTCTCCTTTATGCAGATCAGTGACAGAGGATCCTTTGGTTTATGTGGTTTTCTTTCATTTCGATTTTCTTTGAATTGGTTTTCTTTGTATTGGTGGGGAGTATTGCCTATGCTTTACTGGGGGTGGGGGTATTGCAGTTTCTGGGTGTCTTTAATGCAGCCTTTATTGCCTGTGTTTTGTGAGGATTTTTTTAACTGGCTGGTTTATGGGGTTTTGTCTGTGGCCTCTGCCGTGTTGTTTTAGGGTGTTCAGTCTGTGTTTGGTACAAGCTTAAATTGGTTGGATTTTCTGTAGGATGGGTGTATATTTTGTCTTGTTACATACATTCTCCCATTTGTGACATGGGTCTTTTCCAGTGTTCTATAGGACTAAATGTGTGATTTCATTGTCACCTGGAATAATTCAGAATCTGAGGAAAATGGAAAAGAACAATGATTTCAATCTGAGGCAATTTGACTTTTATAGCTCTGTGGCTGGTAAGAGACTACTAGTATGAGATGCAAGAGCCTGAAAGCTGAGTTTATAGTAACAAGCTATGGTTAAAGCAAGCAAAAATGTATAAACCATGGTTCAGATTGGAGAGTCTTGCCTGGAATGGAATCAGATGTTCAGATAAAACATGGTTAGATAAAATAATCTTCACTTTGAAGTTTTATGTTAATATTAGCCTTTTTTTAAAAAATACTTCTTTTGTGAAGCAAAGTACACTGATGATGTTACCTAGTTGGGTAACTCCACAAGATCAAACCACCCTCATTCAGATCTGCATCACAAACACACAAGAGAACTCTTTTCCTCCTTCATTTAATTCATTTATTCAGGCACTTTGCTCTGTTACATTCCAACTTGCATTCCTCCAAATACCATGGTCATCACCACAAGGGTCCATAGATATTTATTTGTTTTGTCCATCATGATTGTGGTCAATCAACCCTTTCATATAATGCTTTTAGTAAGATAAAGAAGATTCACCTTTTGATGAATATGCCACAAGTGCAACCAAAATAGAATTATACCTCAAGTGTATTCAGGCTATTCTATCCATGCTGGGGTCTCTAATCTAGAGACAACCTTGCATGCTGTCATACTGTTGCCCACTTCCCCTCAACTAGGAGGTGCATGTTGTGTACTGACATGCACTCAGGATGCAATCCTAAAAAGATTTACCAGTAATTCTTAAGAGTTATTTCATGACGTAGGTTCTTATAAGTAATGGAATCACAACAGCAACCCAATATTTTCCTTTTGCAACTTGCAACATTGAATGTAGACATTGAAACCAATCCACAAACCAGGATCTCAATATCTACCAAGATTTAATTGAGGCCAGAGATGACCCTAAAGGTGAACTGAATTCTGACATACTTTGTTCCAATCAGTAACCAAGTTTCAATCAAACGCGCCATTATAGGCAGTGTGGAGAATTACATCCACCTTTCTCAGTTGCCAATTGTAATTTTATGGACTGAGAATTTCAGATGCTGACTATATTTAAAAATCACTCATCAACTCATTGGGCCCTTTATTTTAAATATATGTAGGAGCAACTAGTATGGTAAGGAAAACATGAAAAAACTCAAGAGTTTAAATCTGCTCTGGTAATGGAACCCCAAGGGGTGCAAATCCCATCAAAGGCTAAGTAAATACCAGTAGAACAGCAATAGTCTAACATATGGTGATAGAGTAAATGTGATCTCATTATACCTAATGAGCTAAAAATTAAATATTTTTGTCATGGCAAAATGACTAATCTTTTTCAAATCAAAGAAAACATCAAGATAGAAATAAAAATATAATAGAGTTAAAAAGAAAAATAAACCAAAGGAAAGGAAAGGAAAGGGAAAGGGAAAGGAAAGGGAATTTGGGAATACAAAAAGATTTACCAGTCATTCTTAAGAGTTATTTCATGACACACACACGCCAAATCCATTTTAAATACCCATTCCTACAGTCATTTGTACAAATGGGTGTAACCTAGTGAGAAAATGATAGTTAATATGGTCACTATTTTGAATGAATATCCACTTAATGGTAGGATTATTCAAACATCTTTGTGTGTTTTTTGGCTACAGCAGTTTCTTACATTGTTATATGCTAGTGATCTGATGAAAGATGCACTTTAATTTTTCAGTGGTTTGTGATACCAAACCTAGCAACTGTAACAGGAATTGGTTCAATTTCTCAGTGCATATCAATTAGAATGTGCTAGGAAATATGGACAATAAACTAGCAGGATTCATTAGTGAAGAACTGTTGGCTGATTTTCCTGATTTCTTCAAAAGGACTGACTAATTGGACATTGCCACCAAAGATGGTAATATGTACCAATTTGCTCCCAGCACTGCCAATGTCATGTAGAAAGGTTACAATTTCAAGTTCCACACTTGGGGGGAAAAGGTGAGAGCTACACCAGTTGTTTTCCTCCCTCAGGCTCTCTGCAATGCAGCTGCTCTGCCTAGAATTTGCAAGCCAGGAAAGCAGCCACTGCCAGAGAGAATGAAAGCAGAGTTGAAGGGGTTTCCTTCTTTTCTCTGCCCTGAGGGGCGTTCTCTCAGAATAGCTGGAGCCAAGAGCAAGCCAAGGATACCGCAAGGTCTCCTTTGTGTCATGTCCATGTAATGTCATTGGCAGCAGGGCAGAAGTGGTTTCAATTGTCTTCTGGGACGTTCTGTGGATTACCCACTCTACCCTACACTCCTGGTATTCCCTGGTGACACCCCACCCCCATTCAAGTACAGTACCAACCACACACATGAATGACTATAGGCTATATATAAAATATATTCATGAACAACTATTCATCAAATACATAACAAAATAGAATTCTAAAGACCAAAAAGATTTCATTAGCACCAATGTTGCTTGGTTATGTGTTGTTGTTGTTGTTTTAATGAAATTTCCCTTGAATACAGCTTGATCGCTGGTAATTTCATGGACACGTTCATGTAGATTTCTTGGCAGCAACACAGAAGTGGTTGGGCATTGCCTCTTCAAGCTGTTTTTTTTTTCATCTAGTCAAGAGGCCCAGGATAAAGCTTTTAAAAAGGTAAAGGTAAAGGTTCCCCCCGCACATTTGTGCAGTCGTGTCCGACTCTAGGGGCCGGTGCTCATCTCCGTTTGTTAGCTGAAGAGCCAGCGTTGTCCGAAGACGCTTCCACAGTCATGTGGCCGGCATGACACGTGCGGAACGCTGTTACCTACCCACCGAAGTGGTACCTATTAATCTACTTGCATTTGCATGCTTTCGAATTGCTAGGTTGGCAAGACCTGGAGCTAGTGCGGGAGCTCAGTCCGCACGCAGGGCTAGGGATTCGAACCTCTGAACTTGCAATCTTCCGATCGACAAGCCTGGCGTCTTACCCACTGAGCATTCCATTATATATTCATGGAGATTTGGAAGAGCTTCATGTTATACATTTTGGTTCATGTATAATGGGTCTTCTCAGATGTGTTGAACATACAGATGATGGGAGCATGTTCAGTAGATGCATCAACTAGATTTCATGGCACATGTCTCCTTTGTATATTTCTCTGTATTTGTGTGATTTCATGTGTTCTGTTGAATGCGATCAACAAGCCTGGCGTCTTACCTGCTGAGCCACCATGCCCCTTTAAGCTTTTAGAGATCAGCTAAGATCATCCAGGTGTTACCCTCTAACTGGGCACTGTTGGTTGTGCCAGCTGCCACCACTCAAGGATACTGGAATACAGGGAAGCTCACAGAGGGTCTTGAAGATTCCCGATTTCCTGAATTAAAGGAATGTCAGATTTTTTTTCTGAAGTAAATAAAGAAGTCTGGGGCTTGTAAAGGCTAACCTTTTTTTTTTTTGTGTGGCATAAGCTTTTGGGTGCTATGTTGCATCTATTGGAACTGAATATATTCCACCAAACAATCTACTGTTACCAGTGTAAGTGTTAAGGCTTTGTTGTTTTTCCTGCACTAGATTACCATAGCAGCCTTTCTGGAAGCATTTAAATTGTTTACCTTAAACTTCATGCATAAATCTCAGAACTTCAATAGTAAGTTTGGCATTCATACAGTTTTATAAGTGGGGTCTCAGAGTCTGTCATAACGAACTGCATGCCCCATTTCGGAGAAACAAAAGTTTTACATGAGGCAAAACAACAATATAATTGGCTAGAAATGTTCACTTGCATCCCATATATGGGACAAAGCAATTAATTAGAAAGATGTGACCACAACAGAGCGAGCTTCTAGAATCTTTTCCCAACTTCTGATACCTAAAACATATTTTTCTGAACTGAAATTGGAGGCACAATATACTGTGGCACCAAACAATGTTTTTTTTAGGGGGGGGGAAGTAACATTCTCTCTTTCTTTCTCATATATTAGGGCAGAAAACAAAGTAGTGGTAGAGTTCACACAGAATGTTTCCAGTTCAGTCCCTAACCTATTCAAATAGCATGAAAGGTAAACTCGTGTGCCCAAGATCTTGCAGAATACCTGCCAGCCAGAGAAAAGTATTAGGCCAGATGGGAAAACAATCTGCCCTGACATATATATATTTTTTCCAGGCTGTCTCTTCTGACTAGATGAAAATAAGCAAGCCCAGAAGTCTCCACTTGGAATGAAATATTCCATCAAGATTTTTCTTTAGTAGTAACCATATGACATGAAACATCAGGTACAGAGATAGAGGGTACTTGCTGTCCACCCTTGAACCTGTGCAGGCAAGGTCAATGGATACCTTATAGAAAAACACTGGGCAGGCAGTGGGTTCTTCCCACAGCCCACAAATTATTTCTAATGCCGCAGGCAACTTTGGAATGAGGGCTGGAATAGACAGCAAGCAAGCAGGGGAAGGCAACCAGGGGCCCTTGAGATGTCTTGGGTCTATAACCATAATTTCTTACAGATAGTCCCGACTGATGGGACTTGAAGTTCTAAACTCCTGGAAGTCAACAGGTTGCCAACCACTGCTTTATGGAGACTGAAGATGTTATAGGAAGTTGTGTCCTTTCATTATTCCCAAAGAGCCATGCATGGAGCGTTGTTACAAAGATGGAAAGCCTAGATAAGCCATTAATTGACTATTCACCAAATAGAGGCACACAACTTTTATAGAAGCAAATTATCTTTCTTTTTCATGTTGTTTGGGATTAGTTATGAAATACAAATGTGTATTGTTATTATAGAGTCCAAACCCCTACTTGTCAATCCGGGGAGGAGGAGTATTCTCCCAAAATAAACTGAAGATCTGTTGAGGAGCGACCCAAGTGTTTTACTATCTGTGGTGAACGGCATGATGTTTTCTCCATTATGTTCCACATACAGAACTAATTAAAGTACTCTTCAGGTGTTCATTGTAACATCTGAGGGTGTCAAGTTGGTGGAGAATAAAGTTGCACGTGTATATCCCCAGCTGTTATGTTTAGCTAAGGGGCCTGATGGTTGCTGGAGTCACATTGGCTTGAATAAGAAAAGTGCTCCAGGAGATCTGGGACTCAGATGCCATGGAAAGCTGTACAAACACAAAAACAAGTAGTCCTCACTTACAACTATGCATTCAGAGACCATTCGAAGTTACAACAGCGCTGAAAAAGGAGACTTATGACCGGTCCTCAAAGTTCTGGTTGTCACAGCACCCCCATGGTCACATGATTGCAATCTGGGTGCTTGGCAACCAGCTCACATTTACAATGGTTGCAGCATCCTGAGATCACAAGATCGCCATTTGTGACCTTCCCTGCCAGCTTCCCACAAGCAAAGTCAATGGGGAAGCCAACAGGGAAGGATGCAAGTCACCCCAGTAAGTTGCTTGCACCCTCCCCTGCCCATCAGCAGCCACCCCTGACCCTGCTGTGCTCGTGCTGTGCTTCGTGGGCCACTTGCGCACCCTCCCCTGCCCGACAACAGCCGGCCCGCAGCACTCGCACCACACCTTACCTTATCTGCCTGCTGGCCTGCTTGCAAGCCGCCTAGGACTCGCTTAACAACCCACGATCCTCACTTAACAACAGCAATGGAGAGTACCAGAATTGCTGTCACTAAGCAATGTGGTCACATGACATAGCACTTTATGACCGCATAGTTTAGCAATGGAAATTCCAGTCCCAATTACCATTGCTAACTGAGGACTACCTGTACACCTCCTGTTCAGACTTCCCAGCTGAACTCATGGACATTGGGATCTCAGATGAATAGGACTCTGTTTTTTACCCTATTGGAAGCTTTCACGTGATCAGTTGAACATTTGAAAAAGGCTGCTCTGCCCAGTTAAATTTTGCTGCAGATAAAGAAAAACGAGTATTTTTGCAAAATTCCAGTTCAGTAAGATTCTTTGCGAGGGGCGTGGTGGCTCAGCGGGTAAGATGCCAGGCTTGCCGATCGGAAGATCGCAAGTTCGGAGGTTCGAATCCCTAGCCCTGTGTGCGGAGTGAGCTCCCGCACTCGCCCCAGCTCTTGCCAACCTAGCAATTCGAAAGCATGCAAATGCAAGTAGATGAATAGGTACCACTTTGGTGGGTAAGTAACAGCATTCCGCACGCGTCATGCGGCCACATGACCGTGGAAGCGTCTTCGGACAATGCTGGCTCTTCGGCTAACAAACGGAGATGAGCACCAGCCCCTAGAGTCGGACACGACTGCACAAATGTGCGGGGGGAACCTTTACCTTTACTAAGATTCTTTGCATGCTTTATTATTACCTGGTATCTTTGTAAATAGGCATCCAAACTTGGCTTCTGGTCCAAGACTCTCATAGCTATGTTCAGCAATCAAAGCCCAAAGTCAAGGGAAGATACACCTTGAATCCTGTAGATCAGCTTTTCCAAACTTTACCAATGTATCAAATTTCAACTCCAATAATTCCCAACCAAAATGTGTCTAGAAAGCACTCAATTTGCATGTAGGTCTTTGGTGTTTTGTTTCATTTCAATTTGGGAAAGGCTGTTTTAACTTTATTCTTCCACCACAAGCAAATATTCATGTTGCAAGAAGGATAATATTTTTTATTATCTGGAGGGCAGCCAGCTATCAATAACAAAATAAGTACTTACAGCTTATTAGGAGAATTTTTTGCATTTATATTTAAATTAGGTGAAGCCACATGCTCTTGGCAAGAGACCTCCGAAGCCCTTCAACTGCAGAGGTTTTGTACCACTGATGAACAAGATAAATCCCATCTCCATTGCCACAGTCTGTCTGAATACCGCATCACAACTGAAATGGCTTGGAGGGGTTGGCTGAGAAATCTGGTTTGATCATTTGGGCTTGCGGTTGATAGATTTGGACATAAAGTTACATATCTCATCACGTATACCCATAAAATATGTTAATGTATCTCTTTTGGATATCTCCTAATTCCTAGGGAATTAAACCGTAAAGCGTCAAGATCTAGAATGAAGATAAGATAATTAACTTTAATCTGAGCTCCTGCCTGAGGAGGGAATATGTTAGCTGTGCACTCTGTCTTCTTATAATGATATTTAATTTTTTTAACGTTTAATTAGGACCATTCATGCACATAAAGGATGCATGTAGGTCGTCTTTGGCGTTTTGTTTTGGTGGTGGTGGGCATACAGTATTTCAGGACTGCCCACAGCAGCCCTCTGGCTTCTACTTTTCACTTGGCTTTCTTCTATAACCTCAGTCACATGAACCCAACAAACTACATTAGATACTTGTCAGGGAAACCGCTCAGGGAAAATGCTGTTTTGTTTCCTTTCCTTTCCTTTCGTCTGGTGCACTGGGAGTGATCCATAGATTTTTGTGTGTTGTGATGTGCAAAGTTATCTATGTACCGTTTCCTATTTAGGAGAATAGTGGGTAAATGAGATTAAGGGCCTACAGCCTAGACCCAAACATATAACTCTAGTTCAGATCAATAGTGACTATTCAGTGCTATGCACTAAATGCAAGTCCAGGCAAGTGGGACCTCATGAGCGCTAGATATGATGATCTTAGGGGAAAAGCTGCCTATATTATGCACCTAAGACCTATATATGGATACTCGTTCCTGCATGTTTTTGCTGGAGTAGAGGAATTCTTTATATACAGGAATGTGCTTACTACTTTCTCCTTACAAGCTAATCAAAGCACTGGCATTCAACAGAACACATGAAATCACACAAATACAGAGAAATATACCAAGGAGACATGTGCCATGAAATCTAGTTGATGCATCTACTGAACATGCTCCCATCATCTGTATGTTCAACACATCTGAGAAGACCCATTATGCATGAACCAAAATGTATAACATGAAGCTCTTCCAAACCTCCATGAATATATAATGGAATATATGTGGTGTCTCTGGTCTATATGTTAAATGTCTAGTTGAATAGATCTGCTCATCACGTGTGATGATAACAACCAAGGAATCTAGCTCAGTCTTTCTTCTTATCAGCATCTGTTGGGATGATCAAGAATACTTCCTCACTTAATGGTAACAAGTTACTGGTTGTGATAACATAACCAGGCTTAAGTATATCTGATTTTATATAATCTAAATTAAGTGTAACTGAATGCTCAGGTATCAGTGAGAAGTAATACATGAGGCAGAAAGTTGAGAATTAAGATTTAGGACATATTTGCATGCCACTGTAGACTGGAATTGTAAAGAATTATTAGAAAATGAGCAGCCAGCAAGAGTACATTGTTCTATCACTCTTCCTTGGTACTTTCTGCTTCTGGGAGTGACTAAACAGAAAAAGTAGCTTTCTTTATATTAGGTTTAGTCTGCAATGCTTGTCTTCTCCCTTGTCCAACAAGACAGTCATAAACCAAGAAAAAAAAATGGTAACATCTGATCTGCCTCTTTATTAAGAGGAAATGTCAGAATTCCTAGGAAGTATATAATGATAAACCAAAAATGTACAGTTAGCTACTCATTCTCAAATAAATCAGAATTCTTTACCATTTTGGCATATCACTGTGTACAACTATATCCTTTAGAAGTGTTCAACCATTGACCCAGATGAAACAGCCAACGATTGCAAGCAATCCATCAAGGACTGCCGCTCCACTTTATGCCGTTGTTTCAAGGAGTCTAGCAGAGACTTGCCAATCACTGTGCTGCAGGGGAATCCTGGGAATTTAGTCCAGTACAACTCTTCAACTAAAATTTGCTATATAAAAATTGATTTATTTATTATATTTTTAAACTGCAGATCAGCACAATATTTCTATGATCAATCTTAAGTGTTGGTTTGCTGAAAATGCTGTAATTAAAACAAAGTACTTGTTTTCCATGAACTATATGATGACTCATAACTCCATTAAATTATTCTGATTAGATATAGTATTAAAATATATTTAAAATATGTTTAAGAAAATTCTGACTACATAGCAAAGCAGCTAAATCTGAATAACTGTTGAAGCAATAGTTTGTCTTCCAGAATGTTCATTACTTCCTGCTTTGTTTATCTTGTTCAAGTGATCGATGAGTCTAAAATTACATCCATAGGATTCAGACTTCCTTGAGCTTATCAGTGTCTGGTTGGCTGAAGGACAGTATGCAGCAGCTTACTGCTCATGTAATTATAAAAACATACTGATATGTGAGAATTCCATTCATGAACCAGTGGGATTGTAACTCTTAATTGATCCAGTATTTTCAGTATATATCAGTTGCTGGGAAAACAACAGCAAGAGAGAGCTAGAAAAAGGTAAAGGTTTTCCCCTGCACAGTCGTGTCTGACTCTAGGGGGTTGTGCTCATCTCCGTTTCTTAGCCGAAGAGCCAGCGCTGTCTGAAGACGCTTCCGCGGTCATGTGGCCGGCATGACGCACGCGGAACACTGTTACCATCCCACGGAAGTGGTACCTATTTATCTACTTGCATTT
Organism: Charina bottae; assembly: GCA_023362775.1. Taxonomy (NCBI): domain Eukaryota; kingdom Metazoa; phylum Chordata; class Lepidosauria; order Squamata; family Charinaidae; genus Charina; species Charina bottae. The sequence goes on along the minus strand of JALMGJ010000002.1, from coordinate 97,646,055 downwards.
GCATGCTTTCAAATTGCTAGTGAGTGCAGGAGCTCACTCCGTCACGCGGCGCTCGGGTCTCGAACCGCTGACCTTCTGATAGACAAGCCTGGCGTCTTAACCACTGAGCCATCGCGACCCCCTAAGAGAGAGCTATTACCCTCAAACCTTGCTGGTGGGCTTCCCAGAGATATCTTGTTATCTCCATGAGAAACACCATACTAGACTAGATGAACCTTTGGAAAGTTGTAGAATAGTTGGGAGCAGGATTCCAACTTGAAGAGGATACTTAACTGAGTGCCCTCTGATGGTCATCCTTGGCAGCAGGTTTCTGAGGGCCACCACTGTTAACTTCTCACCATGCTACAAATCTGCATCTGCAGTGGAGATGTAGGGAATTAAAATGAGAGGTAGATATGCCTTTGTGGTGCTGCTCAGAGTACCATGCCAAGAAAAAATATTAGGGGGGGCCCAGTCAGGAATGGACCCTGCCAGGTTCTTGGCTGTAACTGCTGTCAATATGCATATGTATAATACATCTGATATACATATTGCATATGTACAATACATCTGATCTGATCGTACTTTATCTTGTCACCCATCTCCATTATGACTCTGGGCAGCATATAATATATAACATTAAAAAAATACATGTAATATGAAATACAAAAAGAACATCTGAGAAGACAACTGCCATCTCACAAATCAGACAATCCACAAGGGGCCTGCCACCCACTCTAGTCAAAGGCCTGGGAAAAGAGCAAGATCTTACGGGCTTGTCTAAATAAGATAATAATAGGGACCATACACAAATCTCTGGGGAGATATGATTCCAGAGGACAGGCGCTGTAACAGAGGAGGCCCAGCAGGTGGTATGGCTTAATCAGTGGGACCCAGAGTGCGCCAACTCTGCTGGATTGTATAGGCTGAACAGCAACTATGGAAGAGGGGCAGATAAAACAGACAATACACCCCACCTCTCTCTCTCTCCACTTGATCATATCAAGTATATATTGGCTGTTCACAGACAATAATAATCAAATTTATTGTGGTTATTATTTCCTTTGTTAGGAGAGTACTGTATTTAATGGGGAAGTAGAGTGATAAATAAGTTTTCCAGGCATTCATGTTTCTAGAGATATGAATATTGGAATATAAAGTTAACTAGAAGAGCCTATTCGATACCACATAAGTAATGATAAACTATTAGTGTGTTTTATGTTATAATTATTATTATTACAATGAACACATTTCAGCCAACATCCTTACAGTTAAGGCCTTCTTGTATTTTTATTCACAAACAAAAAATTCCCCACCTAGCATGCATGCATTACAGGAAACTGCAAAGCCAATATAATTCCTACTGTGCTGGAATGATTATTTACGTTCCATAGAGATGTTGCAATACTTGAAAGGATTACTTTGCTAAAGATGATAGGTGTAGTAAAAGGTGTGTGCGTGTGTGTGTGTGTGTTGGGAATGGTTCCAGATCACATTTAGAATTCAATCTTGTCATTCTTTTTCAGTGAAGAGATGTCCCTCCCCACTGTTTGAATGAAGCTAGTAGTAAACATCTCCTTTGCATTACTGGCATAAGGTGGTGGGAAGAATGGAAAGTCAGTATCTGTTTTTCTTGCTAAAGAGTTCCCTGTTCTTGAGAATACTAATGGCTCTGTTGATGATGGTATTTTTTTCCAGTGAAAATTGTGCATATTTGCTTTTTTTAAAATGTAGTAGTCGAGCTGGCACTGGGCATAATCCAATAGAGTGTCCACCTCTATTAAGTATCTTTAATTTACATTAATATATTAGGTAAATGGATAATGTCAAGCTACTGACAGAATCTCTAGGCTCATACTTGACTTAAGATGCTCTCAGATGCACAACATGGCACGGCTAGTTCAGAATTGTTACCGTGTACTAGGAAGAAGCCACTAAAACAGTTGATTGGTCATCAACATGAAAGTGCAATTTCCTTTTTATACTTATGGTAGTTAAATTCTAGCATTTCTTTCTCTCAACGCTCCCATTGTTAACAGGCTTTATAGCCTGTGCTTCTCAGTCTAGAAGCTGGTTGGTTGTTGACATAACTGACATCTCACCCTGAAAAACTCTGGCTCTCAACTCTCATAAATATTTTGCAATGCAGCGTCAGATCGTAATCCACAGTGATACAGTATGTGCACGTTACATACATAGGTCTTATGACAGGGACATACGTACATCTGCATGTTCTTACAGATACATCATTTGCTGGACAAATTTGTGATGTCCATGCATTTCTGGATTTATTATTTGCAAAATAATCACCTGATTCAGTGAGGAATAAGCCTTCAGGAAAAGCAGTTCCTGCATATGGGTCATCTCTACCTCAGAAGCAGAAGGTTTTGAATGGTCTTGCTTCTGACCTAGAGATCCACACTCATAGCTGGAGTCTATAGGCCTTCTGCTGAACTTGATAGTCTCCCCTCTGACATGTACAGGAAATGTTCACTCAATGCACTCTCTTTCCCTACCCCTTAGACCAGGGTTTTCCAAAGTTTTCCCGCGTGAAAACCCCGGAAGTGCCGCCATTGCGGCAGCGCGCAAACCCGGAAGCACTGCTGCCGCTTTCAGTTTTTGCGCGCCGCTGTTGGTGTGTCACCGCGGGAAAACCCGGAAGCGCTGATGATGATCAGCGCTTCCGGGTTGTGTGGCGACACACCAGACTGTGTGTGGAGACACACTTTTGTGTCGCGACACACAGTTTCGAAAGCTCTGCCTTAGACCATCTGTTTGGTGAAGAAAATGATGACTTTCCAACTGATATTGTTACTGATAGTGGTCAAACAACAAAAGCTCTCTCAAGCTGAACTAGACTCTTAGTAACTGCGTGGACACAGGCATGATGTTTTCTAAGTAGTGGTTTACTATACAAATGGTTTGTCATTGCCTTATACCAGGATTATTATTTTTTTACTTTCCAGTCCTGCCTGTAGTCCTGAGAGGTACTTTCTCATCCAGCCAATAACTGGTCTAACCATGCTAAATTTCCAAGCCCAAACAAGGTCAACCATGTGCTGCCACCTGCTGAGCCAATGTTATGATAGCATCTTGAATGAACCAGATATTGGGACCATTTACCATGTAGTGATAGCAATTTGAAAGCATGCAAATGCAAGTAGATTAATAGGTACCACTTTGGTGGGTAGGTAACAGCGTTCCGCGTGCGTCATGCCGGCCACATGACCGTGGAAGCGTCTTTGGACAGCGCTGGCTCTTCGGCTAACAAACAGAAATGAGCACCGACCCCTAGAGTCGGACACGACTGCAGAAATGTGCTGGGGGAACCTTTACCTTTTACCATGTAGTGATAATGAAGGTGAGGGAAAGTTTATTATAGGAGTGCACTACCTGTGGCCCCTGAAAGCCTACACATGGCCCCCAGAACCTCTCTGAAAGTGGTCACCAAATTGTGTTTTTTTTTAACATGACAGATGGAAAAATAATTACGTTACAGGGAGTGTTGCATTAACTCTTCTAGTAATTGTTGCAATTACATTAATTTTAATATATTAAAACAAATAATGTTTTTGCCCTTGGCCTGAAAAACTTCATTATGATAAATCCACCTATGATGATATGAGAAAGAAACTTTCTTTGCTACCTGTTCCACAAGATATCAGAATCTTCCAGATGACAGAAGCCCAACATGATGATCGTTGAGTTTGATGTTTGGGCTACAACCTGTTAGTTAATTATGAGGCATACTGTCATGTTAATACAAAGCCTCCCCTAAGCTTCGACATAGTTTTGTTATTCATTAATGAACAATCAGTGGAGCAAATCATCTTGACCATTTGGATATTCCACTCAAACAACCTTGCTGAGTGTGAGATGACTAAAGAATTTCATTACCCAAGCTGAGTGAGGGGTGGTACAGGTAAGGGATTATGAAAAAAAAAATCTCTGTGTGTGTTTTGTTCTTAAAAAGAAAATGGCAGGGTGGGTAGAATTGGCCCAGAGAATTATTGAGAATTTTTTTTAGGAAAAAAAAAACAGTTTTAAGTTTGATACAGATGTTACTATAGATCTTACACCACCTGGTTGTAAATACTCATTATTTTCTTTATCTCCTTCAGAAACAAACTTGACATTTTATATTTCTACCTAAACGATGTTGAGAAGAGGAAATGGATTGGTTTCATTGGCATAGATGGTGTTTTATATGCCCTTAGCCTCGGTGCTCAGCATTTCTCTATTCAATTACTTTAATAAAAGAAGTTAGGTTCCAGATGAAGTCCATTTGCCCTGGGACTGTCAGCAGTACATCACTTTACACCTAAAACTGATAACTGATAATAAGACATAAATGCATCTTCAGTGGAATGGATTTTTAAATGAAACCACCTAAACTAAATAGGCATTCAAGAATTTGTGACCTGTAAAGTTAAGTGAGAGACCCAGTTTGGTGTAGTGGTTAAGGCACCAGGCTAGAAACCAGGGACCATGAGTTCTAGTCCTGCCTTAGACACAAAGCCAGCTGGGCAACCTTGGGCCAGTCACACACACTCAGCCGTAGGAAGCAGGCAATGGCAAACCACTTCCAAAAGACCTTGCCAAGAAAACTGCAGGGACTTGTCCAGGCAGTCGCCAGGAGTCAACACTGACTCAAAGGTGTGCACACACACACACACACACACACACACATACACACAAAGTTAAGTGTAGGAAGCTCAAAGTTCATAATTCGCATTATATTTATGATGTCCTACCTTTACACAAGGCTTCTAATTATCTCAAAAGCAAGGGGTAGTAAAGTAGGTTCATTTTTTGTTGGTTTCAGTAATGATGTTGATCAGTTCCTTGCTTTATCTTTAGCAGTGTCACAGCCTCATATGATCCTAGCCCAGCCTTTCCTAAGTTGATGGCTTTAGAATGCTTTATCCATCATACTGGCTTCTAATGCAAATACATTATTACTTATACTCAACTATCATTATTATGCACTGTGTTGGTGTTTGTGTGTGTTTGTGTTTGTATTTGGGGGTTTACCTGCAAACCGAAGAATAGAACATACATGTATTACCTTAGAAAAATGTAGCACTAACTATAGTATTGAGTTACCCAAAAGTATTTTACCAACAGTAAAAAATCTGTCCACTTTTCTGATAAGCATACTTGCCAGAATTGTATTGATGAACATCAGCCAAATTAAATGAAAGGAAAGCCAGAGATGCTGGAAATTAAGCCCTCAAACTAGTCCATTCAATATGAAATTAATTTTAAGATCTACTTCATAGAGAACAGAATTAAAATTTAATTTTATAAAATGTAGTCATTTAATTCTTACTTCCTTGCTTTTTAGAAGTCTTTTGCATTTAAAATACAATTTAAAACAATTTATTGAAGATTATTTACCAGTACTATTAACCAGTTATGCTGCATGGGTAAATGCACCAAAGGCTGTAAAAGCCATATTGCAAATTGCTGGGGTAGTGGGACTTTTATCAGTCTGAGAGCCAGCTTGCTTCTGAGGATACCTTATTAGAGTTTTCTACCCCACATATTATCAGTGAGTAAGATCAAAAATTCCTCTCCTTCTCCAAAGGCTCTCTCCTTAGGGTCAGGGATTTGGCAAAGAAGAATGAGACTGGAGCCATTTCTGTCCTCAATACTCTTGGATGCAGTTTTGCACTGCTTCAAGATGTCCTCACCATGCACAAAGTTCTTAAAAATGACTTGTCTAGCATTCCTTTCATCTGGCCATCAGGGAAGCACAGAAGCTGATATGTAGTTGGTACCCCATTCCTTGTCCTTGCCATGCCATATTTGTTTTCACAGCAAGAAAAAGAAATGCTACCCTTCTACTCTTTAAATGTGGTGAAATGATGGCAAGAGAGTCATGGTACCTTTGACATCTACTTTATCAGTTTAAATGAAACCCACTGAAACCGCAGCAAGAGTCAAGATACCTCGGTTCTTGGAAGGAAGAGAGCCAAGGAACTAGGGTGGGATAAGGTGAAAGCCACCTGCACCTGGATCAAGAGTTAATATTACAGAATTATTTTTGCAGTGTTTTCTCTTGTGCTGCAGCTAAGCCAGAATTAATCAGCTCCATTGCACAAGGGCTTCAGAAGTCCTACAACTTTATGGGGACACAGGAGCATGACACTGATTTTGTGCTGGAACGAATGACATCTGTTGAGAGGATCACATCACCAGATTGCTTCATGAATCATATCATTAAAAGAAAGTGACTGCCTCTTTCTTTATTCATGAATCAGGGCCTCTTCTACCATCTTCTCTATGCAAGGAAAAATAAGGGATTCAATTCCTTGTGCAAAAATTGATCCAGTGATGGAGGAGGAGATATAGTTACTCTTTCTCTCAGCAGACTTTGAGGAGTAATAGTTGGGAGGGATTTTGTGGAGCTCCAGAAAGATCATCCTGACCGTATTGCATAGAAAAGAACTCTTCTTGCCACCTTTTGGCAGTGCAATATTTAGGTCATTATTATCAGGGCCCAAGGAGCTTGTTTTCTAATTAATCTGAACATGTGATCCCCAGTACTTAATTTCTAGATTCTGGGTCAGCACATACTCTGAGCTGTGTTACTCAGCTCTGATACTTACTGTAGCCTTCCTCTTGAGAAATTCTTGGAGTGAGTTGGATTGTCTTTTGACAGCAAACCCCCGACACTGCTGTAGACTTACAAGATACCCTGTGCAGTCAGCGACATGTAAAAATCTATATATGAATACAAAACTGCATGTATATAGCTATTCATATTTGATGTACAGTATGTAGCTATTGATTGATCTGTGGTTTATACAGAGAAGACAACAGCCCTATGCCAATGTCAGCTACATGCCCGGTATCAGACATTTTGTAACATAGGTGGCATAGCCCATAGCTGCAATTTCCTTCCCAACTCATGTGTTGGTGAGAAGTTAATCTGAATATGTCTTCCATTTTCTTCATTTTCTTCCCCATCTTTTGCTTCTCCTCCTCTCTGGAAGTTTAGATTTTTAAGCTCCTTGAGGCAGGAAGTTAATTTTTCCTTTTGGCTAATTTTTTTTCCTGCTCTATTCAGTATATTATGCACAATGAAAGTGTGGTTTCATTCATTCATTCATTCATTCATTCATTCATTCATTCATTCAGAAAGTCCTCTAGGCCCTTTTGTCTCTTAACTTTACAGACTGTATCTCAGCCTCTGACCTTCATTCCTCCTCCTCCGCCTTTCACCATAGAAAGATTACTCCATTCTTTATCCCTTGCTACCTTGTGAACTTGACACTGTCATCCAGAATGACTGTGTGATGCTCCTGTCCTCCTTCCTTGAGATAGCACCTCAGTACAGGTACTTGTGTTTTTCTTGAAACCTTCAGTATATTTCCCCTGGTCCTCATGCCCTGCTGAAACAACAGATAACTAAGCCTAAATACAAGTATCTGACTCCTTCTTATGTTGCTTTGCCATGTATCATTACAAATTCCATGGAGCAAAGACCTGTCCTCTTTTACCTTATAAGATACCATGCACACTGAGAGCATAAGTGGAGCAGTAGCTGAAATTCTTGGAGCTTGATTTCTGGCATTGATAATCAAATTCTGGGATATACATTCAACCCCTGGGATTTTTAGTGCAAGCGGAGCTATAGTTTTGTACCATTATCTCTTCTGCTCTGTCTGAGGACCCCAACAACTGAACACACATGATGGGTTATGCAAACACTTGAGAGAAGAAATTGGAGCATGCAAAGAGAAAGTACTAGCATGGCTAAACTACAGCTTGAGTTTCATTAAAATAGGCCTGTTGATCTGAAGCAGGGAGCTGGCTAGAAATGTGGCATGGAACATGGGGAATAGAATGGCTGACTTTCCCCCCGTCTTAAATAGTACCCTGCCTTGATCAAATGCCAACCTTGGTTTAGATTTCACCTTTCCATCAATGCATATGTACATCTCCCACTTGTTAGCCAGGCTTCTGACAATCATGTTTTCTCCAGTACCTTTAGTGCAGTTTCCAGCTTTTTCCAAAATGTGCAGATGTTGTGTTATCCATTATACTTACAAGAAGTGGAAATATGTACAGTAATTAAAAGAAAGCCCTTTCTTACACAGCACCTGGATTAGCTTTAGGGAAACCAGTCCCATAAAAAATGCTTGCAAGCAATCCTCCCCAATAAGGTAATATTTCAGAAAATTCAAAAAGTCAAGTACTGAGACTGGATTAATTAGGAATCTTGTCTAATCCATATCATACTGGCATTGACTCCATTATTAAAATAAACAAGTTTGTGTTTGTTTCAATCCTGCTGTTATCCTGAGAAAATAAATGATGTTGAATGTATTACTAATAGTACTAATAGAAAATGAATTCACATCTCACTTTCAGTTAATCTAAAAAACCTACACATTTAAAAACATCATATACAAAAGAAATAACATTAATTCAATTTCCTGTTAATGTCTCTGATTGGTCTAAAATTATGCAAATCCACACAGCACAGGTCTTCATTCAGACATCCTTTTCAAGAGATCAAAGAGAGGGGCAGAATAAGGAAGAAAAAATGGGATTTATTATTTTACAATGGGGCTTTAAAAAAGAATTGTAGAGAAGGTAAGAGTAGGAAGAGGAGATGGAGAAGAGAGTAGAGAGTAGAGGGGAAAAGAAGGTTAAAAGGAGAGGAGATTAAGATAGGTTATGTTTGTAAGAGAGGAAGTTTTTTTAGTTATGTTAAAAGGTAATGTTAAGTGATGTTAGAGTTTGAGAAGGTAGAAGAGAGAAGGGAAGCCTAAGTAAGTACGTGAGGAGAGACGAAAGGCTGTTTGGGAAGAGGGTTGATGTTGTATTTAATTTAAAAATGTAACCCAAATGTTGTCATTTATGTAATGTTATGTCATTTTATGTTATGTTATGTTATGTTAGATTTTGTTTTCTTATGTATTATTATTATTATGTAAAAGAATAAAGATATAAGGAAAAAGTAAAAAAAAAAGAATTCTGCAGCAAGAGACAGTTTAACTTTAATCTGAACTGTTTGTTTTGCAAGGCTAAAATTGAGTTTATATACAAAATACTGCAAAACTCACCACAGATCTTATTTATAATATAAGACAGCCTTCAATCTGTCTTTCTGTAGTTTTGCTTTTTCGGTAATTTGATGGGACTCTGGCCTGAATGCAGATACTAAAGAAGTTCTGCATAAGACATAGAGCCAGTTTGGTCTAGTGGTTAAGGCAACGGGCTAGAAACCAGGAGACTGAGAGTTCTAGTCCCGCCTTAGGCATGAAAGCCGGCTGGGTGACCTTGGGCCAGTCCCTGTGTCTCAGCCCTAGGAAGGAGCCAATGGCAAACCAGGAGACTGAGAGTTCTAGTCCCGCCTTAGGCATGAAAGCCGGCTGGGTGACCTTGGGCCAGTCACTCTCTCTCAGCCCAACTCACCTCACAGGGTGGTTGTTGTGGGGAAAATAGGAGGAGGAAGGAGTATTAGTTATGTTAGCTGCCTTGAGTTACAGTATTTATAAAATTAATAAAGGCAGGATAGAAAATAAATAAATAAATACTCTGCAATTTGCCAACTTGCCAACTGTGCTTCTGTAGAACTGAGAAACATCTTTAAAGGAGTAGGATGCAGTCTTATACCTAGTATACATATTCTGTGTTTTTTATATTATTATTATTATTATTATTATTATTATTGTTATTGTTATTGTTATTGTTATTGTTATTGTTACTGTTACTGTTGCTATTGCTATTACTATTGTTATTAATGTTCTGGTATGTTTATTTATTTATTCATATTTATATTTATTCATCATATTTATATAGCCACCCATCTCACAATCAAGTCATTCTGGGTGGTGTACGACAAAGTTAAAAACAAAATATACAAATTAATATTATTAATATTAAAAACTTTTAAATTATTCTACACTTTTTTAGTTTTTTCTTTTTTTCTTTGTAGTTTTTTGTTTTTCTGTAGCTTTTAACTTTGCTTTAAATTTAATAAAATTCTTATAAAAAACTTTAAAATGATAAAAACACAAAACTAAAAAAAAATAAAAAAGAGATTAGGTGAAGAGGAAGTGATAATTACCCAGGAGCCATCTCAATATTTCGCCAGTCCCCTGGGGTCCCCAGGCCTGCTGACACAACCAGGCCTTGAGGGACCTCCAGAAAGCTAAAAGGGAGGGGGCAGAGCCTCACATCAAGGGGAAGGATGTTCCATAAAGCAAGGGCCACAGTAGAAAAGGCCCACCACCCAGGACCCACCAAATGAAACTCCCTAGTCGATGGGACCTGCAGCATGCCCTCTCTGCTGGATCTGGTGGGGCGGGTAGATGTAATCGTGGAGAGGCAGTCCCTCAAATGTTTCCCAGAGTAAGCACCGATATCCATGTTGTAGGCTAGATACTGTGTGCTGGAAGTTTCTTTCATGTTCTCTCAGAAATATTTGGAGATGTGGACAAATGTTAATCCTGGGTGTGTAATCACCAACCAGTGGCAGCCAACCAAGCAGGGAAGTTGTAGCAATTGTGGAAGGACCCACTTCTAGCAAGTTTTCTAGAATTGGAGAAAATTATTTACATTTATTTAATATGTTTCTTTTATATTATAAAACAAATACATTAAACATTATATTTCTATGCATAATATAAAATGATTTATTTATTAAAAATCCCAATACAATAAAAAGGATACAGTAGCTGTGCCTAAATGCTAATATATAGAAGAAAAGGGGGGGCAAGGATTGAAGGAGTGCACAGCTGAATGAAATTCTTAACTTAGTATCATCAAGAATGCATGACATGACTGCATCATATCCACTGGCTGCCCTTCACACACATACACACCTGCCTTAGCAAGGCTCCGAAAGGAAGATTCAAGAGGACGGAAACCAAGACAGAAGAATCACTTTCTTGTAGGCTCAGCTCAACTCTGTGTTAGGTAAGATAGGGGGAGAGGCTGTACCAGCCTTGATGAAGACAGAGGTAGAAAATGAGGAACTCCAGGCACACAAACACACACACACACACACACACACACACACTTGGGCAGAATACACAATGCAGCCTTTTAGTTTAGATCACAGGTACCCAACCTTTTTGGCACCAGGGACCGGTCATGGAAGACAATTTTTCCACGGACCAGGGGGGTGGGGTTTGCAGGTGGGAGCCAATCGTGTGGGCCGGGGGCGGGGTTTGCAGGCGGGAGCCAATCGCGTGGACCAGGGGAGTGGGGTTTGCAGGCGGGAGCCAATCGCGTGGACAGGGGGTGGGGTTTGCAGGCAGGAGCCAATCGCGCAGACCACCACCGCTCACCTGCTGTGCGGCCCACTTCCTAACAGGCCGCGGCCCACAGGTTGGGGACCCCTGGTTTAGATCACATACTACTTCCACACACTCAATTTCTTATCAGCACTGTTTTGCGTTCTAATATTAATTTAAACCATGACTGTGTCCAATATTCCTCTTGATTTAGTTCTCAAGAAATGTATCATCTGTGCAACTACCCAAGAGAGAAAGAAGCCCTGTATTTTCGTCATAGGTTATACCTGGTGGCCCATGACATTGCTGCCACAAGGCTCAAGGGTGATGAGCACTTCAGTGGAAAACTATGGAGCCGAATGGGAACAATCTTCAGCCAGACATTTTAGCATATTTCAAATGGGGTTTGTACAAAGGAATCATTGTGCCCAGACTGGCCCAATTTTGGTAATTACTTGTTTTCTACATGCCGCAAGTTTACATTCTGGAGCATGTAACCACATCAAAATACGAAAGTCTAAGACTTCAGCATGAATGGGAGTAGTAAGGCTAAGTTTACATCTTGTGTAAGCAAATGTGAATGGGCATCCCCTGGAATTAAAAGAAGGCATTTTCATTTTAGTCAGTTGAAGAACTGGTCTCTTATATTCACTATCTGTCTCTCAACTTGCTAGTGGACCATTTTAAGGACCTTTAAAGTGTTGCAATTACATTGACATTTCATTTGGCATCATCTGTAATTCAAAGGGCAGAGAGATGTAAGAGGAAGAGCAATTTGCCATGGTAATTGGAATATTAGATGAATGCTTTACCAAGCGTATGGTCAATAAGTGATGTCAACTTAGCCATTGTCTGCAATGCAAAATTTGTCACCTATATCAAACTCTGAAATGCACAAGTAGAAGTCATTATCTGATATGAAAGAGCCAGCTTGATTCAACTGTATGAATGCTTCTGATGTTTCCCTGTTCACATCTCTGATCTTCAATCACTTCACTTCAAACAAAACAAATACAAGGAATTTGAAGTGACAACAACTGGGGGAAAAAGGATCAGCTAGTGCTGTAATTGAAGCACTAAAGAAGAGTAATTCTCATAGCTGATTAGGAATTTTTCATAATTAATTAAACCTAATCATAATCACTCATGAGCTTTATAGAAAGACAGCTGAAATGATTAAAGAGAATAGAAAAGAAAAGGGTTTCCTGAAATTCAGATATGCACATTTAGAATGAATATATTTCTTACATTTATTAAGAAATAGAAGTGCAATTGTATTATTCATCTAATTCAGAATTTATCATTCATGTATTTAGATTAACATTTATGAATGCAGAATAAAAAGGTAAAGGTTCCCCTCGCACATTTGTGCAGTCGTGTCCGACTCTAGGGACTGATGCTCATCTCCATTTATTAGCCGAAGAGCCAGTGTTGTCCAAAGACGCTTCCACGGTCATGTGGCCGGCATGACGCACGCAGAATGCTGTTACCTACCCACTGAAGTGGTACCTACTCATCTACTTCCATTTGCATGCTTTCGAATTGCTAGGTTGGCAAGAGCTGGGACGAGTGCGGGAGCTCACTTCGTCACGCAGGGCTAGGGATTCGAACCTCCGAACTTGCGATCTTCCGATCAACAAGCCTGGCATCTTACCCGCTGAGCCACCATGCCCCTTTTTATGAATGGAGAATAGATTGACTTTATTAGTCAGCTATGCTGAGATCTGCAGCTTTAAAAATTAGTATCCTAGAATGAACCAATATAAAAGAATAATAGAGTTGGAAAGAGCCATTTGGCCATTGAATTTGACCTCTCAGTGCAGGAATCCAAACTGAAGCATCCCAGAGAGATGGCCTTTAGTCTTCATTTGAATGCATTCTGTCAAGGGGAGCCCACTGCTTTAGCTAATTAGCTGAACTGCTCTTACTCTTGATTATGATGATTGCATGCCATCAAGTCATTGTCAACTCTTAGTGACCACATAGATAGATTTTCTCCATGATGATCTATCCCTAACCTGGTCCTTCAGCTCTTCCAATGATGCACTCTTCACTACTGTAACTGAGTCCATCCACTTTGCTGCTGGTCGTCCTCTTCTTCTCTTTCCTTCCACCTTTCCCAGTATTACATCCTTCCCCAGAGAGCCAAGCTTTGCATAATATGTCCAAAGTAGGATAATTTGTGCCTCGATTGAGAACTCTGAGTTGATTTGTTTGATGATCCATTTGTTTGTTTTTTTGGCTGTTCACGGTATTCTCAGGAGTCTTCTCCAACACCAAAGTTCAAAGGCATCAATACTCTTCCTATCTTGCTTCTTCAAAGTCCAACTTTTGCTTCCATAGAGTGTCATAGGGAATGCCATGGCTTGCTCTTTCTCTTAGGGAGGGTTTTCCCCCCTAACGTTCAGTCAGAACCTGCTTCCTTATCTTGAATCCATTATTCCATGACTTCTTTCTGGACCTTCTCTTGTGTGAGTTCCTTTCAGGCAGCTGAAGAATGTTGTCATATCTCCTCAGTGTTAAACGTGCCCAGCTCCTTCAACCTCTCTTTATAGGACATCTTTTCTGTCCATAGTTTTGGTGTAGTGGCTAAGGCGCTGGACTAGACTGTGAGTTCTAGTCCTTACCTAGGCATGAAAGCTGGCTGGGTAACTTTTGGCCAGACACTCTCCCTCAGCCCAACCCACCTCCCAGGGCTGCTGCTGTGGGTGAAATAGGTGGGACCTTTATGTACACTGCCTTGAGTTATACAAAATAAAGGCTAGATATAAATCTAATAATAAATTAATGAATTTTCATTGTCCATCTCTGCACCTTTCCCAGCTTGTCTAAAGCCTTCTTAAAGTGTAGTGCCCAGAACTGAATGCAGTATTGACAGTGAGGTCTTAACCAATCCAGAATAAAAAAGAACTATTGCTTTCCACAATTTGGAAACTGTATTTCCTTTTGATGCACCTAAAATTGCATTTGCATTTTTTGCAGCCATATTACACTTTGATTCATGGAGAGGTATCTCGCTGACCTATTGTATGCCCCTTGGATTTACTGAACAGGGAGACTTTGTTGATTCCAACCTGCCTTCTCATTTGGCCACTGCGTTAGGGAGGGACGTGTCATTGAGAAGAATGCCCAAGTGTAAAATTGAGAGGAGTTCAAACGATCTGCCCTGAAGCAACCAAGTTTCGCCCTGTCTGATGTCAAAAGAATCGAAACCCCCATGAATCACATCACATAGGTCTTATTTCCCTTCCATACTTTCAGAGTCATGTTTTTGTTTATAACGAGAAGGAATTTGTGAGCAATAATGCACTCTTGGCTCCAGTTATGAAAAAATAAACAAGATTTCAGTGAATACTGAATATGGATTATATTCACAATTGCCTCTATCAATTTTCCATCAGATGTGTTCTGCTGTGCAGATGGGTTGAGGCTGTCAAAACATTTAGATCATCAGATGATAGGAAAAGGGGCTGATTTTTTTTGAGAGATATGTTAGCATCTTACTTCTGGAGAATGCGGTCAGATGAGAGAGCCACTGTCTTTAATCCAACTGGTGTCTCTCTACCCGTGGATAGATAGATCTACTGAAGTTCTCAGCAGAAGCATAGGCAGACAGGCAATTTTGGGTGATTTCTGCTTCTTCCTTCAGTGTCCCTGCTTCCCCCATCCCTCCCCCCAATTGGCTCCACACATCTCCTGGACATCTTTTCCCCCAAAAATGACTGAAATATGTTACTAGATATTACCAAGGTCAAAGAGATCAGATCTTCTGTCGTAAATACAGTTTGTCTAGAGATAGTGTGAAAATAGTGGTTAGGGTGCTGGAATAGGGAACCGAAACTCAGGTTCAAGTCTCCCTTCAGCCATGGAAACTCACTGGATAAATTCGAGTCAGTCACTCTCTCAGCCCGACCTACCTCACAGGATTGTTGTGGAATAAAACGAAGGGAGAAAACAATGTAAAATGCCTTAAGCTCCTGGAGAAAAGGCAGGATATAAATCAAACCAATTGTAGTAATTTGTCTGGCTTCTCTCTATGACAAACGGGGATTATATATTTTTAAACAAACAACAACCTGATTATATGGAATATCATTTTCCTTGTTAATTTAGGCCTTCCACTTGTGGAAAAGTGGAGAAGTCAACAGTTCAACTCTAAATAGCCCTGTTTCATTCATGTGATGCTTCTAGGGAGCAGAGGGGTTTATGTAAGTAAATTCAAAAGAAAGGAGTAATGGGGCTTTCTTTATGATTAAGACACTGATCGGTGTGAGGTTGTTTTTCTTATAAATGTACTGTAACTGTAAAATCATATGAAACAATAGAAGTCAAAAGTGTTTTGTGATGATTTGACTGTTGGGGCAGTACAAGTAGCCTCTGCCAAACCGTTTGACCTCATTTTTCCACTTTTCTTCTTTTCCTGCTGAACCACCTACATCTTCCTCTCAGAAGAGAAATGCTTGCAAAGCAAAAAGAAAAAAAAAGAAATGTATCAGCACTCTAGCCCATTTAGTATGCAGTTGAGAAAGTTTTTTTTTAAAAAATCCATTCTCAGAAATAGAAACTTATTGCAAATCTGTGAACAATATCTAAGTGTTGCTAGCAATCCTGATGCCATTTGAATAACAAGGTTTATTCTGAGATTTGCAGATCAGGCAGTTTTGCCACAGAAACAGTTGCTCAGATCACTCTCTGGAATGTGGAATGGTTTTCAGAAACCCTGGCATGGTTGCATGGTCACCTTTAAGCAGGCCCCAGGGGTGGAACTCAAGGAGAGGAGAAAGAAGCAAAAGGTGTCTGTTCCGTAGAGGTGACCCACCTTTTTGTCACCTCTGAAGGTGAGGGGATGGATGCTGAAAAGTAAGCAGGTCTATATCACGAATATTGTTTTCTTTTTCTCTGTACAGGGAGAAAGAATTGGGGGGGGTTTCTTTTGGGTTTTTTAGAATTATGTTAAATACATTTTAAGGCTTTCCCTCAAAATTGCAGTACATTAAACGTAGAAGCACAGAGTTGGAAGGCTCATTAGAGATCATCTAGTCCAACCTCCTAGAATTGCTGACAGATTATTATCCGGCCTCAGTTGGAAGACCTCTAACAAATGAGAACCCACCACATGATATGGCTGTCTGTTCCACTAGCTGACAGCTGTTACAGCCAGAAAGTTCCTCCTGATGTCCAGCCTAGCTGGAATCTGCTTCCTTGTGATGTTAACCCATTGATCCTGGTCCTGCCCCCCTGGAGCAGCAGAGAATAAATCTACTACCTCTTCTGTGTGACAACCCTTCAAATATCTGAAGTCTTTTCTGTAGGCTGTCCTAATTGTTCTGTTGTGGTCAGAACCAATTTGGAGTACAATGTCCAGTGTTGGGTGTCATATTTCAAAAAGGAGAGTGACAAATTACAGCAAGTTCCAAGGATGGCTACCAAGGTGGGGAGGACTCTACAAACCAAGCCCTATAAACACCTTGGGTATCTTCTTACATTCCCCAAAAACATGGGAACTGGGATAGAGAACTGCATAGTTCCATCAAGAGAACATTTAGACGACAATCCAGGTCAGATACTGTATATACAGTAGTAGTCTTCCAGAGATGGATCCTCTGAAGATACAGGTTTTTAAAATCAGCTGTGTTGATAAGACAGATCTCTGAAGAACTCCATTGGTTATTTCTCTTTTCCTTGTCAATTTCCTCCTTTTACTGCACAACCTATTCATGTTTACTCACAAGTGAAATCCTTCTGTCTAGCTTCCATCCAGAAAAGTGCTCATTCTTGACATTGAGATGCAACGCTTGTCTTCTGGACTTGATCCAAGAGGTGAAATGGTGTCTATTATCCACAGTGTTTCCCTTCACTTCCTACTTGCGCTTCAGTACTACAGTTCTCACATTTGATGGAAATGTGTGGAAAGCGCTTAGTTGTAGAACACATGCTTTGGATGCAAAATATGCTGAGTTCAGGCTTCGACATCTCTAACTCAGACTGGAAGAAATTCTAGTCTGAGACCCTGGAGAGCTAATGCCAACCTGCGATGATGGATTAGTGGCTTGATTTGATACAAAATATCTTTCTAAGTACCTATGCAACTTCTGTCAAGTTACAGTTTTGTTTGCCAGCTGCAGTTGGTGCATATACAGTTTGTATCAGGCAAACAGGGTGGTTCCCATTGCACTGTTCCCTTCTTAGGGGTGCAACAGCTTTGCGTGCTAGGAAGATTACTGTCTCATAAGTTGAACTCCCAGTGGACACAGTGTGACAAATTGTGAGATTCAGCATTCCTTCACCTACATTTGCTGAGCCAGCAGCCTAGAGGCTCAGGTCATTTAACAGTTGTGAGCACAGATGCATTGCGTAGAAGAAGTCTTATCACTGCAATCACATACCCATCCTCGGAGGAAAGCTTACTCTAATGTGGTCAGACCTGAATTGCATCAAAGTTCTTTCTCCTAAATACAGATCTCACGGCAGGGACAGTGTGGGAAGGAGCCGGCAGTAATAAAACCCCAAGCAAGTGTAGGTGACAATAACTTTCCCTTATTTCCTTTTTGTAATGCCAGTGGGCTGAAGCAAACTGATTGCAGCAAAAGTGAGAAAACAAAAAACAATCTGCTGAATTCTGAAATGACTCTTTGTTGATCACATCCTGACAGCAAGTTGAAAAGAGTTATTGAGGTTGCTGTTGACATGTCTTTTCAGAAGTGCATGAAACCAAATTTGGAAAACTGATGTGGAAGCTATCAATTTTTATCTTCTTTTTCTGTACAGCTTGCATTAGGCTATGTTGAGCAGATGTCCAGGACACATAGCAGATAGCTTTGTAACCATTAGATTTACTGTAGACTCATATCCCAGCTCTCCTGTGGTTGATGTTTCACCCTTCACAATAAGCCATGGTTTGTTGAATCTGCCACAATGATTACATTCACCCAGCATTCACTTAACCCAGGTTTACAAACAGCAGTGGCCGGGTTCACACAATATGTTAATCCCAAACCAAACTAACTTCATTAGTGTGATGCATGATCTAAGTCATTGTCTTGCAACCCTTGTAGCATAAAAACCTCTG
Organism: Charina bottae; assembly: GCA_023362775.1. NCBI lineage: Eukaryota > Metazoa > Chordata > Lepidosauria > Squamata > Charinaidae > Charina > Charina bottae. The sequence continues at coordinate 97,627,749 of JALMGJ010000002.1, read as the reverse complement.
ATTATGAACATTTCAGTGAAGTGGATTGACTTAGCCAGTAATGACCAGGTGCAATGCTTAGGTAATTCTCAGACTTTTGTCACTGTTTGGACTAATACTAAAAAGTACTTTCTACATAAGTACCCTTCATCTAACACTTTCACATTTCTATTTTCTTAGCTGCAAATTCTCATTGTAACTAGATGTGTGGCTTTTCTTTCTCTTTCTTTCTTTCTTTCTTTCTTTCTTTCTTTCTTTCTTTCTTTCTTTCTTTCTTTCTTATACCTCATTCTTTCTGAATTTTCAGATGCTGTATTCTACAAAATACTCCCCATGACCAAAATATTTAAAAAGTGTCAAAGACGTAGCATAAATACTTTCACTTCTTGTACCAGGAACATGAGCCGAGACTTGACTCCTCTTTTTAATAGCTTTTTGGGGGCTAGCAAACTAGGAAAGTTTTGAGGGTGAAATGACTCATTGAATTTACCGCAGCTAGGGCTTACTTGCCTGAGTGCTAAGAACCACAAGGCGAATTTACTCAGCAGCCACGACAAAGTTGTGTACAGTGTTTGGTTGATAACCGTGCAATACTTGTCATATCAAAACCTGTTGGGGTGTTTCCACCGCAGCTTCACTAGTGACCAAAGACGGCTGCTAGGGGCAAGTTGAAGACTTGAATGGATTACTTTGAAATGGAGCGATGAAATTAGTTCAAAAATAATATCAAATGACTATCTTTTCTAACAGCAGCATTGCTTATGCAGATAAGGCATCTTATCTTATCTTCTATCCTCTTCTTTTGAGCCTAGAGCCAATTCATTTAGTCTTCCCCTCTGCATTAGTGCAGGAGAGAAAGGCACTTACTGTACACAGTCAGCCCTGGAAAATATTTCCTTACAGAAATGAACAGGTTCTGCCTGCTTTTCAAACCCAAATGGGTGAGCACAGAAGGCAAATGGGGCAGGGAGATAAAACTGCACAGTGTCCAGTTTTGCATTTAAAAAGTACTGTGGGTAGGAAGCGTGCAAGGGTTATGCCATCCCACAAATGTGCCTTTCGGTGGTGGATTCATATGAATGAATGCTCTTCCAATGTATTGTCGAAGGCTTTCACGGCCGGAGTTCGATGGCTGTTGTGGGTCTTCCGGGCTGTGTGGCCGTGTTCTGGAAGTTGTGGTTCCTAACATTTCGCCAGCATCAGTGGCCGGCATCTTCAGAGGGCAGGATCACAGAAAGAAGCGATCCCTGGGCACAGAGAGATCGCTTCTGTCTGTGCTCCTGCCCTCTGAAGATGCTGGCCACAGATGCTGGCGAAATGTTAGGAACCACAACTTCCAGAACACGGCCACACAGCCCAGAAGACCCACAACAGCCATCGAATGCTCTTCCATTTAGGAATGTCCCTTCATACCAAACACAAAAAGGTGGGCATTGGGGAAGGGTTGCAACTACTATTCTCCTTAATTCCTTTCTGTATGGTTGCAATTACAGCCAACTCCCTGGAGTTAACCTATATTCTCAGGGATTATTGGTTTGACCAGAGTGAACTGTGCAGGGTCTGCTTCACTCATTTGCCAATTCACCCATATTTTTTGAAGAAAATTCTGTACCAATTTATTGAATAATATCGGTCATTTTTTATTGTAACAGTGCTTGTCCACTGAGTTCTACAGCTTCAAGGGTGGCTACTTAACCTTTGCATTAAACAGTCTAATTAAAGAAGAGATCTGCTGGTGATATTTTTTTCCTTCCTTAAATTGTTTTTAAAGATGGGTTGGCAAAGCAAATAAGCTATCCAGTAAGTTGTCCATAGCTTTTCTCCTAAATACTAAGATCATATATGGAAGAGATGGCTAGGGGCACATAAATTACTTTTTCTTTGGTTTCTATGTCCTATTCAATCTTTACTAGGGATGAATATCCCCTGTACAAATTAAAATTATGCTAAACTATCTTAGCTGTGCAAATACTAAATAATGCCTTGGTCTTTTTCTGGTAAAATTCAGGTCAAAGATTCATGAAGGAGGCATCCAGCGTAAGTGGTATCTGTATCAAGAGTTTTCTACTTTCTTAAATCTAAAATATAGGTCCTTTCATGGACTACTGACTACTAACTCTTTGCTTACAGTGTGTCCCATGGGACTATAGAAAATAACTGCAAATGAAAAAATATCAAAGCAGAAATAAACTAGCCCATCTCATGTTACTGTATAGGCTAAATGCTAGATGATAAATAATAGTTTGCGGCCCCAGTAAGAATGTCTTCAAATGGAAAAGCTAAGATAGTTGGTATGTCTGTTGCATGGTGATTGCTGCAGTGAACCCTGTAATATGTGAAGTATTTAGGGAAATGTTTGAAAGCATATGTTCCAGGAAGCCATAGGCCACCACAACAAATACACTATCAGCTGCACATCTCTTCATGAGAATTTAAAAGAAACAGATACAGTAATTAATTCCACATTCTCCTTCCTTACCAGCTACATAAACTTCTTCATATCTTTGCATGTGTATATCCACAAATCTGTTTCATGATATTTACACAGTAATCTCTATGTTTTATTTTTAATTAGCACAAAAATAAATGTACATTTCATTCGTTGTACATTTTGAAAGAGAATAAGAAAATCAATTTAAAGTATGTATCCCTAAACTTGATTTCCCTCAAAATTCATTCTCTCCCCCCTCTCTCTCACACGCGCGCGTGCGCGCGCGCGCACACACACACACACACACACATATATATATATATATATACATACATACATACATACATACATACATACATACTTGAGCTGACAGCTATAGCAGAATTTCTGGGAAGTGCAAATGCCTGATTTTTTAAAGTAAATCTTCCTTCTGATCCACACATTGCCCAGGAGATGAAGATGGATCAGTTCATATGGAAATTCATTCAGATCGAATCCATCATCAACCTACAGCAAATAAGTACATGCCATGTAGTATCTGGATCATCCCCAGATTCTAAATCACAGAATCAGTTTGCATTTTGCCAGCTATTATTTTCTTAACCAGGTCATAGTTCACATGTGGCAAACCAAGAGGCCATCTGTTCATCACCAATACAAACCACAATGAATGCAACTGGAAATCACAATAATGTGGGTTGCATGGTGGTATGCAAAACTGCAGTTTATATTTGTGATAAGATACTCAGACATCTTACTCATCAAACGTACCGTGCAGTCCATGCTAGGGGGAAAAGAAATAGCTGTCAATGAGATGAATGATGCTGCTAGGTAGCTAAGGGAACAATACTTTCCCTGATCTTCAACTCTAATGTCTGGTTGTATAGTCACGTAGTAAATTCAAGTGGCATACTAACAATTTGATTTAAAAACAACAACAACAACAACTTTGGGATCTCTCAGAGTTATAGAGGTCCTTAGAGTTGACCTAATTATCATATCAATACTGTAACATTTTAAGAGTCAGAACATGTAACATGCAACTCCATAATCTGCTGCAATGGACTTGTAATACAGTTAGAAAGCAACATCTCTGGCTATTTAAATGTTCTTAAGAGTCAAGTATAAGACAGAAATCATAGAGTTGGAGGACGTCATCAGGCTCGATCCCCAGCTCAGTACAGAAGTCCCTGTTATACTAGCAACACTGAGAGATGATTGTCCAGCGTCTGTTTGAACCGCTCCAGCAAAATAGAACCTACCAACTCTTAAAGTACAGTAATTAATTCCACTGCCAAACTGCTCCTATTGTTCGGAAGTTTTTCTTAACAATTAGCCAGAATCTGCTTTCCTCTAATATAGGGCATTTGTTTTATATATTTCTCTATGAAAATCTCCAGGTATTTGAAATAGAATAATGTGTTTCCCTCTGTTTTTTTCTTGAAATAGATCCCATTCCTTCCATCTCTCCTCTTAGGACTTCATTTTCAGGCCTTTGATCATCCTGGTTACCCTTCTTTGAACCGGTTCCAATTTGTCTGAATCCTTTTTGAACTGTGGTGCCTAGTGTTGGACCCAGGACTCAAGGAGGTTTCTGATCAATGCAGGCTAGATTGTCCAGCTTTACTATTTATTTATTTAATTTTATTTAACTTTCTATCCCGCCTTTATTATTTTTATAAATAACTCAAGGCGGCAAACATACCTAGAACTCCTTCTTCCTCCTATTTTCCCCACAACAACAACCCTGTGAGGTCCAGCCAGCTTTCATGCCTAAGGTGGGACTAGAACTCACAGACTCCTGGTTTCTAGCCCAGCACCTTAACCACTAGACCAAACTGGCTCTTACTATGAATGAAGATGTAGACAGTACATATGCAATTGAATTGTTACTGGATCAAATTACAGTATAACAGCATGTGATGTTCAGGGAATCAGTTTACAGAGAAGCTTCCTGACTTCTTTCCATGAATAAAAGCATTTTGAGAAGAAATTAAAGATAATCCATTGGCAACATTAGCATATATTAAATTATGCCCCAACAAAAACTTAAGCCACAAATTAAATCTTTTGTTGCCTTTAGAATATTAACCAAGATCTATCTTTTAAGAAAGCTCTGGATTTGTTGGGTTACTGATTAACATTTTAATCTTTTAACTTAGCTGGCTTGGCTAATTGTGCTCTAATATTTATTTTAACTATTGCTTAATTGATTTTTTATTGTTTAAATGATTGTTAGAGCCTTTGAAGTCTTAGCATCATAAGACATAAAAATAATAGTTTTTAACTAAAGGTATCACAGCAGACATAAAAGATTAAGTGCCCAAGTTTAACAAAAAAGATAACCAGTTGTCAGTGTATAGGGTAACAACAACAGTAACATTCCAAGCAGAGAAATAGTGCTATGGTGGGGGGTTTTTTGCTTTTGTTTTAATTCTTTGCAAGAACAGAATGTCATGGAACATTTCTTAATAGCTACATCTAGGTCTGATACTGCATTTACGAATGTACTTAGTCTCAGGTTTTTGTCTGAATGACTTATATACCAATTTATTGGCTAAGTGTTTTTGATAGTTATACTTATTTTGAGAAATAAACATGGTTCTCTGGGGGTTGGCTTTTTTGCTTACCAGGAAGAACAGTTTTTCTTTATTTGGAAGTACTCTAATCCTGAGCCAGATCATTGATCCATCTAGACCAAAATTGTCCATACCAGCCTTTCCTGAACACACCTCCAAATCTATTGCGATTACTAAACTTTCCAGCCAACAAAGTTAATAGAAATTGTAGGCCTATCACACCTGAGAGCTTATGGGTAGGAGAACTTCCACATAAGTATTGGTCTCATCCCTTAAGCCACTGCAGCAGTGTTGGGCCGTGCTTCAGGGCCTTCACTGCTGCCTTTGTCCTCCAATGAGTCAAGAGGTGCTTATTCAAGCTGGAGAAAAAACAGCAGTTAGTTGGTGCCCCTTTGCCTTTTGTGGGGATAAACAAATTCCCAACTGGCCTTTGCACTGAGGGACCCCCAAAAAACCCCACCCCACCCTGTCCCCTAGAGGGACTAGGAAAGAGAGGGAAACAGCAGCAATGAAATCTTGGCTGCAGGAGACAAGGGTATCCCAAGACAGGAGACAAGGCAAGAGTTCCTACCAATAGGAAATTACCATCTTCACAATTCCAGGGCAAACCCTCCAGAACTATTTTCCGTTGGAGTAAGAGCAGGAACTAATCTAACAATTAATTGGCTCAGCATCCCAAGCAACACAGAATAATAATAATAATAATAATAATAATAATAATAATAATTAATAATAATAGTAATAATAATAAATTTCTTAAATGAATATGCCACCCAACTCCCAGTGACTCACAGTGGGGGAGGGCACTGGGATTTGGCATTGATCTTGGATCAGCACTGGGTTTCCATGTGGAAGGGCCGTGGTCTCCACAAATCTAGAAGGCGGGATAAAAATTTAATAAATAAATCTAGTTGGGGAGGGCTAGTCTACACCAACTGGCAGCAGCTCTCCAGGGGGGATTGTTCTTGGCATCTTCAGTGGATGCAAAGCATGTCCTCTGTCATTCTCTTCCTGAATAAATATGTTCTGATCATGACTTTGCATGGCCTTTCAGCTGGACAACTAAAGACAATCCTGTGCATGTCCATTCAAGAGTAACACAGTGGAGCCTGCTTCTGAATAAATATGCATACAATTGCTCTGCACGCAAAGTAATTTTAAAGGAGAATCAACTAACGGTGCAGATTATACTATAACTCATAGCTTTCCAAAGTGTGTGTCGCGACACTACTGTGTCGCCTGCAGTGGCCTGGTGTGTTGCACGCAAACCCGGAAGCGCTGATAGGGGGAACCGTAATATTCCACATTTAGAATATCAGTATCAAGAAAGGCATCATCATCAAGATGCATTATTGCTTGATCATAATTGCTGGTCTAAGTATATAGGGAAGAAAACAGGCCATCAATAATAGTTCCTCTCTAATTAAACCTTTTCAGATCAAATCATTTTTCCCACTCTACTTATACGTACCTCCCTCCCCAGCATATAAATTGCATTTATGCCTTTAAGAAAAACTGAATTTCATGAGAAACTGAATGCAAATGACAACTCTCTATACTTCTCAAGACTGCAGATGTCTTTCCCAGCCCAAGAAAGCTTTTCCTCTCTCTTTGCAGACCCTGCTAAGGTGGAGGTTCACCACAGAAGTCAGATGCCCAATGTCTGTTATGTAATTTGAATGGTGTGGTTAGCATGCAATGTATTTTTGATTGACTGTGGCAGTACCTGCTTATCTCTTTAAAAAGTGTGTCTGGTAAATAACAGAAATGAGATCGCAGGTGTGTGTCCACAAGACGTTTGGGAACATGCCAAGCAGTTAAGCTAGCTGCTAACCTCCTGTAGGCTGTTTGAAAGCACTTAATGCCACCTCTAAATCTCAGAGAAGCCCACAGGAAAACTGTCCCTGGATCAGAATCCTTGTAATTTAAGTAGCAGCTGAATCTGCCAAGAGAAGGAGAATTCAGTTAACACTTTGAAGCAAGCATGGTAAGAAGGAAGAATGTGGGTGTTTTTATTTTTGTGCGTACCTCATAAATTTAAAAAAGAGTGAGCGTGTTTGTACGAACTGAATACACGCAAGCTTTCAGAACAATGGGATAATTTTCAATAACATGACTTTAGAATAAAATGACTTAAAATGTTTTCCAAAACCTTATGTTGCTGTTGATTTCTTTATGAATAAACCAAATGTCTTTTACAAAGCCTCAATACGTAGCTCGGATTAGTTTTGAAATTGAAAATTATTCTGCTGTGCTTCTCTTGTTTTAACAAAAGAAACCCTGAGATTGGTCCAGCAGCAACCACCTGCTGATTGGTGGCCATCAGCCACTGTGGATACTTCATCATTTCCAGGAGTCTAAATCCATGGCTTTACTTTTTTAAAAAAACTTTGAACCTAAAATGGAATTGAGGGCAACAAACCCAAACAGTCTCCCATTTAATTTAATTTTTACACTATTTGGTATTATCATTCTGAGCCCACCCAGGAGACTGACTGATGGTCCAAATGAGAATTTATATTCCACTTGTTTCATACCTCATTTGTAACTTAAATGTTGTATAATACCATAGGCACAAACATTTGTAAAAGTTCCAGTTAGCAAAATTATGCATGGACTGGTTTCAGGCCTTTCTGATAAATTGCCTTCTATTGTTCTGAAATGTTAACCTGAAATGTTTACTCCCATCTATTCTTAATATCGACTCAGCCTTCCAGCCTTCCGAGGTCGGTAAAATGAGTACCCAGCTTGCTGGGGGAAAGGGAATCACGGCTGGGGAAGGCAATGGCAAACCACCCCGCTCTAAGTCTGCCAGGAAAACGTCGCAAAAGCGGCGTCCCTCCAAAGGGTCAGTAATGACTCGGTGCTTGCACAGAGGACCTTTCACACACACACATTCTTAATACCAACTTCAATATTTTACGTATACATCTGATAACAATTTTTATCACTAATCATTCAAGTTTTGTGAATGATCTAACTCAGTGTTTCTCAAACTTGGCAATTTTAAGATGTGTGGACTTCAGCTCTCAGAATTCCCCAACCAGCCATGCTCAGACTGCTGAGATCTTCTCTGATACAGATAAATTAAGAAATAGAATCTGTATATCTTGATGTATTATATTTAAATAAATAAACATATTGAAAAAGAACATTCACTAGGTATAAATACAGAAGTGCCAGGTATTAGTAATGAAATAAGAAAGTTATACCCAAATTAGCTCAGCAGAATGTATTGCAACAATTTCCAGAAGGATACTGTATATGTGTAAGAATAGAGCCTTCTAGCACCTTAATGACAAATGTATTATCCTTATATCATAACAAATGTGCTAGTCTTTAAGATGCCACAGGATTCTTTGGTACACGGTAATCTTCAGATGGCCATGTCGAGTGAGATAGAGTATGTTACGTCTGGAAGGCCCAAGGTTTGGAAAGAATGAAATAATGCTTGAGTTGTTGTTTAATGTGTGTATACCTTCCCATATTCAGAAAAGGTATCTCATAGTATATCATATGACAATTGTCTGTAAGGAGGAGAGGCAGCAAATTCCTAATTTATCAGATGCAGGAATAGTCAAATAAAACCTCTTGACTGTGTCCAAACTGTGAGTCCAAATTTGTATATTAATTTATAGCAAGTGGAATTTAAATCCTACAACTTAAATTTCATAGGGCAGCTCTGATCAAGGGTACGTTATGATACAAACAGATCTAAAATGAAGTAGGAGATCACTTGTCTTAATAAAGTTATACCTGTCTTTCTGTGTTTCAGGATTTATTCTCCAGGCTGCAGCACTATTCATTTCACTATTTAAATCTCGTTGAATTTAGTTGGCCTACCCATCCGTACCTCACTTGCTGCCTCTGGATGAGACATAGGACTCCCTTCCATTGTTAATTTGGTGGAAGGTGAGGACCTCAGAGCTCAAGGCATTGTAAAGCTGGCAGCAGCAGAAGCTCTCACGATGCTACATTAGGGCCACAGTCAGTAATTTTGCAGGATTAATATGGGAATGTAATTAGTGAAAAAAGCAAAGATAGGAGACTGGTTGCCATATTAAATTAAAATATCTGGAAAGTCTTGTGGTTTGAGGCTGAAACTAAGCCTAAGAGTGACTTGGATCAACAAAAACATTAATAGCCTAGCCTTTGCAGCAGAACTCAGAAGGTTCTACTCTGGCTAAATGGAAAAACGACTAGTTGCAGTTCTTACATGGCCCTGGCACTTGTTATCCCTATTTGCCAGTTTCCAGGTAAGATGCCTCATTGTATCCCTCCCTGGCTGTTGGTCTCCCCCTGAGGGGTTTTTAAACTAATGAACCAACTAAAAACTGGGAGACGCCCTGGCTGAGACCAGCAGAGCGACTGAAGGGAAATGCTGATTGGTGGGCCCCTCTCTCGGCCTCTCTTTTCACACATATCCAATCTATAACTGTTCTCATCTCTAAGAATGGCCATAGCACAAACAAACCTTTTTTTTTTAATATATTTTATTGAGTTTTAAATATACATAGATAAAAGTTTGAAAAGGAAAAAGAAATAGAAGTACAAATCAAAGAAAGAAGAGAAAAAGTGTAGTAAAGCAAAAGAAAAAAAGAGAAAGGTGAAACATAGAAATTAGTCAACTTCCGATTTATCTCTGGTCAAGTTAATTTAAAAAAAATTATCTCACATGCTAGGTCTATATATAATATTGAAAAACATTTCTTGTCTAATATATCAGTTTATATATATTTTAATCTTCAAATCCCCATATAACCTTTGCCCCTCCTGCATTTTGCAAATAGTCCGTTAATGGTTTCCACTCTTTAAGAAAATAATAATTTGAATTTTCTTTTAATAAACATGTCAATTTATCATTTTCTGCCATGTCCATCACTTTTAACATCCAGTCTTGTATCGTAGGTATAATCTGACTTTTCCAATTGTGTGCATATACAAGTCTTGCTACTGTAATCATATATTACATAATTCTTATAATTATTTTTTGTATTTGTTCTTCTGTTATTCCCAATAAGAATAATTCTGGTTTAAATGGAATTCGAATTTGTAAAATATTTTGCATCAATGAGTGTATCTGAGTCCAAAATTTCTTTGCTATCTCACATGTCCACCACATATGGTAAAATGACCCCTCTTTTTTTTGCATTTCCAACACGAGTTGGAAACATTCCCATACATTTTAGCTAACTTTTGTGGGGTCATATACCATCTATACATCATCTTATAAAAGTTTTCCTTCAAATTATAACACAAAGTAAATTTTAGTCCTTTGATCCACATATCTTCCCATTGTTGCATTTGAATATTATGTCCAATATTTTTTGCCCATTTGATCATGCAGTCTTTAACTTGTTCCTCTACCATTTCACCTTTTAACAATAATTTATACATCTTAGCTATTAAATGGTCATCTGTCTCACATAATTGTATCTCAAATTCCGATTTGGTTTGTTCAAATTCAAATTCTTTTTTATCTGATTTAAATTTTTCTACAAGTTGCATGTAAGAAAGCCATTGAAAGGTATATCCTTCTAAGGCCAATTCTTCTTTTGATTTGATTTTATATTGTCCTTGTTCTTTTTTTAAAAAGTCTTTATAAGTCAGCCATTTATCTTTAGCTCTTACTTCTGTTCTATGAAACGCTTCTTGTGTGGAAATCCATAAAGGTCTTTTATAACATAAAATTAGTTTATATTTATTCCAAATTCTTAACAAAGATCTTCTAATATTATGATTTTTAAAGTCCACATTAACTTTCACTTTGTCATACCACAAATATCCATGCCATCCGTATCTTAATTCATGACCCTCCAAGTTCAATAATTTTTCATTTTTCAACACTATCCACTCTTTAATCCATACCAAACAGCAAGCAGCATAATATAATTTCATATCCGGTAAACCCAGTCCGCCTCTTTCTTTTGAATCTTGTAAGACTTTATGTTTTATTCTTGGTTTTTTCCCTTGCCAAACAAACAAACCTTTAACACTATTGGCCAGTTAACCCAGTAACTATATGCCCACATCTTGAATTACAAATTATTGGAGTGGCCGGACCAGGAAAAGGTCACAACTGATGAGCAAGCAGGATTTAGGGAGGGCAAATCCATAATGGATCAGTGTGCCATCATAGAATTTTTAATAGTGAAATATACACATCGACCACATTGCCTTTTATATGTTGTCTTCATTGGCCTTTGATTCTGTTCCGAGGGACAGACACTAGTGGAAGCTGTTCCTCACGTCCGTTGATCAGTGGCCGATCTTCCTAATTATGACACTTTTTGAAAAGGTCACCCGGATTAGATGTAACAGACCAGGCCACCTTGCTGCAGACATTCCAACCCATCAAGAAGGGAAACAGAGTTGTATTCTAGCTCCCCTGTTGTTTACTATCTATGTGAAGCTACCTTAACCAAAAAGGAATTCCACCCTCCTAAACTTAGTGACAGGCATTTGGCAGTGCTGCCGTATGCCTATGATCCAGCAATCCTTTTGCTTGCACAGGTGGGCCTCAGGAAAAGCCTGTGGGCATTAGTGGGATTTTGGCTCATTTCAACACCTTACCCTCTGCAGTACTAGGTGGAAGGCACGGTACGCCCCCATTCCCTGAGAGAAGCTGTCCTTGGGATCAGAATGAATCTGAGACGTTATCACATGTACTGTATTTCTCTGCTGCCCTTGTTACGGTCATGTACATGCAGGCATACCTTGGTTGCCTCCTGACAAAATCCAAATCTGTTATGGAGGAGAGGCAATTTACTTTCTACTTGCAGATCAGGACCCCACCATCACCAATGGAGGTGTGAAGCTTCTATCTGCAGCAATTTCCAAAAGTAGACATAAGATGTCCTAATCATAGAATGATTATTTATTTATTGTGCCTTCAATCAGTCTTGACTGCTGATGACCGCCTGCACAAGTCCATGCAATTTTCTTGGTAACATTTTTGGAAGTGGTTTGCCATTGTCATCTTCCTAGGCTGAGAAAGAGTGACTGGCCCAAAGTCACCCAGCTGGCTTTGTGCCTAAAGTGGGACTAGAACTCACAGTCTTCTGGTTTCTAACTTGGTGCCTTTAACCACTACACCAAGCAGACCAGGGTTATGATATTAGGAAGTTTTTATTTTATTTTTATTTTATTCTGTTTCTATTTTATCTTACGTTTTATATTGTTTTGTTGTTTCAAATTTTCCTTTTTCCTGTTTTCTAAGTCTTCACTTGTAGGCTTATTTATTTAGTTAATAAGTGGAGGAAGAAGCTGGAAACCAATATGTAATTCATTATACTGTATGTATGCATTATAAACATTATGTATTATCCTTCATGTTTTCATCGCACATCATATTTCCATGAGGTTTATTTTAAAAAACTGGTAAATTCAAAGTAATTGAATTTACAATAGTACATTGTACTATTTACAAAATTTACAATGAATTTACAATAGTATTATTGTCATCATAAAAAGGTAAAGGTTCCCCCTGCACATTTGTGCAGTCGTGTCCAACTCTAGAGGCCGGTGCTCATCTCCATTTGTTAGCCGAAGAGCCAGCATTGTCCAAAGACGCTTCTGTGGTCATGTGGCCAGCATGACGCATACGGAACGCTGTTACCTACCCACCGAAGTGGTACTTATTAATCTACTTGCATCTGCATGCTTTCGAATTGCTAGGTTGGCAAGAGCTGGGGCAAGTGCAGGAGCTCACTCTGTCATGCGGGGCTAGAGATTCAAACCTCCGAACTTGCGATCTTCCAATCGACAAGCCTGGCGTCTTACCCACTGAGCCACCACACCCATACTGTATATAAAAAGGTAAAGGTACCCCCCGCACATTTGTGCAGTCGTGTCTGACTCTAGGGGCCGGTGCTCATCTCCGTTTGTTAGCCAAGGAGCCAGCGTTGTCCGAAGACGCTTCCACGGTCATGTGGCCGCATGACACGTGCGGAACGCTGTTACCTACCCACCGAAGTGGTACCTATTAATCTACTTGCATTTGCATGCTTTCGAATTGCTAGGTTGGCAAGAGCTGGAGCTAGTGCAGGAGCTCAGTCTGCACGCAGGGCTAGGGATTCGAACCTCCGAACTTGCAATCTTCCGATCAACAAGCCTGGCGTCTTACCCGCTGAGCCACCACGCCCCTTTTACACCCATATATATTGTCATCATAATCAACAACAGAACAGTAATATGTCTTGGTGTTAGTGTTGACACCAAGATGACAAGCAGTAGGTAACAGACCATCCTCAGCTGAGGTGGGATAAGTTCTTGACCTTCCTGCACTGCAAGTGTGAATGTGTGTGTGGGTGCTCTCTGTTCCATACCCTTTTCTAGGTATGTGCAGACCTGTGCGTATACTTTTTGATTTGTTTTGACAGTCTCAGCTATGGTTTTTCATATATTAGTTATAGACATCAGAGATAATTCAATAATGAGTTAAAATTAAAAACTGGGCAAATTCTCTTTCAGTATTCTCCATTAGGGAAACAGTTTCATGTTTCTTATATATAGTGCTTTATTTTTTTTAACCTAATGCATCATAGTATGTGGCTTGGTTGACTTGTTTTAATGATCTACTATTCATATAGATCTGCAAATAGCTTATTTCCTGTGTATGTGGTACTAACTAATAACTATATATTTAAATGTGGTTCATTTGCTTCAAGTTTTGATTTGTGGCCCCTTGTACAGGTGGCGTTTCTTGTTGATTATGCAATAGTGATATACCTTGACTGATCAAAACATATTCTTGTCCTCTGGGCTCCACCCAACTTAATTTGAGAATTGGAACTTTGCCATCATGCATATTTTTTTTCCTGCATGTACAAGCTGAGCTCATTATATTCAGCATTTCTCCACCCCCACTCCAGTAGATTGACTGCCTTGAATATATTCATCTATGCATCATGTACAAAATGTCAGGTGTGACAATATCAAACTTAGATGTAATGGTTTGCTTGTTTACTCTTGTTTGGTAGTACTTTTCTCTGTTGGACTTGCATAGTGCATGTAGCAGTTTGCAAGACTCTGCTTTCCATAATCAGTGAATATCTTGCATTTGTTAGTCCTTATTGTTCCCCACCAAGTACTTTTCCGAGAGCCTTTCGGAATGACAAACTTCAATTTTTCCAGTTTTGGTATTGTCAGTGTCAATGTAAAGGCAATTATGGGCGAAACTGGGCAAGTATGAAATAATAAGAATGCTTGAGGCAGGCAGGAAGATTCATGTATGCATTTCTCCAATAGCACAACTACTATTTTTCTTTTGAAAACAAGTTCCTCTAAATTTGCTGCAGTTGGAAAATGTTGATAGTTTTCAACCTAATCTTTTCACCTAATTCTTTCTTTTCAACCGAAAAAATAACCACAACATAGATGTGGGCATATATTATCTTGTCCTCCTTTAATATGATAAGGCAGAACTGAATGTGTTTGATGCATTTCTTTCAAGCCTGAATAAGCTGAAAGTTCTATACAAAAGATCGCCGTGTTGCATTCATTGTCAGGCCTTTAAAAGGTAGTTGACTGATATAGAGCAACTTCAGATGACAGTACCCTTATTCCACAGTTGAAAAATCACTCTGCAGAATTCAGCCCATCAACTTCAGATCCTCTGTGCTATTCCTGGTACACTAATTTGAGCTGCAAAACATTGTTGGGATAGCACATGTGACCCACAAAGAACGTGTTTGTGCAAGTGTGCAGGTTCACAGTTGTTCATAGGACTTTTCAGCAGTACTCTGAGAAATGCTTTTCTCCAGACCTGCCCTGATCTACTTCAGTGTTTAAAAGTCTCATATGGCCAGTCTCATAGGACTTCCCTTGGAATCAGCACTGTACAGTATAGAGGAGCACCAGTTCCACATTTATTTATTTTATTCCTATAGTCACAACCTTCTAAAGCAGAGTCCTGCAGACACTGCTGAATTATCATTGCTGAACAATAATTCCCAGATGAGAGATGCTGAAGACTGTAGTTCAGCAACATGTAGTGGAATTCATGTTCTCCATCTTTAAAAAGTATTAGTTTGAAAAGCTCCCTTGAAACCATTATAACATGTTCAAAACTTCCTAAAGTTTCAAAATTTGATGAAGTGCTCTGTATCCAAAAATGTCGAAATGCTTCCTTATTCCCATTGGTAAAGGTAAATGTCTAGCAAGTAAATTGAAATGCAAATGTATACAAAGTAAATTGGCATGCTAATTTAGGGAGGCCGATAGAGGTAAGCACTTTACATGAGAAGACCATGTCATAAAAATCATCTTGAGGGATGCTGGCAAGCAGTTCACACAACAAGAGCTCTATTCAGCCAGTTAATTACTAAGCATGGCAATTACTAAAATAAATCCTACATTTGGCAAACCTGTTCTAATTGATTTTCATTCCAGCTATCTCACTAATAAAGACATAGACTGGATTAATTGTTCACTGTCATGCAGCTGTTGAAGAGTTAGTGTTTGCATATTCATCTCTAAAGCTTCTGTGATGTCTAGTGAGCAAGTTGTTGTATTGACACTGATGATAAGTAATTTGGTGGTGAAGAGAGAAATTTTAGGATGCTTCTGACTTGGGTTCTTCTCCCTCCACCCCCCCACCGCCCACCCCTTTTACAGAGCTCAAAGGCTAGCATTTCTAAGTCCTCTCTCTTCTGACTTCTGTTTTTCAGTCTAACAAGGTTCCTGTAGTACAGCCATCCCATGGGGTCCATCCACTCACCCCACTCATCCCATATAGCAATGAACATTTCAGCCATGGCTCCCATTCACCACACCTGCCAGCCGACATCAACCAGAAACAAGGTAACTAATTCGTCACCTCTACTGTGATACTACTCTTGAAAAAAGATGTGGGTTAAAAATGTATGCTGTGGGGCATTCACCCATAGTCATGAAGTTTGGAATGTCTGCCACAAACTTTCACCTTCCAACTCTGTGCTTCATAATAGACTCTGCCCATTTTGCATACCATTTTCATGTCTCTTGAAGGTCTAACTGCATGCTCTGTAGCAACAAACATATTAGAGCTGCTGACTTATGGGTGTTTGAAAGAGCAGCAGTTTTAGGAAGAGATTACTCTGGGCAGAGAAACAGGAGAAGTAAGTAATCTTTGTTTTTTGGAGGCCAATTTTTTCTTTTCAAAGTTCCTCTGATTTGCTGCTAAACGTCTGAGAGATGCAAAGTGATGTTTAAAAATACCAAAAAAGCACTGTGTTTTTGTACTTAAGAATGGAGAAGCAGATTGCAGGGTCGCTGGGCGTCTGCATGATACTGCAGTTTAGGAAGAAAGTTAAATACCCTATTGCTTCAAATTCCTTTTTTTTCAATTGAAAAAATGACGCTATGTTCTAGTTTAAGTCATTTAATATAACAGCAAGTTCACAGAAGTTCACATCTACAGCTAAGCATATCTTGGCTGATCTGAAGTCATCCTCAAGAGTTTGGTGTATGACTCCCTCTGCCTGAGAAATGGCTCAACCCACATTGATTGCATTGTCACAAACCTGAAGGTATATGGAAGATTTGTCCTTGGGATCTCTCTAACATATACTTCTATTGATTGGAAACCCAATTTATAGATCAGGAAAGAGTGACGTTTTAGTCAATATATTCTAACTTTTCACCACTTTCCATTTCCTGACTGAACCTCACATTAGCTGTATAGGGTGTATTAGAAAGAAGAAACCACGTACACTTGGGATGAACTGTTTAGGTCAGAAAATGAAGTAATGTCTTCAGGAGCATCATCATCATCATCATCATCATCATCATCATCATCATCATCATCAGAATAATGAAAACATTCAAGATGTTAGTCATGAGTCTTCTGCTTCTCATCTAGTTTGGCCCAGAGTGACTAGGTTCAAGCTGTAAATTGTAGACTTGATTGCACCATAGCTTTATCTGTTTGGGATTGAATTTTATGAACTATCCCATAGCATTATAGTATGATTGGGTGATCTATTCAAATATGGTGGAGGCTAAAAGCAACTCAGTTCAGTAATAGTTCCACAGGATGCCTCTTGAAAGCCCATTGTAATATATGAGAACTAGGTCACCGCTCTGTTCCTTATGTTGTGATACCTTGACTAATTACTATCAAGCAATAAAATTCTTTAAAATTCCATTATAAATTAATTTTAATTACAGCTTCATCCTGTGGTATTGGGTGTTGAGTGATGGCATTGATCTATAAATTAAGGCATATGATCATCATATTTCTGCACTAATGAGAATATCAAATTAAATGAAACCATGGTACAAAAGTACCAAAAGTGAAATATGAAACTAACAACTGAGGTTTTTTTGATTGCTCTATTTCTTTTCTTGTACCCAGCTTTGTTGTCACAAGACAGAGGAAAAGTTGAATAACTGACTGATAACCATTAGGATTAGTAGAGTTATATATTTTATTGCATATAGTTTTAGGACTGCTTTTTTAAACTCCATGAATGATTTTTTTAATTAAGTGAACTAATGGATGCACTTACAGTATTTATATATAGACAGGAAAGCTATAGATGCACTCAAGTGTAAATGTATGGCTCTCATTTTGTCTATAAAAGTCTTTGGAGGAAAAGGTGGTGAGAATGAGAATACTAATGAAAATCCTACTTCATTTAAAATTCACAATTTATCCAAAACTCAGATTCACAGGCCAAGGCAGTTTCACTCGCAGCTGAGGTAGTTTTATCACCTGTTTATCTATCAGTCTCAACACTGAATTTCTTACATATCTACTCACAGAACTAATACAGATATAGTGGATACCTGATACACAGTCTTCACAGATTTGTTCTAACTTGGCATGTTCACAAAGGATTACATAGTAAATCCTCCTTCCTGTTGCATTATCTTTTCACATAGAAGGAGACAATAGCTTGGATCCAGTCGGAGAAGGCATTTTCCAACCCTGCTGAAGAAAAGCATATGAGAAAAGTGACCCCTTTCTTTCTTTTCCATAGTATCTTTCTCACAACCTGATTGCCTACTAGAGTGTATACATTGCCCTTTGTGTCTTCCATACACATCTTCTCTCATATACTCTAAACACAACCCATACCCACAATGCACTATGACTTCTTAGAAGAAGAACACTAGCATAGAATTTCACAGAAAAACACTCTCTTCTCCTCCTCCTTCTCCCCTTCCTTTGGCTTCATTTCACCAATAGGCACATGTTTCAGAGAACCCATTCTCCACCTGCATTCAGAGATAGTACAATCCAACATGGTTTCTGGCTTTCCTAGACATTTACATCCAATCTCACTGTGACATTCCTGAATAAACACACCATGAGGGATATAAAAGATGTTCCACCCAGAGTATTTCTCAGTATGTTTGTTTGGAACAGTCAATTTTTTTTAACTTTCACTGCAATAATTACCAATTACCTGTTCATTCCCCCCCCCCCCTGCTCTAAAACCATGACAAAACTGAATACCGTACACGGTTAAGCATGCTGCCAAACACAGGGACTATGGAGAAGTGGGTGTGAAACTGGAAAAAATGTCTATATCTGAAGCCCCTCTTGGCATTGTTTCTAACAATGCAGATTTTGCAGATATTAACTTGGTCTCCCAAGATTTTTCATTGTCTTCTTCTCTACACATTGAAAATACCCTCAGCATATCTAACCTCTCGGAACTGCTCACCTGCTTTCCATAAAGTCAAGAGGAAAAAAACAGTTACCAAATCATAAGTTACTAGAAGCTCCACAAAGGGCAAATATCCAAATCTGTCAGGAAGTGGTGAGTGAGATAGTTCAAATCTTGCTTGGCTCTTCAGGGAATAAAACACAAAGCAACTTATAACTTAACATATTGAGAGCAGAGTCCCATTACTCAACCAGGAATTTTGAAATTCTCTGTAATGTTCCTAAAAGACCACTTGTTAAAATAAAAACAAACAAGCTTACTCTGAGAATGCAAGGCTCTTCTGCTAGCTACTCTTACCGACGTTGGGAGCGTAGCTAGTGACAGGAGCCCAATATGACTCTCTGCCCCAAATTATATCTGAAAATCTTTTGGCAACCGATGCAGGGCTCACAAAATCTGTTTTATATGCTCCCATCACCAGGGGCCATCAAATGCACGGGCCACTACATTCTGTGCCGGTTGCAGTTTACAAATAACCTTTGAGGGCAGCCCCATGTAAAATGCACTACAGTAGTCTAGCCAGTGATGATGACATGAATTACTATTGCCAGGTTCTCCAGCACCAGTTAGGGTCACAATTGGCGCACCAGCCACAGCTGGGCCAAGGGCCCTGTAGCCATGGCCTCCATCTACTACTCTAGAAAAATCCCCCAAACACAAACCTGCTCTTTCGCAGGTAGTGCCTGCCTATCCAGAGAACACCTTGGCAACAGCAGAGAATCTGATGTTACCCTCTCCTTTTCTGTCCTAAGCTGCAGATCCCTCCTTGCCCAAGTGATATAATGATGACCAACTAGGGCTCTATTTTGTTTCTGAGAAAATAGAAGTTAGAAGGTTCACCTGTTACCAGCTCTCCATTTCTCCTCTTAGTCAATTTACACCTCTTTGGCTTTGCTTTCTTTCAAATGTACCCAAAGCATTTTTTTTTGCTGGTTTCTCTCTCAAGCCTCAGCTTATTCTGAGCTTAACCTTCCTGACACAATTCTTAAAAGTTTCTGAAGCCGACCTTGAATTCTTCATTGGTAATAGGCCCTGTTTTCCATTTCCTATAGATGTCCCTTTTCCTCTGCAGTATTTTCGAGAGCTCTGTGCATATTCAAGCTGGCCTAGATTTCTCCCATTTTTCATCCTGATAGGAATTATCCACAATTAGGTTTTCAATATCTCATTTTGTGGGATTTTCCCTCCTTCCTGGACACTCTTCTCTGTCAGGATTTCAGGCTATGGGTTCTGAACTCTCTTCCCTTGGAGTTAATCAAAATCCACTCTTCTAAAATCAAGTATACTTATCTGAATCTTCTCAGTTCTTCTCCTTTGGACATCACGATTTCAAAGATAACACATTCATTTCTCCCCAAGTAATCAAACTTTCGTTTTTTTAACCAATCCATCCCTGCTGGTAAGGGTTCAATCCAGGATAGCAGACTTTCTTGTTCTTTCCTCCACCTTCTGAGAAATGAATCCAGCAAGAACAGAAAAAACCTTTTTTGGACCTCTGACCTTTGGTAGATTCCCAGCAGATGTCAGGATAATTGAAATCTCCCAATATCACAGTTGGATGTCCCTTTGAAGGACCGGTCATCTGATGCAGAACACGCATCATGCTAAAACACTCCATATATGTTCTCTCTATTTCATAACAGCCCTATGAAAATATACCTTCTCTGTACTAAATCTCTTTATAGCAAACATTAAGCTAAGAGGTAGGAATATTTTTTTTTCAAATTTCATTAATGGATAAACAGGTTAAAGGATGGATTGATAGACAGACAGATAGAATTTAAAAACTCTGAGCCCATTAATTTGTTGAGTAGTGGAACTGAGTAAAGCTCATCGCCTTTTCTCACAAGAATCCAAGCAGGTTTCTTGCATGCTTTCTTCATTTCAGCAATATAATTTGGGGCAGAAAGGAAGTCATTTTCATATTGCTTTCTTCAGAAACCTTTGCTGATTGAATGCAATTTGCTCACTATCTACCACTAAATGTAGATCTCCTGCCCAACTGTGCACAACACCAACTTTATCTTCTCTGTACTCTAGATAATTTGAGTGTTCCTCTCACTTCCCCCGCTGCTTCCTTTTCATGGCTGCACCTGGACTACCTTCTATTCATTTTCTCTTATCTTTACTCTGGATACTTTTGTCCCACTCGCTTCCTCTATGCCTCACACCGTCTAGATTGCCTGCCTGCAACTTTTGTTTAAAAAGAATGTTATGACTAAGAAAGGCCAAGGATATTTATCTTGGTAATAAATAGCAGGAGGAACAAGGTGAGGGAAAGTAGATGAATTAACTGGCTACTGAATGTTAGCAAACACGAATCTTTTGAATCCATTTTAATGTCTCAAAATAAAGCTAGAAATAAAGCTAACCTAAATTTCCTCATGTTTTCATTTTCTGCTAGGTGGACATCGTTCTTCTCAAACATCAGATATTTCTGGTTTTTATTCCCTCCCTCCCAGTGGGGTTGGACAGATAACACCTTCTGTGGGGTGGTAAGTATTTAAGGTCTTCAGCTGAAGAAAGTTTTAAAAAATACACTGGACATGTATTAATACCCATCATCCTTCACAGTAGCCGAATTTTAGCATGTTTCCTAGATACCATGTTTATATCTCTGAGTTCATATTGAGTGAGATATTGGTTCTCTCTCTTGCTCTCCTACTTTTTTGATCAGTATCATTGCACTGGGACTTGGGATAGCCTCATTTGTTGAGCCCTCTGCTGCCATTCTGAAATATTACTAATAAGGAAGATCAGGTTGTAGAATGTAGATTTTTACTAAAGCAGGGTACACAGCTTTTTCTGGGCCAAGAGCTGCTCATGGCTATTGAGTTACCTGTCAGGAGCTGACATGCTCCAAAAAGTAGTAGGTGGAGCCAGGATAAAAACATGCATCTATTTTATTTTATTTTATTTTATTTTATTTTATTTTATTTTATTTTATTTTATTTTATTTTATTTTATTTTATTTTATTTTATTTTATTTTATTATTATTTTATTTATTATTTATTTTATTTTATTTTATTTTATTTTATTTTATTTTATTTTATTTTATTTTATTTATTATTTTATTTATTTTATTTTATTTTATTATTTTATTTTATTTTATTTTTTTATTTTATTTTATTTTACTTTATTATTTTATTTTATTTTATTTTATTTTATTTTATTTTATTTTATTTTTATTATTTTATTTTATTTTATTTTCATTTAAACCTAAAATTAAATAAATATTATAAATAAATATAATAAATATTTATTATAATGTTCCCCTTTTTATATTAAACATTATAACCTGGTAACAACTTTTAGAATTCTTTGGAGTCCAAACATGGCCCCATGTCCTCAAGTTATGCACTAAAAATCTGTGAAGACCTATGCAGCTGTTCCATCTTTCCTTTTGTAATTGATTTTTCAAGGTGATAAAAAGATAGAAATTGTAGGAAACATGGGAAACTTTTGTTGTGATAGCTAAAATTCTCTGTTGGTTGCAGATAAAAAAAAAACATTCTCTGAAAGCATTGTATCTGTGTAAGAATAATTCTAGATAGGCAGAAAATACTATTGTTGGCATAGTCTCCATTTCATGGATAGATGGAAAGAAAGAAAGAAATTCAGTCAGTATATGCACTCGTTCAACTCCTGATGGACTTTTCCCGCACTTTATTTAATCCATATAATCACTTTACTCTCATGGATGTGATGTGGCAGATGTTTGTTTGACCTGAATAATGTGGGATTCCATCCCATGTTGATTCACTGCCATTTCTGACCTAGAGAACTGACTGAATATATTTAATGTGGTGAAATATCCTTGTGAAAGCACCCCTATGTGGTAAAGTTATGCCTGAGAAAATGCTTGCTGTCTAGCATTTCTGAAATGGTACAGTAGACTGTCATCTTATTTTCTCAAGAGTCATCAATATTGTTGGGAAAAAGTTCTTGGTAATGACTATTATTCCTCACCTCCCCTGGAATAGTTGGATGAAACAGCTCTTACTCTTAAGATATTAATACTCAGCAATACAAACCTGGAACAATCTCTAGTTATTAAGATAAATGCCCAAGAGTGGAGGATTAGAACTACCTTAAGGAGAATATGGTTGGAAAGTGGCCAAAAAAGTACACCACAACTGCTTACATTGGAGTAATTTATTGAAAGCCCATTGAAATCACAATGTTCTAAAGTGGTGTGTTGACTGGCTTGAGTTTTTAAGGGTGTGTGTGTATGTGTAAACTACACAATGTATGAGTCATCTAGCCAATCCACAGTCTAGCAGCTATGCATTGTTGCCTGCCAGGAATTTCACAGCTCTGCTTGTTTTTTCAACCAGAGACAGACAAAAATGCAACAAATTTATGCAGCACGTAAAGGGCTGTCATATACAGTCAGTTTGTCTTGTAAGCTATACATTTTGCAAGCCTGTCTTAAATCAAACGTAAGATTGGAAAGCAATAATTTCTCTGATCAACTGATTGGAGTGTGCAAATTGGAATGGCACACTGGCATAGAAAGGTTACGTGCATTTTGTAAGAGAGATGCAATCATGAACTGCCCTGCAAGCTAAGCAGTAAGATATTTGCTTACCAAAGAATGTGATTATATTCACAAAGAAGAAATGCCTAAAGTTTCAACTTAAGTCAAGGTTGATTATTTAAATTTCTCTCTCTCTTTTCCTTAAAATATTGTGTTTGTCCTAAACTGGTTACATTGTGGGTGATGATTAACCACTCAGACAATGGGGGGGGGGGAGACATTTGAGAGTGGATAAGAGAAATATTGCCTAGAAATATTGATAAGGTGGCAAATGCAAACATTCTTCTGGAAAGGAAGACATAAATATGTTGGAGGAACAAAGATAATATTTTTTCTCGAACAACTTTCCCTCTAAATACTTTTGACTTCAGCTCCCATTATCCCTGCATGTGTTAGGTGATACATTTTTGGACGTGAATCGTGATAATTGTGGTCCAATCCATCTCAATTGATAGCCAGCAGAGAGAATTTCTCTATTTTTGATACTGTGGATGAAAACCTCAAACATTTGCATCGTTGGGCACTTCCCACGGGGAGTCTAAGCCCATTTGGAAACGGCTCCGGAGCTCTGTGTTCCCACAACATCAACAGTGCCTGATTTATTTCTGGCTGAGCTGGGGTGTAATTAAAACTGCCGCGAAGCTCCAGCATTTCCTTCTTGTTTTATGCAGCGGTGACTCCACGCTGCATAAAACAAAAACGGAAGCTTGGAAGCTTTGGGTCCTGAAAGGGGAACCCTAGCCTGGCAACTCCCCCTCTGAAGTTCAAACAAAAGGAGCAGGGGGTGAAATTGACCAAACCTTGTCAGTTTCTCTTTCCTCTTCTGTATCAAAGGAGCTAATGCGCAGATGCCAGGCTGCTTCTTCCTGCCTCTCCCTTTGTCTTTATGTGGAGTGGGAGTGAAGGGATGGCTGTTGCTGCAGGACCAGTGGCAACTTAGGGCAGGGAAGGACAGCGCAGGGGTTGTTTGTTTGTTTGTCAAATTTATATGGCCGCCCATCTCACCAGAAGTAACGCTGGGTGGCGTACAACTATCAACCTCCTTCTCAGCCTTTCAAGGGATGAAAACAGGAATGGGTTGCCTTCTAAGCATTTGGGGAGTGAAAACAGTGACACCGTGGAAGTGTTTGAGGAGCCCCGTTTTGATTTTAGCAGAAGTAAAATGAGAGTTCATAGCACACATTTATAAAATTTTCTCTTTCATATAGGAGCTTGGGTATAAATCTGTAAACTAAAGGGTAACAGTACATCTGGCATTAAACATCTTTCTTTTAAAATAATAGGTTGATCATGATTAGGATTTGCATCATGGCACCCAGGGATGTAGTTTAATCTTTTGGTTTTGTCAGGGTCAATGCCTTGTTCCCCAAGTCTCCTTTAAGCTAGAAGGGAAACTAGCTGGGGAACTCTGGAGGGAGCCCCAGTTGAGGAAGGCTAGTCTAGACCCAAGGGTTTCCGCGCTCTCTCTCCCTCAAACACACACACACACACACACACACACACACACACACACACACACGGCTAGGGCTGCAGTCCTTATCCTGACTGGGTCCTACTTTGTTAATTTTTAATCTGTCTGCTTTTTTAAAAAAAGAACAAACATGTGATCTGGCTTTAAACTGACACCTTTGCCAGGACTGTATTACAAGAATCGTTTGCCTCTAATTGCAGCACATTATAATACAAAAGAGAAACTGTTGCTAAAATATCACATGGGTGTGCCTAGTTTGGGGCAGGTTTCAGCCAACGGACTGGACTGGAACCATTTGGGCAGCTTGCAAGAAAAGCAAGGACTTTGGATCACTAGAGTCTCATTGAAGAAAGTTAGGAAGCTACAACCAAAGAACCTTGGCAACTGCTGGGATTCAAGAACAAGTCCTGTAGACTGAAAGAGTGTTCGGACCACTAGTGTTTCTTTCTTTCTTACCCTTCCTGCCTTATGTCACAGACTGCCTGGCTCCCTCTTTTGAGCAAGCTGGCTTGTTGCCATCTCTCCTTCATTTTTGCAGTGGTCAGATTTGCTATCATACTGCTTCTCACTAACTGTGTGAGAACTAACTCTCCCAGTTTGACCCCTCAGAAATAATTTTATGAAGCGTCCTACTTGCACTGCAGCGATATGTGCAGATCCCAAAGTCACAGCAGTTGCACATGTTAAACAGTAATTGTGCTGGCTGCTAATATGCCACCAGTCTTCAGTTGGTATTTTCCACTGCCAACCAGCAAGAGGAATACCTGTGGAGTCCTTGGTGCTCTCTCAGCCTTGTTGTTTTCTTGCAGACGTTTCATTGCCAGGCTAGGCAACATCTTCAGTGCCAAAGGAACACCTAAATGCACATTAAGGGAGGGGGACTGACTTTATTTGGCCATTATTTTACTGGGCTGATTTTATTTGCACCCAATTTCATTTTCCCAGAAACCCATATATAGGTTGCAGTATATGAGAGTTGGCATCCAGGGCTAGGCTGCAACCCCGCCTTTACCTTCTCAATGCACCTACATGCCTTGAAAGCCCCACAGATACAATAATTGCACAATGCTATTTACATGTGAGTTTCCTTCCATGTGTTCCGTAATCTTGCCCCTGCAAAACTGACTCACGTGTTTCCATCAACTTGCAGATAAAGCCTTTTATCCCAGAGAACCTCACGCTATCTGGATTGCCTGTATGGACAAACCTGGCCAACGTTCTTACTCACGTTCATAAAAATAATGGGCTTGTACCCAAGCAATAAACCTCCAGAGGGGTTTCCTTCTTGCTGTATCATCCTTTGCAGAGGCTTGGCAGTGTTAATTGCTTTCAAATCAGTTTGGGGAGAGAAGAGGGAGAAAGAGGGAGACTCCAGAACCCCTTTTTGCCAATAATGGCAAGAGCACTGTGGTGTGCCAATGGCTCTGGAGAGGTTCACTGTTCTTGAAGAAAGCTGACTTCCAACACATAGTGCTCTTCATACAGGAAGCAGCTTTTCCGCAGAAGGAAAAAGTTCAGCAGGAATGGCCTCACAACCTGCCAAGTCTTCTGGAGAAGAGTAAGTCTCCCATTAGTTAGATGAAATGATTCTTGAGAACTTGGAGCCCAGTCTGGTGAACTTGATTGTGAGGTTTAGCAACACCTCTTCCCTAAAGAGTCTCGTAAATATGAGCTATGAAATAACTTAGATGGTGTCTCTTTATTAAGGGTTTCCCCCCCTTCTTGGAACTATGTCAGTTTTTCAAAAACAGTAGAAGGAATTTTCCCTTGACAGGATTGTACTGGAAGGGCTGCAAATAATAAAGGGAAAAGAGCATTTTACCTTGCCTGAACTGATTTGGCAATTTAATATATTTTGGGGTGGGGGGTTTCAATGAAGCGTCTTGGGTCATGGAGTGACCAATTTCCACTTTGGAATTAGACTTCACTGTTTTCTCAGCCCTAAAGCCAAAATGCTAAATTTCAGTGTTCACTTAGGTTTCCTGCTGTATTACACAGTAGGTCTTGGCTGGTTCATGTCATATTGAATGACACTTCCAAATTCTCACCAGTATAGAGTGTCTCACAAGTTTAAAGCCAAAACTCTAATAAAGAAGAGCAATAACCAAACTGATAATGATAATTAAGAGTAATGCTTATCTAAGGCTTTCAAAGTATTTCAAAGTATTTCAGATGGATTATTTCAGCACACCTCATAGTAGCACTATGAGGTCATTCTCACTTGCTCAAAGAACAAAGGGTTTCCTAAGTTCCCCTCATGAGCAGAGCTGATGTATATCTTGAACCAGTGACTTTTCAATACAAAACATGGTCTTAACCACTGCACTTCACTCAATTAATACCTCTATTAATATTGATATAGGCAGGTCTATTCATACAGTAGAACTAATTCAGATGCAAAGGTGAATAGCAGCTCAAGGAACCAATATAAATTAATATGGGAGTTTGTGCAACAGTCCTCCATGTGTGATTCTGCCTATTTTCTGTTTCCTAATTGGTTTATCAGCAAATAGCATAGTTCTCTACCACACACCTGTATTGCAAAAGTAATTTCTATCATTTTCTTCCCCAACCTGGCACCCTCTAAGTTGCCGGACTGTAGTTTCTAAAATTCCTAGATGCATAGCCACAGTGACCAAATATTGGTGGAAAAAATTGGTGAAAAATATTGGTCCAACACATGTGAAGGATATCTGCTTGGATAAGCCTGAATCAGTCTGGGGAAAAATGCTCTCTTTCTCTCTTCCTCTTCTTCTCTTGAACCAGTTAGTTAGTTAGTTAGTTAGTTAGTTAGTTAGTTAGTTAGTCAGTCAGTCAGTCAGTCAGTCAGTCAGTCATTCATTCATTCCATTCAATTTATATAACCACCCATCTCAAACCAGTGACTCTGGGTGGGTAACAATAATAAAAACAATCATACAATAAAAACAATAAAAACAGTAACAAAAAATTAAATATCAAAATAAATACAGCTGAGAGATCTTAAAAGCCATTGGTGTTAACACAACCATGAAACGGGGCCCTTCACACACTCGGGGCCCCAGGCCCGGGCACAAAACTAGGTCTTCAAGGCCTTCCCAAAAGCCAAAAGGGTCGGGGCCATCCTAATCTCAGGAGGAAGGATGTTCCAGAGGGCAGGCGCCACATCAGAAAAGGCACATCTCCTGGTCGCCGCCAGCTGACATTCCTTGGCTGATGGGACCCGGAGCACGCCCATCCTGCTGGACCGGATTGGACAGGTAGAAACAACTGGGAAAAGACGGTCCCTAAGGTAACCCAGTCCCAAGCCATGAAGGGCTTTAAAGGTGACAACCAGCACCTTGAATTGCACCCGGAAACACACCAGCAACCAATGCAGCTCCCGAAGCAGTGGAGTTACATGCGCCGAGTAACCGACACTATTTACAACCTGGGCAGCTGCTTTCTGTACCAGCTGAAGCTTCCGAATGCTCTTCAAGGGCAGCCCCATGTAGAGCGTGTTGCAATAGTCCAAACAGGAGATCACAAGGGCATGAGTTAATTTCAGTTGACAATTTTGAGCTCCAAAGATCAACCGTAATCATCATTTCTCTCTTACTCATACAACCTTTTTTTTTTTTTGGTGATGGCTCTGGTTCATATGTTAGGTCACTTTTGTTATCCTTGTTGCTAAACTAAAAACCCCAAATAAATATTTTCTTACAGAGTTGAGTCCTATGATCTTGGTTGCACTTTTCCAGAGTAAGGACTTAATGTTTGAGATGGGATAAAGTTGTACCTACTCTTTCAAATGTGGCTTACTGATCATTTATAGAAATATTTGATTATACTGAATATCTCTTTTATTTCTAACATATTTCCTAACAATTCCTAAAACTGAGTTTTCACTCTTCGCTGTCTCTCCATACTGAATTTGCACTTTTAGTAAGTTGTCTGTTACAGCTTCAGTGACTTTTTTTTCCCTGTTCAATGACTTTCAGTCCAAGGCTCTTTGGGATGTATGATAAATTTTAATTTTCCCCCAGCATGCACTGCACTTGCAATGTTGGCCATTCATCCAACTGGAAAAATCATTTTGGAGTTCTTTGGAGTCTTTTGACTTCATAAGCCTGGACAATTAGATGTCAACCTCATTGTTTGCCTCATTTTCTTTATTACTGCAATTAAATTAATCAGCTTTAGCTCAGTGACCATTTATTTTCCCTCATTATCAGAACTCTCCAGTTATTCTTGCTTGTTTTGTATTATTTAATTTATTTGTGAGTCATAAAAGGACTTGTATTTCTAAAGAAAATTGGGGGGGGGACTTTATCAAAAGTTTTTTGAAAATCAAAGAATTCATTTCAGCCCATGTGGATTCAAGAAATCCAGGAATCCATAAAGAGATATGTGAGTCCATAAATGTCAATCCAGATTGTGCTGATTTTGCATGGCTGTTGATAACTCTCAAAAGCTATGATCTGAAAGATTCTCTTTGCCAAGCTTCTACTGATTTTCCACACAAAGACTTGTCTTTTTATGTTTCAGAATGTAAGAATTCTGCATTTAATAACTGTTTTCACCTACTTGTTCGAGATATGCATTAGCCTAATTTAGGTTACAATGTCCTGTTCTTCTCTGGTACCACACCACACACATGCACACATTTAAAAATGGCTTTATTTTGCTTTCAGTTCTCTATGAAGTTATTTTAACAGCAACTTGTCTGTTTTTGTTAGAGATTGGCAAGATCTCATTTGAATTCTTCAAGACATTTCAGGTGAACGTTATCTGGCCCCACTGACTTGTTGTTGTGCAATATATGATGTCACTGTTATTTGACATCCATTTTTAGATGTTATCCCTCCTCAAATGATCATACAGGTATAACCATTTTCTCCACAAGCATTTTTCACAGTAAAGATAGATGTGAAAAATCCGTTTTGTTTCTCTGCTGTCGTCTTGTCCTCCTTTTATCTAGACATCTTGTTTGTTCTGTGGTGACCTCAAACTCCTGGTACACTGGAGAGGGAAGCCAAAGCTTCTGCTCTTCTTTACATTTTCTTCATAATGGCAACATACCTAGTTTTTAAAGGGAAGTCTTTTGTAGACTGGAATAGAGCCACCCTGGTGTCATTTATACTTTCCCTCTCCCCTGGTATAAACAGTTAGATTTCAACCTTTATGACGGAAGTTTGAATACTCACTTAGTTTTCCTCCCATTAAGAACTGCATACAGTATGTGTGCAGGGGTGGGGGGTGGAACACTGGGACTGTGGTAAGGATAAGACTTAAAATTTCCTTCCCTTTGTACCTCAAGTTGTCTTCTGGTATTTGAAAACTATGTTAAGTTCTGGAAGGATAGCAATGAGGACAATGCAGACAGCAGGGGAGATATTACAGGCAGTTCTCTGGATGTTAAGGTTGGACCACATACTCCTTCTGGATTCAACCTGTATGTGTCTTTATTTTTTATTGTAAGATCTTAAGCAAATCTTTGCTCAAGGAAAGAACTAGTGCAATGGTTCAGTAATTTGCACTAAGACCTCTCTTGTATCTTCTTTGTTTAGTATAGGTATATTCACTGATGATTTCCAACCTCTAGGAAACTCAGACTTATTCCATATTTGATGGCTGTTGTGGGTCTTCCGGGCTGTGTGGCCGTGTTCTGGAAGTTGTGGTTCCTAACGTTTCGCCAGCATCTGTGGCCAGCATCTTCAGAGGGCAGGAGCACAGATAGAAGCAAAATCTCTGTGCTTTTAGGAATAGATTTTAGGAATATTTTTTTCTGCTTTGGTTTTCACAATGTGTCTCTTGTTTCTTCCTAAGCTCCTCATGTCCTCTTTCTTGTATATTAAGTATACTGAATCTATTCCTTACATTAATCCTGTATATGTCTATACTGTATGTCCTTCAAACTGAAACTTGCTGACATAAATACTGTCTTTAATTTTCAAAGTTTAACCCATATATTTGACATGACTAATTTCACTATCTGTACTTGGAGGTGTCCTGGCTGACTGGATTGCACTTCTCCATTTTCCAGTTCCTATTATGTAGTTAATGTGATGCTCCAGTGTAGAGTCTGTATTTATGTTGCTTAAAATGAATATTAACAATGAACAAACAATTCTCTTCACAGAACTCTATTATCCTATCTCCTGCATTCTTGTGGTTGACCATCCCAAATCTTCCTGAAATTCCTTGTTTTGTTTTGCACTGTAATTATCCATCAGTAGTACTACATTCCTGGGTGTTGCATTCAGTACCATTTGAGGTTTGCCATAGACTACCTCTATCTCTTTTACCATTGTGTTGTAGTAGGTACATCTGCTTGTGTGATATTCATGTTCACTGGATATACATTGATTTTAGTTGATATGATTTACTGGATTATAGCTGAGCATATAATTATCATTGTCCTTTCCATTCTGTTGCCACACCATTGCCCTTGCTACTCCATTCTTTCTTATGGTCTCATGCCCTGAATATCATCTCATTTAAGTTGACTTATTCCAGACCATATAAAATCACTTATTCCTTAATGTGCTTCTTTTCTGCTTTCGAAATGTCAAGCTATATTTGTTCATGCTTTTCACATTCTGTGGTCCCATTGCATGTGTCCTTGTAAAATGAGGAATCTCTTTCAATACTAGCACCATTGGTGCACATTTTTCCTTGTGGCTTTGTCAGTACCTCCAGATCTATATCTACTGAAGTTTGATGATCTTCCCCAACAACTAAGAAATGCTTTCCAACCTGGGGGGTCCTATCATCTCGTGCTCAGTCTAAACCTTCAGCCATGTCCATGTAATTTTCTAGGCCATTTTTCAGGTGTAATTTTGGAGTTCCTTCTCCTAGGGTTCTCTCATGCATTCAGTGCTCCACCCACCCTGTTCCCCTCTTACATTTATCTCTCCTTATGACCTTACCGTGAGTTTCCACCAGCATTGCTTTCAGCATTGTTCTTCCAGAATTTGAGATAGCTGAGCAGTATATTCTAACCAAATTTGTGATTCTTAGCAAGACAACCACTAGATGCTTCCAGCCCATCATAATAGTGCACAGCTCAGAGGTCTTGGACTAGAGTTTTCCAATCTTGGCAGCTTCCAAATGTATGGACTTCAATTCCCCATATTCTCAGCAGTAATCATGCTGGCTGGGAAATTCTAGGAGTAAAAGTCCATACATTTGGAAGGGAACCCAGGTAGGGAAATACTATCCTAGATTGTATTTTGGATTAAGATAAGAGTAGGCAATTTCCACCCAGGAGGAAGGCTGCAAATGTGCTCAGTTCAAAATCCCTG
The DNA here is from genome assembly GCA_023362775.1 of Charina bottae. NCBI lineage: Eukaryota > Metazoa > Chordata > Lepidosauria > Squamata > Charinaidae > Charina > Charina bottae. The sequence continues at coordinate 97,595,825 of JALMGJ010000002.1, read as the reverse complement.
AAAGCTAATCAGTAATTATAGAGACACTGATATTTTCTCAGAATTTCACAATCTGATCCACTGCTTACCATTGTTGCTCAGTGTAGGTTATTGCAAGCCATTATCTGTTTAACAAGAGTGGAAAGAGTATTAATCATATATACTTACATTTTTGATGTGGAGGCTTACATAAACAAGAATATACTATATTGGCCTAGAGTCAGAAGCATTCCCAGTTCAGTCCTCTGATCACTTGTCACTTCATGTTTCCCTGTGATGTAATGCTAAGTTATTTTTGCCAGCTCTGTTGACATAAAGGCATCCCACACACAGGTCTTGGCTAATAACCAAAGATGCATATATTTGTTTGTCGTTTTGCTAACAGCACACTGGGAATGTGCTTGGATTTGGATTTGTTTTTTAAGTTATGCAATAAAACCCAAGAGATTTCAACCCTTTTTTGAAAAGAAAAAAAGTCAGCATGTACAAGGCTAAACAATGTCCTTTACTATTGAAATGTCATATTCTGTAACCTTTTGGAGTATGGTCAGAGTAGAGCATTTTCTAAGAGCGATTTATGTAAGAGAACAAGTTATATGACTGGTGTCATTTCAGACTGACCCAAGAGTATCAACTAAGAAATGGTTTCGTGTTTATGTCAAATAGGATTTGAAACTTTGTTCTTTAGACCTAGATCCCTAATACTGCAAAGAAGATATGGACATAGATGGTAGAGATATTTGTCTGGATTTCCAGGGGCATTAATTTTTCATTGCTTGTTTGCACCCAAATGACTTGACTGGATGAATCCCTTAATGCATGGGAGAAGGGTTATGTCAAAGGTCTCCACCTGATTGTGCAGCTCAGCCAGGATTGAAAGCCTACTTCTCTAGCCATGTTTCAAAGCTAATCATAGAGTCATTACGGGTAGCCTTTTAATCATTGTTGGTGAAACTTCAGGGAAAACTTCAGACTCTTCTCTAGACAAAATTCATTTAGACAAAAGCCAGTGAATAACAAAAAGTTCACTTTTCCCCAACATACAAGTTCCCAACTTTAGCCAGCTATGAGTCCAGGCAAAAAAGAAAACAAAAAAAGGTATACAGGAAAAGTGACATGGGTGTAGATGCTTTATAGCCTCTTTCTTCCTGCTCCCAGGCAGAGCCAGCCTGTCTGCCCTTTCCAGTCATGTGGATTTAGACAGCCCTATACGTCGGCGCTCTCTGCTGGGGCTACTTTCTCCAGGTAAGTAGAAGCTGCCTAAGCCAGGACACGCTGCTCTGCTTCTTTTGCCATTCAAGCCATGCCAGGCGCAGGATTTAGGGAGAAGCTCTCAGGTCCAGGTGGCAGCAACAGGGAAGGAGTTCTCTTATTTTAAACAGATGGGCTTTTAAAACCAAAAATAATTTGATGAACTTCCAAAGAGGAGAAACACAGTTTGGTGGTGGTCAACAACAGTAGAAGGGTAGAGAGAGAGAACCCTCACAAAGATGTTATAAAGCCAAAGAAGATGTCTCTTATTGTCATATACTGTATCTAGAAATGGAAAATAGTTTGAGGAGAGCTGAAAATGCTCTCATGAGAGTTTTTACTGTCCAGAGTATGTGCACATTTAAGCGCTCTCTCAAAATTGCTTCTGGTTATATTAGGTCTGACTACTCCCACCCCTACCCCAGTCCTCTTTTCAGATTTTGAAGCAGTGCAAAATTTTGCAAAGGCTATTTTCCAAGGACATCAGTAGAATGGCCATATGTGTCATTACTAGTGATTCCTCTTCCATACTCAAAACCCATACTGGGTTCTCAAAAGACAAAATGAAGCAAAATCTTGTTGGCTACTATTAAAATAATATTGCCTATCTGGTGTAGCTTCAAGAACATAATGGAGTTCCTTATAACTTTGTTCAATTAGTAATCTTTAACAGAAGTAGAAATCAGGCGGAGAACCTGATACATTCAAATTACCAGGTTCTCTTTCTTCTCCACTGCATCACTTGAGCCCATTTTCGCTTTTCCTCAATGCACTTTTGCTCTGCTGAGTTACGGGAGAGTTACGGTTTTCTCCTAATTCCACTAATATCCTGGTGGCCACCAGCTAACATCAAACTACTGGCTTTGCTTCATTGGAAGTGTGTGGCGGTTTACAAGCTGAGGGTTGCAGTGCAAGTGTGAGTGTGCCATCATACAAGCCAAATACCTAAGATATTTCTACTTCTCCAGCCACACCTGAGTGGTCTGCAGATTACTCATAGAAAACATTTTTTTTTAAAATGGCTTCAAAAGGGAATACACATTTGCCACTGGCTTTCTTGATCACCACAACAGAATTTGATCAGTTGGCATGGATTTGTTCCACTTACCCAAATGCTGGTTGTAAATTTTGGGGAGTTAATCAGAATGCCCTGAATGCCAAATTTCTTTCTCTTTATTTCTTCTGAGAAGATCCATCTGAGGTACACAATAAACTACAGGGAATGTATGTGCAAGCACCACTCGTTGCATTCCTCCTTTGGCTTCTGCTTTGTGTTGTCCTAATAAGTCTCTTGATGAAGACATTCTGGGAGTTGTAATGGGGAAAGGCACATCATTATTTTTACTATTACAGTATTATTACCATTACCTTAATGTTTAGTCTGCCTCAGGCACCTGTGCCTGTCTAAGTAATATTTAAGATAAATGCATTACAGACCTCCTAGTTACCTGATAGTTTCATTCTTCACCATAGCAGCATTCCCATTAACAGCAGAGAATGAGGCAGGTTTTTCAGACAAGAACGCACACCTTGACAGATAATGATCAAGCTTCAAGCTATACCAGTAGATTAACATCAAGCATCATTTCTTTTTGTGCCAACAGAACTAATGAACAGTTGGTTGTCTCCCATGGGCAAATCTGCTGTCTCAAGCTGTAGTCATGATGCTTAGTAAATTGACAGCATCTTTCTACAATGCTGAAAGTATTTTTCAGAACTGGTGAAGGGTGTGCTAATGATTAGTCTTTATAGTCTGGTTTATGAACACCCCAGTAGTGTGGTCCTCACTTTCTGATATCCTATAGTATTCAGTATTCATAGTATTCAGTATTACTGAAGAAAGGGAGAGGGCCATTCAATCTGTTATATAGCACTAACCCCACAGACTCAGATGCAGATCGTAGGAGGTTAGACTGTTTGGCAAAGGATTGGTATACAAACTAAGTCTAGGCCCTAATCTAAAATGGGCTTAGTCATCCAACAGCCTAGTTTCCTTGGCAAGGACAACATGCATAAAATAATTATCGTAAAGAACTCAAGCCAGAAAATCAGCATAAATTTTTCCCCACCCCCTTTTTATTTTTCTTAGAACTTAAACCTGAGGTACATGTAGGGAACTGTTAATGCAGCTCTTTAATCAAACACCAAATTAAGTCTTGCAGTCTTTATTTAACTACAGGCACTGTAAGAAGAAAATACCAAGTTGGAGTTGGCACTGGCTGACTCAGCATTGCCATAAGCTTCACCGAGAGTCATGTCAAAGCATTCCTTGATGTCCTGTAATGCTTCCATTACAGAATTTCAGGATAACCAAAGAGGATGGAGAGTGTCATTGGACATGTAACATATGCTGAATAATGGGTTTATGCTAGTTTGCTCCAACAGTGAGTGTAGGGAAAACAGCAGCAACCTAGATAGTGCCACCTAGTGTGTCAGACTTTTGTCTCACCATTGATTGAAGACCAAATTCTATGGAAGTGCAGATTAGCACATGGTTGCCATTGCTGCATTTCTCAGTCCTAATTCAGGATACAGCAGCTACAGAGTGAGTGTCCGAGCACCCATTGGGTAGCATGTTGCAGTTCCAGAAGGCTTGAGAAACCCAGGCCTCAATTTCTACTGTGGTGTGTCTCTGCGATTGTCAACTTGCATGGAAGCCAGCAAACTTTGCTGTTAAATATCCACGCACGGTTCTCTGAGACTGTTTGTCACTCTCTATATCTAGAAACAAGTCCAACTACAGTACAAAACCCAGAAGGTCTGTAATGCATTAAAAGTCCAGGCAGTAACAAATCTGTATTATATTACAGGATTACACATCCATTGGTGCTTAGCTCTGGAATGCATGCACCAGGACTCCCACACCCAGGCATCACATCTCCATCTGGGAAACAAGAAATGGATCATTACGACCGAAGCATGTAAGTAGCCAGGAATTGGGATGAAGATCTATAGGTACAGTGCCATTTATTTAAATATTAAATTTCTACACTGCTGAATCTTCAAGACTCACAGCCCTTACAGCAACCTATTAAGAGAGAATAAACTTTCCACAAGAAAATAAAAGTGATACAATGCACAACAAAGGCAGAACTATGATTACAGGTAGACCTCGAGTTACGACCATTCGTTCAGCGACCGTTTGAAGTTACAGCAGTGCTGAATGAATGGTACTTACACCCGGTCCCCAAAGTTATGGCCGTGGCAGCGCCCCTGCAGTCACATGATCTAAATTTGGGTGCTTGGCAGCCCACCCGCACTTATGGCCACAGGGGCACTTCAACTCCCCCCACCTGCCTATTTCGCCCCCATCTCTGCCCTTTTGGCCACCCTGCACAGTGGCACTCCTCAGCAGCAGCGGCAGCGCTGGGCTGAAGTAGAGGCCTGAGGCCTCTACTGGCAGTCTCAGCCAGCCGCCCCCACCCCGGGGCCTATTCTTCAGCCCCAGCACTGCTGCCGCTGCCGAGGAGTGCCACCAGAGCGCCACCGCGCCAGGCCCCAGCCATCCCCGCTGCCCTGCGCTCTGCAGGCCCAGCCGCACCCAGCCGACCTTCACCATCTTCCTCCCACTGCCGACAAGGTACACCTGGCCCGGCCCTATGCGAGGCAGCTGCTGGTCACGCCACCCTTCTTCCTGAGGCTGCTCACGCCGTTCTCCAAATAGTCTGCGCTGTTCTCGCGATGCTTCGGAAGGCCTCTGAAGCTTTCCGAAGGCTTTCCGAAGCATCGCAAGAATGGAGCGAGTGATATGGAGAACAGTGGGCACAGCCTTCTTGCAAGGTTTTAGAAGGCCAGAGAAGCCTTCCAAAGCATCGCGAGAACGACGCGTGCTTTTTGGAGAACGGCATTAGCAGCCTTGGGAAGAAGGCCTGGCACGGCCAGCAGCTGCCTCCTGAAGGACCAGGCCGGGCGTGCCTCAGCAGCAGCGGGAGGAAGATGGCAAAGGTCAGCTGAGTGCAGCAGGGCCAGTGAGCGCAGGGCGGCAAGGCCGGCAGAGGCGGCGGAGTGCCAAAACGGCAAAGATGGGAGGGAGATAGGCAGGTGGAGGGAGCTGAAGAGGAGGCAGTCTCTTACCTTACCAAGGCTCGGGGCTGGGAGGGACCAAGCTGGGAGTGGCTTGGATCGGGGTGGGTCCTCTCCTAACAACCGGTGAGATTCTGTTAACAACTGCAATGGGGAGTGCCGGGATTGCCGTCGCTAAATGATGCGGTCACGTGATGTTGTGCTTTACGTCTGCATCACTTAGCAATGAAAATTCTGGTCCCAATTATCTTCGTAACTCGAAGATTACCTATAATTAATAACTAATAAATAAGTAATATCCAAGTAGTGAGAGCAAATAATCATTCCATAAAGGCCCTCCAGAAAACTTCAGTCTTTAAAAACCTCTGGAAGGCCATCACAGAAGGGGGCAGCCATGATAGAAATGCAGTGCTTTCTGACCTCTGCCACCCTCACTTCACAAAAATGGGTTATCATAAGCTGCTTCTCCTAGAAAAATCTCCTCAGATGGGATGAATCTGGAAGGAGTAGGTGGTCTAATACAGCAGTCCCCAACCTTTCTGGCACCAGGGACTGGTCGTGGAAGAAAAATTTTCCACGGACCGGGGTGGCGGGGTTTGCAGGCGGGAGCCAATCATGTGTGCCGGGGGGCGGGGTTTGCAGGTGGGAGCCAATCACACACACTGTGGGCAGGGTAATTGCACGCAGCAGGGGGTGGGGTTTGCAGGAGGGAGCCCCGCGGCCCACTTCCTAACAGGCCGTGGCCCACTAGTGGGCCATGGGCCACAGGTTGGGGACCCTTGGTCTAATATGTTCTCCTGGCATGCTCCCTACCAGTTCCATCTCTTGGAAGAGCAGCTGCTGCTTCTCAGTTGCAAGCCAGTGTCCACAAGCCTCATTTTCAGGGTGCCAGACTAGAAGATGGCATGTTACCCTTCTGCTGATTACCCATCAGACATACCCATGCACACATCTGTTGTAGCAGTTCAGATAGAAAATATTCAGTTTTTCCAGACAGAGTAATAAACGTGCTGGTTCTTACCTGAATATTTAATATGTCAGATTAACAGACCAAATTGAATGAATTGGAACAGTAGGACCATCTAGTCCAAAATTATATCTCCAATGATAGCCCCTTGCAGTTGGCTACTATTAGAAAAGAGATTTTGCTGTTTTAATGTTGAAATTGTATAAATCTAATCTTTGACTCATCAGTTTTATTCTTTCCAGGCAGTCCTCATTTCTAATTGTTTTCTACGGGGTTACCATACTGAGGTGAGACCCCTTATTATCAATTGTTTCTTTTCTATTTCATATAAGGAAATCACAACCAGAACCAAAGAGAGAAAAGGAAGCTAAGAAGCCCACCATCAAGAAGCCTTTGAATGCTTTTATGTTGTACATGAAAGAAATGCGGGCAAAGGTCATCGCTGAATGCACCTTGAAGGAAAGTGCCGCGATCAACCAGATTTTAGGGAGGCGGGTAAGAGCACAAATGGACTGCCTTGTTCTGATGAATATAGGAAAGAATTTCACAATCTGATCTTGATTTTAGATTTAAACACTAAAAAGTTTAAATGGATATATTTTTGTTTATTGTGTAAAATAAAGTTTTAAAAAAAGTTGTTGGTGAATTCACTGTCAGAAACTCTCTCTTCACATATTTTGGGTTTTTGAACAATGTGCAGGGATCCATCTTATGTACAGACTAAGAGAAGATTGAATTCTCTTTATTTAATAAACTATTGCTGTTGCTTCCTGCACACAGAAGTTCATTCTGCATAAAAACTGATAAGTACAGGCATATGCAAATAGATGACAGTGACTGAACTAGTAATTAGTGATTCGGGGATTTTAGGACCAGAGAAATTCTAAAAGAAATTGCTATTTCTGCATCTTTTATTTCATGTCCTAGTACAGAAAACTTGTAGGTGGAAGGGGGAAATAGAGCATTACCTTTTCACAAGAGGTGGAACATTGTCACTGTATTGTTGCTGAATTACAATTCCCAGAATCCTTTCCACTGGTCATTCTTCAGAGTTGCAACTGTGAGATGGGTGGCTAGATAACTCAATATAATTAATAAGCAAACAAACTTCTAGGAGTTGTAGTTCAGCCACATCTGCAAGGTCACGGATTCCTCATTCTGCTCTGTTAAGTGAAAGGTTCTTCTAAAATACAAACATATTATTTTCCAGATTCTTCCTGTATAAAGATGTGTCTCTTTCATGTGTTTATCAAGATCAGATGTGTGCAACAGATTGTTTCCAAATACCATGTGTAAAGTTAAGGATTGGATAGGCTAGTATCTTTGTTAATGTGTTGATTTTCCTTCTGCCCACCTTGCATCTATACAATAAATAAGATGGTGAGAGAATTAAGATTTCTGGAAATATTTTAGATCTGAGTGCAGCTGGTTGCTGCTGATGGGAGCTGAGGTCTACCAACACCTGGAAGGCCACAGTTTCCTTTCCTGATAATTGGGGGTCCGGAACTCTTTCCTGATCTGGGTGTGAGAGCACTGTAGGCTCCCTGGGAGCTCACTGTTTTCTATGGTTCCTTTTCAGTGGCACGCATTGTCACGGGAGGAGCAAGCCAAGTATTACGAACTGGCCCGCAAGGAAAGGCAGCTTCACATGCAGCTCTATCCTGGCTGGTCTGCAAGAGATAACTATGTGAGTATTTGGGATCTGTGGTAGTGGCAGAGTTTGTCTAGGGCAATAGCTATTTTTGCTTTTTAAATAATGTCAGGCTGCTTCATCTTTGCCAGTAATGGCTTTCAGTTATCTGTCTTAGTAGTTTGCAGGTGATGGTTTCCAAAGCTTTAGGGTTAGCTGGATCATCTGAATATCATGTAAAGGTCACTGCCAACTGGTAGAGGAAGGTCAACAAGTATTGACAGCAAGAGTATTTTACTTTGCGTTTCACCCTGAAAACTTTCTGAGCTTAAAGTTGAAAAGAACTTTTCTAGGTTCAGTGGGATTCTCTTTTCTGCTACCCTGCCATCACTTTCTCACATTGTATTGCAAGCCAAAATTCACACCTACACAAACTCCTAGTTTCAAATGAATCCTTTGCAGCAGGGGTGGGCGGGGGGAGAAAATTAGAACAGAAAGAATTGACAGCATACTGTGCCCAGGAACTAGTGAGACCACTGTCTGGGTACTGGAAGCAGTAGAGCCATGTTTCTCAACCTTGGCAACTTTAAGATCCGTGCTGGCTGGGGAATTCTGGGAGTTGAAGTCCACGCATCTAAAAGCTACCAAGGTTGAGAAACATTGCAGTAGAGAAACCAATTTTCTAGAAAGTTCTCTGGTTTAGGATGTGAATTCAATAGGTCATTATGTGCCAGAATACTGAGAGTAGATTAAACCTTGCATTGCTGTTAACTGCCCTTCAGTCATTTGTTTCAGCAGGATCTTGTAAAATTAACTTCAGTACAACTCAAAAAGATGTTCAATGTATCTAATGCCATCATCTCTATTTACCATGAGAGCGGATGACTGTGTTCGTCCACAATTGTTCTGATTGTGCCACAGACTGACATATTGGGAAAGGAAGATTCTAAAATGTGTTGAGTATTCACAGTTGAGGGTTTTGTAAATCTATGCTTTTTCATAGGTTTCTATTTTGCACACGTCATTTTCTTTGCTATTTTGGTTTGCCATTTATTTACTTTGCCCATGTATGTCATAGCCTGCTGAACCTTATCTTTTCCCTCCACTTTCTGAGAGAGGTATTTTAGGCCTATTCTCTTAAACGTCTTCCTGCTGGGATCTATTATTTCAACTTTCAATATTTGTTTTCACTTCTAAACAGAAGACCGGTAAGCTTTTTTTTTCTTTGCACGCATTTTGCATACCTTTGCATACTTTTGTCTACCAATCGAAGAGAACTTTTCTCTTTTTTATACAGTATTTTGATGTGGATTCTAATTATTTCTGACTAGGTACCTCAGATTTCATAGGTTTCATAGGGGCGTGGTGGCTCAGTGGGTAAGACGCCAGGCTTGTTGATCGGAAGGTCACATGTTCGGAGGTTCGAATCCCTAGCCCTGCGTGCGGAGTGAGCTCCCGCACTAGCTCCAGCTCTTGCCAACCTAGCAATTCGAAAGCATGCAAATGCAAGTAGATTAATAGGTACCACTTCGGTGGGTAGGTAACAGTGTTCCGCGCGTGTCATGCGGCCACATGACCATGGAAACGTCTTCGGACAACGCTGGCTCTTTGGCTAACAAACGGAGATGAGCACCGGCCCCTAGAGTCGGACACGACTGCACAAATGTGCGGGGGGTACCTTTACCTTTACCTTTACCTTTACCTCAGATTACCTAAGACAGAGCTATTGCTCTGTCTCTACACATCTTTCATTTTCTTTCACTTTTTATTCTCCATTCTATCCACAGACAGAATATATAAAATGTAAAAACTCCTTTCTTTCTCATATTTACACAAGTTGCTATTTCCAACTTTTGAATGTTGATAAAATTCCTTTTTGATACTTCCTTTCTTCTTACCCTCCTTGATTCCTGCCATCCCCTTGGCTTTTATTTGTTTCATTCTTATCTCTATCCTCTTTTTTCTTACTTTTAGTTTTAGTACCAATATTGTTCTGTTTTGTTCTGTTTTCTGTATGTTATTTGTCTCATAGTATATATTCCCTTCTCTGGACTTTCTTCCTCAACAAATCCATATACCTCTTTTTTAAAAAAACAAATCACTGAGATTTTGGCTCCTCATCTATCTTCTCTACTTGCCATCTTGTAGCTTCCACTCTGTAAGAACTATATTTTACCCTTTGCATTGACTTCCACTTAGTGCTTCTATTTTATGTCCCTTTCTCTTTGCCTGGAATTCATGGTTCCCACAGAATCTGCATCTCCCCATGCGTACCTCTGTTTACCCAGTGCTCAGAAATGTATTTCTTCTCCTAAGCATTCAGCCTCTGATCTCTGCTGCCTTTTTTCATTCTCCATCTTTTCCCATTTTTCTTTGTTGAGCATGATGCTTTATGAATATGGGACTGCAAAACATTATGCTATGAAACCCAATCTCAAAACATTTTTTTCAAGAGTTCTAACCTCACTATGTGACATTCTGAGTATTCAGGAAGTATCGAAGCTTGAAATGGGCTGTTTCAAAAAGTGATCTCATTTATCCATGGCCCATTTTCAGATTAGAAAGTATCTGGAACACTTGAAGCCCCCTATCTCACAGTCAAAACATTATATTCCAAAATGTTTTGTGGATATGTATTTATGAACAGTCAAAATAAATGATATAATTATGATGATGATGATGATGATGATGATGATGATTGGTCGCACAGTCAGCCAGATGTTTAGACTGGATTTGGCATTTTGGTCTACCTATCGAGTCCTTCCCAAGGACCTGGGATAGGCAGATGTTGTTTTTTAATAATATTAAAGGTATCGTCGCAGGATGTAAGCTGTTCCAAGTAAAGCTGCCTTTTGCAATTGACTGATGGTGATTTTGTCAATGCTGGTGTTCAAGTGGTGCTCCAGATGTTTTGGAATTGCACCCAAGGCACCTATTACTATTGGTACTATCGTTGCTTTCTTTTCACAGTCGTTCTATTTCTATTTGCAGGTCTTTGTATTTTGTTATTTTCTCCAGGTTTTTCTCTTCTCTTCTGCTCTCTCCAGGTGTTACTATTCAGGCTTTTTAACAAGCAACAATTGTTAAGTCTGGGGTGTTATGTGGCAGATGCTTGCCTGTTTGAATTCTAAAGTCCCAGAGCACTGTGGCTTCTTCATTTTCTATTACTTTGTCTATTTTGTGATCCCACCAGTTCTTGCTTGCAGACAAGTGGTATTTCTTGCAGATATTCTAATGCACCATTCTTGCTACTTTGTCATGCCTTTATTTGTAATCAGTCTGTGCAATCTTCTTGCAGCAGCTAATTAGGTAGTCCACTGTTTCTTCAGCTTCTTTGCAGAGACAGCATTTGCTGTCTGTTGCTGTCTTCTCAATTCTGGCTTTATGTGCATTTGTTTTTAAGGCTTGGTCTTGTGCAGCCAGAATTAGGCCCTCTGTTTCTTTCTTCAACTTTCCTGCTCTTAGCCATTGCCAGGTCTTATCATCTGCTTTGCCTGCTAGTTTTTTTATGTACTGGCTGTGTAATACTTTGCCTTGCCATGTCTCTTCTCTATTCTTCATTTGGTCTTTCTTATAGGCCAGCTTGGTCTCCTTGGTGTTCAGTAAGCCTTCATGGTGCATGGTACTAGCTTCAGTGCATCTTCTTCACTGTCCTTCAGATATTCTACCAATGCCCTTTTTTCTTCTTCAACTGTCTGGTGTACTTGCAACATTTCATGCCCACCTATGCACTTTGGTAAATAGAGTCTGTCAACATCGCTGCATGGATGAAGGGCATGATTCATTGTCATTATTTTTCTGGTCTTCCTATCCAGGGCTGCTGCTCATTATTATTATTATTATTATTATTATTATTATTATTATTATTATTATTATTATTCAGTGCTCCCTTAACATAAATGGGATTGGATATGAAATTGACAAATTTCCCCTCAATATTCCCCTGAGAATATTCAAATCAAGTGAGTGACAATAAAGGCTAGAGGTATGTAAATGCTTAGGTATGACACCTGACTAAGATACCTAGTTCTTGTGATAAAAATAAACAATTACTTTAAGGTGCTTCTCCACACAATATAATGTCTTGCCCTGAAATTGAGTAAGGGTTTAATTTAAAGTTTTGAAGATCTCTTTATTTATTAACTTATTGCTATCATCAAGAAACAATTTACTTCCCCCACATGCTCACAGGGTAAAATAGGTTTTAAAAAATAGATAATAGGAAGAGGAATTATTTCCTTTAAATTTATATAAGCTTGAATTAGTTTTATGGTCATCATAAATAAGATCAAGGAAAATTACAGTGGGGAAAAGGAGAGAGGCTTTGCTAGTATTCTCAAAGTTAATAATAATCTCACTGAAATTGATGTTTCGATTCTTAATTATTGTTGTAAATGAACGTTGGATCTTTCTCTCTCAATAACATGATTTATCTAATCCTTGTTGTGTGTGATTATTATAACTGCATTCAGCCAGTTTAATACTGCTAGATCTAAATTGTCCTTGGTTCAGAGAAATGTGGTACAGCCTTTCTTGATCAGGCACCCTTGAAATGTGTTGCACATCATCTGCAGCCATGCAGGAATGATGAGAATTGCTATCCGGCTAATTTGATGGATACCAGGAGGTGTCAGGCTGAGACTGAGCGCTACATTTGTCTTGCATTCGTATCAGCTCTATAATTTACATTGCCTTGCAACCAGTTGAAGCTTTTTAATATGAATCGGCAAGAGTTCTTTAGTCTTCAGGGTATGTTTTGATCTTTCTGTTGTTTGGTTAAGACGAAGCCATTTAGCCAAAAAGTCACAGAACTGTACATCAGTTTCATAGATTTTTGGAGGAGAAGGCTTCAACTTTTACAGTAATGCTTATTATTCCTACCATTCCTGTCTATTTGTTTACTTCTCAAATTTCGTGGAGTTGCAAACTACTACATGTTCATCTTTTGAAATTTGCTCCTTGCCTATAATGTTTCCTGTACAGAGTGAAAAGTTGCATAGGTAAAAATGCACTATGCATTTTAATTTTTTAAAGGAATATTGGTGGGTCCCGATAGAAAACACTGATTCTAAGGAGAAGCAAGAGACGTTGCCAGCCTTCTAACAGATTATGTCCAAACCTCTTTTCACTAGGGACAATTCCTTGGTTAGTAAGTTCTCATTTCAAATAACAGCTGCTTACATTTTCCAAAATCTATTGATATTATGAGAGAACTCAGCAAGCATCCATTTGGAAGATTTTATAACCCCAGAGCTAAAAAAGAAAAAAATGGAAGCTTGCATGCAGGTATATATGCAGCTAGGTGGCAGCACCCAGCCAACTTTGTCTGCTCTTGAATAGATACGCAGGACTGGACCTCAGTTGTGCTTGGATGAAAAGGAAAGGCCAGGGCTGTCAAGTTAGAAGGAAGTTTCTCCTCCTTGTGGGGGAGATGGGCAGGATATAAATGTAATAAATAAAATAAATAAAAAAGTTGAAAAATCATGCTAGAACAAAGCAGTGGCAAACACCTGCCAAGAAAACTACATGACCTCAAAGTCACAGAGAAGTTGGATTCAAAGGATACAGGTAGTCCTTGCTTAACAACCACAACTGGGACTGGCAACTACATTGTTAAGTGATGCAATCATTAAGTGAGACATCACATGACCACAATAGACTTATAACCTCACTTCTGCCTCAGTCATTAACTGAATTACCCATGATCGTTAAGCGAGACATCATATGACCACAACTTGTGATTTTACTGCCAGCTTCCCCATTGACTCTGCTTGTCGGAAGCCGGCTGTGAAGTATGCAAATGGCAATCACATAACCGCAGGACTCTGTGATGGTTGTAAATGCCCGCCAATTGCGAAGTGCCCAAATCTCAATCATGTGACCGCGGGGATGCTGCGACAGTCATAAGTTCAAAGACTGGTCGTAAAGTTCCTTTTTCAGTGCTGTTGTAAGTTTGAACAGTCGCTAAACAGGGCAGTTATTAAGCGAGGATACCTACAGTATACTTTTCTTTATGCAGGTCTATTGAAGATCTAGATCTAGGCTAATAACTTCCATTGCATTTGAGGATGAACACTGTAGGGAACATAGTGTGCAGAAATCTGGGTACATCTTGTCATGATCCATCAGCTTGTATGAATAGTGCAAAATAGATTTCTTGTCAGTATAATGCACAACAGGACTGCATTTATGGACACTTCATAGCAGTTCAATAAACAAAAAATGGAAAAGCAGCAACAGAAAGAAGACTCATATCTGGATATAGCTGGACTTGATCTCATCCATGAAATGTGACAAAGAAAGAAAATTAAAGGAATATTCAGTGGTAGTTAAGCTATACCAAGCTTCTTTAAATTTGATGGTGCCTTCCCTGATGCTTGCCTCAGCAGGTTGCAGCACCTGTCACTTTGGCTGATCTCAGAAGCTACATATGGTCAGCCGTGGATAGTACTTGGAAGAGTTCCAGTGAAGAATTCCAGGGTTGTTGACTAGGCTGGGAGTTTGAAAGAACCAGAAAACAATGGCAAAACATTTCCATAGCACTGCTAAGACGACAAGCTCAGTTTAAGGATGTCTACTTTTATTTACCTACATCTCTGTTCCTTCTGCAAGGGATCTTGCATAAGAACCTGAATCTTGGGAACTGAGGATTTTGCCTGAATGAACGGGCACCAATGAGCCCCCTAAAACTCTTAAGCTCTCAGAAGGAAGATAGAAAGCCCAGAAGATAAATTCCTTAGCTTCAGTTTGGGATTTTATGGCTAAATGTAAAAGAAGGATTCTGCACATTATACCTCGAGTTCTTTGGGGATCTTTCCTTTAAATTTTCCCTCACATCTCTATTCACTAATTTATTTGCTTAAAGAATCCACTTTTTCTTCGGAGGGAAGGTCACTCATTGGGCACTGGTATGGTAAGAGATCATGAATGCAGTCACAGGAAAAGCACACAAGTTTAGGCAGGCAAATGTCCATTTTAAATGTCTCAAAGGACAGCAGTGCCTAATGACATGCCTAAATTTTTAGGGTCAGTGAACTATTGTAGGACAGACAAATAGTGGTGCTGTGGTTAATATGTCAGACTCTGGTGGGAAAACCTAGGTTTATATGCATGATGGTTACTAGATGAATTTGACAGCTACTGGAATGGATCCAGAGTGTTTATTCTTTGACTGGAATTAATGGTGATGGAGAGACCCTTTTTACCTACTCACCTTCCTCTGTAGTCCACAGCACTACTGTCCTTTACCATTTCAGAGAACCAACCCTCAGGAATAATTTTATAAAGAACAAAGGAAGGTTGGGGAATCCTGCTGAGCTAGAGGAAAATCTCAGCTGGATCATAAACATCCATTGACAGAAAGAGCATTTCTGTCTGCTATAATTTTTGTTCTAGATCTAGCCCACTGTTTAAACCTAGTTAAAAACAAGGGGTTCATTGTCAAGATAAGTCTGTTCTCCAATCCTTGCTTCCCCTCTGTCCCCAAGAATGCAAAGGAAAATTGCTGTGGCAAATTGCTTTTGTGAAATTAGTACAAGAATAGAACTTTTATCTTACTAGTGTGCAAGGAAAACCAAGATTTGCTAATCAGTGTGCACTTAACAGAGTTTCAGGTAATCTTGATATGCTAAGAGGTGTGAATGCATGCTAGCCCATTCTTAAAATACATTTCACCCTTCCCCCACTTGCATCTTTCCACAATAGAAACATTTCCTGGGGACATTTTTTATTCTGCTGTGTCCCCAAAATGATGCCTTCATTTCAGAGTGAAAAAAAACCTGCTGGCACTTTTTTTCTACAAGGGATCCGCAGGGCACAGCTGCTGGCTGCCATGGAATTGACAGATCTCTCAGTTAGTGACCAGCTGATGGGTGTGCTGGGGAGCTGCCCAGTAAAATGAGAACGCCAACTTTCTCACCAGCTTTGGAGAGAACCAGCTCTCCTATTCTGCTGGGCAGCCTCCTCACCCCACCAATCAGCTTCTGGCAGACTTGTTTTGAGTGTGGGTTTAGCACTGACAAGTAGCTTGCCAGAATGCTGATCAGCTGGAGGAGGGGGCTGCCTAGTAAAGCAGAAGAGCAGGGTTTCTCAACCTTGGCAACTTTAAGATGTGTGAACTTCAACTCCCAGAATTCACAACACTGCAGTAGAGCCATTTTACTTTATATTGTACAGGGCAATATATGTATGTGTGTATGTATGTATGTAAAGGTAAAGGTTTCCCCTAGCACAGTCCTGTCCGACTCTAGGGGGCAGTGCTCATCTCTGTTTCTTAGCTGAAGAGCCAGCGCTGTCCGAAGACGCTTCCCCGGGATCAACTGTCCAGTGAGTTCTGGGAGGTGGAAGTTTTGACTGCTGGCCAAATCCTGGTCTAATTGTCTATCAATGCTATCAGCCAATCATTACAGGGCTGTAATTGGCAGGTGGTTTCTTGCTGGCCGATGATGCTCAGAAGGGAGGAGCAGCAAAGCCAGTGGGCTTAATCAAGGGGGCGGTTTAACACTCGTTGCATATGCAGAATCAGGGTACCATCCTGTAGTGGCTAGACAGATGATTTTATATAGGTGTTGATTTCTGCTTGCTCACATATGAGTGGAAGGCTAACTTAGCCCTGGAGAAATGCCTTCAGTCTCATTCTCAGGCTCAATCTAAACTTTCAATTTGGGCAATTATTTGCAGGATCTTGTTTTTTTAAAAAAAAACTGCTCTAGGAGTTTGAAATAGCTGTAGTGCATGGGGAAGGGCTGTTAAACCATGTCCTTACCTGATTTTGTTTCCACTGAGGCAGAGGTTGGGCTGTCTTTCTCTGTGATCTAAAACACTTTAACTCAGCTTTCCTTAATCTGGTGTTCCCCCGATAAGCTTGAACCAGAACTTCCCAAATTTGGCTGATTTGCTGAATTCTGAGAGCCGAGTCCACCTCTTCCAGAGGGCACCCACTTTGGAAGTTTACAGAGACAGGCCTCTGCCTCCAAAGTATGGATTTGGAATAGTGTGTGGACTGACCACACCAGTCATGTAGTCATGTACTCAAAGTAACAGTGCTTATGAACATGACCAGCTGATTCATGATCATGCATATCATTCTCCCCTCTTAGTCAGAAAAGCTTTTTATCACAGGATAGCAGGAAGCCACTGCTGTGGCCACCCGTTCCAGGGTAAATGCAAAGCTCTCACACGGAAAAGATGTAGCAAAAAAGAAGGAAGAGGAGGAGGTGGGTTTGGGGCAGCTTGTTGTCCTACGACTTGGTCAGGCAGGCTTGAATGTACTCCCGTGGGCAAGAGCTTTCTCCCAACCCTGAGACTCCAGGGAGTTATATTTTAATATCTGCAGGTCAAGTACAACATTGTCATGAGCAGCTCCAACATCCTGAGCAGAAACCTACAGAGAAGACAGGATGGGTTTGCCGAGAAAGGGAGTGGAGACAGGGAATATTGTTAAGAAGTGTGACAGCAGAACTTGCAGAATCATGTTAATTAATTAACACATGGTATTTTGTTCTTGAGTTGCCATGACTGCTATTTGCAGTCACAAGAACAAACCATTTAGACCATCATGAGCAATCCCTGCTCAGTTCAGGAATTCAAATTAAAGCATCCACAACTGATGGCTATCTAGCCTCCGCTTGGGAACATCCAGCAAAAGAGAGCCAATCACCTATCCTGGTAATTGGTTTCACTGTCAAAACCTCTTCCTCTTAGGAAGTTTTTTCTAATATTCAATTAAAAGTTGCCTTCCTGTAAGTTTAATCTATTATTTTAGGTCTTGTACTCTGGAATGAGAGAGAACAGATTCTGACCTTCTCTATTAACGTATTTTCAGATGCTTGAAGAGTGCTATCTTATCATCCCCCCCCCCCCCATCTTTTCAAAAAACTAAATATATAATTCCCGGCTTTTTCAATCTTCCTTCATAGGGGTTATTTTTTAGTTCCCTAATCATCTTTAATGCCCTTCTCTAAATCCTTTTAAAAATTTTAAACCCAGAATTTAAGGTGGAGTCTGACCAAAGCAAATAGAATGCATCACTTCCTACGATTTAGGCATCAGAATTTTCTTGATGCTAAAATTGCATTTGCCTTCATTTATATCACAGGCTGGCTCATACTCAGTTTGAAATCAACTACTGTTCCAAGATCTTTTTCACAAGTACTATTACCAAGCCCCATTCTGCACGTGTATTTGATTTGTCTTTCCTAAGTGAAAATTTTTGTACATATCTCTGTTCAATATCGTTCTGTTATTTGCAGTCCATTTCTTCAATCCATCAAGAAAGTTCTGCCTTTATTTCTGTCTTTAGTATTAGCTATTGCACCCAAATTTGTATCATCTTCATATTGGATAGGTCCCTCCACTTCAAAATCAAAATTAATGAAAATATAGGGAAGAGGATCCCAAACTTTGTGGTACCCCACCTGAGACCTTTCTCTAATTTGATGACAAATAATTGATGACTCTTTGAATATTATTTTCAAGCTAGCTGTATAGCCACTTAACTGCCATGTCATCCAGCCCACACTTACCTCTAATTTGCATGTCATGGGGTACTTTGTCAAAAGTTCTGCTGAGGTATATCTATAGTATTCCCATAGCCTATTAAGAAAGTTATCAGGTAAAAAAATGAGATAAGAATCATCTGGCAAGATTTGTTCTTGATAAATCCCGCTGACCTGAGGTAATTATCACATTGTTTTCAAGGTGCTTATAGATCTGTCTGTAGGGGCGTGGCGGCTCAGCGGGTAAGATTGCAAGTTCAGAGGTTCGAGACCCTAGCCCCCTGTGATGGAGTGAGCTCCTGCACTCGCCCCAGCTCTTGCCAACCTAGCAATTCAAAAGCATGCAAATGCAAGTAGATGAATAGGTACCACTTTGGTGGGTAGGTAACAGCGTTCCGCGTGCATCATGCCAGCCACATGACCGTGGAAGCGTCTTCGGACAACGCTGGCTCTTCAGCTAACAAACGGAGATGAGCACTGGCCCCTAGAGTCGGACACGACTGCACAAATGTGCGGGGGGAACCTTTACCTTTTATAGATCTGTCACTTTATGATCTGCTCTAAAATCTTTTCAGGTACTGATGTCAGCCTGACTGGTCTGTAGTTTGCTGGATCTTTTTCCAGTTTTTAAAAATAGGGACAGCATTTGCTTTCCTCAGGCACTTCGCCAGTTCTCCAGGACTTCTCATATATACAGTAGTTAGACCAGACTATTGGCTATTTCCTTCAACATTCTAGGGTGCAATTCCTCTAGTCCTGCAGATTCAAAGTTAAAAAATAATTCCTGACCATATTCCTATGTATCTCAAGCTTCAGTCCTTCTCCTGCCCTCCAAAATTTCCACAGGGAAGAGATCATTTTATTGGAGAAGTTTGAATCAAAATAATAGTTCTACTTTTCCTTATATGCCTTCTACACTGAGCAGCTGTTTTTTTTTTTTTACTTTTTCTGTTATTTTCACTATATCAAAAAAAAAATCCTTTTTGTTATTCTTAACATCCTTCATTAACCTCAGCTCATTCTGACCTTTTGCTTTCCCGACACCAACTCTACTAGCCTGGGGTGCCTGTCTGTGCTCTTCCTTTGTGACCAGCCATCTTTCTATTTTCTGTATGTGTTTTTTGTTTGTTTCTTTGTTTCAGTTCATCGCTAAGGTCTTTCTGTAGCCACATTAGGTTTGGTTGCTCTCCTCTCTGTTTGCACCTCACTGGAATTGTTTGCTTTCAATAGCTCCTTCTTTAGGAACTCCCATCCCAATTGAGCTTCTTTTTTAATTGGTTTTTACTGCCATGGGATCTTATTTTTCATTTATTAAAATCTGTTTTTTTTAAGTCCAATATACATAGTTGACTCCATTCAGTTTTAGTTTCCCTTAAAATCAAAAACTCCAGCATTCGATGGAGATGAGTTCCCTTTGTGTTCTTGCCAATTGATCAGCATTAAATCAATGATAGCTGACCTATGGTTTTTGTTCCTTTTGAACAAATAATGTCCTTGAATTGCTATTCCAGTCATGTGAGTTACCCATGAGGTCTCCATTATACCTATTAAATCATATCTGTCATTCAGTACTAAGAATACAACTCTTTTTTATCTCCCATACTCTGAGCATTAGTGTATAGATAATGAAGGCCTTAAATATCATGAGTCCAGGTTCTTTCTGATTTTTCTTTGAGTGGCGTAGGAGGCCTTTGTCAGCAACATTTCCACTTCCTATAATGCATTTCTTTGAGTTCCTTACTTGAGGGTTTCTATTTCCACTCCCAATAGGATTCAATTTAAAGGCCACCTAGTGAACAGCGTTCCGCGTGCGTCATGCGGCCACATGACCGTGGAAGCATCTTCGGACAACGCTGGCTCTTTGGCTAACAAACGGAGATGAGCACTGGCCCCTAGAGTCAGACACGACTGCACAAATGTGCGGGGGGAACCTTTACCTTTACCTTTAGTGAACTTTGCCATGCTTTGGCTCAACATTTTTACCAGTCCTTGTGAGATGCAACCACTTGTGTGCCAGTAGTCCACCATCTAGATAAATCAGGTAATAGTCCCAGAATCCAACTTTCTCCAGTTGACAGCACTTGCATAGTCAGTCTTCTTTCCCTTTCTGATTGTCTTCCATGCACTGAAAGGATGGATAAGAATACCAGGGTCTTGAGCTTTCTTCCAAGATTTTCAAGTCTGTTATCATATGGTTATACGTAGCTCTTCTTTATGACATCACTTTTCCTCACATCTATCAACAGGAAGGAATAATTGTCATTAAAATTGGTAAATCTTAGAAAATGTTCTGTCATATCCTTGAACCTTGTTCCTGGCAAATAGCAAACTTCATTAGTTGATGGATACAGTCAACATACTGTACATTTGTTTCAACTGTTGTAGTACTGAATAACCAATTACTACAACTCTTGTCCTCTTGTTGGGCACAGTTGCCTCCTATTTATTTTTTAGAGTCATGCCTTGTCTCACATTCTTTCTCATCCCTTTGAACACCCATAGTCTGAATCTGTAAGGACCTGAATACTGTTTCTGATTTCTAGTGGGGCAGTATATCTTCATTTCTTGCTCTTGGTTTTTACTTTCATCCACTGCACTGTGTCTCTTTCTCTGTCTACTTCCACTCTGTTCATGTTGTAGAGCCTCCTTTCTTGAAGTGTGGCATTTGAGTTTGCATTTGCTGTGAATATATTCCAGGTTGTTTTCAGGAAGGAAGACAAACGTACCACAAGCATTGCAGGTCACAATTGTACACTCTTGCCTGTTGATCTTCAGGTTTTCTTCATAAAGCACCACAAGTAGAAAGGCTTTTATTTCTTCTTCTTGTTTCTTAGATTCTCACATTAGTCAAGTACCCTTGACTTAGAGGGAAAATTGGTTAGAGGCTCCCCCAAGACCCTCCAGGCAAACTAGCTTACTAATCTTCTACAACCTGCCATATTTCATTAAAAATGTTTTGGTGGATTTTTAACGTTGATTGCTATCAATTTTTTTAATGTAAGCATTATTAAATTACCCCAAATTAATCACGTTTTTTGTGGGAAGAAGGGAAGGAATAACTAATAGGAAGGCATTACTCTGTGTGTGTGTGTGTTCATTACAGGTTAATTTTATAATTTTAAAAAGTGGTGGATAGTGTTGGGCAGTAGAAAATGTTTTTGGGAGGAAAATGCAACGCAATCAATATATTATTTATCTGAATTTCTGCAGTAATGGAAGCCTACTACCCCCAAAAAAAGGATCCTACTCTTACAACTTTATGCAACAGAGGATATGACTTCAGTATTTTCTGCATTGGGGAAAAAAAGCAAAAACAGTCTTTGTCATAGGAGGATGGGTTTTTAGAAAACACAGAATTTTAGACCACAATTCTGTGCCCATCTACATGGTACCAAACCTCAGCAGAGACTCAGTAAAACTGACTTCTGAATCAACAAATATCAGATTGCATTTAAGGGTATTCATTAATAAATACATGTAGTGAAAAAAAGTACAGCTCACCCACTGACCTGGTGAATATGTGACTTTTCTTCTTAAGTCCAAAGTTAAATTGTGAAAAAGTGTTTGAAACTTTTTCTGGGGCTACTTCACTTTCTGCTCCATGCCAAAAGTCAAATTGGATGAAATAGGTTCAGATCAGAGAAAACTAACACCACCTTCACAATATATAATTCTACCCATTATTCTTAAGCAAGAAAGGCTTCATGTTCAGCATTCATATGCTGCATAGAATAAATGCCAGGTGACAAAAAGTAAAATGAGATTTCCCACCCTTTATCCTTCAAAGTTCGTTTTTGTATTACTCAAAAGTAATTATGGTTTCAGGATATATTTCCAGCAGGAAGGCAAGTGATTTGCTTTAGTAAACAACAGTGATAGTGAATTCACTCTTTGCCTGGAATGTGGTGGTGGTGTCCTGCATACTTCCTGATGTGTTCATGTGCTTATTTGGTGCAATTTTTTTCCCTGCTCACCATAGCTGCTATTTTAACGCTTTACCCCTTGCTCTTCAGTCTTCTTCAGGCTCTTCGTCCCGCGATCACACACAGTTTAATTCAGGGCCCCTGGAATTCAGCAGCACTTCCTGGCCAGTTTCTGCGGCAAGGGTAAGAGAATTCTGCAGCAAATGTCATTCTGCATTATGGCAGTGAGAGTCTGGAACCATCTGCCACTCATGCATCCACCTAACCCAGCGTTGGCTGCAGAATTCCAGGAGCCCTGAGCTTTTCCATGGCCATAGAATTGCTCACTGGCTGTGGAATTTCTTAATTTGGAGGGAACAATCAATAAGCTATATATGATTTTTCAGGTGGCTAACTTGTGTGTCAGTGGAAGTGGGTGGACACTCCATGCCAGCAGTTTCGTTTGTAAAATTGGATGAAAAGGTTTCAGTCATAATGTTTAATCAAAACTCTGGAATCACGGCATGTCTCCACTTCTCCATTTATACTCTTTTCTACATTGTTCTGAGAGGATATAAACAGAGGGCCACCATTTTGAATCCCCAAGGGCCCAGAAATATATTGCTATAAATCTTTTTCCTTGTTATTGTAAGTCTTGGGAGGGTAGCTTAGGGAAAATGCCTGCCATAGCATTGGGGATTTACAGGTTGGACAACATAGGCAGCAGAAAACATGTACCTGTAACCAGGCCTTTCACATTAGTCTTATATTTCATTGGACATGATTGAAGCTGTAAGTGAAGTCCCAGAAATAAGAAAAAGCTTTTCAACATTCAATTTTCTAAGTGGCAAATACCTGCTGGTACGTACATACATAAATGTACACAGAATGCAGTACGTAAGGGATGGATTGTTACACTACACAGGAAATGGTAGTCTGATTGCATCTTTAATACTGTAAGAACTTCCCTTCTTGGCCAGATCAAGGGCCATTGAGTCCAGCATCCAAGATTCAGCATTCAAGAGCAGTTGGACAGATGCTTACAAGCCCACAAGCAGTAAAAGTAGTCTCTACTACTAGTCCCCAGCAGTTGGGGGTTGTTGTTGTTCCGTGTCAGCAGCTTTCGCTTCTGTAGTGAAAGGATTTGCCGGTGACATCACTGTTGCCCTGGGGACACCCAAGGAGGCTCCTTCCATGTCCCTGTGATTTTTCCCACCAGAGTGGTACCTAATTTATCTACTGGCATTTATCTGTGTTTATCATTCATATTGGTGTAGTGGGTAAGGCACCAGGTTAGAAACCAGGAGACTGAGTTCTAGTCCTGCCTGAGGCACAAAGCTAGCTGGGTGACCTTGGGCCAGTCATTCCCTCTAGCCCTAGGAAGGAGGCAATGGCAAACCACTTCCAAGAAATCTTGCCAAGAGAGCTGCAAGGATGTGTCTAGGCAGTCGCCAGGAGTCAACACTGACTCGAAGGCACCCCCAAAAAAGAATAAATACAGGCAAGTAAGTTGTTGGTCATCCAAAGCAACATTAGTGCTTACATATTAATGATCTATGGTAGTAGCTGATGCGTTTTAATCATCTTTTCTTTTTATGGAATTCCTTCTCTTCCTGTCCCACCCTCATATATGTGATTGCTGATTTCCATAGCTTTCGGCCTCATCAAACAGGACAGAAAGCCGTAACAGTAAATCTGAAACCAGAATAAATGGCCCTTCTGACATCAGCAACATTGTTATTGTTGTTACTGCTTTCATCTTCATAATCCAAACTGTCCATAAACAGAACAGTAGCAAAGTAAGAATTTTATGAGAGTTTTAATACTTCTCCTTTGGGAAAGTGTTTCTTGTACTCTCTCTCTCTCTCTGATAGCTGATGCCCTCTTGTGGAAGTAATGTTCTTAACATCTAAAAGGCTTGTTTTGGACATTTCCTGGGCTACCTAGTGGTAGGACTAGAATTTTAATTAGGAAAACAGTACTGGGAAGTAATGAGACACAGCCTTGGTACAATCCACTAGCCTCTTTTAACTATTCCTGCCATATGAAACCTTCAAATTTTTATGAGTCCCAAACTACACACAAAACTCTGCACCTTTTAAACTGGCCTGCCACTGGTTTTTCATTGCAAAACTTGGCTTGAATTGTATAATTGGCAGGATTCAGGTTTTGGAAAGATGGCTTCTTCCTCAATTCATTCCCTGCTCCTAGTCCTCCCACCAGCATCCCGGATTGGCTCTCTCCCCATCCATACCACTAGGTAGAATCTCCAATGGTGTGAAAACTTGGAACGCAGGGAAAAGGCAAAACCGCTTGTAAGATGACATTGAATGGGGGGGGGGGGGAGAGAACTACTTTCCTCTATCCGTTTGGCACAGAAGTAGCGGCTGAACTTTAATGAAGGGTCTGATCTGTCATTGATCAAAATAGATTTTATTTGAATGAAATGCAATCCGCGATGCACTTAGGGAGCACATCAAAACTCCCTGTGGGATAAGAGTTCCCATCTTCATGTGCCAGGATGTTTGACACAACAAACCTCTAAAAGGAAACACCCCCACCTACCCCCATGCACTTTTTTAATATGGCACCTAAGAATACTACCACCTACTTTCCCTGAGATTATGAATTTTTCAGTGTTGGAAAGAAAGCCCAATTTTTAGGCCATGACTTGCCTTATGATTCTAAGCAGAGGTGCCTTTCCAAATCAAGACCATTGGTTTGCAGTAAGAATGCCCAGTGTATATTTTGATTGTATTGTACAGCTGAAATGTAGTTTTGTGTCACAATATAGGCATGGAGCTTGTCAGTTAGCAACAACCACCAACTTTGTGTTTTAATTGTGGGGTTTGGGAGTTTTGCAGTAACTTGGCCTCTTGATGCAAGCAAAATCAGCACTGTATGGGCAGAAGTGTGGGGAAAACACAATCTGGTTTGATTTTGTCTGCTTTCATCAGGGAAGCGGGTTTTTTGTGCCTAGTTAATGACAAACATATTTAAATGTTGTTTGAACTTAAAATGGAACAGTCTTTGTTTTGTCCAAAATTGCAGTTGCATCTCTGGCAGTTAAACAAAGGCTACAGTCCTAAACGTATTTACTACAGAGTAAGTTATACTCAGTGGGAGCTTCTTCTTACCAAAATATACTTTGGACTGGGCTGCCCAAACCTGCAAGTGTTGTGTGTCTTTTAAGCTGCTGGTGGTTATAGATATTATAGTCAAGAGAATTAAGGTTAATATAATTAAGACATTAGTATGTTAGCATGATACATATTAAAACACAAACAGGCCCTAGCTATAGGGCATATTCTTTGTTTGTAGGCGGATTTGAAATAGTTTTTGATTCTGGGGTTATTTAAAATTTGAACTATAGTATTTTATTTTGTTATGCTATACCATAAACTGAAACAATTTTCTTTCCATCCCATTACCTCCCCCATTCTGCTCCTGGGTTTTTTAAAATATATTTTCAATAGATCAGTATTTTGTTTTATTCGGGGAGAAATTGTACACAGGATGCAGATCAGCTGTGGCTGAGCATGACTGCAAACACAATCCTTTATTTCATCCATGCACAATCATCTTCTGCATTCAATACCAGCTATTTTTCTCCAACTCTGCTGGAAAGAAACTGTTCAAGTACAGAGTACCTCTGGGTCATTTACAGACACTTACCAAAAGTTGTGTACACAGAAGTCGTGCTTCTTCCTCAATCAATCCAGATCAGGGCATTATGTCAGCAACATGGTTTTTACAGTTCACTTTGGACCCAGTGTCACCTTGTAATATACAGGACTTTTGTTACAACCATGAACCATTTCAAACTTCTGATCCAATGAGTATGGCCTACAATAAGCATGTTCAATGTACCAGTTTATGCATTACATTTTTAGCAGATCTGAAAACAGAAGGAAGTATCTTCTTAATCTCATAGAAGTCATGAAAGGGACAAGTTCATATTGATCTCATTGAAACGTCAGCAATGATCTTAATATATGACTTTAACAGCAGCTATGAGCTGCCAATAAAGAGAATACTGTATATCATCAACAGACTTGGAATAGTGCAAAGCCATGACTTATCTGTTGCTGCATGATACAGTTCTCAATTGTAATTATAGTGGAACAACCATGTTCCTGCCCATTCATTGCAACTGAGGCGGCAAGGTAGAAAGCCTTGGACAAGAAAGTAAAGATGGAGAGGTCTTTAGCACATACTTTTCCTGTGTGTGGCAGATCTCTCTGTATTATGGGTATGGGTATACTCATTAATCTCTTTTATTGCAATTGGGAGCTGCTGCTCTCAAACGTCATCCTCCTCCCTTTAACATCTAGAAGTTCCAGGGATCTGGGTTTGTCTCAGCTAAAGCACTGCTTCCCAATGGTAGTCTAGACCCACACTGTTCATCATATAGCTTGGCTTTTGGTGGGGTAGAAAACTGAATCAATTACAGTCAGGGCCATAAGGATAGCTACTTCTATCATGTTTTGAAAGTAAGAAGTGCTTTCATTATGCATCTTTGGGGTATAGTCAATAAGAGCCTATGTGCTGTGTTTGGATGTCTGGTGAACGGGGCCATCTCACTTTAGCAAATAAGGAATTTGAAATACCAAAATCTTTGGTGATTAAACGACAGCAGGCGAATTGGGAGGATGGGAGGTGAAAGCTGTGTTGCACTAGTTCCTATTTCTTATTCACTTGGCCCTTTCTAAATAAAACTGGCTTGTTTTGCTCAATTTATGATTTATTTTCTCTTCCCCCTTTTTTAATCTTAGGGAAAAAAGAAAAGACGAACAAGAGAAAAGCAGCAAGATTCCAATTCAGGTAAACCTGCTGGTACAAAATCTAGCACATTATCTGGTTACTGCTTGCCTCATTTACATTGGTAAGAAATTTGCTGCAGTAGCCAACAAGATTTCTTCCAGGACTTATAGCTATGGCTTATTATAACTGGGGTATCTATGCTAATCTCCTTTTTCTATGGTTAAGTTACTGTCTGCACTAATCTTTCTAGCTTTGCCACTATCTACAATTATTCTGTCTGCTATCCTGTGATGACAGCAACAATCAACAGACCAATTATAAGTAACGAATTCACGTTAGCTGCATTCTGACACATCAACATAATCCCATCCTCTTCCCTTAACAATCTCTTTAGGTGGCTGTTTTGGGTTTTTTTTTTAATAAAAATATGAGGAAAGCAAAAGGGGAAAAAGAAATGATCCTTTCATAAATAAAATACAGCCAGATGCTGTTTTTATAGTTAAGTATCTATACTGTGGAAAAGTATGTGTTTTTTCCTTTGCAATTAATTAATTAAAATTGCTTTTTTTTAAAGCATAAACTTTCAATCAGCAAAGGCCTTTGGTTAGTGGGTTAGAAATATATAACAGGGATGACAATTGTAACAGTAATAATAGTTTCTAAGGAGGATATAAAACCTTAACAGACAGGATAACAAATTCTCATATATGCCTTTTTTAATGTGGGTTTTCTTCCTTAAAATTAAACTGTATACACATATTAAAATGTAATGAACCCATTTTATCATCAGATAGGGCATTTGAAAAGATGATGCAATGTAAGAGAAAATCAGATTAATTCCAAAATATTTCTTAAATTTAATTTATATTAAGCACATTCGTGAATCTTAAATTCATCCTGGATAATGAACATTAGTCAATTTCTTTTTATGACTCTTGAGCCCTTTTGAAAAAGAAAAGAATATTTCAAAGTCATTTCCAAATTTTCATCAGCAAGAGGAAGGCTCTCCGGGGGTCCCACCAAAGCCTCTGGGATGTAAGTTTCCCATATATACTATAATCATTCATTCATTGGCTACTGTCTCATGTACTTGCCTTCTAATGTCACATGATTTTCTAAGACTCGGTGTTTGATACATCAGTTTGGAATCCCCGTTATCAATAAAAGCAACAGATTCGTATAGAAACTTACCTGTGGCAGCCATTTTTTAGGACTACGCATCCATGCACTGAAAAACGTGTACAGAAGAGCTCATAGTGATTTTAAAAAGTCAGGCAGAAGCAGTATATACCCCCGTGAAAGCTGTGTGTAGTATAGTGATGATCCTGTGCCCCACCAGATGCTGCTGAAGTGCAACCTCCATCACAATGACTGGGTGGGCTGGACCTACAAGAGCTATAGTTCAGCAACGTCTGGAGAGCTACAGGCACTCCTACTTCTGATCTAGACTGCAGCTAAGTGTCATTAATTTCCAAATTATTTCTTGCTTTTTTTCCCCCGTTTGTTTAGTAATAAGGCGTTGGCATGTAGATGGTATTTAAGTTGCTTTCCTCATGAGGAAGAATATAACAAAATTCTAACATAAAAAGCAGACTTGCTGGCTCGTTCAGCAGGATTTCAGTTCTAGTCAAACCCAAAGGGCTTTCTCAAATATTTTCTAAAAAATGCAAAGGTTAAAACACAAGAGTGACCAAAATGAAAAAAATAAAAATCCTAGTATTTTATAGTAGTGATCTGCAATTTATTTTCCTAATCATTGCATTTGTGGCCCTATCAAAGCTTGGGAATTTGTTTAACACTCACTTGGTTTTGGGAAAGATGATGCTGGTAGACATTTATTGTGAAGAATTGGGTTTACATGGCCTGTTTAGTTTTGTCTTCAGCAGCGAAAACAACGTTGCATCTTTTCCTCCTCCTCCTGCTCTTGCTGCTGTTTGTGCCTCTGCCTTGCCCATTCACTGCGCATGCTCCTTGTTCAGATCCTGCCTCTCCTAAGAAATGCAGAGCTCGCTTTGGCCTCAACCAACAAATGGACTGGTGCGGCCCATGCAGGTGTGTATCAGGAACTTTAGCTTTGCAGCCTTGTTCCTTACCATAAAGATGGTTGTTCTCTATTTTGATTTATCTCTCATGCATCATTTCTACAGCTGCCTTTTCTAACTCTACTAATGGTGCTGCTTAGGCTTGCTCTTGATGGCCTATCTAGATTTTCCACGTGTTCCGTTTGAGTGTTGCCTACAGATGGTTTCTGCATTTAAGACAGAAAAGGGAGATTCATTAGTAAAGTATCTTGTCACAATGTATATATGGTGAGGGGGGGAAATGCCTTTTTAACTAAAGTGGTATACGGACAAATGACTAAAAATATTGGAAGGTGGCGTCAGATTTAATTAAAATGGACTAAAGGATAAAAATGGTAAACTATCAGAATACTTTTTCTGTGGATCAGCTACCAAAACCGGCTGACAGGTGCTACATGCCAATTGCCAATCCAAACAGAAAAGAATTTTGCATTTTCTATGTTCATAAAACAGTATGGCTTCTTCTATGGGCTTGTTAGCATGTGGTCCTCCAAAAATTCTCTTCTTAGTGGTCCTTTAGGAAAATGACTGCTGCTCCTTTAGATTTTTGGCTAAGGAAGCATTTATTTTTCTTGATATCAGCTGGCCTCAATACCCGTGCTATTGACTATCCCCTACAATTAATAATTTTAGTTTCTTATCCTGGCAAATGAATCAATCTGTGGCTGAAGATAATGCAAGTGTACTGTCCCCACTTTTTTCTTCCAGAATAAACAGATTCTCAGGCTGTTTTTGAAGTAATGGATGAAAAAAAAATTGTAACACAGGGCTCCTCAAACATGTGCTTCTAGCGCAGACAGAACTTCCCAGGTTGTTTTTTTTTTTTTAGGATTGCTAAGTAAAATATGATTCTGCAAGTCTAATACCTAATGGCTTCCATTTGTGATAGGAACAACAGTAACAAATAATGAAATAGTCTGTAAACCAAAGTGTTGCTACTTGAGAGATACTCTAACACAGAAAAGGAAGAACACAGAGACTTCAAACATTGAGTAGGGGCAACAATCCTTGCTCAGATCCTGCCTCTCGTAAATAAAGCAGGACTGATAAAAAAGAAGAAGATGTGCTCACCTCTCCCATAATAGCAATGCTCTTATTCTGGTTTTCCTTTAGAGGAGGACACAACTTGTAAAAGAGCCTATAGTTTTTCACTCTGGCATCTTTACTATTGATGGCTTCCAGTACTTTTCTTTGAATTTGGAGAGCTTCTCAGCCCTAAGGAAAATCTTGGTGCTCTTTGGAAGCACAGCGTCAGGATGTTTATTCTAGGTTTGGGAGATCATGGATCTAAAATCATGCTCTCTCACTCCATCATGATTCTACCCCAATTTGTTGATTCAAACAATCTGTATCCTCCAGTTAAGTATAGAATTTTTACTTCATTGGTTGGTATAATTTTTTCTCTATTGGTTTATTGGGTGAAGAAATTCAGTACATAACGGCTGCTGTAACTACGTGCAATGGTTTCATCAAGTCTACCTAGCCATTAGAATGCTGAACTTCTAGGAAAAAACCTCAATATTCGCTCCGATTATTCTCATCAGCTACTAAATGACTTCTCGTCTATAAATGGTATCCATGTACGATAATTACATGTGCAAGACTAGAACCAAGAGTAGAGTGGTGACCGTCTCTAGCAATACAATTATTAACCAATGGCACTCTTAACGTTTCTTTCTGAATATCTTGATTTATACTGAGGTAAGAATTAACACTTTGCTTGTAGTCAACATCGCTTCCAGATTAACAAAAGTAGTTGAGCTGCATCTTTAAGATGCTTTTTCCTTATTTCCTCCTCTTCTACAAGTGTGAGGCACAAAACAACTTGCATATCTGTGGCTTGAATCATGTCAACTGGATTTCTATTTTCTTAGTGGAAACGTTTCACTCCTTATCCAAGGAGCTTCTTCAGTCTGAGTAAAGTTAGTAAGGGAATCCTTAAATATGTTTCTAGGCTGGCTGTGTGACCTTGCACCTGGGGCTAGGTCATGGTTATTTTTGAGATGTTTGTTTCTAAGTCCCTTTATCATCTAAAGGAGGATCGTTAAGATTACCCTGCTGCTGTTGAGCTTGTGAAATGGTCTTAATCTTCCTAGGCACAGAAGACAAAGCAGGAAGGAAGATAGGGGAAAGGTTATGCCTGAGGCCCCCACCTCTATTCAAGGAAGGATTTTCCAAGTTGGCATGAATGGATTCCTTGACCCCTCTCTCAAACCACCTATCTTCTCTGTCTAAAATGTGAACATTAATGTCCTCAAATGAGTGTCCTTTTTCCTTTAGATGAAGATAAACTGCTGACTCTGGTCCTGTGGTGTTACTTCTCCTGTGTTGGGCCATCCTCCTGTACAAAGGTTGTTTGGTTTCTCCAATGTAGAGTTCAGAGCACTCCTCACTGCACTGGATTGCATACACTACATTGCTTTCCTTGTGTTTTGGAGTTTGATCTTTGGGGTGTACAAGCCTCTGTCTCAGTGTGTTGGTGGGTTTGAAATATACAGGTATGTGGTGTTTGCCAAATATCCGTTTGATCTTTTCAGACACGCCAGCCATGTAAGGAATGACCAGGTTCTTCCGTTTACTCTGAGTCTCAGCCCTATCTGTCGCTGTTTTAGGTCTGGTAGACTTAGATTTGGTGAAGGCCCAATTTGGATATCCACAGGCCTGCAGAGCTGTTCTCAGATGCTGCTTTTCATTCTTTTTGGAATCCATGGAGGTGGGGATGGTTTCTGCTCTGTGTGACAATGTCCTGATGACTCCTAGTTTGTGCTGCAGTGGATGGTGGGAGTCAAACATCAGGTATTGATCTGTGTGTGTGGGTTTCCTGTAGATCCCTATTTCTAGCTTGCCACCGGTCCCAATGAGGACTTCACAGTCTAGGAATGCCAGTCTGTTGTCCTTGGTGTCTTCTCTGGTGAAGCTAATGTTGGCATCTATAGTGTTTATATGGTCCGTGAAGGCCTGTACTTCCTGGGCCTTGATTTTGACCCAGGTGTCATCCACATACCTAAACCAGTGGGTGGGCACCGTTCCCTGGAATGTGTTGAGTGCTTTCTTCTCCACTTCTTCCATGTATAAATTGGCCACAATGGGTGACACAGGAGAACCCATGGCACAAACACGGCTGTGCCATGGGTTCTCCTGTGTCACCCATTGTGGCCAATTTATACATGGAAGAAGTGGAGAAGAAAGCACTCAACACATTCCAGGGAACGGTGCCCACCCACTGGTTTAGGTATGTGGATGACACCTGGGTCAAAATCAAGGCCCAGGAAGTACAGGCCTTCACGGACCATATAAACACTATAGATGCCAACATTAGCTTCACCAGAGAAGACACCAAGGACAACAGACTGGCATTCCTAGACTGTGAAGTCCTCATTGGGACCGGTGGCAAGCTAGAAATAGGGATCTACAGGAAACCCACACACACAGATCAATACCTGATGTTTGACTCCCACCATCCACTGCAGCACAAACTAGGAGTCATCAGGACATTGTCACACAGAGCAGAAACCATCCCCACCTCCATGGATTCCAAAAAGAATGAAAAGCAGCATCTGAGAACAGCTCTGCAGGCCTGTGGATATCCAAATTGGGCCTTCACCAAATCTAAGTCTACCAGACCTAAAACAGCGACAGATAGGGCTGAGACTCAGAGTAAACGGAAGAACCTGGTCATTCCTTACATGGCTGGCGTGTCTGAAAAGATCAAACGGATATTTGGCAAACACCACATACCTGTATATTTCAAACCCACCAACACACTGAGACAGAGGCTTGTACACCCCAAAGATCAAACTCCAAAACACAAGGAAAGCAATGTAGTGTATGCAATCCAGTGCAGTGAGGAGTGCTCTGAACTCTACATTGGAGAAACCAAACAACCTTTGTACAGGAGGATGGCCCAACACAGGAGAAGTAACACCACAGGACCAGAGTCAGCAGTTTATCTTCATCTAAAGGAAAAAGGACACTCATTTGAGGACATTAATGTTCACATTTTAGACAGAGAAGATAGGTGGTTTGAGAGAGGGGTCAAGGAATCCATTCATGCCAACTTGGAAAATCCTTCCTTGAATAGAGGTGGGGGCCTCAGGCATAACCTTTCCCCTATCTTCCTTCCTGCTTTGTCTTCTGTGCCTAGGAAGATTAAGACCATTTCACAAGCTCAACAGCAGCAGGGTAATCTTAACGATCCTCCTTTAGATGATAAAGGGACTTAGAAACAAACATCTCAAAAATAACCATGACCTAGCCCCAGGTGCAAGGTCACACAGCCAGCCTAGAAACATATTTAAGGATTCCCTTACTAACTTTACTCAGACTGAAGAAGCTCCTTGGATAAGGAGTGAAACGTTTCCACTAAGAAAATAGAAATCCAGTTGACATGATTCAAGCCACAGACTGTTCCACCTGGATGACTGAGAACCTTCATAGACAACTTGCATATCTGAAAGGGAGTAGGAAAGTGATGTTGTCTAGATAGGCAATGCAGCTGGATCTTACTGCAATTCAAATCCTTGGCTTACTCATTTATCTTTTCCCAAAATAATAATGGTTGTACAAAGCTTCAAATGTTGCATTCCCTTGAAGTTGTTTCGCAATGCAATAAAGATCCCAACACTTGTAAGACAATTGTTCCATTTCAGTCTGCTTTAGAGTCCCTCTCATCATACTCCCACAGAGCTTGAGTAT
Source organism: Charina bottae (assembly GCA_023362775.1). NCBI lineage: Eukaryota > Metazoa > Chordata > Lepidosauria > Squamata > Charinaidae > Charina > Charina bottae. The sequence continues at coordinate 97,562,037 of JALMGJ010000002.1, read as the reverse complement.
GAATGTAGGCTGAGAAGTATCTTCTTTCTTTGGCAAGCCCCATGGGAGAAGATTGAGAGGTGCCTTCTTCTCAGCACAGGCTAGAGATCTCCCAGTGTGGGCTGGGAGAATACCAGAGCTTGTCCAGTGTACCCTGGGCAGAAAAAGCCAGTGGCACCATCGGCTTACGTGTTCTCCCCAAGACCAGTTGGGCAGGAGCACTCCCCAGCAGGTGCCAGATAGATTAGACAGGTGGTAAGCAAGGTGGCACCACCAGCTCACCAGTCCTGACACATGCTTGCAAGACTTTTTGCCAGCCAATGCCAAAAGGACACAAGTGGGACTGCCACTGGCTCATCAGCCCTGGACATGCTGGTCAACAGTCCCCAGGAGATATGTGGCTGGCTGGCATCAATGGTTCAACTCTCCAGGATGCACTGGCCAAAATACCACCATTACTGCACCTGCTTCCTTTCTACATACATAGGCTGAAAATCCTCAGACTGAAGTGTTTTCAAGCTGGCCACTTTCACTGCATTCTGCAGAGAATCCTGCTGTGTTTGTCAAAATCAACCGGCCTGAAAAACTTTTACACACCAAGAGGGCTTGTATAGGCTGGCTTTGGTGAGTGCTACAGAATTGCTCAGAACACATGCATCAAAGGCATTCACCATTAATCCACTCCCATAAACTGAAGACTTTCCAAGCTGCATGGCTTCATTGCACGCTATAGACAATTGTGAAGTTGCCTGGTCAGAAAGCCAATCAACCAATCCTGGGTGGAAAGGCTGAGAGAGCCCATTTCCCCCAGCCTTAGCCTGAAGTGGTTTGAGGCCACCTAAATAGCTTAATCCAGAGCTTTCCAAACTTCTCATGTTGGTGACACACTTTTTAGACATGCATCATTTCGCGACACACTCTTACAGCAGGACACAAGGCAGGCACTAGGACCTGCGTGGAATCCTGGCAGGGCAACTTTGGAGGCAGCAAGGCACAAGGCAGGCACTAGGACCTGCGTGGAATCCTGGCAGGGCAGGTTTGGAGGCAGCAAGGCACAAGGCAGGCACTAGGACCTGCGTGGAATCCTGGCAGGGCAGGTTTGGAGGCAGCAAGGCACAAGGCAGGCACTAGGACCTGCGTGGAATCCTGGCAGGGCAACTTTGGAGGCAGCAAGGCACAAGGCAGGCACTAGGACCTGCGTGGAATCCTGGCAGGGCAGGTTTGGAGGCAGCAAGGCACAAGGCAGGCACTAGGACCTGCGTGGAATCCTGGCAGGGCAGGTTTGGAGGCAGCAAGGTACAAGGCAGGCACTAGGACCTGCGTGGAATCCTGGCATGGTTCGGAGGCAGCAAGGCACAAGGCAGGCACTAGGACCTGCGTGGAATCCTGGCAGGGCTCAGAGGCAGCAGCAGGCGCGACACACCCAGACACTGCAGCTGACACACTAACATGTCCCGACACACAGTTTGGAAAGCTCTGGCTTAATCAAAGTGAGTTAGATGGCCTTTTCAGTGAAGTGAATTTGCTTTCACAGCTCAAGCCGCTTTGTCAAAATAAATCTTAATGATTTGCACAAGCTGTATTGGAAATATGCAGAACTGCAATGGAAGATAAAATAGGAGATTATAGCTTTGAAACTAATGTGATATCCTTTCTTAGTCAATGGTACCTATCACCAATGATTTACAGGCAATTACTTCATATTCAAGGAAGCAGAATAATTTCTAAAATATGTTCAAGTACAACACATAGACAGAGCATCCTTAGAATTACCCCTGCCAAAACTACTCATCTTATTTCTAGATTATTATTTTTCTGGTCCCTTCGAGTCAGTCTTGACTCCTGGCAACTGCCTGGACAAGTCCCTGCAGTTTTCTTGGCAAGATATCAGAAGTGGTTTGCCCTTGCCTCCTTCCAAGTGCTGAGATAAAGTGAATGGCCTAAGGTCACCCAGCTGGCTTTTGTGCCTAAGGCAGGACTAGAACTCACATAATTTCTAGCCTGGTCTCCCAGTTTCTAGCCTGGTGTCTTAATCACTACACCAAAACTGGCTCTCACTTCTGCATAAATATAACCTAAAACATGATCTGTTTTCCACACAAGTCCTAAAACTAGATCAAGAAAACCCAATTAAACAAATGAGTCAAAAACATTACACTTGTTATTTATTTATTGAGAAGAATTATCCAAATCTACCTTTTTGTGTGTGGCAAAAGTATATGAACCTCTATAGAAATCCAGTTGACATGATTCAAGCTACAGACAATTCCACCTGGATGACTGAGAACCTTCATAGATAGATATATGAACCTCTAGGATTATCAGTTCATTAGAAGGGGAAATTAAGAGTCAGGTGTTTCAGTCAGTGGGATGATAATCAGGTGTGAGTACATTTATGCAGAAATATTGAAATTCAAAAGGGTTCACAAACTTTTAAGCACCACTCTAACACTGAACTGGGATTTAATGATGATTTGAACAAGTCATAGTGGCTTGGTTCACAAATTACACTAAACCAAAAAGCACCCACATTACAATTTAAGGTGGTGTGTAAAACAGACCATTGTGCTATTAAGCACTGAACAGATAAACTTTGATTACAACAAGGTAATGGCCACCATAAGGCTCTGAATCAAGTTATCAGCCATTTAATTCTGTATGAGAGCTGTCATGCATACCTGATCATGAGTGACACAGAGGCAGTAAGAGCTTACTAGAGCTAATAACCTTTTTTTTTTTTGCAAAGTTACAATTAAAGCATATTTAGCTTTGTTTTCTTGTTTGCTTCTGGAGAAAATCTATTCATGTGATTGCTAAGAGTCGATGCCAACTTGATAGCCCATAATCAATTTCTTGTTTTGGCATTATCCACTTGCCCAGAAACAAGAAATATTGGATGAATCAAATATATAATGAAATTATACTACAGTAAGGAGTCATAAAAGACATTGCAGGCTACTTTCTTAGTGAAAGTTACAAATATCAGGATTTGGGGCTCTTTCAAATGCTTAAGCATTTGATGAACACATTTCAGAAAAAATATCTGTCAAAGGTACTTTCCATAAAAGTGTTATCAGCCCCAAGAAAGCTATTCATATTTCTTTTTTCTCTACTGTGTATGCTATTCCACAGCAGGCTCAACCATGACTACTGAAGCTTATCACAAGAGTCTTCTAGCTCTTTTCCACAAAGTATCTCTCCTCAAAATATCACTATTTTTTCAGATCCACCCCAAAATGCATGATGCCCAATGTGTATACACAGCACCTCTTCAACTGCAAATCAAGAAAACACATTAAGAAGCCAACAGATCTTGCCTATACTAAACGTGAAAACTGGAAACTCCTTGTGAATGTGTGAAAATTTTTATTCTGGCACTTTTCAATAAAAATTGAAGAGATGGACATGGAGGACATCCCTTGGAAAATTAACAAAGAATACAATGATTCAATTAGTGCAATAAAGAAAAAGATCAAGCCTTTCCTTATCTGTTTTTTTAATTTGTTTTTGTTTATGATTAGCTAATCAAAATATCTGGGATTTGCCCAACTCTTTTCAGATGTCTTACTATCAAAGGAAGGTTCATATGATCCCATACTTCCTTTGAAATATGCTATACTGCTACAGTTACACCACCATCTAGTGGTAAAAAATACAAGCTGCCAATAATTGTTTTTAAAAAACGCTTCTTACAGAAACCTGAGCAGTAGGAGTTAAGAATGAATAATTTTTTGTTACTTAGACATTATACTTGTATTAAATGCTATAATCCTTTCATTTTTTAAAATATGACCCTGTAAATTCACCCTTTATTTACAGATAACTCTCTTCACTGTTCTTAGGAGGAAAAAGAAGTGCATTCGGTACCTACAAGGAAAAGGACACTGCACCAGCCCAGTTTCTTCCAATGGAAGTGCTATAGATTCCCCTCCCTCCCCTTTAGATGTGCTCCAGTGTACATCCTCTGCTTTTATTCCAAACAAGCTTGCTGCTCCTGCTGATCTCACACCCCAAAACCAAGCCAATCCTTCCTCTGTATCTGCACATCTCAAAACTGCTACAAGCACATCGGGACTTACTTCTAAATGTTCGACAGTGCCTCATAAATCCACAGTGCCAAGTGAATCCTCAGGGCACAGTATGGTATCAATAGGAACATAATACTAATGTGATGACAAGGCTCACAGATTCATCAGGCACTTTGATTATTGGTTCTGCTGCATATGGAAGCCACAGAGAGACAACTCCAGCATGCCATCAAATGGTAGTGTTAAAGTCAGTCAAAAGCCAAATCAGAAAACACTGCAGCACTAAACGTGTTGTCTAAGTAAGGACACCAACAGTCTCTTTGAAAAGTATGAAGATTAACATAATTCTGGTCAGTAACTGAATTATTTAATTCCTATTCCAATTGAGATAAAAACAAAATACACTGATTTAATTGCAGATGAGAGATGCTATAAATGTTAAGGCATTTATTAAACTGTAACAGTTTAATATTAAACTTAAGAGTCCTGAGTTTCAGTCACCCAATAGATGTTATACATGATACAAAAGCAGTTGTTGATTGACAAGCTCAAATGTTCCA